>OZ002741.1:308064623-309490030 GCA_963924295.1 Dioctria rufipes
AAGTATTCAAAAATCAAAGAAAGCAATTTAATTCGCGAGGCATTTAAGAAGGCGCCAATATGAATGGACTGATATCAAAGTTGTCGAAGTGAAGTTCCATCAGTATCTTGAGATAAAGTCTGAGAAGCCGTTGGCATATAAGCTTCACCGCTGGCGAATAATTGGTAGTCTTTTAGGTGCTTCACGACCGTTTCAAGTTATTTCGGTAATCGGTGAATTTTGTAAAAATGATTCTGCGTGCAATTGTGCTGTATTTTTTTGTTGCCACGTGTAAAGGCACTGAATTGCCCACAAATGAATATCGAACGGCGTTAGCATCTATGACCCGTAAGTATTACAGACAATATGTGCAGTGAAATAAAATCTGTGGCTATGCATTTTCTTTCATTGAATTAAAATACAATTTCAAAGTACTACAAATTCGTATATAATTCAAAAAAAGGACAAGGATTAATGTTAAACAATGTGTGTTGATGTGTTAAAAATATATATTAATATGGAGCGACTTTAAAACTAGTTTTGCTAGAGATATTAAATGTCTTCGGACTAGAAGGAAGTATTATTTTAAGAGTTCTGAAACTAATTATTTTTATAAAATTAAAGATTTTCATCTTTACAGTGTTTTGGGAATGTTTGAACAGGCATATACGAATATAGTATAATGCTTAAGTGATGTTTATTATTTCAAATTCAAATTCTAAAAGAGCTTTAAAGTATCGATATGTATGCACTTAACTAAATAGTTTTTATCTCAGTAATTATTTTTCTGGTCGAACTTTCTTCGGAATGTGAAGGTTGCTTTTGGCTTTTGGGATGAGTACTTAAGAAAGGTTTGGCGTAACAGAGGAGGGGGGTGGAGTGTTTGTGTTTGGACGGAAATCTTGTAAGCTAGAAAATTAATAATAACCATTTGCATCTACTTAATTGCATTAATTATTGCACGTCTTTCTATCAATTTTGTGTATAGGTAATTACTTCCAAACTTCCCAAATTCTCTGCAATTTCGACAGTGGCCGTGAATGTAATTTTCCTACACAAGAGTACAGTTATTTCATCTGACTTGATTATAGCTTGAGCACGCAAAACTATGTATGTGACCCTAATCGATTGGTATACAATCAATCGTAAGAGGTTTTATCACAAGTTTGATTAATTTTCAAGAACGCCGCTAGAGTGAATAGATCCGATCGAATGACCATAAACATTAAAATGTTTTTTTTTTCTGTCGATGGTTATCTCCAGTATTCTTGTTGCAAGTAGTTTAAAGAGCAAAGCTTTTCAAAAATAAAAACTAATATTTGGTCCAAGACCAATTTTGGCGAAGAATACCCGTAAATATATGTAGTCAGCCATTTGTTTTGAAAATGTACCGTTAGATAGATAATTTTTTTTTTCATTTCCTTTTAGAAATATTCTAGCTAACGTAAGTTTTTATATTCTAAAATACTCTTCAGTACCTACATTAAAAACGTCTAGGACTGACTGTATTCGCGTTATATGTAAAAAGTCAGAATTTATGTATGAAAACCCTATAAAGATATTGCCCGACTTAATCCATTTTTGAAATTCTGTGTGAAATTGTAATACAATTGCAACCAGAACTGTACATAGAACTTTGTGCAAAACCAAAATTTTTGTATGGTAACACTAGGAAAGCTTTAGTCGATTGCATCCATTTTCGATTTGAGATCTGCAATATCCATAATAAAGTCATATAAACCAATATCCACAAATGATACAACCCTGTTTTTAGTGTTATTTTCAAGAAGTCAAAACAAAAAAACATTATTTATATTAAAACCAAACATTTTCGTTAAATTTCCCTTGACTGAACATCAAATCGTAAAATTTGAATTGATTTTAAAATCGATCTGTTCCTTCTGTTACAATATTCTGGCTGATAGCATTTTTATATCTCAGGTGATCTTGCTAAGGTATTCACCAAGGAGTTTGTAAATTACTATGAAACTGGAGTTGAATCAGAAGCATTAAAATCAATGCTTACAATGCTGACACCTTCCCCAGATATTAGTAGGATGGAGGTAGAACACATGTCAATTATAGATCAGGTAAAACAAATACTCAAATAATTTCACTGTCTTACGTTAATTTTCATAATTACATATTTGATTAGTCTTTTATATGTACTGCCTGTCACTCCGCAGTAAATGTTCTCCTGGAATATATTAGGAAAAATGATGAGACTACCGATATTGCCATTCGAGGTATCATCGTGGAAATCTGTACTACATTAAAAATTCAAACAACCGAAGTGTGTGAAGGATTCTTCGATCTTAACTGGGTATTTTAAATTTCTACATATTTTTGTGCTCACATATATTTATTATTATGTGACTCTTTTTTTCAGCCAATAATGAAGTATATTCTCAGCGATAAAAAGAATAATTTGAACGAAGAGGGTGTATGCAGTCTCCTTTTACAAGCAAGCAATTGTGTTAATAGCAATAAAAATTTCGATTGGAATATAAATGTGGCGAAAGGCGATGAAGTAATTAAGTCAAAGCCTCCAAGTATAGGATCAAATAAAGATGATCTTACAATTTTGCAACTAACTGATGTTCACTATGATCCGAATTACAAGGAGGGTTCACTTGCTGCATGTGATAAACCGATGTGCTGCACTGAAGATCCGAATAATAAAGACTTTGAAGAATCAGATAAAGCAAAGAAGGATCCAAAGGATGAACTTGCGGGAAAATGGAGTGATTATAGAAACTGTGATGTACCAATGCACATGTATTTAGATACCCTGAAGCATATTAAGAAAACTCATACGAAAATTGATTACATATACTACACCGGGGACGTGGTCGATCACGGTGTATGGAAAACTACATACGAAGGCAACAAAAAATCCCTTCGCGATATTTATGCAGGAATGCGGCGTGTTTTAGGAGATATTAAAGTATTTCCAGTCATTGGAAATCATGAATCTCAACCTTTGAATCAGTAAGTAACTAAATTTGAAAGAAAAATTCATTTTTTTCTTTGATATTCCATCTATAATTTACAGTAACGTAAATAAACAGATTGACTTGCACTGTATTGAAACTTGCAAAGTATCTGATTTTAGTTGGACATAAAAATTACCTTTGATAAAATAATAGCGAAGACTAGTATTTTGCAAAAAGTGAAAAAAAGCTCCTCTGGAACTTATTTTTGAAAAAAAAAAGCGGTAGTTATATAAGTGAATCCTTGCTTTGGACATTCCAATTTCTAAATATCTTAGAAACTACAACTGTGATGAATTTATTAAAACCTAGTTTCATGCTTTTGAAAATATATTTTCTTAGAAAAGACTTCGCACATAAAATTATCGTTATTTTCTTCAAAACTAAATTTTTTCTTACTTTTTTTTATTCAAAATACTCGCCTTCACTATATCTAACTGTCTCGTATAGGCACGAGTTTTGGAACCCTGTATAAATTATATATGTACATTAATTGTTAAGTTTAGATTTCCTCTTTTTAATATAGTTTTTATCAAATAATTTCCCATCAACAACAATGAAATTCAATTCATTTTGACTCACATTAAAGTTGTCTTTCACCTTCAAATTACCACGTTCATTAGATGCTTTAGATCCATAGACTGATCTCTTGTTCAACTGTGCTTTTAATTAAACCAAGATATTCTAAAAGATACACCTAAACATCATCTACATAAAAGTGAATTTGGAAATCAGTAACAAACAAAAGAGAACCTAACGTGGAGCCCTAAAAAATGGCATTAAGCTCAAAGTTAGCGAAAAGAAAATCAGACATTTTACTATGACAAGAAACAGATTGTCTAGGACGAGATAGTAGACTTTAATGAGATTAACAGCTGATGAATAAAGTTAAGATAAAAGTTCAGGTTCCGGAGCGAGCGTGATGATTGAGTGTATTAAATGCCTAACTTACTTTAAATATTTGATAGACACACATAACCCATAGTAAGAGGTCTTTAAAAATACAATCAATTGGCATTCGTAACTGAACTTTTATTTCTGGAGTTTCAAATTTCTTATCTACTCGGTCGCACACACCCCTTCATTAATACAGGATAAATCTCAACTACTATCGTATGAAAATGGATGTACAATACATGGACAAGGTACGTAAAGACAAGAACTAGTATGAATTCCTAGATCCAACAAAAGGGGGTAGGGTTGAAAATACTATATATTAACTTAGGGATCGGAAGTCTATTTTATCCATATATGGGGAATTTGTATCCGAATCCATTTATTTTTTCAATTATAGTCAAAGCGTGACTCATCTAGCTATCTAATTGAATTGGCACAATGAAGTGCATGAGTCATACTAGTATTATATAAATGGTTTTTTACACCTGCATTTAGTACTTTTCACTAATTACACATTTTGCTACCATATATAGATTCCAATATAGCAGGGATGTGGCTCTAACCTTAGTTCATTCAATTCCTTGTTGTAACTCATATAAACGACTCCACCATTTTCTTTTTAATACCTATGAAACTACAAGTCTGAGATATGATTCTTCTATACATCCATTAATAGTTTCATCTATTCATTTAGTTTGTTTTTATTTTATTGCGAATTGAATTGATTTGTAGGGTGAATAAAAGTAGAAAAAGTTTTGAAAGTATGGAAAAAATAATCAAGGTGTCATGACTTTAATTCTGACAAAACACAAAACCTGTTAAGCTTTGTCCCGAGATTTATCAAGTTCTATTTTGACATTTCGCTAGGATTCAAGTCATGGAAATTTGACTATTTTTTCTATACTTTTAAAATCTTGTCTACTTCATGCACCCAGTTTAATTCGCAATATCCCGTGCTCTACAGAACACTGCACGGAAGCAAAAGATGCAGCTGAATCTACAGGGTGTTTCCCCTTAGAAGGTCAATAGAGCAGTAGGTGATAGTACTCAGCTAGACAACAAACAATTTGTATGGCAGCTGGGGGAGGAGGGGGGGGGGCGCAATATCAACCGTATAGGAGTTACAGGGTGATTAAGAAAAAAGATAGTTTTTCATAAAACACCCTATATTTTAAAAAGTACAGGGTTCACGGTCACATTTAAGAGCTCATTGTATGCAGAACTTTATAGCCTCATATTCGCCCTCCTCTCAGGAGTTACAGGAGTCTAACATATTTTGGATTTTTTTACTGTTTTTTTACTTTGACCTCTATTTTTTTTTTTTAAATGGTCATTAACATAACTTCTTTTATAAAAACTATAAACTGTAGACTCTTCTCTTTAATTTGACCTATTATATCCCATGTGCTATCTGCAGCTGTTAAAGAGTTATAAGCTCAAAACCTATTCATGTCACACCGAAATTAGCCGATATTTTTTTTTTTAATGACGTGTTTTCAGTGAGTAAGGGAACAAATTTAGGTTTGAGAATAGCTTTCAGAATAGGTTTTGAGCTAATAACTCTGTAACGGCTACAGATAGCACATAGGGTATAATACGGCAATAGCTTACAGTTTTTATATAAAAAAGTTATGTTAACGACCGTTTTGCAAAAAAACAATAGAAATCAAAGTAGAAAAAAATAAGAGAATACGAAATTTTTAGTTTTAGACCAACATAACTCTTGAGAGGAGAGAGGTACGGGACTGGTTGAGCAGTCGTTGGAAGGGCCATTAACTGTGACCGTACGCCCTGTCGTTTTTAAGATAAAGGGCGCTTTGTAAAAACCCAGCTTTTTTTCTTAATCACCCTGTAACTCTTAAACGGTTGATATTGTCCCCCCCTCCCTCCCCTGACATACAATTTTAGTTAGTCTAGGTGAGTACTATCACCTCCTGCTCTATTGACCTCCTAAGGGGAAACACCCTGTATATCCTATTGAAGTTTAGTATTATTTCACTTTCTGTCATCACTAAATTAAAACTTCCGGTATATTTGCAAAATTTCCCTCACTGAATTTTTCTGGGTTTGAAATGGAAGCCTGTGGAACTAAAAACCCAGCCTTGATTATTCCTTTATTTATATTATATTAGCAAATTATTTACTCAATTTAAGAGTTTCGGAATTAGTCATAAATACCCATCCATATCATTAGATTTTCCTATTATACCTGGTTTACCAATCTATGTCATTTCTAACTGGTTCTTGTAAGATCTTGTGAGTTTGGCCAGAGAAGTTCCTCTTTGCTGAAGCTCAATTTTCCTATTATACCTGGTTTACCAATCTATGTCATTTCTAACTGGTTCTTGTAAGATCTTGTGAGTTTGGCCAGAGAAGTTCCTCTTTGCTGAAGCTCAATTTTATGGTCTTCCGGGAATTGGCTCAATTTTTCTAAAACATTTCATTTATATTTCTATGAAACCTTCTCTCTCAGATTTTCCAATTGAGTTTATTCCTTCCATTAGATTTAGTTCATTTCAACTCAGAATAGACGCCGTTGTGCAAGATTTTTGGGAACTAATGTTATTTGCCGCCATATACTGGGTGGCACAAAAGTAATGACCCTATTTGGTTCAGCCACAACTTCTTTTCTAAATTAGAAAACTAGAATTAGTTTTTTATATATGTATGTATATTTGTTCCATGAAATTTCGTCGCATTAGGATTTTAAGATGATGTCTCTTAAATGGTGACCTCCAGAGTTGATGCACATTTCAGCCGTATTTATGACATTTTTCATAACTTGCCGTAACACTTCCTGCGATATGTTCCTTATTTCTTGATGAATGTTTTCTTTTAGTGCTGCGAAAGTCTGTGGCTTGTTCACAAACACCAGTGATTTCAAATAAACCCAAAGAAAGAAGTCTGGACAGATCAGAGCGGGTGATCTTGCAGGCCAAGGCAAATCGCCAAAACGAGAGATAACACGGCCTGGAAAAGCGTCCCTTACTAAGTCCATAGTGTCGCGCTCCAGCCTCAATTCATCCAAACTGGGTATCTAGAACTCACGTAACATGGTTCTGTAGCGCTCGCCAGTGACAGTTATCGCATTGCCTGCAGCGTCTTCGGAAAAATAGGGTCCGATCACTCTTTCAGCATAGACGCCACACCATAAACTAACTTTTAGTGGGTGTAAAGGTATTTCTTGAATAATGCACGGATTTTCAGTACCCCAGAAGCGAGTACTCTGCTTATTGGCATGCCCCGAGAGATGGAAATGCGCTTCGTCACTCATAAGCAATTTTGAAAAAAAAAAAAATCATTCTCTTCAAGGTTGAGGTCTATGATGCCCTGACAATTTCGGTGGTCAGTGGGCGGCAGCTGATGAGTCATCTGAGTTTTATACGGAAACATCTTCAAGTCTTTGACCAAAATACGCTGCAGAGTCCGCCTGGAAGTCCCCAATTGCGGGTCACGTCGTCTTGTTGATGTTTCTGACACTCTTTCACATTTTCGCGCACAGCAAGGATATTTTCGGCTGAAGGTCTATCCAATGTTGTGCCAGTTTCTTCGAGGTGTGCGGCAAAGCGTCGCATTGTGCTACCATCCGGTGCCAGACAGCGAGGAAATCGTCGACGAAATTCACGTTGTGTTTTTATCACTGATGAATTATTCCGTAAAAACATTGACACGATTATTCCACGTTCTTGGGGAGTCTAAAGCTCATGTTTATGCTTCATAATTTTACATTTGTTTACTACGCAATTTTCAATATCAGAATGACAGGAGATGTCATATAAAAAAAAATATAAGTAATTTCTATATTGCCAGTACTTTTGTTCCACCCGTTACAAGTTAACTTTACTTCACCAATCATAAATTTGATGACCAACATACGACTTTGCGATTCTTGGCACCTTAGTATCTGAAGCATTTTGTGACGAGTACCTAAGACATTAACTTTTGCTACGAACCCAATTTAAGGTTAATAATCTAATCTCTACCTGAATTTATTCTAATTATGCTTTTTTCCATTAGTTACTTAATACCAATCTTAAAATGTAATTTACAGTTCCACAACTAAGTTTTGCTATCATTTTTAAACCCTAGATGATACTATAGAGTATACTAAGTTTGTTGTTCCGTTTGTAATGCACAGAAATAATGCTGGTAGGGCAAAATGGGTTGGACTTCTACGTCTGTCCGTCTCACCTAATTTGAGAGCGCATTCACTTAGAGTGTTCATATTTTGCAAACGCGCTTTAAAAAAAAAAAATGTAAATTGAAGTTTGAAAATTGGATCAATTGGGCAACTTCTTCATAGGGTTGCCATACAAAATGTTTGTTTTTAAGGCATTGCCTGAAAACGCGTAGACATAGAGAGTTAAAATTTAGTACAAGGTGTGTTTTCATAGCCATAGTAAGTAAATAAAATTTTAAAAGTGGTTTTCATAACTTTTGCAAATACGATTTCAAAAAGGGACCAAACCGGGCAATCCTTTCTTGCTGTTGCCACACAAAACGTTGGTTTTTCACTATATATTTGGACACTGCATGAGAATGCGTCGACTTAGGGATATTTGTACACAGCGTTTTCATAAAAATAGTAAAATAAATTTCAAAAATGAACTAAATCGGGCAACCCCTTTTTGGTGTTGCCATAAAAAACAACTTTTGGTTTCCACTTTTATATTCATCTATGGTATAGTATTATTGGTGTTATTGTTAGACCAATTAAAGCTTTTTGTCTTGGTTTTTTTATGTTTATTTGTGGTGCAATTACCGCATCAGTAATTTAATTGCTTCTTACAAGCCAAACATTTTTATCGGTCAGGCTGTGATCCACCAAAATTACAATTAGTTAATTCTTGTTATTGCTATTATTTGAGTTAAATTACATTTTTACTCGCTTTTAATTAACCTCAATTCTCTGTTTGTATGTTTAGTTCACAGCTGGTTATTGATTCTTTATCCACTTTCCATATATATTCCCGACAGAGCTGGGCAAGTACCAAAGAAAAAGTACTTAAGTACAAGTACAAGAACCGAAGGCCTGAGTACTTCAGCGTAAGTACAAGTACCGCATGTATGAAAAGTAATTGTAACTAAGTACTTAAGTCTATAAAAAGTACTGAGTACTTTTTGAAGTACTTTTTCAAGTACTTTTTTAGAATCTTTGTACATTGGCAGTAATATAATGAAGTTTATCGAATTCAGTTAATAGATATTAATAAATAAATACCTTTTGAAAACTATAATATGTATAGACTTCGCATCGAGCCTTTCTCGTGATCGGTCGTCTGATCTTGAATGAACGTGTGTCTCTCTCACTAATAGTGACAGTGCATTGCATTGCATTCATCTCCATAATTCAGTTATTTTGCAAAAAAAAAAATCTTCCTACAATAGAATTACAGACGAATCGGCTCTCAAGGAGCATGAGCTACATACATCATCCAGCGCAGCCAAAATACCGAGGCGTAAGGACTTCAGCAACTCTAACACGTTCACTCCACGTCAACTCGAACAGATCGATGAAGATAACATCGAAGTTCTTAAAAAGGAGCGCATTCCCCCAATCACCCTGATTGTTGAAAAAAGTAATCTTATCAGCTCTTTTATGCCCTCAATGGAAATCACGGAATACAATATAAAAAATACCATAGTACTGGAACAAAGATTTTCTGCTATAACATCGAAGACCATAACAAGCTATACAAATCACTGGTCAGTAATAATCAAAAATTTGTTATCCATGATGTTAACCAAAACAAGCAAGCTTTGACAGTTCTTTGCGTGCTTTAAAACTCAACAAAAATGGAGTTGCGTTAGAGACTGTGCTTTCTTTTCTACGAAGAGTTAGATATTTGTAGGTACTTAATAGACTCAGAAATACTTAAGTACAAAACTAAGTCTTAAGTACAAGTAAATAGAAGCAAGTACTTATGTTCAAGTGCTAAGTAGGGGCATTTCAAAAGTATTGAGTAATAAGTCTTAAGTAACAAAAATGTACTTTAAGTAGTACTTAAGTCTTTTTTTACTTAAATATTGCCCAACTCTGATTCCCGATTATAATATAATATTTAACCAACTATTAAAAAATTAAAACTTCTCCTTAGTTATTTTGTACTTTATTGTATTTTTGTATGGATATGTAATTTATTTATTTGGTAATTTCAGGTTCGCTCCAAGCAGTATTACTGACGAAAAGCTGTCTACACAATGGCTCTACGATTTCTTAGCTGAGGAATGGTCACACTGGCTGCCAGCGTCAACTAAGGAAACCATTAGGAAAGGCGGTTACTATACAGTATCGCCTAAGAAAGGATTTCGCATCATCACTCTGAACAATAATGATTGCTATACATTTAATTTTTGGATACTGCACGATCCCCGCTATCTGATGGAGCAATTAATCTGGTTGCATAGTACACTATTACAAGCAGAAAAGGATGGAGAGTACGTTCATATTTTAGCGCACGTGCCTTCAGGCGCAGGAAGCTGTTTTAATACTTGGTCAAGAGAATTCAGAAGGATAATTGAACGTTTCCACCGCATAATTGGAGGAATTTTTAACGGTCACACTCATCGAGATGAATTTAGTGTCATCTACTCGCACGACAAATCGAAATATGCGGTCAATGTTGCCTGGAATGGTGGGTCCCTCACTCCTTTCAGCTATGTAAATCCCAACTATCGTATCTACAATGTAGAGCAGAACCAATATGTAAGTGAAATTTCAAAGAATTCTCCTAGGATCCTTTATTTAAAAGTGATCTAATTTTTACTCAGCAAGTAAAAACCCATGATACTTGGATCTTTAATCTAACGTTGGCCAATATGAACGCCGAAAAAAGCCCTATTTGGTTCAAGGAATATTCCTTCGCTGAAGCCTATGGATTGAACGACTTGAGTCCAGCATCTCTTCACGAACTTTTGATTACTTTTGCGAAAAAGCCTGCGTTGCTTAAGAAGGTAATTTTGTACAATAAATAAAAAAAAAATCCTGCGATCGTAACTTTTAATTTTTTTTACGGTATAGTACTGGGAGCACAAAGTGAAGCGGGGCGATCCCTCCCTCGCCAAAGGCTGTGATAACAAATGTCTGATAAAACATCTTTGCGAAGCAGCCACCTCTCAGTTCGATGATATGCAGCGGTGTCAAGAGCTTAGCGACGAGTTTACTCGGACGGTTAGAAAAATACTTTAAATAATTCATGTGCTGCCAATAAAAACCGCCAATCGCTATAAATATTTTTGCTTTTTTGCAATTTATGTGTCTCGCCTTTTTAACGCTTTTCTTTTATTATGCTGCCGAAATCTCAGTTTTATTGATTTAAGATAATAGGTTTTAGTAATTCAATGTTCTTAGGTGTTTTTTAAGTGCTTGTAAAGCGGCTGTCATCTCGTAATCCTTTACCTCGTCCAGGTTTTTGACATAATATGATCACCATTACCATTTTTTATAAAAAAAAAAAAATGTAAAATTAAGCGATTTTACAAAGTCAGGTCGATAAGTTTTATAAAAAGTGAGAATTCTTTGTTATCAAGAAAGAAAATGTTTTGTTGCCAACTCTTTCATTTGGGTGACTTACGCAGATTTTTTTTTATAAATTGCTTACATATGCTTTTCAACGTTTTCAATTATCTTGAAAAGCTTTAAGTGGCTTTTTGTGTTTACGACATATCTTGGTTGAAGTGACAATCATTCTCAAATTAAATTGCTGTCTAGAAGGTCAAGTAATTAGGAAAAAGATTCTCACTGGAGATAAGATAGCTTTTAGGTACATAATGATGATAAGTAACATTTTGAGAGAACTGTATTAAGTTATCTACAGTAGAATTGCTTTTTGATGGTATATGCATGCACTTAAAAAAATTATAAAGTTGTAACTCAAATAGTTAGGCACAGGATGTATCGATATGGAGTACAAGCGCCCTTTTTTTCTTTTGTATCCTAACGAAAATATCTGTAATGGAGGCAGTTTATTCATTGATCATATATACATAGGTATGTTTTAGTCGCCGTAAAGCTGAAAAAAGCTGGATCGACGCCCGATTTGCATGAAAAAGGTTCAAAGGATTCGCCTTAGTCTCTCGAGTAGCACTGGCTTCCTCGTCATTCAAGAACAGTGTGATGCACAGTAGTTTTCATTCCGTTCATTCATAATATCAAGGTTGTTAGAAATCATTTCGACTAGGTATCAAATATTTCCTATATAAAATATAACGAAATGATCCGATTATAGAATACGCTTAGATATATTTCTAGTCTTTTTAAACTCCAATATAAATTAATAATAATTATTTAAATTCAAGCTGACAGCAGCTTTGACCAAAAGCGCTTTTCATTGTTCGTATTTAATTTTGTAAGCGTTATTTACTTTCAATTGTATACTTAAGTTTAATAAGTAGTGTAGAATAGTTTAATATAAGCCAGGTACAGAAAAATTGGAAATAAAATTATTCTTATGGAATACCTACCTGAAAAAAATCGGACTTTTCAAGGCTCTCTTGCAACGTTGCATCTGATTTCGTACCGCGCAATGCTAAGCCTTGTCTTCCGCACAATAAAATTGTTTGTATTATCGGTATGATTTTCCTTTTGTTTTCTTCAATGAGTTTTGAATTTACTTCGTCCATTAAAACATTCACAAGAAGCTGTTTTCCAGCATCAACGCTAAGTCGGTTTTCCGATTTTATAATAGAAGTCTTGTGGTGCTCGCACTTTTGATGATCATCAAATTTTTCTAGTGCACATTTCCAGGTTTTAAAAGGCTCAGACACCAACGATTTAGCTTTTGACTTCCAATTCCACCAATCCCACTGCTAAATAGCACGTAGATATTACAGTATGCTCCATCCATCAAAGCGGAATATGCCAACCATTTGTACTTCTGTAGCCAACGTGATTGAAACTTCAAATTTCGTTTTCCCGTAACTGGAAACTTAAAAGAGGCTGAAGGCGTCCAAATTGATGTCAGTGCTTTCAAGAGGTCATTCGGCTTTTCTTTTATATATCTTGTAATATCAATGCTGTTATTATTCGCATTGTCCATTACTGCACTTTCGTATCTCCCCGATGACAAAGATGGTAACATTCCAGACTCTACATCTGATGTTTGCACACGATTCTCGGAGACCTTATCACTGTTAGGTACCGGTGCACTGTCTCCTATAATTGCTTTTTCATAGGCTTAAAATGATCCATAATAGTATGTCTTTTCATTTTATACTATTAACTTAAGTTTACACAGCACTACTCACTGGAATTTTCTTTCTAATTAAAGACAAAACTGATTTAAGTGTTTCAAAAATTAAATTTCCACAAGACACAAAACACACGAGGATTGTTAGTGCATCCTCACCCTTTTATTAGTTTTTTTGAAATTTATTTTTTAGCACCAAAAAAGATACAGTCACTACATATGTGTCTAAAGGCTGAAATACAATGACTGCGACACGCATTTGTCGACGCCAAAATAATTTTCGAATACATGTTACGACATTAGAGCATAGCAAATGCTGCGACGCGAAAATGTCGTCGTCAAAAAGTAGAGCTAATTTCTAAAATTGTCGTTGCGCAGTGCGACATTTAAGTTTGACAGTTCGTGTGTTGGTATATTTCACGTACTATTCTTTTAAAACTGGCATAACTGCGTATAAGCTTTAATGTAACTTATACTTATTCTTAAAAATTATAAAAAAAAAGTCCGTAGACATCACAAAACAGCAAAACTCAACTCAACTATCTTGAAATGACGACGAATAATGTCGCATTCATTGTATTACGTCTGCGACAAACGACGACGCCAATTGGCGTCGACAAATGCGTGTCGCAGTCATTGTATTTCAGCCTTAACTCAGACTGAGCTTATCAAAGCTATTCCAAATATTTCATAAAATATCAATAAATGTCATACAAAACTTAATCTTAGCAAACGCTTTTATTTTACGATTACAAATTATAATCGGCAGGACTTCTTTAATTACGTAAGTAAAAATCACTTCCACTGCATTTAAAGGAATCAATTTTTCCTTTTGATTTGTATCTTAAGTCCCATTTGAAAAATGCATATATGTATGTATGTCAAAGATAACCTAATACAAAGATAAGATAAGATCCTTGTTTTCTAAAAAGAAAGAAATATGTGCCGCATACTTTCGTCTTTTGCATGAATGGGGAAAAGAACTTGGTGGCTATGCATTATTGTAGTGCAACTGAGACAGCGAGTTAAAAACAAAAATTGAGAGAACGTAGTATTACCCGAATGATAAAATCTTATTGAATACCTTCAAAATCCTTTCAAACTATTCATAATGATGTACATCGGATCACACTACCTCACTTTTTTAAGAAAAAGATGAATATCGCTCTGGCCTAGATGCTGAAAGGAGATGTAAAATTTCTGTCAAATAAAATTCTCATTTCCCCTCGAAAATATTCACTATTCTTTTCTGCGACTCGGTGTAACCACCGCCACTGAGTCTGTCATTTCCCGACTCTTTTCTTCCCACTACACCAGTAGGGAAGAAAAGAGCACGAAAATGACAGATTCGGTGGCACTGTTAACACCGAACCGCAGAAAATAATCCACTAATCCGAGCTTCTCCCACTTAATCTCTTCAGAGCAAAACCATTGTAAACAGAAGCACGTGCGTTCAAATATCATAGGATTACAGCAACAACTCTGGAAGTAACTCAATATTTCAGAAAAACCTGTTTTCACAAAAGCGCGGGAACATTTTATGAGAGTATAATCTGAAAACTCCGCCCATTGTCATTGTTGTTTTTTTCTTCTTTCTTTCCTTTTCTAGTGGGTTACATTTTAAATGTAAAATGATCTGAAAACTCTTCTGTGTCCTAACTTGTCATTAAGTTAAATTTGGTATAGTCTTCACAAAACTAAGGCAGCCATAAACCGTTTTTAGTCCTGTCGGCTGTTTAATGACGCCATTTTATAAAGATTTTCCTTTTATGACATCTTTGCTTGGTGATGAAATTCAGGCGTCTTGATGTCGGTTACATATCACATTTACACAAGAAGATGCAATAAACTACGGCACAATGATGTAATTCTGTATGAGTTATTTACACAATGCGCAAGGAAAAATTTAAAGAAAATGTGTAAAATATGTAACTGTTGGATAGGTAAATTATTTACTTTTATTTATTTACTATACTAAATCTAAGCACCGGTAATTTTTATCAGCGCAATGAGGAAGTTAATATTAATTTCATTACAACTAAAGAGATATTGAATTTTGCTAAATTTATTGCTTAGGCGTATTTCGTATCGACAACTACTAAAGAAAGGAATATGTACTACTTCTGCGAAAATATAAAGTTAGGACACTTTTTCTTTCGCTAGATTATGCCTCACAATCGCAACCTGTAAATAAAAGTTTTCGCTTTTGAGCCAGGCAAATTATCTATTTCCTATAGGAGTACTAAAGTAATACTATGGAAATTATAAACTATGAAATTATAAACTATTTTATATAAGTGAAATAGTAAAATATACTAAGGTATTGTACTTCTTTTATCTTGCGTTATTATCCAGTGTGCATTGACTACTCATTGGGGGGGAGGCCCATGAAACCGGACCGTCCAGCAATAATGTTGACGAAGACGTTTCTAAATTTAACATAATTCTTTTTTACTTATTTTCCTCTCACGTTCCCTGCGAGCGTCAGCCGCTCTCTAAACCATCTTCACTATCTTTCAATAAAGAACTGAGGCGTCTTAAAAATAGAAGTAATAAATTCTGGAAAAGTTAAATGAAGGATAAGGACATTATAAGTCGCAACAACTCCTCACATCATATAATGAGTTCAGAGAACTTTCCTCTACATTTTGTGATTAGTATGTTCAAAACATGTGTACGAAATTATGTAGTGACCCACGCATCTTTTATAAGTTTATTAATATGGAGAAAAGACAACTACCCCAATACCATAAGGTACAAGGGTTTTGCTTCTTTTTTTGACAATGCCTTTGCCTTGTCAAATTTTCAACCTCAAAATAGCAACTTCAGTCATATGAACGACTCTCATAACGTTTCAGTCACTATTCCTTCAATTTCAGAAGAAGATATACTCGATCATATTAATGGGCTTCTAAATGACTTCATAACTGGTCCTGATGGGATCCCTCCTGCCTTCTTTAAGTCATGCTTCCTTTCAATGGCAGCTCCGCTGAGAATTATTTTCCAAAAATTGCTCGATAGTGGTTGTTTCTCACAGCTATGGAAAAACTTATAATATCATACCTATCCACAAAAAAGGTAGTAAAAACGAAATTTCTAACTATAGTCCTATTGCAAAATTATTCGAATCTATCATTTCCTGTCAACTATCAACTTCCTGTTAGAATTTGCTCTCTTCAAACCAACATGGGTTTATTTCGGGCAGGTCTATAACCACCAACTTGCTGCAATTTGTCTCGGATACCATCGGCGGGTTGGCAAAAGGCTATCACACAGATTGTATTTATACAGACTTTAGTAAAGCCTTCGAAAAGTTATCTCACTCCGCGATACTCTTTAAAATGGAACATTTCTAAAATGGATAGAATCTTATTTAGATAACAGAACATACCAAATCTTATTTCGCCATTCCATCTCTGGAGTCTTGAAGGTTTCGTCTGGCTTTCCTCAAAGGAGTCGCTTGAGCACGTTGTCTTTTATTCTGTCTATTGACAACATTGTCTCTTTGGTGAGGTACTCTTTATAAGGTCTTGATTTATCCTGACGATGTTAAGCTTTTCACTCAGATTAAATCTGTTCACGATTGTGAACAGGTACAGGGTGACCTTCAAAAATCTTACAATTGGTGCAAGAGAAATAATTTGGTACTCAATATCGACAGATGTGAGGTTATGACTTTCTATAGGAATCAGACACTAATCATCTATGATTATGAGTTCTTGGATTCCTCGATTCGCCATGTGGACTCTGTCTGTGACTTGGGAGTCAAATGTGACCACAGATTGAATTTTATCTATCATATGAACTATATGGTATCAAAGAGTAGTTTTATGCTGGGTTTTATAAAACATTGGTCCCGAAAGTTTTCGAATCCTACCATAACATTGCGTTTGTACACTTGCTTTGTGAGACCACTTCTCGAATACGCTAGCCAGGTCTGGTCTCCATTTTACGGTACACACATCGACTGTATCGAGTCTGTTCAGCGGAACTTCTTACGATTTACTCTCAAGCATCTACCCTGGAATAGTTCTTTAATTCTTCCATTCTATGAGGATCGCTTGAAGCTTTTAAATATGCAATCGCTTGCGAAACGTCGCATGGTTGCCGATGCAACTTTTGTGCATCAACTCATAAACGCGAGTTTGATTCTCCGTTGTTAGTTACCAAAAACTCTTTCCATGATAGTAGGCACAATTTGAGAAAAGTATTACTGTTAATATTAAGGTAGAACATTTTGCTGTTGACGTTTCTAAGCATGTTTTAAAAAAACGTCTATATAATATTTAATCTTTTTTGTTTAATGTTTTTGTGCATTGCATATGTACTTTAACTGGTGCTTGGTTTATGTTTAGTTTAACATATTAATACTAACACCGACTAACTGATGAAACGCATGTATGTATTGTTGACCGTTTATTTATTAAACGTGTCCATGCAGCAAAGTTCTGATAGTCATAAAAAATAAAAAGTTTTTCTAAAAATTTTTTGTATTAAACAATTACTAAACTAATAATTGTAAAAAGTCAATAGGGCCAGTTAAAACAATTTAAAAAAAAACTGATGACATGAAATGACAATAAAATAACAAAAAAATTAAAAAAAAACAAAATTTTCAAAACATACAAAGCGGACACAAAAATTTTGAAAAAGATCTTAAAAATTGAATTGTAAATTGTCTCAAAAAATGTAAACTAGTATAGATATAGCAAGTATAATTGCTTTGAATAGTTTTTTAGGGTTTCGTACAACAAAAAGAAAAAGCGAAAGCCCTTATAAGATCGCTCATGCGTCCGTCCGTCCGAAATTATTTTTCGAAAACGACGTCAGTATCAGTTTGAAATTTAGCAAAATGGTAGGTCTTCAAAGTTATTAAATATTGTAAATTTTTAATGGAGTTAGGTTATGCTCCTTCAAAAATAAATATTATTTGTTGTATTTTGTGAGGTATCGTTTGAAAGGACTACTTTCAAAGATTCCAATACACAAATTTTTGGTGAATTGGTTATAAAGATATAGCGCAAAATGTGCGAAAAAATATCGTTCCCCCTCCCCCTTCTGGGCTTCTAAAGTCGAAATTTCGATATTATCAGGGTAAATCAGTTAATATTACGGTTTTTAACAATGTTATGTTCTTCATAAAAAGTGTAGTGCTTTTTAGATAGGCATTGCAATGGCTTTTTGTATTGTACTTTAAGTTATAGCAAAATTCAGAAAATTCTTCATTTCATACTAATTCTCACATGCACGTGTGCCTATTGCCAAGCCTTATTTCAGCTTAAACAAAACATCTATTAATTTAAAGTAACATTATATATGTATACATGTATTTTATATTTTTAGATTTTGGGAGGAGGAGATAGTGGTGGTGGAGGAGGGGGTGGATCAGCAGGAAACGAAGGAAAGGGAGGAGCTATAACTTTACAAATATTTTCTTCAACAATCATCTTCGTTGGAGTTTTTTCAGTTTTGGCTTATCGGATACTTTTATGAGAAAATATTTTTATATAGTAAATATAGTTAAATGATTAGTTTAATAATTTAAATACAATGAAAGAAACAATAGCCGAACTATATGTATTTTCATTTTTGTGCATTCATTTTATTCATCATGTATGTCAAAATGTTATATATTGTACGAAATGCAGGGTAATGCCATTATAGTCTTTGTCACCGAATGCCCCGAATGGTGCGGAGTTTTGCCATTGCCTCAATTCATGTCCCAGCTGCAGGCGATTTCTCCAATAAGGGTTTATAATCTGTTGGACTGATTGAAGAATTTTTTGAAAACAAAACTCAAATATTGCGCTGACGGTAAACATGCAAGAAAAGATTAAAATAATTATAAAAATAAACTTAATGAATTTAAGCCTCTTCTATACTAATGCCCTAGACACACAGCGCTCTTAATGAAGAAATAACTAACGACTCATTAGTCAATAATGATTCATTATAAAGTGGAGACACATAGCCATTTCCTTAATTAAGTTGTTCTGTCAAACTGGTGTTGATAAACTTATGTCATTAAAGAAGCGATATGGATCGAATTAACGCGATAAACTTTCTTTTATTTTATTTTATTTTTAATTTAATAATTTGCAAATGAGAAAAACTTTCTATTAAAAAGAGTATTGACAATATAATTTGTTATTTGCATTTCTTTGCATTTCTTCTTCTTATTTTTTAAATCAGCAGATGCACATCGGCGCTCCATATTTATTATATGCCAAATCTATCACATTTTTCCTCATTATAGCTATAATGAGGGAGTGTACTTCAGTATCATTTGATTTTCGAGCCATAATGACGTATAACTGTGTGGCACACGGCATTTTAATGAATAATTAGTACTAATGATTCATTAGATCGTGCTGTGGGTCTAGGGTATAAGATTCGAGAATATTTTACATTGCGTCAGCAAATGTTGGCTACAAATTACAGGACCCATGTGTAGTTTTTCTTCTGATGATGTTGCCAAGGCTTAGGAGATACCCTGCCAGGAAATAGGGAAGGGCTAGGGAATTGAGGATTACTGGGTTGGGCCAAGGAGGTGACTGTGTAAAGAGATTTTCATTTTGTGACTTTGGAGAAGGAATAGAGCTATTTTAAGATGAATTTTGATTAATGTCAGTGATAAACATAATTATTGCATCGTAGTTACCAATATCAGCTTCTAAAGATTTTTGGGTAGTAGTTGGTTTCGAGGCCTACATAGGTATTTACCGAGATACATATTCTATATTTGTAGATTTTGGGAGAAGGAGAAGGAAGAGGAGAAATACATTACTTATTTTATAAGTTGCCTCCCCTGTTCAAAATCTAACAAATAGTTGGGACTAACCTCAAATACACCTCAGCCTGTTATAACTTTGTGAACATCAAGAGCTCGAGATATTTAAATACATATATTAATTGGGCTCAGGCTTTCAAAGTCCTGGTCTATGCGCATGGGCGTAGCCAGGAAGGGGCATGGAAGGGCACGATCCCCTAGTAACCCCGTGGTGTCACCCCCAGAAAAACACGGTCCAAGATTTATAAATCCAATTAAGCATAATGAATTATATTTAAGTTTCAACCAAGGAAGCATGAGGAAATACGTACATTGAAAGCATAACGAAATTATTTCATAGTGAGCTTCCACGCCATCTGGAGTTAGTTGCAGTCGGCTTTTTCTCTTTGGATGTGGATGAGGCCAGATGCTTTAAAGAGGAACAATTGTCAATAACCATGAGATATGCGAACGATCCTGACATTGGCGAAAGATTTTCTAAAGGTTTTCTAAATTGTTCGACGTCCAGAGTTGCGCAAGGGCTGGATACATTAATTTTGGACATATTGAATAAACACTATTTGGGTGATGTTCCAATTATTATGATGGCGCCAGCGTCATGTCTGGTAAAAATCGAGGCCTATAGGTGATTATAAAACAAACTCACCGTCATAAACTAAATCTCATGGTTGTTGACTCATGCGCTAATGTTTCATTAGCAAAGAAATTTTTTAACGGCCTCGAAGGTTGTTATATTCACAACCTGGTCATCATGCGAGCCTGAAAATATTTCAAGGCACTCTCGGAATCCATACTAGCCGTGGAATGGGAAATCTAAGTACTACCAGATAGAGTTGTCGCTACGAAAACTGCAAAGCAGTACTGACAAATTATGAGGCAATTAAATATACTTTGGAAAAAGAGATCACTGAGAACTGTGACAAGCAAACAGTGGAAGCACTTGAATTGCTAACGACTATTATGAAACCAGAGTTCGTCGTTGATGATCATTATGAATATGGCTAAAAAGCCGATGTTATGAAGATACCTTTTGGCAAAGTATTAGTGATGATGTAATTTGTATGGCTCTGATGGGCCGCTGTAGTTGGCAGAGTATGCCGATGTAGAATAAGATAATGGCAGAATATGCTGATATATATATGTATTATTTATGGCAGAGCTCGCCGATGTTTACTAGACGATGGCAGAGTATGCCGATGTAGTTAAGATGGCAAAGTATGCCGATGTTTGTAGAGAATAAACCACTTCGAATGACTGACAAATTCTAATTTTACTGATCTATGCACCGGCTTTTTATTCAAAAGTTCTGTCATATGAAATCACTATAAATGTCACTCGATCGCAATAATTGCGGAAATTGCGATTATAATGCTCACAGAATTTTCACTGCAAAGTCAACAATTATTTACAATTTCCAGTCATTCATATCGATCATATCATTCATATCAATGATATTGGGTAGAGTGATGACCGCATGCATGGGAGTTCTCGCGATCAAAATTTATGCTATCATATCAGAACTTGCGTGTCTTGCAAATTCTTTTTGAGGTCAAGCATTTCTGTTTGTTATTATTTTTATTGTCGTTTTGATTTTTTGTTTATTTTTATTGACTGAAGTCAAGCTTACATTACACACATTTCAGTCAGTTCCCTTGAATGTACTGAGTAAATTTTTCCACACCCAAAATGGCACTCTTCGTCAGGCTAGTGACCTCATTGCAAGTACTAGAGCAACCTTCGAAGCATTCAGGCAACAGTTCAAAATTTGGACAGACATCGAGTAGTTTGCTGAAAAGCACGAGATTTCGCTGGAACCTGTTAGAGTCTCAAAAAGGAGGCGTAAAAAAAAAAAAAATTGTACTGTGGACAAAGCAATACATTAGATTTCCAGACGCACACAACCAGATGAATACTGGAAAACCTGTATTTACTACCAAGTAATAGATAATAATAGTAAAATAAATCTGAAACGCCGATTTTGAAATCTACTCTGGACGCATTCCTTAAATTAGACATGAAGAACGGAGAGGATTTCATCAGTAATTATAAAAAAAATCTTAATAATTGATACATCAGTCTTGGAAGCTGAGGCTATGGTTCAATGCTTCAATTAAAAAATTATGAGATGAATGCCGGAAAATTTTAAGCACCATATTAAAAAAAAAAATTATGTAAAATTTTCCAAGCAGGAATAGTATTCCCAGTGAGCTCCGCCAGTTGTGAGAGACGTTTTTCACCAAAGAGGAGAAAAATTGCTCAACTTAGAGAATGCCATTGTTTACAAAAAAATTACTGCTGAAAAAAATAGAAAACTAAACCTTATTTAACTAGTTACCTATGTACTAACATGATCGTGTGAATAAAGTAAGTTTCATATTTTATGTGTTATATACCCAAAAAGAACGCCTTTGTTATTTCAACGGTGTTATCGATTCTCATGGAAATTCATTTTAATGAATTATAATCTGAAATTTGTTCAAGATTGTTACTTTTAAAGTAAAGTTTACCCGGTTATAAATCATAGTTTTCCTGCTTTTCCTCCTTGGGTGTAATATGGAGAGGTTGCCTTAAGCCTCGGCTTCCAAGAGATTCTGCCGACGCAAATGTGCAACGTTAACGCGCCAGCGTAAATGCGTTACCGTTCAATGCCGTCCGTGTGTTTTCCAAAGAAATTGTATTGTCATGTATGAAACTTCTAATTGATACAACCAAAATATTTATTTTAATAGTAGAATTAGTTTTGAAAGTGAAGTTTTTTTACTGCATGAGGAGATAAAGAAGATCTGTTAGTGTTATGTTTAGTTAAAGGAACTTCAGAACAGAAGACAAGAAGTACAGGGGCGCACCGAGATGGGGGACGAACGGGACCGGTCCCCCTCCAGAAAGTCAGTTTTTTTTAACATAATTTACAAATTATGTATAAAATGTAGTCTGTATATTATTACAAAGTTCGACAAAATAAAATAAAACCTTTAAATATACAATAGCAGGCTTCAAGTGCTTAGATGGGTGCAGGTCGCGATTTTAGAGCTCTATTTTTCCGACTCCTTACGACTTGGGACACCTATGGTCCCCTCTCAAAGCCAAATCCTGGGTGCGTTACTGCAAGAAGAGGCCTTAGAAATTAATGGATAACGATATTTTACTAAATCAATGACCAATCTTTTTAAAATTCACTGTTTTTGGCATGACCGCGTGATGTGAAATACAAACGTCTAGTGAAATCTTTGATTCGATGCATTAGCGTCCGCAGTTGCGAGCGCAAGTTGGTCGGGCGTTTTCTTGGAAACCATTCATATAATTCCTTCGTTAGCGTCCGTGCATTCACGCTCGCAAAATCTATTGAAAACCGAGGGTTTATGTAAATCATAGTCAGTATTATTTATTCATTCGAATTAATTTGATTTTTTTAACTCTTTCCAAAAAATATATTTTTTTCTATTTTTCTCAATTTTTTTCCATTTTTCTATTTTTGTTTTTTTCAAGTCACTCAATTTCGCTATTTCGGACCTGTGGAGTGATTCTGTGGGTTTTGTCGAACTTGAATGTCAAAATAATCGACTAAATGAAATGAACTTTTCTACTGATTTTTTCGTGTTTTTATTCAGGTCAGCAACCCTTGCATGACTTAGAATGAACTGAAAATGTCACTTCACATTACAAATTCAAAATAATATTTCGAATTTAAGTACTTGTAATGCTCTAATTAGACGTAGAATTTTTATTTACCAGTGTAAAATTTTTGTCACAACCTCTGGGAGCAGTTGACTAATTTGTCGATTATTTAGTCGTGTTTTTTGACGTTTGTTCATTGAAAATTCATTATAGTTAATTTTGTGGTAGATAATAGTGAAGACACAAAATGAACTAACTGTGTTGAAGAAAAAACTCGACAAAATATGTCAAAATTCACTACTAAATAGAACGACAAAGAGCACAGAATCACCCTCCTGGAGGGTGATTCTGATCTTTTGTCGTACTTGAATGTCAAAATATACGACTAAATGAAATGAATTTTTCTACTGATGTTTTCGTGTTTTTATTCAGGTCAGCAACCCTTGGATGACGTAGAATGAACTGAAAATGACACTTCACATTACAAATTCAAAATAATATTTCAAATTTAAGCAATTGTGTTGCTCTAATTAGATGTAGAAAATAAATTTACAACAATATAAAATTTTTGTCACAACCTCGGATGCAGTTGATTAATTTGTCGTACTTTTAGGCGTGTATTCTGACATTAATTCATTGCAAATTCATTTTAGTTTATTTTATGGTTGATGAAAAGGATAAATCAAAATGAACATGGTGAATATAAAAGTACGAAAAATTTGAGGTGAAGTGTCAAAATATGTGACAAAATTATACGCCTAAGCTACGACAAAGAGATCAGAATCACCCCCCTGGCCTCCTGGTGTTGAGTCAAACCAAGACTTGAAACTTGCTGCCCTAAATCAATAAGTTGTCTGATGCAATAACGAATAAAAAAAGTTACCATATTAAGTTTACCCGGTAATAAATCACAGTTGTCCTGCATAATATTAAACAAAACAAATTTTGTGTCAGGCTGGCCCAGATAAGAAAATCTTGGCTACGCCCTTGTCTATGAGCTTTTTTAGTTCAAACCCCTAAAGTAATTAAATAAATTGGTGGTACCTGTCAAATTCGTAAGAAAACTGCAAAACAATTACCGACTTTATCGGCACAATTTTTTTTCCGGGCAAGCAGATACAATTGCACCGGAATAAATGAAATTACAAAAAAAAAATGTATATAAAATTCAACTGATTTGAAATGGGTGGCAACAAAAGTTTATTAAAAAATATGGGAAGAAAGCTTCCAAAAATGGTCCCCTATTTAATAGGCCTTGGTTGGAAGGCAAGATCCTAAGATACACATACAAGTAACTGTAGTTGGCTTTTTGTATTTTAATTTTAAATTATTTAATTAATGTCGGTAGAAGAAGTTCAACTAGACACAATGCGAAGCTCGGAGTATCTTGGTGGTGGTGGTGAAGTGTACATAACATGACGTTCAATTGGAAAAAATGCAAGTACCTTATTTTATTTATTTTTTTTCTGATTCTTGTAAATGAAGTGGAGGATGAGGGAGGACACCAGATTTGAAAGTAATAAAAATTCAGAAATCGAGATGTCCATGGTTAGACGCACTGAAAAGAAGGCTTTAGTGATTATAACAAAGTGGATTTTGCTAACAATTAACAAAATAAGATTCCTAAATAATACAAAAATTTCACTTCTTGGATATTACAAAACATTAATTAAAATTTTATTTGTGGATTTCATGTACAAAAACGGTTTAGTAAAATATGAAAACATATTCTTCCTAATGTTTTGTATGAAATACAAGAAAATTTTAAGGGTAAACAAAAATTATTTATTGATCCAACAAAAAACATTCCGTAATTGCTACAAAATATTGGACAGTCTTATCTTAGTGAAAAGCATTCATTGCCATTTCGAACAAAGTATAAAAGCTTCGAAAGCTTTGAAAATTCTTAAAATATAAAAAAAAATAAAAGCAATTTAAGATGAAATAATTGATAATTTAAGGCATATTATTAAATTTAAATTATGTGTACGTTCTTTCGTAGAACTCATCTTGTAGTTGCTGCAAAGTTTTTTTCCACTTTTAACTTTATTATGCTCCATATACAAAATATTTTAGTCATCTCAAAAACATCTTCGTGTAATTCATAACAAATTTTTGTAAAATATATAAAAGTTTGAGTTCTTTATAATCTTTCAGTGGTTTTTAACCAGTTTGGTGTCAGAATTCAACGCCGCAAGTTCTATTTGTAGTTAAGTCTCGGTAGTTTAAAGTGAAAATAATCAGAATTAGAAAAGATTTAGAAGTCTATATAATACGTTGATTAATTAATTCGATTAAAAATGTAATAATTGATATATTTGTTGGAAAGTTTTTAAATAGTAAAAATCATTACTCTGAAAACATTGAGTTATTTTTTTTTATTTATAGCCACTAAAACTTCCATTCTTTCCTACTATTGATTTAACTGACAGCATTTTGACCTTCAAAGTGCTCGTAATTGGTACGAATATTTTTTTCGTTTCCGAAAAAAAAGCATTTGTCTAGTTCACAAAGATTCTCTTTGTACCAAATTTTTTTGTGAATTTAAATGAAATATATTGTGGAAGAAAAAATGTTTGTTAATCATACAAAACGCAGTTGAGGATAAATTTTTTTTATTTTACAAAGAATAGATTTGTAGAGCAAATTTTTATTATTATAGTTTTTCGTTTTGTGGGACTAAAAAATTTGGTTATTCTTACAAAACCTATTTGACAAAATAAACTGTAAATATTAACAGCTTAGTTTTCGAGCCTCGAAAAACTCGCAGTTTTAACAATTCTTTTGTGATTCTATAAATATTTGTTATTTCAAGTGGTAGCAAAAACGGGTTTATTGTTTTTTAACCACATTTTTATTGTTTATTTATTCATATATCTACCGATGAAGTTTATATTACAGACTAGCACATTTAATGTACCAAACACAGATGTATTAATGAACATATGTATCTACTCGTATAAGCAAAATAATAATTTCTAAATTAAATTGTTTAATGATTATAATTCAAAAATTAAACTAAACGAATAGAATTCTCATAAAGAGTTGATTTAAATAATTCTCTACGGATTAAGGTGTAAAATACAATTTGAAATATTTGCATGTATGCTATAGTTTGTGCTATAGATACATCAAATTTCGTGAACGGATTTGTCGCTTAGGTGCATTAAAGAAGATTAAAGGCAAAAGTTCAGGAGATTTTATTCTAAAAGATAAAATATCCTCTTGCAAAAGTAGCACAGGTCACTTCACGTCTGAACTGCAGAGTTGACAAACCCAAAAGCAAACATCTTACACGGTAACATGGCATTTTGTCACGGTTATAATTTCATTTATATAAATATAAACGGGTAAACGACTTTTATACATATTCGATACGATTAATGCGAACATCATAAAAGGGGCACCAAATGACAGACGCGTATTCAAGAATAGATCTTACAAGCAAATAATACAGAACTTTTAGTGTGCCTATATCGTTAAAATATTTAAATTATGCTTTAAGAAACCTAGGTTGCGGAACGCTTTAGAAATAATAGTTCAACATATGAGGCGAAAGACAATTATTGATCAAATATTACTCCTAGGTCTTTTACTTCATTGATAGTGTAATTAAAGCAAAATATGTCGAATTTTCTGGTGAAATTTATAATTTTACATTTAGAAACATTCACTTCGAATTTATTCATATGGGCATCATGTCAATAGTCGATTAAGATCAGCTTGAAGTGAGAAGCAATCGTTGAAGGAATCGATTTTTGGATACAGTTTAAGATCATCAGCAAATATTAAATAATTCGCGACGTAAAAATTCCCAACTATGTCATTAATGAAGAGCAAAAAAGTAAGGTTCCTAAATGACTACCTTAAGAAACGCCAGAAGTAACAGATATGACTCTCGAAATAAGAATGCAAATTTTGAAATAGATGAATGAAAGCCAATATATTGCAGCTTACAAACTACAAGCGGAGTATTAATCCTATCGAATGCGTTAGCAAAATCAGTATAGACTACATCTATCTGGGCACATTCTTCAATAGAATTAATCTCAAAATTGTAAAAATCCTTTACAATAAAATTAATTTTAGAACTCACAATAGAATCTAATAATTTCGGAACACTATTCATTACAGAAACTCCACGATAATTCTTAAAATCATGTTTTAATGTTTTAAGCCGGATTTAAGAATTGGTGTAATAAAAGAATATTTCCAATCCCCAAAAAACTCCAAATCGAACCGATAGATTAAAATTTCAGTTAAAGTAGATGATAGCGATATTGCGCAGTATTTTTAAAACCAGGTACATAGATAATTATTATCTTGTTTAGTACTTTACTTAAAATAACATAATAACTAATAGACATCATCATATTCAACCAGTAAGAAGCCGATATTCCGCGGAGAGGTATCTGGCATTTGATAACAAGTAGTTATGCAGTCATCAGCATGGGTTCCATATATGGTCTGACATAATATTAATATAATAACAAAAGGGGGTTCTGTTGTATTTTATGCTGGATTCAACCAACCACACGTACTTTCTGTACAAGAATCTATGTATGAATTCATATTCTTCTTACTCAAACGTTTAAAATTTTCTAAGTTATTGGGATCATTAGTAGATTTGTAGAGCTTATGCGCCTCCAGTTTAGCATTCTTCAATTTAAAACAAGTAAAAAAGCTAGAATTGGTCTAGGACCAATTCTTATGATACCCTAGATGAATGCCTGAATGCCCGAAGGAGATGCCCCGCCCCATTTGTCTCATTTTCGAGCTTAATTTTACTTTTGTTTTTAAGTCTGCGTACAAAATTTCAGCTCTCTAAATATACGCGTTCTCGAGTTATCGTGCGCACAGACGGACGGACTGACGGACATGCAAAAATCAAAATAACTTTTAATATTATGCATGGGTGTCCAATCCATTTTGCTCTACGATCATTATTTCGAGGTGTTACAAACAGAATGACAAACTTAGTATACCCTATAGATTTCATCTAGGGTATAAAAAAGACCCTTACAGAACCACTTCGGGTGTTTATTTATACGCTTACGTTTGATAGGAACGAATTTAAATAAACCTTCATGAACCACTTCAAGAAATTTGCATCATAGGGTATCCCCTGAGCTTGGTTTAATAATATTAAAAAAAAGGCCAGTGTTTGTAGAGCGACAAATTCTTTTATTGGGCGCTTTGCTTTCCTTGGTGCAAAACCAATGCAATTATACAACGCGTGTGCCTAAGTACAAAACAAGTGCACAGGTAGAAGATATGTGTTCAAGTACAAAACAACTACACAAAAGGTGAATGATTAGTGGCTAGGTACAAACCTATGCTCTGGACGTAGATAACAAATTTAAAAACAAACCACTTCTCATAGTTAAAAAATATAACTCCCTTTATTTTAAATAAATTCTCAAATTTATAACAAAAAATTTTGATTAGCATGCAAAACCAATGTGAATTTATAAATACAAATCAACTAATTTATTACTTATTACTTATTATTACACCGATATTATAGGCAAAAAATACAATTCAGCATAAACTGCACTCTGAACTCTTTTCACGCAAAACTTTCTCAAGCAATGCATGAAATATGATTCTCAAGAATTGCGGTCGTGAACTTGAGATCTTTACACTTTACCTGAGACAATTTCGATGATAACAAATTTGTGTACTTTCATAAAGGTATGCAATTTAATTGCTTGCAAATAAATCTATTTTTGGGGATTGACAGCTATAGGTTAAACTCTCGTAATTTAATTAATTTTGATAATATATGTTCAAATGATAATTGTGATTAAATGCATAAGACTTTTGCGAGCAAACAGAAGAAGGATTACAAAATTATTCATCACACGAGCAGTAAGAAGAAGAATCTACTTCAATTAGTTTATCTGATTCACACTCGCAGTATTTATTTCTGATAAGTTTTTTGACATTTTTGTAAATTTTCCCACGTAAACACCTGAAGGCCAAAAGGAGCATTTTAGAAATCAAGTACCTACTCAGGTACACCTAATTTGAAAGTTGTAAATCGCACTGAATTAATGTCGGCGGCTTTTTTACAAGGCAGTTACACTTAAGTAGTTCGGGCAGTCCTTGCAGCAACATAATTCATAACACTGTCTTCCATAGTACTAGGATGAAGACGTGAAATATGCAAATACTTCATGTTATTGATAACAGGGAGATCAGTCACAGGCGCTGCAGATCCAAGATCCAGTTGGGGTTAGCAGATTCACTCATATTCTATTTTGCAACATTGTTGGATAATGCATTATTGCAATTTTAAAGAAATTATTTCATTTAGAAATTGCTTTTCTAAGGAATTCATTTCACATAACATAACTAATAATTTATCGATCAGTGCATCAAGAGACCATATTAGTACAACCGGACTAATGATGACAAAGTATTTGTTGTGGCTTACGATTGTGATTGGAAACCAATTTTTTGTCGTGGCAGTTTTGATATTATTTAAAAAAAATAAAAATAAAAAAAATATTTTTCGTAAAAATTATTGTCCGTAGATAATATGAGCTCAATATGAAGAATACGGAAAAATAATTTTCTGGAAGGGATGAAATTTACCTGCAAAGTACGTGTACGAGACGCTTTACACGCGGCATAAAATGGGTCTCCATACCTGTCCTATATGTATGAAAATATATATATTCAGTACAGAAGTCGTTTCCCACATTAAAATATAATTTTAATACCTTCTTTCCGTATCTTATATTATTTGATGAAACGGAAAAGTCAGATTGGTAAATCTTGCGCGAAGATAGTGGCACAATGTTCTGGCATATCACATTTAACAACCTTTTCTTTTATATTTTCAAAATAATCACAACGTCAAAATATTCTTGGAGACACAAAACTTTTTTTCTATCAATCTTGGGTGGGTAATTTACTGTACTGCTAAGTTTCGTATCAAAATTCAATTTTTTTATTGTTAATGTTTTTAAATCTCTAAAAACAGCCACGATTGACTAAATTGGTAGAAAATTGGTTTCCAACCACTTTTCGATCGACCAAATATAATGTAACCATTTCTGCCGTCGACATAGGATTTTTCGTATTTTTATAATTTTCTAATCCCTCCACCACCCTTCACGATTGATATGGACATTAACATAACAAGAATAATTTTTAGAGTGGTGTATGATCTACCAAATGAAACTTAATTCACCAATGGACAAGGCTTAAGCCTTATTGCTAAACATGTATTTTGCCTAAATATTATAATTTTTGTTATTAAACGAACGTACATATTTCAAAAGTTATACTTTAAAACTAAATTGAAATTTTCCAAGCGAAAAATATAGTTATCTAGTTAGCAGTTTTGAGTACTGTCTGGCAGTTAGTATCAGCCTGCCCTTTTCGTTTTATCTGCATAATAATTTTGTATAGGTGTTATTTTGTACTAATATTAAGGTTTGAAATATTGCTTATTTTTGCCAGTTTTATGGCATCACAATATACCTACTTATTAGCTGTGTTCTTTTGTGTACTTTGTTCTAGAGCTCTAATACACTGGAGAGAACAAATTGTTTAGTCGATTGAAGCGAACTATTTGTACTCTTCGCTTCATTTAAATCTTTCTCTGAAAATGTATGAGGCGTTCTTTTGTGTATCTTGTGTTCTGCTCTGTTCTGTGGACACAAAAGAACACAGCTATTGTATCGTTTTTGTACAGACGTTACATTGATGTTTTAGGAAGAAACCAAACAGTTTAAGACAAAAATTAGTTATTTATCTGACGCAGAGGATATAAGCGACGAAGAAATGTACATATAATATAATATCGTAAGGTTTGACCCGTGAAAAAATTATTAGAAGGCGCCCGCAACATTTCGAGAAATGGGATGACGGAATCACGGAATGACAGACGACAGACGGACATGCAAAAATCCAAATAACTTTTAATGTTGCTGGTGTTGAATCCACTCTGCTGTTCCAGCATTATTTCTATGCGTTACAAACGGAATGACAAACTTAGTATACCCTATAGACACCTGGGCAGCAGACCACAAACAGATCATCTTTATTCATCAAAGGTATAAAAAGTGTTTAAAAGAAAAACAAAATATTTTGCCTAGCATCTTACTGTTATGATTTGAAATCTTGCTAAAGTGGTGCAAGTGGAGAAAGTTACAGCGAGTATGTTATAATCTTGCGTACGTTACAATATTATCGCTCCAAAAGGGTTCCAATTGAAAATAGGATAACTATGCAGTATTTGGTAAATAACTAGGATGGAATATACTTCCCCTCCTCCTATACCTACTCTAAAATCACTTCGTATTTTCAAATGGAGTGTAGTCACTTATATAAATGCTCAAAGCCTTTCAAGGATATCGCATGCTCAAACATGAGTACTCGTTCTAAAGTTCTTCATCCTTTTTCACGATATCCACCCTGTTTCAATTAATAGTGCAAAGGTTCGGTTATTGACACTTAAATTTGAATTCTTGAAAAAAAAAATCATACAGATTTGCTGCGTTATTTTTAATCCGAATGTTTATTTATCTCATCAAAATTGAAGACGCCTGAGACTTCAAATATCATCACCGAATTGTTTATCAATACCATCATTGTGATCTTGCTGATATGGTAGCAGTGAAACATATTTTTATCGAAAACTGATCAAGAAAATAACTCATTGACTGATCAGTCAAGAAACTCATAATTATAATAAATTCAGTACCAAATCTTATGACCAGTGTGGCAATAAAGAAAAACAATTATCCTCGAATCATTTAAATATGCAGCTCCCTGTCAATTTATGATGTTCGTTTCCTGTTGGACCGATTCAATTAAAAGTGTTAGGCGGGTTTTGTCATTAGAGCTCAACGCAGTCGCAGATTACTCAAATGAGTATTGTTCAGATTTCTGTTAAGTTTCCCATTTTACTACCGACTTTCAATTTATTTCAAGCCATATCCAATTTCAAAAGTTTTAGAATCGCAAGTATGTTTTAACAGGTGGTATACAGCTTGTATGGCAGGTCTGTGGAACGAAATGAAATAGCCTTTGAAAAGTGCATTTCAATTAAAGCAATAACTTTAATAAAATAACAAAGGGAAGCTGCAATCTGGCGGAGATCTTCGCTGTATCGAATGGGGAAGTTTGTATCGTTCTTAGCATATATCTGAGCTTATCATGCTCCAAGACCACACTGGTTTGTGTGGGTTCTGTGTACATTCAGACGAGGAAATTGAAACCAATACCCCATGCTGTGTGAATTGATAAAAAACCACACATTTTAAAAATATTAATCATGACAACAACGGGCTAGCAGTTCGGCCTTAGTCATACGCTAGTGAGTGCCTTGCGATTTGCGCTAGTTAATTGTACGCAGAATGAAATCAAATTTTGTAGTTCTGCTGTTAGTGATTATATTCGGAGCAATCCAGAATGGATTACTGGAGCAAATTGATGCAGGTTTGATCTCACGAAGTGCTTAGAAGTTTCACGGCTTGCTTGATGGGTACACAGTTGCATTAGATAAAAGCTGTTGAAATGAAAATTCCGTGTTATTTTCCGTACGTTAATAAAATTTGAATTGTGGAAACTACGCTTGTTCAAGTCTCTATTCAAAAGATAAGAATTTTATAAAGTGGTGGGACTTCTAAGTATAGAGAATATTTGTATCTTTGGTGGATAATATATAAATAGTTAGAAGATAACAACTGAGACCCATACACACGAGGTTATATAATAATATTAAGCGCATATCCATTATCAAGCCTAAGCAAAAGAAAATTGTCATTGTTGTAGTTGTAGTTGTAAGAAGCTATGAAATTCTTTTTTCCGATAAAAATTTTATTAGTACGAAAGTATTCGAGGTTGTATAGATAGGGGAATTGGTAAGAAAAATTGTTTACCTGAGTGCATAAAACTGAAATTATGTAAAAATGAACGAAAACAAATGATTTACTTTTATTACAAAGTGCCACGGAAGGCAGATGTCAGAATATACTGTTAAAGATTGCTGCCTATCGTGTGGAGTAACATTATATAAGCCTTACATAAAAAAAAGCCTCAACATAAAATAAACCTTATTTAAAATTTAAGATTTTTCGGTCAGCTGCAATGAAACTTGGTTTAATTACTTGTTGGATTATTGATGGCATATTCGATGAAAGTTTTTCATAGAATTTGTTCCTACTCTTGTCAAACTCTCTCCCAAAGGTCATTTATGCATTTTGCGAAGGTCTAAATTGAATTCGTTGGGTGTTTTTGGTTGTAATATAATCTAACTGTTGTGAGAGAATTTTTTATTGTCCACACAATCGCAGATGCTATTTCTTGTAAAAAAAGCTTCTAGTATGAATCTCATGATTCATTTTTCTATATTGAGAACATTTCTATTCGCTGAATATGCTTCTGAAAAAAGGTATTAGCAGAATTTTCGCATTCTAAATGAGATCACAGAGTGCGCTAAGTTTGTTGTTAAGTTAAAATTATGTATACACCGTAATCTTACAAAAAAATAAGTTCTTCGGAATGTAAAAAGACAGGAAATTGGTTACAACAATTTTTATTATTAATAGTTTAGAATGTAGCTGTGATACTATCAAACGTTTAAGGGGCAATCTGAAGGGACTGGGGATCAGTGACAGTGTTTCATGTAAGTGTAGATTCCAACCAGATGTTCCGGATAACTAAATCGTAAACAATTGCGAGTTCTCGTTTATGCTTCTCAGCTTTATAAAAATAACAATTCTTCAACTAAATTCCCTTGTCCTTTACTTACTACCTACTACTTTTAATTTTCCTATGTTGCGGAAAAAACTGTCTACCCATCCCCAAGTTCTTTAATTCGTACAAATTGTAGACTGATAAACTTATTTGCTTATTTTGCTAAAAATACTATAAGATATTACAGATAAATTCGATAATGACTGTAGGTCAATACTATTTGGTTCTATTGGGGCATTGCATTCTGTTAATAATAGTAGGCTATTTTAAAGCTGAATGGACATTTTGCGTTATTGAATTCAGAACCTTTTAAGTACTTACTAATAGTATCCTACATGGCTGAAATTTAAACGTAAGTAGGATCTTTTTGAAGTATACAGAGTACCTAAGGCTTCTCTCGTCGGCCCCATGTTCTTTTGAAAAGAGGCACTGATCTTGATAATTACCACCGCTGATGATCAATAACTTCACAATGTCATTAACTCACTCAGTGAAGTCTGGGAATCGCATCGTAAAACCATATTGTGAGCTTTTTGAATAAGTCTTATTCAATTAATTCTAAGTCAGCTGCAATTGGCAACTACTATGACCAACAAATGCAAACGCCTAGTATTGTCGTACTTCGTCAAACTTGACATTAAGGGAGGCAACTTCACCAATATCAGCGTTTAATTGTTTAAGTAGTTGCCTAATTATGGAATCAATAATTTGATATAGGTAACCTTCGGTTAAGGAGCAGAATAAGCGCACGATATCAGGCACTGTTGCACTTACTATTCTCCGAAAAAATGTTGTTCATGAAAAGATTTGTGTTGAACCAGCGACTTAATAACTGAAATGATTTTTATAAAAGTGCGGTCAACATTGACTTTAAATATAGTCTAGCCTGGCGCAAACACTCACTAGTGACATTTTTGTCGATAATTGTACAGGCGAGAGGCATGTCTTCTTTTTTGTGAATAGAGTTTGAAACGGTCCGCATTTTGAAAAAAAAAGAAGTTGTTACCACATTATCACCACAGTAGTTCATTCAAGTGTAACTCTACAACGAGATTTATTGCTTTAAATGTCAGCAAGAGTTGCTTTTTATGATTGTTTCAGTTTATTATGCAATAAATAAAGGCTGACATTCACGGTAATTTAAGATTGCATGGTTTTTCGTAATTTTTAAATTAATTGAATGATGTAACAAAAGATGGTGTCTCTCAGTAAATTGCTTTATATGATTTTAAATTTTAATTGATTCACGCAGTTTTAATTCAACGTTGTCAAATTCAATAGCAACTGAAACTGAAACATATGGATCAAAACGCTGCCATTTTTAGATTGCTCAGACGTTCGTCAAGAGTTCTTAACAGATAAGCATTGGAAAAAATAACAGTAATAACTCCAAAACAAATATTGCAACGGCGGGCGTCGCTAATAGCAGTTTACTTTAATTATTTCTGGACTAGATTGTAGATTTCTTTCTTCTAGTCCGGCCTTAGATGAAATCGCTTAGAATATACTAAGTTTGTCATTCCGTTTGTAGTGCATAGAAATAATGCTGGTAGAGCAAAAAGGATTGGATACTCATGCATAAAATTAAAAGCTATTTTGGTTTATGCATGCCTGTTTGTCCGTCTGGCTGCCCATATGTCCATCTGTGCGTCTGTTTGTCCTCATGATAACTCAAGAATGCGTTTATTTAGAAAGTTGAAATTTTGTTCACGGCCTTTTAAAGAAAAATTTAATTGAAGTTCGAAAAAGGTACAAATCAGGCAACTCCATACAAAAATTTTACTTTTCACTATAATGTATTTGTATACTGCCTGCCCCGAAAATGCGTCTACATAGAAAACTGAAATTTCGTACACTCCGTTTTGCATAAAAATGAAATGAAATGAAATTTCAAAAATTGACTTCGGAATGTTGTACTAAAAAGTTCTTCGGAATTGAAATTGGCTAAAATAATTTTTACTGTCAGACGAATCATTCTAGAAACAATCAAACTTGTCCATACGAAATTACATACTGAGACTTCTACACTTCCTTAAGATCTTACACCCAACTTCACGATTGTAAATGATCAGCTAAGTTACCATTTAAGATTTCACCTTATTGCCCAGGTGTCATTTGGACAAATAGAATATCTTCACTGTAAATATAAAAAGTTGAGAAATATTAATCGATTTTCTATTCAAACTCAAATCCGGATTCCGTTATTGCCATAGATATAAAAGGCATTACTAAAAATAGCAACCGATATTTGTCATACACTTCACAACAATATGCTAGCCACTTGAGTTGTGATCGATTTTATTATGACGTTCGATTGAATTAATTGTAATCACTTGTTATAAAACTTGCGCAAAACAGCTTCTCCAGTTTTGCAATCAAATTAATTTGTGATTTCTTAAGTGGTCGCGACAAGGAATTTTGAGTAAAAAAGATTAAAATTCAAAAAGCGATGTGCTGCATGGCTGAATTCTTATACTTATCACTTAGGCTCTTTATTCCTCAAATCATAACAGACGTCAAGTAAGTATGTATAGGTACTGTTCAGATTTATTTTGGTAGACGACCTTAGGCAATAAACTAAAATTAAGACTAAATTTTTCGAAATCCTATTATTAGCTTTCCTTTTTCAACTACCCGAGGCATCATGCAAGCGCAAAGTTGAAAATTTTATCAAAATTTTCGTCAAGTGAGCAGCAGGAATGATTTCATGCGGGTAGTATAATGAGTTCTGCATCCACGAAAGCCGTTGTTCTCATAAGTTTTCATTGTTTTACCCTAGCCTAGATGATGAAATCAAAGGATATACTAAGTTTGACATTCCGTTTGTAACACCTAGAAATAATGCTAGTAGAGCAAAATGGATTGACACCCACGCATAATATTAAAAGTTATATTAAAATTAAGTTAATGGGACAAATCGGGTAACTCGTTCGTAGGGTTGCTTTGCCATACAAAAATTTTGTTTTCCACAACATATTTGGACACTGCCTGGGAACGCCTCAACGTCGACAACTGAATATTTGTACACAGCGTTTTCATAAAAATAGTGTAATTTCAAAAATGGGCTAAATCCGCAACCACTTACCTTACCTCACCTTGGAGATATAGATGGCATATCTTCGCTGCCGTGCCCCATCTACCCAAATGGCACTACGGGCAATATATTTACAGTGTTCCTATGATGACCTGTAAGAAGTAGAGGAGCAGACATAGTCAACCACTGCCATCGAGAGAGGACTCCAGGAGATTGAAGGAGAAGACAAAGGCTCTCAGTACGCTATTATAAAATAAAAAATTTCTTTATTAATCTTAAATTGCATAAGGCGGTACTAATCTAAAACAACTAATACAAAAAGAATTCATCCATTAGTCTATAGAGTCAAGACGTTATGTAACTCTACTCTAAATAAATCAGTTAATTGACTTCTGCTGATGGCAAAAATTCTTCCTCATTTGAAAGTTTCCCAAGTCAATGTTGTTTTTCATGAAACGATATGTATACGAAATAATAATGATCTACTTAATAGTCTCTAGTGGCTCAGTGATTTCTTAAGTCTATTCGTTAGCTCTTCCGTTTAGAAGAATGTTTTGTATCTATCCATATAGTTCACTAAGCGATACTCTTATATACAAAGCTAAAAGAATATTTTTTTCTTACTTTTACATCTAAAAGTTATATGGTTCATTAACAAACAATATAATGACATAAAAAAAACGAAAGAAGGCAACAACTTACATCTTTGGTTGATGAGGATCCCTCGCCGAGGATCCCCCGAGAAGTTCCGCTATGCCGCTATAAAAAAAAATTATATTGTCCAATTACGGTGAGGTACTATGTTCCAAAAGGAAGTTTACAACGATCTGGTCTGCTGGTAGCCTAAATTATCACCTAAGTTAGTGTATATTTCTAGCTTAGCTAGCTTAGTTCTAGTTATAGATGTCCACATGATTGAAAGAAAACGTCTGGATCAGATATCAGGGCACTTGCTTAATATGATGAATTCCTTCTGCAGTAATGATTCTAATTTGTTTGCTTGTTTGTAACTGCATATGACGGGGAACTTCAACCAACATTTATTCTGTCAACTAGGGAATGTCAATAGATATTCCGGGAATTCGTGACTGTTAACTGTTGTGTAATGAATCTGGATATTATGCTGTAATTGTGGACCGTTAGTGTGCCGCGGTCATTGAGGTACAGATGCTTGGTCCATATATGAGTCGACGGAGATGTAGATAACTGCTGGGGTGAGCAAATATGTGCAACCAAGATCTTGGTATAATCGAGACGGGTGCTGCGATTGCAGGTTATGTATAAGTTGGCAGGTAATATCGTGCGGCCGCATGCCACGTGCCGTTTGTTGTCACCAACATTTTGAAATTATATAAGACTCCTGGTTACTGATGAAAACAACTTCCTCATCTGCCAGTGTTTTGTTATTTCCACACGACTCTCCTTTTCTTCTATAGGGTATACTATCGCGTGTATATGATTACAGCACTTTGCCGTTCTAGAATCAAGGTGTACTCCCATTCCCGTAAATGTACAGTTGTGATTCCAATCCAAGTCGAACAGATTGCTAGTTGGCTCCACTGCCTGCCTATCTGGTTAAAAATACTTTGGACTTGGTTTGTACCAATTAGATAACAATTTTCTCAAGCACTGTTCGCACAATCACGCGGACTTTTTACTTCTCAGACATAGCTGTCACTTTTCTTTCCAGCCTTTCGAATACTTCATCTTCCTCTTCCCCCAGATTTCGTTCGCTTGTCAGGTATCACTCACACAGTAGGGTACAATTGGCAGCACAATCGCAGTGTGGCACAATATGAGCAGATATCTGTCAGTGGCACACGCACAAGTGTAGCATACTGTCTCGGTTGGTCCTGCGACCATAACAGTGCGTTTTGATTGAATCCAACGAATAAGTAGTTATATCAAAAATGGCTCCAAGTACTCTTCACAGTAACAATTTAGGGTTCCGTACAACAAAAGGAATAAGCGGATATAAGATCGCTCGTGCGTTTGGGTGTCTGTCTATCGCAGACGATTTTCTCGAAACCGACATGACGTCGGAATTTAAAATTTGGCAGAATGTTAGGTGGAAAAAACTCTTTATGCAAACGAAAAATTCTTGAAAAAGAAATTTCATTGCAGAAAGGGGGCGTATCGTATAAGCATGAACCGTATAATCGTCAGTACGGCTTGGTTCCTGCCTGCCGTATACGCCAAAGCAAACAGCCAGGCTGACCTCATATATAAACTTAAAATAATTTTTAAGTGTGAATTATATGAGTTAAAATACTACGTATTTGCTTGAATGCCTAACAAGATTAGCCCTATGCGGGACTAGCATTTCCTAGTGTAAACGAAAATTTAATTAGCGAACTCGTCGCCGCCCCCCATGTGAAATCCCATTAATGATCTTTTCTTTAAAATAGAAGGTGCAGGCAACAGGGATGCGAACTGTATTCCGCCACGACGACGAGCTGCCAGGTGGCAGGAATATCATCTATGTATTAACTACTTTTCAAAGGGGGTTTTGTGCTACTTAAGCTTACACTAGTGAGTTTTGCTATGAAAATTCATGGAGAAATAAGTCAATCTGAAATTGACTCAGTTTGCTGCTAAGTCTGCAGCTCGAGAATTGTGTGGAAAAAACTCTTTATGCGAACGAAAAATCTCAATTCTCGAGCTGCAGACTTAGCAGCAAACTGAGTCAATTTCAGATTGACTTATTTCGCTATAAATTTTCATAGCAAAACTTTCTAGAATGTTAGGTCTTTGTAACGCCCACAAATGTGCGAAAATTATGATATTGACAGATTTTGTCATGGAAAGGTTCAAAATTTAAGCTTTTTCGCAATAAATATAAATGTTGATCTTTTATTTTTTATATTACACCAGAAAATTGACCATGAATGTAGCGATAACGGAACGAAAGGATTCCGACATTGCGGTGGTTTTCGAGTGAGTCGAAATGGCAAGTTATTACCACATCGCCAATGAAGCTAAGGCTACGATCAGTCCCGCTCCATATTTATTTATTTAAGAAGTTCAAAAGATATTATACAGACAGAGTCCAATAAAATAATACCATATAAGTAAATAATAAGTCTACAAAATGAAAACCAAAACAAAAAATAAAATAAAATTATAATATAACGATTAAAGTTATGAACTAAACTATAACTAAACCACAAAAGAGAGAATGCAAGTACAAAACATTGAATTAAAACTTAAACTAAAATTCTAAAAATACAAGAAAAAATACTTCAAGAAAGAAATGAAAATGAAAATTAATTAATAATGAAAAAAATTAAAAAATTAAAAAAATTGAAAATAAAGGCAGAGAAAAGCCAAAGTAAACACTGAAAAATTATTATATAAATTAAGTTAAGGAAAATTGCATAATCTCAGCTAAAACTGATCTTTTTTGCAAAGTCAGGGTGTTAGAACAAAAGACATCGATATTGCAAAACTTACAGTTGAATAATTTCTGCATTCTTACCAATGGTGACTTTACGCGAAGATTGGTATATGGGAATTGTATTCCATTCTAGGTCCTGATGTAGGATTTTTGGAGGAGATTTGAAGCATTGATATAAATTAAGTGTTTATATATGGGTACGTATTTTTATAGCGACATAAAACTAAGCCTAGCTTATAAAAAAAGGTAGAAAACATGCAAAAAGGATTGTATTTAGGGTGCAAATATAGAGTGTAATAGGTAAATTTAAACCAAATGACTTGGGGCTCTTAAATTTGATATAGAAAACTGGTGGTGATAAGGTAAAATTATAAAATAAAAATTAGTAGTTAAATAAAAAATAAAAGGCCATAAATTCGAACATGGAAGAAAAAAAAGGAAGTAATTCTTCGGTTTTATAAAAGTTCAGAGATTTTTACGGTTTTCAGAATACTGAATAATAAAAAAATACTGAATAGTAAAAAATCAATCAAAAATTTAATCACTCTGTAATTTAGTAATATCACATCTGACACCCAAATCCAATTAAGAGTTAAGCTTGAATTAGATTACCGCGGCAGCAAATTGTTTTCATTGGTTGAGAGCACGCACTTTCTTGCTGCCGAGTCATTCCAAATCCTAAATTTACAGCCGCTGTTTTCATAAGCACCGTGGATAGTCTGTCATACGCATATAGAAATGTCAGAATTTTGTGCCGCTGCCTTGTACTCACTGAAATATAATAAGAATGAACTGAGCATTCTTGCTTCAAAATGCACAAATTTTGAACAGGTTGTGAAAACCATTTATTTCGTGCAACTCGCAATGATTCATAATTTATTATTATTTGTCGGTTAGAAACACTAAACATGTTGTAAAATAGTATTGCATTAAATGAAAATTGTTTAGGAAGTTATACTTGTTTTAATTAAAACAAAAATTAATTTTTAATATTACTGAAAAACGTGTTCCTCTTCAGATTTGATGTCGAATATTATTGAGCTTGTTATTGAGCTTTTTATTGAGCTTTTTATGTCAATTCCAATGGATTCCATTTAATACAACCGTACTGTTTCTAAAATTGCTGACACTTCAGCGTACATTCTGAGCTTCAAAGGGACAAACAAATTTTAACCAACATTTGTACCATTTTTGACAATAGGAATTAGATAGGATGGCTCACTCCATTCTTATTATATGCATATAAATTTGTTGTAACTGGAATTCTCGTCTCTTTGCAGAGGGATGGTTGCATATGCTGATGATCTAGTCATCCTAGTCTTGGGTAAGTTCCTAAAGACGATTAGCGAACTAAGCCAAAGAACACTGTAAAAGCTTCTTAACTTGGCTGAGAACTGTGGTCTGGAGCTTAACCCCGCAAAGACTGAACTAGTCCTCTTTACACGGAGGAGAGTTATTCCGACTTTCGCTCCCCCAAAGATGGATAGCACTATTCTTAAATTTAGAACTGAAGCTAAATAACTAGGAGCGATACTAGACTCCAAGTTAAATTGGAGAATAAATATGAATGAGCGCGTCAAAAAGGTGGCCATTGCACTGTATGCCTGCAAGAAAACTTTTGGCAAAATATGGAGCGCACATCCTCGCATCGTGAACTGGATGTATACCGCAATTGTGTGGCCTTTCCTCACCTGTGGAATCTTGGTGTAGTGGAACGCTCTAGAGAAAGCAACGCACCTGAAGAGTCTTATAAAAATACAAAGAGCTGCCTGCCTAGCTGTTACAGGTACTCTTCGTACGACACCAACGGCAGCAAAGGAGATCATACTCTAGCTCCTGCCCCTTGACTGAAGTTCTGTCCTGAGGACTGTACACGGGGAGCCACGGATTATATCGTCCCTAGACTAGACTTCGAGATAATATTATCAACTAGCATTCCTAGTAGAGAGGAATGGGATGATAATCTCGTGGTAAAAGACTCCGATGTATGTGTCTTCACGTTCGAAAATGGATGTAGAGTAGGAGCCGGGGTGTACTCAGTATTCCCGGAAATGCAGGAATCGTACCGCCTACTAGACTACTGTAGTGTATTCCAGGCGAATGTTTTTGCAAAGCAGCAGGGCATATGATGTACTCACTGATCGTGTTATCAGGATTTATATTGATAGCCTAACTGCCATTAAGACCATGAACTCGAAACCCATTACATCGCGCCCTTTGCAACGGTATCGCTGTGAGCTTGGGATACTGAGTGTTAACCACAGGGTTATTTTCTGCTGGATGCCTGCTCACAGTGACATACCTGGAAACGAGGCAGCTGATGCTCTGGCCAGAAAGGGCTACGCTATGACTATTTGCCTAGTGGAGGAACCCATAGATCGGCCCATAGAATCAGTGAAGAGGATTCTAGACGTACAGCCAAGCTGGCAAATCATAGATGGGGAGAATTGACCACTTGCGCGATTTCAAGACAGTTGTGGCCCGAGGTTTGTCCTAGGAGGACTAAATCTCTGTTGAGGAGGAGCCCTAATGATGTGTGTAACCTTATCGCAGTTATTACGGGGCACTGTTTCTTTGGTAAACATGCAAATACAAATGCGCTCGGCAGCTACTTTTCAGATGAATTGTGGGAGCTAGCAGACAAGGATCTGGGGGACCTGGTAAGCTTCATTAACTCTTTTAGCTGGTTTTAGCGCTCCCCCTAATCTGAGGTATCTTTCCCAGGTAGGGTCTTATTAAAATAGTATCACAATGGACCGCAAATGGCCTAAGTGAGGCTGATCGAAGCAGACTACAATTATCTCTATTCTCTAATCTTTCAATCAAGTTGACGATTCCATAGTGCGGGGCAAAAGTCAAGAGACCAAATACAAGAAAATTCCACAAATAGAACGATTGTCAAGCTGTTCAAAAATATCTCTTAAAAAAGATTTTCTGAACACTTAAGTTAGTAAATCCAGTAAACCGAACTCAGACTTTGCAAAATAGCTTCGCGATAATAAACATTCAGCCAATTTAAACGACATGGAATTGGTGCATTGCTTAAAAGGTTGAAAAATATTAGCCATGTATGAAACCTATGAAATCAGAATGCGACAGATTTGATTTGATTTCAGTAAAAGATGACCTCTACTATCCTGTTATAGTTAAAGTTAGTTCTCAGAGCAACTAGTCAAACCACAATCGATAATTAGTAGTCGTTTAGCCTTGATAATGTTCATAAAATGAAACATAAATTGCTAAGTGTTTTTTTTTTTTTTTTTTTTTTTTAATTTACCTTACCTTATCTTAATTTGTTTCACCAAGTGCCCACACAAAGTACAATCAATATAATTAAACAATTTGAAAAAGGAATTTATTTTTAGTATTTTTGGAAATTAAATTTTTTTTTGTTCTCAGATTCTATCTTTTGGCATATTTCGAAGTATTTTTCCGAAAATTTATTTCATGATAAATCCATTTTCTTCGAAAATCCCGTAATTGAAATTTTCGGAAATCAGAATCTGAAATCTGAAACCGACTCAAGATATATATTCGATATTTTTGAGAATGATAAAAATGAAAAATTTCTTATGCCTTACATTTTATGCAACTATTTATGTATTTTAGAGTTTCGATTTGAGCGCAGCGCACATGCAGGTTAGAGGCTTTAGCAAACTTGTTTAAAATTAAAATAAATAAATAGATAAATCTTTGTAATGAAAAAAAAAAACAGTTTAAATTAGTCGTAAAATTCGAATAAAAGGCAGAATGAAATGGAAGTGTTAAAAGTTAAAATTCTTAATTGCAAGCGTCGAGAGGTAAAAATTTTACCTGAAATAAAATCGTTAAAAGAATCGATTCGTCAACAACTTTAAATAATAAGATTATCTGAGATTATGAAATATTTTTATACTCTAGATAAAATCTATAGGGTATACTAAGTTTGTCATTCCGTTTGTAACACCTCGAAATATGATGGCAAAGTGGATAGAATACCCACGCAAAATATTAAAAATTATTTTGATTTTTGCATGTCCGTCCGTCTGTCCGAACCATAACTCGCAAACGCGTCTACCTACTTAGAGATTTGAAATTTGCTTTTTAGAAAAAGAGTGAATTGAAGTTCGTAGGGTTGCCAAACAAAAATTTCTTTTATCACGACATATTTGGGCACTGCCTGAGAATGCGTCAACGTAGAGTGCTGAAATTTAGTAAACGGCGTTTTCATAAAAACAGCAAATATATTTTCAAAAATGGGCTAAATCGGGTAACCCCTTCTGGGTTTTGCCATATAAAAATTTAGGATTTTTACGTATACTGTGAAAACAATCAGTTCCAGACATTTTTATTGTACTAAAAACTTCTCCACAATATGAAGTCCTATAAAATTGGTTAAAATCATGTTTTCTGTTCGACGAACCGTTCTAGAAATATATGCGAAAAGAACTTCAAAAGTCAAAATTGCACAGATGGGTATCATAAGAATTTTTATTAGATCAATTCTAGCTTTTTTAATTGTTTTTGTTTCAAGTTAGTACTATAGACACAGTATACCCCATTATGACCTGCAGATCATTAAGTGAACTTAGTGATGCAGAATGTGAAGATAATGACGAAAACATTGTATCAATATCAGTTAATATGTCTAAAGCTCAACCTATTAACATATAGATTTCACTGAAAATGAATGGCATTTGTTAAACAAGAAGAAAAATGGACTAAATCGGGTAACCCGTTCTTGGTGTTACCATATAAATTTTTTTTCTTACATATACTGTGAAAACGATCAGTTCTAGACGTTTTTATTGTACTGAAAAGTTCTTCAGAATATGAAATCTTATTAAATTTGTTATAATCATTTTTGCTGTCCGATGAACCGTTCTATATAGATATTCGAAAAACCACTTCAGAAATCAAACGGGCACAGATGGGTGACCATACGAAATTACAAACGAACATTCATCTAGGGTATCATAAGAATTGGTCTTAGACAAATTCTAGCTTTTTTACTTGTTTTGTTTAGAATTTACTCGGGCACCGTATAATTATTTTAATTTATTTATTTTATTTATATTGCCTGCAATAGAAAAGGACAAGCGACATCTATAAAGTACAGACATAAATAATTTTAGGCTCGGAGAATGAATGTTTCTAGTAAGGAATCTTCGAGAAGGTTCTGGACAGTTTGTAGAGTATAAATACAGCACTTGTGACCGCCAGGAGCGAATCTTGTCTCAGACAGTGAAGTGAACGCAGTAAACAGATGAAAGTGCTCTAATTGGATTGCGATAATTTGAAGTACAGTACTAGCGATAATTAAAGTAAAGTTGATTTGTGATTGTTTGTGAATTTTATAAAAGTAAACAGAAGAAAAAGGAGAGTGTAATCAATGGAACTTGTGAACTATATATGAAATATTGCGTTTTGAATAACAAATGGAAAGCCACGTTCGTAGCAATATTATAATTATATTAGAACTCATTTCGGATTGCTTTTATAATAAAAGGAGAAAACCTGCGTTATTATATTCTTAAGTTTTATTGTTTGAGTGCTTCAAAAAAGTTTATTTCTTTTCATTATTTTTTGCAAATTTCGATTTCTGGGATTATGAATTTTGTAGATTTTAAAAAGTTTTGGTATTGGGTTTTTTGCCGCATTCTATAAAAATTTTCGAGATTTTGTGTTTTTCAAAATTGCCTATTGTTGGTATTTTGAGTTTTACAAATTTTGTATATTAAATAGTATTATCGTAAAATAATTGAATAACTCGATGATAACTAGTTTGAAATTGTTAGTTATAATGTAAATTAGCCCTTGGATAACAGTTTTTCAATATCTATTATTATTATCATTTTAGATGAATTTAGCAAAAAATTTGTCAGCAGATACAACGAGTACTTAACGACACACATCGAAAATGAGGAGCTTAATTATTTGAAGAATTTTCTATTGGGAACACATCAAAAGACTATAAGACTGAAAGGTTTTCCAGAAAAAGCAAATGTAAGGTTTTAAATCATGTAATTAACCAAAATCTGGTGTTATCATATAAACCCAACGATTTTAGTTCTTAACTAGGCTTGGTATACCTAGCAAAGTAATTAGGTGAAGGAGACGACAAAAATATTTGAACAGTATCTGGAACTTTATCAAAATTTAAGTTAAAATATTCTTCGAAATATCAATAAGCGATAAATCAAACATGGGGAAGTATAAATACAGACTGTGATAATTAATAAGATAACTATGTATATACCATTTTGAGCGATATGATTAAAGAATTTTTTCTTGCCCTCTTAATCACACCTTTCTTGATAGTCAAAATTTTGGAATTTTTTCAAAATATTACCGACTCTTTAACTAAAAATATTGATCAATGAAACAAAATATATAAAATTTAATCAATAATGTTAAATAAATAAAATTTATATTTATCGGCCTATACAAATCAAGCACAATTCAGAAAACTGAATTAATTATTTTCTTTTAATTATATTGAGCGCTATCTAGGAAGTAGTTGACAAATTAATTGTTTTTGTATTTTTGGATTAAGTACTATTTTTTAAAATTGTCGATTTTATTACTATATTTAGCGTGTGATTAGACTTTTATTTTGTTTTAAGTTGTCTTATGATAGTATATTAGTTAATGGAGAATTAGTATCCTGATCCCAAATTACCTCCTCATGACCTACATACTTTAGCGGAAAAAGCCTTAAACTCATAACTTGAATAATGTAATTTGTTTTGTGTGTAATCTTTTAATAAGTTTTGATAAATATTAGAAAATATATTTGAAATACATGAAGTGGATCATGTTCATGATGCAGTGAGTATTTGCATTATTCAAAAACAATTTGTGTCCTATTTAATTGCTTTTCTCATTATTGGTATAGAAAAAGATAGAAAAGCCTCCAGATTGGCAATAAATATCAAAATTTTGATTATGTTTGGTATTATAAAAAAAAATCGAAGGGATGTATTAGGTAAACTGCCGGACAAAATATATAAATTTGTAATTCATAAAGCAAAGAAAGGTAAAATGATTGAGAGGGTTAAAAGAATATTGTAATATATTTTGCGTCACTCTTTAAACGTCGAAAATCTAGGTAAACATTACCTGAAAGAGTAACAATAAAATAATAATTTTTAAAGTTCCTGTAAAATATACGTCCTAAACAAAATATCGACGAAGACTTTTGTTTTGAGCACGGAAATGTCTTAGTCGATATTTCAATATTGTCTACCAAAAATAAATAAATCCGATTGAGCAGGCAGACAGCATAAGAGTAATATTTCTGATCTAAGTCCCATATATGAAATCCATGGAATAAAACATCATCACCAACAACAAATTCTCAGGAATGGACGAATGCTTTCAATTGTGAATGAGCTTAAGCAGTACTTTAAACTTAGAATAGCCTCGGGCTTGATATTGATTACGGATCAGGGAATTTAGGAAAAACCTTATAATTGGTTTCAGAGAAGTACTGTTTTGAAAATATGCTTTTAAAGTAACTTTTAACACATCTTTCAAATATTCGTCGGATGGTAAAATGATCATAACCAATTTTTATAGAAAAACTGTCTCGATGTACGACCATAACAAGTTACAGGGTGATTAAGAAATTTTTATCAGTTAGTTACAAAATCCTATGCAATCTTCGGCAATCTATTTAGCGCGATCGCAATTTTACAAGTGTTGGATATATCTACATAGCTCATTCAAACGAGGGATGCATTTCGAATAGTTGAGGGTTCCACCTCTCCTGTAGATGTATTCAAGCATATCGCCCTAAAAGAATTATTGATCTAAAAGGACTTCAATGTCTTATGATATAGCCAATGAAATCTCGATCGGTTTCCTTGATGTTAAGAACGTGTTCATTTTTTTCGGTTACGAAGGTAATACGAAAAGATGATAATGGGGACATTGCGAAAGTCTTCACCGTAGCGAGTTAGGCAAGAGAAGTAAGTACTGAGATACATGAGAAGGAGTGCACGTATATAAGTGCACGTCTAGTTGAATATAGTTATGTGTAGAAATCTTAGTGAATCTTAGGAGAATTAGTTAGGAGGGAAGTTTCAGATTACTTCCGGACTCGGAACTGTCTTAATGTCGTGGCAATCCCTAAAGGCGATTTGTTTTTGTTTTAACGCGTTATAAATGCCATTCTGAAAATTTATAAAAATCTATAGAAACTTTCATGAAATTTTCAAAAAACTATGAATTTATTGTGAGCAAATATACAAGCTTAGTGAAACTTTCATGATTTTTTACTCCTTGATCTCATTGAGATCACAAGTTAAAATTTTAATGTTTTGGTGGATAATAGAAGCTAAAAAATAAGAAACATGAATAAAATCAATAATACGTCTTCCGGGATATTCAAGAATAAAGGATAAAATTCATATCCTTGACATCCTTTGCACAAATATATGTCCATATATGCAGCTATTTTTCAAGATAACTTGATATCTCTGGCTTTCAAATAGTATATGAACAACATTTTTGTGAAATATTAAAAATGCCATAACTCGCGGAATGCGTATAATGAAAATTTTTATTTTTGTTTTCACAAGCCCTCCAACTATGTAAATTTTTAAAAAAATTAGTGTTGGTCATGTCACACAACGCTGCCTTTGTTGACGTGGGTGGCCAGATGTGGTTTTTAGTTGCCTTTTAAATTTTTAATTGAAATTAAGTTTAACATTAGGTCACACAGAAGTATGTTGCTAAAATACCCCCTTCAACTCTTTCTACATCTTTTACAAACGTCCTATGCAAATCATATCAATTCTTGTCTTATTAAGGGAGAAAGTGACTTCTACAGGTAATTCATTCCAAATTCTCAATCTATTAGGAAAATTGCAAGGTATACCAGCCTAAGACGCCTCTTTCAAAATATCAACGATTTTCTCCTTTTCCACCTCATATGCCCTCCACTCCACTCTATTATACCTTGTATCTGCCTATGTAAAGAAAATACTAAAATAAACTGAAAACAAATTCATAATACTATTTCTCCAGGGGAGGAATTGCCTGAAATGTTACAGCGTTGTAACCACGATTCTCAGTTACAATAGCACTCATGGATTTGAAGATCCTGAGGGCTCTAAAGAATTTCTCAAGAAACTTTGCAATTACGCACAGATTGATAGTAGGCGAATTTGTGATGGAAATGTTGAGTTGTATTATGTAAGTACGCACACATTTGATACTGAACAGAGTTATCAGAGCATAGACAAAATTTTATTAATTGTCTTAAACTCCTTTCAGGAAACCCTGAAATACATCTTGAAAAACAGACAGAGCATGACGGCTGAAGAAGTATGCGGTATTTTGCTTCAAGGATTTTATTGCGCGATAAAAGAGAAGCCATACACAGGCATATCAGTGGAAAATCCTATTTTAATTGAAAGTTTTAATTAAATGGATAAATGCAATTCGAAAAATTAGTAATATATTTATTGCAGGGATCAAAAAGGTATTTGTCGGAATCAGAGGGGCAATTGAAAATCTTGCACTTCTCTGACTTTCATTATGATCCAAAATATACAGCAGGAAGTAATGCTGAGTGCGAGGAATGGATTTGTTGCAGAGGACCGGAGGTAATGTAATAATATTTTATAGAAGTGACTTAGATTGTCTGCGATATCTAATTCTAATAAGAAAAAAATTAAAGAAATAAGCATCGTAGTCTCACATGAATAAAAATGAAGAAATTTTCTTATAATAAATGTTAGCATTATAAGAAAATTTCTTCATTATTATTCATGTGAGGCTACAGTACTTTCTTGCAATGATATACACCCCCCCAAAGTAACAGCCTTATTAGTAGCCTTATTAGTAGTAGCCTTATTAGTAGCCTAGTTAATACTAGTAGTTAACATTTTTTGTTTCGATTTTTTCTCACGCGATTCCATAACGTACATTTCATGAATAAATTCATTTATAAAATCTGGTTTTAAGCAGACTAAGAGCAAAGCATTTCGATAAAACTGCAATATGTTCTCGAGATATTCAATCTTTCTGATTACAATTTTTTCTCTATCAGATATTTTCTGCTACATATGTATATCGGTCGTGAAATAAGAAATTTAAAAAGTATTGGAAATAGGGAAAATTGATCTAAGCCCAATTTTGGCGATACCCTAGATGAATGCCCGTCTATTTTGTAACTATGTATGAGTTAGATAGTTAAAGTGAAATTGCGCACTTCTCTTAAGAATGGTTTGTTAGACAGTTAAAATAGTTATAACCAATATCATAGGTTTTTATATTCCGAAGTACTCTTCAACGGTGAATGGGATTGACATAGTGCAAAAAGATTGAACCATTTTTCTGGCAAGAATATTTAGTCCGTTTTTATTATATTATATCACGCTGTGGACTCTAATATTATAAAACATAAAAAATATATAGCCATTAATAAGGCGCATCCTTTGCATCTCCTTTGTGCATAACTCGTGCTATTGTTTGTTCGCACTGAGACATAACGCGTAGTCCACGCCAAGAAAAGTGAGCTATCAAGGTCAGGGAAATTTCAGTTTAGGGTTGCCTCCTTACAAATTTAACCTGAGCACCTGTTATTTGTCTATTTAAATTAAGCAATTTTATTGATTATCTATGTCTCCGCGGATAGAGACGTAGCTTTCATAACGGAAGAGTCAATTGTATGGGCGGTGAACTCGTTCAAATCATTCAAGTCCCCGGTTCCACACGAGTCCATTCTTGATTTAGTGCGGTCCATCGCACCTGACATCAACAGGAAGAGCGATCACCTTTTCGAGACCATGCTGATAAAGGAAACTTCCATCTAGGGATGAATGGGAATCACACTCTGTGCTTCACCGATTGATAGACTTCATAATTTATACAGACGGCTTCAAATCTGAAGACAACACCGGAGCAGGCGTCTTCTGTGATGAGCCCCATTTGGAACTTGCCATACACTTGGAAAGCCATGTTACGGTCTTCCAGGCAGATATCACGGCCATTATTGAAGCGGGAAGGAACCTCCTTGTGTCAAACACTGAGAAAAAGGAGATTGCTATCTGCTCGGACAGCCAAGCGGCTGTCAACGCTTTGTCAAGGCCCTTCACAATCTCCAACTTAGTACTGGAGTGTAAGACCACTCTGAATTCCCTCTCTTAGTGTAACAGAGTACCCGTTCTTTGGGTGCCTGGTCACAGTGATGTTGACGAAAACGAGAAAGCGGAGGAGTTTGCGCGTCTTGGTGCTGCTTCGAAGGTACCATCCTCCACAATTGGGATCGCACTGAGACACCTTGTCTCTGCAATTGAGACTTGACAGGTAGAACAACAAAGGAACTGGAGGCCAAACCTAACCCAGGTTTCACAAAAAAGCTGGTAGGACTGAGCCAGGGTACCCTGAGAAAACTGGTGTCTATTCTTACTGGGCACTGTTCTCTCAGGTGTCACCTACATAGGTTAGGACTGGTTGATAATCTGATATGTAAAGGATGCGGGGAGGAATCCGAAGCGGTGACCCACTTTCTTCATCACTGTTCGGCTCTCTCCGGAAAACGTAATAGATTCCTTGGATCACATCTCCTGGATAAATTGTATGAGACCGGTAGGGAGGGTTGAGAGCCAATTTTATGGGTTATAAGAGCATCTGGTTGGGACCTATGATCATTGCTCATGGATCTAAATGATGAACAATGGGCCTTGTCGTGGCTGGCCTATGTTCTAGGGCTCCCCCCCCCCCGCGGACTGAACCTTTCTTCAATAATCCATCCATACAAGTTAGAGAGTTTTATTTTTAATCAGTAATTTCCCGATATTCTCATTGTACATATGGAAATACGCTACAAAAATACCGCGTTCTGCAGTTTGCTAATAAAACTGATTAAGCTTTATCTTTTGTTCTGTGCCAAAACCTCTGCGAATTTTAATAATGAAGCTTATTTATTAGTTTCTTTTAGGATATCATAAAGATTTCCCTTTAAAATACTTCTTTAAGCCATTACGAATCTTAAAAAATAATAGAAGTGTTCGATAACGATAAGTATATATAAATATTTTCATTATTTAAATTAAAGCTTTCTATTAAAGCGAAATCATTTTAGTTTAGATACAAGCCATATAAGGTATTTTAGCTGAGACTTAAAGCATTTGATATTTGAGGAACAAGCCAAACTTGTCCCAAAACCATTCCAAATGAAGTTCTCCACCTTACCGCATCTAAATAATTTATATTAATCCTGGGTAAATTAAAATTACAAATTACTTTTAGAAATTCTTTGACGAAATTTATTTATAATAAATAATTTTTTTTCCAAGAAGTCATAAATATTTATTAACATTACAAAAATATACAATAGTAACCACAAGTTACAATGGTACACACTTATAAATTTCCGTCTGGTGACCTTGAGATGATGTAACAAAAATATAAAGTCATACGTGCTAATTAACCATGGTCAAACTATGGTTGGTAGTTATGCTAAGTGCATACAAAAGTTGGGGGGTATATGCTGTTTTTTTTTTGCTATGTAAAACTATTTATGTATATACAGTTGGGAAATGCGTACATAGTTCAATCCAAGAGGTTTCTTTGGAATTTGAAATTCCAACAAGTATATATATAAATAGGGTTGTTTTGTCATAATTTTTGGACAACTTTAATGGAAGGATGACTAAATTTAAAACCTTTAACATAGGTAGGTGCTAAAAATTACGGACAATTATTCATACTTTTGAAAAGGTATAGCAAATTCACGAACATCAAATAATCTCCATTTTTGTGTGTGAATATTGTCTTTCATCCCTTCGACTCGTCCGCCGATGGGTTCAATTAATATGTAAATCTTCACCAAACCAATGTAATCACACGGAAAAATTTATTCCTTTCAGTAAAGTTTTGTGAGTTAGGAGGACTTTTTGCTTCACAATTTATCGCCATTCCAATTTTTCTCACAAATATTAACTGAATTTACTTTTACTTTGACATCACACATGGCAAAACCGTTTGTTGTTTTACGTATCGAATGTGAGGTGTGTATACCCGACTGTCTGTCCTCTCAATAGCTTGAGACCGCGTTTAAATAGAAAGCTGAAATTTTGCACACCGGCTTTTAAAAAAAAAATTAGATTTACGTTCGAAAATCGGACAAATCGGGCAACTTCTTTTTTTTTTTTCAAATATATAATTGGGCATTGCCTGGCATCGCGCCCACGCGTTGTAGAGATCTGAAATTTTGTACACATCTTTTTCATGAAAATTTCAAATATAATTTAAACAAAACAGAAAAAATATAATTGCTCTAAGACAAATAATATTATAACCTATCAAAAAAAAAAAATGAAATAAACTGAAACCCCGAAGTTTTGTATGAAAAGGTTGTCCAAATTAGTTCATTTTTGAAATTTTATTTACTATTTTTTTGAAAACGCTGTGTAGAAAATTGCAGATCTTTTCGTCTATACGTTCTCAGGCAGTGTCCAAATATAGTGAAAACCAAGGTTTTGTATGGAAATCTTGGATGGATGGATTGAAGCGAGGTTGGGATCCGGACTGGATGCATTGAACGTAGACCACAACGAGGTCCATTGTACACCCTTTAGACTAATGAGCAATAAGTCCCAACCAGACGCTCTAACAAAATTCAAAATTGGCCCCCAATTCTCCTTACCGGCTTCACAAATTCTTCCAGGAAGTGTGAGCCAAGGAATCTGTAACGTTTTCTTGAGAAAGCCGGACAGTGACAAAGAAAATGAGTTAATGTTTCGGATTCTTCTCGCATCCTCTACATACCGGATCTTGAATAAGCCCAATTTTGTGCAGGTGAATCCTGGGAAGAGAGTACTTAATGAGAATTGACAGCAGAGTTCTCAGAGTTGGCTTGTTTAGTCCCAATAGGTTTTTCGTTTCGTTTGGATTAGGTCTGCCCCACAGCTCCTTTGTCGTTCTACCTGAAGATGGCACCTTACAAAGGAGTTGTCCGATTTGTCCCATTTTCGAACCTAAATTTACTGTTTTTTAAAGGCCCGTGTGCAAAATTTCAACCTTCTATGGAAACGCATTCTCGAGTTATCGAGTCAAAAGAACTTTTAATATTATGCGTGGGTGTCCAAACTATTTTGCTCTACCATCATTATATCTGTGCGTTACAAACGGAATGGCAAACTTTGTAAGAAAATACCAAGAAAGGACTCCCAGTTTAGTTTCTTTTTATACCCTAGATGATAAAATCAATTATCAATTGTCATTCCGTTACAACGCACAGAAAATCGGATTGGACACTCACGCATAATATTATAAAGCATCGAGAACGCGTTCACTTAGAGTGCTTAAATTTTTGCACACGGGCTTTATAAAAAAAAATTTAGTTCGAAAATGGGGCCAATCAGGTAACTTTTTTTCGTTTTTCATTATATAAATGAGCACCACCTGAGAACGCACCGACGTGGAGAGCTGACATTTGGTAGGTGTTTGCACGTGTTTTCATAGCAATAGTACACAGAATTTCAAAAGTGCACTAAATGATGTTTTACTGTACTGAAATGTATGCGAAAAACCACTTCAACAATCAAACTTGCATAGAGAGGTGACCATACGATATTACATCCATTCATCTAGGGTATCATAAGGATTGATCTTAGACCAATTCTAGTTTTCTTAATTCTTCACTATAAAGAGCGCATCTAGGGAGAGAGCTGATATTTTGTACACAAGGTTTTTATAAAAATGGTAAACACAATTTGAAAGATTTGAGGAGCTGATTTTCACACTTTAACTATTATACAAATAAGTTATTCAAAATAATATTTTTAAAACAAATTTTCAGTTAATTACTCTATAGGGATATATTTATGTAAGATTTTAAGTTTTCTATAATTTTTTCACACGCAGCTATACTCAAATCACTTTCGTACTACGCTAGAAAGATTTTGAGTGGTAAGACGAACTCTCATTTGTCCAAATTAATCTCATAAATGACAACCAAAAGAATTATTTCAACAGAATAAATTTATTCATATCCTCTTTATCGTACATAAAAATGCAGTTTTTGTTCAGAAGATTTTTCTGTTGGTAAGATTTATTACCTATGTATAGGCAAAGATTTTCGATTTTTTGTTAAAACTTTCGAATAAACATGCTGACCTATAGTACCTATGTATATTTAGGACTAATATCACTTACATCGTTTGTAAGCACAGAGCATCCTTATTGAATACCTTCTCTTCTCGTATAGCAAACTCGATTCTGAACTCAATTGGCAGGAAACTCTAATCCATCTTTTAAACATTCTATAAATGCATTAAGTTCCTGAAAAGTTTGTTTCTCGAAAATGGAAAACAACTTGACATACATATTGCTTTCGTCTCGGGATATTTACATGAAAATATTACATGCATATAATAAGAAGGTACATGGTACTGTAACAAGGCCCACAGAATTCCTTATTTTCCTTAAATAAAATTGTTTATTTGAAAATAACTTTTTTACTGTCATTAGAAATTTACCGTGTTGATATCGAATTATTAAAACTAACAAAAGAAGAAACAGTAAGAATTTTTTTTACTGGAATATTGTATATTGTTATCAGACATTTTTGTGGAAAAAACGTTATAATTTAGTAAAATTAAATTTTTTTTTCAAAATTTCTTACGAAATAATACAAAAGAAGCAGAAGCAATTAAGGGACTGAAAATAACTATTTCATTTTTTCTAACCAACAAATCATTTAGAAAGTTATAGGAGGATTGCTTGGAATGTAGCATTATATGATTCTTATTACCGAGTCTTCACAAATTTCCTATACTTTTTAATATTATGACTCTTATTCGAAATTATAAAAACTGACTTTGTTTTTGGATTTATATTTTAAAAATCAGAAATAATAATTAAAAATTGATTTTTATTTTAAAAAACAAAAACTGATTTTTATTTTAAAAATCAAATATAGAAAATTAACAAAAAATCTGGACCAATTCGTATTATAAAAGCTCGTATGTAATTTCCATCCACTCTCATCTGTGGCACAATCTTCGGCATATTTCGACCCATATTTATTATTTTCTTAAGTATTTTTCACCTGAAAAACAGTTTTTTGATTTTTTAAATAAAAATTAGTTTTTCATTTTTATTTTTGATTTTTAGAAAGAAAATCAGAAAATAATTTTTTACATATGATTTTTTTTTAAAACATTCATAACCGTTACGGTCAGAAGAAGCATTTTTGTTATTTTACTCACTCTTTTCCAATATGTTGATATTTTTAGAATTTTTGTTTGGTTTTCGCTGTTGACGTTTCTCAGAACTCTATCAAGAAAATATTTTTAGCGTGCTAAAGAACGGCCCTGGCCGATAAATTCAAGCTAAATTGTTTGGAGACAAATTTAGCGTGTTGGCCTTAGTACTGGGGTGTTCGCCAATAACTACTCTTAGCCCGGTAAATTTATATGAAAATTTAGTTTAGCGTCGACCTCAGTGCTGTAAAAACTAGAAAATAAGTTATAATTGCATTAGACCAATTGTAACCAAGATGAGTATCCATAAGTATATTTTAAAAATATGCAAATTAGATCGTTCATATGGTTTTTGTCAGAAATGATTAGGTTATACTTATAATTATAGTCCATTTCATAGGTTTCTATATTCCGAAGAACTCTTAAAAATAGAATATTAAAAACGTACGATACTGATCCTTTTCCCAGTATACATATATGTATGAGATAACTGAAGAGTCATTTATTTATTCAATTTTACGAAAATGTCAATTGAAAAATTGAAGCCGCCTATGTTAATCGGTCTCAAACACTATCAAAACACATATAGTACAAACGAAATTTTTGTAAGGCAACCCTACAAAGGAGTTAACAGATTTACACCATTTTCGAACTCAGATTTGCAATTATTACGAGACACCAAGTAGTACACTCTCTAGCTCAACGCTTTCTCAAGTGACACACACTGCTTGTGAAAATGAAAACTTCTTTAACCATCTGCAACCCTACTTAGTATATCACCCATTACCTGTAAACGCAACTAATTATATTTTGGATTCCAAGTTATCTTCTTTTTATAACGTGATGTCATAGGAAGGAGTAGATATCGGATTCTCTCTGCATTACCAGGAGCCTATTACTTAAGTACTGCGGTGTGACTAGCTCCTCTATGCGTCTAATAATTTAAGCAATAAGCACTCATTTCTTCTTAGAAATTTACAGAAAATGTTTCGGCAGAATTGTTATTCATTTAGTGGCCGAATGGAGTTATTTTCACAACACTTTCATATGTGTGCCAAAAATGCATACAAATTCTAATGAAAAAATATCCAGTAAATGACACAATTTCATTCAAAGATTAAACAAACTCTCTCTTTGAAGTCAAATCTGCGACTAAACGGCACTTACCCTTTTTATACCCTAGATGAAATCTATAGGGGTATCCTAAGTTTGTCATTCCGTTTGTAACACCTCGAAATAATGATGGTAGAGCAAAATGAATTGGACACCCACGCATAATATTAAAAGTTATTTGGATTTTTGCATGTCCGTCCGTCCGTCCGTCCGTCTGTCTGTCTGTACGCACGATAACTCGAGAACGCGTATACTTAGAGAGCTGAAATTTTGTACACGGACTTTAAAAAAAAAAGTAAAATTAAGTTCGAAAATGAGACAAATCGGGCAACTCCTTCGTGGGGTTCCCATACAAAACTTTCGTTTTTCACTATATATTTGGGCACTGCCTGAGATCGCATCTGTAATAATATTAAGGTTTTTACGCAAGCATCTATCCATGTTTTGTACATGTCATGACTTGTATCAAGAAAAGGCAGAAGACTGCCGAACTTACTTTTGATGGCAGAATATGCCTCTCTTGTTATATTATTTAAGGCAGAATATGGCAATGTAATTTGTGTGGCAGAGTATGCCGCTTTATAATATTTTAGGCAGAGTATGCCGCTTTATAATGTATGGCAGAGTATGCCGCTGTTATATCTGTACAAAGGCAGAGTATGCCGCTATAATGAGGGATGGCAGAGCATGCCGATCTTGAATTTTGCTAAGGCAGAGTATGCCGCTGTAATAGCATGATGGCAGAGTATGCCGATTTTGAATTTTGAGAAATAAAAAGACACCTTTCGATAGTCAGTTTAAGTCTAATTTTTATTGAACAATAGCTGCTTATTTATATAAATCGATTACAAAGGAATCAGTATTTCTTTACAATTCTAAAGGGGGGATTATTGCAGAATTGCAATATACAAAATTAATAATCAGAAATTGTAGTGTCAGCATTTCTGATCACACAATTTCTGAATGAGTCAAGATGTATCGATATGTATGTAAAGCAATGACTTCAGGTATGAATATTTTATCAATGAAGAATTATGCTTGCATAGCAGAATTTGCTTGCGTTGCAAATTCGTCTTGAGGTCGAGCAAACTTTGTTTGTTTTTATTTATTTTTCATTTCAATTTATGTTTACATTTCTTGACCGTGGTCATGGCTCTACACATCAATATAGAGAGCTGAAATTTGGTACGTGGTGTTTTCATTGTACTAGCAAATAAAATTTCAAAAATGGACTAAATGGGGAACCTCCTTCTTGGTGTTACCATATAAAAATTTAGGTTTTTTACGTATACTGTGAAAACGGTCAGTCGAAGACATTTTTATTGTACTAAAAACTTTTTCAGAATACGAAATCCTATAAAATTGGTTATAATAATTTTTTCTGTCCGACAAACCGTTCTAGAAATATATGCGAAAAACTGCTTCAAAAATCAAACTTGCACATAAGGGTGACAATACGAAATTTCATACGGGCATTCATCTTAAGTCTTAGACCAATTCTAGCTTTTTTACTTGTTAAGCATAAAAACAGCAACACTTAAGCGAAGCGTAACGTGCCTGAACATATTTTTCAGAGATTTTTTTCTGTATTACTACTTTCATTACCAGGTAAGTAGTTTCATCAGACCAAGATGTGGCATATTTCAGTGCTAGTTCACGGTGTAATTCATTCCGACTTTTCCTAGAGGGAAACTTTACTTAGGTTGTTTTTTTTTTATAAATTTACTATATACAAAATGTATGCTCGCTAGGCCAACACGTTCTCAAGTTATCGTGTAGACAGACAAACGGACGGACATACAGAATTAATTAATATTTTACGTTGTATTATTATTTCTATTCGTCCCTTAAAAATGTATGAGTGAACTATGATTTTTCGAACTTCTGACTCTCAGTGCATTTAATTATTTCATTAAAAATGTGCAGCTTTCTCTGGGGGACACTCGAAGAACCGGAAAATGGGGTGATTACAGACACTGTGACTCGCCTTCATATCAAATTGAAAATTTGGTGATAGAAGCTGCATCCAGACACAAGAATGTTGCAGCTATATATATGACGGGAGACTACGCAAATCACTTTGGTTGGGATAAAACATCTGAGGAACTCATTCACTCCTTGGAATATGTAACGAATTTAGTAAAGCAACAATTCCCTGGAGTTCCAGTATTTCCAATTCTAGGAAATCATGATTCGCATCCAGATGATTTGTACGCAACATTTCAGAGCTGATGTGAAAAAAGTTTTTAATAATTGAAATTTTTCTTAAAGGTTTGCACCAGTGATGGTGAAAAACATGAAGCTGTCTACATCTTGGATTTATGATTTTATTTCAAGCCTTTGGAAGGACTGGCTGCCAGAAGATGCTTTACAAACGCTTAGAAATGGCGGATACTACACTACGCTTCTTAGGCCGAATTTACGAATTATAGCTCTCAACAATAACGTGTGCTTTTCTAGCAATTTGTATGTTCACCGATTCATCATTAATCGTATGTTGTCACTCACAATAAAAACTGTTTCTAATAAATTGCAGATGGCTCCTATTGGACAACTTTTACTTTCGAGATCAACTTGAATGGCTTAATCACGTTCTGAGCAGTGCTTCTCTAGCGAATGAAAAGGTTCACATTCTGAGCCACGTTCCATCTAATGATATCCACTGTTATCGCATCTGGACTAAGGAATACAAGAAGATTATCGAAAGGTTGTATTTGTGTGGAAACTTAGTTCAATGAGGTCTTACTTTCCCTTATTCAAATATACATAGATACACACATGTGATAAGTGCACAGTTCAATGGACATAGTCACTTGGATGAATTCGTAGTCTACTATGCAGAACAGGATTCTTCGGTTGCCCTAAATGTGGCATGGAATGGTGGTAGCGGGACTAACTTCCCTGATGTTAACTCTAACTACAAAGTGTTTTACGTCAACGATGAGACTTACGTAAGTTGAATTAAATTTAAAGCAAACAAATTGAATACGAAGAAGATGCCTTTTCCCAGCCCACACAAAGTGGAATTTGTCATAGATCGAAGGAAAATGAAAATTAGAGAGCTTGAAAGAGTTTTTCATTTCCAGAGTAGAGGGGAGGCTTTTAATTAAATTAATTTCACGTCTTATTATAATTGCTTTATTCCCGGATAATATTTGTGCATATGGTTATGAATTTAGAGCAGAGTAGTCAAATCTACTTTTCCCCTGTTGGCAAATAAATGTATTATTTTCTTCTATAAACATTAGGGTGGGCCATAAACAAAAGTGTTAAAATGTCTAAATGTTCATTCAGAATTTGTGAGCTTATGTAATTTTAAACTTCTATGCAAAATTTCAGTGAAATTTATTAATGTTTAGAGGTCGCTCAAATCGAGAATACTGTTTTTTCTTTTGCTGTTTTGGACTTTCAGGAAAACAGTTTCAATATTTTCTGACATAACATTTGCATTTGAATGGGAACTTAGTTATGAACATATTGCATTAAAAGTCGTTTTGAAAAATTAAATTCTTCTATTTTTTATAAATTTTTCAAAACGAAAATTCGGACCCGGAACACCAATTTTTTAAATTCGCATCAATGTTTTTGTAAGGAAAAGTGGCACGCGGGTATAATTTTTCCACTATAATGTAATCTACACTCGATTATCTTTCAAACAACTACAACTTAAGGGTGTCATATAGAGTAAGAACTGTTCTCAAAATGCAATTATTGGATTGGACACCCATGCATAACATTAAGTTATTTTCATTTTTGCATGCCTGCCTGACCGTCTATCTGCCTGTCTGTCTCTTCGTCTGTCTGTCCGTCCGTAAGTCCGCACGATAGCTCGAGAGTGCGTTTACTTGAAGTGCTGAAATTTTGCACGCGGGCGTTTTAAAAAGAATATGAATTTAATTTCGAAAATGGGACAACTCATTCGTAGGGTTGCTATACAAAAATTTCGTTTGAACGGTATATTTGAACACTGTCCGAGAACGCGCGACGTAGAGAGCTGCAATTTAGTATATAGCTTTTTCATAACAACAGTAGATAAAATTTCAAAAATTTACTAAATCGAACAATCTCTTCTTGGTGTTGCGATACAAAACTATAGGTTTTCACTATATATTTGGACACTGCCTAAGAACGTGTCGACATGGATAGCTCAAATTTTGTACACGGCGTTTTCATAAGAATCGAAAATATAAGTTCAAAAATGGATTTAATCGGGAAACTCTTTCTTGGTGTTGCCATACAAAATTTGGGGTTTTCACTATATATTTGGACACTGCCTGGGAACGCGTCGACCTAGAGTGCTGAAATTTTATACCCTACGTTTTCATAAAAATAGTAAATAAAATTTTAAAACTGAACTAAATCGGGAAACCAGTTCTTGGTGTTGCCACACAGAACTTTTGGTTTTCACTTTGTTTAACTTCTACGTACATCTAGGCCCTAGGGTATAATATTACTGATCTTAAGATCAATTGTAACGTGTTCTCTTGTCTCTTTGTATAAATCATTTTGTTACAATGAAAAAGTCTATACTTTTATGGACCGGCACATATTCTTTGTAATTTGTAGAAATGCTTCACCTTCGAAAATGGCATTTTGAGAACTGTTGTTACACTACATGACACCCTTAAGTTGTAGTTGTTTGAAAGATAATCGAGTGTAGATTACATTATAGTGGAAAAATTATACCCGCATGCCACTTTTCCTTACAAAAACATTGATGCGAATTTAAAAAATTGGTGTTCCGGGTCCGAATTTTCGTTTTGAAAAATTTATAACAAATAGAAGAATTTAGTTTTTTAAACGACTTTCACTGCAATAAGTTCATAACTAACTTCCCTTTAATTAAAAAAATAATCAAGATAAAATATTGTCAAATTAAAAAGTTATGACAGAAAATGTTGAAACAGTTTTCCTACAAGTCAAAAGCAGCCAAAAAAAACACTATTTTTAGCGACCTAAACATTAATAAATTTCACTGTTTAAAATTACATTAGCTAACAAATTTTGAATGAGCATTTAGACATGTTAACACTTTAGCAAATCCATACATTTTTGGGCCACCCTAATGTACATATATACTTAAGTGCAGCAATAAGTCTAGTTTAAATATGTATTTCTCTACTAGGATGTTATGGACTTCGAAACTTGGATTTTCAACCTAACAGAAGCTAATGCACATTCAAATCATATTCCCAGGTGGTTTAAGGAGTACTCCTTCAAGTCCTTCTTTAATCTCACCGATTTAAGTCCCAATTCCATAGATTACTTGCTGAAAACAATGGCATCAGACGAGCAATTGCTTGAAAAGGTGATTTTTTAAATTTTTCTTCTTAGTAATAAGAAAACTGATTTTTTATATTTTCAGTATTGGAGGATCAAAGTGAAGCAGTCTGATCATGCATTTCAGTCTGGCTGTGATTCGACATGTTTGGCCGATGTGTGGTCGTCAATAACCAGGACATATTTTGATAATGCTAAAAATATTGGTGATTTTATTGAAAATAATTAAAAATTTAATATTTCTTCGACATTAGTATATTTACAGGGATTAGGTCTGAGATAAAAATAACCAAAATTGCTTTTAGTTTTTTGTGCATATTTATTCTTTACACTCATCTATACAAATAATAAAATATGTAAGGTAGCAAAAATAAGTTCTTAAAAAATTAAATAAAAATTTATGTAAATATTAGCTAAATTTTAATCTTACATATATATTATTAAAATGTAAAACGTTGTACGGCTTGAAGTTTTTTTAAATATGCCCTAAAACTACGTTTTTCTTCTTCTTCTTATTTCGTAATATACCTACCGCTGTGCACAGTTCTGGCCAGGAAATATACTATTAATTAAGCTGCAATTTGATTAATTTGGTTTAACTAATTAAACAAACGCATGTAATTTTTTAGGCAAAACTCATTGGTTTAAATATTGAAGATGATACATTTGCTAAAATCCCGTATAAAACTTTGCGACATGCAAAACGTTTTTAAAATAGGACGAGACGAAGTGAACTGGAGCTTTTTTAAAAAAAATAAATACTATTACCTACTCACAAAATATAATGGCTGGAGTAAATATTATTCTTCTGTTTAAAAGGTAAGTTATGTATGTGGCCATATCTTTCCGATAACATTCACACTTAAAAAAACGAATTTAAACCCGCTAGATATATTTCGAGGATTGAATTCAATAAGGCAAGAGAGCCCAAGTAGTCCCTTAATATCATAAATTGTTATAGGTTTTTCCTTAATGGTTAAACATCGAAATGTGACAGGCTTATTATAACTATTCTTAAATGATCGAAATACACTAACGGCCAAGGGCTACATTTTATTACGGCAGTGTGGTGTTAAAATCAGCAATATTTTGCCATTTTTTTAGTTTTTTTCACGAGTGTCTCCGGAATTATTAACTTCAGGCTCTCTTTTGTTTTATCTTCCAAGAGGACGCAATCACTTTCTTCTGGCGATTTTATTAAATGCTAAAATTATTCTTTGCCTAAGTTGAAAATTCCAGAATCCTCAGCGCTTCTTTACCTTCCTACCATTTTCATATCTTGTTGCAGGTTTTGTTGGCTATTTCCTTCATTTCTGGAGTATCCGTTATCCACTTCTAAATCATGTTCCCAATCATCAACGAAAACTCGCCTGGTGGATATTTGGTTAGGATGCATCTCTTTTTATTGTCATATCGTGTTATAGTATAAAATGGTATTTATAACTCCGTATCTGCTTGTCTAATGATCCTGCCATTTCTTTTTCATACTTTCCATGGGGGAAAATCCAAAATTTATTTTCTAGATATTTACCTAAATCAATCCTATTCTATACTTTGACTTGAAATTTCATACCATTCAATTCGTAACGAAATTTGCAGAGCACCAGAATGACGCAGAGCACCAGAATGACGCAGTTACCGGCTACTAAAAAACAATATCCTTAAAATTAGTATCGTTTGGTTGTAATAAGTTAGTTTTTCCAATTTTTTTTCCTGAAGGAAAAATGATCAAATTCTCAAAACTAGATAAGAATAAACTTTTATATTCACTAGGTTGAAAATTACGGAAAGAGCTCTGTTGCCAAACATCTTTATCTCCCCAATTTTTCGAATGAATAACGAAAAAGGTCTCCATCTCACAAATAGAAAGTTGACATCTTTCGTTCTTCTTTGTTCATACGACCATTGGACAGCGGTACCTATACTCGTATACAACAGAACAATCAAATTTATTAAGGTACCTACGGCAAATAAAGCCCGGAGGGTCATAAGGCCCACATTTAAATATTCCTACTAAAATGAATCGCAGCAACCTCATACTTTATGCGCACATGCATTAAGTCGACACGAACGCCGTCGAGGGGGCTTCCGGCAGCTCGCGTCGTCATCTTGCCAGTATTGCCAGTAGCGCACGGTACGTCACCAACAGGAGGATGGCTGATTTGAATTATATTTTTCGCCTAGACAAAATCATAAGTTCCGTTGTTTAATTGCTATTTCCACAATGTAGTAACTTGTTTAGTTTTAACGTTAGGTAATGTAGTTTATGATTTCGGTGTTTACTTTCGCCCACCATTGTGTTTATTTGATTAATGAGTAATTCTGTAAAATCTTTTCATGGGTCTAATAAGGCCCACTGAAGTAGATCGTGGGCCTTATTACCCTACCTAACCTAAATTCTAAATTAAATTAATGTTCCTATATAGGATTATGATTGTGACATTATTTTTGTTCCAAAGAATGAAGACTGTTTGGATTTATTCTGTAGTACGTTAAGAAATATATAACTAAAGCTGTTGGGGTCTTATTATTCCCCTTGGGAGGGGGGGGGGGGGATAAAAAGGCCCATTTTTATTTTTATTCGAAATTATTTAAAATAACCGAATTTTGTTGATTTTCTTAGTTTTAGCAATTTTAAAGGAAATCATTCCGCTGATTAAGATTTTGAAAAGCTTAATTTTTGCTTTGGGCCTTATTATACTGTTGTAGTTTAATTAAGGCCTTTGGAAAAAGTTTTATAAAACTGAATTATTTTTTTCAAATACCCACTTCTGTTATAGTTTATGCATTTGTTTTTTTTTTAGTTGTGCAAATAAATTAATTTCACGGAAAACATTTGTTTTTGTAGTTCTATATCACCAAATACTTGATTTATTGCATTTTCAAATTAGGTGGGCCTTATTTGCGACAGGTACCTTATTCAACAAGCAAACAGCGACTCACATCGAGCTTTTCCTGAAAATCACAATTTTTTTTTACGATATCAGCAACTGTTCCTGCTACACTTTGATTTTAAACTAGTTTTCTAAAAATAAGAATTAAAATTTTTGGGATTTTTAGATATACTTTTGTCAATATTAGAGAATAGAGAATTTTGTGGACGGGATATTTGTTACCAATATCCTGGTTTTCCGGATATCATCAAGACCCGGGCTTAATTAAAATATAGTTAATATAATTAATTAATACATATATATATATATATTTTATTTATAGTTTTCAATATTCTCGCTGCAAACTTCAGAATATTACTTTCGCCATTTATAACAGAATTAATTATCTGAGCCGCCTTCCCGTAAACACAAATATTCTAACTAACATTTTAAGAAAGAAGTTTTATAAACGGGTCTGCCTTAATTAATAATTAAAATGGCTTACCTGGATGAACTGCCATGATTCTCCCCACTATTCACTTCAGAGGAGAATTTTGATGTGAATTACTTCACGTTTGGTTTTTTTTTAAGTCAGGGAGACGAGAGATCCCCAATACATAGGCTAGGGTGATCCATTGTGCTAACCTGCTAGAATTTCCATCACCAAAACCTTCCTGTCCTCTTAATGAAGCGTATCAGGTCTTGGTAAGGTAAATCAGCTCATCCACAGATAAGAGGGCAGATCAAAGCGGCTCCAGGATGCTACGGGCAAGGGCGGGACAAGCACACAGAAAGTATTCAAAAGTGTTCACTTTTGGCTGCAAGAGAATGTTCTTGGCTCCATCTAAAAATTTTGCCCAATCATTTATACAGGTAATTTATACAAACATTTCTGTTCTCAGTCTCGGGGTAAAGGGGGCCAATAAAAGCTGCCCCAATGAAAAACATTTACCTGACGTGAGGATGTTTAAATCTGAAGGATCTCCTGAGAGAGACTAAGCAGGTTTAATCAGGCTCCAGTTTTGCACAATAACAGCAGCAATAAGCTCTTCATATGTCCCAAAAAATGCCTCAAATAGAAGACAACACGCCTAACTCCCACAGATCTACAAGATAACGGCTAGAAGGACGATAGGAGAAGTGCAATCAATTCCTTCACTCTCAGCTCCTTTATGTCAAAGCCTTGTATAAGCAAGAAAATGGAAATTTTTATAATGTCTTACAAGTGAAATTTTTCGTAGTAATGAATGGAATTTTGCTTGAATACCTAACGCAATACTGATTTCACGAACCATCCTTCTTGCTGAGACAAAAAGGGATAAAGGGAAGCTCCCAATTCCGGTCTGTAATGCGCTAAATCATAGCTTGGATTCCTTTTAGTACATTCGTGTGTTCTTACGAATAGACAGCATTACATCTAACACTACTGTAGCTTTTTTCTATTCTTATGAGGAAAGGCAGGCAAATACTTGAACAGCAAACAGACAGTTCCACCCCCTTTATTGCTTTCATTTACACTGATGTTGTAATATGAGTGCTAGCATATGTAAAGTATCACTTGGTTCTGCAGACCAATCTTAAAAGCGTAGACCCCATAGCAGTTCTATCAGCAACATTTGAAATACTTCAATTAGAACATCTCCCTGGTGATTTACGGGAGATCAAGGAGATTATCATTTTACATCTATAAATGTAAGTAGTAAGTACTTAGCATTCTACATGAGAGATATATTGCAAAAGTTCTCTAAAACGATTTAAAGCGATGATAAACTTTTATGTATTAACCCACGCGCTGTCGTCACTTCACTAAACATCTACTCAAAGTTTGGAGATCTACATCAAAGATAACGGTGGAATTCTTTCAGAGTAATTAAGGCAGAAACATACCACGGACTAAAATCAGAGCTTCCTGATTACAAAAACAAATTGAATAAACTCGTAAAAGCATTTACAGAGGTCCTTTCGGAGCAATCAGTTCGCCAGGAGTGAGAACAGCAAGCTTTCGGCCATTCATGAAACTCTTGAGAGGCTTTTAATGTAAAGAACTCTATAAAATGATGACAACGTGGCAACTTCCTAATTGGTTGTAATGGGACTTCTGTGGCAGAGCTGTGTTTTGGGAAATTAGGCATAAGCCAATTTTGAAGCAAATGGGAGAATGTAAGGACCACACTAATTGTTAATAAAGTAGATTTTCACGGGGGTGTATTTAAAGAGAAAATATTTAATGTAATATTTTCAACAATATTTTTAGCAAATAAAAGCAGTTCACGAATAATGAAATAAAAGAATTGCTCCGTGAGACAATAATGATCAAACAACACCCCTTTTTTTTTTTTAATTTTTAAACATGATTCAACGACTCAAACACACATGGAAATACATAATCAAAAAAAAAAAAATATTTATTCCAAAGTTACGTTTCCAGTTTATAAAGAAATTTCTCTGTCATATAAGTTCATCTGTTCTCGTTCTCGCAAGATGCTGGACATCTTTGAAGGAAACTACAATATTTCAGAGTGGTCTTGAGTTTTCATGCAATTTTCGCTGAATGTTGATAAATTAATAGTGAATGTCAGAATATAAAGCTCTTTTTATCAGTGTCTGGTAGGTAAACTGCAAGATACCTACGCAAGTAATTAAGAACGAAAGACGTTGATAGGGAAATGTATATCGAGAACATCCCAGAAACATATTTAGCTAAAAATATGTACGCACCCAATGTACTTACGTATGCTTGTTATATATGGAGTGTTAGGTTACCACCGAACGAACAAAGTACAGGTGTAGCCCGAACGGAAACGTGCGGAAAAAAGGAGTATTTTCACAATTATTAAGTTTTATTCCACAAAGAATTCTTGCCAATTCTGCAGAAATGTTCTTCAGATTCATCTAAGTCCTTGCCACAAATGAAACTACTTGATTAGCTTTCTGATTGCAGCAAAAGGATTAAATGTCGTTTTCACGAAATGCGAAGGTAGAAAAAGTTAATTTAAGTTTAAGTTAGTATTATAAATTTCTCAAACTACTAAACTTAGACGCGACGCTCACGATGCAAAACTTGGACGAATTTCTACTTTTCGTCGCGAGCGCATTTAATTTAACTTCAAATTTGAAACTGTTAAGAAAAAGATAAGAGGTAAGGAGATTGTTCTGTTGCCGGTGGTTTTGTTTTAATAGTTTTTGTTTGTTTTCGAAGCCAAAAAAGGGATTTTATGAAAAGTTGACGGTGGAAGTAAAAAAAATACGAACTAATGTATAAATCGAATTAAACACATCAAAAATGTCAACGCGTTCAATCTGAGAGCATACTTTTTCCCACTCTTCGCGTCGAAAATTTCAATCTAAATCCACCTAAACTTTTCATCATATGGGTCGTAAAAGTAACACCTCTGTTGAAAAATATATTGATAAAAAGCTTAAGTTTAAATATGGTAAAAATTATTTATATATAATATAAATATATAAAATATACCTCCATTACTAAAAAAACGGATTTCAATTGCAACACATCAGTCTGACAATGACGCCACCTTGAAGAACTTTATTGAACTAAGTTGAATAAAAATTAATTTCAGCCATCATAAATTCTTTTATATAAAATATTATAATACGAGGATTTCTATAATTTTGAGGTTCTTGAATGATAGACCTAAGCTTAATAATTGTGTTGAAATTAATGTGTAACAGTATACAGATCTCAATTTTAATGTGGTGTAAAAGGAACTGTAACATTGAACATTTGAAAAAATCGCCCCGGTGACATCTACAGTAGGATTGTAGAGTTGAAAATTATTAAAAATTGGTGTTGACGTGAAATTGATCTTATTGGGAGTGGACGAAAAACTACGCTTCGTCGAAGTATTTATTAAAAAAAAAGGGAAATAAAACTTCTTTCAAAAGATCAATTCAAATTAAGGAGATTCAATTGAAAAGTTTTAAGTTTCAGATCAATTTCTTGAAAATTCTGAGAGATATAGGATGAGAATGAAAACGTTATTATTTACGTTCAGTTTTAAAAAATTATATTTCTATAATTCAATTGACATATGTAGTTGGAGAACGAAGATGGCAAACTCTAACGTGGACTACAGAGGAATGCCGTCGAAAACAGCAACAGCAGCTTTAGTGGTAATTCCTAATAAAGGAAATTTGCGCCTGTAAGCATGAAAATAATTTCAATAAATTTACAAAATGCATTTTAAGTGCAGAAAAATGATTGAACTTTTCGACGCAGCAATCAGAGAGGTCTCATCAGTATGTTTATCTCTGATCGCCTACCATAGAAGTTCAATGACAGTCATTGTCACAATTATTCGGACAATACTATTTTCGTACACAAGATTGAAAAAGATCAATATAATTGTTATATATTAAATCTTTTTTCCTTTTTGTATTTATTTAATGAGCTTTTTACAGGCTTTTACATAATCAACACAAATTAGATATATTAAAAACATCCATAACTATAATCACAATTGTCTAACTGCAACTGATGCCCACACTTTTAAGATTTATCTGAGTTCTAGCATTTCTAGTTTTGCAATGAAATTTTTTGCTTTTTACTTTTTAGTGGAATTTATTTATAAAAGTTTTTTTAATACTTTTTAATCATTACACTTTCGCCAAAAACACATATAGCGGTACATAATGTATCTGATATATGCATTTCAATTCGCAAGTACGTTCTTTTGCGGACCATGTAGTGTAATTTTTTTCCCGCCGCGGTAAGTAGTTTAGAAAATTATCGCACTTTAAAAAAGTTTCCATGAAAAATCTGGAAAAATTTATTTCACATCAAAACCCATAGAACGGTTAAACATAGAAAATATAAATCTTCCTATGAAATATGTAAAACTTTATACTAAAGCGTTTAAACAAAAAATCAGCACTCCGCACCAACCTACATCCTCCTCTGTACACAAAGTCGAAAATCACGTATTTTAACGATAACTCAGCAAGAGCTTTAATTTGATAACACACTTGGCCCAAATTGGACAACCCTAAGGGGTGTAGTTACCACCCTCACTCCAAAGCCCCCAAAAACCTCAGAAAGCTCCCCATACATAAATCAAAAAGCCCATGTAAATCTATCCACGTCTTCTACCTTAAAACTCTTTCGTCACGAACGTCGCCCTTACGGACAAAGTTATTTGGTCAGGGGCCAGACATGTGGAAGACAAGGTATTCCCATTAAAATTGTGACACATAGCAGTTGATAGCCTGTGACGTAATTCTGTGACTAACGTATATACATTTTTATAGAAAAGACGGAGAGAGGAGAGAGAGAGTATTGTGTTCTCTGTGCCCTACGTTCCTACACATTTCACAATATTACGTCACCTAATAGGGGAACATGGTTGGTATTCTATATACCTTGGTCAGTGGTTTGTGAGTAGGTAAAAGTTATTAAAAATTTAATTATTAAAACAAAAACAAAATAAAAATAACAAAATTATCGCGATATACTAAAATTAGACTTACAGGAGGACTGGCTATTTTATAGCTCCGTGATAAGTGGTGGGAGTTGGGAATGGGATGAATGGAAATAGGGGAAATTGGTAAGGGGGTGGAATTGCGCAGTAGAGATGAAAGATCGATCTGGGTGGAAATGGATGGCTGAGGTGGAAATGGAACGGTATGCTGGAAATGTAAATATTTCATGGAATTTGGTTGTCTGAGGAGTAAGTAGGGAATGAAAAGGGAACGGAGGATGGAGATACAAAGGTTAGGTGGTAAAGAAAGAAGAGATGAGGACAGAAAACGAGGTGGGGAGAAAGAAGTGGTATAGATGGAAAAAGGAGAAGAGATCGAGGAGGAGGTTGAAGTTGAAGATGAGATCAGGGGGAACGATGAGAGGGTATCAATTAAGTATCGCTCTTATAAAAAAATAACCCCTCCACGAAATTAGTTTCAGAGAAAATAACAAATTTGCTAAATGAATGCTAAATATGTTGGACACTGCATGAAATATGCTCTTAACTTAGTGCCGCCTATTAAATTACCGTTGTTTTTTTCTAAGAGGAGGTGTTTTTTAGTTAGAAAGGAAATATAATAAGAATAAAATAACTAAATGATTTACAAGGCTCCAAACGCCTAAATCACTGGTTGATACTGTGTTTTCCGCAGAAGAGAAATATTTTTAGTTCAGGTGAAGTTGCTAGGAAAACTCGGCTAATGAGATGTAAATAGCCCTCCATCTGATAACGAAACCGAAAATCAAATTTGCTCAAAAATCACATAACTTAAACAAAAAATATATTTAACTGAAAATTTTTTTGTTTTGGGAGCTAAGAAACCATCCCTGTATATTACTTCGTTGTTTTTTACTCAACTCACAGGTCTATCTGACAGTATTACTTGTTCCTGCTGAACAACACTGTTAAAAGAATATGTTCGCACTTGGGAGGAATAGGGAGACTTTTGAGAACAATACTTCCTATCTTATGATGGACTGCGGGACTGTAATGATTAAAATTAACTACAGATATAAGAACTGCTATGAATAATAATAAACTGTACATATTATGGTTACTGGATTTTTGTTTAATTTTATACACAAGAAATAATTACAGTAGTTTACATATAATTTTCTGTATTACCACATATACATACATACATCAGTTAAGAAAACCAAGTTAAAAGTATTTTAAGAAGTAAAGAAAATATTTAACATGTTTTTTAGAAAATTATAATGGGCAAACTAACGTTGCGAGTTCCAGGTCATTTTCGTCAGCTTGGCGAATTGCGATTTGTGCTTCGTTATGGTATTTCTCTGATGAAATAAGGCGAATCGATGTCACTCCACAAAATATTGCTTGTTCAGGGCCTTTTTGTATGAGAGTTATTCAAAATTGGTGTACTTTTTTATTAAGTGTAATACTTACCGCGATTTTCTGTGTGTCCACATACTTGACTTGATTTTTCCATTCCAGTTGAATCTAGTCCATGTGATCCTCCAATTTCTAAGCGATCGGCTGAATCACACTATTCGAAAAAATCAAAACGTTTTTATGTAGGTATAGCAGCAGAGCAGAGATTAATTATAAGCAAATATGGGTAGGACGAATTGCCATGATCCATTTTTTGTGTCGCAACTACAAGAGTACGAGCCACAGCATAAGAACACTATTCAAACATAATTCTAGGTTTAATAACCCGTAAGTGAGGTTCGGTATCTTATGCATCGTTCATGTTTTGTATAAACAATGTTATTTTATCGCGAGAAGATGAATGTCAGACCGAATATCTGAGGAGACGGGATCTCTACTTTGGAAATGCAACGGCTCTGTTAAAAATAAGATCTGGGGGAATATAAATCTTGAACAGTTATATTATCTTATAAATATATTGCACATATTTAATGTGAAGCGAATAGATATTTTCAAATTAAATTTCTGGCCAAAAATACTTGAGTTTTACTTTTACAATGTAATTGCGGAGCTGGATGATGTTGCAAATTGTTCTCAAAAATCAAACCGAATTTCATCGAAAAATTTGACGAGCATCGGCAGCTTATCAGTGAGTCTCAATAGGGTTTTCACCGAGGGTAGGTGTTCTACTATTGACCGTATTATAGTTGCCAAAGATCTGAATTTCGATTGGCATATGGCGATACCATTTCATTAAAGAACAACTCTACTTGGTCCAATGAAAATTTGATGATCAATCGAAGGAGAAATATTTTCAACAATCACAGACTTCTTAAACTTTACAATCTACGATCTAGATCTAGACGAGAAAACACTACTTTCAAGAAACTAGGATCATACATTTGAACAAGTTTTTTGTTTTGTTATACTTAGAATTCCGGAATAGCTACTTGAAAAGGATTGGAGAATCTATATGATTGCGGTAAATCGGATTATATCTCAATTAATTCAATTTCTTCAATTTCCATGAATCCTGATTTTAAATTTGAAGCGGAAAAGTGATAAAACTATGAAGAGAGATCCTGAATGCAAATGGACAGGCAATGCCATGCATGAATAAATCGCAATAGGGGTAATTATGACTCACGTGGGTAAATGTGCCAAGGAATTACGGGGGTCAACATGTCTACGTGCTAAGATACTTACCTCGTAATCAACTGCATTTTCCTGGCCGCTTCGGACACCAACTTTGACTTTAATTAGAGATACTACCGCAGGGAAAAGAGCCGTTAATGTGCAATTGGTGTGTCTGCCGAAATTATTCAAAACGTACATTGATGAGGTATCCTCTACCAAAATATTGCAAGCTATAAAGAAATTTAAACGAATAACGGTTTGAATCAAGGATTTAGGTAGGAAATCTTACGCTGAAAGTTCCTCCTGAATCGAACGTTGGCTATAAACGACCCTCGAAGTGGTATCCTATACTGCAGAAGAGCTGCATTTTGACTGGACCGAAATACTTTTTTATAAGGTTTCATGAACTTGAACGGATCTTCATGAGATTTTGCATTGAGCTTTCTTTGGGCATACACAGACCAATTCGTAAAATCATTACAAAATTCTACGGTTCGATCACTTAATGCTCGATTATGATTTTTTGTGGGCGGAAAATATTCTCCATTCAGCTCCCAGCCATCTACAAACTATATTAAAAATTGTTAAACATATTTTGAAAAAAAAAAAAAAAAAACTTTATACCGCCATGAGTCCGCCCGAGTCGCAGTTGACATCAACATGTTTCATTGTAACCTCTACGATGCTGTTCGGTCGTCCTACTATGTATAGTCCGCAGACTGTCGTTGGATCTCCGACATCGACCATATTTAATTCTTTCTCATAATCCGATGGTAACAAGTGAGGAGCTTTCTTTAACACAAAATCACCTTCTTCCGATGTAACGTGCATGCAATCTGTAAAAAATGGCGTTTTGTAATATGTTGAATCCGTTATTAGTAATTCAGTAAAAAAACGAAAATTGACATGATTTCATAGAGGAAGAATACCGTTTTACATGTATCTTATGAGTGGTGATTGGCATAAAAGAGTGAAAACATCGGCGACCCACCCACGTGGCCTTTAGATCAAATTTTTTGTTAAAATGTAGCTTTGTGCATTTATGTACAGACTTGCGGTCCTGTCTTGATTTGCTCAAAGCGTAAAACTTATTTCTGTGATTTGTTCCGAAGGCAATGGGAAAATTCAGTGGAGTTCTGAATATTTCGTCTGTTGAGATTTGTATGCTGGTTTTTTACTACAAGATGTTTCGCTGTACCTCCAATTCCATCACATGGTCCTTTTACATGTGATATTCCAAAAAGGCGCCATTCACAATTTTAATTTGCTAAATATACAATTTCGGCCTTTGGATTGAATTCCAAATACATCCAAAAAAATATGATGTTTTTATTATTGTTGAAATTTTACCTTAGAAATTCAAATAGGCGAGTTTGAAATAAATAAACCGCAGAGTAAATTCATTTCTTGAATTTCTACGATAGATAACAAAAGGATGTATTGTATGTACATTGAGGGTTCTTCCAGTGAAAACCCTGCACAGCATCCTGTGGGTGCGACATATAAATGAATAATTTCCTGTAAAGTCCAATAATAAATTCTTCCTCTGAAAGGTTTTGTTTGTTTGCTCTGCAATAAATAGTTGAGGTTGAGGCAAGAATTTGCTCATGAGGTGGAAAACTTTTTCCACAAACCCATTTTTGACTCAAGAAGGTATCAGTCCCTGTTGGAATGATTCAGTCTCACACTCATATTCTTCAAACTTGTTGGCGACATCTTTATTAAATTCGTTAAATTTTGGACATTGAGTGAATCTATTGCTGCTCATCTTCAGTTATTTTATCGTATATAACGTTCTTGATCCAGTTCTTGTAGCCATTGTCAGAAATCGGACGATTTTTATTCATACAATAAAAAATTAATTTTATGTTTTGGTACATAATGCACACATATGTATACTGCCAAGGTACAATACTGAGAATAAAGTTAACAAATATTTGAAAAACCAATTGTGTGCTCTGAATCCTATTGCTTAAGCCAACTGTAAAGCCGGTCACACACAATGTGTACACAAACAAATTGCAAAGCACTAGTCGATTTTTGCATTTAAAGTCTTTCGCCTTTGTTGGACACGGCCAAAAATCTTTATTCCCTGGAACATATTTTTTTGAACTACAGTTATTAGCAGGATCTTCAGGTAAAAATATTTATCTCCTTCAGTGATTGCAGCTTGATTTTCAATACGAAATTCTTGTCGAGTGACTACTGTGGTATTTATAGCTAGAATCTCCGTTTGAAATACACTACAATATTCCGGAAAACAGTAAACTTTCTGAATATAGGAAAGTTGAGTATATTTTAGCTCCAAACTCAACATAAATATTTGATCCATCTGTGGAAACACATACGAATATTCGATTTTATGGGTACCTTCCACTCCTATTTACTAGTAAAGAATCCTTATTGAAATTAAGGTGTGGAACTAATCCGTTTGCCCTCAGGATAGATCTCCGGCGGAGCCGAACTGGGAGGACGGGCGATCGGGCTCTAGCCCGATGAACCGATGGTCTCGGCGTTAATCAAAACCATACGTATTTACCACATACTCTGGTCGAACGTTGCGGCTGTGGTGGGAGGAGAACTATGAGTTAAAAATCCCACAACTTATTAACACTGACAGGAAGCGGAGCCAAGATAGCTTGTCTGTGTTGCCAAGATAGCATTATACATGGCAAATTTGGTATCGTGGCTTCAAAATCATTTACTTTTATAAACCATTTAGCATTATTTTTAGGACCATCTCATTTTCATTTCGACAACCGCATGGAAAAATGTGTTTTTTATCAAAAGGCTTTCAACAACAAGGCTTTCAAAGCTTTGTTTTAGAATTTATTTTTTATTTTCCAATTTTGAAAAAATCAAGTAATTTTATTTCGTGTAAATCAATTTTGAAGTGTAGTATTGTATATGGCCAGTGAGCAAAATTATTACAGTCAGTCTTTACTTACGACAAATTTCCAGTGTTACTAATACAGTTCGGTGATACTGTCAGTACCGCCCACAAAAGTAAAATTCTGACTGACAGAAATCAAAATACTTTTGATTTGTTCATTAAAATTAGCACCGTCGTCCGTTAATACTGTTAACAATAAATTGATGAAAGCTACTGCCAGGGTGAAAGCTTTACATAGCTAAGGAACGTACCCAAATACTAGATAAAGTCTGAATTTTTCCAAAGTAGGTGCAGCAGTGTCATCGTTTTTTTTTGTTATATAAGTAAGTTAAAGAGCGATTGAATTTTAAAGCGGTTATAAAAATTTGCAAAAACAAAATTGGGAACAAAAGGGTTAAGAGTTCACTTCTATCTTCAGGTCCTTTACACAGAGTTATAACGACTGAAACAAACGTATAAATTTGTGCCTCTGATATATAAAATTCTCAACATAACCTAATTTAAATTTACCTATCATGAGGTGGTCCAGCGCAGCTAACTAAACAAAGGTGAGCAGCAATTGATCACGAAAAGAATAGTAAATAATATTTCTTGTACATTGATATTAATTTTTTAACGTATACTTAAAAACATTCAGGTGAATCAATTCGATAGAAATAGTTGCAAGATTTTGTAGATTAACTTTTCTAGCATTTTTCATCTCGAACTAATTTATAATATTCACAAAATTCAGACTGCTTGTCATTTCTTTTTCGATGGACAAAACAGTCAAATTTGACAATTATTCTTGCATTCTTAATTTTTTAATCGTGAGTTGATTCAAACAAATCCAAAATCGGCTTTTATCGACTATCCGCGTACATTTTTCTAAGAAGATCACCGAAAGGAATCCAAATCAAATACTTCAGAAACTTGATCCAACATTTCGTACCTTTGTGTCAGTTAAAATAAAAGATCGATTCAAAAATTGGTATACGAAGCTTTCATTTTTTTTTTTTATGTACTGGAGCCATCATCTTCTGACTCAAAACGCTCGAGTAGCCCTTTTTCTTGTCCTTGTTTCTTTAATGTTTGTTGGTATATCGATATCTTCAACAAATTTTATAGCACTTGCAAAAATTTCTCCCATGAATCAATCTTAGATCGAGAACCAAATTTATTTATAACTGAAAAATAATTTTTTTTTTTAAAAGCAAATGTTGGTAATATTATTTTTCCGCCCGCAGTGTATGTTTTTTTCCACGGGCGGCGCCCCTCCGTTCTTGCTACTACTCTACTTCACGAGTAAAATTATTGGTTTTTGGTATACTGCTTCTACAGCGAAACCGTGTTTTAGTTTTTATTTTAAGGGTAAATAGGCCAACCACTCTACACATATTTTGTACATACATGTTTTTCATATTCATATAAATTTTTTCCCCCTCTTCTTTATTAAATCATACAAATTCTAGAAAAAATACAATTTGATCTATTATTAGTGGTTCGGTATTTTTCATGGAATCTAGCATTCCTTGTTGGAAATATACCATTATTCATTTGTGAGAGGACTCCGTTTGATTTGCGAACATTTTAACATTGTTTTACTCGGATGAGTGGGGAAGTGTAAAGATAATTTGCGAGCAGAAAACGCTGTCTTGCTCTCCTTGTTCTCGCTTCAGTAGGAAACCAGCCTAATAATTTGGGTTGTTTGCCTCTTATAAAAAAATCATTCTTGAAGACCCTTAGAGGCTGGCTTGTCTTGATTTGCCCGGGCCGGTTTGAAGACCCAGTCCGGCCTTGATCTCCGGTATCCTGATATGACCCTGATCTGTAGCTACCCAGCAGCCTGGCACATTTAGTCTTGAGATATTTTTTGCAGCTTTACATTTGCTATGAATGTCAGATTTTTAGTGGTTAGTACCCATAGCTCCTGTTATACCCAAGCAAGCAGTTAATTATATGTTGGTAAGACTCTTTAGATGAGTCGAGGTACCCCATTTCTTGTCAAACATTTTCTTGTATACATAGGTATAAAAACTGATACACTCATTTTTGCCGCATTTATGTAGCTACGCTCTTTAGTTTCCAGCTTGGAGAGTTCCCATGGCAGAATCATCCCTTTTCGTAGAAAAACGGTTAATTTGGTCTTAGATGGGTTAAGCCCTAGGTCACAAACTACTATCCAATTCAAAAAAATTTCAATTCTTCTATTGTTAGCTCACTAATCGGGAATAGGAATTTTCCAGAAGCAAAAAGAACTAAGACGTCGTCATGCGCTATCGCTTCCAATTCGCCGTTTTTTAGAGAAATGAGAATTGTATTGACTAATCCTTGGGATTTTCCTCTGCACAAGCTTCTTTTGTCTAATTCGGAATTTTTTAAACGATTTTTCAACATTGAGATTACGTGTTATATTGGAATCAGCTCCTAGCCTCTTCAGAGCATTTGTTTTGAAATTGATGAATACACCTATGCAGTATACGGTTCAACCAAGCAGTCGCCCAGAAAGCGGAAGGTCCCGGTTTCAAACCTCGGACGAGGCGGATGTTTTTTCCTCTTGTATTTATGATTTAATTTAGAATCGTTAAAAATAAAAATAAAAGTTTATAAAAAAAACTGTTTCTATTCTCCATAGTAAGTCTTATAAATCTTGAACTCCTAGTAGCCTTTAAGAAGTTGGGACTTAACGCTCATTGTGATCTATCACTGGACAAAATGCAATCGCTCTAATACCACTCGACGAACCGTTTCCGAAAATATTTAAAAAAAAATTATATTTGCCATAAATAATTCGATTAAAAAAAAATGTCTTCAGAGGAAGTTCAGTAAATTTCGAAATGAATACCACTCACCTGATATAGTGTGAATCTTTAACTGAGGTGCCATTAGTTCAAAAGGATTCTTCACAGGTGACCATGCTGCCTGAAAACAAGAGAAATCAAGAAAAATATAGTTTTAGTTAGCTTTTTATTTGATTATTAATTGATAGAAGAACAAATTGTGAATGTCTCTAATGCCTATGTGGGCATTGAAGAGTTTTATAATATTTCCATTTTACATCAGAAGTCACAACGCAATTAAAACTTCAAAACATTCCCGAAAAAGTTGAAAAAATGAGTCTGCATCAAGATTAAAAGGGCCCAAAGAAGTGAAGGACGGAAGTAAAATAAATCGAATTTCTGTGATTACTTTTTGATTTGACTTTACAGTAATCTCTGTAAGGTTATAAAGCAGCAAAGGAATGAAACAATTTTTTGGGATTCTTTGATCTTGGAATTTACGCAATACATCAGTCACGTCACGAGTATAAGATATGGCAAAATGAGCTTTTACATTACTCAGCCCTTGAGGGTCTTTTTTAATGATTCGAAGAGGCACTGCCTAATTCTGAGGACTTAACAAGAAAGCAATGGTTTGCACTGTGTCCCTTTTCGTAGAATGCAATCAGGAAGTGAAATATTTGGATTGATGTGATAATTCCTATACAATTTTACAACCTAAGAGTAGGTATTTTTAAAAACTTATTTTAAAGAAGTTTTGGGTGGGATTCTTCTGACACGTTGACTCGATTTCGTAGTCTCTCATGTAGGTACACCGGATTTCGTGATTGTACCTATGCAGAGTATGAGTGAAATGTCAAATTCAAAAATATAAATTTATGTTTATGTGTGAAGTAAATTACATGATAAATTACCTAATATAGGTAATAACTTTGAATTTTTTCTCTTATGGCGGATGGTTTTTATTCAAAATATTTTTGATCTTCCAAGTCCAATTTACTTACATATAGCGAAAATATGTTTAGTTATTTCTGGCTTCGTATTTTCGGCTGAAAGATGGAATTTTTTTATTGAGACAAATTTTTCTCGAAATTGGAAGACTGCCAAAGAACTTTTGTGCATAAATTACTCCAGTACGGTATTTTGTGTATGCATAGGCCTAATAAGACATTCTGTCGATGCCTATGTCCTTATCATAATCAATTGTTGAACTATCTTGAAATAACCTGATCATTTGTAAATCGTGTAACTAAATCTAACTCCTCAAATTTGGTCAAAAGCATTTACCTCGCCTCCAAATTTGAATAAACTTTAAAAACAGTTTTATTTTAAGATAAGGGGGTACTTTTGGTTCAAGTATCCAACACTAATGAGCCATATGCCATTTAGAGTTCGCGTCGCGCCAACTCAGTTGATAATTTTTCGCGCATGGGAAATATTTGGGCACTTTTCTAAAAAAAATTTCGCTCATTTTTTATAAGTATTTTTTATAAGTATTAGTTGATAAGTTTCTCTCCCACGCAGAAATTTCCTACACAATATAAAAAAACAGCCATGCTTGAGTAACAGGTCCTATGGCAACCGCTTCAAGCGACTGCTAGAGGTGAGGTACTACAAAGGAAATTACCACTGTATACTGACAGTAACAAGGAATTGCTGTATGAATCATGGCGACCACCTTGAGTTTTACGGCATCACATGACTGTGCTAAAAACATTAGATATATATAAAAATATCTGAAGTCTTCATTTGAATTGATGCCGTGACGTCACCTCATCATCTATTAAAAATCTAGTGGACATACCTTGTTAAAATCAGTATGCCGTTTATCTGCACATAGTAGCTGTTTGTACTGATATAATACTGTTCACCATAAAGCCATAAAGCCTAAACTGCTATCCACATAGGAAAATAGTCTTCCAGTAAAGTTACACTTAGTATACAGCGTGTCTACAGCCCGGAAGGTGATAGTACTCACCTAGAAAAACAAAAAAAATGTATGGCAGGGGGAGGCATATCAACCGTTTCGGAGTGCAATTAAGAAAATATGCTACGTTGTTATGGCCCAATATACGGAAGATTCTTCCAACAGCCAAAGGCACATCTGGTAAAATAATCAGCGATTGCTAAACAATTACCCCGCATGGAATTGTTCTGCAACCGTAGAATGTTTTGCTGATTAGCCCAGCAGCTGGTGGCGATGAGCGCTTAGTGGAGCAATCGACGATTACAATAATAATTAACCTGGCGTGGTAATTATTATGTAAGGCGATTGCTTACTACTAAGCGACTCAAGTGCTGCAACGGATAGAGCAAACGACAAGGTTGTGTCGTTTGTTTACATCCGCGTTGTGAGCAAAGAAAGCTTACTTCCGAATATTGGGGAGTAAAAGACCAATGGTCTGGCGAGTGCCGTTAAGTATTCAGTCGCGTCGTAACTTTTGTTTTAAGAAGTCAAGCTAGTCTCAAGTTTCAGTTCAGATTATTCGCGGTGCTATTAAGATAGGTCAGTGCATTTAATAAATAAAGATTCGTGTAAAAAGTACTTTGAGTATTATTTAATTGGGAAGAAAGTGATCGTAATTAATTCTTTGGTTGTTTCGTTGTTTGATTGCTTTGGAACACGACAAGGTTTACACATCTGAAAAAGTACAGGGTGTACGGTCATTGTCTAAAACTAATTGTATGCTGAACTTTATGGCCTTTCCAGCGACTGCCGAAGCAACCCGTGCTCCTCTCCCCTCAGGAACTATTGTGATCTAAACTAAAAATTTCGAATTCTCTTACCTTTTTTTTAATTTGGGCTCTATAACATAATTTTTTTATAAAATCTGTAAACTGTAGACTCTTCTCTTTAATCTGACCTATAAGGCCCTAAGTGATAACTGTAGCAGGCCGTGAAGTTTTTCATACAATCAACTTTAGACGGTGACCGCACAACCTGTACTTTTTAAGATACAGGGTATTTTGTGAAACCTACATAATTTCTTAATCACCCTGTAACTCCGAGACGGTTGATATGGCCCCCTCCTCCTGCCATACAATTGTTTGTTTGCCTGGGTGAGTATTATCATAGATGGCAGAAGAACTAGATGTCGCATGGCATATCAGAGCAGAGTATACAGATTGTGAAATTGGTTGTGCATTTTGGAATGGACCATAACATAGCGTGCCGAAAGCAAATGTTTTTATAATAGCAGTTTTGTATACACGACTTCCTCAACACTTCAGATAAGAAAAAATATGAATCACTCGACGTATACATCATTTTAAATATTGTGGTCCATTCCGGAATGGACCATCAACCCATATAAATTTTGTATACTCTTTTAGTACTGCATGCGACATCTAGTTCTCGTGCCATCTATTTTATTATTCACTTCCGCTCTATGGGCCACCATGGAGGAAACACGCTGTATACCTTACTTAACAGAATAATGAAATAGTTTTGATTGAAAGTACCCTTACCATTTTACGCTCAAAAACTGTCATCAAGTATAATAGTTGCATGTTCGTAGCGCGTAGTTCGAGTCTTCAGCCAGCTTCATTCCAATTCATCGAAGCATGGCACACTTGCTGCAATTATTACTCAACTGAGAGTTTTTGTTTGGAGAATCGTTCATAGTTATTTTTGGTTAATATAAAATATTTTAATTAATTTTGTTAGGAAAGGTATAAAATTGTTATTATGGTTAGGAAGATAGCTTGCTTGAGATTATCAGAAATCCATTTTGCTGTAGGAATAGTAGTTTAGGGTGCGTGCAGGAGCTATTCAAAACAAATTTTTCTCAGTTTTACATAAGAACACTGCAAATATTTTAGAATTTTAGGACTATGTTAGGGCTCTCATGTAGTAGTGAGGAATTCTGTTTCATGAGGGTTTTGGTGGTGGACATTTGGACAAAGTCCATACCTTCTTGCCGATTGGCCTTTGACAAATTTTAAATCAGTGAAATTACTTAAAAGATGAATGGAATTTAACGAGATTGGTTGTATTCGTCAGAGCACACATATACTGAAAGGAAAATCTGGATTGAAAATAATTATTTGTAATACTAAATAGATGGCACTGTAATCGTTGTAGATATACATTTTCTCAATTTTCCGCTTAAAAATTGTAGGAGATAAGTATCCACGTTTCCTTATCGAATTTTGGAAGTTTTTTGGCGACCTGTGTAACTAACTACCTGAAATGTAAGCCTTGTTCACTTTTGTGTTTGGTTTTGTGCTAATCTTATACTGTGACCCGTGGATACAAAAAAAACGCAACTGTAATTCGAATCAAAATTAGGAAATTATCTCTCAAAGCCATGTACTGATGGGCAAATCTCCACCCGGTTTAAAAATTCTGGAATATGGGCTTAATATTACTGATCATAGGTTGAAATATTTTAAATCAAGTATTTCGATTCACTCGGTTCAGTCCGATTTATTTAGTTGTTATGTGCATCAATGCGCATATTTTCTTTAATTTATCTTCGGCAGCCTGATCGACACGGACCACACAGATAAATTCTATGTGAGGCCTTAACCTGCAATTTAATTATACAAAAATCTCAATACTTATGAATTTTTATACCCTACTAGATGATAAAATCATAGTATACCCTAAGTTTGTCATTCCGTTTGTAACGCATAGAAATAATTATTGTAGAACAAAACGGGCTGAACAGAACACCCACGCATTATATTTAAAGTAATTTGTTCATACTTGCTTTTGTCAAATGGAAGAAATGTTAAACACTTGAAATGGTTCTGTTTCGTTCCTTTTCTATGTGCACAGAGCTTATGACATCGTTTTGTCGATTTACACGATTCATTCTGGAAGAGAAGATGCACGCAGCAAAAATTACTGCCAATATTCATATGTCGTATTTGTCAGTTATATTTCACATATTTAGAATTGAAAGTTTAAAGTAAACTGTCCAAACTGTAGGAATTATGTCCACATTATTAACTTGAGACTAGTCTTGTTAGTGGCTAGCTAAGTATTTCTACTCTGTATAAAGTTCGAAAAAAACAAAATGCAGTCACCTACCAGATATAAAAAAAACACTCAATTTTAATCATTGCATTGATTGGTTGCAGGTACATATTGAATATTGTTTCTTCAAGAAAGTAAATAAATTTCCAATTAAACCATTGCTTTAAAATATTTTCGAAATGTAAAATATTCGTACTTAAACTTTTCACAGATAACTGGGATAAGCACTCGACTCATGTTTTGTAATCATACCATGCAGACGAAATACAAGGCGATTATTTTGCTTGGTTATTATTCATTTCAACTGCATTATTATGCAATGCACGGGAATGTCATCCATTTTCTAGCTGAAGTCACAACTTTATTATCGTTTTGAATTTTGAACAGTTCTTTCGCGACAAGCGCTAATATTTGCATTTAAATATTTGTGTTTTTTCTATTTTTATAATGGACGGAGTGAGGGTGTCAGAAGTGCTATATACCCTTCGTAACAGTGTCTAACAACTTATCGTTAATGTGTTAAACTTATGCAGTAAAAGGAGATAATTATATCAGCAAATAAAATTTTCATCAACAAAACTGGATAAAACGTGAAGTACCTAAAAAGATTTTGCACAGGAGAAGCGCACATCGAAGATGTAAGGAAAGTAGGTATTTCTTACTCTCAATATAGATCATGTTCACAAAAGGTTTCACTTATCATGTATTGAGTTACTTCGCCTTCCGAAAATACGAATGGAAACTTTTCACAATTTAGAGATTTCAAAGCATACATGACTCGTCTTGTTGAACATATTCAATTACATAGATATCACTTCAGGACAAACTTATTGCCAGTAAAAGTTATTGTGAGTTATTTTTGTCAGAAAAAAACATTAAGATGTAAAGACTACCAAAATATATATCTCACTGGCAGTGAACCCACATGAAATCGATTTATCTTGAATTTAAGCATAGGAGTACCTACCGCGATACAAGCGGGTGAAATGAGCTCTTATCATGGAGGCTCTACGAAATTGTAGGTACGTCATTGTACAAAAGAGACTTTCAAAAGAAATATTACTTAAGGTTTTTTGAAAGCTCGTCTGCGTTAGTATTAGTATAAATTACTGGACTCAGCCGGTCATTGATCTTGATATTGACCTATAGAAAAATAAAAAATAAAAGTTGAAACAAAATCATGGAAAATGCAACTAAAAATTATAAAACTAAATAATGATTAGAATTCAAGACTAAAAACAAAGTAAAAGACACATATCCAATTATATACAGTTAAAAGCGAACTACAAAGGAGCTAAACTAAAATCTACAATCATTAGAGTCCAGGAACTTTAGGCAAGACTTGAGACTTATCCTCGGAAAAAATCCAACCAAGCTAAAAATTGGTGTATATGTTACAGTCAAAACAAGAAATTCGTCAAAACGATTTTACTAGGAAATCTTAGTTCTAACAAAGCGCTCTGGGTAATTCTAGTTTTAACTAATATAACACAATTAGAACTAGAATTAACGGAATGCAGTTGATACTACTAGTATTAACTAAAGAATATTTAGTTAATGCTCTCCAAATAAGGTGTGAAAAGTCCCCGGAATTCGGTTGTCCGCATAACTTATGACAGCCAAAAAACGGTAAAAAATTATATTTTTTCGGTTTTTTGTGCTCTTACGGCTATAAGACACATATATCAAAAAGAAAGAGCGGGAAATTCGTTACAAAAAAAGGTGTGATAAAGTTTCTTGATAACTAATACTTTTCCCGAATCCGGCATTGAAACTCCAATATAAATTTTGTATTGATATTTAATTGCGTGACGTTTTAATAATTGAAACAACTTTGGAATGTTCATGCACCAATAGAACGGTTGTTGTTGGGGAGACGTGGATCTCTTGGTAATTTTGGTTTTCCGTAATCCGATTGATGAAGAGATCTTTTTCCTCAAACCGGGTTAGGGAAAAGTCAAGTGAAAATGTTACTCTTATCGAAGTTTATATGGACTCGAAGACATCAGGGATCATCTTCTACTTCTATATGCTTTCACTGGATGTGACACAACGTCTGCTCTTTTTCATAAAGGGAAAACTGCAGCTCTGAAACTGTCCGCAAAACATTTTCAACGAGAGTGATGCGTCTCGAGAATCAATTTCTTCGGATGTAATTCGAATTTTCCTAGCTGTGAATGGAGCTCCAAGATGACTTGAACGCATACCGTTATCTTTGCTTTATGACAGCTATAGGCAGAAACAAGTAGGTAAATCTGAATTTATTACCCCCAACAGCTGACGCAGCCAAAGAGCACCTGTATTGTGTTTACTAACAGGTGCAATATTGGTTAGGAAATCAGCTTGTAACGAAGTTACATATATTATGTAATATCCTACATCCGACACCATCAGCCAGTCTGCCTTTAAATAGCAGGCCGCCAGTAATGAAATCACTCAGTAGATCACCGAGTGTTCAATTAGACAAAAGTCGAAACCTTAGTCAAACAAAATATCCGACCGCGAGAAGACAACTCCAAAGTAAGAAGAGTTGACCCCCATCAGTGGACTACCAGAAGACTGGCTATAAAAGTCAGTCGACACCGATAGATTGGTCAATTGCCTCCCAGCAGCTCGACCAGACACATCTCCCATTCCTTCCTGTCCAAGTCGTGTTGGCTAGTTCAATGGCAAGCGCATGATAATCGTGTTGGCCCGAGAATTAGTAAGCGCACGCATACCGTCCCGTACCCCTGTGTAGGCTACTCTGCCGATAAGTGCACGTTAATCATGTTGATCAGAAGAGTAGTGAGCGCAGCTATGAAGTAATACGAGTAAGTGAGTTAGTTTAGGCTAAGTAGTGTGTATTACGTAGAACTCGAAACCGCCGGAGCCGCAGAGCTAGAAGAGGGCTCTGAACCTAGCAATGTCGGGAAAATGGCCCTGGACAATCTTCTGACTACCCACACACCAACAACCGACGTTACAAGCTGAACCAGAAAGATTGGGGATGGGTAGGTACTCAAAAACAGCATACTGAAGTCAATAAAAACATCACGTCCCACTGCCTCGGAGTGTCTAATTTTTTGTAATTGTTCGAAGGGCTGTGATGCATTGTGCGGCTGTCGAAAGTTGGGCCTCCAATACTCAGTAGTTTGTGGCAATTTTCGTGAAATACTGTGCCTGAATGTTCCCCAATCGAAGATTCGATAGGAAAAAGAAACGATATCGACGACCCAGAAACCAGGAACCAGGAAGAAACTGAAAGAGAATGAGGTGCCAGAAATTACTTACATAAACAACCTTATTTTTTGTAGTTATGTATTCCTAAATATTTACGAAGAAAAAGAGCTGACCAGACAAGCTTAATATTTTTACGGTAGATTTTACATCTTTATAATGTTAGGATAAGAAAATCAACAGCAGGTGCATTAATTTTGAACACTTGAATATACTATTATTTATACCCGAATATATAAAAATGTTAAAACGAGAAGATACCGCAGAGAAACCTCGATCTCGATCATTACATGCAATTAAATATTAATACTAAATTTATATTGGAGTTTCAATGCCGGATTCGGGAAAACTATTACTATTATCAATAAACTTTATCACACCTTTTTTGTAACGAATTTCCCGCTCTTTCTTTTTGTTATATATATCTTATAGCTGTAAAACCGACAGGAACGAACATATTCGCAAAAACCCGAAAAAATATAATTTTTTCACCGTGTTTTGGCTGTCACAAGTTATGCGGACAACCGAATTCCGGGGACTTTTCACACCTTATTTGGAGAGCTGAAAGGTAAGTGTATACCATTTTTTTGCTTGGTTGGACTTTTTCCGCAATGAAATCCTAAAGTTTCTGGACTACTACGAGAATAGAGTGTACAAAATTTCAGCTGTTCAGCTCACTAGATCAATGCATTCTCAAAATGTCCTGTAGAAAACCTAGTTGAAGAAATCTAAATGTTTCATGATTCTTCGCAATTTCCATTAGTTATTTTAAATATGTGTTTACAAATCTTGCATTGTAAATAATAACTATAACGAGCCAATGATTTGCTTATAAAGTTGAAAGTTTCATAATGAGACGTATTTGTTGTAACTCGCAGGAGTCCCGTTTAACAGTTATTTCACAACGGAAATCGGTTAGCCAAGTGGATATTTTAATTATTATTTTGAGCATTCTCCATGACTTGATAATAATTAGCTTTCTTGTAAAGGTGCATCTCCACCGGCTCGACATCGCTAGGTGGTAAAACCAGCATGCAATTAAATGTGGCAAAATTTTTTTATATGGGTAGTTTTCATTCAAAATGATACTGCTCTTCCTAGAGAGAAAGAGGGACTGTTGGAAGAAAAGTGACATACAATCAGGCAATAAATAGTTGCAGTGCAAAGGCTAATCGCTAAGCAATAACAGCACTTAAATCTAAAAATCTATAAACTATCAACTTACAAATTATTCGCTCCTGTATTATTTTTCGGATTGAACAGCCCCAAACGTATATCCATGAATTTTCATTTTCGAAGAAAAGTTTGTTTTTCAACCAGCAAAAGAAAAGGGAGTCGATTAGCCAAATTTTCATATATTTTCGCCTAGAAAACAAAAACGAGTGCGAAAAATAATAAAAAAACAGGGAAAAAAGGCTCCCGCTCTGTGCAAGTTTATTTGTTAAAGTGGCTTTCGCAGCTATTGCTAGAACGGTTCATCGGGTAAAGAATCCTTGGAGGTTTAACGTGAGAACCTGCCAAGTATGGCTTAATCCCACATCACTCGTAATGCACGGATTAGTTAAAATGCGACAATCAGCGCCCTCATGAGAAATCGCTGCCCCTATTTCCCAGTAGACCAGTGCATGCTTGGCTTTCTTACTAGTAGAACCGAAACCTGTCTAACATCTCATACTGATCTTTGGGTCACGGTAGGGAATGGTTGTTTAAACGCGATTCCATGCCGAGAACGAATATCTGAGCACGCATAGATGCTAGACTCAAAAGTGCACTCTCCCTGCCCAAAATATGGGCCATCTTAAATCACCACGTTGCTTCCATCAAGAGGCCTCACCATGTCGATATGGAAAGCATAAGCTTTCCAGGACTTCTCGATACCGTAACACCAAATTAGACATACATGTCGACATAACTGGTAGGCATCATAATCCAGGCCTATTGAAAAGGCCGTGGCCCAGTGGTTTCTTCATGCAGATTCCTTTTGTGAAACGGACTGGTAGCTCAATTCGGGCTTAAAATCTTATTGGCACCGTGGTGACAGCGGGAAAGACATGCAGGTTAAGATATGCCCTTCGATTCTAGAGAGACAATTGAGACAATTACAGATACTAGATATAAAAAATACTATCATGCATACTTAACTTCTGAAATTCATCCTTCAACATTGTTTGAGATTATTTACATGAATAAACTAATGTTTTTATTAAATATTTCAATATATGCAAAAATCCTTTAAGTCAATATAACACGAAAAACTCAAATCAAATTTTCTGGAAATGAAATTTCTCTCCAAATAAAGTTGCAACCCAACAAGTTCCTCTCAAATCGGCCATGCTTTGTTAGCGTTTGTATCATGGGCTTACGACTCCTAATTCTTAAGCAAAAGTTTATCGAGCAAATTAACCGAAATGACATTTGGCTAATATTTTCAAACCGTTTCAAAGACAAGACAAATTGTGAGACCAAGGTATGCGACGGCTACTTTACCTTGCATTGCAGAAATTACCTTGCCTCGTCTGCGCCACTAAATAATTATGATTGCAGGTAAGCATTCATTTATCTATAGTAAATTTACTTGAAGCTTTTTCTTTCGAATTTTTTATTGGATGTCGTACTAATAACAGACCACAGTTCCCAAAATAAACGTGGAGATGCCACGATATGTATGTAGCTTAGCATCTTTATTCTAATTAGCTAAATTAGATGAAGTTGGACCAATATTTGGATTGAGCTCAACTTTTCTAGTATAAGAATGCGTTGCCTAAATAGCTAGCAGAATTCATGAAGGAGCAGTTACAATAAAACTGCAAATTCGTCGTTGTTGTTACTTGTGTTTTTTGTGTTTGCATCTAATTTTCTTTGTATTTTCCGTCTTTTGCTATTACCTACCCCTTCGAGATATTATGAGGATTTCCGACTTCACTCATATTCACGAATTTCATACCCGCATTCCTGTTTGTTATACGTTCTAAAGTATGTAGCACGGTTAGATTATTGGAAAGAAAAAAGTCACAAACAATTTCGCACAATTTTCTTAAAGTTGTCACAAATCACAATAACCCTAAGCACCTCGGTTTCAATGTGACAGATTATTGTTTTATAGGTATGTATACCACGCAAAGCAATTTACTGGAAATATATACATACATATAGGTATATATTTCTTTTCAGTGTCGTAGGTATTCACTAGGGAGGGGTAGCCACGTTGCCTATCTAGAATGGTTCTTACATATTTATTCAAAATTTTCGCTTTAGAATTTATATACAAGTAATGTGCAACATGCACCTAGCAAACTGTTCCGTATTTTCGAATTCTTAGAGACGTTCTGACGACAGAAGCCTAGGACCCGAGAGGAAAAGTTTTCTGACATATTTTGTGTAATAGATGCGCGTTCTTCTTGTTTTACGTTCTTTGCTTATACAATAAAATAAATATATAAATTAATTCTAAGAAATTATTTATTTAAGGGAAAGCTAATATTGTTGTCAAATTTAGTTAAAATGTTTTTTACTAAATAAATAGTATATAACGACGAGTAATCTGTTTTAGGTATATTTGAATACATAATCATTAAGTAGAACAATTAATTTATGAGAAATCATAATATTCTAATGAATCTTACATCTTTTGCATTGTGGTTGTTCTTATTCTTCATCAATAAAATTTTCAAATTCCAAAGGATCTTCGGGATTATCGACGTCTTCGAGCTCTACAATTTCAATAACAAAATTCTTTGTTGGCTCTTCATCAATAATCTCCTCCGAATTACCTACGTCTTCATTCAAATATTTATTTATTTCTATTTTAGCAGTTTTTATGGCAATTACTGGTTAAATTGGCACATTTTAACTCGTGTTTTAGGCAGCCACGTCTTTTTTTACTGAAACCACTTTAACAGCTGCAGCTAATACGGCTTAATAATTTTTCAGAACTAAGTCTGAACTGTCTAGGATACACGAGTTTACCTAGATGTTCGTTCCAGCCCCATTACATAACTTTTTTGTTATCGGGTTCGTTGTCCAAATAACCAATCCAAGTTTGCGATTCGTAATAAATTCTATAGCGGGGTTATGCAGCCACTCCTTCAGTTGGGAGTAGTTTTTCTAATTTGAAAGTACATTTGTTAGTTGGCAGTTGTGTTGATTTAATGACATATCCATTTTTTTACTTTTGTCAACACCCGAATACCAGTTATAAGTTGAGGTCAATTTTTTGCAATGGTTATTTGGTTTGCATCTTATTAAAAAACAAATACTAGCTTGACTTGATAAATTTTTTTTTCTCAATAATTATTTGTTTCATTTTCAAGCAAAACCGGAAGCTGTATGGAAACCCGAAAAAGAGTGAAGAAATGCTATTAGGGGAGATGTAGTCAATCGGAGTCAGTTGGCAGTGGTGATCACTACAAAATAACAAAAATCGAACACGGGCAAGTGATACCAGCATATCTACGCGCTAGCTTTGCATCATTCCCGTGCGCGGACGGAGGCTCACTTAGTGATGAACATTTTGTGTTTTAAACAATTAAATGTATAAAATGAGTCCTTTTCGTTGTCTGAGCCTGGCTTGTGGAAAATAATACTGAGACCATATGAATTTAGTTGACTCGTAAATCAATATCTTGACCCACGACGACGACAGTTTTATCATTGTGTTTTGCTAGTTCAACTGCACTATTTATAATTAATGCATCACCGTCATCAGGAGCTAAAAAGGAATAGGTAGGTACTATTTTAAAATAATTAAATAATTTGCCTTGCTATTTTATGACGACAGCTGATTCTTGTTGATAAGCAGTTTTTCTATTATATTTTTTAATTAAAATACTCAATCACCACGAGGTCTTTTAAAAGACCCACACCCCCTTCCCTCAACCACTTTAGGTGGACTTGAACCTTTTATAAGTACCTATTCCATGTACCTTTCTAATATGAATTTGCGAATTCGCAATTTTTGTGTAAATATTTCTATCACGTTTATATGCATAACTTAAAAGATTTTTTTATTAACTTGTTATTAATTTAAAAGTTTCAGGACGATTTCCGCCACTTTCTTCAATTAAATTGGTTCAACTTTAGTCATTGAAATTTAATCCACCATTTACATAAATATTAAAAAAAAATGAAAAAATTGTGATACGAAAAGTCTTTTTTTTTTGTATTTTTTAATTTTAAGTGGTTTCTTCAAAAATTTTAAAGTAGATACTATTTCACCGGTTAAAATGATCCCGGATAGAATATTTAAATCGAAAAAACCACCAATAAAGTTTTCTGTGGAAGATTTTGGTTTTTTTGTAAATATATCGGAAACTACTTGTTTCCCAGATTCCAAAAAAGTCGTGCTTATCAATGCAAAAAAGGTATACTTTGACAAAATTTCAAGTAATTTAAATCATTTTTACAAGAGAATAAAATAAGAAACCGAAAAATTGGTTTTCCGACATTTTCTAGAAAAATTTGAGATTATGTTGAAAAAAGCCTTAAATGAAAATTTTAAATATTTTTATTATCTATAACTTTCGCGAAGACAAATTTCCGCTAGGAAGTCACATTTCGACGAGAATTGCAAAAAAATAGTACTGTTTCAACCCCTAAACACCACCCCCCTCCTTATTTCACTTTCTCTCGCTTAATTTTTGTTTTTTCTGTAACCTTAACTAAATTTTCCGGCTTGTCTTTGCCTGTTACTAATTTTTTCTTTTCAAAAAAGTTTTGGGCACCAATCTAGAAAGCACCTTCGGAAAAAGTACTTTGCTCTGTATGTAAAATGAGTAGCACCCTTCGAGATTTAATCCATCGTATTACACCGGTATAATATCTTATCCTGGATTTACCGGGGATCTAATTTCTATTCAGGGATTATTCCGAATAAGTGACCATTGTATATCAAAGTTCGTATATATGTAAATTAATGTAATTTAATTATTAACCACTCTTTTAATGTTTTTATTTTCGCAAACTCGCCACGTCGTGTCTCTGTCAGTTGATATACCAAGATTGTCCGAAATCTATGCCACATAAGCAAAGAACACTTGTCTTTAGAAGATAGTGTTTACATCCAAAGTAAGCGTACTCAGGTAGGATTATCCTCGTTGGTGTTTATGGGCCTAAGACTAATTATTATAAATAATCGCTGATTCTTCAGGTATTTTCCATTGAATTCAAAATTGCTATAAATACTTATAATAATTTTCGTAGACATATCATTCTTTAAATTCCTGTGGATTTTACATAGATGTGACTTGACCTGTATCGAGACCAATGGCATATATTCAATGTCTGGCCTCAATTTTAAGAATTCATTTATGATCATCCACGGTATAAGAATCATTCGAATGAACTTGCTATTCGTTATTATTGAACTCGAATCATTTCAATTATTCGAATTATTCAAACTATTAGAATTTCAAATTCATATTTGATTGCTTCTGAAATTCGAAAAATTTAAAAAAACGTAAATCTATAAATTGCTCATTATGATCTAATATCTTTCCATAATCGACATCGCTTTGCTTTATACACCCACAAGCAACATACATTCAAACAAACTTTATTATTCCATGGCTGAAAAAACGGGGGAATTTCTAAATCCTAAAAGCATTCTCAATAAATTATTATCCATATCAGTGGATCCATCAATTTCAAAATAACTGAAAAATTTTAACAAGGCCATATTTTTGTAAGCGAACTTCTCGAATAAATTGGAATCCAATATCTCCTGCCAGCTCTGAATTATTCATTGCCTCCATCCAGTTTTATCTTTCTCCTTCCTAACACGTCAATAAGGATTTTTCCTCGTCATTACCCTTTTAAAAGTTTCCTTGGAGTATGAAATTACTCATGGCACTTCCAGACGAACACAGTCAAAATTTGGTTCAATTTATCGTAAAATAGAATTTTGTTTATACGTGGTATGTCCGTAATTACAAAAATAAGATAACTAAGTAATCTTTGTTCTTTGTTCTAAGTAGGCATGCCGTTGTCGACGGGGTTAATTTAGAAAAGTGATGGGCGGTATTTTAGCGCAATGAACTGTTACCAAGTCACTCTTGTCAATTAGCTAAGTATGAACTGTCCCTCCAATTTATTGTCTCCAATTCAGTTACGTCATTTTTATGCAACAAAAAGAAGGTTTGTCTAACTTTCATACTAATGCCTTAAACACAGTAGAGGAGTCGGTGCCGACGACTATTTCAATCGCGGGAACGTTTTATGGAGCGTGTATTACATAGAAATCTGCAGTGGCCACTGTATTCGTCGCAATATTGTGTTTAACGCATAAAGGCTTAAACACAATTGCAACAACAGAGCTACAAACGACAGCGGAAAATTCGCTTTCGAAACAGACAGTCGAAAAATTGGGAACACAATTACAATGACAGGCGGTGAGCGGCGATTGTGAAAGAAGAAGATACTGAAATTTCATTTGTTTTTTGCTTTGAGCGTTTCGAAACAGATTTTTATCGAGAATATTTTATATTATTTTGAAAGAATTGCAATGGACCAAATATAAAATACATAAATTAACTAAATAAAAATCAAACTAAATGCCAAAAATATCACAACTTTACCATTTGTATTTAAGCGCTTCGAAAGATCCATCCAAACCATGTCTTTTCTGTCAACTCGTCTATAGTGGTTGTCGTGTATATCATAAATTATTTTATGATTTCGCACTTCTTCAATCAATTTTTCATCAAAGTTCATTATTTTAAAATTACCGCGGCGTGCTTCCACCTAAAAAAGACAAAACTAAAGGCCAAACAATTTCATTCGATAAATTTTATTGGCAGTACTGCAGCGACGACGGCAAAATTAGAAACTGATCAATCCCGACGAAAACTTCGTCGCTCATCGTAATTTGGTGCATTCCCATAAGACGCTGTGCTTTTAGAAATTTGACAGCGGAATTTCGTTGTTGTTTTTCGTCGCTCGTCACAATTGTGTTTAAGCCTTAAAGGTGAAGCTACACGGCGAGAGACTTTGGCCTCCATAGACCACTTTTTCGGCCTCTGGAGACGCTTAGACCCATATCAGGGTTGCCACTTTATGACTATAGTCATAGATCTACCGCTATTTAAAGCCAATATTTTCAATCTACCACTCTATGACCCTATTGAAAATCTATGACTATTTGCAATTACTGCCACTAAATTTCACATTTCACAATTAGTTCGCTTTTTACGAACAGATCCTAGTTTAAGTAATTTGTGCGGTAATGTAAACGCTAAACCATAAGAGTCGAAGTCAGAGAAAGAAGAAACAGAAGCACTAGTAAAAAAATTAAAGTAAAGATAGATACCACGCAATTCTTCCCAAATAGCCTCGCATGTTTCAAGTATTATTTTACGAGCTGTCGATGCTCCAAACCTAAACATCCGGGCTATTGTTAGGAAATTCGCACCTTGAGAAAGAAACCTGAAAATTAAGGATAAACCATTAAGCTCGCGCTGCTTTTCGGCATTTTAGCTTCTTGTCGAAATCCTTTTCTTTTTGTGCAATAAAATCAAATTATTGCGAATAACGCAAGCCGCTAATACAAACAGTCTTCTTTTTATTTTATCTTTTCTCAACATAATTAATTATCCACCACACAAAAATCTAAATATTGAACCTTCAAAAATTGATTGTCAAAACACTGCACTGCTTTCAATGTGCTTTACAGTGCAGTGTACTGATCCATCACTGCAGTGCAGTGCAGTGCACTGCATCTATTGTGTTTCAGCCTTAAGCAGAATTACAGGCAGGAATGGGAAAGTAATAGAAAATGGTTAAGATTGAAGGAAAACAAGGCTCATTGCAATCTATGTAATAAAACGCTTTGTATAGGTAGAACTGTAATTATTAGGCATGAAAATAGTTAGGAACACAAGTTAAGATTATCTGAATCTTCAAACCAACAAACTTGATTATAAAATTTTAGTGATAGTGAAGCAATCCAAGTTTGCACAAGAAAGTAAGGTGTCAACTAATTTCTGTAATGTGTTGTGTACAACATTCATTATCGCTTTCTTTGGTGGATACCTTACTTACTTTATTTAGAGCTCTTTTCCAGACTCGCACCAAATAAATTGTACTAGAACAAAGAACTAATTCAATGCTAATAGATATCATTGCTCTGTTTATTCTAAGGTAAATTAGTAACGATTTATGGGAAACTAAGTTTTCACAGACGTTAGTAATCAAAAATGGCTTGAATTAGTTGCACGCTATTTAGGAGAAAATTCTACTAAAGTTCTTTATTGTGTGTGTGTTTTTTTACTGCTAGAAATGAAGGCATGCAATGCTGAAAATATTAAAATATTTACTAATCTATCGTAAAACATATTTTCAATAACAATAGAAAGAGAATTTAATTGGATTGGCTACGGATAATGTATCCGTTATGAGTGGGAAGATGGCGTAAAAACAAAGAAAATTAATTGAATAACAAGTTATTTTATCATGGTTGTACTACACGCCACTCTTTAAATTTTTGTGCTTGTGAAGCATCTAAAAAATTACATGCTACTATTGAAAATTAGTTCTAAATATTTATATGTACATACTTTTGTCACAGTGCAAAACGACAAGGCATTTTTAGTGAATTTCAATAAACTTTCAACACAAAGGCTCACAAAATTTTAAATTTGTCCAAAACACGATGTCTTTCCTATAGGGAAGTTGTTAATCGAGTTATTTTGAGCAGTGCACGTCGCTCAAACATTATTTTCATTATTAGATTGATTAATTGATCAAATATGATTTTATTCTTCAAGGATTAACGCATATTCATATAGTTTACTTGCATTTTTTTTTTCATATATGTATTTTGAACATTATAAAAAAATTAAATTAAAATTTTTTGATTTGCAATTTAAAGAGCATGTGAAATCTGCAAGAAAATGAAATTTTAAATTTAATGTGATTTTTCTGATAAAAAGTACAATTTCTCCCAGTATTAGAACCCGAAAATAATTCAATGTGGAAATCTATCAATCACATCCATTGTTGAAGATTTTTCTTTTAATGAAAATATACAGCAGCCACAGAAATAAACGTTTTTAAAGCATTGATGTTTAAAGAATTGACAGATTTTATGTGTATTTTAGCTACTTTGATGCATAGCGGTGTTCTGCTGAACGTGCATTTTCAATTATGAATTATGTAGAGTAAAAAAAGAAATCCCTTAAATGTTAAAACCGTGGAAAGTATTATGTATGCGAAACAGTTAATAAGCAACCCCAATAGAGATATTTTTGAAATCTCCGACAACCTTATTAATTATTTTGTTAGATTTAAATTCATTATTGGAAAATATATGAAATAGAAAATTATAATTAAAACTGCAATATTAAACAAGTGAAAAAAATTTCAAAAATGCGTCAAAAGATAGTCAAAGTTTCGTCTACCTGACTAATAAGGTAACATAGGCGGCAAACGCTTTGACACATGTTCAGCACGTATTAGAAAATGCGTTGGGTACAAATGCCAACCTCTCATGTCGTATACAAAAACCGAAAGTTCTACACAGTCCCTTCAACTGATGCGTCCAGAAAAAGTTATGATATAACGAACTCATGTGTGAATTTGAGCACGCAATTGAGTTGACCGCAGTCTTTGGTCTCAAGTAGTCCGCAAAGAAAGGCTCAACGAAGATTTCATGCGGTAGTATACGTGGAAGGGTCAAGTCGCCCGGGATAAAAAGTACAAAATAAGGTATACCTAAATCTTGGACTATGTATAATGTGTTGAATCCAAGTGACGCATCACCAATCATAGGTTGCAATGAAGTATTAGTTACAAAAATAAGCGAAGCATAACTCGTAAAAGACAGTGAAGAGCCAGTGCTAAGAACAAAACTTATTTAACTATTTTATATGATGATATTAAAGAATGTTCTTTATTTCTTATATATTTAAAAGCATCATACATATAGGTACTCTTAATATCCTTTTTCAATACTATAGAACTATAGTATATTCATAAATAAATAAGAAATGATAATTGAATCTGCAATATTAAATGAACTTTAAGTTTAGCTTTTCTTAACTTATTTACTTGGTTGAAAGGCTACACCTTTATATACATATAATATTTTTTTTTTTTCTACCAGCCTATCAGGAAATCTATGACTGTCTAAACATTGGATCTACTACTATAATATCATTCAGTGATGGTAACCCTGACCCTTATATATACCCTTTGGAGACGCGAAAAATCTCTAAAGGGACCAATTCTCTTTTTTGGTCTCCAGTCACCCGTCGTATATTTCAAAACAAACCGGTCTCCGAAGTTTGCTGATTTTTTGTGGGCTCTGCTGGGTTAACTTTAACCCCAAATATGTAAATATACAGATGAAGAACGCATATGAGAAAAATGAAAACGTTATCAACATTTCTGGTAACCAACGAAAATTGTAGCTAAGAAATGTTGTTATTAACAGAAAGTGTTCCTAATGTTCAGGCATACACTCAAGTTTCTACCTTTTACCAAAGCAATGCAATGCTTCATTACAAAAAATTAACGATGCCTCGATCTGATGTAGGGAAGTCCTCAAATTTTTCTTAGAAATTTACTTTAAATTTCTTCTTAAGCCTCGTTTCCACTAATACAAATTTTCTTACCCGACAAGTTTTGAAACAAGTTGGCAACGTTTTGTAAAATGGAAACGCTATATGAAAATTCAGACACATGTTGGCAACTTGTTCAATGTCGGCTGTAAAAACTTGCAGAATTTGTTGGGTGGAATTTTTCATTTAAATGGAAACGCTTATTTGTTGTGTTAGCTAAACTTCTAGCGTTCTGTCAGTAAGTTGTAGACAATGGAATAGAAAAAAGCTCCTACAATAAAATTAATTAAGGAATATGAAAAATATTCGGTATTGGGGATGCTAGGTGTAGTGACCATAAAAATACAAATAATCGAAATGTCGCGTTGAATGAAATTTATCTTTGCGTTGGTATGGATTTGAGCTTTTATAGGGTTTCTTTCTCCTTAACTTCCGGCACAAATAACAAACGCTAAACACGCTAATAACACCTGCTCAATGCGAATGTAAGGAGTTAAGTTTATGAGCATTGAAATAAAAACACTTGTTAAGTTTAAGCTAACATGTCGGCTTCGACAAGTTCGTTCACCATGTTGCCGAACAAGTTGGTACACTTTATATTAGTGGAAACGAGGCTTTAGAAATTCACTGGAAGGAGGCCGACAATAATTTTTATGAGCATAGACGCGTAAATAGGCAGTATGTTTTTTTTTTTAATCTACAGAAAATGTTTCGGCAGAATTTTTATTCACTTTGGTGGCCTTTGTCGACCTTCAATTTCCAATAAACATTCATTTCTTCTTCTGTTGTCAACCTCCAATAATGCATAAAACTTCTAAGGAATTAATTTCCAGTAAATATCTAAGAAAAAATTTCCAGTCAATTTCTAAGAAAGAATTTAACCTTCCTTCCTACATCAGTTCGACGTTGCAAATTTTTTTAACTGACTCGCTGCATGTATCTGATTTCTGGTTTCCAATTTTCCTATTCGATTCGTTATCTGTATATTTACTTATTTGTGCTTTAACTGTACTCAGAAAGGAAAAAGAATAGAGTGTTGTTAATTTTTATTTAATTTATTGTAGGGCCATTCCATAGAAACTCAATCAAAGTTCGCACTTTCCCAAACCGACTATCACCGATTTATAGTTCTTCCTTTGCTGAAAGTTAAGTATTTTACGCTGCGATGCATGCTGCCTGAACTAAAGTACTTTAAAATCCTTAAAATTTGTCGAGTTTTTGTATGCTGAGTTATATTAAATAAATCATAACTTTGGTTCTAATTATCAGAGAGGCATGGGCTGTAGGTTATTTCAAAGAGAAAAGCTCAATATTTCAGGAAAAAATATATAAAAAATGCCATTTATAAAAAAAAATATCCTTTTTTACTTTAATATCTCGAAATGCATCTTTTTAATTTCTCAATTTTTTAACAAACCGATAATGTTGTTAGTAAATGATTGAATCCTCAAATTGGGATATGTAGTACTAATTGGTTTAGGCAATAGAATTTTTTTCTTCAATAGAGCTTTGATTATTTTTGAAAAAATCACATAAATTTGTTGTGTACCTATTCAGTAAAATTTTTACATCAAAGTATTTACAATTTTTCACTTTTCACATTACATAAAAATATTAATAACTTTTAAACGGAAGCATAATATTCTTTTTAACAACTTCTTTCTTAACAATTAACACAGATCTCTGGAGACCTAATATAGAGACCAAACTCTCTAAAGGATCCTTTACCCGCAATATCTTCTTAATACTTAGGAATAATTTTTTTTTTGTATTTTTTACTACGTAAATCAGTCGAAATTTTACTAAGTAAAAGGAGACCGTGGTGTTATTTTGGAACTACGTTATAGCATAGATGGCACAAGAACTAGATGTCGCATGGAGTACCAAAAAAGTATACAAAATTTATATGGCTGCGTGGTCCATTCCGGAATTGGCCACAACATTTGAAATGATGTATACGTCGAGTGATTCATATTTTTTCGTATCTGAAGTGTTGAGGAAGTCGTGTATACAAAACTGCTATTATAAAAATATTTGCTTTCGGCACGCTCTAAAATATGTTATGGTCCATTCCAGAATGCACTACCCATTTCACAATCTGTATACTCTGCTCTTGTATGCCATGCGAGATCTAGTTCTTGTGAAATCTATGGTTATAGTCAACTACCTAAAGCAGGGTGTATTGTAACGGTACATTGTGCCAGCAATTCCATATACGATGGCGCGCGATATGTGCGCAATCGTTAAAGCAGAAAAAATCAAAATTGGAAGTTTGTAGATATAGATAAGGAAAATACGACACCCCCCCCCCCCCGCCTTCCCCCGCAAGCACGCCGAACTTTACTAGATAAAAAGATTTTTCTTTGGAAGCAGTTCATTAAAAAACAAAGAAAATGAAGAGCAGAAAACAAAACGAAATCAAAATAATAAATAAATAACTCTTCTGTCGTTTGAGCTTTGCGCCTTTTTGTAAAAACTTTTGGTGATCCCAAAAGTATCAATAATCCAAATAATCAAAATTTGATTGAACACATATTCCCATTTCAAGATAACCTTACGATTTAATACCAAACAAGAAGGAACAATTTATCACCATCAAATTAGAAAGAGCTACTACGATGTAAGCATAATAATAATTCATAACAAGACCAATACGAGTAGTAGTAAACCGGAGTTTCAAAAAGCATGGTTTAAGAACGAATGTCTTCAAGCTCGCTGGGAATCCTTTAAATGGCTGAATATGCATAGGCATACAAGTCAGCACTTTGCAAAAGAAGGATACAGACTACAGATAAGTAAATAAATACTAGAAAGATCTTTGCAGAAGAAAAATCGATAGTTGTTACTTGGAAATATCGATGCGGCTGACCAATGTAAGGGACATTAAAGAATTGTGGAGTTTGGCGCGTGAATCTAAAAAATCAAATTTCTCCAAGGGGAGCAACATTACGCCCCACGAGTTCAAGATACATTTCGAAAAATTTTTTAACCCCAGAATGTTGTCATGTGCGCCGATAGCAGTCCCTTGCTTGGATGAAGTTATCGAAATCGAAGAGCTATTTATATACAGCCCTTCAACGAGTTAAAGAGAAGAAGGCAGCTGGACTCTGATCGTTTTCTCTACGAATTACATGCAACATCAGATATTCTTCTTAAATTAGTAATATTTTGATAATGGAGAGATACCTGACAATTACAGGGGAATTGCTTTCATGACCTGTGTGGGTAAACTTTTTGTAGCAAATATTCTGAAACGGAATGGGAACGACAGCATAATACAAACTGGCTTTAGGACGGAATACTCTACAATTGATAATGTGTTCAATCTATGTGTTTTACCCGGAGGAAGGAAAATGTAACCTTTTTCATTGATTTTAAGTCGGCTTTTCACACCATTAACCAAAAGGCGCTAAACTATAAGCGTTCGAGTTTAGCCATTTCAACGCAAGTATTCAGGATACTCTCAAATCTTTACTCGGATCGGAAATTCGTATCAGAATTCTTCCCACCTCTTACAGTAGTCAAGCAGGACTACTTAACAAGCCCTTTCTTCTTCTCTCCGTATTTAAATGACCTGCATGATGTTTGGTGGATGGAGTCGAAATTGACGGTCAGATTATTCGGGTCTACTATGATACGTCGCATTTAAAATTACCGCCTACCAAAATATCGCCAATGAAAATATCGCTAAACAAAATATCGACTTAAAAAAATCCCGACTGCTTAAATGTCGCAGAAATAAATGGCTGCCGCTCAGAATGTAGCATTTTAAAATGTCGTTTTGAAATGCCGACAACAATTGACGGAATGGTTCTTTGCAAGGTATATAGAAGACAAGTTATTCCCATTAAAATTTTGACACATTGCAGCTGATAGCCTGTGACGTAATTCTGTGACTAATGTATATACATTTTTATAGCAAAGACAGAGATAGGAGAGAGAGTATTTTGTTCTCTGTACCGTACTTTCCTATACAATCACAATAGTACATCACCTAATGGTGGAGAATATGGTTCGTAATGAGAATACTTGTCTTACCTTGCTATGAACCATTCCGTCAATTGATGTCGGCATTTACTTAACTTGCTTATTCTACAAATGTAATCACATGGTTTTAGAAAAAATATATTTGCGGGTCATCCAGAAAAAGACTGCAATCTAGAACATTGAAATCGTGTTCACCATTATATTCACCACTTTTTTGGTCAATATCCGATCAACTCGCTTGTAATTTACCTAAGACACAAAATAACATGGAAGCTTGGCATCGGAGATCTCAATTTATTGTTGGAAAACCTCATATTGGATTGTATAAATTAATAGAATACTTATAGCATGACTACTTAATAGTAAAAGCACAAAAGTGCAGGGGGAGAAGTTATAAAAAAACAGGAAAAATATTTAGAAAAAGGAGAAGGAGTAAAAGTTGTTTTGGATAAGAAGTTTAAAAACTCGAAACTATTACATTGAAGGGATTAGCTTACAATACTGCATTGGCATAAGTTTAAAAAATTTCATTAATAATATAAATTAAATTCTAATATTCGTTTAAAAATCTAATAAAATCTTCAATATTTGCAAAATTAGACGAGTTTTAATTTTTTCATCTAGCCCTAAAGATTGGCGACATTTTAAACGAAGGTAGGCGTTTTTGTGGTCGATATTTCTTATTGTCGTATTTATAATTTTCGATTAAAAATTTGGTGACATTAGATTTTGTTTAGAGACAAAAGGCGATATATTATGTTTGGCGACATTATTTTTGGCTACCTTTTTAGGAGTTCTCAGACGTGTGTTATTATATGCTGATGACACCGTCCTGCTTTCAGACAATCCCAAAACAATTCCAGATGTGATCCATAAATTGGAAATATACTGCGATCTTTGGGACCTCACAGTAAACTTGGACAAATCTAAAAATGTTATATTCAAAAATGTGGAAGGAGGAGGGCTTTAAACAACTTTGTGACAATAAAAGTATAACAGCAATTTCAAGTATGAATTCAGTTTGGAATAATTTCATTAGCAATAAAAATATTAACTTAGGTCCAAAGTCCAATTTTATATTACGGAGCCCAGATGTGGGGTTTCTAATACAATGACGAGGTGGAGTAAGTTCAAAGAAGTTTTATAAAAAGTGTGCTGAATTTTTCCAAACATACCCCTATCTAACTATATATATGTTGCATCTCGAAACAGGAAAATACTTTATTTATTTATACACATAGAATACATTTAAAATATACTCCAAAAATTTTACAAAAATACCGAAATCGTTTATCACGTAAGTTAGCGGGAAAAATGTTTGAAAAACGGTTGATTTGCTTTGCTATATGGGATAAAATAGCAGACAGGTATTACATATGAATAATCTAAGTGGAACAATTACAGAAATGCCGATAAAAGAGAAAGAGTTTAGATATTGTGAAGCTAAAGAGCTTGCAAGAATAAAGATAAGGAACGGCTTCACGGCTTGATAGGTAGATGGCTCAGCCTTGTGTTCACTTTGTAACAAGATGAAGAAGAAAATATTTTTCACTTCATCTAATTTGACCTGTGCTTGCAGAATTTAGGCGCCTTTATTTTGGAGACGAGACCTTATCCAAAATGCAAATCATAGATATCCTCAATGGTGACAATCTTTTGGCCATTCCAGAATACTCAAGTCATGCAATTGCGTATAGAAATTATTTAATAGTTTAACAGTTAGTTACAAGTATAGGTTAGCCAATTTAGTATTAACGAAGATCAAGCCGAACCCTAATTTCAGTTATTTAATGTAATGAATGCTTCTGATTATTTGTCCTTTCTAGTGGTATTGTATGCAGTTCTCAAATTTTAAGTGTAATAGGGCCAATACAAATAATTAAGTAAGACTATTTAAATGAATATTGTACTAGCAATCCTTTATAAGGGTTTTTTTTTTATCTAGAAGAGTACCAACAGTGCGGACGACTTTATTGTCATTGTCATTGCTCAAATTTCTTGAATTAGGGTACTTTGAAGAATTATAATAAAGAGATTATTATTATTATTAACAATAATAATTCTTAACCGCTATGCCATCAGCTCATTTTCACAGCAACCGTCGCGTCCTCAACCTGTAGTACAGAGCTTAAAAAGGTATGGCCTATTAAAACATGGCGATTTATGCAGTAATAAAATGCAAATTTAACACCCGGTTAAAAGCCATTTCTTCAGCTTTCCAAAGAAAAAATCGCAGTAATTGCATCGAGTAAAGCATAAAAATGGGTACTGAAAAGGAAAGAAATTTCCGATTTTAATATGATATTTGTAGGCTTACAATACAAAGACTGGGCAAGTAACAAAAATTGATAGCGCTTCATTCGAATATAAAATCGACGACTTGCGTTTAATTAGATAACCAGAGGGTAAGCCAGCACAGAAGCACTCAACTTGTTCTTAGAAATTTACTGGTAATTTTTTCTTTAGAAATTTTACGCATTATTCGAGGCAGGCAGCAATGCATCGTTCCAATATAAAATCAAGGATGTCTCGACCTGATGTAGGAATCCTTACATTTTTTCTAAGACGTTAGAAATTTCTTAATTTTACTATGACACGCCATTTTCAAAAAATCATATCTGGAGATTGGAACAACCGATTTTCCTGATTTAAGTTCCAAATGAAGCGTAATACTTTATATTTTTCATAAAAAAGTACAGCAGTACCGAACGAAATTTTTTGTTGTTGATAGTAGTATTTTTTTTTAATAATAATAGTAATATTGAGAACCTTTAAAATTTTTTGTCTGTATTTTCATTTTATAGTTAAAAGCAAAAAATTGCGATGGTGTTCAGCTTCGTTGTGGAGATATAAATTTTTAAAGTGACCACGTATACACAGCCCTTCCACGCAAAAGCAATCCCTTTGTGGTATTTTGGACTAATTTTGTAACAAATCATTTCCGATTTAGATGAAACTTTCATAATTTATATGAAATGCAAAAATAACTCACCCGCATTTTTTGTTTTTCCCTACCATACCCAACCACCAGGGAGTTTAAGAATTTCGTGATATTACGATGAAACTCTGCATACCATTCAAACTGTGAAAGCTTCATCAACATCGAAGATGTTCGGGTTCCAAGGTGATTGGTTTTGTGTGGAATGGCTAATACTATACCAGGTTGTATTATGTACCTTAGGAAGCTTCACTTTGAAGAATGATAAAAGAAGAAGTAAAAGTAGCCAAACCGGAGAATTATTAAAAAATGTTTGGAAAACAGAATAATTTATCGACATTTTATATTTATATTTAAAAAAATATATAATCTGAACATTTGCACACACAATGACGTACATATATGAAATAGAAAAGATCGTCACACCATTTAGGTCTGCTCGTCAGAAAGCCAAGTAAAACAGAGCTTTTGTCCCATACAAATCAAAACTCAATGAAAGAATTTCTATAGTTCAATTTGAGCGCCATCTACTATTGGTTAGTAAAAAGCAGAATAGCAATTTGTATGAAAGAACGGGTTTTTAAATATTACTTGTAATGCACTTTACATATAAAAAACTTAAAGTTTTATGTCAGAATATACCATAAAATATATCATTCTAAGTAAAAAATGTAAAATAGTACAAAATGGTGCATGAAAACGTATTCAAAAATAACGAAATTCGCCTGTAAAAATTAAGATTTTTTTCTCAAGAAAAGGGTTATGGTCGAGAGTGCTTTTTAAGGAAATAAAGCAGAATATGAAAAAACTATTTCCAACAATTTCTCAACAGCATTCTACTTTACTGATATATGTGCTTTCGATTTAATTTTATTAGTTTTCAAACGCTGTATCACATTTTGAAAATCTCCGAAATTTAGCTAATCTAGTGAACACAATGTTTCAAAAAGCTTATAACTTTTTATAAATTCCTTACATCCAAATTTTATTTCCAACAATTCCTCAGTAAGACAACATTAGTTTTTATTTATTACAATTTAAAGAATATAGACGCATGCAGTAAGTTATAGCCGTGTTCAGAAATCAGGTTTTATCACAATTTCAAGAGGAGGCGCCTTAAGGCGCCTCCTCTTAAAATAAAAGCTCGATGTCTGACAGTAATGCCACCTGTCAGGCTTTGCCTAAAATAAATGTTGGATTATGTAGTGCCACCTGTCGAGTGTTAGCTAACAGATTTTATTAAGCTTATGATTCATTCATTATTATACTGTCGTATTCTTAGAATAACAAAGAGGAATACTAACAGGCTATATTAATTTTACCGGACCTTTTGTGATGAGCTCAAACAGTAGACAAACTAACACATACAAAGACTGGGAAAGTAACAAAAATCGATAGCGCCTCATTCGAATTTAAAATCGACGATGCCTCGACTTGCGTTTAATGAGATAACCAAAGGGTAAGCCAGCAAAGAAACACTCAACTTGTTCTTAGAAATTTACTGGAAATTTTTTCTTTGGAAATTTTATGCATTATTCGAGGTAGACAGCAATGCATCGTAGTTCCAATATAAAATCAACGATGTCTCGACCTGACTTTTTTCTAAGACGTTAGAAATTTCTTAATTTTACGATGACACGCCATTTTCAAAAAGTCATATCTGGAGATTGGAACATCCGATTTTCCTGATTTAAGTTTCAAATGAAGCCTAACACTTTATATTTTTTATCAAAAAGTACAGCAGTACTGAACGAAATTTTCTGTTGTTAATAGGAGTATTTTTTTTAAATCTTTAAAATTTGTTTGGCTTTATTTTCATTTTAAAGTTAAAAGCAAAAAATTGCGATGGTGTTCAGCTTCGTTGTGGAGATATAAATTTTTAAAGTGACCACGTATACACAGCCGTTCCACGCAAAAGCAATCCCTTTGTATTAATTTGGACTAATTTTGTAACAAATCATTTCCGATTTAGATGAAACTTTTATAGTTTATATGAAATACAAAAATATCACCCGTATTTTGTGTTTTCCCCTACCATACCCTACTACCAGGGAGTTTGGGAATTTCGTGATTTTTCGATGAAACGTGATTGAAGCGTTATTATTATGAACATAAAAAAAACATTGTTCCGTATTGCCGTATTTTGTTTTTATGAAAAATATAAATTATTAAGCTTCATTAGGGATTTGAATCAGAAAAATTAGTTCCGTTCTCATGAATTAAATTTCGTCGTAAAATCACGAAATTTCTAATCCCCTGGGGATATGGTACGGGAAGGGGAAATAAAAAATATGGGTGAGCTAGTTCTGCATTCCATAAAAACTGTGAAAGCTTCATCAACATCGAAGATGTTCAGGTTCCAAGGTGACTGGTTTTGTGTGGAATAGCTAGTACGATACCAGGTTGTATTATATACCTTAGGAAGCTTTACTTTGAAGAATGATAAAAACAGAAGTAAAAGTAGCCAAACCGGAGGATTATTAAAATGTTTTGACAAAACAGAATAATTTATCGACATTTTAGTGTTTTACATATCTTCTTTCTGGTATAATTTGGAGATATCAAAATATAATTTATAAATATTATCCTCATTGTATTCCGTCATTATCCCGAATATTTGCTCCTTCCCTCCGTTCTCCAGTACTAGAGTTAGGACAAAATTATAAATTATTTAAAATGAAAGTATAATACTTCAGTATACCTTCGATCTCCTTGCGAGCAAAATTCTTCAAAACTGTGGCCATCAACTTTACGAACCTCCATTCCACGCGGTATGCGCGGATCTATTAATTCGGGAATAATCCAGGATTCATAAAATTTTATCAACTTTTCCTCCATTTTATATTTCCAAAAGTCATCGTCTCGAGCTATTGTTTCCTTGTACAAAGGAAAATTTGAAGATGACCAAATTGCAAAAATGCATTCCTCTCTTCCAGTTACGTGAAGTTGACCCTGGACTTGGTAATAATAATTATGGGTTGTTTTTAATCCAATTATTGTGGAATTACTTTTGTCAATATCCATATACTTCAGTTTTCCAGATAATATAGATTCAATAGGATCATTATTAGCGATTGTCGAAGGACATTTTATTTCAACAATTATATTACTATCAATAATACCATCAGGAGAAGCTCCAAGGCACATAATGTGCTTGTCTATAAATAACCCACATTTCTGTATTTTCTTACCTATTTCATGAGAGAGTTGCTTTATAGCGACCTCTTCATATATTATTCCGTGCACCAATGAAGGTGTAGCTAGATCAGCCGTATAAAGCAGTCGTTTTACATATCCAGGATATTTCTTTGCCTTACAAAGGAACCCAAAATTTGATGCAGTTATTAATGATGACCGATATTCGTGCCATTTAGAATTTTTAGCTTGCCCTCTGGTTTGTACTTCTATTTCTTTTCCTCTTTCTTGATTGTATTTGAGTCTAGCTAAAAGCGCTTTCTTTTCATTTCCAAATTCATCGGAATTTAAATCAGGCTATTCATTTTCACCACTTTTTTTATTTCTCTTTATTACAAATTTCTGCCTTCTATAAACAAATTTACGTTCTCTTCTTCGGACTCTATTTTGCAGATTTTTTTTTATTCGTTTCGTTTCCAATTGCTCAATATGTTTTCCTTCACCGCCGTCAAGCAAGAATTTTTGATATTCTGAAGACGATCTGTGAGTATTAAACTGAACAACAGCAGCAGCACATCTATTTCCATAACTGTGTTTTAAGGAATAGTTAATTCTTTTTCCACCAACGAATTTTGCAACAATGGAATTGAAGTTTTCAGCAGGGTTGTTCGTGTACCGGAGATATAGGCTCTTTGAGTTATACTTCAGCCTTCTAACAGCCTCCATAATATTAAAGAATATCCCATCTTCCTTCATTCCAGGAACATAATTTTGATCGTCAACCTTGCACTTTTCCTTAATGTATTCAGGACAATTGCTGTGATCCCCGAAAACATGATAAACTACATTCTCGATGTCTTTTTCAATAGCAGCAATACAAGTGGTAGGCTCAGAATTTTCCACTTTTCGATTTTTTATTGCTGTGCAAATATCTTTGCAAATACGTTCACTGTTTTTAGTGAGAAGACCTTTTAAACCAGTTACACGATTTTTTGAAATATCCTGTAATTTTGAGCGGAAATTGCGGAATAAATGGTTAACGCATTCTACTTTTTCTATGACCTTTGCACCATATGGCTTCTCTTTCAAAATTTTGGCATAAGTACTACTGTCACCGTCGGCGACAAGTCTCAAAAAACGCAGGCCGTACATCTCTATGCTAGTTTTGAAGCCTTGAGATATAATGTCACTCTCCATCTGTGTTGAAGGCCCAAGAAAATTTTTTGAGCACTTGTGTTTCTCAGAGTGACAATCTTTATTACTGTACCGAATGCACGTTGCACAGTATTTATTTTTCACTTGCATCCATAATATTTTTCCTGTTTGCATGCCAATAATCACAGCAACTCCAGATAAAGCATTATAATTTTTTCTGTATGACCGTTTGCTCCAACAGGCGTCAGCAATTACAGTGATGTATGGCAGTCCATCGACATCATCAACATCATTCCTTCTTCTGGCCAAATCGGCTTCTTCTTTAGCAGCTTTTTTCATACTTTCCACTGCCAGTTCTTTAAAATTTGTGCCAACTCCAGTTTCAACAGAATGATATTTTCCGGAGGACATGCAATGCATATCAAGAATAGAACTAAATTCTTGAAGCTGTGAATATCCACAACCAGTACTCATTGAGCCCAATACAGCAGCGGAGTTGACGTCAAGTCTCTTCGAAGTTTCACCTTCTGTAGCTATATGGCATATCATGTTGCACATATTACATTTTAATACAATCTTACTGCTAAATCCATTAGTGATTTCCTTTACGGGAACTAAATTGTTAAATGTACATCCAAACATAGAAGAATGTTGAGCAACTCGTTTAATTTCTTCCAAAAAAAATTTTATATCTATGATTCTTCTTCCTTCTAACACAAAATTTACAACAGGCTCCGCCTCCACTTCAAGTCTAAGAGATGCATTCATTTCGGTGTATGAATTTTTTATTGATGATGCTTTACAACCTTGACTATCACCATTTTCGACATCTTCTGCACACTTCTTTTTTGCTCTAAGATTTTAGAAAGAAAGTAAAAGGCTTCGTTTTAAAAATGTAGTTTAAAAATCAAGAAGTGAAAATTCGAAACATTAATTAATGCATATTCTATAAACGTGAAATATATTTAAGGATTTGATAGCTGAGGTAGGGATAGAAACAATTTACGGTGATTATACACATCAGATTTCCTGAAGTCTATACTCGAAAATTTTTGTTTTTCGCATATGACATTAAAACAGTTTTCCCCCTTTTTCTCAAAATCACTTACAGTGGAGAAGCAGGTTTTGTGTATGACTGCCAATAATATTTTTTTATATATACAGAGTGTTTGATAATTAAGTAGGATGTAGTATGTCAATGAATTCTTTGGAGTGTCCTGACCACATTTTTGCTTTAGATCCCTCCCCTTCAAATTACTCCTTCTCTATTTACGTTTGAAAATTTTAGTTTTGCAAAGGAAGTGAAGTTACTTAAATTCTCATAAGTCCTTTCAAGGATATTGGAGGATCAAACTTGAACACTTATTCGAAAGAGGATCTTTTATCTCCTTTATTCTTTTTAACGATATCCAACATATTACGATTCGTGGCCAAATACTACAGGTATAGAGCCTTAAGTTTCAATTCAAATTCAAATTCAAAGTTTATTTATTACAAACCCCGGCATATGCGCCACGCAGGCTAGCGTTGGGTATAGCGACTAGGTAATAAGACATGAAATTCTTGAAAAAATTGCATACAACTTTTTGTGTTATCCTTAATCTTATAAAATTTTTACACCAAGGACATAATTCTTTTCTCTTTTGTTTCTTTCCAAATGTAACCAGTTAGCAGTCCTTTAGGGGGAAAAAAGAATTACGTAAATATGTGCTTCTGTTCAAAAGTTATTAATATTTGTATGTTATTTGAAAAGTAAAATAGTTTAATTTTCAGATCAGAATTATGCATCTTGCAAGAAGAGGATATTGAGATAATTCTGTTTTTATGTCAAAGCACTCATTTGAGAAGAAAACAAAATAGTATATCGTCTTTAGAACAAGTTTTATCGTTCTAATCCTTGAAAGGACTTATGGCTACACTTTCTTTGAAAAACTAAAAATTTTCGAATGTAAATTTGAGATGGAAGGAGTAAGGAGTGGCTAAAGAAAAAGAGCGACCCGGCACTCCAAAGAATACATGGGCATATTCCATCCAACTTACCAAACACCGTATACAAGTATATGCTTTGTAATATGTATGTATATTTAAACATACACTTTCCAAACATACAAAATGCAATCATCCATTCACTGAATTAAAAAAATTTATAAATATCATGAATACCTCGCCCGCTACCAGGGTTGTATGTAACCTGTAACAGTAAATAAAAAGTGTCGAAAATATTCCCAAAACTTACTTGAAATTATCAAGTCTCCTCGTTCCAATTTTCCTTTTTCTCAATTTATTTATTTTTGCACCCATTATCACAATTTTTTTAAATATTTTAAACCATATATAAACTGAACTTTTGCACACACCAATGCATACATATACCAAATAGAAACGATCGTCGCACCCTCGTCAGAAAGCCAAGTAAAACAGAGCTTTTCTGTCATACAAATCAAAGCTCAATGAAAGAATTTCTATAGTTCAGTTTGAGCGCCATCTACTATTGGTTAGTAAAAACCAGAATAGCAATTTGTATGAAAGAGCGGGTTTTTAAAAATTACTTGTAATTCACTTCACATATAAAAAACTTAAATTTTTATGTCAGAATATATCATAAAATATATCATTCTAAGTAAAAGTACAAAAGGGTGCATGAAAACGTATTCAAAAATAACGAAATTCGCCTGTAAAAATTAAGATTTTTTCTCAAGAAAAGGGTTATGGTCGAGAGTGCTTTTTAAGGAAATAAAGCAGAATATTAAAAAACAATTTCCAACAATTTCTCAACAGCAATCTACTTTACTGATATATGTGCTTTCGATTTAATTTTATTAGTTTTTAAACGCTGTATCACATTTTGAAAATCTCCGAAATTTAGCTAGTCTAGTAAACAGCATGTTTCAAAAAGCTTATAACTTTTTATAAATTCCGTATATCCAAAATTTATTTCCAACAATTTCTCCGTAAGACAGCATTAGTTTTTATTTATTACAATTTAAAGAATATGGACGCATGCAGTAAGTTATAGCCGTGTTCAAAAATCAAGTTTTATCACAATTTCAAGAGGAGGCGCCTTAAGTCCAAATTGAATAGTGTCAATGTAACATTGAAGGAAAAATCAATCCCTTTGGGTTGTGGTGGGTATAAATATAGCAACGCTGCTTTCTCTTGTGCTCACGTATCGCATAAAAATTTTCACTGCTAAATTTTAATTCCTACAGTGTTGTCCCATAGTGTAGCACTTTGTAAGGTCAAACTTTGTGTTGTTATTAAGATTTATGCGGGTAATAAATTCCCAGAGTTTAAAGCAGCAAAAGGAGGCTCTCCACTCTTTCCCTATAGGCATCGTAACAATGAACCGTCACTGATTATTTTTTCTGAATGATTTATTCTTCCATTTTTTCCACCCCGTTCTTAAGTTTTCACTATTGCGCGATGTAATCCCCCGTTCTACATGATGCACATTTAGTAAAGTTAATCCTTGCAAACCAAGGAGAATTTCTTGGGTGATGACAATCTTCTTTAACTTGTTTCATTTTATGACCTGATGCGGTGCAGTCCAGTCCAGTTGATCCTCGTTCAAGTTTAGATGAAATGTGCTTAGTAGGAAATTCAGACTTTCTTCAAAATACCTATATCATTAAAGCCTGGAGTGAGAATAATTATCTCCTTAAGAACCTTAAACACATCTCTCGTATGGATGTGTATGGACGCGAATTTGAAGAGAATCTAGCAGACAAAATATTAGCTTTATCCAGGGAGACAACAATCACTTCACCATTATTAAGTAGAGATGGCATAGAGGATGTGCTGAATTTGTTCCTGATGGTTTTGACCAGGGACCAGGAACTTTTGCTGTCTTCGCGGCTTGTTAAGATTCCTTGGCTAATATTCTGGTAAAAAAAAAGTCTTCTCTCTGATGGATAATGGACTTGCAGGTGTTCCATTCAGTCTTGTAAACTTGTTTCAGATCTGGCCATGAATGCAATTGATAGGCGCGAAAAGAAGACTCTTTTGATTTTATTGCATCGTTAAACTAAGAACGATTTTACTGTTCTTGAGATCTGCAGTACAAAAACGGAATTAATTTTTGCAGCCAAGACTTAAAATGTTACTAAGTTCTGATGTGCATTCATCAACATCCCTTTAAACAAAAACAGACCGATCAATCAATTTCTCTAAGATACTGATTGAGACTTTCCCAATCAGCAGATTTATTTTGTTTTTACTTAACGTTTGAACTATGTATTCTAGTAAAACTATTACATATTTAAGGAATAATAAAAAAACCAAAATTAACATCTTGCTTTAAATGTGCATAATAACTTGTGGCAGCTTGACCACGCCAGCTCTGCAGCTTTAGCGTTCTTGAGTAGCCCCACCGCATTTGTAGGGTTTTCCGCTAGACACATCGAAATCCACTAGAAGAACTAGAAAAGGATGTGTATATAGAGACAGCAGGAAGTGTTGATACCTGTAAAATTCGTGTGCATGAGAGACAAATGTGCATGAGAGACAAATGTATTTTCAGCTGTCAAACGAAGATTTCTAATTTGCAACAATTTGAATCTGGCGAAAACATACGTCGGAAATCATTTTTTAGGCAATTATATTCATAAAATATTATTTTGTGTATTTTACACACAGTTTCATATTAAATTAAATTGAAATTAACAACAAAAACGATGAAATATTTGTTTATTGAAGATTTGTTTACGTTTGTGACAGCTAAGAAACTCCCTGGGTATCTAGGCGCAGTGGCAGCGACTAAGATCATTTACGGTGGGAGCAACTGCAGTATTTTTAACCATATATCTTATTGCCCCGCTCTCTATATTGATTCTACTACACGGCTGTACTAAGCTTTCACTACAGCGGCAACAGATACTAGCCCAACCAGAATTTGACTACGCCAAATTTGGCTTATCACACTTCCTGTACTCTCTATATTCTAAGGTTGGAAGACTAGTCTGGTTATACCATTTTCCATTGATTACGTTTTCTAGCAGGAGTGTTAGTTTTCTTGCAGTGCTACACTGAAATCCTTCCATTGTCCTGCACTGCTAGAAAAAAAGGAAGGTCAAGTGACTCTGATGCTACACTCGAAAGATTGGCGGAGTTACACCGAAAAACGCACACCTCTAAATGAGAAATGCCACTATTGAATGTCATTGAGCATCACATATCTTTGTAATTACAATTTTCATCATTTTTACGTTATTCGTGGTGTTGTTTTCCCAGAAAATTTCAATCTGACAAATTACGCGGATATGAGCTACTTACTATTCATTCTTATAGCGTTGAAAGTTGTTCCACTGAACTGTTTTCCATTGATTGACGTACACTTTTCTTAAAATAGCCCAGACTTCTTCGAGGCACTTTACGTTCTGTCATAGGGACAGCCTGTATATCACATCAGATAGTCTTCGAGGTTGGAATTCCCATTTCAAATACAGGTGAAGCCGCATAACACAAATAGTCATCCAACTTTGAGATCACGCGCATCGCATCGTACTACTCGACTGCATTGCAGACAAATTTGATCGGCATGTAGCTGCTTTGCCCTCAGGAAGACAGCCGACTACTTCAGACAGAGAGTCTTATTCCTTCTGTTGAGGACACACTCACTTGACTCTTCGCATAGCCTATCTAATAAAGAATTGCCATATTCCAGCCAAAAACTCTCCACAGCAATACACAATGATTTATTGACCGCTGTGTAGATTCGCTAAATTTCTCCAATTACGAGTAATAGTTATTTCTTTAAATGTTTTTGTTTTACCCGCCGATAATATTCTAACAAGCAGTCCTTACACCAAAGACTCGTAAAAGACCCTTTGGCAGCTGTTTTCAATTAAAACAAATCTTCCATCGCTTTTACCGGAATAAGCTCTTTCCTTCTTCATATACCCCGGGAAAATCAATGCTCAACACGAATTTACAGGTATCAGTACTTCCTGTTTCGTCAATAGGCTTCAACAGTCACTCACGATCTAAAGCTTAGTGAAGGCCAGTCTCTTAGCCATAACGCCAGCATTCTTCTAAAGCCTCGTTTCCACTATTACAAATTTTTTTACCCGACAAGTCTTGAAACAAGTTGGCAACATTTTGTATAAGTGGAAAGTCTATATGAAAATTCAGACACATGTTGGCAACTTGTTCAATGTCAGCTGTAAAAACTCGCAGAATTTGTTGGGTGAGTTTTTCATTTCAGTGGAAACGCTCATTTGTTGTGTTGGCTCAACTAGTGGAAGACAATGGAGTAGAGTTGGCGAGAATTTATTTAAATGGAGTAAGTTTAAGCCAACATGTCGGCTCCCAACAAGTACACAACATGTTACCGAACTAGTTGTGCAGAATTTGTATTAGTGGAAACGAGGCTTAAGATATATAAAATTGAAGTTGGAAGCATTCAGAAGCTTCTTTGTTTTTTATGTGATGCGTACTATGAAAAAGCTTACCGCCATTTAAGAATTAGCATAGGAATAACATTTGCAACACGTACCGAGGCATGATACAAAGATAACAAGGTATAGCCGATTCGAGAGGTATTTTTTGTGATTCTACGTCACGACGTGACAATGTCATTTCTAGCAATTTGTTTCGATTTTTTCGAATTTTATTGACTGAAATACGTTTTGAATATATAAAATATTAGTTTCTTCGTTCAAATCACTTCGGGAAAAGTAATTATATGCTAGTAGGAAGGCAAACAAATTTCCAAATAGAAAAATTTTTTTTTTTGACTTTGATAAGGACGATTGAAATGAGACGAACAAATTTGTGACAATTGTCGCCAAAGGAGGCAAGCAACCAATTGACAGATAATTCGGCCATACCATTGTGTATAGAGTATATAGTGGTTGCAAATAGCTTTTTACAGCGTAAATAACTCGAACTGATATACATTTTATAGCAGGGATCCATATCAAAGACTCTAAACTTTTATATTGTGGTTAGAATAAAAGTTTAAAAGTTTACAGTATGACGTGCATAAAATGACATTAAGAACTAGGGGAGGAGTAGGAGACAAGGGTTTTGTATTGGTAATGCTCTGCATTTATTTCATGAGGAATTTGTCTTCTAATTTCTGAGACATTATTCTTAGAAATTGGATTGCTTGAGGTGCATATCTACTGTCTAGCAAGGGGAGAAGAGATATATGCTGGAATTGTTTCCTCAGAATTTTTTGTTTCTAATTTATAATGATTGCAGTTTCGCAAATTCTATGTGGTTTTTATGGTTTTTAGGTGACGGCGATTTCATAAGTTTTGTATACATTTGATTGACCTGCTCAACATAAAAGAACCGAGAAAACATAAATCGCTCGATGCAGCCATCTTTTCAAATATTGTGGTCCATTCACTGACTTATAACAATGGACTGAGCGTATTGCCATTTTCCTATAGGAAAGAATGGCACGAGTTTTACAGTTCTCTCTTTCGCCCTATGGCAGAGTTGGAGCTACCAACACAAAATATTGCTTACTGAACGTTTGCCATTTGATGTTTTTATGTTGTCAGTGGGTCCATTCCAGAAAGTCCCATCAACCATATAAAATTTATATACTCTGCTCTGGCGTTGCATGCGACATTAGTCCTTGTGCCAATTATGGTAAGACGCAGTTACATCAGACATTGCATAAGAAAAATTTTGTTTAATTGGAGGATATAATGTTTTACATGGCCTCCTAGATTTACAACCAATATTTGACCCTATACCTTCGATTACATTTACAAAAAGATGAATCATACGCCAAGTGTTTGACATTTTTTAAGAGAATTTTCGCATATATTTTGAGAACGGTTCCCCGGACAGTTAAAATTATTATAACAAATTTCATAGGATTTCATATTCTGATGAACTTTTCGGTACATTGGAAACGTTCAGATCGATCGTTTTCACAGTATACGTAAAAACCTTACATTTTTGTATGGCAAGCCCAAGAAGGGGTAGCCGGATTTAATCCAGTTCTAATATTTTTTTTAACTATTTTTATTAAAATGCGTACAAAATTTCAACTCTCTACGTTAACGCGTTCTCAGGCAGTGCCAAAACATATAGTGAAAAACGAGATTTTTGTATGGCAATCTACTCTCTCTAACTCTTTCACCTGATTTGTACCATTTCCGAAATTAAATATGCAATTATATTAAAAAGGCCGTGTGGAAAATTTCAGTTATGTAAACGCGTTCTCGAGTTATTGTCCGGTCAGAAAGACTAAACAGATGACTGATTCAACATCTAGCTAGATTAGCGTAAAATAAGATTTCAAGATTCTGACGTCAAACCCAAATCAAAAGCTAGTCAATAAAATCCAACAGAAACTTATGATACTTAGAAGAATAGTTTAGAAGTGATCATTTAGCATTCGCTACCGAGGTCATCAAAGTTTTAAAGAAACTCAACTCAACTAACCTGATTTGTTCTACGTATAAATGTTGTATAACAAAGCTCAATATTCTCAAAGAGGTACAACTATGGCCATCTAGCGAGCAGTTAACAAGTTGTACTTGCAACCACTAAAAATAATTTTTTTGGATCAGCAGTCAGGATTAAGCAATGGACGGATTCACGGAACGGACTTACAATGCTATTTGTAACCCCGTAATTTCCAAATATTCTATTCTTTTTTATTCTGTGACAATTATTCGAATTAGAATTTTGACATTTGTTTTTTTTTTTTTGTTATTGCGAATTAATAACATTTTCAATTGTTTTTTACAATTTCCATTTTATCAGGAAGATAAGACACTTAGTTTTATCGCTATAAAAAAAATTTCCAGAAATTTATTTGACTTCCGTTAACCTTTGTTTGTCGCTTCCAAATAATCCGAAGATTGCTAGTTAACCATAATTGAAAACCAATAGTTGTGAGTAGAATTATTACTTGCTCCATTATTTGCACCTTGTCGTTTCAAATAGCTGATTGGCTGTAAAAATATGCAAAATGCGCCAAATGTTTTGTCAAGCCAAAACTGATTCGACAATTTGTATTTTGGCATTTGCATATACAAAAGCAATATCCTCAACAAAAGGAAGGGAACAGCTTGTTAATTGAATATTCACGTCAATTTTCATGTTCAGTTTGTTTATCAAATAAAGTACCAAGTGGGAAAATAAGAAATAAAATATAAAAAACAACGAAAAGCGAACAAAATTGATTTTGGCGTACGTGAAGCCACGTACATGCTTGACATGTTGACATTTGACTCAAAGATTGAAAGTGAGTGAGTGTAATCTTGAAGCAAACATTTGAAGTCAATCGCCGACGCCTTAAGTGTGAGAATTCGTAGCATTACTGCCTCCCACGTAAAATATTTAACATGGGGCTCCTTCCCTGCTTTATGCCCGTCAGCAGGCCAAGTTCCTACTAAAAAATCCAACCGATTGGAGCTCAACACTTAATATCGGGATCTATTTCTGCTTGTCTATAATCTTAATTGGCTGGAAGAGGCTTTATTCACAATTTTCCAATATCGATGTTCCAGTGTACACTAATTCCGTGGGATGTACAAATTGATATTACACAAAACAGAAAGATTTACTCTGTCAGTTCTTGTTCTTTCATTTAATTTCGTATTGTAAAAGATGCAATTAAAACTGTAGAGACACTGGTCTTGATTTGCTCTTTAAATTGTTGATCCCGCATGACTAGGCTCGTAACCAATGGAATATGTACAATACAGCCTATTAAGTACGAGTTTCCACTAACCCATGTATATATGCACAACTAGCCCAATTTGCTATCTTGTTGATAAAAAATACAGAGGCTCTAATGGAGGAAGAAGATTTGTACTTCTTCCTGCATTAGAGCTACTGTACATTTTGAATAAGTCCTACAATAGCCCAATGTACTACTCATATAAAAACTTCCCAGTACTTTCCAGTACTCGTCAGTACAATACTCCATTTATATCGCGTAGTGAAAATTAATTGTGGAAGGCAAAAAATTGATGCTTATTGTGAGAATTTTTTTCAACATAAAGCAAAGTTGGAGTATTTATTATTAGAGTATATGGAAGAAAATAAAGTAAAATATGATATATGTGACGGACTTGGAAGACTAGGTAGGTTACATATGATTATGTGAAATTGAATTCATTGGCTTAATAAAAATTTATTTTTTGTACACCATTTATGTGCCTTAGTAATTATAGTAAACTAGAAAATTTACTGGTACTTATTTGTAATTACTGGGTTTTTTTTTTAAATTTAGTTCCCATATATAAAAACCAGTAATTACAAGTAAGTTCGAATAAAGTACCAGTAAAGTACTCGTAAGTACTGGGAAGTACTGGCAGATACTGGAAAGTACTGGCACTGGACATTACCAATACTTTTACTAGTACTGGGAAAATTTCGAATAAAAGTAAAAAACAATTGACCATAAACCATAAAATTTCTACGCACATAATAATTATTTTTAAGCTGAAAAATTATTAATGTGCTTAAAATATTTTAAATTTATTATAAAATTTGGATAAATTTGAGTAGGCAAGAAATTTGTAATTAGGTAAAATAATATACAAACAATTTTATACGAAACGGCAACACTTCAAATAACAAATAAAGAAGTGCAGTTGCTACGCCAAGTTATTGTTGCTATGCCAATTATCATTACCATGCGCGAATCATTGGCTATACAAACCACAATCCGATTCACTCCATATCTTTTCCAGTTTGGCAGCACAACGATTCACTTGGTTAGTCCTATTTCCTATAGTAATATACTTCATATTAACAAATTGTACTTCATTTTGGTTAACGATTGAAATAAAGATTTTTTTTTCTGGGTATAGGTATCAACTGACATAAAGATTTTTATCAGTGGTATGGATGCAATAAGAATGTTACTAACAAATCACTTTATTCTGGGTATCGATCACCAACCTCAATAAAATAGGAAGCCAATTTGATCAAGTGCCAAATACTGAGCTAATGAGTACATTGTGTCAGTTACAGCAAAATTGTTTCTATCATAATTTCGACTTAATTCTAGTTACTCTTTTGCATTTATTGAATATTGAACATTTGCAAAGAAAATGCAATATTGTTCAGACTCTTTCATTGCTTATATCCTTTTTCTTTCTTTCCACAATATTACGCCCATTTGTTTATTATCAATTATTATTATTTTTTTGACTAATTTTTTAACATTTTAAATTTACTTTTCTACGATATTAAGCTCTTGGGTGCCAGAGCATGAAACCGCTTTGCAAAGGAGCTTTATCTTTGTTTATTGGTCCTGAGCCGAGCCTGTTTGTGGCCACCCAAAAAGCCAACTTTCGGCAAAAGTCATGTTTGAGAGGACAGAATTGAATCGATGCACTGGATAAACATGCCAGGGCTGAGACAAGCGAAGAGAATCATTACTCATTTGCAACAGAGGACAGCTCAACAAGAAAGAACTAAGGCTTAAAACAGGCCTACTTATTTTGCATTTCCTGCTCAGATATCATCTCAAGAAAATGGATAAGGTTGATAGGTAAGCCTGTCGCTTCGGACGACGAAGCTACTGAACACTTCTCGCAACTGTAAAGCTCTCGGCCGCATAATGCCTAAACAAAGGAACTTTTTATGGAGCGTGACACATAGGAATCTGCAGTGGCCGCCGGCCACTATTCGTCGCAATTATGTTTAAGCCTTAAGACTAAAACATTTAGACATTCCCATTGCCAGAAGATGTTATAAAGATGGCCCCCCAAGAACGTCATCGGTTTTGTAAAAGACCTTAAATTGGCATGGGCGCCCTAAGGCACTGAGGAGGAATGGCATAAAAGATCTCACAGTGACAAAGTGACTTGATGAGAGGTGGAATCTATGCCTTCATCCCCCCTATTAATAATAATAAAAATAATAAAATGATATTTAATGATTTGACATATAATATTGCAATTCTGGTCAAATTCGGGCTTAATTCTCAATTGGCGAAAATGAGGTTTTTTTTACCGACGCCTTACTGTGACCGTTAAATTAATTATCAGTTGGAAACTAAAAGTTAAATTTAAACTCAACTGGAGATGGTGAAATTGATTAATTTGAAAAAACCTTTTTGCTGATTTTCAGCTTTGGTTGCATGTACCGATCACGACAATGCTGATATTATCAAATTTATATAAAATCTTTGCATTAAGTAAGTAATATCTTGTGAGCATAGCAAAAAAGGAATTGTCTCATTATCTTAGCTCCTAATTTATCGATTCTACGGAAAGCTTTCTTCTATTACTCCGAAGCTTGACATAAGTATTTTTTTTTCCCACATTTTTACTTAACAAATTTATTTGATTTTAGGTTTTTCTCTTTCTTTTCAATATAACAGTAATCGTGCCCACGAGTCTTTGTATAAAATATTTCCATTTAGTCCCAAAGTTCAATAAAGAGATCAACTGTGGACTAACAGTCTTTATAAATGCTCAGGTCAGGATGGGATGATGACCGAAATTAATTTAATGTGACACTACAGCAAAGTCTTCATGGGAAAGTATAAAAATCGCAAAAAGAAAGGATATAGGTACCTACATAAATCAATAAAAACTTTCTCCTTTGACTTTGAAATTTTCTTTTTGCCTTGCCGTAAATGCGTTCTACTAGACCATCCTTTTTGTTCATGTCCATAACATTCACTTGCAGCCCTTTGCATTGTTCTTTGTCCAAGAGAAGAAAGGCTTAAGTTAATTACCCAAAAATGTCTAAAATAATTTCAAAGGAAAGGCCGGTGTCCTTTGGTATAGAGAAGGAAACCTTATTCAAAAACATTTTCACTAGTCAAAATTTAATGACGCAAACGGGATTTCGCTTAATTGGAAAATTAAGGCAATACCGCTGCTATGCTTTTATTTATTGTGTGCAAAATTATACATAAGTGAGTCACGTACATTATCCATTATGAACACATGTTGGCATCGGCAGTACCTTGAATATTTGGCAGTAAAGCAGCAATTATCAAAACAATCAGATTCCCAAATCGCTAACTCTAGCAATAAAAATTATGAGGACTATTAGTTCTTCTCTTTTTGAAATATATGACGGAAGTCTTTGACAATTAGAAAAAATCACTTAACTATGACGTAAAAGGAGTGAACTTACGGTTGATCTCTTTTGGCGTAATTGGTGACTATCACCGAGTCCTAAATAAATAACTTTGGATACTACCAATCCAAGAAAGGATCGACTTTGATAATCAAACCTCGACTTAATATATTTTCAACATCACAAGATAGGTTTCTAATTAGGAAAACACCCATAGTACCTAGAGCTACTTGAAGATGTTCTCTATTAACAGAAGGCGGAGACCCTGGATCGAGCTAAAATCTTTCGCACAAAATAGGGTGAAATGGAAGGCTACCGTTTCTGAGCAGTTATTAATAAATTTTTTTAATACTAATGGCTAACTAATTTTCTTGTCAGTCAACGTACCTACAGCATTGTTGTATATAGTTATCTTCTGAACCCTTAAATAACTGTTCCTATCATATTTAAGGCTGTTCTTCAATACTAATGCAACTTTCCATTCCCACTCTGGAACGCATTTTTTCCGAAGTGCTTCCTTGAAAGCTGTCTATCGATTTGGTACAGTACTCTGTGCTTGCTATTTTTCCCCCGTTTTCTACTTCTGATGCCAGGCTTGCTATTCGCGGTCGCAGCATTTTTCCAATCTGTATAACCGAAAGTATTCAATTTCGCAACTCTAGCCACTGCTATTTTTTATCTAATTGTTTGGAACATGTAGATGGTCGCGTTATATGTTTCATACTGTGGCAATCTTTGACATTAACTATGACATTAAAACTTCGGATGTCTTCCACTATACCTCTACACATGAGTCCAATATCCAGAGAGTATATCTGGCATCAGGTTTTTACATCTGATGATACCCAGGTTTCTTTGTGTATCCTCTCTAAGCTGAAATAGATCCCACCTACCTACAGTAAGTGGGCGAGAGCAATAAGGCCAACGTTTCCATTGGCAGCTGGGCTTATGATTTGCTTTCCACTCAAAACTGTTATTTTCAAGTCCGATTTGAGCATTTCACTCATCCTTTAACAAGATGATGTCGCCTCTCGCCCTATGTATCCTGTTCAAACTCTTTGGGAGATTCACATCATTGTACAATAGGCAATATTTTCAGTGTATTATGAACCTCGGAAATTGGTAACCATTAACGAGATTTTACATGGATCCCTATCCCTATATTGCTCATTTGGAGCTCTACCAAAGAACAAGAAACATTCTATACCATCACGATATTTAGCTTCGTAATAACTGTAATGGGGTACATATGACTTCATCTCAATTAGGATTGCACCTATTTTATTGCTCGTTCACAGAGTTCAAACTGCCTAACTTTGGATCAGTCCAAGGTTCCGTTTGAAGATTTGTAGCAATCCAATGTTAAAGTTGATTACCAGAGACCACCACGAGAAAATATATTCGTCACTTGGTGGGGTCGACAAAAAAATTTCAACACTGAAATTAATCCATGTATAGAATTGCTTCCGGTCAATGTATACTCTGTAGATAACACCCTATCCCCAGTAGATGTTCATTTTATTTGTACGCCCACAAAAGACAAGTCTCTAGTTGTCCCTTCATCTCAACCCCAAGTAATTCAGTTATGCGCGCACAACAGTTAAATAACTCCAAATTAAAATCCGTGTACTAATCTAATTTATTTGATAAAAGAAAACAGTAATCGTAATGAGAAATACCGGAAAGAAAAAGATTTGCACGAACGTTCACGTAAATTGTTAATTCAAGCAATAAATTGTTCTGCCAAGATTTTTCTCATCTTTAGATTCTCATAAGCTACGTCTGGGGTAGAATCCGAATTGCAATAGATTTCGTGTTCAAATTAAACAATTCGATGAGCCGCGAATAAGACAGTTGCTCCAGAGCTTGAGATATCCAGCAAGTGGGAGCAGATTTTCAAATAAGCGTGGGAGGGCTGCGGCTGTGGGGATGTCGACAGGGAACAAGTGAAAATAAAAAATTAAATACTCGCGGAGCGATTTAAAGGAGTGGAATTTTTTAAAGGAATTATTTAAGAGTTTGACGAATTCCTGTTTGTACACATAACCTACTTCATAATATGTATTTTTCCTAAAATGTATTAAATGAGTTTGAACATTTCCCTTGTAGCTAATTTGGGATGGTAGTTCAGCTCTTACGTCCTCAGTTCCTTCGTTTTAGCGAGAACACTTTCACAGAACATTAAGTGGGCAACATTTTCGATTACGATCTCTACCTACGTAGCAATGGTGTAAAAAAAACAGATTTAACGACAAATTTAATAGTGGCTTTCACTTGTACCACACCATTAGTCATTAGCTGCAATCAAATTTTATGTCCCAACTTAGTGAGTGGGTAGTTAAAGCAATGCCTCATAATTGTTATGGGTTTCACTTTTCTTCCATATATAGCTAATGGGAAGAGCAATAATTAATAATTTTCAGAATCCTGGTTTCTGTTATCCTTGTGTAAGCACTTAGTGTGTTGGAAACTTACTGCATGAAAATCGAAGTACCTCTTGAGGTCTAGGATATATGAAAGAGTCTTATTCGTTGTCTTAAGAGTTTCCAATATGTGCGTGCCTAAGTAAATAAATAAATTTATTGGTTTTTGTATTGAAGATGCCATTTTCGTCTCGCCTTGACAAAGCACGATACAAGATAGCTGGGGCCTTTGCCGCAAGAATTGGGAATTTTCTTAGAAATACAGGCACCCATCATGAATAAACCTATGGAGAGGCTACATATAGTGCCGGACATGTCAGATAAATGTAAATGGAGATTCCAAGCAGGGAAATGAGTGTGTTACAATAATTTTCTTTGTCAAACAGAGCCAAGTTTAATTAATAAAAGAGCCATAGGTAAAATTCGGAATAATTAATTAACCTAATTAGTTAACTGATACATTTTTTAGCTTATCCAATATACCTCAAACAGCCATATCCAGGGTGATATACATTCATTCTGCACTAATGCAGGACATATAATAGGATATGTCGTGAAGAAAAAAAAATATATAAGAGGGAGGATGAAGCGAAGAGCTAAAATGCGTTGTTTGGAGGAAAGGAGGGATAAACGAATTTTCCTCTACATTTTATGAATTACCCTATAATGCCTGAACGCGATATACCTATGAAGATGATTTGAAATTCAAATTCCTAAAGTCCTCCTCGTTTTCGTTTCAAAGTTATTTTTTAACAATTTCCAAATTTTTTTCAGTTATATTCCTTAAATTGCTATTTGTACCAAGAAAACATGGAAGCCGAATCCGAGTTTGTTAGCTTCATCGAGATTATGGGGATGGAGATCCATTCAAAATGACCTGTGGAAGTGGTATACTGACGTAATTTTTGCTAACCATGTAAGCTAGGGCGAGGGTGATGGCATTTAATCACGATTGTGTAACGGCTCGTTTTGTGCCACGAAAAAAGTTTAATAAACTACGAAACTTATCGTAATAGAATCACAATTGGGAAACGAATTTTTCTTAATTTTCTTTGTTGATATTTATAATTTTAAATTTCATGGGGTTAAATTTCATTTGGTTATATTTGTAGTGTTATTTTTCAAACCTAAGGAATATTTTTGAGAGCCGTATTGATTTGGAAAAATTAATAGGGGATAAAAGTGACTGTTTCTCTCGTTTACTGAAATAGGCAATACCAAAAACTTTTCGAATTCAAGGAAGCTCTTCAAATAGATGAGCTTAGTAAGATTTCTTGGAAAAAATGCAGGTTATGTCTAGAAGCGCAAAAAATTTATTGAGAGAATTTTTTTTAAGTGTGAATTATGAAATTTCTTTTTTCAAAGATTTTTCATTTGCATAAAGAGTTTTTTACACTCAATTCTCGAGCTGCAGACTTAGCAGCAAACTGAGTCAATTTCAGATTGACTTATTTCGCTATGAATTTCCATAGCAAAACTCTCAATAGGCCAGTCACATATCCTCTCCTTCTCGATTATACCGTAGTAGACAGTTAGGGGAGATGATAGTCACTGAGTGACTTTCACCGACTGGCTACGGCAGAGCAGACAATTAGTATAAAATATGCACCTTTTTCCCGGATAAGAAGTTGCTGCATGTAACGCTCGTGCTAGATTCTGCTAGTTCTAATCGTTAAGCAACACACGTTTGGAAAAACAACTTAAAATAACTCCTAAATACTTGTACGTTTTAACAACTTAATATCGTAACCATTACGCGTGCAATCTTCTACCCCCACCCGGTAATCGGAATCACGACTTTGAAAGATTAACTGTAAAATTTCAAAGTTTGCAGTAATTTTGAAGATTACATGTCACTGTACCCAGAACATTTTGGTCGTCTGCACGTACTACTACATCGTCCACGTATATTAACAACCTGACGTTTAAGTCATCAAATAAAATCCCACCTGCCAGGTTGTCGTCCATACCGTGCTCTTTATCTGAACAAAAAGAGCTAGGCAATCCTTGATTGGCCCATTAGTAGTTTCCAAGAAGACTGAGATGTTTACTTATATGTCATATGCTACATTTTTTCTAATTCTAAGGATAATTTTAATAGATTTTTTAATTATGATGGTGTAAATTCTAATGTAAGTTTTGACAATGCTAATTTATCGTTAATTTAAAAATGACTCGTATTGCTATTTTTTTACCAATTTTTCCACAACCACTTCCATCATCAGAATTCGTATTTTCTATAAAAATGAAGGCAAATATTTCTCCTTGCCCCACACGTTCTTCGTAGATTAAACAAGTTAAGTTAGTTGAATTTCTTACAAAACTGCTTCCGAAACTTCTTAGAAAGTTTATTTCTATAAAGAAAGAGAGACATAATTTAACAACACAATTCAGGATTTGGGACACAGACGAAATATCTATTCGACAGTAGTGAATGAACACCAAGTATGAAAATAAGTATATTGGACAACATAGTCCCTTTAATTGGACTACACGGTTTCCCGATCTAAAAACCATAAGCTTTTATCTTTGGAGAACTATAGTAGATATGATGTAAGCGTCGGAAATATTCTATAATAGGACTCTTTCTTGATTTGAGGACAGGATACCAGAGTGCTTGACAAGATCAAGAAATCCTTGAATTCAGGCTTTGATGTAAAAAGGATTCTGTACGCAAAATTCCAACAGGTCTGCCTTCAAGTAAAATCAATTTTTTCTTCTTGCAAGAGGAAATTGTTTATGAACTCTCCTAGCCGATTTATGGAACTATTTTGAACATCATGTAATTCTTCAGTCTGTACTACTGAAGTTACTCTCAGTTATCGATAAGCTTTTTTTCAAGGATGATATAGCCCGGTCAAAGACGTTTCTTAACTTTATTCATAAAACTTAAATTTTTTCAATACTTTCACAATTGTGCTATTACAAAGAACAAGTTCATGAACTTCTTCTATGCTATTGGTATTTTAAATCTTTTGTAGGATATTTTCAGCGTCTGACCTGGCAACAGCTTTGAAGTTATCGAATGGAGATCTGGTCTCCATTGCTTCCGCAAGAGCTGTTTATAGTTTATCTGAAGGGTTATCAAACCCACGAAATGCCATCACCTTGACCTATTGATCGCTTGTAGTCTTCGGCTCTACGTTTCCTCCCAAGCAAAAGGTCATATGGTCTTTTAAATATATGACTTCCTATTGAAGATTACGCAAGTATTTAGTTCACTGCACAGGAACAAATATATACCTTTAAGAAAAATATGTAGGAAGTGCGCTTTAAACACATTATACTACTTAGGTGCTGTTTAGTTGGTTCAAACTGAATTTGTGTTTAAATATAAGTTCATATATATTTTAGTTATAGTTTATAGCATACTCTAAATTTTGAGATTAATTGAAATTTTGTTTTTTGTTAATCTCCTATTCCACACGCAATTTGAATGATCTGTACATACATCCATATAAATAGGTAACATCAAGTAGCATGAGTTATCATCACTGCCAAGCAGGCTGAGTACCTTCTTGTTGTACTGCATCAGTGACGTACCTAATTTATACACAGCACATGAAGAAAGCACATGAAGAAAGCACATGAAGAAAGCACATACCGAGATGCAACTAACAAATAATTACAAATGCAATTGCATGATTTGTCACAAAGTATTGATGCTAGTCCAAGTTGAGTTCCCCTGTGCATTTTATATACACATAACACATAGAGCATTTGTTTAAAATACAAATTGGGCTCGATATGATCTTTCTATCAGCTATCATTCTCATCGCTAACTGATAAGTGATAATGTATGTATGTACAGGCTCACGATTTAACTGGTACATTGTTGGAGACCAGTTGGTTTTTAGAGTTCTGCTTGAGTGGATATAGGAGTGCTAATAGCTAGTTTAGTTAAGATAAATTAATCAATTTGAGTCTTTATACATATTCATTATAATAGTGAACACTAGAAATTATAACGAATAAATAATTACAAAAAATTGAAAGTTTTCAACCCGGTATTTAATTAACAAATGCTTTCATTTATTTTGGGCCGTCAGCAAGGGCGGATCTAGACATTTGCTCTAGGGTGGAGGGACGATCACCCCCCCCTCCCCCCGCTGCACTGTATCCGCCCTTGACCGTAAGTGGAGTTGTCCACACAGTTATCAATGTTGAGGTCCAGTGACTCAACAATTGGTTCTTGAGCAGCTTGTTAATTATTTCACATGCTTATAGCTTGGACTTAGTTTAATTGCAAATTCATTTAACAATACACAATAATCATAATTAAAATACTTTTCATTTCATAATTAGAATCTGTAATAGAAATGTACAAAATCATATGACATTGTGTAGGTAAATTATTATTTTGTCACTTTTCTATACTTTTTTGTTTGTTTTAATACCACTGACTCATTATCTTTTTATATCCACTCAAAATTAATCAAAATCCTTATTCTATCTTACTTTACTTTTGTCAGTTTGATTTGTCCTACGGTAGATAGTATTAGATTTCTAAGGACGGAAATTGCCTTTAATGATTGTATCCACTACATTTATAGACTTCGTAGGTTCGACCATGTTTCACCATACCACACAAAATTTCTAGGCTGCTCACTCCTAGATTATATTAAACAGAGAGGACTGATTCATTTTTATTGTCTACTTATTACGTACCGATAAACCATATTATCTGCTCTAATTTTTCCAGAATACAGATTCGGAAAGTAATACGTATCTGATAATACCTTCTTTGTGTATAGTCTTCCTCTGTGTTGTCAAAACGCTCGATCTGTCGGTTTAAGGCTCTCATGAAGGTCCAAGCTTTTAATTAATCTTCCCTAATTGATATTATTCTCCTGTCTTATTCTTTTATAATTGTCAATTATTATTATTATTAATTTCTTCATTTTAATCTCTTTTCTTATTATTTAATTTTTAACAGAATTTCTTGATGGCACTTGTTTAAACTTATTCATGGTTAATTGAAAACACTTGTTAACATAAATAACAATATTCATTTCAAAAATCTTTTCTACGAGTGCGACGCTATCGACTATCGATAGCCTGATGATGCCTCGATAGGGCGAAACGCATCGCACTCGTAGAAAGGATTTGTAAAATAACAATTAAAAATTAATAAAAAAAAATATGTTAACAATTGTTTTCAATTAACCATGATTTAATTTTTAGTTTGCTCTAATTTTTGTCTCTGTATTATTTTATCAATACTCGTACAACGATTTTGTTCTTATTAAAGTTGTAGTTATTTGTGATTTTTGCTTTAATAATTTTAATCGGATTTTGATTATTGAATTAAATTTTAATTTAATTTAAAATTTTATGTACACAGTAAAAAATAATAGGACTATTCCCTAAATTTACGACACGTTTTTCCTTAAAAATAAATCTCATTTTCTCCATATAAAGGGAAAATCAGTTTCATTTCCTCAAATCGATGGAACATTCAATGAATTTAAGTATTTGGCACCAGAAAACCTATATTAGTACCTAAAATTTCCGAAATATTAATCTCTCTTGGATATAAGCAAGTAAACATTCAATAAATTAGGTATTATGCTACATTTTTATGGAAACATATTTTCGTTTGTATAATTCACATGGGCCATAAGAAATTAGCTATTCATTCTCTACTCATTCATACGTTTTTTTAAAGGAGCTGGTGCTCTATCACCTATGGTGGAGTGTGGTAATATCACCTGTTCCCTACATTTTAGGGAAATAAACAAAAAAAAAATTTATAATTCCCTACATTTTAGGGGAAAAAATAAAAAAAAATAGAAAATTCCCTACATTTTAGGGAATATTCCCGAAATTTTAGGGTGGAAAAAACAAAAATTCCCAACATTTGAGGGAGAAAACCTACCTACGGATAAAAACCTAATCTACGTTTTCCAAGGTGGAGCTTTCCCTAATCTTATCGACAAATACCTAACCTTTGTGGCACAAATTGTTGCCACTCACTTTAGGGAATTATTTTATACTGTGTATTTATATTTTTTATTTTTATTTAATTTTTTATCATAATGTAGTTCCAGAACTGTTTTGATAAATCTTGTGTAGGTACTTTTCCAGTCAAAGAAGTAATAATGAAAATTCATGGCTTTGCACACTTTGTATTTTTCTGCAGGAAATATCCTATATTTATTGATCTGTGCTACAGCGGTAGTTCTATGCAATAATTTAATAGTTAATTGCCTAGCACACCTAAGAAAATTACTTTCCTAGCTGTAAATATACAAATTTCCTATTTTCTACTGGTTATTGCGGTGGAAATTGCGACATGAAAACGGAAATAAATATCCTGTTTATTCCTGTTCACATAAAGCTACAGTAAAGACTCCCTTCAATGGCAATAACTTCGTGGCCTTGAACTCAAATAGAGAAACCCAATTATTAGTATATTCTATTACACAATAGGGCCTTAACAATTATGATAACAATTTTGAATTATTTTTAATATTATAAGTACCTCCCGTAATGACTTCATTATAGGGATTCATTTAATTGTGTCGTTTATTTGAGCATTTGAGATTGCCTTTCATAAAAGTTGCATCTTCTTCATGCAAAATTAATCTATAGGTCCACGTGCGAACGTGCTAATAGTGTTACATTTTGTCTGCGGAGTGTACTATATCATTTTAAACTGAAAACTTTGGTTTTCTTAAATTCGATATAAAACCTAGTGTTATATATGTTTAAAAAAAAAAATTATAGTAGTTAAATGAAAAAAACTGAGTAAAAATTCTGAAAATTTGACTTCTTATCTAATAAATAATAATAACAAAACTTTAGCATTTACCACAATATTTTCGGAGCTCGTTATGATGTCCAATTACCACCCGCTTTATCCCTTTAACCTAGGTGCTGACTTTGAACTTTTGTCGTATATTTTTGTCACATATTTTCACATTTCACAAGAATTTATTCGTACTTTGGTTTTCACCATAGTTCATTTAAAAGTAACTAAAATGAATTTTCAGTGAATAAACGACAAATTTGTCAATTGATCCTGAAGCTGTGACAGAATTTCTGTACTATGTTAAATGAAACTTTAAAACCTACTTACAACCCAAGTGCTCAAAATTAAAATAAATTTTTTATTTGTTGAAAATTATAATTTTCAGCTCATTCTATGGGGAGCGATCTCATCTATTGTCGTACTTAAATATCAAAATAAATTAAACGAATTTCCGTTCTGCTTCTTTGTACTTTGATTCAACACAGCAACTAGGAGGACGTAGAATGAACAGAAAATGAATATTGTTAAATTTATACTACATACATACATATAATGCAGCGCCTCCATTTTGCGTATGTGTATGACTATGAATAATGATCTATTTTATACATATCATCAGATTTTAGTAGCCAGATAAACCAATGTTTCATATTTCAGGAAACATTCATCGTTACACCGTTATGCCAAATCTACAATGCATAGTAAAACCACGTCGTCAAAACGACATGGATTTTTGTGTTTGTTTCACACTCTTGCCTTTGAAAATTCATGCGTGCAAAAATGTCTCTTCTCTTTCACTCATTTGACGCCATGAGCACGAACTTATGTGTAATAGTTAATCAGCAAAAACGATATAGTAATACCTCAGCTGTATTCAGCTAATTTAGAACCATGTAGGGGAATTTAGAACAAAACAGTGGTAAACTGGGACTTGTAAAGGGTTTTCCAATAAGAGGTGTTATTTTAATTACCCCGCTATTTCGGTAGATGTCACTTTCGGAGCTCTCATTTTTTGACATTTGACAAGTAGAAACTACGCCATTAATAAAACTGGAACGATACACGATTCAACAACGCAATGAAATTATTAAAATTCACTATACACATGGTGAAAATGTGGCAGAGACGGTTCGTAAAACTCGAACATTTTTGGGTCGTCGTAAAGCACCTTGTCGGACCGCAATACAGAAATTGGTAGAAAAATTCGAGCTATCGGGACAAGTTAGTGATATGAAGAATAAAACCCGTGCACGTCGCTCAAGAACAGCCGAGAATATTGCTGCTGTAGCCGAAAGTGTTGAAGAAAACCCAGGTTTGTCCATTCCTCGTCGTTCTTTGGAATTAGGCATTCCACAAACGTCATTACACCGTATTTTGCATAAAGATTTGAGTCTTAAGGCTTATAAAGTTCAGTTAACACAAGAACTCAAGCCGGCCGATCATCAACAACGTCGAGTCTTTGCTGATTGGGTCCTTGAAATGCATGAAAATGATCCGGAATTCCATCGAAAACTCATCTTGAGTGATGAGGCCCATTTCCACCTCGATGGCTTCGTCAACAAGCAAAATTGTCGCATCTGGGGCTCGGAAAACCCAAGAGTTATTGTTGAAAAGCCTCTCTATCCTCAACGTGTGACTGTTTGGTGCGGTTTATGGTCCCGCGGGGTCATTGGACCTTACTTTTTAGAAAATGAGGCTGGAGCAACAGTTGCGGTGAATGGATTGCGCTATCGACAGATGATTAATGATTTTTTATGGCCGGAATTGGATGGTATTGATCTGGACAACGTTTACTTTCAACAAGACGGCGCTACGTGCCAGGCAAGCAACGAAACCATTGATCTTTTACGGGAAAAGTTTCCGGACCGTGTTATCTCTCGAAGAGGTGATCACAATTGGCCACCGAGATCTTATGACTTAACACCTTGCGATTTCTTCCTTTGGGGCCACGTGAAAGAGAAGGTCTACGCCAACAGCCCAGCGTAGATTCAAGACCTCAAAGATGGAATTCGTGAAGCTATCGAGGACATAGGGCAGCCAGTTTGCGATTTGGTTATGGAAAATTTCATGAAAAGAATATGGTCCTGTAGGCGTGGTCGTGGTGGTCATTTGGCTGAGGTTATTTTCCATTATTAACGGCATACCTTCCTCTTTATAATGAAATAAAGATCCGATCATTTATCTCAAGACATTTTGCTTTGAATATCAAAATAACACCTCTTATTGGAAAACCCTTTACTTTCAGTCTTTAAAGCAATATTTTATATTATTTGACTAGTCCAAAGTAATTTCTTAGTTTACTATACTAAATATAAATTATTGGGGCTAAATATTTTTTTTGATGTAATTCTACAATGCAATCGAGAAAGCAATTACATTTATGATAATTTACAGATGAACAGCTGTTTAATTTTTAGTTTACCACTACTTGCATATTTCGTGTATTTATATGCATTCTTCAGCAAACGATATCGTTTTGATGACGTGGTTTTACCATGCATTGTAGATTGGGCATTATTATCGTTGTCACTTTACGTGAGAAATGGGTTACGACACAAAAATCGTATTATGATTGTCGTTTAATGTGACATTTGTCGAAAACATACGACTTTGTCTACTTAAATGTCGATGTAAGTAATAATTAAGTGACCATTTGACTCACTTGGTTTTATTAAGTGACAAATGTTGGAGTGTGTGTGTTGTATATGCGGGGTCTAAAATATCACATTTTAACCTCCAATGTTGTTATATATCCGGTGGAGTTGAATTAAAAACACTCTAACTTTATATTTTCCACTTTATTATTTTAACTTAGAATTGTAGAACACCTGTTTTTGTATTCCAATACACTTCGTATTCGAACACACTTTTAATTCCTGTGCCAACCGAAAGTACTTGACGACCACGATTAATTTATTTTGCAAATTACAAATTTTTTCTACGCGACAACCCTGATCAGGAGAACTCAGATCTCACAACTTAAAAAAAGGAGACGCGTGACGATCTTGATCGCGGATTCAAATCAACTCTCCGAGACTTAGATTTTTTAAATCTCAAGTCTCGTTGTTCAGGATAGGAATATGCTTAAAACTAGCATTCCTATCATGAGAAAATTATTTTTACTGGACATGTTTTATCATGCTCAGAATTATCGCGACGGACGATGGCTTGAAGTGTAATTTGATATTTTTTGTAGATATCTGCAGCTCGCAACAATTTGCTGATAAGAGCTTTTTCGGTGAACACTTGATCGTTTCAGTCTTCACCGACGTAAAATATATATACATACATATCGTATTTACAGCGAATCTTACTGAAGGTAAGATTGTACAAATTACAAAAAAAAAAACAATTTGAAGTCAGGATAGATTTTATGGTGAAGCAAAGGGTTGCAATACGCAGAATACATCGCGTTTATATTTTTTTTTCTTTTAAGCACTTTTAAAAATAACAACAATACCACGAAATAAGACAAACCTCACTTTTGTCTATAAATTTAATTCATACCCTGACGTTATCTGTCACTTTAAGTGACAACGATAATAAGGCTTCGCAGAAAAGTGTCACGTCACACCGTTCGACAACGACAATACGAAAAGTGAAGTGAAGTGAGAGTGACTGCGGAGCTTGTCACTTCGCTGAGTCGACAGCTACTTAATAATGGTGAAAATATGTCATCTTCACTTTCTGATGCTTGTCTTCTGCACGCCCAGCCAAAGTTTGGAACAGTTACAAATATAGTTCATATCATCTGAGAAAGGCCAATAACATTGCTGTACTAAGTAAAGTAGGTTTTTTGCAGCGCAGCTTTTTTAGTAGTTTCGATTTACTCCTTAGTTTACTTGAAAATGTATTGCTGAAACTGATATCTTCTGAATAACAAATACCGTCTTTGAAAGATACGTCTCAAGTGGAAAATACAAGTAGAGAGTCTATTTTCAGTATTTCTAAAACCATTTCTTACAAACATATATGTAGGAAGGAAGTGGCAATCGTTCCACTGAATCCTTCTTTTTCTATTTATATTTTACCGTTGTTATCACAAAAACCAATTTTTATTAAAGGTGAGGTTTGTGTATCGAAAGACGGCTGTCGAATATGACTTCAATTTCAACCAAATCAATACAGATATGTACCTTTGAAACTATTAATTCTGTATCAAATCTGATATTCCTTCACGGTTTGATAAGCTTATACCAGTATATATTCAATCCACCATTATACTCACATTATGAATGAATGACTCTCGTCTTATCTTTCTGTAGAATGGAAATTAGCCGCTGTTTTCTCTAACCACAAAATAAAACAATTTCGTCCCATCAGTATTCTCCCCTCTGTTCGGTACTGGAAAAAACTATGTAAAACCAAATTTCATCGAATGGCTCTAATACCTCTTGTTGCATGTGCAATCTGACCTGTCAAAAACATAGATGTACAATCGCTCCTCTTAAAATTACCGATGATATTCGCGAGAATTTGGATAATGATCTTACAACTATACTTACATCTAGATTTCTCGAAAGTGTCTGACTCTAGCAATCATAATATTTTATGTAAGAAACCCTCCATGTTATATCATTTTAGGGACACTGATTTTTTAGCTAATACCCTAGACACACAGCGCTCTTAATGAAGAAATAACTAACCACTCATTAGTCTATAATGATTCATTATAAACTGCAGACACACAGCCATTTCTTTAATTAAATACTGTCAAACTGGTTTTGATTTACTTACGACATTAAAGAAGCGATATTTATTTAAATTTTTATTTATTTTTATTTTATTTCATTTAACGATTGAGAAATGAAAAAAACATTTTATTAAAAAATATTTTGACATACTAATTACTTTGTGATTTGCATTTCTTCTTCTTATTTTTCAAATCAGCAGATGCACAGCGGAGCTCCATACTTAAATTATATGCTAAATCTAGCACATTTTTCTTCATTATAGCTATAATGAAGGAAGAAAACACTTCATTAGTGTACTTCATTATCATCTGATTTTCGAGCCATAATGACGTATACTGTGTGACACACGGCATTTTAATGAGTAGTACTAATGATTCATTAGATCGTGCTGTGTGTCTAGGGTATAACTCTTTTTCTTTAATCATAGGAAATTCATTTAAACCGGTACTCACAGTACTACAGGCCTCTATCTATTCTTGTTTCCCTCCTCTACGCAGGCATGTTGGCAGGCATTTTCAAATCCAATTAATTTGCTGCAATTAAACCTTTGTAAATGTTAACGCATTGCAATTCTTTGGTGCGATTTCGACACGGAAATTTGACCTTCCGTAACTCTTAATGGGAAAAAATATATTTTTCGTTGAATAGTCTTGGCATTACCACAAACAATACATTAATATGGGATCCGTCCATTAACTCTTCCATCCTTGCTCAGGCGCCTACTGTATTCGGCTGATTTGTCTTTATTAAAAATTAGGATGTGCTCAGTAAAAACCTTAACCATACCGATTCTAAGGCGCATCCACACATAACAAACATTCCCCAAATGTTTGACAAACATGTATCAAACATTTATCAAACATTGTAAAACGTTTGTCAAATATTTGTTAAATAATTGTGGAATGTTTGATGAGTGTGGACGCAAATTCTACAGTTCTGGATTCTTAAAAGTTTTCAATTTAATCCAACTGAAATGGAAAGCATTACATGTTTGTTGAAGTTTGTACAGTAGGTACTTTCAGTTAGTTTTCAACGGGTGTGGAGGACAGTACGAAGAATTTATTTTGGAATTTTGGAATTTTTTAATAATAAAGTAATCATGAGTGAGAAAGGGGAGTAGATAAATATTATAAAATTAATAGAACTGTACACACACCGAAATGTGTGGGACAAATCGAGTGAAGAGTTTAAGGACAAATTAAAACGTAATCACTCCTTCATATCAATTGGTAGTGAGTTATCAGTGGCTACGGCTGAAGCAAGCAAGAAGCTAAACTCATTGCTTACTCAGTACCGGCGTTACAGGCACAAAGGTTTTTTCGATTTTTTGCTATGTTAATACTTACCGACATATATGTTTACAACACAACCTATTAATGCCTCAGCTACTTCAGGAAAAAAATTGAAATCAACTGTTTTGAGACTTTAAACAAGTACATTAAAGAATGATAAGATAACACCCGTTGATAAAAACATCAGAGCAATGGCCAACCGTTCATCTACACCTGCACTATTTAACCAGTTCGTATTTCTTCTTCTTAATTTTGGGCCGATTCTATTAACTAGAATTTCGAAGTCACTTGAAGTGATTCTTGCGAAGCTTCGAAAACCGGAAAGATTGTCATTTTTTAAATCATTTAATAAATCACGACCATTATACTCTAATATTATGTCTAAAATTTTCCTGCTTCACCATCTTCTTTTTAGTAAATTTTCGTCAAACGTAAAGGCAAGTACGACGAAAAATGCTGCAAATTACGTTATTTCACTCGGAGAATACCTACATGATTAAAACTAACAAATACGCTATCAAATATTTCACAAATGTTTAACAAACATTTTACAAACATTTGTCAACTGCCTATAAATTTTTTGTCAAATATTTTCTTGCCAATGTTTGTTTTGTGTGGATGCACCTTAATATACGCGGAATTGATCTATGGGATTTCATTCTCTTGATGGAAAATTGAAATTTCTCTCAATGCTGCTATTCGTTATTCTTTCAATCTACGCAGATTCCACAATTTTTTCTGCCTGTGTCTTGTTTTAAATTATATATAAAAAAAAGGCTATGGTATTCGTTCACCTCGTTCGTTTATGAAATACCTTACGTGCTCTATTCGTATGGCCGGGAGTATCTTTAGAGAAGGACTGTCGTATTTCCAGATCGGTACAATATTTATTATTGACTATAACCGCTGCAAATATTGATGTAAATCTAAGCTAAAAAAAAATATTACAATAAAAAAAGTTACAATAAATTAGTCTAAGACCAATAATATTATAACCTAGATGAAAGAAAAGTTAAATAAAGTGTAAAGTAATCCCAAAGTTTTTTATGGCAACACCAAGAAGGGGTTGCCCGATCTGCACATTTTCGAAATTTTGTTTACAATTTATATGAAAATACCGTGTACAAAATGTCAGCTGTCTACATCGACGCGATCTCAGGCAGTGTCAAAATATATAGTGAAAAACCAAAGTTTTGTATGGCAATACAAAGAAAGAATTGCTCGATTTGGTTCATTTTTGAACTTGTATTTTACGGACAGACAGACGGACATGTAAAAATCAAAATAACTTTTTTTTCAATCCATTTCGCTGTACTAGCATTATTTCTGTGCGGTATGACAAACTTACATACGATTTCATCTAGGATGTAAAAATAGTGACTTGCAACTGTGTCAACACGTTATAAATTTTGCGGCACAGTTGGTACTGTGTCCTCTGCTTTTCCTTACTTTATTGTATTACTCATACTTTCCTCAGGTTACGTCGTTCAATCTACAATTTGTTGTAATATTGGGTTTTTTCTTTTATAATTGAATTTTACTCTTCGTTTCCCAATTAAAAAGAAAATGTACTGAAAAATTGCGACCTTTATTAAAAAATACTTCACTTACCCCAGTATGAGTAAGACCGGTCAGAAGGAAAAAGGTTCTTTGGTATTTTCAGAATTTTCCGTATAATTTTTCACTTAAGGCATGTATTTCACAAAAAATTAAATTGTTCTGGGAAGAAATGGAGGCATAAGCGCTTCAGGCTATAACCTTCATCCTCCTACTCCTGCGACGAATTAAAAAATCTTAGATTAAATTTCCGTAGCCTTAGAAACTGGATAAATAGAAATCAAATTAACCGGAAATTGCTGCCTTTATTTGTAGCGACACATACTAATGCAGCAGAGATGTCTTTCAAATTCTGTCCTTAGGATCTCTTATTTCCTTGGTACTTCCAAATAGAAATTTGTAAATAGAATGAAAAAATCAAATATTTTTCAGATGAAAAAATAAATTTAGATTTTCTTTATTGTTCCCTGGAAATATTAGCGGGGCACCTCAGATCTGAGAATCCATAAAACTTAATACCACCGACACCCACCTAAGCTTGTTGCTTGTGGCAAATTATAGATTATTACAAATTCAAGAAATAAGCCATATCCTATAACTGTTGTTTATGTGAAATCATAAGTATTATACTAGAACATAGTATAGGTTGGTAAAAATCGCTCTTTCAAACCCATGAGGGTGTCTGTTAGTAATAATTCTCCATTCTTCCCTTATGGGAGTGAATGAAGCAAGGTTAAGAAAAGTCCTGAGTAATGATACTATGCTTTACTCGACTATCAAGTGAATACACGCCATCATTTGGTGTTAGAAATCATTTAGAAATCAAAGCACATATACTCGCAAGTATTCTCTCACATTTGTTCGAAGATTGTGAGCTCTTGAACAAATTAATGTTTGGTTTTGGCTTTGATTTATTATATTTAAACTTAGCATTGCATAATTTACTGTGATTTTATTTCAATAATGCTATAGCGAAAACATTTTATGTTTGATGTTAGAGGTACCGGATAATACCTCTTTTTACTTGGAGGAGACCGTTTTAATTACTTGTTGTTGTAAGATTCGTGCGGAATCAGTATACATAATCCTTTAACGAAAGAAAACCCTAAGCGAAAAAACAAACTCATACTGACAAGGCATCCAAAGCAAACAAGTCCCGAATGACGAAATGGTTGACATGAGTAGATAAAAAAAAAAACAGTTTCCAACAACTTTTCCGTGAATTGTAAAAAGATTTCAACAGCTCCATTCCATCCATAAGCTTGGTGTAATTTACACGAAGAAAGGATGGCAAATTTTATTTAAAATATTCATTATGTGGAATTGGCCCGTCATTACCGATTTTTTGCCTCAAGTTATTAATTGTGCCCCATTTACAAATCGTCTTTCGTCTGCCATTAAAAACTTTTGGTTCTAAAACTAGACAAATTTTCTGAATTCTCTCATTCTTTGACTTTGAGGTTTGCGCTCCCATTTTTATACCCTAAATGAAATCTATAGGGTATACTAAGTTTGTCATTCCGTTTGTAACGCACAGAAATAATGATGGTAGAGCAAAATGGATTGGACAGCATTAAATTAAAAGTTATATTTTTGCATGTCCGTCTGTCAGTCCATCCGTCTGTCCGTGTGCAAAATAACTCGAGAACGCGTGTACTTAGAGAGCTGCAATTTTGTACTCGGACTTTAAAAAAAAAGTAAAATTAAGTTCGGAAATGAGACAAATCCGGCAACTCTTTCGTGGGGTTGCCATACAAAAATTTCATTTTCCACTATATATTTGGACACTGCCTGAGAACGCGTTGACATAGAGAGCTGAAATTTAGTATATGGTGTTTTCATAGTAACAGTAAATAAGATTTAAAAAATGGAATGAATCGAGCAACCCTTCCTTGGTGTTGCCATATAAAAATTTAGGTCTTTTACGGATACTGTGAAAACGATCAGTCCTTGACATTTTTATTGTATTAAACTCCTTCAGAATATGAAATCCTATAAAATTATTTATAATCACCTTTCTGTCCGACGAACCGTTCTAGAAATATATGCGAAAAACCACTGCAAAAATCAAAATTGCTCAAATGGGTGACCATATGAAATTACATACGGAGAATTCATCTAGGGTATCATTAGAACTGGTCTTAGACCAATTCTTGTTAGGATGTAAGATCTTAGAATAATTCAGATTTCCAACAATTAAGAATTGCTCATTAGGTTCTTTGCAGAAACTTTTACAGGTTTTTCGCATTAAACTCACGCTTTTGCAACTCAAGTACATGCAAAAGTACATATGTATATTATATTTACAAAAAAAACATCCAAAAATATTAATTACATAGTAATATATGAAAAAATTTATTATACATACATATACAATGAAGGAATATATGAAAACAGTGTGCATATAATGCAATATAATTCAATATACATTTATATATATGTATGTACCTACATATAACTCGATCTCTAACGGTTCTCCTGCAGCAGCACTTGGTAATTTAACATTCCTAGATATTCATATAATAATTATAACAATTTGTAGACGTAACAGTTCCAACAGAGTTATTAATTACATCTACCAAATTTTCACGATTTGAGCTATCAGCGATCAGCTAACATATTTCTTGCATTAAATTTGATTTTGGAACAGACTTCTTCGATGAGGTTCAGCATTGATGAATATGGTGGTAGAAAAAGTAGAGTGTGCCTTGTTTGACCAACATGATCACGCACTTCATGCGTCTTGTGGATACTTCCGTCGTTCAAAATCAACCATACTTCGTCCAGATTATCGTCTTCTTCTGAAGTAACCCCTTAAGAAAGTCACAGAAAATATTTCAGTTGACTGTAGACTGCTGAATTACTCAATGCCATACTATTCCCCGTATATTAATTGCCGCAATTAAGGAAACATTTCGACTTCTAGCCTCTAGCATGGTCACGTGAGCTGTTATGGTAACTCTCGATCGTGCTTTTGTATATTGAACTAGTATATACACGTCTTTTAGATTTAATTCAACTAATTTTATTTCTGTTGTATTTCTGTGTAATTAGTTTAATTAAATCTAATAAAGGTATAATTTCATACATACATTCTTCTCCATACATGAAATTGTATGAATTATAATAAAATTTTTGAATTCTTACAATGTAATTAACATTTGATGATTTTTTAAAATATAATTTAACTTTCAAAAGGATGAATTTAATTTGCAAAAGGGTGAATTTAATGTGAAAAACCTGTACCAATGTAAACAAAGAAAGTATGTCTGATTTATGCGATGTGGGATCATGATTAGGATTTGTGGGCATTTACCTAAAACAATGACATTCTCTACAAGCAATTTTAGTTCTTCTAGTAAGTCTAAAAATATTTTATTATTTATTAAACTTTAATGTTGCCACATTCATTTTTTTCCGATTAAAGGAAACAGCGATTTTGACTAATAACCATTGAACACAAAGCAGGAAAAAATTAAGTATTCTCTGATATAAAAAAAATTAACTGATCACCAAATAAGGAATTCAATAAAATTCTACACCCAAAAACACAGATTTGTACAGAACAGTACCCTTTTTACTAAAGTGATTGGAAAAAACTGGATTTCATCCTTATCAAATTATGATTTTAAGAAATTTTGTCATTAGATTTTTTTTAGATTATTATAACCAGACCTCTTTCGTGCAGAGTTTGAATTTACTTTCTATAAGGCACACAATTCCATTATATTCGCAGTCTCTGTTTCAAATCCGTCTTTACACCCATTCCCCGTAAAAAGTCAACATCATATCCATAATCAATGGCAATTTAAATATTTATTATTTACTCTTTCCAAATCAATAAGTATTTCTATGTCAGCCTTCATGCCTCATGCTAATTCTATTTGCCAATATTACAATGTTCGGACTACTTTGTAGCATTTTCAAATTCAAAGATATCATTTTCCGTAGACCAAGTCCACCCCTATAAGACTTAGTAGCTTCCGAATCTAGTTGTTCAGATAATCTAATTTATACTAAAGGCCTATATCATCCTTTTGGATATTTAAATTGTTAACACTAACGGCATCAGATGAAGGTATAAGGGTCGCCTCGAGCACAAGTTTTAGTAGTGTAACTTACCTCTTTCCAGATTGTTCCACTGATTTAAGTTATTTCCATGAGCGCTTGGCAAACTTGCTGATTTGCAGTCCGGTTACCTTGATTTCTTCTTAACTGAAAGACCATCTCAACGTCTTTCGCAAGGCTGTCCGTACATCTATCACAAATCGAACGAGTTATGGCCGGATTAAATGTCTTTAGTGCTTTGGCAATCGAAACATCTTATCTAATTTGAATGTCTTGCATTGATACTAGCAGTGAATTTGGAATTAAATAAGTGAAATCCGGCTTAAGGAAGTAAATGCTAAACTTCACTAACTGTTCAATACCATCAATGCCATTACTGCCACATAAATGCCAAAATATAAACTATCGTACAAGGATACAATACATTTTTCTTAGATGTTTCATACTTTTATTTAATTTCGCTAAGCATATGTAGTATAGACATTAGTTAAACTAATATTAGCCTTTATCTTGGATTCTATGTTTAAACTCTTCATTTTGCATTACGTATGTATAGGAAAATATGTAATTAATGCTACTTTAGTTGAAAAACTATGTCCACCACATGCGGCACACCCTTGAGTTAAAATGACGGTTCATCAATGTCCGATCAGGACGCCATTACTTTCGGCCCATTGTTCATCTTAAGATCCAAAAGTAGGACCAATCAATCAACTATTAGAATTTACAATGAGCTTCAAATGGTAATATATCTACATATATAAATATATACGTATGGATATATATATATATATACGTGCATACAATAAGACCGCCTTCACTTTTAGACAAGCAAAGCCTATAAGGCGGATGTGGAAAATATAAAACTTTCACTACGCTCTTCAGTACATTACAGTAAGCCTTTGTATCACTTTTTTACATTATTTCTTAACACTTCGAAAACTACTTACATATCTATATGTACGAAGCACTCGTAAACTCATAAGCTCGCATAAGAGAGATTATAAACTTTTTTTATATTCTTCATTATCTCAAATGTAAACTACTTAAATTTATCATTTTTCATAGTTACTGCGCTTGTGGTGTGGGCATGGATAAAATTGTGAATAGAACTCCTACGTCTAAAGCTTCGCACCCTTTTAACTCGACGCTTACATGATTTAAAATTTAAAACTAAGCAAACAAACAAAACCCCGCTTAAGAAGGATTTCCGATCAAATCCACTCAATTCAGACATTTGAGAAGGCGAATTATACTAGAAGTACTTGTCTTAAACTATTCTCGTAATATGCTTTTGAAACTTTTCCTTACTTATGGATAACAAATTTAAGTATACGTACCTTAACACCGAGGATTATGAAAAGTAACGAAAAGAGGATTATCGCTCGCATGGCTGTAGCTTCAAACGTAACTGGGAAAACAATACCTTTTAAATAAGAAAACTTTCACTGGTAGATTTCGTGAGTTGCAACCGCACTAGTAGTGGGAACACTTATTTATAACAGCCAAAACACATGCGAATCAATCCTTAAATGACGTCCCGAAATTCACGAAACTACCGACAACACTTGCAACAGTTCAAATGGAAAACACCACTGAGCGAACCTTAATTGGCAATAAACTTTCGTTGGGTACAACTTCCGAACTAATTGAACTTTTCTAAGTAATCCTCCTTAACTTTGCAGAATATCGCTTAAAATCTCAGAGGCTTATCAAAAGAAAAACCAGAAATTTGTCAGCTGCGCTTAGCTAAAGCAATCCGCTGGGGCTTACAGAACAGATGCCAGCAGAATGACGGTAAATCCCGTATCATTGTCCTTTTATATACTTTCCTGAATCTGAAGCTTTGCAGACACTTGTTGGTGTACATTTCTGTATAGAAAATAGCGTCGAAGTGAAGGCGGATGATTTTACAGCAAAGCAAACGGACAAGGACTTGCATTGTAATGCCAAAGCTCTGAAATGGAGGAGGATTTGATCTATGCATTTAACATGCATTTCTGTGGGATGCTGTGCTTGCTTTGGGCAGTTCGTGATAAATAAAATTTTATCTCATAATTTTATTTAAAATTTCCATTTACCCAGAGCCATCTATAGACAATTGAACGATTTTCAAATACCTTGAGGAATTTAAGATGAGTCCTAGAAATAATACCTTGGGGATGTTATTTGTTTAATGAGGGCAGAAATAATGCAATTGCAAGTGGATTTGGACAAAGATGTAGAGTTACATCAACAACTTTTAATTTTATGTACATATATGTATGTGTTTCATCATTTATTTAGTTCCTTACACAGAAATCTATTGTCTATTTAGAACTTGTGCAGGCAGCAAATAGAGTATACGCTAAGTTTCCATCACTGCAAGGAGTAATTTTTGCAGACAAGTAGTATATTATTTCCTGTGGATACTCCTAGTGGATAAGCTGAGTATGGTAAGTATGCCGCAAAAAGTTTGTTCGAATTGTTTGTCGGACATGCTCTGTAAAATAGGCGAAAAATATATGCCCCAAAAACAAACTTGCTAAGCAAGCACGACATTATGACATATCTCCGAGATTTTATAACCAATGGATGTACTATAAGCAAGTCAGTTAAGTTATATATGTTCTTTAATAGAATGCATATTTCAAACCAAGATTGAGAGCCGTTTGGGGGGGGGGGGGCGCAAAGATATTGAAGTATCCGAAATAAAAATATTAAATTCAAATTTTTTAAGAGAATGGCAATCAATTAATTCAGTTTAATAACAGCATAAAAGATTGCAATTACAATTGCAATTCTTTAATTTTCCACAAATCAACAACTCTTATAAATACTTGTCAAGTAAAATTAAACAATTTTGATGTCTTGTTACATGGATGAAAGCGGAGCCCTCATATGCTCCATTTCATACGCTGGTCAAAGTTAACTTAATGACTAATTTATTTAATTATTAGGTTATCTGTGATTATTACAAGGTAAAACTAGTGCTTTGGTTAAGAGAAGATGGATGCAAGAAAATAATGTAAACTAGCAATACACTGAGGCAATACACTGAAACAAATACCATCAAAATGTTGTAAAAAAAACTTGCCAAGCGTATAGATAGCAAAAACACAAGTTTTACGATAAAATTTAATTTTGTTTTTAAACATCTTAAATAAAAAGCAGTTTTAATTTATTAAGCACCATTTTTTAAACATAAAAATCAACTCTGTTATTAATCCATTCAATTAATTTTAAAGAGAACCTTCTAAATATCAAACTCAACATTTTAATTTTAATTCTTTTTTTATTTTTAAAATATTGTGTTTTTTAATTGAAGCAAAAACGGTTTTAAAAAAACCTGCTGTTTTTAAATGTCAAAACCATTTTTATGCCTTTAAAGACAGATTGTGATTTTGCACTACATTGATTTACATTATTGAAATCCTTACAAATGCAAAACTAATTTTAGAATACTTCACTTAAGTTCGTTGAGATTTCAGAAATTTGTTACTAAAATTGGATTGAAAAGCATTTGCGATATATGTAGCTTGTCAAAAACAGCAATCAATTTGCATGAAATAAAAATATTTGAGGTGATATCCAAGTCCAGGTGAAATAGAAAATATTATTTGTTGATCAAGATATGTAGTATAAATTGAAGATCAAAGAAACAATTTCAGTACAACATTAAAACGATTTTCAAGGTATTCACACATGAGCTTTTGTACTTAACCCTTTTGGCGCTATGGACGTATAAATACGTCCCCGAATTGAGTACTGCGAGCGCTATGGACGTATATACACGTCCGTATGTCGTCGAGATTTTGTATCTGTTGAATGAGAGCTGATAACATCAGATTTGGATGAAACTTTCACAGTTTCTATGGAATACCAAAAAAACCCACACATATTTTTTTTCCCCTACCATACCCCGTGATCTTACGTCATTTTCAAAAAATCATATCGCGAGAACGGAGCATCAAATGGCAAATGAAGCTTAACGCTTTACATGTACCGGACGAAACATCATTTGGTTGTGATTTTAAAAATTCATAAAAAAAATAACCTTGCTTGGGAGGGTTGTAGAATAATGCCGTTTTTTAGTTGTATTTATGGTGCTCGGGAGAAAAGGTAGGTGAAAAAAAAAATTTAATTATAGGTTCAGTGGAGGGCGGGGTGTACCACTCTCCATAGGGGTTGTCCAAAATGGGGCATGTAGAGTATCAAATTAAAGAGGGAAGAGAGTGTGATCGAGTGGCAGGATTCCTTTTTTGATCCAATAAACTTCATGTGGACTTTTTTTACCATTAAAAATAGATTTTTTGCACTTGGGTCATATAGACCCCTTCCTTCATTTTGCATATATTTTGTCCATTCTTTCTTTCGTATGTATTAGCGGTGTGTGAATATTTTTTATTTGGGTGGCAAAGAATATAGCTAAGATATGCCGCAATACTAGGTGTGTAAATTTAAGTGGTAAGCCCAGCAGGCTGGAGGATGGAGATTTAACCGGAAAAAAATTTCAGATATTTTAATAAATAATTTTTTGAAATCAAATTTTTATTTTGGATATTACCTAGGAAGGCTAAATAGGGGTAGTTATTTAAAAAACCTCTTTGTCCTAAAAATAATTCTAATAATATAAATAAAATAAATATGAAGCCGAATTCATTTGGCATTTGAATCGGAAAAATCGGTTTCTCCGTTCTTGAGATAAGATTTTTTGAAAATGATGTTTCATCTTAAAATAGCGAGATTTCTAACCCCCTAGCGGGAAGTTGGGGCATGGTAGGGGAGAAAAAACTATGAAAATTTCATCCAAATCGGAGATGGTCGGATTGTTAATAGTATTCCGCACTAGGTTGTGCCGCATAGAGTAGTAAATTCCGCCGATACGACGCACATTCGCCAAAACTATGTAGCACCGAAAGGGTTAATTAAATAAATTTCGTTCGGATACGTACATTCTTTTATTCCTTTTTAAAGAAGACTTCACTTTTATTGAGACGTATATTGCTAAATGTTACATTCCACAATTATTTAACAAAGAAGAGATATGTCTGCCTAGGAAAATCTTAAAATTATTTTGATGGGTAAATCACATACTTTTGTTTTTAATCTTAGTGTCTACTTTTCGAACTGTGGTTGGCATCATCAGGAGTTGTTTACAGCCCTAAAACAAAGCTAACTTAATAATTATTAGGATATCTTTGCCTGAGTGTCTGTCATGACTGAAATGAGAGCCAGATATAACCGAACACTTTCCGTGTGCTTGTCCGGCATTTGCCCGGAGCAGGCTGGACATGCTACTTGGGTCTGCCCTTCTATCTGTAGATGAGCTGAAAATTTACCTCACCAAGACCTTATCATTGAAAGGACAGGAAAGTTTTGGTGATGCAGTTTCTGGCAGATTAGCACAATGGACCGCCCTGTTCTACGTGCTTGGGATATCTAATCCCCTGCCTTTAAAAAATAATAATAATAAGTGGTTCGTACCTATTACTTGAAAAGAAATTGCAATCTCGACTTGGAATAAATTATTACATTAATGTGGTCAGAATATTTAGTCTATACAGGGTGTTTCTATCTAGGTGGTCATAGACAGGAGGTAATATTACTCACCTATACGAACAAACATTGTATGGGGGGGGGGGGGTCCACATCAACCGTTTGGGAGATACAAAGTGATTAAAAACTTATGCTAGTTTTTCAAAAAATACCCTGTATCTTAAAAACTACAGGGTGCGTGGTTGCTGCCACTGTATGTAGAACTTCATAGCCATTCCAACGACTGCTCAGTCAACTCCCACTTCTCTCCTCTTCGGAGTTCTGGTGGTCTAAATTAAAAATTTCGGATTATCTACCAATTTTTTTTTTTTCACTTTGACCTCTATATTTTTGGAAAACGGTGGTTAACATAACTTTTTTTTTATAAAAACTGTAGACTCTCCTCTTTAATTTGACCTAACACCATAATGCTATCTGTAGCCGTTAAAGAGTTATTAGCTGTATGATAGTATGGTTGCTTACGCATTGCATGCTCAGATATTTGGCTCTCGGCGTGGAGTTGCGCTAAACCAACCGGGTGTCGTGACCCATAAATCGGCTGAGATTTTAGATGGGTCTCGCTTCGACCAGTAAGCTGATGTAAAGCATGCGCTGGCATAATTGGTATTCATAGGATCAGGATATATTCTGTCTCATGAGGGCGCTGATTGTCGCTTTGTTACTAATACGTGCATTCAGACTGCCGTGGGATTAAGGCTGCATAACTAGGTGCTCACGTTAAGCCCAAGGACTTTCTGTATCAGTGAAACAGACTACGGAAATGCAGTCTGTGATGCGCAATGCTACCTTGGTGAAAATATATAAGAGGAAATCATGCATACATAATCACAAAAAGTTTGATGTGTACTGCTGTTAAACATTAATAAATTAGTAGCGCTTTGGATCTCTTAACATATGCACTGTAGTACCTATGGTGCGGAGTGTGTAACATAAACGGAAGTTATATGCTGACATGCGCGAGAAAATTATTAAAAAACAAAATAGTTCCTTGACACTGTAGGACGATACATGATAAGGATGGTCATGGTACGTGGAAGTTACGTGCTCGCAGAAATCGAATATAAATAAGATCTCAAACAAATGCCTTATGGCAAAGGTTGATGAATGATTTGAAGAGTTAAGCTTGAATGATAGTAGTATTTATATATCTAGTAATTATAGTCAGCTATAAGATTACTAATGTCTCTGTTGAGGCCCCTTTATGAGAGCTAGTATGATGTTGACAATTATGCTCCTGCTCCAAAGTGTATCATCGTCTCGTAACGAACAACGATGCTGTAGATTTTTAAAGCTCGTGGTACATAGTCGATGAAATGTGATAATTTCGTTCTTCTTCTGCTGAAATTTCAGTAATTATGAGAAAATGCCATTTTTTTTTGTCCTGCAATGCATGGTGCCTTAGTTAAGGTGCTTTGCAGTTCCTAAAATGTACAAATTTATAATGAAGGAGATTTCTCGTCTAACAGACTGAAATTTATTGAAAATAATTTCAATAAATTTACAAAATGCATTTTAAGTGCAAAAAAAATATTGAACTTTTCGACCCAGCGATCAGAGAGGTCTCATCGGTATGGTTATCTCTGATCGCCTACCATAGAAGTTCAATGTTGGAGGTCACATATAATTCACACATACTTTTTATAAAAAGTACTTATATGGGCAATTGGTGTGACCTCCAACATTGAACTTCTATGGTAGGCGATCAGAGATAACCATACCGATGAGACCTCTCTGATCGCTGGGTCGAAAAGTTCAAATTTATAATCTGCAGAGAATATTCACAAGATCGTTGGTGCTAGTTATCATGTAGTCTACAGCTTATATTAAAGAAAAATGTCCAATAGTCCAAGGCTTTTGAAAAAATATGAAGTATGATTTTGGGAGGAGGGAAAATAGTCGAGTGAATCGGTAAAATAATTCCAAATAAAATATTATTGTATCATAAAAACGAGAAAAAACACATTTACTTGAGCGGCTAATAGTTATTAATTTTGTTTACTATTAGAATCAGCTTAACACAAGCTCACAATTGTGACATATTTAATAAATAATACTATAGTCAGTGTAATCTCTTCTGCAATAAAAGCATTTTTCGGCAGGGAAAGCGAAGTCGTGCATGTAAAATATTGTGAAACTTATTGGTAGACTCAAAACTTGTTTTCGAAATTGACCCAGCCGTAGAAGTTCACTAAGAGAGTCATACGAAGTTTTTCTGGGTTTTAGAAAAAATCTTCTTGTTGAAATAAAAGCAGGACAATTTTAACGTCTATTAAAAGACATCTTACAGAAGTTGGATTACACATGCTACGAGCCAGGCAAGATTTAAAATTTCAAAATTTATCATCATGTAAAATATTTAATTTTGGTCGAATGAATAGCGCATAAACTGAGTAGATCCAGTACAAAATGCTTTGGCCGCAGTGATGTAAATTTCGAAAATCCATTTGTTTAAAATTTTGGTATACTTGCTTAAGATTTGCTATAGTATGAGCCGTTTTCCCCTAAACAAGAGTAATTTTACGAAGCCTTGATTTTCCATGCTCCTTGTTGTTGAAATTTCATCCATAATTTTGGAGATGTACTAGTCTTCTGGGACAAGCTTCAACTTCCCTTTCTCTATTCTTTCAAACTTTTCTTTTGAAATTTCAATTAAACAGGAATCCAGACAAGAGACAGAAAAATCTTCAAAAGGTTTCTGGAAAATATTTCGAGATATTATTTCCATCACTTTCATAAATTTCTTGCTGCTATTAAAAAACCAAGACAGTTTATTTATTCAATGATTTCAATGCATGTTCAGTGTTAAAGTAATCTTCCTCAATGCAAGATTCAATGGCTACTTCAAGTGCTGGCTTGTTGTCAGCTGATCTCTACCACGATGCTTAGGCGAACGTTTTCCAGAAGGATTAAAATATTTTGATAATAAGTCAAATTGTTTCTCAATTTGTTTGCTAAATAATATTAGAAAAATCTGTTCTATTTAAGTATTATTATATTTAACACGTTGTAATGTATATGAGGATTTCGAATTATTCAAACATTTTTAAGAAATCATAACTGACGACAATCACCGAAAATCACGCGAAAAAGTTTTTCGCCCGATAAAACATAAAAGTTGTGTTTTTGTTAAAAATCTGAAGTAAATATACATTTTATTAGTAAAATTATTAGTTTATCCTATTTCCCATGATTTTATTAATCATTGGAGCAAAGATCTTGTTTTAAAGTGGAATAAATTGAGTTTTTCGGTTTACATTTTTCGATTCTTATTTTAATTCAATATCCGCTACATATTTTTTAATTGGTTGTGAATAATCGTCGTGAAACATTATACTAAACTCTTTCAACAGACTACAGGGAATAAACTTTACCTTCTCGAACGCAATACCTTTTAGAAAAGCAGACCTCCATTTCGGGAATGGGCAAAAGTATTTGCAAGATTTAATTATAACGATCATAAGATTTTAAAATTCTTTCAAAACCCCCTCTTAACTGATACATAAATAACACCTCTTACCTTCACTTGGACACCCGTAATAACGTGAAGGGACTCATATACTCTTTTCAACTCAAAATTGTAAAAATATTTCTGATAATCCGATAAGTGAAAAACTGTCATACACGCTCCCGTATCCACTTCAATTTTAAATTTTTTACCTACAATAAGCATTTCAATATACAAAGGATCTTGCACAAACCTTGAACTTATATATCCTATCTTAAGATTTGCTAATGTGTCACCTGAACTACAACTGGATTCATCCATTTTTCTAATGCTTCCGCTCTTTTGCTGTTTTTTCCTTGAATCACAATTCGTTGGCTCTGCACACCGACGCTATATGTCGCCCTCAATTTTTACATTTATAGCACTGGATAAGCTTTGATGACGGGCTTTTAGAAATACGTCTTTGACTGCTACTTCGTTCATCTTTTGATTTCGCTCTCAATATTATAATTTTATTTTAAAGTAGTTGATTTGTTTAATGACCTAAATGGCCCTACTAGCAAAATGCTACAAGAAAAAAGACTAAATAGCACAATTCTACAGAATACGAAATTATTTTTAAACGCTTTTAACGTTTTCAGACACACTCATGGGTAGAGCGCCCCGGGGTTTTGCAAACCAAGAGTTTTCGGTTCGATTCCAGCCAGTCAGCAAAATTAAAATAATTAAAATCAGGTAAGACAAAGCGGATTAACCAACCAGACATGATGTGACGTCATAGGATCAGCAAAGACAGGGCGGATCAGCCAACATATGATGCCATAGGAATCGTCCAGCTAAGACAGAACTTGATTGATCAGTCAGGTCCGGAATTGTGACATCACCAGCCATCAACAGACAGCGGATGCCATCAGCCAAAACAATAATCCCCTGACGACAAGACTTGCGCCTCGAATGCAATCAGAATTCCCTGTGACATAGTCAACTAAAATGCAATCTTTCATCAAAGTCAAATTGTGCCCCCAAGAACAGACACGTGGGGTTCAAAAAGCCATCCAAGACCAAACACTTCCGGTTTCAAATGCCAAGGTCGAACGTTGACGTGTCAACATTTTTCCTATGTTAACCAAAAGGTTCCCGCGCTCAACCGTCCAAATAAGGAGAGGGTAATGTATGTGACGTCATCACTTAGTCTTGAGCAGTGCGATTTTTTCGAACTTGCTAAAGAAGTTGATTTTACAGCGGAATCTAGTTCGCATTGCATTGATGGGCAAGATAATTTCATCCGGAAGTACATTTTTACTTTGCTATTCCTATTCCCATCCGTCAATGATTGATTTAAGCAAATGTAAGTTAAACAGTCAGTTTTTGGATTCATTTCTAATATTAATAGTCTGTTGAGGGTAACAACTCAAGACTCGACACCTACCTACATGCATTGTCATATTCGCTCTGACAACGCAAAGCAGCACCACAAAAAATGTTTACCAAGGGCGTGCGCCTAGCGGCCAAGAAAAACATGAGCCGCCCTTGCTAGGGTTGAAATCAAAACTGGACAACAACGTAAGGGAAAGAAATTCTAATATTGATTTTGTGGATTAAAATTACACGCAATAAACGGTTTATAAAAAATAGCATAAAATTAAATTTAAAATATGAGAACAAAAAATTTAAGATAAATTTGATTTTCGAAAATTTAAAGCTTTATTAAGAAACTTCGAATTCGAAATTATTTGAATGCAGAACGATGTGACATTGAAAATGCTACCACGATTGAATAAATCAACACAAAATAGAATAGAAAATATGTGAAAAAATTGACGCTCGTTTTGAAATCCAAAAAATTCATTTAAATTTCACATAAAATAAAATTTATGACCATAGCTGATGTCCTAAGTTCGCGAACTTTTAAAAACTGTGGAGGTGTGTGTATTTTACACATTTTTCGAATGTAATTCCATTCCAACAGCATGTGTACTTGCACGTAATTCAGAGAAAGCCGCAAGACTCAGCAAAAGGATCGCATTTGTTCATGTCCTCTGAATGGAGCTCTGATTTCATCGCACATACATATAAAAGTGGTAGCACCCCACGAGTTCACCTTAACCCAACCCATTAAAAAGATTATTGTTGTACACATCGCTATAGAAACGTCTTAAGTTACGCACCGTGATTATCTCTGAACGTAACCGCTATGTGGCATGCAGATACATATTCAATAAGACCATGGGCATCATACTCCAGAACAACGTTTTGAATCTTTGTGTGCTTTAAGTTTCTCATTTATCTCGTCCCTAGTCCCAACCCCCAAACGGCAAATTAAATTGGGATGTTGGTATTCAATGCATGTGGGGCTCTTAATTAGAAGTTCAAATCATATCCGGGAGCAATCGAAAGACTTACCAAATAGACCGCACAATGTGTACTTAGATGCGTGAAAGTCGTAATTTCAAAGTGCGGTCAAGAGTGAACTAGACCAAGCGACCGTGTTTAAGTGAGTTTCAAAGCAAAGGGCATTTATGATGTAGCTTGTGGGCACCATGGTCAGTTGGTCAAATGCTAAACGCACTACCTGCTCATTATGAGGTTCTCCTTGAATGACCAATGCCAAGGTAGGTTATGGCAAAAAATGCATAAATTCTGCGTTCTATTGCCCTATCACTCAGTTCTTTGGAATCTTTCTTCAGTGAAATCTTGGATTTGCGTTTGATGTAGCTTAAATTTTTGAAATAACTTCTTTGAGTGTAAAAATTGTTAGAACTTTCTTATATACAGTTTTGGAGAGAGCATAAACCCCGAACATCGCATTAGTATTGCATTCCAGTAATGAGACACATCCTGTTAGCGGTTGGCATAATTCTGCTAGCGCAGAATTGCAAGTGCAAAGATGTGGACTCCTACACTTTGATAAGTCTAACGAAGGAGCTTAACACTGTCATAAACGGATGTAAAAGCTCTCTTGTAAGTCATTAATACTTTTTACAAGGACTCTGTCTTACGCTGAAATACGCCTTCACAGTAATTTTTTTAATTATCAAGTGCATATCCCTTTTGTATAAAGTGTTCAACTCCTTTGATTAATACAATTAGGTACTTTTTACAAGTGACTCGGTGAAAATAGTCGGTACGGTGACAAACTTCCTATCTTTTATTGGCTGGAGGATGGCTATGCTCTGGCTGGCAAGCCTACGATTCCACCGCAAGTTGAAACTTGCAGATTTGTGTTTTAAGGCTCTCGATCAATGGTTTATTTTGGATTTTATAGCTCTTTCTACTTATATATGAGCTCTGCTTACTGGATTGAGAGGACTGGTAATCTCCCACTATCAAGATTAGCAGGCTGATGAGATTTTCACAGAAATATTGTTTTTGAAGCCAAGCCTCCTGTCATGGATTGTTTGATTGACTTTATACAAATCATGTGAGTAAAATTTTTCGCGATAGTAAACAGCAAACACAGTCCCATAACTGTCATGCAACTTCATCCAATTTACATTTTGGTAAGTAGCATTCTTACCTACTTCAGGGCAAATTAAATGAATTCTACTCATAAGCCGATGGATGTGAGCGCTTGCTGTCTACGGTCTATGTTGTGACTATTATCAATGCGTGCCCGATTTTTTACGCAGACCTCGTATAAATAGTACCTTAGGGGTCAGCGGACATGGTAAAACTGTGAGCAGTTCCTACCAAGGTTGTTTGTATCGAAATTATCAGAAAAATCCATCCAAACTAGACTGGTTAAATATCTCGATGTCGGAACACTAGTTAAGTTATTTACCATGTTGTTAGTTACATAAAAGTTGCAATGGAAATAAGTATGAAGGTCATGGCTGTATTCCTTAACTTCACTAAGACCTCACATCGCTTCTTTTTTTCCTGAGCTGTCCAATATTGTATTTCGAAGCAAACGAATCCCTAGCGTTGTTTCGTTCTTATCTGTCTGAAACAACTCACAATATCGTAAGCAACCCGCCGCAAATATTCTGAGGAATTCATTTGAATTATATGCTCATTTGGGTTGGCAGCATTCATTCTTTTAGGAAAGGTTTTTTATACATGAAATTCATATCGTTCTTAGTAGCAGGGCGTTAAATGTGAATCATTTCCTTATGTAGTGAATATCAATCTACTCGCGAGTTCGCCCAAAACTAGAATGACAAATCCAGAAGTTTAATCTGGATTCTCATCCTCAAACAAGCGAGCCGACTTCAAGTTAATGCTAATTATATACTCGGCTGGGTTTTTCCCGAGGGTTGATCATGTCATTTTCCAGGTTACAGTTATTATCCCTTCACGGCGGCATCTTTGAGGCCGCATTTCTGTACACCTTTCTTGATAAATCACTTAATTGCCAGGGTCTGCCTTTATTACTTTGCCTGTCTTGAATCGTTGGCATCGAGTCAGTATATTGGGCTCACTTTTAAGACAGATCCCTTAGTATGTCTTTTACCTGAATTTGCTTCATAATTGGTATCGTACCTGGCGACGTATTCATTCCAGGCAATAAATGCGAAATATATTTTGAAAAATTATGGATCCTACACTTATTTCATTCAAATACCATTAACCGTCGCTTTTAAAATTAATTTCACCAGTACCCATACCATTTTGGAAAAAATGTAGGATCTGCTGAAAATATATCTTGTGACCGACCATTTACAAAATCGTTTCTTGTGAGATCTTGATATAAAAAGGTGTGATAGGAATGATATTTTTGCTTTGTTAATATACTCACTACAGATGGTTGACTACTACCACTATAACGTGTCATTATTAACGGATTGGCTGCAACTGCAGTATGTCTGTGGTAACCAGTATCGTTTACAAGCAAACTTCTACTGGAGTATTGATGGGAACTCAATTATACATTTCCACTACTTCTCACTTTTTTAGCCTTTTAACCTGCTCAAAATGCTATATACCTGCCGGCTAGGACATAGAATAGTTAAAGTATAGTACCTTCTGTACAAATGAGGATAGTTAAGATCAAATAGATTTTTTATCTGCTGGAGCTAAATTCCAAATATCAACAATTACTGTGGACCTTGGAATTCCTGGCTTTTCAAAGACTTCAGATGATCAATATCCAATATTGCCTTTAGACTGCCACACACCGACGCAGCAGAAAGTCCTTGGGGTTTTACGTGAGCTCCTGCCATCTTGGCTTAATCCCACGGTGATCTTCATACTCGGATTAATTGTGTGACGTCACTCATCGCCCTAAAGAAACATTGCTGCTTCTGAAGTATCAGTCAACGCCAAGTGCATGCTGCACTGATGGGAGCGAGACCTATCTAAAGCTCTGCCGTTCTATGGGTCCCGGCACCCGGTTGATTAAGCGGAAGACCACCTCAAGCTCCCACCCAGATTCGGCGAAAGGATAACAGCAATCATTCACTTACGTGAATCATCGCTGAATCCTCCCGCCCTCACCACGGTGTTCACTCCTCCCGCTATTTGGGCGTCAACCACAACTACCACGTTACTCCCCGAAGGCAACGAAGGGCCTCACCAACGTCGACATGGAAGAGAGTTCCACCTGCCTTATGAATTCAAACGTTACTCTTCCTTTGTCGCTCTCATTCCATCTGGCCTGCCATCTGCCGCAGTGCATTTTCCCTCTCCCTTTTGCTTAGGCCTTGCATAGCTTCATTTGACATCCATTCTTGCTCAGTCAGGGCAATTCCCTTTTTGATCCTGTAGGACAAGCTCTTGCCTATCACTACAAGATCAAGCGGGGCTGCGCCCATTAAGACCTGAAGAGCCTCTGTCTAAACAGTGCGGCACACAGCTAGATACGCCAATAGCATGATGCTCTGACGTGAGAGAATTTTGCTCTTCCTACAACGGTTTTTACACTATCGCTCCAGACCGATGCCCCATAAGTTGCACACGCAACAAATATGTAGGTCCTCATAGATCATCCGCGTTAATCTTCTGTTTAGACTTGCTCCTCAATACCCGACGAAGCTGGCCAACCAAGCTTTGCATTCGCTTCTTGGCCTCCACAAAGTGGCAGTCAAAGCGCATTCTCTCCGCCATACTTATTCCTAAGTACTTGACTTGGATCACATATTTAAGACTGTCACCATTTATCCTTACAGTTGGGGGACGATTTAACGACAGTTTGCCCTTCAGTAGCATCATTACTGTCTTTTCTCTGGACACACTCACTCCTAAGTGTGTACCCCAGTTATCCACCATGCTCATCAATCTCTCGGTTTTATTCTCTCTTGCTTGACGTGAATCTCCTTCTATTAGCAGAAGCAGATCATCTGCATAAGCGCAGCATTTCCCTCGCTTGTAATTTGCTCTAACAGAGTATCCATCATGAGGTTCCATATAAATGGTAACAGATGGATCCCTGCGGGCAGCCACGAGTAATGTTTCTCCAGACTGAAGTAGTTTCTCCATAGTCCCATTTCCTGATAACCAACCTCCCTCAGTCTATCAAGTACCCTATCACATCACAGGTAATCGAAGGCGACCTTGAAATCAAGAAAGATTCCAAGACATATCGACGCTGGCTTCTACACTATCCTTAACGTACATCCACGCATCTTCCACACATATTCAGCGTTCTCTGCTCAAGCCTGTTAACCATTATTTTCTCCAGTACTTTTCCAAGCACTGGGAGAAGGCTAATTCCTCTGTAAGATCGAGGATTCAATTAGTCAAGCTACTCAGAAATCAGTAAAAAAAGAAGAAAGAAAAACATTGACTTGAGCAGGAAAGCTACTCTCGCATACTTCCATTCACTGGGGAAGTATTCTTTTCTTAAACACCCTTCGTAGACAGCTGCAAGGTAGTCTGGGATTGCACCCCAAATGCTTTTACACATCTCAATTGTCATCCCATCAAGCCCCGGCGATCTCTCAGTGCGAAGCAAGGCAACGCTTTCAGAGATCTCAGCTGTGTCCAGGTCGGGGCCGGCAATAATCTGCCTGTGGGGAGAAGACTGGGACGGCTCCGCATCCGGAAAGAGCCCCTCAGTCACACAGTCATTCCATGTGGTGAAAGCTCCTTCCGCCAAGCGAATTCCACTCACATTGCTCAAATCCTTCTTGTCTCTGCAGATGTTGTACACCCTTCCCCAGGGATAATTTCTGCTATCCCTTACAAAGCGCTTTCAGTCAGACTCTTTTGTGCGCTGCATAATTAGTTTATACTCTCGCACGTCCTGCTGGTAATCTCTTCTGTGCTGCTCTGCGTCGTCCCTCTCCCTATGTCTCGCTCTCTGGAATTTCTTCCAGAGGCGTCTAACATTCCTACGCTTACTCTAACTCACTCATCCACCATTTCACTCGCTCATTCACACTAGTCACCCGCTCATTTACAACACGTATCTGTTCATTCACACTCATAATTCTTAACTCACTCAATGGCACACTGGAAGCTGTTTCCTCCATACAAACAGAGTAATAGATCCAGTCTACCCCGCGAGTATATCATCTCCTCTGATTCCCTTCCTCATTCGTGTCCACCCTTTCGTTCGTCAATATCACCTCGATCAGGTTGTGGTCACTGATCCCATACCCAGCCTTGATAGTCCACCTCGATGAAAATGCCAAAGCTGTATTATTCGTCAGTGTGACATCAATGTCATTTCTTCCTCTGGGGTCATTGAACGCGAAACATTCGATCGGTTCGTTCAATATGTGCAGCTCTTTTTCCAATACAACAGAGTAGAACTGTATGTAGCAGTTACCTGCATTAAACAAAGCTTTCGTCAGACTCCTCAAGTACAGCATTCATGGATTTTTCCTCTTCAGACACCCAGGGGCGGCTGACCATTCGCACATTTTTCTTGAAACCTTGTACCGATATTGTACCCTTCTCTTTTAAATTAAGCCTGTACAAGTCACTCATGAATTCTTCACAAGTAATAGCATAGCGAACTCCCCTGACATCTAGCCCACACTAGAGGTGATAGTAACGATACGTACATTTTGTTGCTCTAAGCGAGTTGTTACAATAACAAAATGTATCAACGATGATTGGCGCACGTAAAAGATTATTGCAACCAGAGAATCTGATATATTCTGCACTTTCGAACTTTACAATTTTTTAAGAAAAATACTTGAGGTCTACGTCAGTAGTATCTTAATGCTAGTGACCGCTGTAACTCTATTCTTAATTAACAATAAATAACCTGAGCAATGCAAATATTTTGCAAACATGTATTTATTTAAAATAACCACCAACGAGTTGTTAAATTTTGACAGGCTGCTGCAAATATTTGGCACTGCTTAAAGGTATTTTCTTTAAGAAAACTCGATGAGATCATGTCGCCAGATATAATACCGCTCTTGGATGGAGTAGAATTGGTGCGTTTTGCTACAAATCCGGCTGGAGGTCGCCTCGCAAAGTTGGTATATAGAAAATAAAACAAAACTTTGTAGTTATTTTTGTAAATAAAAAACTTTTCATATTTTACAGCAGTAGCAACAATAAATCAAGAAGTTTTAGTCAAAATGTGGCAAATGCAACGTGGTCTTATCTTGTTCTGAACAAATTCAGCGATATGCTTTCAACACATGTACTGCAAATTGGTATCAACGATTGGGCTTCCGGTGTACAAGGTAGACTCATTTCATTAAATTTAGGATCCTTTTTGTAGTTATCATTAGAAATTTTCTCTTCAAAATTTGGACAGCTCGTCACAGAAGACATCGCAACCATATGATGGTTGCCATGGTGTTTGGGGTTACAGCCTTGGGTAGTGTAATGGTTCCACTCGGTTTTCAATTTCTTGCAGTAGTTGCTGGAAAAGCTTTATTGCTTGCTAAATTAGCACTTGCGCTTGCTTCTATAAACGGATTGAAAAGGGTAATTAAATTTATATGTTATTTTCAGAATTTCAACTTCTTTTTCCATGACATCAGGTAGCAACTAGCGGAGTACACTATGGATTATATCAAGTTCCAGAACATGCAGGCTACGGATACTATGATAGAGGTGATATTCAGCATCCGAGAAGCTCTAGCTAAGAGCACGAAGAGTGGATTTCCGAATGACTATTTTACTTGATATCAAAATACTGAATTGCATGCTGAAATTCTTAATATAAATTAACTAAAATTCGGATATAAAAGCGTGGTATATAAAAGCAATTTATTTGATTTGATTTTTATTTGATTGCGGTCATCATGGGTTTTTACAACGCCAAAATTTATTTGATGACTAAGTAGATAGCGATGTTATGTGATGAATCGTGTCGATCCTTCGGCTAAGGCAATCAAACAAAGCAAATATAGCTCATAATAGCGCCAGCAAAACAATTTTTTTCCTGTGCCGTGAATTACCTTACGCGGATATTTTATAAATTTATATTGTTTATAATTTTGTAACTTTCTTTTCTATCATTATATTCTCCTCGTATTCATCTCCTTCCTTGGGGATACAATTTAAACTTTCTTTTTGGTAATCTAATCGTACGGTAATCGATGTTTTTGCTTTTGTACATCGGAATGTTTCTTACCTCGTACGATACATGAGGAAAGAAAATTTCATTCTCATCTCATACTTTTTAACTACATTCGCTGTTGCTCCTTGATCAGATCGTAACCTCCTAGTTTTTCTGATCTTCTGGTAAAGAGTTGATGGCTCAGAAATGTGACTCTGTATCTCCCTAGTCTGTTTTTGTTGCCCCTAAGATCTAAGATTTGTCTCACAATCAATGGTTTAATAAATATGCAAAGGAAGAATAAAGAAAAAAGCTGTTAGTAGTTGTTAAAAGATCTTAAGAATTCCTTTTTATTGCAACAGTAAAAGTTTGTGCAGATGGAAAACATATTTTTAAGTTATTTAAAAAGGAAAGGCTGTTTTGTGTAAATATAAAAATTATTTGGACACTTTTTATCGTATTTCCCGAAAAACAAAGCGTAACAAAATAGACGACAATTTCATTTTAATATTCTATTGCTCACTTATATACAAAATTGATGGAGCTAAAGCACGTAAAGTTTTTCACATTTTTAATTCTTAACACTTTTAACTTACATTCTTCTCCTCTCAACGGAGCATAAAAGTTTCATAAACTAAATAAATGCTTCGCAAATAAATTTATACTTATGGACTTAGTCAACTTAAACTGCAACCTACCTAAAGAACACATAAAAACAGGTCGCTTCAATAGTGCAGCCTTCATCGCAGCAGAAAGTAACGTAATGTAACAGATAAGATCACCCATAATTTGTTTTTAATTATAAATAAAATTTTATAATTTCTGCCTATTATAACTAGATGAAATAGCACAACTGGGGTTGTCCTATCATGAAGCAGATGATTTGGCATTTGTCTTCTGAAGAATAGAAGTAGCAAATCGTGGCAAGCATAACCCGAACTTTGTTTCAATGCCATTCAGCATTGGAATCGCAGCCCTATAGCCACCGATGTGATCTGGATTGACTTTCTTGATTGGATCTTCAATAGTTTTCGCTTTCCGCACATCAGAACCTGTCGGTCTGGAACCACCGAAGTCGACATAAAATAGACGCTGTAAGATTTCATAGGATAGCAATGTCACGCCGAATTGCGGTGATGATCTAAATACACGAGCTGAAAGAACAAAATTAAATTATTGGTAAATGTTAATACAATTAAAAATAGATAAAAACTAATGAGTGACCTTGTCTCTGTACAGTAGAGATTGGCTGAAAAAAATTGTCTTGTGTCTCATTATTAAATTAGTAGACAAATGTGAAGGTAAAATCGAATTTGGTTTAAATTTTCATAATCTTTTTGGCGACAGCACAACAATTGAGCGAAACTGCTTTAAACAGAAACATTTTCGCTTAAACGTGCTGTGCTACACCGACTAAACAAAAAGCAAAATTGCTGTAGAGGACGTTTACGCATGTTGGATTGTTTTGGACCCCAAAGCAAAAGATCTTTGTTGATGGTAAAACTATCCGCCCCACTGTTCAGTTTATTGCAATTTGTAGAGTGCAAAGATGTTTCTTGCGATGCAATTAATTATTATAATTATTTTTACAAATAACTTTGAAAGAACTCTGGAACGCATCACGCTCCTTGCTTTCAAACCCAGCAAAATAGTTGTTCTTTAAACAAAGTACTTTTTCTCTAATCAAGAAAGTGAAAACGTTCGCCTTTTGCTTAAAGCGAAAACGTTCTCCTTAAAGCAGTTTTTCTCAATTTGTCTGCGCCCGGCCTAAGAAGAAAATATATCCATCTATATCCAATTGCTTCTTTAGTTCAATTTAACTTTAACATGGTAAGGCGATAACTATGCTTCTAGCCCGGCAGATAATTGAATCTAAACATTTGCACAGATAGTTCCCTCACATATAGAAGATATTTCTTCCTCGAAACAAGCATTAAGAACGCATATTTGGAAGACCCACATAACCGAAGTACACAGAACTGTGGAAAACATAGTCGGGAAATTATTGAGAGTTTAAAGCGCACTACTCACTTCCTTCATGGAATAAAAAGATAATTCCCAAACATGCAATTAGCGTTCAACTTGAAACAATCAGAGATGTTGAACGGGTGCATATTTATCCATATCATTTATCAATAAAAAATGACACATTGATTAGGTTAAATCCAATAAATGACCTATTCTAGAGTTGCTTTTCGATGAAATAATTTGCACTGAAACCACTACATATAAAGCTCTTCACACAGAAAAATTGGTGCTCGGTACAAAACTAAGGAAAGTAAAAACTTGTACCACCGTATTACTGTCAATATTATTTCATTCTATGTCATTACACTGCCAAAAAAAGTTTGCAGGAGCAAGTAAAAGAAGTTTGCTTTGTTCTCTTGACCCGAAGGTGTGCAATAGACGATAGGGAACAATTTGCATGAATATCGGCCATTCAACATATATGCGTCCGTTATCTTTTACATACAATTTATTCAAAAGAGATACCTCATCAGAATCTACTTCATTTCAGTAAGAGAGTAGCAGTAAGAGATCAGGAAACCCCGTTAAAATACTCTAGCTCTGCTTCCTTGCGAAGACAAAACAAAGAATATTAATTTATTACATACCTGCTGTTCCTTTCCAAAGTGCTCGAGGTCCCTCTTCTGCCATAATTTTTTTTGCTGCATCAAAAACTCCTTTATATGTTGTTTGTCCTGTTCTTGCGACAACTTGCAATCGTGTTTTGATTACATCAGCAGGAGTCACCAAGGAGGCCGCAGGTACACCGGCGATTGCACCAGCAAGTAAAAGTGTCAGCGGATGGTTATATCTTTATAGAAAATAATATAATGTGAATACATAATTACATGATTACAGCAATATTACGATCTTACCCATCTTCATCAGCTAAGGAAGCTTTCACATGAGCGTACGTGGGGAAGTAAATGGCAGAGAATGGAACATCACGCAATAAACATGCACGTGCACCCTTGTACAAACCAAATAATCCTAAATCACGGACGACAGTTAAGGCACGAACTTTTGCACCACCTGTTATTGTAAGGCAAAAATTATTATACAATAATGGATGAAGGGCAAGCAATTGTATAAACTTACCGGCTATTTCACCAGCAACTTGCAGTCTAATTTTGACAATTTCTAAAGGATTTGTGAATATTACTTGAGATGCGCCAGCCTTTACAAAGAGAAGGAATTTAATAAATATTTACATATATAAAAACAAGGCATTCAGTAACTCACGCATGCTCCGGAAATGATTTCAGCATAGACCTGAATAGCACCTTGCTTATCAGATAACTTGTCTCTAACAAAATCATTAACGGTTAGTTTAATAGCCTTTTCAGGAGCAACGCCCATCAGTTGGGGTACAAGTCCTCTATATAGGCCTATAACGCCTTCATGTCTTATAACCTATTAGCAAAAAAAAATTAAGTAAAAGTCACAGTCGGAGCGATGTTTTACCTTCTTAAAACAATCCCAAGAATTCCTATAGGCCACTTCCCCAATAAACGATCCAGCTCGTTGGTTTTGCATGCGTGTCTTAACAAGATCGATAGGGTATACAACAGTTGCTCCAATAGCTAAAATAAATTATCAAATTAAAAGAATTTTGCGAAGAAATGGATATCCTTACCGCCAGCAAAGGAACCTAGTGTAAACCTGTACACACTCTCAAGCATTTGAATAAAAATAGACCTGTCTGCTGGACTAGATACGGCATGGATTTCAGCTAAGCGTGTTGTGATATGTTTTGTGTAGTGTTCCGGTGCTATATTGCTCAGATCACCATAAACTATCCGTCTTCAATTCCATTCGTTCGAAAAACGACAGTTTTAGAAAGGAAATAAAAAAGAGAGTGGAGGAAAAGCCCAAAGGTTATTCACAACAATACTAAAGACAAGCAATTACAAATGAGATGATTTTGTTTTATTCGTTTTTTAATGTTCTGCATTGATTATTGAAGTAGATAGATAAATACAAATTGTTCAGCTTTTGCGCTAGGTGGCGGTGTATGTGTGCCATTCTAATTTATTTCAATTTGAACTTAATTTCAAAGGTCTGTAAGGCTTTCAAAAGCTACATAATAATGGAAAACCCCTCTGCTAAAATTTGGTGATTACCATATAAAAGATAAGGAAGATACTGAACTAAGGAATTAATTGTAATAAACATATTAGAAGATCTCAAGTCGTTAATAACTTAATAGGGATTAAGTAAAGCGTCACGTACAAGAGAATAAAGAGAGTCTTTGACGAAGTGTAAATGTACAATAGACTTGATGCAACTAAAGAAGTTTGCACAGAAATTTTGAGTTAAATATTTTGCAAAGAAACCTTTTAAAGTCGTAAAACGAGTGAATTTGGAACTGAGTCAAGGAGCCAAGTGTCAAAAATCACAGCAGCACCTTATACTTGAGCACAAATTACTGATCAGTGGAAATTGCAAAACTTCCGACCTGAGTAAATGCAAAAATCTGCAAGTAATCAAGTTTTGTGTTTTAATATCCATGAAAATTTCCGCGGAAGGTGGGACACGAGGCATACAAATGAGATGTAAGGTTAGGCACTGAAATAAACTTGGCAGCCAAATAAAATTTTAGCATAACACTTCTGGCACCAACTCGCAACAAGAAGTAGAGTTTGAAACTGATCAGCAGTTCCCAATATTCGCGTAGAGTAGACTAAAAACTATCGTAAGACCATTTATCTTTTATTTTAATTACTTCTACTTTCGATTAAGTAGGTACATAAATAGCTAAATAAATAGGAAATAAGTTTAATTGTCATGTTTGCCTGCATCAGTGATAAATATGTATATAGAAAACCACTCAAACATCTAATTAAGTTCTTTTAAGAGAGAAACCCTTCAGCTAATTATACATAAACATTATCATAAAAAAAAAAAGGCGGCGAAATCTATTTATAAAAGGACTTCAGATAACACAAACCTTTAGAACAATGACCGCACAGCAATGCCGCTGGACGTAGGAAGAACTTAACAATGACTATATCTAAGGCATATTGCACAGAAAAGTAAATCTTGAATAACAAATTAGTATGCATTACACTTAAGGCAGACGACAGTTCAAAGATACCAAATCATCAGATTCAGATAACACAAACCTTTAGAACAATGACCGCACAGCAATGCCGCTGGACGTAGGAAGAACTTAACAATGACTATATCTAAGGCATATTGCACAGAAAAGTAAATCTTGAATAACAAATTAGTATGGATTACACTTAAGGCAGACGACAGTTCAAAGATACCAAATCATATGCGAAACACAAAAAGGTTACTAAGTCCCCCAGCAATGGAACATAGGAAAAAGAATAAAAGTTCCGAGGAATTTTCTCAAGCTGTAAAAGAAGGACTACCAATAACACTGGCAGTACCTATTACTATTGATACAAACTGGGATGCGTTGACATTATGTATGAAGCAAACAGCAGGGACAACCATGTGGGTGAGACCACTAATAATACCAAACGGACGGGCATTGGAAAAAAGGAGAGAGATAGTATTAGTAAGAAAGCAATTAGGGCAGCAAATCTCAGGAAAAAGAAATGCAGAATGTAATGAACTCTCCACAGACCTACCTAAGCAAAAACTCATCCTTCTAACAGCATGCGGACAACGTTTGAATTCACAAGGCAATTTAAACAAAAAACGGTGCGAGAATATATACTTAACTAATACCGGTTCGACAAGGGAAAGGGAAACACGACTGTCAGAGGATGACAGACACTATAAGAATGCAGCCAAACTATCTACCTAAAAAATATATACAATGTAAATTGAGTGCTAAATGACCTAACTATGCAGTGCGCCAAACTTTACAAAGACATTCTACACTCTTAAGAATAAAGATTATCTGAACATCATAATTATTTATATCAATATGTTGCTTCAATTTTGTCTATGTCAATCTACTTCTATAATCAACGTGTTCCCATATTTCTCCAATCTTCTAAATGTGAAATGTAAAATAAAAAATGATTCTCTCTATGGATTATGAGCAAAAATTCCAAATTACTTCCTGTATTTCATTTAAGTATTCAACTTGCCTATTTTTGTCAATCTTTTTGCGTTTCCACCAACTATTGTTCGCAAAATTTAAAGGAAAAGGGAAAGCAAAAATTGATTCTTAGTCAAAAAAAATAGCTGCTATTCTACGATTAATGAGTTCTTATCAACCACGATACGAATATTTATCAGTTATGACTATTTATCTGAAAGATTCTATTCTCCTACCTCGAACTGATAAATACGTCTGATTAGCGTAGGCGTCCACAAGAATTTTAACGAGCGTTGCATTTCACCAGCATTTCAATATTATTATTCAAGCGAAATGAGTATTTTTCGTAGAACTAACATTGCTTACAAATTTCTAATCGCCGTAATCGCCGCTACTGAAATGGAACCCAACAGAGAGTCTCGCAGACGCCTAGCCTTATTGATTTCCCGAATAACGAATTTACATATAATGTTTACTTACCCCGTTTGATGCAGGGCACCAGTCAATTGATACAATATGTCTATTTCCAGCGGAGTAATTTGGCTCATGGTTTGTGCTGAATATAAGAGCTCATCTTTGGTTATCGGTTCAACCCGGTTGCCCGACGTGGCGTTAAGGTATATCCTTTTAATCAATTCCATATTATTAAGAAGAGAATTAAATGCCATAAAATATGGAAAACTAACTTTGTGACCTTCAGTTACCTGCCATTTTTTTTAGTTAAACAGTTTAAAAAACAAACTACGAATATAGATTCAAGTTAATGGGCGTACTTACCGCTACTAAATTATCCTTAACGTCAGGAGTTAATAAATGGCTTTTGACTTTCACCATAATATCTTGAAAGTCCAACGGCGAAATGTATCCGGTACCGGCCGGATCCTTGCTACGGAATGCTTCCATTGCATATTCCTCATGAAAATCATGAAGAAACTGACTGAACTCTGAATAATTAATCAAACGTTGTTTCGCCTGTAAAGATGAGTTACATTGGAATATTAATGTTACTTTATCTGTGAAAAAAAAAACACTTTCAATACGAATTCCTTAAAATTACACTTAAGGAGCTCATTGCTACTGTGTAGTGTAGTGTGACCAGAGATCCCACTTTACTATAATTGTAGTAGGTCTACTACACATTTTAGCGTTTTAAAACCCTACTCCTGATTAACTAGTTTCTTCTACACTTTAGGATTTTTAATAAAAATTACAAAAAATTACGAAAAACCTACCCCAAACAATAGAAAAATTTTGTAAAGATTTAATTTGGTATTTTTCCAGTAGCAGTAAAAAGTAAGTAAATTTTTAAAATCCAAAGAATATTTACATATAAAACCTCACGAAATAGTTAAACGTAGTTTTACTCATTGGTTGGCATTGCAAAATTGTTTACATGTCTTATGCTAAGCAAAGAACTAACCAGTGAACTTCGAGATAATGATATATGGAAAAACCGACAAAGGAATTAATAAAATACTATGAAGCTCAAATTTGTAGATGGTAAAGATAAACTCAAAAATGAAAATAGAATTTAAAAAATGTATTTGAAAGGCAATTAGTTATGGCTATGTGCAATCAAAGTGTAATGCTACATATATTTTTAGTTTTTTAATTCAACTCCGTAATGTGTTCTGGAGTTTTCTGTCGAAAATTTATTCAAGTAGACATGTACATATGTATATGCTTGCAATAATTGTTTTAAAGTATACAAATGTCGTCATACCCTTACATTGCGCGACTCAAGGTCACTGCAACCAAACAATTTTTACACCATGCCTTGCTGCGTTGTTGGACCAGATTAAATTGGCTCCAGAAAAGAAGATTTTGTGAGAAAGCAAAATTTCTCGTTTTCTTTTAGTAAAGAAAATTCCACCCATGTAGGGCCCTTGATGTTGTTATATGATGCAGTGGCATGTAAAAATAATTTGAAAAGTTTAGGATTTGTAAAAATGTATAAAATTGTGCGTATTTTTTAAGCAACTTTAATTTTGAAAAAGCAAAGTGTTCCTCCTCGTATTAGTAGGCTAAGCTTTGTTATATAACTGTTATATTAACATAGACTCGTTAATAAGAAATCTTAGTATAAGATAGAAATTTGATTTAAATGTTTTAAATTATTTTTTTCCCGGCCCCACTTGCATATTTTATGACGAGCCGTTACTGTAAATATGTACCTGCAATACTTCGTAATCGTAGCTCTGCCCCTTTTTACTAGTTTTCAGTTAACAATATCCGAGTCGTCTTGGAAGAGACCACGTAAAATAGGTTGTTGGTCGAACATATGGCTACATTACATTGATAAGTATTATTTCTATGATGATATCAAATTTATTTTGGTGTGAGAAATCTTGAAACAGATGTACGCATCATTCCACTCCCCCATCAGCTGGTCCAATCAAGCCCCACAAATTCTTTACTATTTATTTTTATGCTTGAAAAGATCATACGAATTTTATGGGAACATTTTGAGCTAAATAAAAAATTCTCTAGGGTAAGCAATTAACCGCAGTTTTCCCGGGTTAAAGTATAAACTGAATTATGCAGTTCAAACAGTGCAGTAGTATTTACTATACATCTGGTTATCATCAACTTTATATACTTACACATTTTGTTTTTGATATGTAAGATGTTGCATAAAGAATAAAATAGCTTTTATAACACGTAAGGTCGCATCGTACTGTCTTTGTATATTGCTCAAGCGCAATTCAATAAAATAGCACGTCATGCTAATGTTGATGTTAGAACGAATACGATCTTTTATTACTTGATCAACGTAAGTAAAGGCGACAACTCAAAGAACAAAACAATACATTTGCAGGAAAGTAAGTAATTTTGTATGTGTACGGCTAGTATGAAGCAGTAAACAATAAATGTTTCATACTTTCTCATAACAGTTGTTATCTGAAATAATTTTCACAAATGTGGTATGTGGCCTATGATAACGGGCTAATCTCGATAATAACATAATGTCGTTACGTTAAAACAGAAAAATATACCTTGAACTTCACGCAGCTGTACAGCAGGTAGATCTACAAATCTCTGATTGTATGACTGTATTTCAATGTCACAAACTCCAGATTCAGTTTTTTTTTTTTTTTTTTTTTTTTCAATAAAATGCTTGCAGCTGCATTTCTCTTATCACACACAAAAAAATCGTATCAAAGAAATTTATCGAAAAATTCTTATTAACTTTATTTCGCCATACATTTACTACACATTGTCCGAATATATTAAAATCTGTAAAAGAACCGTATTACCCAAAATTAGGAGCAAAAAAGAGAGATTATGCCATCCCCTGTTAGTGAGTATAAAAATTGATGAAAGCAGAAACATTGGCGAGCGTAATGTTGTATCTCGTTATATGGCAAGAAAAATATGAAGCTCGTCTACAACTTCCTCCAATTGTCTTAAAGGGGGCCTTATGGACACGTTAGCTTCTTATACTTTAAATTGTAACCCCCAAAAAGAGTCTCTCTCTTGCAGGAGAATTATGCAGAGAGAAGACTTATAATTTTATTGAAATAGTTCTCTTTTACTAGATGTACATATGTAAATGAGTTCTTTGTGTGCTATACGCTTATTATTGATACTAGACTAGGAAATCGTCACGTTAACATTAAAAAAATATTCATACCTTCCCAAAGTAGCGTTGTATAAAAGGACCATCTAGTTGGAACGGTATTTTGTGATGAAGCTCAGTTTTTTGAATAACATCCACGAAATCCTCTAAGAAAGAAAGCAATCAATTATTTTTTTTTTTTTAACTCTATGTGATACCTACCGTAAGCAACAGTTCCATTTCCTTTTCTGTCAAAGAGTTGAAAGGCAGTTTTATAGAGGGCATCTGGTGTACATAGTAAGCCTTCAAAAGCTTGAAATTCTGAAAATGAGATGAGTCCATCTTTGCTTGTATCTGCAATTCCCGCCAACAACTTTACGGATTCCTGAAGAATTTTCTAATTGATAGCTACATTAGTTGGTGGAAGAGATTTCTGATTACCTCATTAAATGAAAGCTCTCCAAACAGGCCTAGATATCTTCGAACAAAGTCCTCAGTGGTCATGTAATGTTCACCATTTCTTTCTTGTGAAGCATACTTTATGAAAACTTCTTTGAGCTTATCTGTACTGGCACGTTTGAGATGAGATGGTCCCTGGAATAAAATTTACAGGAAAATATATTGTCAGTGAATTTAATAATATAATTACTAAAATCTTTATTTATTTTTTAATATTTTGCATCTTCTAGTGATTAAAAAGTTGTACTTCGTTTAAGACCATTTATTATGGTTATTTTCTTTTTTATTACTAATTTTTAAAAATGGGGAGAGTAAAACTGAGTTCTACAATTTTTATAAAACAGCTGTAACTAAAATTTCAGCTCGATAAGTCAACCTACACATGTATTGTACATACATACATAGATATAAATGATCACAACGACGAATATCGAATAAAAATATTTTAAAACAAGTCTAAGACCAATTCTTATGATACCCTAGATGAATGCCCGTATGAAATTTCGTATTGTCACCCTTATGCGCAAGTTTGATTTTTGAAGCAGTTTTTCGCATATATTTCTAGAACGGTTTGTCGGACAGAAAAAATTATTATAACCAATTTTATAGGATTTCGTATTCTGAAAAAGTTTTTAGTACAATAAAAATGTCTTGGACTGACCGTTTTCACAGTATACGTAAAATACCTAAATTTTTATATGGCAACACCAAGAAGGAGGCTCCCCATTTAGTCCATTTTTGAAATTTTATTTGCTAGTACAATGAAAACACCACGTATCAAATTTCAGCTCCCTATATTGATGCGTTCTCAGGCAGTGTCCAAATATATAGTGAAAAACGAAAATTTTGTATGGCAACCCCACGAAGGAGTTGCCCGATTTGTCTCATTTTCGAAATTAATTTTACTTTTTTTTTTTTAAGTCCGTGTACAAAATTGTATTGCTCTCTAAGTATACGCGTTCTCGAGTTATCGTGCGCATAGACAGACAGACGAACGGACGGACGGACATGCAAAAATCAAAATAACTTTTAATATTATGCGTGGGTGTCCAATTCATTTTGCTCTACCATCATTATTTCGAGGTGTTACAAACGGAATGACAAACTTAGTATACCCCTATAGATTTCATCTAGGGTATAAAAATGCATAATAAAGTAAACAAAACTGAGACCAAGCCGCATGAAAAAGTAGAAAATAAACTTTTCTTCACACACAGAGGTGGACTCAGATTTTTTGATTGGGACATTTCTCTTGAATATTCTTTCTCTTCATGAATCAAATCACTTATTACCTCTGATTGATCATACTGAAATATATCGGTGATTGTCAGCGAATAAAATCTTGAGTCCACCTCTGGGTGTGAAGAAAAGTTTATTTTCTACTTTTTCATGCGGCTTAAGGCCAAAACACAGTGAGGACGACACAACAAAGTCGCCGTAAATTGGTTGCTGTCAAAGATTCGAATATACGGCAGTTCCATATACTTAACACAATGAGGGCGACGCGATAAGTTGCCAACAAAAAGTTTGGGAAAATCTCTAAATTAGTCGCCAACATAATTGACATTTCTGTGTGGACAGTGAATAATTGACATTCATGGATTTGGATATTTTTATGAAACATAGTAAATTAAAAGATAATAGTAAATAAACTAGTTATTAAAAACTTGAATAAAATTAATTTCATTTATTAGTTTAACAAATTATGGGCTTTGAGAAGGAATTAATAGAGAAAATGAGGGAAAAAGTTATGTTGTGCAATAAACGTCATCCCATAGAAATCTCTTCTTAGACTTCTTTTTAGTTTTTTCTTTATGCTTTGCAATTTTAAGTAAGCCGCATAAGCTATACTAGCGATTTTCCTTAATTTTTGCCTTTTTGCCATTTCTTTTACAATAAATAAAGCAAAGATAGCTGTCAAAAACATTTGTCGAGTCGTGTTCATTGTGTTTTAAATGCGACATTATCGCCAACTAAGTTGCCAACATTGTTGTGTCGCTCTCACTGTGTTTTGGCCTTTAGCCTCAGTTTTGTTTGAAAACTCGTTTTTTACTTATTTTATTTTCTGCCTTTTTCACGTTAACTAAATTGTTATTACGTGCTGCATGGAAATATTTTAAAACAATTTTATGACGGTTGAAAAGACACTGATTTACCAGTTTTTCAAAAAATTTATTCGAGTATCAAATCGTTGAAGTACTGCAATGGTTTTCTGAAATTCAAATTATGTTTTAAACAACGCTTTTTAGCTGTATTCCAACTTGATCCCATATAACATGAATTTTCCCGATTTTTCATGTTTTCCACAGACTTTTCCTATTACTATGAATTTTTTTTAAAAATTTTCATGAATTTTCCTCGATTTTTCATGCAAGTTTTCATGATTGAAGAGAAAGAATTGATGCCAGTAGGACGGGAAAAAAATGATTCCGCATAGCTTATAAAACTTTTTTGTCGGAAAATTGGAAAATTCTGCATTTTTCCTGAAACAGATTTATCTAATCATATCGAGGAAATTTTTCCGATGATTTTCCCGCTTTTCCGGGTTTTCCATGGAGTTTTTCACAAAAGCAACTTTATGCAACTCATTTCGCTCTACAACTTTGTGTTGGGTTGCAGAACGCTCAAACGCTTGCTTTGTCAGAAGAACTGCTGAAAAGCGTTTTACATGAATTTTCCTCGATTTTTTCTGCAAGTTTTCACCAATTTCGGAGAGAAAGTAATGATGCCAGTTGATCCTGCATAATTTCGAAAACTTTTTTACCGGAAAATTCCGGAAAATTTTTTCAGAAAAATCGGAAAACTCTGCATTTTTCCTGAAACGGATTTATCACTAATCAAATTTGTACCAAATTTTCAAATGATTTTTCCTGATTTTCCGGGTTTTCCACGGAAATTTCCGGTTTAAATTTTGATAGATTCAATTGTCACGCGACATGAACCTGTGTGCCAAATTTCAGCTCGCTGTGATGACGAAAAGTGGGTCTACGAGCGCGTTGAAAATAGTAAAAAAGAAATATATAAATAAATATACAGACACAAATTCGTGTACGAGTTAAAGGGACGGGCTGGCCTCAAAAATAACCGACTACGATAAATGAATATTTCGAGCTATGCCACCGAAGGCTTAGAACATAAAACTAATGAAATCAGCAAGTGAAACGCTCAAGTGATATATGTAGTTGTACGGTGTATACCTATTACTGTAAATGGAATTGTTAGCTCGATTTTGAGAATATTTTTTCCGAAAATCTAGCATATTCGAATCAATTTAACTATTAAGACAAAAAGACAAGTTTGTAATAGAAATACCCTAATCAGTCTTCTCCATGGTGAATCATTGAGAGTCGAACGCGTGGGACATAATTATTAGACCTGGGGACTTATTCTGGAATTAAACGCATGCGATAAATAACGAATGGTTTGCGAAATTAACGCATATCGATTTTAAGAATACCACATGTACATTCATTTCGAATGGTTTACTAAAGTGTTCCAGTGATCATTTTGGAACAATATTTCGTTGTCTCACAATTTCCCCTCCATAAGGAAAATTAGAACTTTTACATTACCTGTGAAATATTAAAGAATTATAATTAAAGGTAAAGAAAAAAACTAATTACAAAAGTAGAGAAAATATCGTAAAAGCACTTCGGAAACTACGGGAACATTACGGCATACAGAGTCGTTGATATCGTACAGCAATTGTAAATTTCATCCAAAAATTCGAATGTCGGCTCGATTTCGGATGAAAAGACATCTGCGGGTGCTTAGAGTGGCCGGTCTCTTAAAAACATAGTTGCAATGAATAAAAGCGTTACCGACAATCCAAATATTTCGATTCGTTATCGTTTACAACTGAGCATTTCAAAAAGTAGTTTACAGCAAATGTTAAGAAAAGATCTGCATATGCATGCTGCTCACAGGATTCAATTAAAAACAACTGAATCGAGCAGACCACTCCCAAATTCGTGTCAAGTTTCATTTTCATCGATAAAGGGTATTTTCAACTTAATGGCATCGTCAACAAAAAAAAAAAAACACAGTCGAATTTGGGCTCTGGAAATCCACCGATTCAATAACAAAAAATTATCTGCCACGTGTCGCAATTTGATGCGAATTTTTGACTGGATGGCGATGTAACCAGGCCGTACGTCTTCAAAATTGCTGCTGGATCTGCATTAACTTGGTATTCGTCATCATAAGACGATAACAGACTTTTAATGGGATAAGTTGGACAGTAAGAATCTAGATGAAATTGGGTTTCCACAACTCGGCACAGTGAATTACGAACAAAATTTTTGGGACATAATTACCCACCGGGATCGTGGATTTTACTCCGGCTTAGTAATACGGCCGATAAGCTTATATGTAACGGCAATCGGCAATGGAAAGCTGCTAATAGTATACATATGTGTTCTCATCGTCCTTTAGCCACAGGAGTCCCCCAAGGTTCAATTTCGGTTCCACTAAATGTAATGTGCGTTGCTAATAAATGATTCTGCGGAACAAGTGTTTCATATAGATATTTACATATGAATGCTGATGACATCCAAGTGCCTATGAGGATTAGTGACAATTCCATCGGTCAAGGTAAAAGTTTTAAAAAATAATATAAATAAATAAGCAACAAGCTTTATTTTGTTTTACCATGACTGAGGCAAGTTCCAATGTAGCAGAAAAGCTCCCTTGGATAAGTTTTTCGCTTATTACTCAATGTTCTAATAAGGTAAAAAGTTAGAATTGAGTAATACCAATTCTTACGATACCCTACTAGATGAATGCCCGCATGAAGTTTCATATAGCACCCCTCTGTGCAAGTTTTATTGTTAAATTGTTTTTAGCATCTATTTCTAGAACGGCTTAACAAATTTCATAGGATTTTATATTCTGAAAAACTTTTCAGTACAATAAAAACGTCTAGGACTGATCGTTCTCACAGTAAATGTAAAAAAACCCAAATTTTGTGTTGAAATACCAAGAGGTGTCGCACGATTTCGTCCATTTTTAAAAATGTATGTACAATTTTTATGAGAACGCCGTGTACAAAAGTTCAGTTCTCTACGTCGACGCGTTCTCAGGCAGGGCCCAAAATATATTGTAAAAAACTAAATTTTTGTATGGCAACCATATGAAAGAGTTGCTCGACTTGTCTCATTTTCGAATTTAAATCCACAATTTTGTAAAAAAGCCCGTATGTAATAATTTCAACTTTCTGTGTAACGCGTTCGTAATAATTCATATTCAAGCGCAAGTAATAACCGAAATTGTTTTATTTTACTATTTAAACGCCAAGGAAATGATTTCAGGCATAAACATTAACGAAAGCTGGGTTAGTTAAAATTTCTAAGAAAATGGAGATTTAACAAACTGCAATAGCTGGTGTAAAATCAGCTTACAGTAACTATCGAAAAACTCTCAGTTCGCTTAAACCTGAGAGGACTTAAAGCTACAGTCGATCCAATAACCAGAACACAATACTCTAGATTGGAAAAGAACACTACTGTTAACGCTATTGTCAAATTAAAGCACAATATATGAAATTATGGAAAATGCTAATAAGTACGCTTACACCGCATTTTTTCTAACAGTCATCATCCAAACCAACCAGCCAAAACACAATCAATGTGATTTAATTCATAATTCTTAATTACCGATAGTAATAGTAGGGGACATCAATTCCCGTATAAACAGATCAAAGATTTTTTTTTTCAATTACGCTGGACATGGGGCTCTAGTGAGATATCAGTAAACACAAAACCTCGACTTTTCAACTGCAATGCCAATACAGTACTGGATGAGCCATTAATTAGTGATTTCAAAATTGCCGTATGGGGAATTAATAGTTAACTACTCGTATAAAATTGAGGTACTGATTCAAAATATCCATTTCTAATAAATGAAAGCAAAAATCCAAAATCTTCACCTGGAAGTGCATTACCATATCTAGTAAGAGAACGTTGAAGGAATTTTACCAAACTTATTAGAAATGCCAAATGGCTGAGGACATTGAATGTCATGTGAAGAGCTTCAGAAACGAGCGTACCAAGAGAGAATCAAAATCGAAAAAGGAAAAAGTGGAATTAAATAGGCTACGTGCTTTAAAGAAACAATGAACTTAGAAGAAACTCGCCTACTTACAAGAGAGAGATTTTCAGAAAACAACTGGTATATCCTGGAACAAATTACATAAATGAAAGCTGTCGCCTAAAACCTAATTAAATCGAGAGTTAATATATTTCAGGGATTAAAGGAGTCCAGTAAGTAATTACATATGTATGTAAAAATAATCGAAATCGCGTAAATAAAAAATCTCTTTATGCCAAAAATCATGTGAATTCACCACTAAACCGGTTCAATGAATGAATTAGCTAAAAACAAAAAATCTAGCCCATCTATAATATACGTAAAATATAATTGTGTGTAAGTAGTCTCCCACAGCTCTCCACGAACAATTTCATGTTCTTATCATATTTTGCCCACAGTTTCAGGCTCTTATCACATGATAGCGAAAACATGCCTCCAGTCTGTTTTTATATAACTGACGCGAAATCTATCACCTTTGACATGAATATATTCGTCATTGCAATATCGTGCCAAGGAAATTGATTCGAAAATATATAAAAGGCTTTTGGAATTAGAAAAACAGGAAGTTGTACTGGTTCTAAAATTCAGTCCTACCTACGATATTGTATAATACTATGACAGTAGTATCCTGGCAATATCACTACAATTTCACTATTTGATCCATTTCTGGGATGAACACAAACGACTTTGTTTTTTATGAATACATGAATGTGATTACATAATATTTATAAGCATTTTTTCTATAAATTCGACATTAAAAGCAGTTCTGACCTTCAGGAATGACATTCAACTAAAGAAAATTTAATAAATAAGAGGAAAACGCCAATCGTCGCGGCAAAGAGCATCCGTTTTTTTGTATATCTACTTCCAAACATAGCTGCAGTAATTGCATTGATTGTATTTTATATCACAACCAGAAATATTAGATCCGCAAATTTATTTCAAACTTTTTACTAACCTCTTTAACCTGAGCAGTTTCCGGCATCGTAAAACAAAGTGGTTATGTCTCAGAGAAGATTTGATTACTATGCCAGCAACAAAGCAGAGGGGAAGTTATTATTAGATTACGCGCTTAATCCAAATATGCCAGAAACACATATTTCACCACCTTTGCATTTGCACATACAATTTTTACCACATAAATACAAAATACAGCGGAACTAATCACGACGAAATCCAAATAAATATTACATCAAAATTTCAAACAATTTATATACCAGATCTTGCCATCAGTTCATCCGAAACGATTCAATTAAATGTACTAGCACTAAGCACTGAGCAAAGTTTTCCAGAGGCAAGCTATTATTGATCTGAACTTGGATCTCCACAGTGATCACCCCGATGTAATCGTGTCACGATTTTCCACCTATAAATTATTGATGATTTACACTCTTGTCTTAACATACAATCTTAAATTCGTATGACTGCTTGCACTCTGGAACCCCGAATACCGAGACTGGCTTTAAAACATTACTCATTGGGAACTGGGGAGAAGAGCTTTAGAAGTTTCGTGCGTCGCATCTGAGAGACATGGATTGCATAAGTTTTTAATAGAAAAATTGGAAATTTTTAACCGAAAAATGTATATAATTAGACATTCTCACGTGCAAATGATATTCTTATCAAGTCGAGAAAGAAAAATCCCCAACGGGAGCTTCTTTCTATCAACTTTTCAGTTTTCAGTAAATAAAATCATGAGTAAGACAGCGATTAATGTGCCAATTGCTTTCTGTGATAAGCGAGTATGCTTGGAATAAGTATAAGAAGCAGTGGACACTTATCGTGGTTTAAATTTGTAGTATGGAAGACACTAGTTGTTGGAAGTGCCTTCAACTTTTAAATTTGACTCATTTATGTTCTTAATAAAAATTGATTATCTATAGCTTTATTTAGTTGCATGGAAATTAGTACGAATTTAGATTTCTATGAGAGTATACATACTGGCAGCTAGAAATAAAAAACAGATATGTAACAAGAAACTGATAACTGATACTTTGAGACACCCAGGTAAGGTAAGACTTCTGTAAAAGAAAAGAAAAAATTATCAAAAAAAAATAAAAGCTACTCAAAAAATATGAATGGTGTACACTCTTACTTCGCATTGTTTTACTCTGTAATGTATGTTTAAGTTAATTTAAAATTTTACAACTAACATTTTCTTAAAAAAGAAATCGGGGAAAGAAATGACAAAAATAAAAAATATGAACCGTAATAATATTATCTTCCAATTTAATTTGCTCCCAATTAGAGAAAGTGTGCAGAAATCATTTTCGTATAAAATGGAAACTTTTCAAACTGTCGACCATCGCAAGTGTTGCAAAAGTGTTGATTTTGGTTATACAAAATGCATTCCTAAAGGGAATAAAATTATTAGAAGCATTTCTAAAAGCACCCCGTCCCCTCGTGTGCTTAACCGGAATAGCCTTTGAAAAGTTTGTTAATGGCATTTGGATAACGGCTAGTTTAAGAAAAAAAAAACTGCATAAAAATCGAGAGGATACGTCGCTTAATTCAATATTGTGACATCTAATGACCTAACGAAATATCTTTTCTGTGTGCGATGGTTGTGGAATAGTGTAGATTCATTTACCACCAAGTTGCGTTATGTAGCCATTCATTGTTCTTCAAAGTGTTAAGTTTGCAGTATTTGTCATGTCGCGCAAAGTGAACGCAAAATAGTTGATTGATGTGGCCGCACCCCCCCCCCCCCCCCTCTCTGCATATATAGCAGAACTTACATCAATGAACAAAAACAAGAAGACGTTTAAAAATACTTTCAACCAAGGTTACAGTTAATCATTCTGCTACACTGATTAAACTGCCGTATACAAATACAACGACACAAAGGATTATTACGGCCATAAACTGTTTAATGACGAAGAGCAAGATTCTGTAAGCATCATATGAAGTCAACTCACCGGACCCATTTTAATTTCCTTAGGGCGAATTTAGTAAACTTCTTTTACTCTCTCTAATCTGGGACCACATAGTAAGGATCCCATACGACAAAACAATATACAAGTATTGGTCTAACCAATGCAGAATATAGGATTTTCAGATTTAATTAAACCTTCTCCATAAAGAATTAAACAAAATCAACAAACAATAAACGTAAATTCATAAACAATTAAACCAATGATATTTATACCTCAGATGAAATCTATAGGGTATACTAAGTTTGTCCGTCTGTCCGTCCGTCTGTGCGCACGAGAAGAACGCGTATACTTACAGAGCTGAAATTTCGTACACAGGCTTTAAAAAAAAAAGTAAAATTAAGTTCGAAAATGAGACAAATCGCGCAACTCATTCGTGGGGTTGCCATACAAAAATTTTGTTTTCCACTATATATTTGGACACTGCCTGAGAACGCGTCTACGTAGAGAGCTGAAATTTGGTACATGGTGTTTTCATTGTACTAGTAAATAAAATTTCAAAAATGGACTAAATCGGGAAACTCCCTCTTGGTGTTGCCATATAAAAATTTAGGTTTTTTACGTATACTTTGAAAACGATCAGTCCAAGGCATTTTTATTGCACTAAAAACTTCTTCAGAATACGAAATCCTATAAAATTGGTTATAATCATTTTTTCTGTGCGACAAACCGTTCTAGAAATATATGCGAAAGACCACTTCAAAAATCAAAATTGTTCAAATGGGTGACCATGCGAAATTTGATACGGGCATTCATCTCTAGGGTATCATAAGAATTGGTCATAGACCAATTTTAGCATTTTTACTTGTTTTATTTATTTTGATCATTCCTCAGAGCGCTTATAGGTAAAATTTCGCATATAGAAATGGCATGGTTAATTTTGGATAATGCCGCGATACACAAGACAAATGCTGTTCGAAAGGTTGTTGCCACCGGTAATAACCTACGACTTCCATTCCTTCCACAATATTCACCTATTCTCAATCCTATAGAGCAATCTCTTTCAAAATTAAAGAATCTGCGAGGGGAATTCTCTTGAGCATAGCCTTACTGCGGTTATAAAAAGTAGCGTTAGGGAAATAAATGCTACAGATGCTAGAAACTTCATAATGAATTATTATGATGAAAATTAGTCCTGCATCGCGTGGCGAACCACCTTTTACACACTATTACAACCTAAGTCCTAACTGTAGCCCTTAAAGTTATTAGCTTATAACCCAATTCAACGATTTTTTTTTAAATTACAATTTTCAGTCACTAAGGAAACAAATTATATTTGAAAATAGATTTGAGAATAGGTTAAGAGCTAATAACTCTTTAACACTATTGCTACCGACACTTCTCGTATATCTATTCCTACCGCGGCCGGTCAAATGACCGGTCTATAGTATAGCTTATAATTTTGGTTGGCAAGGCAGACTACAACTTTTTCCCAGTAAACAAAAAATAAAAAAAGAAGTAAATGTTGAAAAACCTATCATATTCATATTTTAGCAAAAGTCGTGAAGATTAAGGGCGATGCAATTACGTTGTAGATATATAGGAAATTGTAATCGAAATTTTAAAAACGGTCATTTGACCGGGCCATGCTAGTGTTAACGGCTACAGATAGCACATAGGATGTAATAGGTCAAATTAAAGAGAGTCCACAGTTTAGTTTTTATAAAAAAAGCAAGTTATGTTAACCAACGTTTTGGAAAAAAAATAGTTAAATTAAAAAAAAAATGGTAAGAAAATCCGAAATTTTGACTCTAGAAGACTCCAAAGAGGAGAGGAGTACGGGGCTGACTGAGCAGTCGTAGGCAATGCCATAAAGCTCTACATACAATGAGCTCTTGACAACGACAATACATCATGTACTTTTTAAGATATAGTGTGTTTAGCATAATTTCTTAATCGCCCTGTTTCTCCCAAACGGTTGATGTGGACCCCCTCCCCCCTGCCATAGAATTTTTTGTGAGTACTATAACCTCCTGCTCTATGGGCCTAGACCAATTGCTTTCAGTTTCGTCAAGAGCAACCGAAAATTAACTTTATCAAAGGCTTTAGAGAAATACATCGTATCTATTCGTACAACAACTATATTGTCAGCGTAAAAATAATACTTCGCAATAGCCCTAGGCAATTTTGGAAATTTACAAATATGTAGGTACATACTAAGCGCAATAGTGTACCCATCCTGTTTGGGGATTTATACTAGCGAGAACAATACAACTATCTTATTTGCTAATATTTTCTTCATCTTCATTTACTGTGACACTTTTCTTTACACTAATGATCATAATATCACATTTCTAAATTTCTCTCTTCACTTCTTTTAATTCTTCTGTTGTGCCTGTCATCTGTGACTTATTTAGAGTTTTTTTTTTATTATTTTTCCTTATTATGTTTTATTTGTCACTTTATTGTCCTTTCTCTTTAGCATATAGAGTTTAAAAATGTCATTAAGGCTGAATAAATTTGTAAGCATTTTGTTCCCCTTTTTTATTTTCCACAGTTTTTATGATATTGATTTGAAACCTTCGACAAAATATTAGAAACTCTTCAGATCAAATGCTACCGGGCCTAGATTTTTGAAAAAGATGTTACGTTTTTTTTTTTTAATCAAAAACCTAAAAAAACGTGTTATTTTCCTCGCCCCCTAGATAACTTTTTCATGTACACACCAATTTTTATTATTTTTCCCACATAGGTGTTTTTTTCAAATTTGTTAATATTTTTCATGTTATGATTACTTTCAGAACAATAAGATTGAGACTCTTGTAACTTGAATAAAATTTATTGCTACACGATTATTTTAACATGAGCATGAATATGGAGGTGATTCTATTCAGTGGTCCAAAAACTGGATTAATCCCGAAATTAGTTTATTTTATAAACATCAATTTGTAAACCTCTATCTATGAGTATCTATCCTACACGTATGTACATAATGTATATTTACGGCACGTCATAGCGCAAGCGCAGCCCGTCTGCTGCTAGCTGTGTGTGCCACTTTTTTGTTGGAGTCACTGACATGTATATAAATGGACTGCTTGTTGAACCAAAAACGCATGAAAGTAAATGGCATCACTTTCATATTCTTGTCTCTTTCCGTGAGAGCATACTTTCCCACTGAACTGTAACGATTAGGAACGAGAAATTGCTTGTAAAAATCCTTGTAAAAAACACTTCCTTCGACTCATAATTAAAATTTAACAATACAAATAGTCCCAAATACTTTTGTGGTAAATTCGGTAAATTCCGCTAACATGCATTTACGTAAATTCCCAAATAATTTAAATATAGCGGCAGCTTACGACAGTTGGTAGCATTGACAGTGAGAGCATACTTTCTGAAATCAAAACTTGTGCCACATGAAACAGGAGATCAAGCAGTCCATTTATATATATGTCAGTGGTTGGAGTGGATTAGGATGAGAGCAAAGGGAGAATATTTGTTAATATTTTTCGTTTATGGTTTAGTTAAAAAGAAACGAAAGATATTTATTTAAAATATAAGCCGAGGGAAAATTATTTGGAAATTTTTTTCTCTTTTCACATTTTTATTGTTTGAGATTGGGAATTTGTTTTGTAATCGGTTTTTTCGCTCTAGTGATTCGGAAAATAATTAAAGTTATCGATTGGGTACATTCTGTACGGAGACATATGTGCATCTTCTGCAACTTTTCTTTCTATGAAACACACTGCATTGCACTGGACAATTACGAATGGATTTGTTTTAAAGTTTTTTGAACTAAAAAGGTTTTTTCAAATTGAAAACAATCTATCTAAGATTACTTTTTAATCAATACACAAATTCAAAAAAAAAACAAAAATTGCGAATATATTTCTAAGAAAATATAATGACAAATATTTAATCCAATTTGTTTTAGCCATTGTGTATATATGTGCGTATGTACTGTAGATAGAAGACAAAGGATGTTATATAAAGATCCCAAAATCTGTACGGAAAGCATAATAAAATTAGAAAAACAGTTTATGTAAGTAAATTCCGAACGCAACAACAACAATAGGTACTATACCCGTCGGCCTCAATATAGCAGAATTGTTTTCTAGGGGAAAATATAGAAGAAAAATGATTTCCATGTCAATTCATCATTGATTATGTACTGCTGATAGAACAAGTACAAGTACTGCTGATAGAACAAGTACGAGTACTGCTTCTGCGTGTGGCACTAAATCGAAAGCTTTGTACGAAAGCTCACGCTACGATACATAGTTGTGCACGATGGCTCAACCTGTGCTTCAAGTGCTGATGGAGCCTCCCTCATGCCTCTCATCGATGACGTTCGACGCAGTATAAAGCGAGTTGAAGGCGATATAGGATCCTGGTCGTCAGCTGTTACTGAGAATTCTAGGCTTATAAGCTCCATTGCAGTTGATGTAAGAAATTTAACTCCTCTATATAACAAACCGACCTGCTCTCAGGCGACGGATAATCATAAAAAGGAGCGTCAACAGCAACAGCAACTACATAAAGGGCAGCAGCATCACAAACAGCAGCAACAGCAACTACTACAGCTACAACAACCACCACAACAACAGCAACAACAACAACAACCTCAGCAACAACCACAGCAACAACAACAACAACAACCACAGCCACAACAACAACAGCAGTTGCAGCAGCAGCAGCTACAACAACAACTACAGCAGCCGCAACAGCACCAGTATCATCAACAACAACCACCACAACAACAGCAACAACAACAACAACCACAGCAACAACCACAGCAACAACCACAGCAACAACAACAACCACAGCAGCAACAACAACAGCAGTTGCAGCAGCAGCAGCTACAACGACAACTACAGCAGCCGCAACAGCACCAGCATCATCAACAACAACAACAGCAGCAGCAGATGCAACAACAACAGCCGACACAGCAAAAACAACTGCAGGCACAACAGCTGCCTAAGCAGCGGAATGCGCAACAATTCCAACAACAACAAAATTCAGGGCACTCGGACACCATTATCCTAGAGGCTGTTGCTTCTCCGAAGGCTATTTTTCTATCACGTCTAAAATATGGGACTTCTGTGCAATCTATCATCAACTATGTAAACTCAAAAGTGTGTCTTAAGGATTCATGCATTAAATGCTTCAGTTTGACCCCAGAGGGCCTTCCCAGTCGTGTAGTGTCGTCTTTCAAACTGCTAGTTCCCGATGACCTCGAGACGTTGCTATTGGACTCAAAATTCTGGCCTCATGGTGTATTGGTAAAACGTTTCATATCTCGTCCGATCCGGGATGCATCAAAAAACCGAATGAATTAGACGGGGCGATGGAAAAATCGCAGATTAAGGACTTGGTAGTTTATTACCAAAATGTTCGTGGTCTACGGTCAAAAACACGTCGACTCTACTTGAACTCTTTTAATATTCCTCACGATGTTATTATTTTAACGGAGACATGGCTTAACAATTCCTTTTCGGATGCTGAATTACTGGACAACGACTTTCAAGTTTTTCGACGTGATCGAAATCCTGATGACATTTCTGTGCTCGGAGGAGGTATTCTAATCGCGGTAAAGTTTTCTTACGGCTGTTCAAAGATAGATATTCCCAATCTATCCCTGTCTGAATTCATATGCATCAGTATAACAATTGGGTCAAAAATACTATATATTCTAGCTGCATACATTCCTCCTGGCAGTCCGTCTGCTTCATACGATGCCGTTGCTGCTGCTGTGGAATATGTGTTCGAGCTGGCGCGGGACTCGGATGATATTATATTCCTTGGTGATTTCAATCTTCCTACTGTTCAATGGCAGGTTTCTGATGATGAGGACTCCTTGGTCCCCAGTACATCTTCTGGAAATGCGCAGATCTTCCTGGATGCTATTGCAGCAATGGGTCTTTCTCAGGTAAATGATATTAAGAACAACCGTAATAAATGCTTGGATTTGGTCTTTACCTCGGATGCTTCGAAATGTATGGTTCGTCCGTGTGACATGTCATTGGTTCCTATTGACTCATACCATCCAACTTTGGACGTGATAGTGGGCATTGATTGCGAGGGTACTGGTATGTTGATTGAAAACTCTCCCACCTTTAATTTTAAAAAAGCTAATTTTGATCTACTTAACTTTAATTTATCTTCTACTAACTGGTCCTTTCTGTTTAGCAATAATGATGTAGATGAACTTACAGCACAATTTTACAATGTTATGTTTAATTGTTTCAATGATTGTATTCCATTGTCTTGTATCAAGAATGGCTCATCGTGTCCTCCTTGGTACGATGCTGAGCTTAAACGCTTGCGCAACTTAAGAAATAAGGCTTGGCGAAAGTTTCACCTCTCTCAGTCTAACGATGACTTAACACAATTTTTGTTTTTGACGAGCGAATTTCGTAATACTCTTCTGCATGCCTATGATACGTACCTGTCTAGGATGAGAAATGTAATAAGATCTGATCCTAAGCAATTTTGGCGTTTTGTAAATACCAAAAAGAAATGCAATAATTTTCCTCCTGTGTTAGTATTTAAGGATAATTCTAGTCATGATCCGTCTGTGATTTCTAATCTCTTTGCTGATTACTTTAGTGAATCATTTTTAACATGTGACGCTCAAATAGATTTTGCTTATTTTAATTACTTAACGACGCTTCCTAAAGTTGATATCCCGTGCTTCACTATTGATCAGAAATCTGTTGAAGATTCCATGTCCAAGCTGGACTCTGGTTGTTCTGCTGGGCCTGATGGGATACCCCCTATTGTCTTAAAGAACTGCAGTGGAATGCTTTCTTACCCGTTAACATTTTTGTTTAATTTATCACTGCGGCTTGGTAAATTTCCTAAGTTATGGAAAGAGTCGTTTATTGTCCCAATCTTTAAGTCGGGTAAAAGGGAGCTTATTACCAACTATCGACCTATTGTTAAACTGTCTTGTATTCCCAAACTATTTGAAGCTTCTTTATATGAATTTTTGTATTTTCATTGTAGTGGAGCTCTTAATGCTCATCAGCATGGCTTTATGAAGGGAAGGTCAACAACAACAAACTTGCTTCAGTTTACATCTGCCTGTATCGAATCGTTTGAGCGTGGTTGCGAAACTCACTGTATTTATACAGACTTCAGCAAGGCTTTTGACAAGCTTCCTCACTCTGTTTTGTTATTTAAACTGAGATCTTTAGGTTTACCAATTTGGCTGTTGAACTGGTTATCATCCTACCTTAAGGATCGCAAACTTAGGATTCAGTTCCGTTCTGCCCTGTCTGAAGAAATAACGGCTTACTCCGGTGTTCCACAGGGTAGTCACTTAGGGCCCCTTCTCTTCATATTATTCATAAATGATGTTTCCTATGTACTTACCAAATCTGATTTGCTAATATACGCAGATGATCTAAAACTATATAAATCTATCGACTCGCATTGCGACTGTCTCAATTTGCAGGATGACCTGGATAGACTTGTTGAATGGTGTGAAAAGAGTTCCCTAATTTTAAACGTTGATAAATGTAAGGTAACCATTTTCTCTCGTAAACGAGTCCCTTCGAATGTTGTCTATGCTATGAATGGGTTAATACTTTCAAAAGTTTATAAAGTATGTGACTTGGGGATATTGTTTGACTCGAAACTCACCTTTAACTTTCACATAGATCGCATCGTTAATAGGGCAAACTCAATGTTAGGCTTTGTAAAGCGTTGGGCAAAAGAATTAGATGATATCTATATTACTAAACTTCTTTTTACCACTCTGGTTAGACCCATTTTGGAATATGCCAGTCCTGTCTGGTCTCCCTCTTACAAAAATCACTCCGATCGTATTGAGAGCGTGCAGAGGAGATTCTTACTTTTTGCTCTAAGAGGTCTCGAATGGAGGGATAGACTTCATCTTCCTCCTTATAACGAAAGATTAAATTTAATACACCTTCCTACTCTTGAGACCCGTAGAAAAATTTGTGACATTAGCTTTATATTTCAACTTGTGAGGGGTGACATCGACATGCCTTTGATGCTTCAGAAAATTAATTTCAATTCACGATCTCGACACTTGCGATCTAATGACTTCATTTATTTGTGTTCTCATCGAACCAACTATGGACACTTTGAGCCTATGACTAGAATGTGCTGTACATTTAATTTGAATTTTCATTCGATAGATTTTAACATTAATAAGACTCAATTAAGAAAAATTCTCAATAATTGCTCTGTACTTTAGCTTAATTTAAGTATTGTGTCCTGGGAACTTTGTAGCTAGCATTTAGCGAAGTAAATAAATAATAAATAATAAATAGGAGCTCGAAATCGAGAGCTTTATTTTCTGCCATTCAGCCCACTGACATATAATAAGAATGGACTGAGAGTTCTTGTTTCAAAAATGGCACAAATATTGAACAGGCTGTGAAAACCCTTTATTTCGTACAATTGCACACCGATTTATAATTAGTTATTATTTGTAGATTGGAAACACTAAAGGTGTTGTAAAATCGTATTGCATTAAATGAAAATTGTTTAGGAAGTTAAACTCGTTTTAATTAACACAAAAATAAATTTTCAATATTACTGAAAAATGTGTTCCTCTGCAGATTTGATATCAAATATGCTTGAGCTTGTAAGAGATAGACGTATATAAATAATATATTTGTCTGCATTTTTATGTCAATTCCCGTGTATCCCAATTAATACAGCCGTACTGTTCCCAAAATTGGTTACAGTTCAGTGTACATTTTGAGCTTGAAAGAGACAAATAGATTTTAGTAAAAATTTGTGCCATTTTTGACTATAGGAATTAGATAGGATGGCTCAGTCCATTCTTATTATATGTCAGTGCAGTCAGCCTTAATTATTATAATAATGACCAAATTATAATTAATCATAAGTCATAGAAAATTTTAATAAAATTTCACTTGGGAGTTGCATAGACTTCGCCATTTTAATCTGTTATCTTTTCTTAAGTGTAGAATCTACTTTGACCAATTTTAATAAAGTAACTGTAACACAACCTTCCGAATATTTAGACGAAGTAGATTCTAAAAATAAGTAATTTTTAAAAACTATTGACATGACGTACGCTTATGTGAAATGCGAACTTAAAATCTATTTTTTTCACAGTTTAATGAACTTTAATTTTCAATTAGTCGCTGCCAAAATCACACTTAAACACAATTTGCCATTTTTATTGAAGACAATCATACCGAAGTAATACAAATTGCATAAAAGCGAAATAAATGACCCCTTTTAAAGCATATTTTCTTACCCACCCTGCTTGTATTATAAATTAAATTGAAATAGAAAAAACTACATACACACATATCTTATTTATTTAATGAATCAATCTTACAGCTTACACACTTGCATGAGTTTTCGAATCCTACAATAACATTGCGTTTGTACGCTTGCTTTGTGAGACCACTTCTTGAATACGCTAGCCAGGTCTGGTCTCCTTTTTACGGTACACACATCGAACGCACCGAGTCTGTTCAGAGAAACTTTTTACGAATTGCTCTCAGGCACCTAACCTGAAATAATTCATTGATTCTTCCACCCTATGAGGATTGCTTGCAGCTTTGGAACATGCACTCACTTGAGAAACGTCGCATGGTTGCCGATGTAACTTTTGTTCACCAACTCTTAAACGCGAATGTCGATTCCCCGTTGTTACTTGATAAAGTCTCTTTCTGTGATAATAGGCACAATTTAAGAAGGCTACCACTATTGCATGTCAACTCCTCAAGGTCTAACTTTGGCATGTATGAACCTATTAATCGCATGTGCATTACTGTTAATAATTTGACTGAGCATTTGATTGTTGACGACTCTAAGAATGTCTTAAAAAACGTCCATATAATATTTAATCTTTTTAGTTTGATTTAATTTAGTTTTTTATATTTGTGTTCTATGTCGCATTGCCATTGCATGTCATTTTATCTGGTGTTTGGTCTATGTTTAGTGTAACACACTAATACTAACACCGACTAAGTGATGAAACGCATTTATTGTTGACCGTTCATTTATTAAACGTGTCGATGCAGCGAGATTGTGTTAAGCTAGTTCTGATAGTCATATATTATTACGTAAACAAAAATCGTTCATTATTGCCTTAATCAACTTTTAACAAATAAAATTAATTGTCATAAAAAGATTTAATAATTACGTAAACACAAGCTTTTTCGAAAATCATACATTTAAAATTTTCTCTTGACAAACAAACATCTACAAGTGACGAGGAAGAATTGTAATTAGATACAAAATTGAGATATTGGTTCATGATAGCCAGAACTGATTCTATGCTGAGGAGCATTCAACAGATTCCTTGAAGGAATCCGTCTTTCAGGAGCATAGATATTAATTAACAAAAGCAATTCGGACAATTTTATTCTAAACGAAAGTATATCTTTCACAAATAAAGCACAGGAAGCTTCAAGTCGAAGTTTCAAACTTGACAACCAAGCAATTTACATCATAATTTATTTTCCATATAATACAAATCTTGTAAATGCTTTTTGAATGGATTCAATACAAATAATATGTACGTTATAATATGGACAACAGACAATGGATGCATATTCAAGAATGGATCTCACGAGCGAGAAGTCTTGAAGGTCTGAATATTTTGAAAGTCTTTGGAGTTCCGCTTTATGAAATCTAAACTGCGTTTCGATTTACTGATAATAATGTTAATGTGTGAGGTAAATGACAATTTAGTGTCAAAAATAACACCTAAATCCTTAATATAATTTGCTATAATCAAACAAGATAGGACAAGAGATGCGATGAAAAGTAACAATTTTATATTTTGAAGATGTAAATTATTTTTAGCGCACCAATCAAAAAGAATATTGAGATCTTTCTGCAGTAGTAAGCATTAATAGTTTAAAGAGTTTATTCTAACGTATAATTTAAATCATCCGCAAATATTAGGCATTTGGCAAAAACAAAGCAAGATGCTATATCAATAATGAAAAGGAACAATAGAGTACCTAAATGACTGCTCTGAGGAACACCCGGGTTGACCGTTATTACATCAGATATAACATTGCCAATCCTTACATATTATTTGCGGTTATATAAATAGGCCACAATTCAGCTTAAAAATGAGGAGTGAATAGTTACACCTTACACATGACTTCCCCGTAATAAAGCCATGTTGCTCTGGGACTATATATTCCTTAACTAGAGAACTAAGCTTAGAGTTAACCTGTAATTTTGGTTTGACTTTCATTACAGAGACTGGTCTGTAATTCTCTGCAGTACTTTTGGAGCCTGATTTAAATATAGGAGTGATAAATGATATTTTCCACTCATCAAGAAAAGTACCGGTACTTAAGGATGGCTTAAAAGTCTTATTACAGTATTTATTTTCCTCTGGTAGAAGTAGTTTATAAAGCCAGGATAACTCAAACTTCCTTATTTTTGTAGCTCATAATCTGGATTTCGGTTCTCATTGAAATCATGTTTAACTGATACGAGCTCAGCATCCCTTGGCTGGTAGAAATTTATGTGCGGTTGTCTCACAAAATTTTCACTTGAAAAAAAGTGAAGACGTCATTAAACTGTACAATTAAAGAAATCCAGGTCAAAAATTTGGAATATTAATAAAAATTACTTACTAACTGTTGTGACTACTTAGTCCTCTGCTTTTGATGTGTTCCTGTACGCAGTTGCAAAGCTTATTTTCATTTGTAACTTCTTATCATTTTTTCTATCTGACGAACCGTTCTAGAAATATATACGAAAAACTACTTCAAAACCCAAACTGACACAGATGGGTGACCATACGAAATTTCGTACGGGCATTCATTTACATAAGTATCATAAGAATTGGTCTTACAAGGAGAGGGTCCCTACTCGTCATCACCGATTTCATCCAAATTCAAAGTATAAGTAGGGCTTGACTAAAAATGTAAGTGACGTAAGTGGGAGCTGCAGATGACCAAACGAATCCGAAATAATGCATAATGTAGGGGATCCCGGGGTTTTGTAGGCTGGGAAATTTTCGGGGGAGTTGTCGCGGTTAAATTGCAACAGAACTTGAAAGAAAGTGCAAAATTCACTCGGGTAAAACGCCAACCACAGAGAAGGTATGTAGATTTTCGATTCTGTAAGTGGTATTTCCGTGTATTTTTTATAAATTGGTAAATGACATCCGATCTTCCTGAAATTTTTTACAGATGATCTCTTAGTAAAAGCGCATCCATAAAAAAAACAAAAAAATTGATTAATCGATAAGTTGTAGAAAAACATTTTGAAATTAATTTTTCAGACAGAAAATTAAATTTCGCAACTTAATCAGAAGGAGAGGGAAAATGTGCTCAAAAAATCAGGAGAAAAAGTTAGAAAGAAACTAGCAAAAGGCATTTTACAAATCGGATAATATGTACCCCACCAAGCTCAGAACACCCGAATTCGGGAAATGAGAAAATTTTTGCCATTGCTGTATATGAATGACCTTTTGACATTGAATTTATCATCCAATTCAGATGAGATTGTGTACGAATGTTCTACACAGATAGTAGAATATAAAATAAATACCTCCACCCCCGGAAAAATAATTTTCTTCTATTATAAAAATATATAAGTAACAAACCACGGGTTACCACTCTGCAACCCGCTGCCGTATAAATCTCGTAATAGTTTCATAAAATCATGAAAACCTCACAATGAACTTAGCCTCAGGAATTTTGAAAATCGGGTGGAATTTGGCCGAGAGATAAATGTGGTAGCTTTTTAAGTTGAAAGTAATTTAGCAAACCTCGCAATCTTTTTTTGAATAATGCTCCTAAACTAATTGGGGTAATAATTTCTGGTTTTCTGTATATGAAAGATAATAGATTATAGATAATTGTGGCGAAAATCAAGTGGCTTAAATGTTGCGAATATACCATCAAGATTGTAATTATCAAAGTTTTTCGAAAAGTGTTAATTTTAACCCTGGGTTCACTTATATTATGCATTATTTCAGTTTTGCTTGGCCATCTGGAGTTCCCACTTGCATTACTTTCATTTCTAGTCAATCCCAACATATACAGTGAATTTGAACGAAATCGGTGATGACGAGTAGGGACCCTCTCCTTGTTAGACCAATTCTAGCTTTTTTACTTATTGGCATCTGAGTGCACAGTAGTGTAGCTAACAGGCTGTTTCAGAGTTTCAGTGTTGTCGTGATGAGATCGCCTTGTTACTTCTGATCGAAACTTATTACACACAGTACCTATACTCTCAAAAATTTCTTCATGGATTTTTTTTGTTCTTCGGCCTTTGGCCAGAAACTGACAGTAGCTCGGTACTTGTCTTTTAATTTTCTCTGCTCATATGCAGTAGGTTGAGAATTGCCTGTAGACTCGTATATTGTTCGAGTCTCGGAACAGTAAAAAACTCTTTACCGCTTTCTATTTAGTAGAGCAATTTTCTACTTTTAATACGCGGCAGACACTTTGACAGTTCTTTTGATTGATTTTAAATTGTTTATATGCTTCGTAAGCTGCAAACGCAAGAACTGCCACATATAATAACTCTGATATGTCCATTATTTCACTTTTAATTAATAACTCAAGCTTTTCTATCACTATTTCTTTTTATAAATTAATCTTAAGAGTACATACGCGACGCGTTCATTTGGTCTTGCTCAAAACCTACACGCGTCTGCCGCGAACGACGCGCAAAACGCGCCGAATGCGACGCATAGATTGGGCTTTCACCTTTACATTCCTCAGGGAAACAAGTAATTTATACCCTTCAGATACCAAATTTTATCACTCACGGGAACGAGAAGACAGCGGCAGTACACTTCTTTATGCTTTTATGTATGCAGGAGCGATTTCTCTGTTTTCTTGTGACTGCTACTTTTAAGTATCATCATTTTCTATCTAGATCCTTTCATGCCTTGGGAGGCTTAGGGCGGAAATGATTGTTCTTCAGTGCACTCTACGCGCCAGCCTTCAGATCACTGAAAAATTAAATAGTTGCTGTTTCTTCTCTTCGTCATATAGTTCTTGGTCTCCCGATGCGCCGACTTTCTTAAGATTTGAAATTGCTTGTGGAAATTTGGCGTACAATACGGCCAATTTGAATCCATTTCTTTTTTATTTATTTCATTTGTGCTGTCCTGCAAACAATGATCCTTAAGATGTTATTACATATTATCTATGCATATTATCTATGCCCTTTAGGAAACTAGCATGCTTTCTTTTCGTGCAATCGATTAAACCTTCAAATCGTTCCAGAATTATGTGTAAATAGGGATTTTCTCCGTGATTAATAGGTAATATCGGCTTAATACCAGAGCCTGAAAATAACTCTCCATTAAGTCGTTTTTTAGGTGAGGTCCCACTGGAAACTTTTATATTTAAAAAATCAATTTTAATAATACTTTTAACTTTTATTTTTAAAAGTAAAAGTTAAGAGTAAACTTTTATTGTACGAAATAAAAGGTTTATGTCTTTTCAGACCTTTATCTAACAAAAAAACTTTTTGAGAGTATTTCAAGACTTTTATTTTATAAACGTCTTTTTAAGAGTCTTTTGAGACTTTTATTTTATAAAAATCTTTTTAAAAGTCTTTTGAGACTTTTATTTTATGAAAATCTTTTTAAAAGTCTTTTGAGACTTTTATTTTATAAAAGTCATTTTTAAAGTCTTTTGAGACTTTTATTTTATAAAAATCTTTTTAAAAGTCTTTCTTTATGTTTTTATTTAAATATATAAAGTATTTACGGTCTAAAGTAAAAAAACCCTCTCCCGCTGTTTATAGCATTTTAATCGATTTGATCCATATACATAACATAATTTGTTTATATCATATAAACTTAAGAAAAGTCCAGACTCTGCCTGTCTGTAACGCGTTCGAGTTCCAGGATGGCTTTTCTTTTATTTAAAAGGAAATTAAAAAAAAAAGCAATAACAAAAAAATTAAATAAAATAAAAACAAGTAAAAAGGCTAGAATTAGTCTAAAACACTAATACTTATGATACCCTATATCAGGGGTGACCAAGACGTCGACCGCGGTCTACCGGTCGATCGTGTAGACGTTTTTGGTAGCCCGCGAGAGTAAAATCAATTGAACAAATGTTACAATAAATTGCCATTTTCAGATAATTGCGCCGCTTCACGTCGCGTGAGTAACGGATAACCCACCCTCGCCAACATGGTGCCAAGTCTTTGCCTCACTTACCCATCGCACGCTCTTTATTTCTCTCGATATCTCTCTCTCTTTATATCCTGTATTAATAAAAAATGCGCCTTTGTGTTCTCAGTTAGTGTACTCAGCTTGTACGAGTATTTAACTCTGACGATGGTTTTGTTACGTGGTGATAATAACAGCGACTAAAATGAGCGGGCAAGTTTGTCGAGTGCGGAAAAAGGTTACCATTATCAGAGGAGTTATTTACTTTTATGTTCAAGGATTAATGTGTTTGTTCTATTTGTAACTCAAGAGGTGTAGTACTACACAAAAAAAAAGCATTTTAAAACTAACACACACAAAATACGTCACTGACTTTCCGGTTGGAAGTAAAATCTTAGAAAATAGAAGAACATGAGTTAAAAACTGGCTTATCTGCACACAGCAATCGGTTTTTACGAAGCCAGGCACAAAATTAAAAACAGCGACATTGGTATCGTAAAAATAAAAAGGAAATTCTTCTGTAAATCGCCAGCATTTCCCTGCCTCGCGAATTCTAAATTTTCGCCGAGCAGTTGGAGAATTTACACGAGAAGTTCGAAAGAAGTTTTTGGAGCTCGGCTAGAAGTCATCAGTTTCATAGTGTTCCCTTTTAACGAAGGCATTAACATTGACAGAGGAAGAAATTATAGTTGGTCCGACATATCTAAGTATTTTTCAAATTTCGACTATTCGGAAGCATGTACAGATTTTTTTAGGAAAACTTTTTGCGTTTTATTTAAAACCGTTGCCGACGGTAGACCGCTACGATATTCTGAATTATAATGTAGACCCCACACTTCCAAAGTTTGGCCACCCATGCCCTATATGAATGTCAGTATGGATAAAACCGATTGAAACATTATCATAAACAGCGGAAGAGGTTTTTTTTTAAATCAGACCGTGAATACTGTAAATATTTAAATAATAAGCATAAAGAAAGACTTTTAAAAAGATTTTTATAAAATAAAAATCTCGAAAGACTTTTAAGATGATTTTTATAAAATAAAAGTCTCAAGACTCTTAAAAAGACTTTTATGAAATAAAAGTCTCGAAATACTATCAACAAGTTTTTATTTTGTATAACAGTTAAAAATAACAATTAAAAATAATGGTTATTTTGGGAGTCTCAATAATAAAAATTACTAATTGTTATTATTTTAAGACTCTTACTTCTTATAATTTTGTTTAATTCTTATGGAATAAAAGTTAACTCGTATTCTAGAGACTTTTTGAAAAAAGTCATAAAAGTTTCAAGCTCTACTTAATACAGATATACAGTCAATTTGGCCAACTTTGATGAAAACTCCAAAGTAATGGCTCTCGTCCAATTCGCGAGAAATGTATAATTGATTCATGCAAAGATTCATGCAAAGATTCATGCAGTTAAGTGCCGGTCTGCCATTAGTAATTCCTGTTCTACTGTTAACAATTGCGGTAATTATTTCTGTCATGTAATATTTGTTATGATGATTCTAAGTTATTTACGGAAAAAAAATTACATTTATTCACTCTAATAAAATATATTCGATTTATGAATTCATAGGAATGCGGCTAATTACTTTTAACATTGTCGTAGTTTTTTAGAATACATTAGTTGCAAAATGTCAAAGCAAGTTAAGTTTAGTAGAGACGATAGTAATTTTTTCGTGTTTTGAAAAAATATGGAGTTCGGGCGAAGAATAAGTGATACAAATCGTTTACTATTTGAAAAGCAATTTACTTCCGTACTCTCTCTTGAGTGTTATTTTTACCTATGTAATTCATAAAAATTTCCAACAAATAGATAAAGAGCCGCTGAAACCGAATATTTATGCGATATATTTAAAAAAAAAAACAACAATTAAAAAATAAACATATTATTGGAATTATTATTCGTACTGCACAAGCCCCTAAAATTACAAATTTGGTTTTTTTTATCTTCATATTTACATAGCTGTTTTTATTATCTTTGAATAACAAGTTTAAAAAGTTATGAAAATTTCAAGAAAATGATTTGGCTATTCGAAGTCAAATATTTATATATATCTAAGCATACCAAGTCCCACTTATTACACTACTAATCGGTGGGTAATTCACCATAGATAAGAAAAGTGTCTATCGAGAATTTCTTAAAATTTTCTGCTTATTATGAAATTGAAAAATGTATAGGTACGAATTTTGTAACTTTTTATGCACAATAAGAGCCATCGAATTTCCAATTGTGATTAACCCAAAGTGAATCCCTCTTCAAAATCTTTATCTTTGAAATACTTGATTAAAATTAGCTGCGATGTCAATGTAGCTCTTTCCAAACAAAATATTTTTTTACATATACATATGTTGCTATGGGATTCTACAATGACTTAAATTATCATAACTCTTCAATTAACAGAAATAGGAAATCATGGGCCGATAGCATCGAAAGACTTGTAAATTCTTGTATGACATACCATCAAATCTCGATTCGCAGGCTTCACCAATAACTCTAAATCTTTCCACTTTCGTAAAGAGAAACCCTCATTTTTAGAAATCAACATATTAATGCACATACATACATATTCTACAATTAACCAATTAAATCAACGACGGAAGTACTACTATGTATAATATTCGACTATTTCTACAGTTGATCTTAAATTTTATGTTTGTTTATGATTAAATGGTTTGCTACTACGTTTCCATATAGTATTTTTTGTTAGCTTAAATTGACTGAACCATGACTTCAACATGTCATTCCAGTAATCAAAACATGTTTGAATAGAGCCTATATTGCTCAGTCTATTCTGTAGGATTGGGACTCAAACTAAACACATTTTAAATAACCAGGTGTACTATCACTACATGGCGCAGTCTTAATAAAACTTAATCCGACAAACCAAATCTCATGCTATCTTCAAAAATGTGCTCCATAACCTATTTGACCTTGTGTGAGTAGTATGATAATAACTGATAAAACGCGTTTCTTTGAAAATAATTTGAGCCGTACGTATCCAGAATAAAGTGAACGTTAATAGAGCAAGGATTTATAGCCGTTGACACCTCTATATGTGGAACTGAAATTGACTTAAACTTTGTTGTGTATATTAATTAGATCACCTTTGGGAAGGTAAGAAGCGGAGCTTAACAATACTATCTTCTTTCCGTGCATTAAGTAGGGGGTAATTTTGACAGAACTAATACCACGAAAATAAGTCACATTTTTAGCAACTTTGCGTTTTACAAACTGGGTCTATTAAATGAGCTGCTCTAGGTTGAAGAGCAGTAAACCGTATTTAATGAATTCAGAGCACTGCTCTAAGGTACTCTAAACTTAACTGAACTATCAATAATCGTGGAGTATCACATAATACGTCATTAGGATAGTTTAAAGAGTCCCATTCTTGTCCTATTTATGATAGAAAAAATGGACTGCTTAATCTTCTATTTCATATGGGTCCACTTTTGTTGTAGGGTTGTGAAAACTATCTTAATTTCAAGTTTCATTTTCGCTTTAACATTTATATTACAAGCTCAATAAATTCCAAATATATACAAAATTATGATTTTTTTTTTTAAGCTTATCTCTTATAACATCAAACTCGATTTTTAAGGAAATAAAATTAAGCAAATTTTGTCTGCCTATCCCTAAAAGTAGAGAAAAGATTACAAATGTTGTATTGCCATCTATTTCTATTCCATATATATTCATTTGAATAATCCACTGAACTATGGTGGATTTCGTATAGAACTTATTATTTGAAGTTCAGCTGAATACAGTAAGTACCTAAACCAAAAAGAGATAACTATAGAAAAGTGATCCCATGATAATGTAAGCGATTTCAGTAGTATCAGCGGTACATGTTATATATGTCAGTGGCTCAAGCATTACGACAATTACAATTACATACATTACACACCAGTCACTTAAGGTACACCAATTGAGAAAAACCTTTTAAGCAGAGCATTTTCGCACGCAGCATGATAAAATTCTGGTTAATTATCTGGGTAGTAAATCTCGTTACTTAGTTAACTCGTTAGCGGAGCAGGTATTACAAAACATTATATACCGATTGTTTATCTGCTTAATTATTTTGGTAAGCTAACTGCTTAGCGAAAAAGGCATTAATTAGTTGGAATGCGTACCTCAGATTTAAAGTGTCGCACGTCGTAATTTCGATAAAAGCGAGTGTTAACATAATAGAAATGTATTGAATTTAAAAATTTATCGTATTTTCTTTCCTTTATTCATATAATTAAATTACGAAAAGAAAAGATTTTTTGAATAGACCAATAAATTCCAAAACTTTATTTATATAGGTATTTTTAATATTTCAATATTAAAATTTGATTTCTCTGCAATTTTGCAATGTGTTCATTTATTTAGGGACACCGTAGGAAGCAAATTAGAAGAGCTGGTAGCAAATGCCGTTAGAAGTTTTAGGAAGGTTTTCATGTAATGTCAATTGGACGAACGCAAATCGGGGATACTCTATGGCTCCGCCTCTGCCTTCAGAAGATTTGAAAATAAGAATGCTGCGAGTAAAATTCCAAAGAAACACGCGGAAGAAAACAAACAAATCTGCTTCTAATGACATACAATTTGATGCTGGGGTTTGTATTGTTGGTACCCATTGCTAGCTAGCAGGGGAAAGGCTCGCTCGGATTTGTTTTACGAACATTTGTTAAGAAGGCTTTCATCAATTTTCATCACGAGAATATTTTAAAGCGCCTTTATTTATCTTACAATCTTTTCCATGAAAACCAATCTGGTAACACTTTTCAAAGAGAATCACTAAATGTCAGAATTTCCTTTCCTCTTTGCCAGTGGAAAATTTGCCTGTTTTGACCGATTAGCACTAGACTATTCGACCAACAGCAGTTATCAGAAACAGATTCTTATCATTGAAAAGTGATTTCCTTATTTCCTCCTAAAAATGTACTTACCTCTTGGCAATATGCTGTCAGCATAATCCTTTCAAAAGGGGAAGATTCACTTTTCATGTTTATTTTACACTAAACTTGCACTTAACCTAAAATACTGTAATGTTTCGTTACCGCGGAAGTAATATACTGAAACTCACGATGCGGAACCACTTTATTCTTAACTGGTTATTTGAATTCCCACTGTTTTATATCAATTTGTTGCTAAATTTGGGGAAACACCGCCGATATAAAATCACTCCTCGCTCAATCGAGCACTGAAGGAACACGTCAGACTGACAGCATCAGAAGAGACTTTATAGCTCTTGGAATTATGATTTTAGATATCTCTTTAATTAGTTTTTTAAGTTAGTCTGGCTCAGGACAGTGTTACCATTTTAATGGCTTTTCGGTCTAGTCGAGACTATATTTCCTAATTAGCTTTCCACGTTTACATCTTTAATATGATTTGGAATACAATATTTATTTATATATATGCCGACCCAGACGAGAAGTTTTTAGGGAAGGAAGGAATTTGGCTTAGACGTGCCTAACAATAATGTCCTTCGCGTAGTCCTTATATGATTACCGAAATTAATTGGGTGCGTGTTCAATTAAGTCACAGTTTTTGATATAAACAATTACTGTATCACAAATTCACAACACGTAATGATTATTAAATTATTATATTATCACCTCAAATCGCAAATAAATGGCCGGCTTGCTGTAGTACTGGGGTATTGGTATGCTGCCCGTACTCCCGATCGAAACTTGGCATTTCGGCATTTTCCTCTCCCCGAATACTTCTCACCAGTAAAAAGTGCCAATATCCACCCGTGTGTGGGCTACACACATCTGGTCGAAACGGAAGGATTAGACGTAGCTTAGTATAGTAATATTGCTCTACGGTTCCTTATATGATTACCGAAATTAATTGTGTGCATGTTATATAAAGTTTTTGATATAAACAATCACTATCCCAAATTCACAGCACATAATGATAATTAATCTCAAGTAAACAACTGCGCAGCAGTCCGATAATTAATGTCACAATTTTAAAATGGCTGGAACAGGAATGGTGATATGCCAGATTTTGCGTAATGAATTCTGGTTGGGTTGGTAGTCCAATATTTTACATGTAGTTACACGCCGTCCCTATTCTAAGCAACTTCTCAATTTGCAAAAAGTAAACAAAGCTTTTGTTCGGGGCATCTGCGGTAAAAATGTTCTTCTTCTACTTTATTTTGAAATAATTCACATATTTAATTTAAATAAATCTTTGCTTCTATTAACAAAAAAGATAATTAAATAGTGCACTTGCCTGATTTTCCTAGTTTATAATCCGAATTATATTTGCAAGCACTGTTCATTTGTTTTTTTAATTGTTATAAGGTTTTAACAGGCACTAGTGGCACTATAAAACACAAAATAAACTTCAAAGATAAATAGTTTTGAAAAAAACTGATTAGGTACTTTTATTAAATTTCACAAAAGAACTTTAAATTGAGTAAATCTGTTCACAAAACAAAAGCGCATTTGACAATCATTCACTAGCTTTGACAATAGTTCCTTCCGGTATCTCACTTACTCCTGCTCATGTACACGAATTATACATATACATTTTTTTGCAGTGGTATGCTGCCCGTGCTCCCGATCGAAACTTGGCATTTTGGAGTTTTTTCGCCATCCGAATGGGCCAACCCACACGCTTCAGGTCTATGCGGAATGATTTTCCTCCCCTTATTCTTTGATGACCGAAATTAATTGTGTGCACTGAACAGGCATAGTACAGTCTTCATAGCATAGTAAATAAAATTTCAAAAATGGCCTATATCACATGTTGTCATCGTCATTGTAAATTACTGAAAAGTTCTTCGGAATATGAAATTGACTATTTTTACTGTTAGACGGCCGTTCTAGAAATATATGCGAAAAGCAAAATCAAACTTGAATGCCCGACATACGCGTATGATAGGAATTGATCTTAGACCTATCCTAACTGTTTTACTTGGTATAATTCTAAAAACAAATCAAATCACACATGATCTCAGAGATCCGTATTTTTCTATTTCTTCTATATTCATAAATATTAAGATATAATCAGACTTAGCGGTGAATTCGATTCGATCGAGTAAAATTTTTTCATTTATTTTTTTCTTCGATCGAATTGAACTCTTCGCTAGACCTGAATATTTCTTTAGAACCATATTATCCAGTTGCCTAAAAATTGATTTAAAAAAAAAAAAAAATCAGGAAAATTCGACAACGGAAAAAGCCTTGTTTTGTAATTGAATTGAAATCAAATTAAAGCAGCATTCATAAATTAAAAGGCAATCAATTTTCGAAATGCATGGGTGTACTATACGTTCTTAATTTTAATTTGATGTCTTGTCTCCACTCTTACAAGGATCGCCCTATATATACGGAATGATCTTAGCTTTACCCACCTTATATTTCTTTCAGTAAATCATTGTAATACCTATTTCTACATATAACTCTGATGTACCTCTCCTCAAGTTCGTCAGGTTTCCGCTCAAAGATAGCAAGAAAATGTCAGTGAATTCACACACAATTCTCTGTGTATACTTTTTGACAACAGTTTACCGGTGTATGCAAGGTACTTTGCTTAAAACAATTGCAATCAAAACCCAAACATCAAAACTACTTCATTTTAAAGTGAACATAATATTACTTTACATTACTCGAATTATCAACATTATCCCGAAAATGTGAGTATACTAGAAAAAATATTAGTTGTACATATTCATAACATTTACAAAATTTAACAATAAAATTGCCTAGCGTAAGGTCTAATCAGACCCTGTGCTGAGATTTCAAAATCATAAAAAGATTCTTTATCCTGATCAGTTAGTGAATTTACCCTTCACATCCTCATATAAGATAAAACATAATTTATGAAGCCACCAGTTAAAGCACTATTTTGCAATCTCCCATTGCGGTCTTCTGGCGTGATTTGAACTATGTCCTGAGATCGACGACTTCTACTTTCATGTTATCTATATGAATATGGTTTGCATCCTAAAAATAAAAGAAAATATTGTTTCTTAAAAAATTCAAAGTTGACCATTTGATTACAAACCACCACCTCAAATAATTTCTTACCATAAACAACGGGGGATCGTTCGGATGAGGATGAAACCCAGCTTGCCTGCATTGCGCAATAAAATCTAATCCATAATTTGGCGTTAAACAGAAAAATCCGGTCCTGATACGAAACAAATTTATCTAAAGTTTTCGGTCCAATTAGATACTCACGTTTGGTATTTTGGAGCACAAACGATTGCTATAGCTTCCGGCATCATCATTTGGTATGAGCAATGCGTATGCAGATCCACGGATGATAAAAATGCAGTTTGACTAGGATGAGTCTAAGGAATTAGAAGTAAGAGACTGCCCATATTACACCATTGCAAGAAACTTACGTGAATCCAACCTAGAGTTATAAGATTCTTCTGATCCTGCACGTCAAATATTTCCTCCTCGTTCATTGTCGTACAACTGTCAGAGGTGCCGTTTTGCTTAGGAATTATCACATGAGAAATAATTAGCCGATTTTTCTCCAGGCGTCCTGCCAAAATACCACAAGTCTCAACGTTGCTTTGTGTATTTTTGTTAGCTAAATTAAGAAATAACGACATCGTGTTTTGTGGAATAATAACAGTCCGAAGCATTCCTTCCAAAAGAGATTCGGATGGTTTTTGGCTTCTGTCAAAAGAAGGCCTAAAATGGTTTAAATCAACAATCAACGGTAATGCTATTACTAAAAGCTCATACTTCGTTCTATCAGATTCCGGCAACAATAGTCCGGAAGATGATCGATTTGAACCGGTGGGAAAGTCATTTGGATAAACAACCTTATCAAGCAAGCTAAGATCTGGAGCAGATGGCTGAATGGAAGGATCTGTCTTTATTTGAAGCGTATCCGAGGCAAGACTGGAATTCTGAAAATGATTTAGCCGGACTGAACAAACTTGCAAATTGATGTCTTTGGAATACCTTCAGGGTTCCTTTCGCTCTTTCTATTTCCCTCGCCCTTTCCGCCTCTTTATTCGCAAGGAATTGTGCATATTCCTTTTGATAACGATCCAATAATTTTACCTTTAATTTTTCTGTAATTGATATGACCTCCTTAAGTTTGGCTGAAATGGGTTGCTTCAAGGTGGCTGGCACAGTCTTATATTGTGGATGCGTCAGTACCTTTTCAAGGAATAATGTCATGAATTTCATGTACAATATGTAAGCGTTTTCATGATTTCCTTCCGAAAGATATACATTTGCCATCCGTACCATTTCCATTCCAGATCGATAATACCTGAGCAAGAAAAGTTTCAGGATAATGGTGAGTCACCCACCGTTCGTGTTGTGATGATACTTACCTCTTTAGTGGAATGTTAGGATCAACGTCTACCATATTCCCGTAATTACTTAAATGCTTGATTCGTGCCTGGGGCTCCACTATCCCCATGGCTGTATAATTTGCCACTTTTGACATTTGCAGCACAAAAGCGAAACTCTAGTATAATTGCCACAGATGCATCGATGCAGCAGGACAAGCAGCTTGATGCAGCGCAGCAAGAAAACAACACTTGATGTGTCTAAATGACATTTCAAAGTGAGAGCTGCCATCATATACACAGCTGTTTTCGTAGAATATAGAATTGCGGGGAATTGTGCTGTGATGTGACCACTGACATATATAATATGGACTGAGTCAAGGCTTTAAGCGCGAAACACAGTGTTGGCTTTTCCAACCTGGCCGGCCTCACCAACTTTGACAGTTCTGTAGAAAATATGTGATCAGGTTTTAAGTTCCCAATGGGAAAGTTGGTGAGGCCGATAATCAATTGTTGCCAGAATTTTATACGGGAAATATGTTGATGAAAAAAAGTTTGGGAAACAAAATATTTGTTCCTGCCGTAGTAAATTATTACAAAATAATTTCAATTTTCAAGCCAATAGCCCAATTAAAATGCACACGGCAAGAAAAGGCACAAAGAAAGAAGGAAAAAATCAAACTCTCTTTAAAACTTTTATGAATATGTAAATGTATAAAATGTGAAACAGAATGGTAAATGTTTCATTTTCGTAAATAAATGATAAGGGGTTTCACGTTGTACGCCGAAACACAATGATGCCGACACGGCAATTACGACGACACTGTCATCGTAAATGTCGCCCAATTAACCCAATGAAACCGACCGACATTCTTATGTTTGTATAACAAGATATGTAGGTGGTAAAATTATTTGTTGAAATTTATTAGCAATATGGGAAAGATATAAAAAAAAAAATAAAAAAGTAATAAACTATGATTAACACTGAGTTTATGTGGATTCCAAAATATCATCTACCTTTTTTTTCAATTTTTCTGAAATATCTCTATTTTTTTTTCTTTTAAATATGTATTTCGATATTGGAGATCTATTTTGGCATAAATATAATTCATTTCCATCAATAAATTAATTAATTGCTCCTCGAAAAACATTTTCGGTAATTACTCTGAACTGTCTATTAGCTGCTATTAGCAACCGAGCAATACCTACAAATTTGAAGCAGCTGATTTCCTTTTTACAAACATGCTTGGTTCAGGAAGTTTATCCCGGAATTTGCAGATATCGCACGTCCTCTAACAAATCTTACAAAGAAAAGTGCGAGGTGGATATGGGGACCAGATCAGCAGGAAGCTTTCGATAATCTTAAAGTAAAATTAACTACAGCGCCAGTTTTAAGACAAGCAGACGAAAGTAAGCCATACAACCTCCGGACAGATGCTAGTAGTTACGCTATTGGAGCAGTTCTACTCCAAGGGGAGGGCACTGATGAACGCCCAGTGGAATATATCAGCCGTCTATTAACAACCGCCGAAAGGAATTACAGTACGACTGAAAGAGAGGCTCTTGCAGTCGTATGGGCAGTGGCCAAATTTAGAGGATATATAGAGAACAGTGAAGTCAACATATCATCAGATCATCAACCTCTTCGATGGTTAATGTCGCTAAAATCTCCTAGTGGCCGTTTATCACGTTGGAGTCTACAGATTACGTTTGGACTTTTTACCGGGTTAAACTTAATTTTGTTCAAGAAAGAATTTTTTGGGATTCTCCGGTATATAGCAAAAGCTAAAAAATGTTCTAATTTGTTATTTCATCTACAGAGTCTACAGTTACAACCTTATAATTTGAAGATATTATATACTCCTGGAAAAGTTAACCTAGTTGCAGATTCCTTATCCAGGCCACCAAATTATTGAAGGAAGTGTTTGTATGATTGCGGTAGACTTTGCTCATCAAAATGCTAATGAAGTACGAGAAAACCAAATGCGAGACTCCGAGATTGAAACTATAATCAACTGTTTAGAGTCAAAGGCACCAGAAGAATACTCTCAGTGGACTTCTCGGGGTTATATTCTAAATAATGGTGTTTTGTACCACTATTCGCAAGACGATGATTTGGAAGAGGCACAACTGGTAATACCGAACCAGGATCGACAACATATCATTTTCAATTACCACAACGATCCAACAGCAGGACATTATGGATCTGATCGAACCATTCGGAGAATCGTTTCCCGTTATCATTGGCCAGGGATACGACAAGATATCATAAAGTATGTGAAACAATGCATCGAGTGTCAACGCTACAAAATATCCAATCAGAAGCCTGCAGGCCTCATCCAAACCCCTGTTTGCAATCAGCGTTTTGAAGTTATCGCTATTGACCTGTTTGGACCTCTACCTACATCCGACGAAGGATATAAATGGATATTGATCATAGAAGACACCGCTTTCAGATGGGTTGAACTATTCGCTCTAGTGGATGCAACAGCTGTTGCCTGTGGTAAGATACTAATCGAAGAAATTTTCCTTAGGTATGGAGTTCCAAGAAGGATTTTGAGTGATAATGGCACCCAGTTCATCTCAGCCGTCACACAACATGTTACACATTGTTTGAGGATAAAGCAAACATTTACCTTAGTTTACCATCCACAAGCCAATCCAGTGGAGAGGAAGAACCATGACCTGAAGACCCAGATATCTATTTTAGTTGGCAATGATCATCCTCGATACGCTTCGCTATGAACAGTGCTAATTGTCAGAATACTGGATACAGCCCGGTTTACCTAACCTTTGGTAGGGAGTTACGAACACCTGATGATGTGGACCATGACTTTCGATAAGTAATACAGTCGGAGAATTTTGTGCCTGAAATTACTCCATACTTACTAAGGATGGCGTCAACTCTAAAGAACACTGAAGAAGTGCACGAGCATACCCAAGATCGACAGAAACAATATGCTGATAAGAAGAGACGACCAGATCCCGTTTATATGTTAGGCGACCACGTTTGGGTTTCCACCCATAGCCAAAGTAAGACAAGCACCAGACATACTTCGAAGTTTGTACCAAAACGAGATGGACCTTATGTAATTGTCAACACGAAGGGAAGCAGTAAACCAACCGAAACCAATTCTTCCAATTCGAAAGAGAGGACGACCACGGAAACATCAGCAGCTGCAGTAATGTGACTTCAATTTATTATATCCTCAGTACGCTGTACTTTCAGATACAAAAGGGGAGACTGTAACATTACTTTATTACACCATTATTGGCAGCCCCCATATATATATATATATTTCATCGCAATTGGCAGCACACACACAATATATTCACCATCAACTTATAGAAGACCGCACAATTTCACCACACGCATGGAAGCTTTCACCACACTGCATGGAAGCTCACCACATCCCTATATAAAGCCAGCACCATCGACGGATAGAATCCTTCATCTAATTATACTAACAACGGTTGCACTAAGAGCACCCAACTGGGTCCAACGGTCTACCTTGTGAAATATAACAAAGATTAAAGTGTAGAGTAGCATTAATATTGTTTGTTTTTCTTAGAATAAATAAAGTTTGATTTTGTTAAACACCACTCGTGTGTTTCTTTATTTATTTTCTTTTTAAAAAATAAATCCACGCTACAATACGGGAATTATAAGGTATATGTGATTCGGACGTCAAGTAGATTTTTTTATACCCTCGAATCTAGATGAAATAATGGACATAGAGTAGGTATACCAAGTTTGTCATTCCATGTGCATAATGCATAGAAATAATCCGCAGTTGGCAATTTAGGCTGTAACAAAATCTACAAAATTTGATAAGTCTTGAATTTCTCTACGATATACTCTATCTTCATGAACGTATTTGGAAAAATTAATATAAGTTATCGAGCAAAGAAGCAAAAAATTACGTATTGCTTGCCTACGAGTTTACGCTCATAAAAATTGTCACCGCCCTCCAAAAGTGCGTATAAATTATCAGAATAAAATTTCCAGTAAATTTCTAAGAAAAAATTGCAGCCCGTTCATCTGGTCGACGCATCATTGATTTTATATTGGAGCGAGGCATTGCTGGCTTATTAAGTACTAAGTCGAGGCATCGTCGAGGCATTTATAACTTTATATATAATTTCTAACCACCCAAGGGGGGAGGGGTGTGAGGTATTTTGGTATTCCTTGCAAATTGTGAAAGTTTCATGAAAGTCCATTAACAAAAAAAAAACACATAAAATTGATTTCTTCCTTCGCACCTACCACCAGTGGTACATGCCGCTCAATAGAACAGTCCACCATACACATCAGGTAGTACATGCGAGAACGTGGTAATGATGCTTTTTGAACGGAAAAATCAACTGAAAATTTTTCAATCATAATCCCATCTTGCTTTACCTTTTGCTTCCTTGGAAATTGTATACAAAATATTTTAAAACAAATTTCGTATTTTAAATAATAATTTTGAGTACAGATTGAAAATGTAATGTCAGTTATCGTAAAATATAATGGGATACTACTATACTAGCAGAAATTAATTCAAATAAGGATTTTATGAAGGTCATTTATTTAGATACAAAGTCCTCAAATCCTAATAACTACAGCAAAATAAAATGTATTTCCAAAAACGAGACAAGAAAGAAGTAACGTTAATACGTAATACTATATATAGTGGAAATCGAAATTTTCGTATGGCAACCCCACGAAGGACTTGCCCGATTTGTCTCATTTCGAACTTAATTTTACTTTTTTTTATTAAAGTCTGTGTACAAAATTTCCGTTTTCTAAGTAAACGCGGACGGACGGACATGCAAAAATCAAAATTACTTTTAATATTATGCGTGTGTGTCAAGTCCATTTTGTTCTACCATCATTATTTCTGTGCGTTACAAACGGAATGACAAACTCAGCCTACTCTTTAGATTTCATCTAGGGTATAAAAACAAGACAAGAAAAAAGCAACGTTTACGCCCCTCCTACCGCACCAATGTTGTTCTGTGCATCATTCCTTTACTGTAATCAGTACAGCTACATGAAGAGAAAAATGATGACAGATACGTCGAGTGATTCATATTTTCCCACATCTACCATGTTGAGACAATCGACCAAATGTACACAAAACTGCTGCCAAAGCAATTCTCGGTGCCTCAGAAACATGTTGTGGTCTATTCCGGAATGGACCAGCCATTTAAAATCTGTATACTTTTCTGCGGTATGCTACATCTAGTTCTTGTGCCATCTAGCTAGGATCCATGAGAATCCACGGGGAGACCCAATTTTTTAACGTATTGGGTTGGTAGGGGGATATTCTGACCCATGATGGTTAAAGTGGATATTTGCGGTGATAGGATGGATACAAAAAATTGACCTGCTTAAGATCGATCTAAAAGTCAGTGTTATTAAAGCTTGGAGCGAGACTTGCGAACGAGGCAGCTTGCCGAGTTGGATTTTTAAACTTATAAAAAAATGGCGGGCCAACTAGTTATTCATTTTAAAATTTTTGCAATCTAATTAAATTTCTAATTGGAATTTTGCATTAATCAATTTTTATACCCTAGATGAAATCTATAGGGTATACTAAGTTTGAAGTTTGTCATTCCGTTTGTAACATCTAGAAATAACGATGGTAGGGCAAAATGGATTAGATACCCATGCATAAAATTAAAACTTACTTTGATTTTTGCATGTCCGTCTGTCCGTCTGTTCTCACGATAACTCAAGAACGCGTGTGCGAGAAAAAATAAAGTCAAGCTCGAAAATGGGACAAATCGGGTAACTCCTTCGTAGGGTTGCCATAAGAAAATTTCATTTTCACTATATATTTGGTCATGACCTGAGAACGCCTCAATGTAGATAGCTGAAATTATGTACATAGGTTTTTTATGAAAATAGTAAATACAATTTCAAAAATGGGCTAAATCGGGTAACCATATAAAAAAATTAATTGGCCGATGCTAATAGATACTCTGTCAATGTTAATACATTCGTTAAAAGGGAACATCATGAAACTGATGACTTCTTCCCGAGTTCCACAAATTTCTTTCGAACTCGTGTAAATTCTCCAACTGTTCGGCGAAACTTTGGAATTCCCGATTTAAATTATGTTTACTCCTGCTCCAAGTTTTTGGTATTCTTAGTTGGAATGCATGCACCGGAATCTTTTCTTTGAATGTTCTAACTAAACTTTTCATATCAATCACAGTTATGTCTTTCCTTGCAGACTTAGGCGGCGCATGACAGTGTTTTAAGGCAGGAAAATGCAGTTGATTTACAAAATAATTTCCTTTTTATTTTTACGATACCGATGTCGCTGTTTTTGATTTTGTGCCTGGCTGCGTTTTTCGACGTTTTTCAAAGTTTTGTTTGTTCGTAGTACTACAACTTAGTTAACAAATAAGACAAACACATTTATGCTTGAACATAAAAGTAAAAAACTCCTCTGATAATGGTAACCTTTTTCCGCATTCGACAATCTTGCCCGTTCGTTTTAGTCGCTATTATTATCATATCACCATGCAACAAAACAATCTTCAAAGATAAGTACTAGCTAGTCAGCTGTACTGACTAAGAAGACTGAGAGATATAAAGAGAGAGAGAGAGAGAGAGAGAGAGAGAGAGAGAGAGAGAGAGAGAGAGAGAGAGAGAGAGAGAGAGAGAGAGAGAGAGAGAGAGAGAGAGAGAGAGAGAGAGGAGAGAGAGCGAAGCGAAGAAATGGCGCCATATTGGCGAAGGACGTGTTATCCGATACTCACGCAAGGTGAGGCGTCGCAAATATCTGAAAATGGCAATTTATTGTAATTTTTGTTCAACTGATTTTACTCTCGCGGGCTACCGAAACCGTCTACGCGATCGACCGGTAGACTGCGGTCGATGTTTTGGCCACTCCTCATCTAGGGTATCATAAGAATTGGTCTTAGACGAATTCTAGCTTTTTACTTGTTTTAAATACAATGTTTTATTGTAGTTATATAACAGTCGCAAATAGCCATTTTGCCTCTATCGTAAAAGGAAGTTAAATGGTTCTGTAGAAGCTCTTCGTGCCTTTTAACACACTATTGGATATTTATTTGATTTGCTGGTCAAGGATTAAAAAGGTAAACAGTAAAAAAATCAAGGCTGAGTCAGTGGCGATCCGCGCGATTCAGAAGAAGGGAAGCAATTCATCAAATAATTATATTAGTATTATCGCTTGAGAAACGTCGCATGGTTGCCGATGTAACTTTTGTGCATCAACTCTTAACCGCGAATATTGATTCTCCACTGTTACTTGACAAAATTTCTTTTCGTGATAGTAGACACAATTTGGGAAGACTACCTCTGTTGCATGTTAATTCCTCGATGTGTTCCTTTAGATGTACGAACCTATTAATCGCATGTGCATTACTGTTAATAATATGGCTGAGGATTTTGTTGTTGACGTTTCTAAGAATGTTTTAAAAAAACGTCTGTATAATATTTAAGTGTTTTTTTGTTTTATTTAATTTATATAAGAAATTGTGGTATGCCTAGGAATTATATATTTGCTATAGCTGGTATGGGATAATAATAAAACCTTTTTTCATGAAAATTACCAATGTGAATTTAATTCACTTTCAAATTTTTTGTTTTTCGCTCTATGTTACATTGTATGTATGTATTTTCATCAGGTGCTTGATTTATGTTTAACATATCTACTAATACAAACATTGTTGACCGTTTATTTCTTAAACGAGTCACTACTGCGAGCTTGTGTTAAGCTGGTTCTGATAGTCAGATAGTCATAAATATTCATCATTATTCTTGCTGTTGAAATAGAAGGAAGCCATTGTCATCGGTGAATAAATCGGCAATGCACTACAATCCTGGCAATCATATCTTTCATTTAATCCACTTATAGCAAATGCTGTTTGCTGCATCATTAAGTTCCCAGAACTTTCTACTTATTTTTGTCATTCCGTTCGTAACGCACAGAAATAATAGCGCAAAATGGATTTATTTTGATTTTTGCGTGTCCGTCTGTCCGTCTGCACTCGGACTTTTTACAAAAAAAGTAAATTTAAGTTCGAAAATGGGATCAATCGGGCATCTCCTTCGTAGGGTAGCCTTGCAAAAATATCGACTTTTACTATATATTTGGACACTGCCTGAGAGCGCGTCGACGTAGAGAGCTGAAGTTTGGTACATGGTGTTTTCATAGTGATAGTAAATGAAATTTCAAAAGTGGACTAAATCGAACAACTCCTTCTTGCTGTTGCCATATAAAAATTTTGGATTTTTATGTATACTGTGAAAATCATCAATCCTACACGTTTTTATTGTTGTTTCTATTATTTTTATTTTGCTGTCCGACAAACCGTTTTAGAAATATATGCGAAAAACCACTTCAAAAATCAAACTCGAACAGATCGGTGATCACATACTAAAAAGTTAAATTATATACGAGCATTCATCCAGGGTATCATAAGAATTGGTCTTAGAACAATGCTAGCTTTTTTGTTACTCTAACACTTTGTTATGAATGACATTCGCGTAACATATTGCATTGCAATATTTCATATACCCGTATGTACGTGAATAACGTTCAATTATAAACACATAATATAGTTGCAGTTAGGGCAAATGAAAATACACAAAACCTCGAGATCTTAATTTCGCAAATTAGAATCTATTAATTGTGTGAATAAAAAAACCGATTGTTTAGGCATTCCTTAAAATAAAATAAAAAACAAGTAAAAAAGCTAGAATTGGTCTAAGACCAATTCTTATGATACCCTAGATGAATGCCCGTATTAAATTTCGTATGGTCACCGATCTATTCAAGTATTGATTTTGAAGTTGTTTTTCGCATATACATATTTCTAGAACAGTTTGTAGCACAGAAAAAATGGTAATAATCAATTTTATAGGATTTCGTATTCTGCAGAAGTTTTTAGTACAATAAAAATGTTTTGGACTGATCGTTTTCAAAGTATACGTAAAAAACCGAAATTTTTATATGGCAACACCAAGAAGGAGTTGCCCGATTTAGTCCATTTTTGACATTTTATTTGCTAATGTAGTAAAAACATCATGTACGAAATTTCAGCTCTCTACGTCGACGCATTCTCAGGCAGTGTCCAAATATATAGCGGAAAACGAAATTTTTATATGGCAACCCCACGAAGGAGTTGCCCGATTTGTCTTATTTTCGAACTTAATTTTACTTTTTTTTTAAAGTCCGTGTACAAAATTTCAGCTCTTTAAGTATACGCGTTCTCGAGTTATCGTGCGCACAGACGGACGGACGGACGGACGGACGGACAGACGGACGGACGGACATGCAAAAATCGAAATAACTTTTAATATTATGAATGGGTGTCCAATCTATTTTGCCCTACCATCATTATTTCGAGGTGTTACAAACGGAATGACAAACTTAGTATACCCCTATGATTTCATCTAGGGTATAACAAGTGATTTGATTAGTCAACTCTGGCCGCTTGGTTATTACCATTAACTGCAATTGGTAATTAATATGAATAAATAAATAGAAATTGCATAACCAACTTCAGTGATGAGTTCGTCTCAATTTTAACATAATGTCGCAATGTGCCTGATAAGTATGGTATAACTAGTCTGTGGACAGCTCCAGTATTCAGATACGTTTCATTTTATTTTGAGAAAGCACCTACGTACCTGTCTGTTTATGTACTTTGTGTCAGTGAGCTTAACATATGTTTTATGTAAAGTAAAAATAATGCATTGGACATCAGAGAAAGTCAGATAAAATTAATATGCTTGTGTTGATTGATTGAATATTGAATTTTTTATAGCATTTAATTAAAAGTATATTTTTTATTAAATTCATTACATTTTTGGGTGTCCGGCAACTAAAAAAACAAAAATAAAAAATAAATTATAGTTGTTGGACAAACCGCATGCTTCAAAAGAGATTGCTTTCTGCATACTCTCTAATACAAATACCAAACATTATTTTCATAAAACAGAGAGAGTTAAACATGTTTTTTTTTATAGTTTTACTATTTGGACACATTTAAGAAATGCCATTTCTTCTGTTCGAAAACTAAAATATTTTAGTGTCCGGACAAAAGTAGTTAATATGTAATCGATTAATTAAAAGTAAAATGTACCTGGGTAGTAAATAAGCATAATAATTTTCAGAATAATGGATGACACTACTTACACCGAAAAACGTTCAAAACGATCCGTTAATAATGATGCAGATGACACTAGATTCAGAAAAAAAAGTGAGCATTAGGAAATGTGCTGAAAAATGGTTATAGAGTGTTGTTGTTAATAGTGGTTTTCCACTTAAACAATCAATATAACTTGCTCAACACTATGCAACACATTAGTAAGAAGTTTTGTTCCAGAAAGAATTTTTTGGGATATCTTCGGTATATAGCAAAAGCTAAAAAATGTTCTAATTTGTTATTTCATCCACAACCCATTAATTTTTGGTGACAAGTTTCAAGTTTTTGTTTGACTCATCAACAGGTCCCAAATAGCGAAATTGGGTGATTTGAAAAACAAATGAAAAAATGAAAAAAGAAGAAAGAAATGAAAAGTTTGAGAATAATAGAAAAAACAATTTTTTTTTATTTATTAAAAAAAATTTAAAAAAATTTTAAAGAAACAAACCTGTATACGCCACGCAGTGGGCTGAAAAATAAAGAAGAAAAGGAAGAAGAAGAATCGTTTCGTGTCAGCAGAAAACCTTACACTCATCGGTGCAGCTTGGTTTTGTGCCTACTGTAGACGCTTGAAAATAGATCAAACTGATCTCTGCTCATATAAACTCAGAATAAATTCTGGGTGTGAATTATATGAGGAAAAAACACTCCTATACAAGCCCAAGAGGAAAAATAAATAAAAAGATTACTCTTTTGGGACTTTTTACCTTGTTAAACTTAATTTTGTTCAAGAAAGAATTTTTTGGGATATCCCAGGTATATAGCAAAAGCTAAAAAATGTTCTAATTTGCTGCTGACACGAAACGCTTCTTCTTCTTCCTTTTCTTCTTTATTTTTCATTTATTCATTTCTTTCTTCTTTTTTGATTTTTTCATTTGTTTTTCAAATCACCCAATTTCGCTATTTGGGACCTGTTGATGAGTCAAACACTTGAAACTTGTCACCAAAAATTAATGGGTTGTGTGATGAAATAACAAATTAGAACATATTTTAGCTTTTGCTATATACGGGAGATATCCCAAAAAATTCTTTCTTGAATAAAATTAAGTTTAACCCGGTAAAAAGTCCAAAAGAGTAATCTTTTTATTTATTAGTAAGAAGGTACTCCATTCAAAGATAGGGCTTAAGGGGGCGTCATCTCCCCCTTCACCATTCAGCTACTTCACCTAGCATTCGGTTATGTCGGTTGGTATTACACTATCGGCGTAAAGGCTTGTAGCATTTCATGAAGTGATTAAAAATTTCAGACACATCATGTAAAAAGTCATTAAGCGGAAACTGTTACACTATCTGCCTACATTTCATGAAGTGCCTAGACTTTTCGTGAAGTGTTGAGTTACATCAAGTGCATATTATTTAACCAAGCTGGGGGGATACCCTATGTTGCAAGGCACTTACAAGATGTTGATATAATGCCTAGAGCCAATGAAATTGCATAGATTAAAAAAAACATAGTTTCTAAAGTTACAGAGAATAGATATAGAGTACAAAGAATAACTTAAAGAACCCACAAAAAACATAATCTAAATTCTAGAACATAATTTGCGCACACACAAAATAAAATAATTCTCATAAAAAATAAAATAAAATAATTCTTCGTAAAATAATCCTCAGAGATCGCGTCACTACTTTTGTAATATGTAGTCTTCCTTCGTGAAACCTCAATTCCGCTCCCAACAAAGCAAAAACACTAGATTAGCCCTTTTAATCTACTGCAAATGTAGGTAAGTGTGCACATTCGGGGCGATTTTAATAAGAAATGCTTTTGAGATATAGCAGTCTTTGTCGAGGTTGCGCTGTTAAAGTTAGAAGAACAACGAACAGTTTTCAATTGTTTCTCTTTCTTTATTATAATTCTCGTTGAATGTTATTGAGTACCTGAAGAGAGAAAAGCATGGTACATCGCTCATCAGCATATATACTATAAGTAATACCATAGAGTAAAGAAATCTATAGAGACCGAAAATGTATGGCGGAAATTCCCATAGATTTTGTCCACAAGAGCCGAATCTAACAGCGCCGGATTTTTGAAACTATACTAAAGAAAATGTATTTGTCTATCATGATTATGGTTGACTGTTGTCAAACTAACTATTTAAAAACGCAAGAGAATATTATATTCAAACAAACAATTTATTATTAATTTTGTTATCGTTAATCACTTTGCTTGGCATCTACTAATGAAAGAATGAAGTCATCGACGTGAAGTTGTTAAGAAGTTGGAAAAGAAACTTGGCTGTGGTGAAATTCGAACATTAGAGGTGACAATGCTGCTATATGATGACATGATTACCACCATTTGGCGGTATACGATGCTTGATCGTGTGCATGCAAATGTATTTAAATCTGTCTTTCTAATGAAAATATTTGTGCCTTGCTTTTTTTTGCGATGACTGGAGAGCTACTGTACTGCATCGACTTTCATCGGAGCACTACAATAGAAGCAATACTAAAAATTGTTTTTACGATTTTCACTTCTGAGTATAGAGAATGGTAAATTTCATATTTTTCATAGCTATCTTTATGATTTCGTTTAAAACTTTATTGATTTGCTAATAATGATGGATAAATTTGTTTTATCGCATATTTTCATTTGATTCTGAGATAAACTGTTTTTAGGAAGCTCTAAAAAACGGTTGCATGTAGGCGGGTATACTTGCAAGATCAAATGAAAGGTAAAATTCTGAGGTTTCCAAATTTTTCAAGAGAAAGCTATAGTGATCAAGCATTTTGGCCGGAAAATGGTTAGAATTTTAAGAAATTTGCAAACTTTTTTCAAATTTTTCAGGGACCGTAACGGTTATGAATATTTGTATGTATGTATGTATTTATGCATTGAAGATATGGTCCAGCGTTACACCGATCCTGGTTTAGCGGCCAGGCTCAGCCATACCCCCCCCCCCCCCCCACTACTCTAAACATATAAGGATGAAGGTATTTGGAATAAGCTGGGCGTATAACAGCATCAGCAGCTCATAGCTAACTACTACATTACACAAGACAACACATAAAAATAAATTAAAATCATAAATTAATTCAGGAAGGAATAATTGGAAAGGAAGGATTTTAATTCATGCATTTTTTTTATAATATACGTTATACTTCTTCTTCCGTTTTTATATTTTCAGCGCTAGACTCATCTTGCTCGTAAAAGAAATATAGTGATACTCCCTTGCTGTTAGTCCACTTATCCACTTGTTCCTGCCCTTCCCCTTTCTTCGGGGTCCTTACCTCGCCCACTCCTGTAAAACTCCCTGGACCTGCGCTTTAAATTTCGCTTTCACTTTCACTTTTACCTTTACACTTACACTGGCTTATCACTGAGCACAAGTTACCCTTTACACTGTTGCAATGCCCCACAGAACTGCACCCCCTGCGTTTTAACTTTTACCGTTACCTTTAGACTTACGCTGATTTAACAGTATCGACGAGGGACTCCCTGGACCCTTATACCAATACAATACACCACACATACTATGTACCACCAATGCATCCTAACGCAATACCTGTGTTTTCACGTGATCTTATGAGATCATTCACTATTACTAGAAATGCACCCAGGTCGAGCTGAATTCACTTAACTTAACCCTGATTATAAACACAATCACATACACAAACTCTCGCCTCGCTTTCGCGAAATGGCGCCTGATGCCAAATCGGCGTCCTCACTTTCTTTCACAGAAGTTCACGTTAAAAACTACCAACCAAAAACAAACACTTAATCACTGGGTTTTATTGGATTAAATTAAATTAAATTCTATCCTCCAGAGAAAAGAAACAACGATTCAATTCAATTCAATTCAATTCAATTCAGTCAGTATCAATCAATCTTACGATGGCTCAAGCAATCAAGTCTACACTCAAGTACCGATCGACTTTTTCACCGTAACGTAACGGTTATGAATGCTTAAAAAAAATCATATGTAAAAGATTATTTTCTGATTTTTTTTCTAATAATCAAAAACAAAAATTAAAAAATGATTTTTATTTTACAAAATTGTTTTTCGGGCGAAAAATACTTTTGCGGTTGATATTAAATTATGTGTCGAAATATGCCGAAGATTGTACGACATATTTGAGTGGTGGATGGAAATTACATGCGGGCTTTAATCTAAGGTATCATAAGAATTGGTATAGATTTTTTCTTGATTTTTATATTTGTTTTTAAAATAAAAATCATTTTCAGATTTCTATTTTTGATTTTTAAAATAAAAATCGGGTTTTGATTATGATTTTTAATTTTTAATTATTATTTCTGATTTTAAAATATAAATCCATAAAGAAAGTTACTTATTATAATTTCGAATAAAAATCATAACTTTAAAAGGTATAGTCCTATAAATGCTGACAAAATGGGGATGGAGACTTGGAGAGATGATTGGAAATTGTTGGAAATTTTAGACATGACAGTTACTTTAAAAAGATACAGGAGATTAATGGAGAAAGCCGTGATATATATATCAGCCAGCCTTAGCTTTAAGCAAAGGAAAAACCTATGAACATTAACCAGCCTAAAGGCCAGCCGAACAATTTGGTTCCAGCCTGCGCTTGAAAAGTAAGTAAAAATTGTGAAATCTATAGAAGTTTTGTCGAAATATTCAAAAGCTTTAGCAAATACTTTAACCAAAAATAATGTATAAGAAACCTTGGAGATGTCACTACATACGATGCATGAACTGACTATCTTACCTCTTTCAATACCTGGGTATTTGTATTAGCTGCGGGTATAAAAGTTGTATAAAGGGCGCCATACACCATCAGTTTTGCCGTGGTTTTAAAAACCACGTTTTAGTCGAGATAAGAACCTAAAACGTGGGCAAGAAAAAGCCCCACACACCATCCGTCTTGACCACGTTTTGCCGCCATCTTGTATTGGCAAGTTTCCAAGAATTTCAATTAGGTGGCAGTGCTAACAAGTGCAAATTTCAAAATTTTTAAAGATACGATAAGTAATTAAATTAAATTGGTATTGGGGAAGAAAGAGCGACTGAAGCTTAAAAGAAAATGGGCGAAAGGATGGCTTCTTAAGCGCTCAAAATTTTCGCATATCAATCTCTTAGAAGAATTAAGACTTGAGCTAGACGATTGGTTTAATTATTTGCGTATGGACGAAGGAACATATATTCGCAGTTGCTACAGGCTGTTACTCCTCATATTAAACGACAGGGAAGCAATAACGCCACATGAACGTCTAACTGCCACTTTGAGATTCCTATGTAGGTACTGGAAGAAACTATGAGGACTTGAAATTTTCTGCAATTATATCAGCCCAATCTCTATTAAAGTATTCCTTACTTTTCACTTGCCACAAACACAAACACGGATTGTTTTTATAAATTGAAATAAATTCTTCCAAAAACTCCTTAGACATAGCTCTTAAGATGCTCATGCTTATGATAAAATCTTCTTGAATACCCTCAAAGTCCTTTCAACCTATTCATAATAATATACATCATGTCACACTACCTCCCATTTTTACGAAAAAGATAAATTTCGCTTTGGCCCAGATGCTGAAAGGAGATGTAAAATTCCTGTCAAATGAATTTCTCATTTTTCCCGAAAATATCAGAGAATCAAGCATGAGTTCTCCCACTTAATCTCTTCATAGCAAAACGAATGTAAACAGAAACACGTGCTGTTCAAATATCATAGGATTACAGCAACAACATGTTTCCATTTACAGCAACAACATGTGACCAAAACATTGTCAATATTTTATGAAAACCGGTTTTATAAAAGCGTGGGAACATTTTATGAGAGTAAAACGTGAAAACTCCGCCCCTTCTCATTTATTTACAAAAATGAAACATTTGCCATTTTTGTTTTATTATTATTTTTTTCTTTCTTTCTTCCTTTTCTTGCCGTGTACATTATTTTACATTTAGTAAAACACTCAGAAATGTCGCCTACTTCTTAGCTTGTTATTAAGTTAACTTTGATTATGAACGAGCAAAACAGTAAAACCACGGCAAAACTGATGGTGTATGGCCTTGCCCACGTCTTGCCCACGTTTTGAGAAAGATATTTCTGGCATGACCTGAATTCTGGTTTTAGTAGATATCCGAACCTCAAAACGTGGGGTTCGCCATACACCATCAGTTTTGCCGTGGTTTTACTGTAAAACCACGGCAAAACTGATGGTGTATGGCCTGCTTAATAGGCTCAACATTCTCAAACAGATGCAACTATGGGCATCTAGTGAACAGTTAAAAAGTTGTACTTGCAACCACTATATACTCTATACACAATGCTATTACTTATCTGTGCCAAGGCTGGCTGATATATGCATCATGGCTCGCTCATGAGAAGCAGATTTTTAACATTGATTTCCAAATCTGGGTATTACTTATCAACAATTTTGAAATTATAAATCCAAGAAAATATCTCAAAGAGGCGTCTTCAGATAAAGTATCTTCTCCAAGTGAGACGTATTCCAAATTGTCCATTTCACTGATAGAATTTATAATATCCTGCTGCTGCACTGCATCATCGGAACATGTTTCACTACGGCCAGAATTTTCTCTCATTAGTTCATTTTCAGAATTATCCTGAGCAATTCCTTTTCAGCAAATAAAAATTCATCTTCATCGCTTGCAGGCATAGGTAGTCGAAAATATTTTTGTTATCAACGCTATTTCAATGCTGTAAAATAGCTTTCCCGTACATACCTGTGCCAACCAAAAATATCCTTAACTTCCATCCTATCACCTATCCTTCCTTTCCACCACTCATTCCATTTAACCTTCAAATCCATCTAGATTTACACCCCCCCGCCCTAATACTATCCATCCATATTCGTCCATATAACCGACCCTTACATCCATTCATTGATTTTGCCAATAAAAATTATTCCAAAATACGTTACTAATGAAATATTACAGCAATTAAAAAAAAAGGAGGTGCACAGAATCATAATTGCTTATTTTTTCCTACGCTTAGGCAATCGCACTCACCTAAAAACCGTGAAAACCAGAGCAAATGTGCAAAACTGCAATCATAATAAATTAAAAACAAAAAATTCTGATGAAAAAATTCTCGCTATATCTCTTTTCCCTTTGCCAAGGGGTAGGCAGGCAGACCAAGCAATCCAGCTACCAATAATAATGTCTCAGAAAACAGTGCTCGTCGCTAGAAGAAAATATACATGAAATGAAGCAGAACATTACCACACTCTTACGTCCGAACTCCTCTCCAAGTTCCAAAAGTCTCAAAACACATCAACACGGCAGTATAAAAAAGTTCGTTTCAAGCTTTCGGGTTTTCAACTTTGATGACCTACAGCTTAAATATTTTTCAACTGGAGGTTATGTAGCACAGGGTGCGAGCAGAATTGGTTGCACATTTTGCGTTCTTCTTGTCGCTTCTTGTAATTTTATTATTCTAAGGTATTACTTATCTGTGGTCTAAGTCATCAGCATTCAATCAATGTTTGGATAACTAGTCAGTTAACATTCGGCGATCGGGCGATATTTATTGCTTATCGAGACCAACGGCGACGAGTATTTACGAAATAGTTTTAGTCGGACATTCAAATAATTGTGAAAATAGATTAGTACATAATGTAATTGGCGAATTGCGTGAAAGTGCATTCTTTTATTTAATCCCAATGAACCCAAACGACACTCATCTATTCCCTACAGTCCGCTCCAAACATCCAACGCGTTTTAAATTTTTCTTAAATCATAGGAAATCGAAGTAGTGTTTATTTGAAAAATAAAATAAAATTTGCACGATTTTAAAAGAAAGTGGTGTCGTTTGTTTTCGATATCCCCTCCTTTCTTTCTCTCACGTAATAGGGAAAATAAATCAAAGTCTTACACGAAACTGATATTATAGTGACGCCCTGCCTAATGCCCATTATTTATTCCAAGTACCAGTACTAGGATCGATACTTCAAATCTTTTAAGTACAAGTACAAGTTCCGGTACTGGTAAAATTTTGAAGTACATACATACTGTATGAGGTTTCCATTTACGAATTATCATAAAATATCGTATAAGTTCTTGCTTTTTTAATTTCTACATAATTTTTGAAGTTGTTTATACAGTATTTGAGTATTTGCCTTTAGCAAAACAAATGTCACATCAGATAATGATTGCCTTTGTGTAGCATTTACAAGACCTGCAAATGAAAATCAACGCTCCACATGTGCAGAGGAAGTGAGCGGATTGTGGAACTTGATTGCCAACCTTCTTAACAAAGGGTATCAAGTCAGTATGTCAATTTCTGTCACACAGTTACTCATATATTGCGCTACTTTTCTTTTTTTTCCTGAAAGCGGTAAGATTTCTTGAGGTACTGTCGATATTCAGATAGCGTCTATTATTAGAAGGCGTATTTAAATAATTTACAAGAGCTGAAGTACTTCGCGTTATGGCGGTATTTGTAGTAAGTGCGTTAAAATTTTTTCTTAGAACCAGTACCAAGATTTGTACTTGTTCTTGAACAACATTTAAGTCCAGGTCCTGGTACTGGTACTAATACTTAAGTACCAATGTACTATACAGGTCTGAAGTTAGATACACATTTTAGATCAATTATTTACGTTTTTATTAAGCGCTAATAAAGAGATAGTTAAAGTCTGTATACGTTTTAGTTTACGTTTACCTCTCCTGAAGCAGTTGATCTTAACTAAAAGCCCCGTTCACAGTCGGCCGAGCTGACATAAGACCCAGAGCTGCTTGCAGCAACTTGTATAAATGTGGGCAGAAGTTTTTACTGATTTCTGTTTTCAGTGTTTTAAAATTTACTACAATGCTCTTGTTTTGGAACATATTATTTATTATTTTTCTTTTAGCCTAGTGGAAATGTCTACATTAAAAACATTTTTATAATTTTCCACAAATGCCTCTCCATGTTTCAAGTACAACTTTATAAATGAGTCAGCTGATTGTGCCAAAGGTAGATTTTCAAATCTATTTTAGAAGTTAGTGATAATGTTATCCATCACTTGGTTGTAAATATGTATATTCAAATATTCGAATGGCCTTGGCCTTGTATCTGATGGGAAGTCTACTAAATTACTTTTACCTAGAGTGGACTTTATCAGAAAGTCTTTTGATCTCTCCGGTTGCCTTCTCCTTTTCGAGACTCGAGTAGGTTCTAGACAAATTTAATATTTCTCTGTGAATTTCTCGGTTTCCCGAAGTATTTATTGTCTAGAGTGCTAATATAGTTTTATTCCATAATGTAACGTAATAAGAATATTATTGACGTTTTAATTGCGCAGTTTTTTCCTCATAAAGATAACCAGCCTTATTACTTAATCCGTTGGGATAAGAATCGAAAAAGTCTGAAAAAGCTTTTTTTCCGGAAAATTAAATAAGGTTTTACGAAATTTTCAAAATTTCATTGATATCAAAGGTTATTAATTAAAATTTCCGCACAAACTGTCAAAATAGTTCTGCATGGTTTCTCCTACGGATCACGCCTTTGTTTTGACAGTGGAACCGGAGCACTCAGAAATTTTTAAAAAGATTTTAATAGGTTTTTTTGAATAAAAAATGCGTTAAAGTCTTTCGATTCCGATCCGAATGGAATAAGATTATATAAATTAACGAATGTTTTTCATAATTTCCCAAGGGGGGTCAGTCCGCATTTTGTGAGGGGCGGGCCCACCCCCACCCTGGCCCCTACCTAGTTACGCCAATAAGAATGGCAAGAAGGAAATAGATGGTAGACTGCTCCACATGCGCACAGTTTACATAGGATAAAAAAGTATCACGGAATTTTTCTGTGAAATTAATTTACAAGGGATCAAATTAGATATTTCATTAGAACATTGACCATGCATGCAACGATAAAAGAGTGAAAGGCATCCGACTTATCTGACATTGTGACGGTGCTCGAGCGAGTAGATATGACAAGTTATTGCGACAGAGCTTGAAGGCTTTCTTTTAGACCTGTGCAACCAGCTCTGGCCCAGATGTGGAAATTGTATTACATTCTAGGCACTATGGAGTTTAGTTAAAAGTGAATATTGTTATGTAGGTAGATATAACAAAGTGTTTGAACAAAAAATCCTCTGTCCTTCTGTACTAACTACGTAACTGCACATCTTTTCAAAACGATTAAAATGATGGATCGAAAATCAGGGGCGGATTTGATCACTTGGCCGCCCTAGGCCTATGGAAGATTGCCGCCCCCCTACTCCCTGTAAAACACGAAAAATTGAATGATCTATACCCAGTGAAGGGACCCCAGGCTAGAATTAGCGGAGTAGGCTGCCTCATAAATCGGAGTAGATTTGAAAAAAATGGAGTAGAATTAAAAATAACACTTTCCAACGAATTATTTTATTTAAAAAAACGAAAAAGTATAAAAATGTAATGAAATACCCACAACTACAAGAAAAAATCGCCGCCCCCTAAATCTGCCGCCCTAGGCCCGGGCCTACTCGGCCTATAGGGAAATCCGCCCCTGTCGAAAATACATAACTTCAAAAAAACTGAATATTATTTCGATCAAAAACGCACCACTTCGTAAGTAGCGCAAAGTAAATTTTTGGGGATATGTACTTTTGACTAAAGACCATAGATATGCTAGTTCATGTTGGTATAACTTTGTGTGTCAAAAGTAGTACTTACCAGGAATGTAAAATTTTGACTCAACTCATCGCTCAACTCAAGCAGTGAGTCCCCTCAACATGCTTGAGCAGATTCACTGCTTGAGAGGACTTGAGCGAACTCACTGCTGGAACGAGCTCAAGCTTTGAGCGGACTCACTGCTTGAGTGGACTCATCATTTCAGTTGAGCGGACTCAAATCATATTTTAACTAACATAAAGAGGGTCAAAAATTATTTTTGGAGTATAAATTTTCCACAGACAAAATCTCGAGAGTATTTCAAAACAAACGCTTATCCGCGATAAAAAGTCTTTTTACTGAATACAACAAGCACTGTCTAGTAGTGCTTCGGTGGGAAGATTATGTAGAATGGGAAAACTGACGTTAACTTCTAATAGATGTCATCTAAGTGACGAAAACTTTGAAATGCAAAAATATACAGTGAGACGGTAATTCTATGGAAAATTATAACATTTTGAAATACGGTATTCTCCTTACAGATTTACACGCTGTTGAATTTGTTCATAATATTGAGAGGAAGAAAAAAGTTAATAAAAGTTAAATTAATATCATATAGCAAATGAATTTTTTTGTGAGTTTTTCCTTATTTGATTGAAATTTCAAGCTAATTAAATCAGATTCTCCTTATGTTAGTAAAAATATGATTTGAGTCCGCTCAACTCAAATGATGAGTCCTCTTAATCAGTGAGTCCGCTCAAGACTTGAGTCCGTCAACCATTGAGTCCGCTCATATCTCGAGCGATGAACAACCGCTCAAATGTCGCGCAGACTCAATGATTGAGCGGACATCAAGTCTTGAGTTGAGCGATGAGTTGATATTGACAAATGAGTCCGCTCGTTTACAGCTCTGGTACTTACGTCGGTGCAAACATTGAAAAAATCATTGGCGGGAAGCTGAAAACGTTAGCATGCAGCTGAAAAAGAGATTTCAATAAAACCTTGGAATCTTTGCCGCTTATCTAATGAATATATTGCCTTTGGTAAAACACTTTTTATCAGTAATAATCCAAAAAAAGTAATTTAAAAACATTTATTTCGCCGAGTCCACTTATTTATTTGTTGTTTACAGTTCACTTTCAGTGGATACTTGGTGGCCAAAAGAAACTGCTATAGAAGTGAGCCCAATTTCATGGTATTTATATGAACGTAATCAATACATATTACATATACATTTCAGTGATTCTATGTTTGATATAGGACTTGTAGAAGAGCGCTTGATCCAATGGACTGAAATGTGAGTATTAAGTCTTAAATATGAAAGCCGCTTAATTATATCTACAAAATTAGTTATTGGGTAATTATATATATTTTAAAAATGCTAAAAGGCAAATAAAAATAAAATAATCGGCCAAGTGCGTCATTTGAAAAAATAATGCTGTCATTAGAAAAAATAATGCTTACTTATGATAATAATTAGAATGAGAATAAAACGAGAAAAAAAAATGCTGAAAAATCACGTTTCTTGGATGGGGCCTCCTTGAATTCTTAATTTAATTTTTATTATTTGTTATTATAGCGGCAATAGAAATACACACACTGTTAAAATTTCAACTGTATACCTATTACGGTTCATGAGATACAGCCGGGTGACCGACAGACGGACGGACATCGGAGGATTAGTGGATCCCCGTTTTTACCCTTTTGGTACGGAACCCTAAAAAATGGATTTTTCTTAATTTGATTCATGACACCGGCACATGTAAATATTTGTTATTCACTTATTTTTATTTAATTCTGAAAGCCTCAATTCTGAAAGCCTTCTGGATGTCAAAAATGATACTCATTACAATTGTTTGTTACATCTTTGTAAATGTGTTGAGGAATATGGTGTTCGGAGAATTTCTGTAAATATAAATTTAAGAAATTTACTTGAAAGGTTTTCAAAATGGGTAAGAAACCATAATAAGCTATAAATTTGAAAACATTTCGAAGGCCCCAAGGAAGAATAAACTGTGGGCAAGATATAGTAAAAAAAAACACTTAAAAATTATAAATTTCGCATGATGTAATGCAAAACAATAAAATTTCTGTCCTTTTAAAAAATGCACAGAGAGGAGGACCAAATATAAATGAAATTAAATTAAAGTAAATAACGCAAAAAAAAAAAAACAAAAAAATTAAGATGACCAAGTGCTATTCGTTTCAATAATAATTTATTAGACCCCATAAAAATGTTTTTCCACTTAGTACCTACTTAATTACTAGAATATAGTACAAGTTTATATAGCACGTGATATGATCGGGTAAATATATTTAGGCATATGCGGCTTGGAGAAGTTTATAATTACTTCTATTTGTTATAAACAGTTTCGCAGAAAATATATATGGATGTAGATTCAATCAATTTTATATTATTTAGCAAGTTCCACTTAAAGATAACTAATTGCCTGCTTTTGAATATACTTCTGTGATTGCTCTAGTGAGAGGCTTTTGAGTGATAAGATTAGATTTCCATATACTTACATAGGTTAAGGATAAAAAACAAAAAAGTTCTCACATACAATATACACGTACACTTTGTGATTCTATTGAGAAAGAGTTCATTATTCCAAAGACTAAGGGAAAGTAAAGATATAAAAACGTTCTTAAACTTAAGCTGTGTCATTAAAGATTTTTATATTTTGTTCTTAACTGAATTCAAAGATTTAAAAAAAAGTAAGCATAAGATGTAAGTGAACAGAGTAAGAAAAGCAGAATTTTATATATTAAATACAGAGCATATCAGCTAATAAAAAAAAAATAAAAAATATTAAAATTTTTATTAAAAATGTGTTTTAAATTGTTTTTTTTTTTTAAGTAAAGTAGAAGTTTCATTCATTTGCGAAGTCAAACTTTTGGTATTATGCATTGAACCCTATGAACACACTCTAATTAAGACAAATATTTATATAAGTCCTTCTGATTTTCAAAAGTTGAAATGTTTCTGTATTGATTATGGAACTAAAGAAGCTCTGTTCCGGTTCTCTAGATAATTTTTATATTTTCACAATAATTTAAACGGGACATATTACATTCCGATAAGCTGTTTCACTAACCCGCTTTTGCATCCATTTTGATTTTAAATTAGTCCTAGAGTATAACTTAACATAATTAAAATTTTGATTTGCTTTTTGTTCCCTAACTTTTGACTGTCACCTGCTTCTTTCCTTGCAGCAGTAATGTAATTGTTTTTCAGGTTTAGATTATTTTTTTAATTCGTTTTAAATAATGGCATGACAAATAGTTATGTTTCCATTTTTCTCTATCTTTTCCTTGTAGGAGTTTTATCATAATGTAAGTTAAATAATCTTTTATATTTAAGCTTCTCATTTGTGTGGGGCTTATATGGAGCACGTCATCATCATTTGTGTTATTTTTTGTGCATAAATGTAGGCTAATCGGATTATTGAAAGTCTTATCACTCTTTTCTTTATCAATTTCCCTTCAATAAATCCATTATCATATTTAATAACTAATTACGTTTGACCGTTAGGTGTGTCTGTAAAAAGCTCCACCGTCACTAAAATAGTATAATTTCTGTCTAAACTTATCAACAGCCTACGTTCTTGGCTTTAGTTCCTCATAAATAGTTCAAAGGTTTTTGAAGTCACTGCTACATTTATTATTGTTCGGATTAAATTCCCCAATTCCAAATGTTATCTGTTCCTGTATAATCTGTCATATAATCGATGGTACTTCGTACTACGGAATCTATTTTTAATGCTGATCGGTGCTCAAGACTCAAATCTTGATACTTTGATATATAACTTCTGTGCTCTACTCATTGGACCATTAGCGACTTAGTAGTTTCTAATCTAAATTTTACTTTTTCATTTATGGAAAAGCCTCTATCATTCGTCCAAATTCGTACAATTTTAACACAGTTTTCTTAGGTTTCCTAATTTCAAGTATAAGATGAAACATCATGTGAAGTCTTCACTATCCTGGTTGAGCCCCCATATTGTAAGAATTGCAAAAATATTGCCTCTTCAGTGTACCACCCACATCTTGTCCACCCCTCTCAACTTTTCTTTTTCATATAGAAACCACAATTTCAAATATCAACATTGAAGAAATTATGTTTCTATTTGCTCAAAACATAACACTTTCTCACGACATATGCACAAAAAAAAATATTTCAAAATTCCGGATTTTTGTTTCATTTTGTTTTTTCATTTAAATAATGTTTCTCTCAAAAAAGACGTCATCAACATCAGTTTTTCATATCGAATTTAAGAAGTCCAAAGGCTTTAGCTTAAAACCATCTATGACATTCTTCTGCAACTTTTTCTGCGTTATTTCTTTCTTTTTTCATTTAAATTCAGAGAAAAAATTTCATAAACGCAATTTTCTTTTTGAATGATCAAGAAATAATTGGGTAAGAGATAGTCGGATTCGCGCAATCAGGATTCCATATCAGAACTTCAGAACTTTATCATGAATATCCTATTGTTTTCCCGTACAAATTATGTGCCGACAATAGCTCATGTAAACAATGCATTATGGATTTCTCGGGAAATAATATTTTACGCAATATAAAATATATGTAATAGTGCTATTATATATGTACCGTAAAATATTACTTGATTTATATAACAAGATTTCGCTATATGCATAGCTCAATATCTCTATCCCAATCTCTTGGCAACTTGCGGTGTTTTTCTGGATCGTTGAAAGCTGTCGTAATTATTCCTTTTCATAAAAGAAGTGTAAATTTTTTTTGTTTTTTAAGAATTTCGAAGCATTGCTTTGCAATTTCATTTTACTTTTACTGCAAGCCATTCTTGTACTCTTTCCAGCATAGCTTTCAGACATCACTAAAAATAATTCTGGTATATCCAGAAGGTAGCCCTCTTGACCACTGCTCTTTATCATTCCTATTCTATTTGAATTCTGACTTCGGAAATTTTCACAAATGGTGTTCTATAATTTTCTACGTTGATATATTAGAAAGTCCATCACTATGTCCTTTTCACTTAAAAGAGCTGCCCTGCACCATCAATTTCACTGTAGACGACTGTTCATTAAATAGATTTGGCATTGTTTTTGAAAGAGACAAGAAATTCACCTGAACTCTTGGTCATTGTATATTCAACATATCTACTCCGGCATGTTTTTCCAGAAACCATAGTTTTCCCTAGGTGCTAAGGTGAACTGAAACATGTGCTTCGTAAAGGTTACTTTATTATTATTTTATTAAATAAAATAATTAATTTTAGGAATGAAGATTATTTATGACAGATTATTTAACCGCTCTATTTCTAAGCTGCGGGCTAGTTTAGATATTTCTCTATTGTTATCGCATTTATTGTCTAATTATTTTCAAAACTTGTCTTCGTCTGATCGCGTGAGATCGCTCTTGCCTTAATCTTATACGCATATTCATATGTATAAATTACCGCATAAGCTTAAGCTCATTTATCAGCTTAACTCAATGGAATCTCTGCGGTTCCTGCAGAAAGTTATTTCTTTTCCAACACCCGCTTATATAAGCTGACCAAATTGTTAGACAATAGATACAAGCAGATCATTTTGCCTCGTACAAAAATTTGGGCACACCGAACTCTTATTCACTGTTGATGCAATTACTTGAACAATAATTTTCTATCGGTTCGACCGCAAAATAACCCACCTTTAAAGCCTTGTGTAAATTCCGTTGGGATTAAATGTCAGACTACCTACATATGTATAGGCTACAATGACCACATACGTTTCACTCTACTCTTTAATTTGAAAATTACTAATATTTTCAAATGGAGTGTTATTATTTTGTATATAGTGTTTATGAAATGGTGTTACTTGTCAAAAAAGTTAACGTTTATAATAATATAATAAAAAAAAACATTTAATGCTGATGTTTGGAGGTTCATATAGATTGAAAGGAGCTTGGGTCCCCGAAGGGACCCTGGAACGTAGGCCAGAACAAGGTCCATTGTTCATGAAGTTGAAGTTCATATAACTTTGTTTCAAATGTATAATTGAATTGATATTTTTGTGTAAATAACTAGCTTGTGGAAACTTATAAAAAAATGAGAAATATTGTAAAATCTTACGTATGCTGCCATCTACAACTTCTCGCAACCTACTTCTGTAAACAAAAAGTATTCGTCATTGTTTTCTTCTGTGCTTTGTTGTACATACAATTATCTTATCTTATTATCGTACAAATAAATTGAAAATCAAAAGCTTGCCAATGCTCTACTCGGGCTATTGAAAATTTCTAAATATTAACACAGATCTGTTATTATTTTTTTCCTTTACTTAATCAATCTCATCATAATGCAACACTAAAACCGGTCAAGCCGAATGCGAAGATTATGGCTAGTTGCGCCATGCCTTCGTTAGCAAATATCTTACCTTACATGGAGAGGAGATGTCATCTTAGCTTAAAATCGTATCGTTTAAAATGCAGCACATTGCTCCACCGATTTGCTGTTCATCTTGAAATTGCGTAAACATTGCTTCCGCAAACCGAACACTTTGGAGCAGTTGCCAGCTGATGCGCTCTTTGACTGTTTTCATTTTACTCTACTGAAATCCGTCCAAGTTCCCCCATATCGTCACCTGCGTACAGGCACAGTAGGCATACAGTCCTTCACCAAAATTGAGCTTTCTTCAACCCACTGAATACTCAGCGCGGTGCGTCAATTCAGTACTCAGTCATTCATTGGAAGCCACTCTACGGAGCTTTCATGTACGTTTGGTTTGTTTATGTGACGATATTCAATGTCAATCCGCACTTAAGATAACTTTAAATTTTAGTTCGCAGAGATAACCGTCTCAAAAGTGGTGCAGCAAAAAGTTCTATGTTACGCGGCACGCGTAATGCAAGTTATTAAAATTTTCAGTGCTTTGTAAGTGCAAGGTGAACCTCCGCCTTTCGCCCCCAGCAGTGTTATTATAAACAAAAACATCACGTCTAGCAGCATTAGGCGACTTTCTCCGATTTGCCTAACGCCGAAAAGTGTGAAATTGTGGAAAGAAAATAAACGAGACTCAGCTGTGCTCTAGCCGGCGACAAAACTTTAAGAAAATCGATTGTTGTTATGTAACTGTGGAACAGTGATTTTGCTGCGAATAATTTTGCGGAAGATTCAATAAAATTAAAAATCGCAAGTGCTGCGAATTCGCCAATCCAGAGAACAATACCAAAGCTGCAGGGCAACGATGACTCCAATCAAGTGAACGCCATGTGAGTTTCTTATATATTTTTCTGCTTATGCCTCTTAGGTGGGTGGTCGTGTCGTGATTGATGAAAGTGAGAATTGGTTTCGTTTCGGTTATGATTCAGTTTTATTGTGTCTGGCTCGTTGTAAACCACACACCGGACATATACTAAATATTCTCGAAACCTCGTCACTGACTCACGCTTTCTTTGCTATGTACAAAAATAACCTTGATACGGCGGGCAGAATAATCACTACCGACCGGCTATTTCCTTTGTCTTTAGTAACTTCTCTGCTCTTAGTCAACAAAAATTGTTTTTGTTATAAATAGTACATAGGACACCTTATTTATCTGGAGCGTGGTTCCACACTGAATATTTTATCGATGATCATATGTGTGAGCAATAGGAGGTACCTAACTAGTTGTACGGCAGTTGAAGCGAAACATACATACTTTATTACGAATGGAAGCTCAAGTCAATAGTTCATCTCCATCATTCTACGTACATTACATTGCCGACAAATGCTTAGGTTCATACACATTTTGTTCCAATCATCCTAACTATAAATATAAACAGGTTTTGTGTTACAATTGTTATCATAAATTGCAACACTCCTCATAAGCAACACTTATCAAGAACTCAATGAGTAAAGGAGTTAAATATTTTTATGTATTTATCCGGAGAAGGTGTATTCTTTAAGTAGGACAATTCTTGGATATAAGTAGGACAATTCTTGGATATAGGGTCCAAGTTTTCTACTCGGGAAAGATTGAAGAGTATTTGTTGCAATAAATCAAAATAAGTTATTAAAATACAAAGTAAAATCACTCGTAAGAGGTGTTTTCGCGAGTCGTTCCCAATGAAAGGTAATTATAAAGACCACCGAAATTCCCTTGGTGATCGGGAAGTTCATAGAAAGGATTGGCACAATTCTCATAAAAAATTGGTACGTGACTCTAGGCTGGGTCATTTACAGAATCAGCTGTGAAGAATCCACTGTCTTCAAAAAGGTATATAGGGCATTTCATTGGTTAATTGCCCCAAAAGAGGTGGGAGGACAGCTGAACAAAAGATGCCTTCTACGGAAACCACTACTTCACCAGTGGTTTTGGAAGATGGATCTTCTGGCAGCATACAACCTGATATTGTGGATCCGCCAGTTGCCAGAAATTGGCCGAGAGGGAAAACCATTTCGGCTGTAAACTGTACTGCGTTAATCATGTTTGAAGAAGAAAGAGGACGAAGAGGAAAAAAATATGGAGGAAAACGAGGGGACAGGTCCCCCATCTGGAAGCTTGTTTCGAGAGAAGCGGGTGGCAGATACAGCTCTGGAGTATCTACGAGACGTGTAGTTGCACTATTTTGACTGGCAGCCAGTTTAATGTGTCAAAGGAGATAGGGAATTTTCCATGCGAACGTAAAGTTTTAGAGAGTACTGGATATGTTCCGATCCTTAGTCAATTAAGGAGTTTGGAAAGCTCCAAATTATTTATTTATTTTTTAATTCATCCAACCACCACACTCGCCACTCATCAAATTTACTTATATTATGCTTAAACCTCTTCTCAGACAGTATCCAGCTGGTTTATATTATTATATTGAATTTATTTTAGACCTTTTCTATAATTTTATAGAAGCCGTTTGTTCCCCTTTTAATATTTGTGTGCGCTTCTCAATTTCCGATTATTCCATATTATTCATTATTCAAATGCAAATGCAGATGTATGTGAAGCTCATTCAATCAATCTCACAGTCAATGGGCAAATCCCTAACCAGGCCTTTTAGCTTAGAACTGAATACATTAAAGCTTGAGCTAGCCTTAATAACTTCAGCAAGCTCGTTATAGATTTTGGTCGCAATGAATATAAGGCCTTTTGTGCTTCTATTTTTTTTTGGTTGCTGTAATCTTAGTTTTTTTTCTATTCCTCGTCCGATGGTTATGTAAACTTATGTGTGTGTGTCTATTCGTATATTTGTTTTGATGAGTCACGTGCAACGTGCGGTAAATCATTTGATTAATGCTTAGAGTTTTCGTATATGCATGTAATCTCGTCGAAGGTGTTGTCCAAGGCATACTGAATAGAATCTTTGTGGCTCTAGTCATCAATCCCTTCACCCTACGCTATATGTACATTGTAAATGGCATCAAGGTCCTTTTCGCAATACATCTAATATTGGGTTGATTTTGGAAGATAATTCGTCAACATTTGCTTGGAGTTAATACAAAAAATTGGATAGATCTCAGCCTTGATTCGTTGTTAAGCACTACGTCTTTTGTTTAATTCTCATTAAGAGAAAGTTTGTTACATTTGTCCAATTTACTAATTTTACTATATCATCTTGCAGTTTGTTTTCCAAATCTTGCTCATGTGCTGCGTAATAAATAAATTTTTATCATCCGCAAATATATGGTACTTCCCCATGAGACCGGCAGTTGTTTTTGTATACAAAAAGTATAGTGCTCGCCCTGTTATAGAACCTTGAGGTACACCTGTGCGAAATGGTAAGGAAGTGCTGAATGTAAGTGTAAGGAAGTGCTGAGTGTTCCATTTATCTTCGTTGATGAGATCATTAGTTTTACCGCGTAGTCCTAGTTCGTTCAAGATCTCCAGCAATATCTTGTGGTCAACTGTATTGAAGGCTTTTCGTAAATCGATAAACACAACACCCACGTCTAAGCACGATTGATTCATTGATTCAGTTATGGCTGGTTTTTATCAAATGGCCTACTAGCAGAGATAAATTTTGTTATTCTTCTATCTAATAGTTTTTCGTAGATTTTCCATATTGTACTTAAGAGCGAGGTGGAATGATAGTTACCTAGGTTTGATTTGTCACCTCATTTGTATATTAGGATAATCAGAGTATGCATTAACCAATCCGGATATTCACCTTTCAGGAACGCTACATTGATAAGGGAGAACAAAGGATCACTTATCACTTTCACAAGGTTATTTAGATCTTTTGCCGTGATATCATCACGGAGTTCTTTTTTAAATTCTTAATGGTGTGCTGTACTTCTGCTGTGTCCGTGGGTTATTTGGGATTTCGTTGTTTAAATTAGATCCAATTTCAAATGACCAGCTATATAAAAATTACTGTTATATATTTCTCCATTGTCCTTCAATTCTCGAATGTAAGTTTCCCTAGTTCTTCCACCATATTTACCACTTTTCAAAGTAGTGAGTATACTGTCAGTAATTCATTCGTTACTTCTAGTACGAACGTTTTTATATTTAGTGTTAGCTTCCTTTGACTCCTTTATAATTCTAACGAGTCTTCCTATGCTAAGATCCGATTCTACGGGTAACTTATACTGGAACATAGATTTGAAGCCATTGTCGATATCTTATCGAAACGACTTTCAACTGAAATGGGTATTGTCGGATGAAGTATCCCGAGTTGCTACTCTTCGTCTAATTACCCAGAGCTGTTCCTTAATTTTGGCAGAATAAAGAAATGATTGGTAGCGTAAAATTACGAACACTTTCAGGCATTCGTGCTATGCATCAAGCCACGATATCTGAGGGAAGGCGAATGTCCAGCTGAGTACCACTTCCAGACAATAAATAGTTAAAAAAATTGAAACAATTTTAGAATACTACTACTACTATTCCGAAGAGACTGGAGCATCCTCGTTAATTCATGCATTCCTAGAGTACATACAATGACAAAATCAACCTCCCTCCACTTTGCAGACGTTGCAAGGATTATTAAAAAAAAGCACTCAGTATCAGATCTTTAGGTGCAAGGATAAGGGACCAATTTGTAGACCTTATACTAAAGCGGCACTCTATTGCGTTTTCGAATAATATTTTTCCGTCTGCTCGATTATACCATTTTTGATTCAGTTTCGATGGTTTAGGAAACTAGTTCCATATTAGATTTTGGAAATTTAGAGCTTATTGTAACTGCCAATAACTCAATTACATTTGCGACTGCTTGGTAATTTTTTTGGTCTCTTTTGAAATATTGTAGAATCTGGTTTTACTTGCATTATATTTGTATTACTTTTAGTTTAGCTAATGTCTTTTCACCTGTTTTGCGGTTTTTGTTTTTATGTTTATATCATTCAAAAAATTAAAGATCCTTGACAACAACAAAATATTAGGGAGTCCTGATGATATTAAACCACCCGCTCGAACTTTTAATTTTTAAGGATGGGAATGCCATGCTTTCTATTTGAAAACTTATTCGAAAAGTTTCAATGCATGATGTTTTTTGAATGCTTTCAGCTGACCACCTACATACCACCAATAATGGACATTGCATATAATTTCTATAGAAAAATCGTCAAGAAAGATTTCTAAGAAAAAAAAATAAACTCAAGGCATTGTCGATTTTATATTGGAGCGAATTGCTGTTGGTTTTTGTTCTCTACCTGACCCGTTAACCCTTTATTACTACCCATAGCTTTAGCTCTGATTTTCCTACCCGGGGTCGATAAAGACCCTACTGTGAAATTAGCCGATTTTACTAGGAAATTCAAAAGTTTTTGTAAGTATGAAAGTTTAAATAATTTAGTAAGAGTATTCTAATTATAGAATAGAATATAATAGAAAAGAATTTATTGAAGAACCTCAGCTGACGCTACATTAAAACGTTAGGTACATCGAGTAAGTAATAGATAGTTGGTATAAGCGATAGAATCAAATTTAATAAGAAAACTAACAAAGGAGCAACGAACAAACTCATTGCAGTAGAAATTAATATTAGTATTATACATTAAGTTAATGACTTCAAGCAATAGAGAGCTCATTCGTCATATTGACACTATAGCCAAAGATAATGAAACAAAATGAAACAAAGTAAACACAATAATAATAATAATGACAGTAATAAAATCATAAACGCATTATTCAAAGCTAAAAAGGAAATTGCATACAATATACAAGATTAGTAGTGAGAGTAAATGAATACACAGAGGAACAATGTTATAATGTGAATCATCATATTCACATATGAAAATGTGGAGTAAGAAATTCAAAGTACAAATATAAAATACTAAATACTAGATACTTGAATATAAGCCTTAACTTAAAATAAAAATTAAAAATTAGAATTTATAAATTAGAAACCACAAACTAGGAACTGGAAACCACCTCGCATACGATTCCGAACAATACCACCAAAGCGCAGAAGTGCCTCGAAAATGAGGGCTAGTGTGCCGACAAGGTATACTCTAGCGTGCATGGGAGTCCATAAGGTGAAGCAAAACGAATTCCTTGAACTGTTTGCAGGAGCAGACCTTCCTAACCGCCCTAGGAAGTGTGTTCCAGAGGCAAACTCCCTGTCCAAAAACGTCATTGGACTCAAATCGGGATCGTGTCCTCTGAAGGACAAGTCTGGTGCTGTTAAGACTGCTCCATGAGGGCAATTGACTTATGTAAGCTGGGAGTGAACCACACCTGAGCGTATCGCCTGAAGCGAAAATTGTATCCCACGCAGGCTTTTAATGCTCTGTTCAATTTAGCAATTTCAGAGGCTAGCAGGGGGTACATAGCAACATCGGCATAGAAAAAATGTGGCATAATCAGGGATGTTACCAGGGATTGTGAGATGTACCGGTCCAGGTGGTGCGCGACTGCGTAAAGAGAGCGAACGCCGTGATAGATTCGGGAATACACTTTGCCAATCTGAGGCCGCCATGTGAGATGGGGGTCCATGACAAGATAAAGGTTCTTGACAGGTCTAGTAGAGAGAGGAATGATGTCGTTCAGAAGAAGCAGGCTGGGAAGCGTGTCATTAGCAATATGGGCATTATCATTAATGGAAACTCTTATGGCTTGAGTTTTAAAGGGATTGATCGCCAGCCCATTAGCTCGGCACCAGTCAGAAATGTCACCCAGAGTTATATTGAGCGATTCAATCAGAGATGAGAGATCATTAACACCTGAAGCACCGTACATTTGCAGATCACCTGCATAAAGGCGATATTTGATATCGCCCATCACTTCAGCAATACCATTGATATAAATGGTGAACAGAAGCGGAGCTAGGATATCTCCTTGCGGAGCCCCAGAGGCAATAGCCCTGGGGGACGAGAATCGGTAACAAATGTCCTGTCTGCCAAATACGCAGAAATAAGCCTTCCTGCAGTGGACCCAAAACCAAATGCATTCACCGACTTGGAAACGAGTAGGTTATGTTATCCAATATCACGTGCACGACATGTTTGCCTTCATCACACAGCTTGCGGATGTCTGAGACTACCTTTACCAATGCGGAAGCCGTGGAGTTTTTGTGCCTGAAACTATACTGATACATTGACTGCAAGCCATTATCGTCTATATGCTCGTTGATCTGATCCGCAACGAGAACCTCAAAGACTTTAGCGATGGATAGGAGAATGGAGATGGGATGCGCCAGTCATTAGGACATGTAGGTGAATTTACTTTAGGGATGGGGGTGATGATGTTGATTTTACGGCATTTGGGGTAGATGGAGTGTGTGACGAGTCTATTGAAGAGATGCGTAACTAGTGGCAAAATGAAAGGAACGATGATTCCGTAGAATTTTATTGGTATCTCATCATATCCGACGGCTTTAGATTTAATACGATGGAAGGCCTCAAGCACTTCGGCCTCACTAAAGCCGCGGAACGAGAAACCATCAGCTGGGAGACTAGGACTGTCCATTAAAGCATGGTTAGAAGTAATGGTGCCTCGGGACCGAGAATTACAAGTGTTGACACGCGATGTCACAGAAATATCAGCAGGAGCAATAGGTTGAACTGAGCAGAGATGATCTGCAAAATCTTCGGGGTGAACACACACTAGACGGCGCTCTGGCTTTAGAACCCATTATGCATTTTATTTTATTTATGAAGACAGTTAAAGCAAATTTTTTTATAATGTATTGAGCAGATGTATCGCTAGCAACTGTCGCATTGCGAGTTGATTTTTCTATCTTTTGATCGTGGACAGGAAGCGCATCTTGCTCTCTTTCCACCAGCTCAACATGTCTTTTGTTTTCAATTATTCCGAAAATCCTGTCCTTAAGCCAAGTAGGCAAAGTGCTGCGTTCAAAACGTTCCTCTAATATAGTCTTAGAAGACTTAACCCAAAATTGTTTAAAAATCGCGTGTTTTTCACCAGATTCTTTGATCCTGCAGTTTGAAAGACGTAAATGTATAAACGAGTTTATTCCTACAGCATTTAATAGGCCATACGATACACACATTGGCCATCGACGTGTCATTCTTGACACACTATATTTGTGACACAATTGGTCAAAAGTATCCACACCACTTTAGATCTATATAGACATACATATTACTAGATACTACAAATTTGTAAGAATTGCAAAAAAACATTGTAAGCTTTTGCGGTTTTGTTGATTTCCACTGAAAAATTTTCTGGAATTTTCCAATTGAGGTACTCCATCCACCCTAGTATCGTAAACCAAGGTATATAGAAGACAAGGTATTCCCGACTCGAACCACGTTCCGCCATTTTTGTTAAAACTCTTTTTCCCTTTTTCTTCATTCACTGAAGTACGTCACAGGGCATCAGCTGTAATGTGCCAAAATTCTTTGCGCTTGTACTGCCACTGTCAGATTTCCTTTTCCTTTTTTATTCATTCACTGAAGTACGTCACAGACTATCAGCTGTTTGATCAGCTGTGATATGTCAAAATTTTAATGGGCATACCTTGTTTCTTCTATATACCTTGATCGTAAACGACCACAGAATTTCAATTATCCTTTGTACGCTTTTAAAACAATGACCGATGAGAATTTTCAATATTCTTTAGAGAAAAACACAAATGAATTATTTTTGGGGTTGTTTTCGACCCCGTGTAGTAAGAAAGGGTTAATATAGTTTCTCTATGGCCATACCTTTGTTAATATTTTTACACCATGATCTAAATATTCTATGAAAATCTAAAGGTGCTGGCGCTGTGATAGTTCAGCTTGAATGAAAGTGAGTCGACATAGTCAGGATGAAGTAGTTAAATAATTTTCAACTCGAAAATCTAAAAAATCGTGTTACTGTTTTTATAGAGGCTTTTTCATTTTGCTTAGTAGGTACCTACTAAAGTCAACCCAACATACTGTTTATTTGTTTGCCTTTAAGAAGAGCTACGTATTGCGACACTTGAGTAAATACAAAACTTCAAAAACTGAAAAGTAATTAACACCAACTTCAATGCTCTTTTTAAATAAAAACCGTCAACACACATCCGCACGTGAGCACTACATCCTGCTCATTCAACCGAACACAAAGTAAACGTCGTGAAATATCGCATGTGTGTGTAACATCTTGATCACTTTCAGATATTCAGCTCAGTATTCCAGTGAACTTCATCAGCAGAGGACCCAGAACCAGATCTAATTGACTCAGAAAATATGAAAAGATTTCATCTAGCTTTTGTGCTGATGCTGAGCACAATGTGCGCGGCAATCAGTTGTTACCAAATCGGTGTCGGACGGGCAGACTGTACTGGACCACCGGTCGAAATTGCCTTCGTAAGTATCCATTGGTTATACAATTTCCCTTGGCCGCTATTTGATTGTGCGCTCAATTGTGTTAACTTCTCTTCCAGATGGGTTACGCGAATCTTAAGCAGAAAGGCCAAGGAATTCATCTAAGACAATATTCAAGAGCATTCGTGATAGAGGACAGTGGAAAACGGGTGGCTTTTGTCAGCGTAGATGCCGGGATGATGGGTCATGCTGTAAAACGAGAAGTGAATTCGAATTTAGACGTGACTGTTCACTTCTATACAAAATTTCACTTATTTTTCAGGTCTTAAAACGGTTACAAGGTCGTTATGGTGAAATGTATACAGTGGACAACGTCGTCATAAGTGGAACTCACACTCACTCCGCACCAGGCGGCTTTCTTATGCACTTACTTTACGACATATCAATTCTGGGATTCGTTCCCGAAACATTTGATGCTTTAGCCAATGGCATTTTCATAGTATGTCATCAAAATTTATCTTGTTTTCAATTTTACGAATTTTGGTTTAATGTTTGCTAATTTGTAGAGCGTAAAGAGAGCTCACGAAAACATGCAGGAAGGCCGGATATTTTTCACACAGACAACAGTTTTAAATGCCAACATCAATAGATCACCGACATCCTATTTGGAAAATCCAGCTGCAGAAAGGGCTCAGTATGAACATGACGTGGATAAAACTTTAAGTCAGCTGCGCTTTGTTAACAACCAAGACGAACTAATTGGCGTGTTTAACTGGTTCGCTGTACATCCTACCTCCATGAACAATACCAACCGCTTAGTATCAAGCGACAACGTAGGATACGCATCGATGCTTTTAGAAAGGGACTACAATAACAATAAGCTACCTGGAAAGGTAATTGATAATTTATTTAGGATTTCACAGCAAACCTTTTTTTAGATTTGACCTGACTCTAACTGTCGAATTTTTGTTTTATGACATTTTTTTTACCACTAAATGTGATTTGAACATTGATTTTACGTTGAAAAATGTCGTTTTATGATAGAATGTGATTAGAATTTTAGGAAAGAAGCAGCGATATTCAATATGTACTAAAAGGTATATATTTGTTAAAAACACATTTGTAAAATGTCGGGTCAAATCTTAAGGAAAATCATTCTGTTCTTTTCCTTTATTGATAATATATCGGCACATCTGCAAGTGCAAGGAAAAAACATTTAGCATCTACATAGTTATTAATATTATTAATCCAAGCCGACAAATTTTTAGAGCCAAGAATTAACTAACTCATCAGGCCATCCACACGGGTATTCCTGATGCAGTATGCAAACAGGTTTTCTGGGGAAAAGGTGAGAATAAGCAAAGAGATATCTCTCCAAAGTGTAGAGATATCACATCGCTTCTTTCACTTCTTCCCTAGAAAACCGGTATGCATACTGCATCAAGAATACTCGTGTGGGATGGGCCATTATTAGCACTGCAACATGTCTCTCATTGGTATGGAGTTGTTTAGTAATTTTTTGTCCTTTTGGCTAAAATTTATTGTGCAAAAAGAATTTTTCTCGAACTTACTTTAAGTTGAAAATTAGGTGGGGTGAAGTAGAAGGAAACCTAGGGGAAGCATAAGCATCATATTGTTCGGGCCCCTTTAATCCAATTATATTAATTGATTTATTCATACAAAAAATAATATAATTGTAATAATGTCTCGACCTTAATACCTAATCTACAATGCAAGGCAAAACCACGTCGTCAAAACGATATCGTTTGCTGAAGAATGCATATAAATACACGTAATATGTAAGCAGTGGTAAGCTGCCAAATTAAACAGCTGTTGACCTGTTAATTATCATACATGTAATTGCTTTCTCGATTTCATTACAGAATTATATCAAAGGAGTATTTGGTATCAATAATTTATACTATAGTATAGTAAACTAAGAAATCGTTTGGGACAAGTCGAATAATATAAAATATTGCATTCAAGAGTGAAAGTACAAGCTCCAGTTTACAGCTGTTTTGTTCGAAATTCCCCTACGTGGTTCTAAATTATGCCGAATAAACCTGAGGTATTACTACATCGTTTTTGCTGATTAACTACTACACATAAGCTCGTGGCCATGTCGTCAAATGAATGAAAGAGAAGCGACTTTTTGCACGCATGAATTTTCAAATGCAAGAGTGGGAAACAAACACAAAAATCCATGTCGTTTTGATGACGTGGTTTTGCCATGCATTGTAGATTAGACATAAAAAGCAATAGCAAGATTATTTAGCAGTTCAGGCACCCGAATAAATTTAATTTCTAGAACAAAATGTCGGATTGACTGTAATAATTGTTCGAAATCCAAATATTTTCAAATCAAACTGAGTTCATTAAACGCCATATTGCCAAACAGAAGTGAAATTCATGTCATGTGGGTATGTGCTAACTATGCTACACCAAAGCTTCCAGTTAGGATGTATTTCAAAATCATCTTACAACTTCACTATGACGCAGTGACCAGCACGCGATTCGATGTGAAACACTTTTCTCCGACTTTACAGATTTTGATGAAATTTCTAGGGATGATAAAGCATATATAAATATTCGATCGATCCTTTTTATTTTTGAAGCAGAGTAAATTTGGGTAAATTTGGAGGGATAGCGTGCTTTCCAAAAATCATGTTACGACCGTTGGCACTAATTTCAGTGAATGGAGTTTCCTATTGAAGGTATGCTGCTATCACTATCAATTTCATACCAAACAGAACAATATTTTTTTAATAATAGTACTTATTGGAAAATCTCGTTTTTTTGAACCAGTAGAGAGCATCAGAGAGAGTAGCGGAGCCCAGAACATGGTTGTTCTTAACTTGCATTTGCATGATGTTTTGAAATGCGTCTTTTTGTATTTGTAACGTAGGTAACGGAGCCCAGCATATGTCAATTCATGGAATTAATTCTCTATTCTGCAGGGCAGTTTTCAGAGCAGCCAAATTTTGTATAGAACTAACTAGTGATTGCGAAGCAAAGTTTAATTTCATACCTATTGTAGAGGCGGTACTACTGCAGACGTAACCAAAGACTAAGAAAGCCAGCAATGCCTTGCTCCAATATAAAATCAACAATGCCTGATATAGGGAAGCCCTCAATTTTTTCTTAAAAATTTACTGGAAGTTTCTTCTTTAGTATTTTTATGCATTTTTGGAAGCCGACAATATAGACTGAATAAAAATTCTGATGAAATATTTTCTGTTAATTTCTAAGAAGAAATGAATGCTTGTTGCTTATCTACGAGTCTCATAAAAATAGTTAATGGCCAAAGCACCCGTTGTCTGCCTCCAATAATGCATAACAATTCTAAGAAAAAAATTTCCAGTAAATTTTTAAGAAAAATTGCGGCCCTCCCTACATAAGGTCGAGGGAACGTTTATTTTATATTGGAGCGAGGCATTGCTGGCTTTTAGTGACTGAGCGTGAGCAAAGCTCTGGAGGTATCTGATATTATAAAAGGAAGCATTTTCGCAATCACTAGATATCTCCTATACACAAGGATAATATTTGAATTTTTCATAGCTGTGGAATTCTTAATCTGTATCGTTCGCTACTCAATTGAAAGAAGCAACGGCCTTCATAGACCAATCTTCTTCTAGCAAGTCCGTCGGCAATGTTTCATTGAAAGAAGTTGTTTAAGCGATATAGAAGCGTAGATATTCTTGCCCACCTTCCGACTGAAAACGAGCATTTTCCGCAATAACTTGTACAGTAGTAAGCATAACGGATCCACAAATAAATTTATGTAAGTAGCCATACTTAGGCTCCCAAATTGTCTCACTTCTTCGATAACAGTTCACCTTTTTTTTCATTTTAATCCCTGGTTGATCTAGGATGCTTTCACATTTAAATTCGTATATGAGGTTTTACTTCTTAGGCTTTATATTGGAATACTCGTTTACTAGTTAAGTTCAAGTATATCCCGTAAGTCTTCAGTGGTCACTCTTCATCGGATGAAAACAAACCGTTTTTCATTATCTTCATAACAACGTATTTCACTATGGCCTTATCATTGTATATACTATACATTGTACAGTATACATAAACTTCTATATACTACTGATTTGGATGGGTTTTCTACAATTGCAACTTTCATATTGCTCTTCATTCATACAACAAATATCGCCTGCCAACAAAATATTCGCCAAACATTACCTGCAGTTAAAAGACACTCTCCACGCATAGAAAAACATAATTCGAATATAGAATGACATTGTTCAAGCTTATAGGTAGTGTACGAAAGAATTTAGTTCCAAATAATTTCCAAGTTCGTAATAGCCTCTCGACTGAGCTGTGTAGTAATTTAACTAACTTAACTCATATGGATTTAAAGTATGACGCTGACAGCTACTATTTGGCTCGAAATAAATAAGAAATATTTTATATTTTTATTTATCGATAAATATTTCTAAAATAGTTCACATTACTTCTACCCATAACCCTCGTAGAATTAATACAATTTCAGAAATATTTATCAATAAATCACGCATGTTGTGATGGCTTAGCTACATTATTTAAGAAAGACACAACTTTTTTATTCAATTTTAGGTCCGATATTTCCAGACATGAGCGATGTCTTAAACGATGCATTTTGATACTCCGAGTATATTTTATTAACAATGTTTATTTCAATTCAGCGAGGGAAAGCTAGGGGGGTGTCAAAGTTTGAGATCTAATACATTTTCTAAAATCTAGTACAAAATCGAATTCCTTAGGTCCTGAGAAGAAGTTTGAGACCCAGACTCCTATACCTGGAGCCTTAAATAGCTTTTTATAGCCCGCCATACTAACTTTTTTTAGTATTTCCCTCTTTTTTTATTCGAACTGAGCACCTTAGATCTATCTCAGTAGCGTTATGTCCGATCGGAAAACGAGTTTCACTGTTCGCCCAGCTCATTATCAGATACAAATTTGTCTCTGCATACTTTTAGGGTGGGGATAGGAACCTTCGGCATGGGGGGGGGGGTGGTTCCAATATGGCATGTTAATGGTCACGCCGAATACTATTTCCCTGATTCAGAAAACGTTCTCGGAACGTTTTTGCCTCCGGAAAACCCATTTTCATGCACTTGGGTTACACACACCCCAGTTACTACATTTTCCATATATATTTGCAGTTACATATTTCCTCCATAGTCATTAGTGCTCTGTTGTGAACATTTTCCTCATCGGAATTGAAATAAATATTGTTAATAAAATATGTTCAGAGTATTATAATGTATCGTTTAAGACATATCTCTTGTCTGGAGGTGTCGGGCCCAAAGTTGTATGAAAAATGGGCATTCCCCTTCAGTAATCAGCTAATTACAGTTATTCTAGAGCAAGCAAATAAATCCATCAATGGAATGCATTTCTAAAGCATTTACCAAAAAGGGAATTAAAAATCATTTGAAGCATGTTACTATCACGTCTAATTCTATGTAAATTTTAGTTCACAACAAATGTAGACCAAATAAGCAAAAAATTACGAATGGACGTAAAGACAGTTACTAAAAATATAATCTGCGAGAGCTCAAAATGAAAGAAATTTTTTCTTTTCTTTTTTACCAAATAGGGAAAATTTGTAGGAGCATTCGCCTCATCCAATTTAGGAGATGTTTCTCCAAACATAATGGGGCCAAAGTGCTCAAATACCGGTAATCAATGTGATATCTTGACCTCGGCTTGCCCAGCCAAGGCGGGACATTGTTTCGCTTCTGGTCCTGGAAATGATATCTTCGACAGTACTAGAATTATTGCTACTAGGCTGTATGAAGGAGCTTCGGTAATTAATAATTATATTTCTTGTCAATACATAACATAATAGTATCTTATTTAAGAAACTTCTAAAAGAAAACGCTGGACGGGAAGTTGTTGGAGACATTACCTACATTCACCAATTCGTAGATATGCCAAATTACAAAATCAAAACTGTAAATCAAATTAATGGAAAAGTTCAAGAGTTAAAAGGCTGTGTACCTGCTATGGGATACAGTTTTGCTGCAGGTACAACAGATGGCCCTGGTGCGTTTTCCTTTCAACAGGGTACTACATCGGAAAATGCGCTATGGAACGCTTTTAGAGATTTCATAGTTCCACCAACTAAGGAAGACATATCATGTCACTCCCCCAAACCTATACTTCTTGCTACCGGCCGTGTAAGCATTGTTCAAATAACAAATTAGCAATTAATTATTATAATTTTTTTTTTATTAATTAGGCAACGTTCCCTTATGAATGGCAGCCTAAAATTGTTGCAACACAGCTGATAAAAATTGGAAATATTGTAATATCAGCTGTACCGGGAGAATTTACAACAATGGCCGGTCGGAGGTTGAGAAATCATATAAGTAATACACTAGCAGAAACTGGAGGTGGTGAAACCGATGTAATCCTAGCGGGATTATCCAATGTCTACACAAGCTACGTTACAACGCCCGAAGAGTATCAAGTATGTGTAAATGTCTTCTAGGGTCATTATAAAAAAAAAAACATTCTTTTAGGCTCAAAGATATGAGGCTGCTTCTACTATTTACGGTCCACACACTCTTACTGTCTACCTTGACCAATATGAAAAACTTACTAGAGCGCTTATAGGCAATGACACCATTGAACCTGGCCCAATGCCACCTTACATGGATGATCGTATGCTTTCTCTAAATACTGGAGTTGTATTTGATGGTCATCCAATTGGCAAAGACTTTGGATCTGTAAAAGCTGAACCCAATAGAGAGTACAAAATTGGAGAAACTGTACGAGTCACATTTATCGCAGGAAATCCACGAAATAATCTGATGCACGAAAAAACATATTTAGTGATCGAACGGCAAGTCAGCGAGGAGAAGTGGAAGGTTGTTCTAACAGATGCGCATTGGGACAGCAAGTAAATCCCTTCCATTATCAAAATAATGACAGCACTAAATGTAGTTTCATTTCTATTTCAGATTCCGTTGGGAGAGGATTTCAACTATACTAGGCTTCAGTGATGTGCATATATCGTGGAATATTGGACCTGAAACTCTACCTGGAAACTATAGAATTCGTCATTTCGGAAATTATAAATATATTTTGGGAGGTATCTTCCCTTATGAAGGAACCAGTCGAACATTTACTGTAACCGAATAAAGCTAGTCAAATATTTTAAGTATGTGTCATAGCTTTAATGATTTAATTGTGAAGTAAAGCAGTGTAATAACGAAAATGATTTGTTGTCTCTTGCTACCTGTATATTTTAGAATTTTACTACCTACGTATCTAAATCTAGAGTTTTCAGAAAAAAACAATAACTGCAGGTGGGCCTTTCATATAAATCATACTTCGAATGAAGATTTGAACTATTTGACTAAATACTAACTTTTTTTTTTCAATAACGGCGTACACTTTGAAGACTCTGTATTCAATCCCACGGATGACACTTCATTCAAATTTTTTATTATTATTGATAACATCAAAATTGAGAAATCTATGATATAATCCCTTCGAAATTTTCAGAATTTATTTAACACCTTTGAGCTCCTCAAAGAAATATGTTCACATGCTAATGAAAGTTGACAAAACTTCCGCCTAACTATATCTCAGCCAGTGCGGCTCTTCCTTGGAAGCAAAGGAAGTACTGCTCTCTTGGCAAAATGAAAAAATCCAAACATAAAAGACGAATCATTTTGCATTAAAATATTCTATGAGTTTAGATAGGCATGGGCCAAAAAATTACACATACTGATATCGCTAATGATTGAGAAATAATTTCAATTGCGAATCGCTAAAGTTATCGCTACCACTGTAGATTAATATTCACTTTGGATACATTTAAATTTATCACATTTTGTCGAAAAAGAAAGAAAGTGAATTCGAAGTGATACCACCAATGTAATATAATATTTTGGCAACATTTGCTCCCGCTCAAGGCTTCGTTTTCATATTTCATTTGAATTCACTAGCGAAATTTATGTTCCAATTTGTGATACTTTTGCGATTAGCATTCGCTTCGCAATGTTTCCTGGGGAGATGCTGAATAACTTTTATCCACTCACTAATCTTGGACTAAATGATTTTGTGCGTAAGGGCGATGTTTGTGTCGAAAATGTGAAATTTTATGATTAGTCTCAGGGTAGTAAACGTGGATGGATTTAAAAGAGGTTTTTTTTTATTTAGAATTAGTGAATGGCTAGCTCTCCGATGGGGTAAAATTGTTTGACGTTTTCGGATGTTGAGGGATGAGGGGGGGGGGTGGTAACTTCACCCTTGGGGTTGTCCAATTTTCGCTGTGTGTTATAATATGCCACATTTTCTTTTCACCTGTAAGAAACCTTATAACCGACTTTTTTCACCAGAATATTGCGCTCGATTTTTGTTAACAGAGGGGGTGTAGTTTGGTGCGGTGGACTGATTTTTCCTTTAAACGCTTTAGCATAATGTTTTACATATTTTGTGGGAGCATGTAAATTTTCTTTGTTTAACCGGTATATGGGTTTTAATGTGAAATAAATTTTTCCAGTTTTTTCATGTAAAATTTTTAAGTACTTACATTAAAGTGCGATGATCTTCTAAGCTAATTACCGCAGGGAGAACAAAATTACACCACAATGTTCGCAAGAGAACGTAGATGCGGATAGGTTATATACCGTTATATGAATTTTTAATGATGTAATGATTAAATAGTAGGAAATAAAATATGTAAAAAAAAATTTTTTTAAATAAATAACGTTCATAAATAAATTGCACTAGAAAGTAAAAAATATTTTGTTCTTTCTCAGTGATATACCTACACAAGGAAAGTTTCATGCAAAATAAGAAATGCTAAAACACAGATTAAATCTTAAAAATGAATGTACCTATTAACAATACATATTTTAAAACTATATTATCTCGTTTGACTTTAAATGTTTGAACTCTTTGCAATGAAACTTTTCATGTGCATCACTGAGAAAGAAAGAATTATTTTTTACTATTTAGTGCGATTTATTTATGAAAGTTATTTATTTAATTTTTTTTTTTAACATATTTCTTCTTATTCTTTGGTTCGTTATTTAAAACACAATATTAATATTTAATATACAAGTTCTATATTTTACTCTAATCATACAAAATTCATAAACCTTCAATTAATCAACTCAACTTTAATTATCGCTAATACTGTACTTCCAATTATCGCAATCCAATTACAACACTTTCGCTTCTTTATTACTTTCGCTTGCTAACGTCTAAGACAAGACTCTTTTCTGCCGGTGACAACTGTTATATTTATACCCTAGAAACTCTCCAGATTATTCTGGGGTGTTCTAATCCAGAACCTTCTTGACTATTCAATTCATTCTATTCGTGAACCTTCCCGAAGATGCCATCATCGACTCTTCGAACCTGAAGTTGTTTACTCTCCACTGCCAGTAGATGTCACCAGTTGTCTCTTTCTATTGCACGTAACACTGCCCCCTTCTTAAATTTGTTCGTCCCGAACAACAGGTGGTCCACGGTCTTGATTCTCGTAGGATTGAAACAAGCGGTCCAAATGAACAATTTTACGCTTGCCTACTGAATACAGTCCTTCCCAGTGTTGTTGCAATTTTGGAGAACGTCCCTTATGTCGTTTCGGGTTGTACAGCCAAACAAGATCACCTTCGTTAAATCCTGCGGAATTAGCACGTAAGTCATAGCGGGTCCTCATCCGATTAGCATTTACTACTAATTTTATCCTCGTGGCTTCTTGTACATCAGCTCTCCTTTCTAATGGGGCTCTGACATTACACTTATACATTTGCTTTCTATTAGTATGTGGCGGCCCTTTGTAAGAAGCACACACAGTGCATCTGCGACACCACTTTTCCACATCCTCCCGTATATGATGCCAATAAAACTTTTCTCGTATTTTAGAAATTGTTTTATTCACTCCCAAATGTTCTCCTGATGTTTCACGATGAATTATACCTAGAGCACGACTATTTGCATTCGGAATGATTTACCGTTAGGTGCTTCCTACTTGCGTTTTAAAATACCGCATTCAACATGAAGAGAATTCCATTGCGCCCAGTAGCTTTTCAGATTTTCACTCATCTCTGAAATATCCTTCCATTCTGGTTTTTCTATATCTGCTTTCCAAGCAAGACTAAGCGATATATCCGGACCTTCTCGTTGTGCTATTCGCAAGTTCTCGATGTCCCAACCTGTTGATGATTCCACAGTTAGCAACTGTATAGTAGCTGTTGTGTCTTTTTCCTTTTCACGGCCGCAATGCTTACGTTCAGGTTCGTTCGCATGGACGTCGTACAAAGATTTCTACATTTCCATGGATAAGTGCTTTCCTATGTTGGATCACAAAGCCATAAGGTTGGAGTCTAGTCTCTCTAAGAATAGCTTGCTCTCTGGTTCGCCAACTTGGACATTCCTCCCTCCCTTTCTTTTCTGTTGATTCCCTTCGACGGGGTTTCCTGCAGTCACTTTCAAGGTGCCCCAATTTATTACAATCCCAGCATCGAAGAACACTATGTGAAGGGGTGCTCAGTGATAACTGTAATCTATTGCAAGTCTGCTGCCCAGCTCGATATCTCTGCAATACCACTCTCCTCTTTTCATCTAGAGATTCCACTCGTCGGCGTTTTCTGCAGTCCCTTTGTAGGTGTCTCAGTCTATTACAATTCCAGCATTGCAGAATACCACGTGAAGGAGCGCTTTGTGATGGCTGCATTCTATTACAAGTACATTCGTTCACCGAAATTTCCCTCATTCGCATTCACGCTGGAATATGAAAGATGCGCTAATCTTTCTACATCTGCTTGCAGTTGTTGTAGTAATTCGCCATGTTTTTGAATCCTGTTGCGCAACTGTAGGCAATATACACTCGCTTGTGAACACTGTAACGTTTAAGACAAGACTCTTTTCTGCTGGTGACAACTGTTATATTTATACCCTAGAAACTCTCCAGATTATTCTGGAGTGCTCTATTCCAGAACCTTCTTGACTATTCTATTCATTCTATTCCTGAACCATCCCGAAGATTCCATCATCGACTTTCCGAACCTGAAGTTGTTTACTCTCCATTGCCAGCAGATGTCACCAATTGTCTCTTTCTATTGTACGTAACAATATTTTATTCATATTGTGCAAGGATAAAATAATGAGTGTTTGACAATATTTTGTACGTTTGTGTTTAATTGCGAGAGAATGTAGAATTCTTGTTTATTTGAGGATTCTAGCGGACGAGTGGTGTATACCTATGTAATAGTATTGAATAGATGGTTAGTTTTCTTGTGTACGTTTCTTGCATTGTGAATAGGGATATTGAGCGAAATTCTTCTGTTTACTTAATCTACCAGATAACCCATTTCAGTTCTCATAGTTTCTTCTTTCATTTGTATTGTTACGAATGTGGCTTTAGTTCGTTATTCAAACACAGCATTTCAATTATAATTCACAGTTCTGTTTATTTAACTCTACTGTTCACTTTCACAAACAATCAAATCAACTCTTTCTTTATCGCTAGTACTGTACTTCTAGATATCGCAGTCCAAATATTTTACTTCATTCACTTCACTGTCTGACATAAGACTCGCCTCCTGAATGTGAGAAGCGCCGTATATACTCTACAAATTATACTAGAACCTTCCTGAATATTCCGTTCTCCAAACCCAAAGTTTACTAATGTCGTTTTCGTTTGAACATTCAGGTTCGCTCTTGAGGCAACCCCGTTCAATCCAACGGTTTCAGAGTGCACCTAAAAAAGTTGGCTTGTGTATGTATACAAACGTCATAGTACGCTATGAATTTTGTGCGGAAAGTGGTTGGTAATTTGCTTGCGGAATAATTTTGAGGATTATATGATATAATAATAGTAGAGTGCGCTTAGTAATAATTGCTGCCTTAAAATAATTGCAAATGTACAAATGTCAAATGACATTAATATCAAATCACAACTAGACTTGGTTTGTGTCAGTGAACTCATAGTGTACCCGAGAAAAATTTCAGAGCGAACCTGATGGGTTTTGGGGTGCCACCAGAGATAACCCATGACGTAATTTTTGATTCAAACGAACGCTTTGACAGCACTTAGGTTGCCTCTAGAGTGAAACTGATGTTCAAACGAAAAAGACTTAAGATGTCCATAAACTACAGTTGTTTGCATTTCCAGCAGATGTCGCTTGTGTCACTTTGTTGCGCGTAACAGTATATTTGATTCTGTTGTGAAAACTGGTTGCAAAATACATAGTATGTTGAAGCTCTTTAATTCTCCTTGTATATTAGCAATTGAAATATAGCAATAAGTTGCAGTTCCTTAATTCTTCTTGTATCGTAACTTTTAAAGAGGATAAAAAAAGATTGGGATGAATATTTTATTTGAATTAACAAAATTTATATTTTATATTTCTTATTTTAATATATTTATATATTTATTTTATAAACTTTTTTTATTTACTTAGTTGTTTGCTCTCTGGCGTCTAATCTAAGGCTAACTCTATCCTCGACACAAAATATATATATATATATATTTTAAAATACATTCCAAAAAATCTTGATGTGTATTTCCTCAAAATGTATACAGTATTGTGTATCTGTGTTCAAAGTTTTTTCTTCAAAATGTTTTTCCCTTAAAACGTCAAATCAAATATTTTCCTCCTTTCTTTACAGTCAGCGCAAATATTACTCTGACAAACAGAAAATATTTTATTTTCAGTAACAAACAAAAGGTAATTGCAAAAATTCAAGTACAAAAAAAAAGGTTTGTAGCTTCCGCTGCAAAAACACGTATACGAAACTGGAGTGATGACAGTAAATTTTAAAATGCCTTTTGTGAAACTTTAGGCGAGTGAAGAAAACGCAGAAAAAGTGATAAAATAACAACAAATATTATTATATCTACATTGTTTCTTAAGTTAATATTTTTGTTTTTTGTAATTTAACTTTTGGGTTTTTAAGATAATTAATTTTAACAAAATGTTAATATACGTATGTATGTATATGTCGTAAACATTTGTGTAACTTAGCCTTTCAAGAAAAGTCTAAGCACTTCATGAAGTGTAGAGTGGAGCAGTTTGCGTTTAACGATTTTTTACACTAAGTTCCGTGACACACGATGATACACACTCGAGACTAGACACGACGTAAAACCGGTTTTTGTATCGAATGTGGATCAACTCATGGTACACGTAGTTTATACACGGTTGATACACGTTCTTGAGGCAGCAAAGAAAAGTCGTCATTTCCATATGTTCTATACGCACACAAACCGAGTGCACGCATACATATGTAATAAAACTCTCGTGTATCATCCGAGTCTAACCCTCTGCTCTAAATTGAGGTATACACCAAAATGTTCTAAAATACTGCTAAGAAAACCAGTTTTTAGTACGGTGTATTACGTGTGTATCATCGTGTGTCACCGGACTAACCGATATAACCGGAGAGGGAGATGAGCGGTGGAGGGGAGCTCGCGCAGAGGAAAGTAGGTCCCCCTCAAGCACACACGCACACACACAGACACACACGAGGCGTGCATTATGATCCTCCGAACATATATTATTAACGTTGTTTATTTCAATTAAGCGGGGGAGGCTTGGGGCTCAAAGTTTAATCTAGTACATTTGGAAAATCTAGAACAGAATAAAATTCCTTAGGTCCTGAGAAGTTTGAGTACCCACGCTCCTATACTCGGAGGCTTAAATAGCCATTCCCATTCTCACTTTTTTAGTATTTCCCTCTTTTTTATTAGAACTGAGGTACTAGAATTTTCACACCTTAGATCGACTCTAACTCGGTAGTTATGTCTGATCGGGAAAGGGTTTCACTGTTCGCCTCAGCTCATTATCAGCTACAATTCATGGAAGAAAATTTTTCTCTGCATACATTTAGGGGTTGGGGAAGGGTAGGAATCCCCGCCGGGGGGGGGGAGTGGTTCCAATACAGCATCTTGCTTTTGATATATTTCGCTAAGTACACGTGGTACTACCGACTGGTGTGCTTTTTTCCCGGTTCAGAAAACTTTCTCGGGACGTGCATTTTCATGCACTTGGGTCACATACACCCCAGTTACTAAATTTTGCATATATTTTTGTAGTTCTTTTTCCATATCCATTAGTGCTCTGTTGTGAAAATTGTTCTCATAGGAAGTCATTTTCGTCAACTCACCAATTCCACGCAATTACGAAAAGTAGGGAAGTCCACTTTTTCACCCAAAAAAGTCGTCAAGCTACGTCCCATCGCCAAAGCTTTCCTCCGCTTAATTGATATAAACATTGTTAATAAAATATGTTCAGAATATCATAATTTATCGTTTAAGACATCTCTCATGTCTGGAGGTGTTGGGCCTAAAGTTGTATGAAAAATGAGCCCTTTGTTTTCTTTTAGTATACGCAATTCCTTATCTAATTACTGGTATAAAATTCTGGTTAACATAATGTATGTATGTTCACATAATTGGGGAAATGATTTACCTGTAAAGTAGTATGGCACATACTAATAATAGTTAATTAACTACAGAAATGTTAAAATTACAAAAAGTTAAGATATTCAACAACTGTTTAAATTGGTGGACAATTAACATTGTATCCTCAACATAGACCAAATTAAACAAAGAACAAGAACAACTGTTAGCGTTGGTTATTCGCCAATTTTTAGGGTTGAATTTATTTGTTTTTAATATTTAACTATTATTTGTGGTTGAATGAAACTATTTTTTTTTTTGGTTGGCGCATTATTAAGTAGCTCTCAGTTACATTTTACTAATTTTTTTTCTAAGTGATGACATAATTATTGTATTTATTTAATTTATCATTGTCCTTACAGTTTCGATTTTCTGGAATCATTTTAGTAATAACGTAGTTGAGGTAGGTATTGTACTTAAATATAGCACGCAAAAGTAGATAGCAATGATATCATTTTCACAAACCAAGTCCTAGTGAACATGCATTCGAGCTTTTTAATTTAGTTGGTGTTAAGAGTTGCTAGTCCATCTAGTATGCTAGTATAAATCCAATAAAATTCATGAACCATCGGCAGTAGCGTAGGTGCTGTTTTTCCAGCTGTGTGCTCGCAGTACCCAACGTCTCCTCCAACAACACTACTATAGTACTATCCATTCATCCAATCCATTTCAGAGATCAGGCCCATTACCACCAACCTTATCATTACACCGCACCGCTATGAACGAAGCCAGACGAAATCTGAATCTCTGAGTAAAGAAAAGCAAATAAAATAGACGGCTGAAGTAGCTTATTTTAGTCTATGTGAGAATCTCTCAGTGCGCGGTCGCATTTCTAGTAAGCAAGGTTTTTTCCCAACCTAAATAGACTTCCATTCCAATTTTAACGCGATTGTTTACCATTTTTATAATAGAAACAAAAGAAAAGTGTGTGCACGCTAAAAATATTATTTTGTCTGGTGTTTCATCGAGTGCGCGAAATTTTCCTCTATAAAAGTAATTCGAGTGATTTGAGATTTGTCTGCTTTCTAGCTGCAGCGAAGAAAAAACTAAATTACTTCACGAAGCAACTAGAATATGCAATAGTTGCCCTCCGGTTCTGCTGTGATATGTCTGGGTGAAATTGTGGTCTTGACATAAAGCTCCTATCACCCGCGCTCTACATACATTCATCACCAACATATAATTCCGCGTTGTAAGTATGCTAAAGCCACTTTTGTTATCGCGCTCATGTAAAACGCCGGCTGCGATTAGTTTTATTATTCAACAATTTCACTGCTTCTGTTCTAACTTCCTCTATATAGTCGGTCACATCGCGAGATATGGAAACCATATACTATCCATTACCGCGACCCTTGACTTGGCAGTATTCTCTAGAGTCAACTGATAGCCGCAATTTCATTTTGATGTTGTCACATTAATTTAGAATTTTAGATTATTCGCAGCTTTTGAGTTTTCTAAAAAATGAATTGATTCAATCTCGCCTCTTAGCGCAGGAGCCACCAGGACAGGAGCCATGACAGTATGGGATTTAGATAGGCAGAACACAGAAATGATGTTAGGGGAAAACAGCAGAGGATTGATGAATACTTTTCTTGCCTTCTTGTTCTCTCTCATGTTTAAATTTGCTGAACGAATTAACCCAGTTCTCTCTTTTAACTCGTATCGGAAAACAAAATGACTGGATTTGTCTATTCCTCATGTGCTCAGTCCCAGTCCCTGTCCCAGATCAACGGCCGTGATATAGGAAAACGAATGACAGAGGGGTAGAAACATATGTATGTGGTGCACATGTGACTTACTCTATTAACAAAATTTCATCGCTTATGCATGTAAAATAAAGCATTCGCTTCCTTCGTTTCTTCCTGTTCTATGAAGATCATAAAATATGCTGGCTGCTCCACAATGTATCACAAAACAATTATTTTGCTTTGGACGTAGAAAACAATAGCGCAGAAGATGAAAGTGGTTGGGCAGTTTATTTAGTATTTATAATTCGGAGGATCCAGACAATTTTACCTTGGCTCCCTAAGTGTTTCTTTTTGAATATTTACGTTGTACCTACATAACAGATGAGTGTCGTCACTTGTAAGCATAATCGTTTGTTTTTTATTTATTTAAAGTACGGAAGTTAACCAATTAACCATAAGCAAATTGGCTAAAATAGGCTGCGTTAAATGATAAGAGTAACTTCTTAGTTAAATTAAAGTGATAGCTGGTAGCTGCAACTACCAACCTATCAGCCGTGTGTGGAGAGAGATTAAGAGAAACAAGCCAAACTACAACCACAATTTTAACTAATTACTTGCCACTATTACTATAATACAAACTTTCAACTGAATCCCAGTCTGTACAAATGTTTGGGGGTATTGATCGCCCTGTGGCGTTCCGCAAGCTTCAGTTTTTAGACTTTGCTTGCACATAAATGACACATAAATTCTCGATCCTAAAAGATGCTACTATCAACCTTTAGACTGATGATGTCCAAATTTATTTTGATAAGCCAGAAGGCTTTATGAAAATTTAAGGTTTGGGTTATTTCTTAAGAAAAACTCCGATCTTTATTTCATTTTTTTTTTATTATTTACTCGACGTTTCGGGCCTTGATTAGTACCCTTCTTCAGGAGTTAGATACATTAGACTACAAGAAGACATAGTACTAAGTATAATTAAAATATTTGCTCTTCTCACCTTTGTTCTCGATATGATGATTTTTAAAAGGATATTATTGAAACATATTTCATAAAAATACACATTAAAAATATAGTAAAAATGTTAACGTTAAACGTTAAGACAAAACACAGATTTAATAAATAAATATTACCAACACATACTTAGAAAACTGAAACTTAACATCGCAACATGACAAAGAACTTCGCACACCATTCATCTGTGGTCCTTTAAAGAAATCAGTAATCTAAATTTTACTTATTTATTTCTTTATTTTGTTTAAATTATTTATTTATTTATATGTTCAGTTAACGTTTTTACTATATTTTTAATGTGTATTTTTGTGAAATATGTTTCAATACTATCCTTTTAAAAATCATCATATCGAAAACAAAGGTGAGAACAGCAAATATGTCTTCTTGTATTCTAATGTACCTAACTCCTGAAGAAGGGTACTAATCAAGGCCCGAAACGTCGAGTAAATAATAAAAAAACATGAAATAAACATCGGAGTTTTCCTTAAGAAATAACCCAAGCCTTACATCATTGACCCGATCAAAAACAGAACCAGCTGGAAACCTCCAATCAGCTGTAAACCATCATTTATGAAGATTGTTTTTACCACAATGACAATCTGAATTCTGAATAGAATATGAGAATGGATTTTAGTCATAATTCATAAAAGTCAACAGCACTACAAGAAATGAAATCAGCTGAAGCCGAGGGAGGCCACATGTTAGCTTAGGTAGAGTAGCCTAGTTTTGTCAGGCTTGATTCAAGTTCTAAGAGAAGGTTGACAGTGACATTCAATGCAACTTTTCGGTTCGTAGAAAATACTTCGGGAACGTATCTTAAGGCACTTTCACATCAAACACAAGAATCGAAAAAATGTAAACCGAAAAACTCAATTTATTCCACTTTAAAACAAGATTTTTATTCCAATGATTAATAAAATCCAAGGAAATAGGATAAACTAAGAATTTTACTGAGAAAATAGTTATATTTATTTCAGATTTTTAAGATAAACACAACTTTTATGTTTTATCGGCCGAATATTTCCGCCGAAAAAGTTTTTCGCCGATAAAACATAAAAGTTGTGTTTTTCTTCAAAATCTGAAATAAATATAACTATTTTCTCAGTAAAATTCTTAGTTTATCCTATTTCCTTGGATTTTATTAATCATTGGAATAAAAATCTTGTTTTAAAGTGGAATAAATTGAGTTTTTCGGTTTACATTTTTCTGTTCTTGTTTTTGATGCGAAAGTGCCTTAAGGCATAGGTGGCTAAAATATTTGAATAAACTCAAATGGAGTAAACGACTAATTTACTTCTATAGATGCACATGTGTAATTTCGAAACTCTGGACTCTGTTAAGTTATTGATCTGGAATTAGTGTATGTTCCTACTTATGCAGACTCGCCGTGAATGGAATTGTTTTGACGATTGCTTGCACTACCAGATGCACTTTCTCTACTTCCATCACTGACATGTTTAACATAGACCGCTGACACCACTGCAATCGCTTACATTATCATGGGATCACTTTTCTTCAGTTGTCTCTTTTTGGTTTAACCGCTGGACTCCACTGAACTTGAAATAATAAGTTCTGTGCGAAATCCACCATAGTTCAGTTTCAGTTCAGTGGATTTTCTAAATTAATATATAGAATAGAAATAGATGGCAATATAACATTTTGCAATTCTTTCTCTGTCCTTCATAGCTACTTTTAGGGATTGGCAAACAAAAATTGCTTAATTTAATTTCCTTAAAAATCGAGTTTAAGGAATTCTGGATGTTATAGGAGATAAGCTTCCAATAAAAATAATAATTTTGAATATATTTAGAATTTGTTTAGCTTGTAGCATGACTATTAAAGCAAAAATGAAACTTGAAATTAGGATAGTTTTCATACCCCTGCCAACAAAAGTGAACCCATATGAAATACAAGATCAAGCAGTCTATGTTATACATGTCAGTGACTTCCATTCTCTATTTCCGCAATGTTTTATATTTTTATTATTGGTTTCTGATCTTGTTACTTTGCTTTGCATCATTTTGTAATTAATATTTATAAATTACATATGCAAGTTAGAAAATTAAATCTTGTGCTAATTCATCTATCTTTGCGTACCCCTGTCAATTCAAAATAAATAATTGTAACGTGAGACCGTCCGGATGTGCTGAGTCTCTCATTCAAAACGTAATACTGCGTCAATACTGTTATTTTATTACCTGTGCACAAATAGGATATTCCTGGAAAGCAAAGGAGGAGCTTCGTATATATACTCTGAATAAGTTATCATAGAACTTATTTTACATCGCCAAATTTAGGGGTGTATTCACCAAAGTGACCGTCATAAAAGCCTGTCAAATAAATCCTAAAATTAAAAAGTTTTGGTGGTATGAATTCAGCTTGAAAGATTATTGGATAATATTTTATGAAACCTTCTAAATACATCATTGAATTACATATCGTTGGAAAGGGTTTCGCTTTAGCTAACAAATAATAAAAAATTAAAGAACAACATTTTTAAAAATTTTGTATAAATCGCTCCCAAATAAAGAAATTTGTAAAACAAAAGAAAATTCCACTTTGACATTTTTCTATTTCGAAAATATCGATGCGGTATGAATCTACTTTCTATTATAAGTTAAACAAAATTTATTTCAGCTTTCTATGCTATTTAGTTCCTGAGATGTAGGTTAAAATTCAAAAGTCTATACTTTTCGGTACACAAAACATAACTAGGAAACAACGCAATGTGGGACCAAACTCTATAAGAAACTTTTTCTTAACTCGGTCCCAGATACCTACATCTAGCACCCTGTATATTTGGAAAACTTTTCACACAATTATTGTAACAAAGCTGAAGCAAGAAATTCAGTTTTCAACAAATACCCAAATAATAGCGAAATTCGAAATTTTTTTATGGAAAAACTACGAAGGAGCTGTGCGATATTAACTATTAAGGCTAATACACAATGTCAGCTACACGAAAATAACGCCGTAAAAAACGCTGTCATTTGCTTCTAATAACACGTCAGTGTTTTGCCTTTTCTCGTTCTGAATGAATCTGTATGAATCGACAGAACCATGTCATAATTTAGTTCTGTGCTCATCGAAAAGGAACGAAACAGAACCATTTAAAGTGTTTGACATCTCTTCCATTTGATAAAAGCAAGTATAGTTTCGTAAAAATTGTTGTATATGAAAAACAAAATCATTTTCCAACAAAGGCCTCTTAAACTCAACTATTATCACCTCGTCCAAATTGTAAACAACACTTTCACGAATATAAATTAAAATCGGGTGCGTTTAGCAATACTCAGATTTTGGGTTGCGTTCATATGTATTGTTTAACGTTCATCGTAATCATGTTTGATTTGATAGAACTAAAGTATGAGCAAATAAACAATGCCGTGGAAAATATCAAAGTTAGTTAAAGAAAAAATGGCAGAAAAGCTAATTGAGGGGGTAAAATGCAACCGTATTTTAGAAACTCAACTCCGGCTGAGTTTTATATAACTCTTGGACCCACCATCTTTTACTATATTGGTTCTACTCATAAACCAAAAACAGCACAAATTGCTTTCTCCTCCTATTGTTAATTTAGAACAAAAATGAAACAAGAAATTGAATTACAGATTGATAATTCTTGTCGCGTTCGCGTTGTTTCCACTGTATTTTCACGAGCGTTTTGTCTACGTTTTTACACACATTGTGTGGGCATGCAAAGGCTAGTAAGCCTTGACAGATTCCAGAGTAACTATAAACTGAAAAAGCAACAGCCATTTAAATATTTAATAAAAACATTAGTTTCTTCGGGTAAATCACTTCAGGGAAAATAATTAAATAGTAGTGGGAAGGTAAAGCAATTCGCAATTAGAACTGTCACACTCTAACTACGACGACAAAAGTTCAATTATTTCCAACTCTGGTTACGGTAACAAATTCGGACGGCGCCATTGGGTACAGCAGATTGGTATTTCCATAAGGTCAACATTTAATTTGTCATCACAAATGTTGTATCGGCATCATTGTATTTCGGCATTAAATTTGTAAAGTTATGCTCGTTAGTTCCAGAGTGGATTATCTACCTCATTGAGGTAATTTATATTCCTGAATTTATAGACTACAGCAGTGTCCCAAGTGACACACAAGTGAGTCAGAAGAACTTACAGACGTTTCAATTAATTTTTGGAAGCATTTGTAATTAGAAATACTTTTATTGGATCGATGAAAGAAAATTTCAAAGTTTTATACTTAGTTTTTCTGCAGTCGATCGGAAAGCTTAGCCACCACGGGAAATTTGCCTCTTTATCCATACTTTTCGGATTTGTAGCTTATTTGTCATTATCCAATGGCATTTCTATCCACCCTTAATCTAAAATTAAGAGGTAAGAGAAAAAGAAATATTAGTCAGCTAACTCTATAGGAAAAGTTATTATTGCAACCATTAGGATGGCATGTGATTGGCATTTTCTTTGATTGCTACTAAATGAGTAATTAATTTTTGTCCCAGTATCGAAATGGAAACTAATCTCCTTTAGGATTTTTCTCTTCTCCCGTTAGATAAATGAACATTGCAGCACAGACAAGAAATATTTCTTGTATTCTTGTATTTCTTGTCTGTGATTGCAGGTTAAGATTTTTAAGAAAAACTTAACTGTGTCCCTTTTGATAATTTAAATTCGAAAGAATGCAGCAAGAATGCAGTAAGGACACTTTACATTAATGAATTATTACCACCGTGTCCAGATTGACGCCTTTAGCTATAATTGAAAATGTTATCCATCCATTTCGTAAGATAATCTCATCTCATTATGCAACAGCTTTGCGGACGTTGTCTGCAGTAACTTTATTCAGTTCTGTGTAGATCCGGGTAGTAGGTACTGTCAGTCATTGATTGGCAAATAACTGCCTATCGAGGAAACTGAAAGAAACTGAAAGAAACAACGATTGTTGAACAATTGAACAATTTATGGACTAAGAAATGGAAATAAATCGAGAAATCTTCATCAGAACTATTTGCATATCACACATAAATGTGTGATAACACTTCAGCCCGTGCTGCCCGTTGCGCGTAGAATAAGATGTAAATCACTCATAAGTAGAATTTAGTTGTAGGTCAGGTTTTCCAACCTTATTTCAGTTTCATTTTCATTTTTTCTTATTATTTTACAAGATCTTCGTTCTATGTATATTTGCACGAGATAATTTTATACAATTCCAGGTACAATTTATACTTAGTATATAATTTTTTGGTTTGAAAATTTATCACAAACGGTTGGTGTGAGCGAATTTAATAAATTATATAAATGTTTACATTTCCACAATTTTTGATAGGTAATTAGTAAAACTGATCAAAATTCGAAAAATGTATCTCAGATTGCAGTATGGTGTCCAAAAATATATTTTATATTTATAGCGGGCTCGAAAACGATAAAGTATTTTTATCTTTTTAAAAATTCACATTTAGGTGCAAATATGGTTTTCAAAATCACGGAATTCAATATTCAATAATGAAAATTCTATTAGTATTTTATAAAAAATTGTCTATGTTTAGCGATCTCAGATTCAATGTAGGTATGGGCCTTAAAAATCAGAATTTAGGGTGCTTTTTTCACTTCTCAAAAGGTTGCTTGATCTGTGTGAGTTCGTTCACCTCTTCTACATTTGAAGACGCAAATTAAGGTTATTGGTATAATAGGATCAGATGTATCCATTAGTCTATAGAGTAGATCTTTGAACCTCTAAATCATCGCAATGATTATAGGATAATTCTTTCTAATTATCGAATTTCGAAAAAATGTTTGGACTATAGTTAATTATTCTGGGGCTTACGGTTAAGTGATAAAACTATATAAATATTTGGAAAAGATCACAGTTAGAATTAATACGCCACTTAAGAGTTGCGGTGGGGCTCGATTCATAAAAACATTTGATATTTTCTATTCACAATAGATGTAATAGTTTAAATCGAAATTAAGACATTCTAATGTTGAGTTTTGGAGGAGAAAACGCTTCTTCCCACATATATGTAATTTGAAAGGATTTTCTCAGCTTTATAAAATGTCATCTTTCACCCTCAAATTATAACCCTAAGATTCTGTTTTTTATATTATTGAAGGGACTAAAACTAAGTTGCGAAATTTCACTTGGACTTAAGCCCTACAATATGTTTATTATTCCTGGGCTGTATTCAGTCATCTGTTTTTCTCCACTAGAATTTGGAGAACAATTGTATCTACATTTCGGAAAACTCCCGATACGTAATTTGTTTATATCTATTATTTTAATGGAACTAAGATAAAAAATTTTTGTTTGATTTGAAACTTTAAGTTCTCCCGCTATTAATAGTTCTAATTTAATAATCCAAATTTAAAATCTCACGTAAATGTGAATATTTTTTTGTTTGAATATTATTCAAATACATATAAATTTGTTCAGAATCACTTACTGCAAATGCTCGCATTCCAGAATTCACCTCGTCGTCAGATCATACCGGAAAGTAAACTGCTTGAATCGACTTCGGAATTACTAACTATTGCCTGTAATTTGCAACACGCACCGAAAGGTGGGTAAAATGTGCCTGCATGAAATGACGAATATCCGTTTTAACCTTTGAGGACAGGCGTGAGGAGAATTTGTATGTTTATCTGTATAAGGCTAGCAATACGGATATAATCAGGCGAAACTTTAACAAGTTTTCTCATCATAAATACTATGCAGTTAACATTGTTCCAACTATAGTTATTTTGGGAGATGTTAGATAGTTTACAGCTCGTTTGTTTCGTCCATTGAAGATTTCGACTATTATTTTTTTTATTAATTGAAAAAAACCACTCACTTTCTGCAATAAGGTACAGCGGCTGCCACTAATTAGTATAGCGTTGGTGTAACTGGTAAATTAGAATATCGTACGGCACCTTTTTGAATAAAGAAAAGTTGACAGTTCTTCCAGCCAAGCATTTTTTCCTGCCCGAAAAGACCTAACATATCGATTAACCTAACGATCGTTACAATATGTTGTAAATAATGACAGTTAAAATGGTTTACTTTTTAATTTGTACGATTTTAAATTATCTTATATTTTCCAGTACTAAATAGTTAGCAATTTATGGAGTAGAAAGAACGAACTCAACAGTGTTGTCAAGTCAAACTATACTTAATTAATTAATTTAAATTCTCCGCGAAATCAAGTCCATAGGTACTTGCAAGTAATAGCATGAACTTGACCAAGCTTTGCCGTAAAATGTACAGAAGACCTGACTGAAACTGCTTGTGTAACTGAGAGATTAGTATAGGACAATTTAGTGTAAATGAATTAGTTGACGCTGATTACAATGTTTGGAAATAGAAGTGATCTACATAATTATTATGTTCATAGAAATCAATCAAAGAGGGAACCATCATTCATCAGAATAGTTTTTTTTATAGGCACTATATATTCGTAAGTTGGCGCTCGTTTTCTTAAACAAAAAAACAATCTCAACTAGTAAGTCGCGCTTAAAGTCCCCACGGTTGTGTGAAAACGCTGAAATTATTTCACTAGGTCAAAGCATAATCAACTAACTTTGTTCTTGTTCGAATTAATTATTCCAGTGGTTTTATTGCAAAGCTTTATGTGTAGGAAATTTTAACTGGAAGCTTGATGCAAAATTATAAGCTTCTAGTATTATCTTAAAGTATTTTAATGGAAATTTAAATTAATCAACTACAAGTAGAGTAAAATCATTGTGTTATTGTGTATGGAAGTATGCAGGGTGTTTGCGCCATTGTGGTTCATAGGGCAGAATCGCATTTTAACCGTTTCGGAGTTACAGGGTAATTAATAAAATATGCTAGTTTTTCCCAAAATACCCTGTATCTTAAGAAGTGTCTTTAACGACTGATCAATCAGCCCCGCACTTCTATCTACTCCGGAGTTGTAGCGTTCTAAATTTAAAGTTTGGGAATTTCTTACTTTCTTTTTGATTGACCTCGTTTTTTGTTTGTAACAAAAAGTGTAATAGGTCAAATTAAAGAAGAGAGCTCATGGTTTTTATAAAAAATTAACTTGTTCTAATAAAAAGAGTTCAAAGTAAAAAAAGGTGAGAAAATCCGAAATTTTAATTTTAGACCACCATAACTCCTGAGAGGAAGTAGGAAGAGGAGTACGGGACTGGTTGAGCCGTCGTTGGAAGGGCCATGAGGTACTTTATACAATGAGCTCTTGACGGTGATCGTACACCCTGTACTTTTTGTGATAGAGACTGTTTTGTGAAAAACTATCATATTTTCTTAATCACCCTGTAACTCTGAAGCGGTTGAGGTGGGTAATATCACCTCTTGCTCTATGGACCACCATAGCGGAAACACCCTGTATAGTGATCACAACTTCTAAGTCGGCTGTTGTATTCGGGACTCAAACCTATCGACTTTCCAGTCCACCAGCCAGCTGGCATACGGCGGGATACAGCGTTGCTACAACATGTTCCTCGCTCTCTCATCAGTACATCGTTCGTTGCCTTCGCTTCCCCCTTGCGTGGTTTCATCTCCTTCTTTGCATAGAAAAGTGGACGAGACAGGGCAACAGTGAATATTGTGATGAATTTAGGCTGAAATAAAATAGAAGTATACGTAAGTACATTTACTTAGGTAAAGCGAACGCGCCCTTTAATTTAACAGGCGTATACAAATTAACTTTTGTTAAGTTTAAAAATCCAATTTTCCGTAAGTATAGTGCGCTAAGAATCGCTCATTCCGTAAGAATGCGATGTGTCCAAACAGTTAAATTATTACTAAATGTTTAAAAGTGCAATGTAAAAATTAAAATGGAATTAAAATGGTACTGCGAATTAATAGAAAGCACAAATCTTCAATTAAATCAACTACCATTTGTTAATTTTATCACTTTTAAAATTTAACACAGAAAATGTCATTAGGGCACTGCAAATTAAAGGAAGGCACAAATCTTCAATTACATCAACTTCCACTTGTTAATTTTTTCACTTTTCTCACTTTTTAAAATTGAAAACATTAAATATCAAGATAATAACTCTTACGGAATGTGATATATATTTAGGCTAAAAATATAAATTTTTCGTAAGTAAACCTCAGTCTCGTTTAATTTCGTAAAGTTATTACTTCTATTGTAGTTCAGCCTTTTGTCGGTCGTTAAAATGCTCTCTACAGACCCCTGACTCAGACAGAGCCCCTGAGAGTGCCGTTCGTGACGAAAGAAGGCTCAACTACAATTTACGTATACGCAAGTAATGTTATTTACGTAAAGCGAACGCGAATTTTAAATTTAATAGAAGTTCGCAAATTAACTGTAAATCATCGGAGGGGAACTTTCGTTAAGTTTAAATGCCAAATTAGATTCAGTTAAGGTGCGGTAAGAACCGCTCATTCCGTAAGAAAGCGATGTGTCAAACAATCAAATTAATACTAAATGATTAACTTAAACTTAAAATAAATAGCTTTTGTAAATAAAAAAAAAAAAAAAAAAAACAAAAAACAAGAACTGGATGTCGCATGCAGTACCAAAAAAGTATCCAAAATTTATATGGCTGGGTGGTATATTTCGGTTTGGACAACATCATTTGAAATGGTGCATGTTGAGTGATTCATATTTTTTCGTATCTGAAGTGTTGAGGAAATCGATCAAATGTATACAAACAATTGTCTAACTCATAGAGGGTTGTCCAAAATACGTCATGTTTGGTATTAAATTAAACAGGGAGGAGAGGGTAATCGTGTTGTGTTGTTTGCTTTTGATAAGTTTAACGTCATAACTGACTTTTTACCGCCGAAAAATGGATTCTTTACACTTTTGTCATATACACATGGGAAGTGAATTCTCCACGACTTATTAATGATGAATTGAAAATATGTGCATTTTTGTACCAAAGAACGGCCATTTTTCCACCTTAAAAAACACTGATCACTTCCTTTGAAGTTATCTCCTAAACAATATATCTCTTCTGTACTGGAAGACGACCAAGTTGACATTTTCGCGTGATTTAAAATTTTTAGCGGGTACCTTGACACATCAAAATCATGGATTTCAATTGTACTTGAATTCAATTCAATTCTTCTTTATTACGGCCCAAGATACAATAAGATTAAAATTTTTTATTAGTATCCTATACAAAAAAAAAGGGTATAATAACAGGGAGTAGAATACTTATAGACTACCTTAAAATAATTAGAACTAAACTGAGAGAAAACAAGTAAAAAAGCTAAAATTGGTCTAAGACCAATTCTTATGATACCCTAGATGAATGCCCGTATTAAATTTCGTATGGTCACCGTTCTACTCAAGTATTGATTTTGAAGTTGTTTTTCGCATATATTTCTAGAACAGTTTGTCGCACAGAAAAAATGGTAATAACCAATTTTATAGGATTTCGTATTCTGCAGAAGTTCGTAGTACAATAAAAATGTCTTGGACTGATCGTTTTCAAAGTATACGTAAAAAACCTAAATTTTTATATGGCAACACCAAGAAGGAGTTGCCCGATTTAGTCCATTTTTGACATTTTATTTGCTAATGTAGTAAAAACATCATGTGCGAAATTTCAGCTCTCTACGTCGACGCGTTCTCAGGCAGTGTCCAAATATATAGCGGAAAACGAAATTTTTGTATGGCAACCCCACGAAGGAGTTGCCCGATTTGGCTCATTTTCGAACTTAATTTTACTTTTTTTTTTTAAAGTCTGTGTACAAAATTTCAGCTCTCTAAGTATACGCTTTCTCGAGTTATCGTGCGCACAGACGGATGGACGGACGGACGGACGGACATGCAAAAATCGAAATAACTTTTAATATTATGAATGGGTGTCCAATCCATTTTGCTCTACCATCATTATTTCGAGGTGTTACAAACGGAATGACAAACTTAGTATACCCCTATGATTTCATCTAGGGTATAAAAATATGTATATACAGGGTGTCCCGTTAGTCGACGTCAAGCCCGAATCGGGTGATAGACCAAATCATAATAGTTACCAGAAAAATGTTAAAAAAAATCTAAGTCATGTATTTTGTAAATTATAGACATTTCTTTTGCTTTCGAGAAAATGAATACCCTGTGATGGGGTTTAGCTCCTGTTGCTGCAAATCTATAATTTTTTTTAAATTTATTTTTCTTATGTAATCCCGAATAGTACTTATGTAACCTGTTGCTTTAAATTCTAAGCCAACTGATCCAGCTTGGAAGAAAATGTCACATTTTACCGAACCAAGAATAGAGAATTAATACTTCACTCAACTTTAACTGACTGTACTGAAAAAAATATGTACTACGCCAGTTTGGCAAGTAACTCTGAAAGTTGACGTATTTAATAAGGATTCTAAAATGGTATAAGACTTGCTACATTATTTCTTAGATTACGGAAAAAAAAACTTTTTCTTCAAGAAACCCCGTTTTGAAAAATATCTTTTTACTTACCAAAAATGATTCAGTGTACCCAAGAAGAAAAATTATATGCAAATGAATGAATACAGATCTCGGGCTTAAATGGAGAGCAGCTAAATCGCATAATTGAAGAGAAGTCAGCTGAAAGTACCGAGCGAGCACGCGCATTGAACCCGGGAAGGTAAACTGTTCCAGAGGCGAATAACCTGAACGAAATAAGAACCAGAAAGATTAAAAGTACGACATCGCGGCAGCAGCAGCTTGCAACCCCTATTGGAATGTAACAGTGGCAGAAAATCAGCTAGATAAGGAGGCTGGCCCAATTGTTTCTAATACGTCTCTAGAGAACAGCCCAGCAATGAGAGACTGTAATCGGAAACATGATTATATCTGCGCAGCCCGTAAGTAAACCTAAAACAATCATTGAACGCCACTCTAGGTTTTCTACAGCACACAGAATCTAAGGCTGGGAAAATAAGGCATCCATTAGTGAAATTTGACCAGAGTCATACGTAAGCTTAATGGCAGGATGCTAGCATATAGCCAAAGACGACGAAGGCCTGCGTAGATTTTCAATAGTATGGCATATGTGATCACAGCAGCTCAACCGGCAATTAAGGTACACTCCAAGATATTGAGCCCTACTAACATACGGGATATTGATGCCATAATTTGTTTTTGTGAATATAGCCAGGATTGAGGTGAATCCATAATTTGATTTGAAAATTCCTAGGCATCTTCAGAAAACACAACAATATCAGAATATACTGTCAGTTGAGACATATTCTTCTTACTTCCCCACAAATTTTTATTCCTAATATACAAAATCCATGCATATGAAATGTGATATCTCTGAAAAATCTTTTACTTATTATTGGCGAGTTGAGCTTTTCTACCCCTATATTCTTTGTGTTACTGAATCTGGCCGATGCGTTGTAGTTTTACAAAAACTTTGAGGAGGTATTACTCCAGCAGAACTAAACTTAACCGAAAGTGAGATAAGGAGTTGATACTTAAGTAGTGCATTTGGAAGGGCACAGAAGTAGAATTATGGGTATCGAGGTTCGAATCTCAACGTCGACACAGCATATGTTCTCCGACTCTTATATAAATAATTAGGTATACATAATTTTCATTATCCGCTTTTATTTAATTTTTTTAAATTTAATAATCAGAAAATGTTCTCTTTTCATGGATATTGATTAAGAGGACAAAGTAAATTTGTTGAGATGAAATGGAGTAATTAACTAGTTAATAAATATTTACGAAAGCTCGATCTAGAGAAAACGAAAACGAATTATGTACGTTTTCATTATGAAATACATATCGCTGGCAATTAAGTGAAATTATCATCGGCGCAATAATGGAAATGCAATTCTGAGATAAAATTAATTTCAAACGTGGAACGGCCGTTGAGTTTATTGAACGGAGAAAGTTTAATTGATTAAATTTAAATAAACGTTTTCATAAGTTTAATTTAGTCTTTATGTATTATATATATAAGACATTTTTTGCAAAGTTATTATTTTTTTAACATGTTATCAAAACACTAGGGAATATCCTTTGAAGTATTTGTGCGTGAGGGAAATGAAACCAGAGTCATTCAGACATTCATAGACATAGTTAGGAAAACATCTATCTTTTTTAGAATGGCCCATTTCATATTGTTAATTGATAATTATTTTTGATTTAACTATGCCAATCTGTATATAATATATAGACCACGAAATTTCATTATCTCTTTCGGTTTACAGTAAGTGGAAAACCCTTTAAAAATCTGAAAATATTACTTGGCTCTCACCAAATCAACTTCCGATTTTTGGGCTGATTACTTAACATTTTTCAAACTTTCTGCACGAATGCTTCATTTCGAAAAATGGAGAATCGAAAGACTGGCGCTCTCTGGACTTAACGACCCCAGACTTATTTTGTTGTTGTTATATTAAAATTAAGGTTGATACAAACAAACGGCATACTCAAGAACAAGGCAAATGGATGCAACCTTTTTAGGTTCAACGCTATAAAATAAAATAAAAAATCCAAATTTTTAAATTATACAGAGTGGGTTTGTTTCATTGATTTAACAGATATAAGCAAAGTAAATAGGGCTCTCTACTGATTTCTCAAGATTTTTTGAAAATTAGACCTCCAAAGGACGAAGTTGAGTTTTAGAATAATATTTACAATTAATAAAAGATCACTTCGAAATTAAAATTATGTTTTTATAGATAGGTTCGAAAAAAAATAGTTTTTCATCTCTCAAGTAAAAGTTCGGATAACCTTTAGGCTGCAAATTTTCATTTTTCAAACTAAAGCATTCTTATAATGCGTACTTAAGCAGGAGTTGGTTTTTCTCAAAATTTTATTTTAAAAATAAGGTCATTCCTTCACAATTGATTGGACAGAGTTACTCCTTTAAAGTCGGGAAAGTTGCCAGTGATGCTAAGAACTAAGCTTTGAGGTAAACTGCAAAGCCAGACTTAAAGTTATTTTGATTAATTTGAATCCATTCCTGTTGAAACCTTTTGGAAATTGGTAACAACGGACCGCATATATCTTCGAAAGTGCGATATTGATAAGCCAGATACAGCAGATCTTTTCCCAGAAACTGTTCTAATAAAACGCAGCCTCCACTGGAAACCTTTGTATTAGTCATCATGGTATCAAAACGAATAACTTATGTAACATCCTAAATCCGAATTGCGAGCTAAGTATCTCGTGAATTGATATTGCTTGCGATCTTTTGGTTATAAAGTTCTAATAATTGTTCCAACTTTACTATAGTGACGATCACAACAAGTCAAATTACCGTTTCTTTTTCAGTCAATAATATAGGAAAAGTTTCCATACTAGTGAATAAAGCTAGACTTTAGTTCATGCTATTAAAATATTTTTATTTTGGATCTTTGGCTAGATCTTTGTGCAAGCTCCGTCTGTACTTTCGGCTGAGCACAATATCATTAAAGATGGAAGTCATTTTCAAGGGCTTCTCATCTTAAATTGTAAAAATTATCCTAATGAGATCTCTGTGTTTTTCTTTTTGTACACTACTAGATAAATTTTGGTGTTGAAATTTGGTAATATGGCTATTTATTTTGATGGTGTCGGTTTCTTCCCGGGTTATCGAAAATTTTCCACCTTTGTAGGGGTGAATTTTGGTAATAAAGAAGAATTATTAAAAATTTCATAAAAATGTGAAAATGTGTAATTTGAGTAAAGAATACCTGAGAACAGGGTGCTCCAGCTAATAAACACTTTTAAATTCTATGTTGAGGATAGAACTTCTTCGTTACAATGATTTCTAAAATTATTGTTTCGCTAATTCATATTTCACGGAAGTAACTGACCGAGCTCTTGAGATTATCCATATCTTTCAAAATCAGTCATCAAGCTCGGTCCATACGAAAATTGGTCGTATTCATTATCTGCATTTTTTTTTATGATAAGAAGATGATGGCGTTGACCCCCAACAAAATTAATACATAGTTCGAGTAGGTTGTAGACTTTTTGAATAGATTCTAATGAAAGGCAATGAAACCGGTTTTGACAAAATTAGGTATTCTTTCTCAAATTTTGTGCATTTTAATTTAAATGGGAATTAACGGATTTGAAATGCTTGCTTCTCAATAAAGCTCGATTCACATTTATATTAGTCACAAGCAGCTGGTGAGAAAGAAGCGAATGGTGTTGACATTGCTTTTGAATGGATGTTTATAGATGTACACGTGCTGCTGGATTGGCGAAAAATGGCGATATATGACTACAAATAAATTACTATAAACGTTGGTATTAGAGGGGTCTGCCAAGCAGGTACACCTACCTAATAAAATTCACAGATTTCGTAGAAGGTTTAAGTCCCAAATTCTAAGACTTTATTCATTTAGGAATATGAATTTGAAATTTTTAGTGCTGATAAAAATAATAGTAAAACGTTGATGGCGTACTTATAGATATTAGCGTAATGTCTTGTTGTAAGGTTTTGTGGACGTATTCAGAAAATGATGTGCAATAACAGTTGATGCCTTCCAGCTGATAAACTGCAACACCGGCTTCGGTGTTACATTATAATTTTCTCAGTTTATAAAGACAAAACAATTCTGCTGATATTATAAGATACTCGATATAGTTGTTATCTTACAGTACATTTACGTCAAGTACAGGTCAAGTAATCGAAATATCATATAAAGACGCATTGACTTCATTGACTTCAAGTATATTTGAGTTAAGTAAATCACAAAAGTTTTGTTCAATTTACTTGAAAAAATTCAATTCATACTTGAACAATTTTCATGTCTGCGAGTTTAAAAATGGTAAAGATGAAAAAGAAAATTTTGTTGACAATTCAGGTTGTGATTTTTGGTAAATTTTAAGAAAATTTCAAATCAAATAATTGGAATTAATTCAACCAAAAATCCCTACTTGACTTTCAAGTACTGAAGTATCCATGTAAACGTACTGTTAGTTTGTGTCATCTTTGAAATCTCAAACCCAACTAGACTCAACTCTTAAGCGTGAATTACAATTCCGACTGATCTGTCGACTGCGACTTGATTTTAAGCTGAAGTCGACGCGGAGGTGAAATTTGTAATTAAATTAAAGCTTCAACTGCTTGAACAAACCAGAAGTCCCGACTTCTGTGATTGAACTGAAGTTGGTCGTAGCCAACACCAACTTTGCACTTTGAGCAAAGTTTTGTTTCAGTCGCAGTCACAGTCGAAGTCGAAGTTGCAATTGTATCTTACCACATGCATTTACCATTTGGGCAAAGTCGTAGTCGACAGATCAGTCGTAATTGTAATTCACGCTTTATTCCTGCTTGTGTATGTGGTAATACAAACGATTGATCCTAGGAAAATTTTATGGAACCTGTTATTTCATGTGACTACAGATGAATTCAGCCGTCGCAGTAGCAATTGTGTTTATGCGCTTGTGGTCTGGAACACACTCTGAACTTTTTAAGGATGAGACGTATTCGGAAGGAGAAAAGTGCCGTGATGCCAAGTTTAGAACCGCAGTACGAGCAGCATACCAATACTACTGCAAGGAAATAGTTCCGGCCATTTTGTATTATGAAATTTCTGTGCAGTTCCTTACCTGCGAATTGAGGTGATAATGTAATAATTTAATTATGATTACGTCTGTCCGCTGTCCCTCCGTCTATCCGTCTTTCCGTCCTCTCACGATAGCTCACGAACGCCTTCACTTAGAGTGCTGAAAATTTGCTCCTCGTAGAGTTTCCATTCAAAAATTTCGTATTTCACTATATTACATTATGTAGATATTTGGGCACTGCCTGAGAACGGGTCGACGTAGCTGAAATTTGGTACACAGCGTTTTCATAAAAATCGTAAACAAAATTTCAAAAATGGACTAAATCGAGCATCCCGTCTTGGTATTGCCATACAAAACCCTTAGTTTTTATTTATTTAATTTTTATTTTCATCTATTGCGCTTAGACCAATTATAACTTTTTCTCTGGCTTCTTTAGAATTTTAATGCAGCACTGGAGACCGACAATGGGTGCTTGAGCCGCTAATAATTTTTATGAGCGCAGCGTTAGATAAAAATGAATTTTTGTTTTTAGAAATTTACAGCAAATGTTTCGGCAGAATTTTTATTTACTCTTGGTAGCCGACAGGAATTACTTTCAGATGTGAGCCGCTGTCGGTCTCTAATAATGGAAAAAAAATTACAGTAAATTTCTAAGAAGGCTTCCTATAGTAGGTCGAGAGCGAGGCATTGCTGGCTTACGCTTTAGTTACGTCATGAAGGCGAGGCAGCGTCGATTTTATATTCGAGCCTTTGTATTATGTGTTGTTTGTCTATGCTTAAAAGTGTAAAATACCATTCAAAATAAAAGAATTTTCTTTTTGCGTACGTCACAGGAGAGTTAATAGATCTTTCGACATGAATTTTGAGAAAATAAGGAATAGTTTTATCAGACTACTAGAATGATCGACAGTATGATATTCTGAATAACTCAGAAAAATAAGAAAATTTAACCCCATTATCCTGCAAATGCAGACTTTTCTAACTCTCCGCTACGCAGCACGCATTATTCTTATTTTCTAACCCTTTTCATTTTCTGTTTCTGAGTTTCTATAGGTTTCGTAACACATTCGCAGACATCATCGGAGAGAAAGCTTAAAATGCATCAACAATTTCATAGTGTAGAGTTTTGCAATACTAACCTCGCAATATATTAGGGTTGTTTTGGCAGTTCCAGTTCGATTTGTCAATGTAGTCTGTTTGGACTCTGCCTGATTATGAATCGATTCCTTTCGGGGTTGAAACGGCTATCAGTATTTTGTTAGTCTTGATCTAAATGCAGAAATGTATCATATTTTTTCAGGAACTTCGGGCATGCTCTAGAGGAGCCGTATATGTGTGGCTTGATATAATTAACGCACAGTTTCTGGAGTCTTACGAAGTCTACACGACATTTTGTTGCTATGTAGATGTAAAAAGCCTTGGCAAGAAAACAATGTTGATGGTTCACATTTCTTCTGGGGCAAATTTGCAGGTACAAGTAATTTTACGATAATCGCATTTCCGGTAATGATTGTAAGTGTTTAGAGCTTTCGAGATATTCGTATAGACCACGTGTAATCCTATCTAATCTCTTCATCAAGATATAGATAATCAGTGGGTCCCAGTTGTCTGTTGACATTCCGATAATATTGACACCTCTGAGAACTTTCGACGTTTATGAAGGACGACTATTACTAATACGCTCCACGTAGGAGAGTAGTTTTGATCTAATATTCGTCTTAAGGCTTCCATTTGGGTTTGAGTTATTGTGAAAAGTAGGACAAGAGCTTTGTAATTTTAAATCTAATGCATGAATAAAGTAAAGGTGACTTGGCATAACAGATTTACTTTAAAAGCCCCAGCTAAGTATTCTTTTGGAAACTACATAGATAAAAGAAATAAAGGATCAGTAAGGTTCGAATAGGATATATAATTAGGCAAACTTGGGGTAAATATTGTTGAAAGCCCTCCTTATTATTTACACCAATGATGTTTTATCTATTTTGGTTGGCCGAACATTTACTATGTTACGCCGATAATGCACTTATAAATATTGACTTTGACATCTTTTACAGTTAGTCATCTAACAGTAATCAATATAATATTAATTTAATTACTGCTAGGCGTGGCAATACTACACCAAATGACTTTGGTATATGGCTTAATACTTGATATTTATTTAAAGCAAAATTACATTCGTTGGTTTTCATTGCATGTACCTATGTATGCTTCGTTCGATTTAAAGTGGTGTGTAATTACAAAAAGTTACTTGCAAAGTAAAAGTGAATTCAAATTAAGCCATTTTATCAAACTTTCTTTAAGAAAAAACTTTCGAAATAAGTTGTGTTCACCTCGTTACAGTCTCATAGTTTGAGATGATAATTTAGGAATGAAGTCATATCTGCGATTTTCGATTAAAGTTTATTATTAAGACATCGCTTTTCATTTTCTGTGTATGGAGATTTCAAGATTCTGTACCTCGTGCTTACCGATTTCTATATTGAAATTGAATATGCACGTAAGTAGCACACTGACACTGAAAATGTGATTTTTGATAAACTGGAACCTCCACGTACAGATCGCACAAGAAATGTGTGAAATAGCAGCAAAAATCACTTTCCGTCTCAGTGAAAATACGTATTGCCCCGGGTTGGTTTGGTACCTGAAAAGTTGCGTAAGGAAAATCTCGTAACCGCACGTCACCGTGTTCTTAAAAAGTTGAGTAAATATAATTTAAAATCCTCTTTTCGTACATCTCGTTTCCCTCAAGGTTTTTTGTTTTGAAATTCAATTTATCTTTGCATGACTTAGTGCTGAGCCACCCTACCGTTGGTAGGAAATTGCAGCATAACTTCGAGTAGGTATACTCAGGTAACCTTAAGTACAAGCATACTTCATTTTTCGTGACATCCGGAATTATTTATTGTACAACCGCACTCGGCATAACGTCGTTTTCAATAAATTAATTAATTTCTAGCACATTACATTCAACGCGAAAAGGGGAAATGTAAATTCTCCTCGAAAGAAAATGTCACCGTATGAGGTTTGCAAAAAGGTCAGACACAAAACGTTTTCCATTTCCTCATTGTCGTGTTCCCTGAAGCACAAGCTCAGTTAAAGATAAGACCAGTAACGACAAAAGAACTGCGGTTTCAGCACGAATCCAGCCGTGTGGGCTGTCTAGGTGATTGTCAGGTCTATAAAAAGATTAAAAGTTCTCTCATCGATTGTGGGAAGCTGTACTGCCTGCGAAGATGTATAAGGTTCGCTGCGCTGTTGAAGTAAAATTATTTTGATCGTTAATAATTCGTTGAGGTGGGAAATAGCATTACCAGTTTTCTCGAACAAGAGCCTAGTATTATTAATTCTTGAATGTTCTGTTATGAGAATTGCATAAATATATGCATTTCTGAAAAATTGAATGTAGATGCCGATGCTCAACTCTTGGATTTGGACGCAAAATGTTTCCTTCTTAGTCTGATTAGATAAAAAAAAAAACCAATTTTGTGTGAAATGTCATTTAACCGGAGTTTATTTTTCTTAAATCTTCTTTAAGGTGCTCAAAAAAAATCCTACGAAGCATCCCAGTTTGCGCTTTTCTTTAAAAATTTCATTTTTTACATAATCGTGGATAAGCTCGAAAATTTGAACTACTTTCATTATAAATATAAATGCTGATGTAAAAAGAATGTTTATATATACATACGTTATACCTACATTAAAATATATGGTGAAATCAAGTGCGGTACGATTTCGTAGTTAGCCATTGAACAAATGTGACTCCAGACAAAATATCGTGGAATGCCACGATAAAAACACTATTAAATTTTCGAATATAACAAAAAGGATAGGCATGAGGAAGTAAAACTTAAGCATTTTTCTGCATGTAGTAGAACCGCATTGATGTATTCGTTTTAGTCATGGGAGTAGTAAGCTACGATATTTTCACACCGGGCGAATAATTTATTTGTTGAAACTTTATTAAGTATTGTAGAAATCCAATAGAAGAGATCCCATTATATCACAAAATTTTTAAATTAATTTTTAAGTTTATAATTTTATAATATTTTCATAAATTTTTACATTTTTACGAATTTTCCTAGTGCCCCGTTTATTTTCTGATAATATTTTTAGGCGTTGCCTTTGTATGGCTACTGTAACATAAGGCGACAATGACAATTCAATTTCAAACAAACGAACCGAACTTTTTGTCATAAAATCTGAAATGTCAGAAATAAATCAGAATTGTCGAACTGACGAATAACAAGGCGATACCCCTCTTGTCAATTCCCCTCCGTGCCGCAAAAAAAATGTTTATTACACGTACACGAATTTTGCAAAGCATAGCCTATACTTTTCTAAAGCCGTGACTCAGGAGAACTGTCAGAGAAATGTCATTACACTAGGTTTACCCTAACTTCAAATAACTTATTCGATGAGTGCACAAAACCCTGGGTAAATACTGTAGGGGAAAATTTACATAATACTTTCATCGATCAAACCTAATGTCAGCTGAAAAACAAAAATGGCTACTACGTAAGTTTGCAAACGAAAATGAGCAAAAGAAAAACGACTGCAGTCAATGAAAAAGTTTTGTCGGTTGATTTTAAGAGTTCGGAACTTCCTTAAGACTTGTCGGTTAGTATGAACTGAGTGGCGTCACATTTGACTTTAGGCCTTGCTTATTTGTTATTAGCTGTCTGTGGTTTGGGTTATTTATCCTTCCCCCTACACTAGTACTTGCCTATCTTCCTATTTTCTTGTCTGCCAACCTGCACTGGTAGTTCTGCTAATGGAGCTCGAAACCAAACATCTAGGATTATGGGCCAATATGTTATCCATTTCAAAAATAATATGTATTTTATTCAATTGTGATTGCTTGTCAATTCTACTCGATTGAACCTGTTGAGATGAACTCATGGAAGAAAACAGGCTAGAAAAGAACCGTGTCTTAGGTCTAATTATCTGTTAAATTATTTGATTAACTTTTTCTTAAGACTTCATAAATAAAAGGTTCTTTTTTGACAGCTTTTTGTCTTAAATCCAATCGGATTCCTGAGTAGGGGCTCAGAGCTGTGCTACACTTAAGTATACATAATTCCGCCAAGATGTACCTATCATGTTTATTTGCTTTGAATTGTTTATTATTTAGTAGACATAAAATTCTATCAAATACGTAAAGGCATGACACAGACACCTCCGCCAATATTTACATACATTTAATTAGATTTTGCTTTATCTTTGCAGATTAATCCATCGATCGCACCTAGAGCTTTACCTCCGGACAAGATGAGTATCAGCATATCCAGAATGTTTCTGCGTCTTAGCTTATTCGTACTTTTGTTAACTGTGAAATTATCCCGCACAGAAGTATTCACCGCTCTTGCTGAAATGGAGGAATTACTTGAGACTGAAGCTGTGCTAATTAACAATTTGGAGGGCTACATAGACGTGCAAGAACGTAAAATAGATTACCTCAAGAAGTAAGTACACAATAGGAAAAGAATTTAATGAAATTACGGATTCCACTGAGGGATTCCATTTGAATTTTTACTTATTTTTTTGGTCTCTTTTTTTGATTTTTTTCGTTAGAAAATAAAATGAACGGAGGCATTTGCATGTATTAACAGAAAGCGTAGGTGTCTGTTCGAATGTAATTCCCGAAATTGTATAGAAGAAAGTTAACAGGGTTAAAGAAAAATTGTAAGGAAACCCGTTATTTAATAATACATTAAGGACTCGTTAATCAGAGATAATTATTGCGAGGGGTAATTCTGAGTAGCGAAAATTCCAGATAAAATGAAGACTGACGAAAAGACGGCTGAAAAATGGTTGGGCTATATTATTACATTGTAACTAGTGGTAGGGACTCTGTATTCAAATGTGGGCGCGCAAACTATCGAAAATTTTGTAGTATGTATAGACTTTAAGGGTATTTGCGCATAGGTACAAAGCAGAGTATGAAGGATCGAATCGGGATAGTTGGTGAATAGATGCGATTGGCGATTGTCACATATATTTATTAACAATCTGAATCTAGAAAGGGAGTAGATGCAACGGGGACTCACAATTGATCTTTCAGGTCGCAGTGATAGCGAGGCTAACGCCTACACACCGCTTCACAAATCTAATCTAATTACATATATTTGTATGCATGTAATAAATGATAAGAAATTGCTACAATTTACTTTGCTGAAAATTTAGTAATTTTTCTCTGGATCTGTATAAGCTCAGTTCATTGGTACAAAAGACTTCAATTGTCATATCTTATGGAGTCGTCAGTGTTGCTAATTTTTCTTCTCTTTTTGATTTTAGTTTTTTAATCTTCAGAAATTACTTACACATCTTCATCACTGGCACAGCTCTTCAGATAAAGTTCTTCAAGATATGGAATAGTCGATCCTTTATAGAAGATACGTATTCAGACTAATGGGATAATCCTAAAAAACAACAGAATACTGGTCTGCCCTCTACCTGTTCTTATAGATCGCGAGACTCTTTCTACTGTTGACGGGATATATGAGTGTTTGGAATGCATTGAAACAGAAAATTATTGAACCTATGAAAGGGTTGAAGTTTACTTTTGTATAATGCAAAGCCGACAAAAAATTTCAACATAGTTTCAAGAGCTCGATAAGGATACACATTACACATATTAATATGTCTTCCAAAGTGCACTAGATGACAACTTGCATGGTATACAATGGGTTCTTTCAGTACATCTAAAGTATCTTAATTATGCAGATGATACTGCTTGGTGATTCACCAACATCGGAACCTAAACGAAATGTTAAAAATCTTGCACTAGAGAACAGTCCTGCTCATCTCAGTTTTAATTCATTGAAGAACAAAATGAGCACATTCAGAAGTAATACCTCCCAATTTTCAATATATGAACAGAGCAGAGTGTAAGCTGTAAAGACTCTGGATCACGCCCGTTACTTGGATAGTGTAATGACCAAATCAGGTAAAAGACACAAGTATTCGTATCAGCAAAGCAAAAAAAACTATCTACAGGTGTGTAATTCCAACGAAATTTCAGTTAAATCCGGTGAGAGAGAGGCATCTAAAGTTAACGAATGTATAGCACGTCATTTGCATATAGGTGTAAATATAAAAAGATAAAAAGTCCGACAGTTTAGATGGGAACTCATATTCTAAAAAGAAGAGTGTTTGAGCAAGCTTATTGCAAGTCTCTACAAATACATAGGTAGAAGAGTAAGACCTGAAATTAGGAAGAATTAGAAGATGCTGCTTAAGATCTCCTCTGGAATGAATAAGGCCTTCCGTTTTATACCCTAGATGTAATCAAAATGGAAGAGACACCTGCGTGTAATATTGAAAAATTTCTTGTTATTGATTCGAAGATTGGCCAAATGGCGCAATTCTTATGTAGGTTTGTCAATTTCAATTTTCACCATATATTTGGATTTCTTGTCTGCCTTCATTTTTAAACTTCATGCCGTCATGAGTATTGCCATCTCCATGCGATGACTTGATTAATTCTACAACAAAATTTCGTATGCATCAACAGCTCTAGACGACTGATTATTAAAAGCAAGAGATATTTTTATGTGACTTTTTGAAGTTTACATGTTAAAAATAGAAAATACTTTATCTACGACTGTACGTGAAGAAACAACGTACCTAAATGAGAATATTAACAATTCTCCTCCATTTTTGTAGCAAAATACGAAATACCATTTTCCTTAAGCGTAACACATCAAAAACCAAGAAAAGTTTGGCAAGTTAGAAAATAATGAAAATCGTATCAGAAAAGAAATTTCAAAAATTTCAAACTCCGGGATCAAAATGAAGGGCACTTCACAAGAGAAAACAAAATAAAAGGCCTCTAAGTTATCAAAAAGGAAAGACACTGTCAGAACTTTGTTCCCGTATGTCAGGATGCCACCAATGAATATTTCACTGAAAAATAATTATGCACTAGCTGAATTTAAATGTGTCTACAATCATGTCAGCCCCCTACAACAAGCTTTTGACATAGGTTGACGCTTTTCAGACAAGGAATGAAAGGAATAAAGAGGAAGTGCTTCAAGTTTATAGAATAACCCCTGGGGTAGAAATACAAAAAACAGAGTTTTTGTGTTGTACCAGTAATAATCCAAACGATTACTTTATGCAAGTTAAAAGCTATTACGGTAATAACAAGGTAAAGAACATTTAAAGGCTCTTAAAGTATATTATGAAGCTGAGTATTTTTTGGATTTTTCTTATATGAGATTGTTTATCAGATCTGTTGTAGATGGCAGCACTCATAAACTAATGGTGCAGATATAAATACCACCAATATCAGACATGTGGAAAAAGAGCCAAGTTCTCCTCTACTAGACTATTCAGCCACCAAGAGGATTTAAATCTCAAAGGATGGCAAATTTGATTCTGATTTAATACATTGCCCTTTAAACTAGTCAAGTTTGCACTTTATAAAGCTTTTTAGCAGATCAATAAAACTGATATTCCCTTTACAAATAATGATAAGCTAGTTTACGGGTTTAGCCATGTAAGTTGAGATATAGATTATTGTTATCAAAAGTAAAAACTCCACCATGCCTGCTCGAAACATCTTGGATCTTGGTTTAGCTTTCAATAGAGCTACATGTTTCTATAGCAGTCCATGCTGTGATTGTGCAGTTACATGGATATTCTATATGTATTTGACGACCGAATATTTTCCTTAATGAACTAATTTGTAATTCGGTTTGAGCGGTAAAAATGTGTGATTGAAGACATCAAAGTCTTTAGAAAGGTATAGTATAGTAGAATAAGTGCAAAGTCAGTGTCGAAAGAAATCCTTATATCATAACTATGTATATTAAGAAGTGCAGTAGTATAGCTACCTTTGGAACTAAGCCTCGAGTTATATAAGAGTTTAAAGAGTTCAAATTTTACTTGCGCAGAAGCCTTTCAATCGTTTCAGAAATGAAAGGTAAAATGGAGCAGCAGCAAAGAAGTATTTTAATAACAAGAGTAATATGAGACAAAAAAAAAATATAAAAGTAATAGTACTTACCACTTTCTACGGAAGTTCTGGCCCATTTTATGAGGGCTCTGAGCCAATACTATGGGACATGAGTTGACTATTGTGTCTTAGCCAGAAGTGTTGTCATCTTGAATCTCAGCTAAAGTGTTGTCTTAGGTAAGGTATCACCATTTGTGAGCGTTAAAGTTGTAGATATCGGCTTTTTTAACTTCTTTTAATAATATTGTAAGCCTTTTTCTAAACTTTTTTTAACTTTTTTAATTTTTTTTTAGCTTTTTTAAACTTTTTTCAACGTTTTTAAACTTTTTTTAAACATGTTTTTAACCTTTTTTAAACCTTTTTTTGAAGCTTTCAACTTTTTTAACGCTGCTGTCGCTGTTGAGAGATTTAAAGAATCAAATATATTTAAAGTTTCTAAAAATTTCAATATAGCTTACTTCAGACATCTTGTTGATGCAAAGTCTACACCTGCAATACAAATAATTCTAACTTCTACGTCACCAAAAGATCTTGCAACAATCTTCCATTTTATAAACACTAGATAACAAATTCTTACCTTCTGACGAGAACAACAAAAGAATCACTTCAAATAAATCATTCAACATTGATATCACCTCGGGTCTTGGAATTTTTTAATTCGGATAACGTAAACACTTTCTTATACACATATAAGAATCACTAGGAAAAGTGCTCATGTAAACAATTACATTTGATAGCGTACTTGCGTAAACAAACTCACCGACAAAAGATCTTGCAAAAATATTTCATTAGATAACAAATTCTGATGTGAAATTTAGAACAACAAGTTAATTACCTCGGGGACTAGAAATTAATAATTCACATAAAGTTAGCAAACTTTTTCTAGCCAACTTCTGCGCCGCCAAAAGAACTTACCAAAATATTTCATAAATACACATAAGAAATTATTGCTAATGGAAACAATTTCATTGTTCGAACTTGTACGCAGCCAAAAGACTGCAAAAAATTTAGATAACAAATTCTGATGAGAAATTCAGGACAAAAATTGAATCATTTCAACGTGTAATTTGATATCACCTTTAATCAATCAAATTTAAGTAATATCAATATTTTCTTCTGCGCAGAGTTTTGAAATTCGCTCATGTAAACAATTTCATTGGATATCTCCTAACATCTTGCGCAAACGATTCACATAAAGTAAACAAATTTAAGTTGAGTGATTCATGTTTTGTATCATGTAATTTGATATCATCCCACATCACTGGAATCCGCATAAAGAAAAAATTTTTCCATTTTGTGCAAAGAATAGGACGTAATAGGATCATTCATGTTTACCGGACGCTCTTATAAAAGTGCGAACAAACTCTTAAGAGCCATCAGTCAATCTTAGTGAGTCTCTAAGATAATACATAAAAAATAAAAATGTCGGTCGCATCGCACTAGTAAATAAAAGTTTTTAAGTAATTGAAAACTTGCGAAAATATGTGATGGAGGGTTTAACGAAACATTCTTAAATTTCAAGCGGCATATCGAAAGTGCAAGGAGAATGCTAGGAAACGGCATTTGGAAAGCTGTATTGGACAAATTAAATCGTTGAGAATGTTTATCAAAGCTCCCCGTCGAGTTGGAGGAATTACTCGCGTAAGAAAAAGTAATTGGGTAAAGTGGGAGGAATTAAAAACAGCGTTCGCAGGTATAATTATGGCAGGTGTTATTGTAAATATAAAATATATAGATCCTAAGCTATTTATGCAAGATGCTGCCGTATTAAGAATACCTTAAAACATCAATTTAATAAATATTAAAGTTTATTCAACGTTGTATGAGGAATTTATTAAAGAAACTGGTGACGAAAAGTTATGAAAGGCATTAAATATTTCCAAGCAAGTACTGTACTGATCAGTGTGGACGATAATTTAAATGAGTAGTATAAAGTTAAAATTTTTGATTCAATGCTCGCTCAGCTAGAAGAGTTCAAGGAAAAATAAAATGGCTGGGCACTGCATTACGTAATACATTTAGCAGTTCATATCAATATATTTGAACAGCTTCGGAGATCTTCTTATACACCTCTGCCAAAGGAGATTACTTTAAAGCAAACTTTCATCAATGTACAACATAATGATGAAGCAGGCCTAGTGTGTGCCATAATATTAGCGCTATACTCTTCAGCCGTAAATGTTGACTCCGCTTGGACCTCATCATATCCGCATTATTCTACTGCACTACATTTAACTAGAATCAAATTTTCCATGACGTATAAACAAATTAAACAATTTGAGGAACAGAAAAATTTGTCAGTAAACGTATTCATCCTTGAGAAAGAGCGTTTCTTTACCACTGTTCCAGTTAGACTTACGAAACACAAGATGGAGTGGCATATAAATCTGCTAATGATACAAAATAACTATGACCGGGATGAAGATCATATGGATGATGAGGATGATGATGATAACAGATATCATTTCTGCTGGATTAAAGATCTTCCGCGGCTTGCGTCGACACAAACTTCGAAACGTCATCCTAGAAGGTATATTTGTGACAGATGATGTGGAAAATTAGTGTCACACACCCCTGAATGCGAGAAGCAAAATGATTGAAGGATTATGTTTCCGTCAGAAGAATAGAAATGGTTAGAGTTCAAGAATTATGTCCATAAGAATGCAATCCCGTTTAGTGTGCATGCCGATGTTATGGCCCAATATAAGGAAGATTCTTCTTCCAGCAGCCAAGGGCGCATTCTAGCGAAATAATCAGCAATTGCTAAACAATAACCTCGCATGGTGTTGTTCTGTGACTGTCGGTTATTTTGCTGATTAGCCCAACAGCTGGCTGCGATGAGCGCTTAGTCGACGATTACAATAATAATTAACCTCGCATGGTAATTATTATGGAAGGCGATTGTTTACTACTAAGCGACTCAGGTGCTGCAACCGGTAGAACAAACGACAAGGTTGTTGTCGTTTGTTTACATCCGCGTTGTGAGCAAAGCAAGCTTACTTCCGAGTATAGGTTCATAAAAGACCAATGACTGGTCTGTCGAGTGCCTGTAGTATTTTTTAGCCGTAGTATTCTCGCCGTTAAGCGTTCAGTTTAGAGTCGCGTTTTTTCCAAGTTAGCGTGAAGTTAAGAGTGCGGGTCGTGAATATTTCTAACATTGTTGAGATATGGCAGTTTTAAAACATTCAGTCAATAAAGAAGTAAAGTAATTATCGTAAAAACGCTCGAGGGGCACGACGATCTTGATCTTGAATCAATATTGAAGCCGATTCAAGGAAACGTCCAAAATACTCAATGAATCCAGGAGCCTGAAGTTCACAGGATAGGATTTTAGTTCCACAGCAATTATGATGCTAAGCTCTCATATTACCGAGCATATAGGGGCAAGAATTGCCAACAATGGTTTCATTAGAGTTATAAAAGATTGTATCCATAGCTGTACAGGAAAAGCTCAACATCAGGTTAATACAACCACTAACTAAAGAGGAAATGCGTTCGCACATGGAAAATACTTCCTGTCATATATGCGAAAAAACGTTGGCACCGATAGAGGAACGAGTCCGGGACCAATGCCACTTCACAGGTAAATACCGAGGACCAGCGCATAATATATATATGTAACCTCAACTATCAAGACTGCTCCATAATTCCAGTCATTTTTCACAATTTATCTGGATATGGCGCTCATTTTATCATTAAGGATATAGCTACAGCCATTCCTGGGAAAGTCGATCTCTTACCGATAAATAAGAAAAGATACATTTCGTTCACCAATCACATGGAAGTCAGTCATATAAAATTCAGATTCATCGATTCCTTCCGTTTTATGGCTGAGTCCTTAGAAAAGTTTTCGTCATTGCTGTCAATGGATAAATTAAATACTACAAGAGCTATATGGCAAGAATTGGATGATGATGATTTTAAACTACTTCTGCGCAAAGGTGTTTCCCATATGACTTTATTGATGATTGGGATAAATTGGATTTCCAAAACTTACCAATACAGGAAGAATTCTATTATATTTGTATGGGTGGGCCATGTCACAGTATTTACCGACTGGAGGATTCAAATCGCTTGATACTCCCAAAATTGATTTTTTCGAAATTCCTGATAATTCACCAACTGGATACATATTCGAAGTTGACTTGGACTATCCTCAACATCGACATGATAAGCATAAAGACTTACCATACATATAGGGAACTGAAAAAGTACAATGGATGCAAAAGATACTTGGAGAGGATGAAATCATTATCAACATTGAAGATGAATACAATTGTGTAAAACTAGCAGAGATTAACACAAATGAACCATCGTGACGAGTTCATATTGGACAATTTGCTATAAGAAATACTTTTGTAATAAGAAATTTTATTGGAAATGAAAACAAATGTTTATAAAACATAAGACTTTTCATATTCAATACACCCTCCACCCTCTTCGAAAAAAACGAGCTGAGTTTTCGCAATCATTGCCTGATGTTATGAAATTCGACTGATGCCGATTCGTTTACGCTAATGTGCGGTGATATTGAAATACGTGCTCAAAACCATGAATCTTTCAACTGAAATAGTTAAAGCAATCATTGCATCATGTTTTTGAAAATCAGCTTTGTTTACTTTAATCAAGTGAGATATCAAATTACCTGATAAAAGACATGAGTCATTCATTTATTAAATCAAGTGCTGATAAATTTGTTTACAATTGGATTAAACTTGTTTTGAAAGCATACCTATAAATTGAGGACCGGGATCAGATTCGCCTTCAGTATCATTTCATAGTTCAAGGAAGGAAGAAGAAGGTAAACTAAAACAATGGCAAACGCAATTGATGAATTAAAGAAGCTGGAACAATACCAACCATCCGTGAAGACTCCCCAAATAGAGTTGGACATGGAATACAAGATTCTTGAAGCAAGAAGGTGTACAGCTACATTTGGAACATGCGTGGTTCTGGGTTTGGAGAATTACCAACTATTTCACTAACTATTTACAACACAATTTCGGACGATACTTTGAGTGCAATAGAGGATCAATCGGGCGATCATACAAAATTGAGTTTATTCAACATGATGTTCATATTATAGTCGTTAACAATGTGAAACTAGTTTTTTTAATAAATTATTTTAAGTAATGAATGTTACATTTACTACTGGTGATCCACAAGTTTTATAATTGAATATGAGTCCAGAAAAGGACTATGGGAAACATATGCTCTGGATAGCTTTCGTTTCCAAGATAGGATTCATAGAAATTTAGTTATATTGTTACCAATTTTGGATATGAAACATAGAGAAAAATTTATAACTTAAGATTTAAAATTAAATTTGGTATGAAAAATTGATTTGGTATATTATTTATAGTTGTTAATTTTCAGCAAAGAAATTACAAGCCACTACTCACCTAAGACAACATCATGAAAGCTCTTAATCCACTACTCATATGAGTGGTGCCACCGGCCACTGAATAGTTTTAAGAAAACTTAAAATAAGTGCCATAGCAGAACAGAGTTTTTGAATTCGCATCGCCACAATAAGAAAATATCCTAGGCGAAATGGTAATACCTTAGCTGCAACTTCTTCACAGATGGCAACAGTTTAGCTGAGATTCGAGATGACAACACCTCTAACTTAGGCACAAAAGTCGGCTCATGTCCCCATAGAATTGGCTCGGAATCTTCACATAAAGTGGGTCATAACCCCCTCGAATTGTATTGTACAGATATCATGGAGGGGTACAACTCTAATTAGTTAACTTGGTTAGAGCAAATGACTCTTTATTATTTAGAACATTTATGTTATCATTGTGGTACAATCCTATAACTACCTTAGTAGATACAGATGTAAATGCACGCGGTTAACTTTATTAGCATCCGTAGCTACCTACTTCTAAAGTTCCAATTTTAACAAGGGAAAAATGACTGAAAATAATAGGATTCCATAAAACTGCAGGCAGATTACATTGCTTCATTATATATTAAGCAGGAAATCAAATTTACTTTAGAAAATATATCTGTGTTATTAAGGCAGGACCCGAAATGCCACATAAAACGAAGCCGGCAACCACCACAATTTTTGGCACAGATATGGCTTATGGTCTTAAAATAATAATACAGAAAAAGTTCTCAAAATCTGCAATTTCAAATACTTAATACTATTATTAACAAGAATAGAATTTCGTTCGTTGTTGCCTTTTTATCAAAAATATAGAACATTTATGTACCTTCAATTGGCATTTGAATCCGAAAAATTGGTTGATCCGCTCTCGAGATATAATTTTTGATTACGCTTCATCGTATTTTCTAATCCCTCCTAGCGGGGGTGGGACTTGGTAGATGAAAAGGAAAAATTTGGGGAAGCTATTTTCGTATTCAATGCAAGCTCCAAATCGGAAACGTTCTGGTCCGAAATAAGTCCAAAGGGATTGTTTTTGTGTGGAGGGCTGTACACGGAAAATTTTCCCTCTTATGCATTAATCACGATACCGGAGACAATAAAATACGACTTCCAGGATATTCCAGGACAAAGGACTCAACTCTCTTGATACTTCAATTGATCCACTTTAAAGTTATACCAAAATCATTAAAGTTGGTTATTTACTTCCGCAGTTATATACTTTTCAATGTGCACTGCAGCGAAATAACATAGTCCTAACATTCTAAAATGTTTGCAGTATTCTTATGTAAAACTGACAAAAGTTTGATTTGAATAGCTCCTGCGCTTAGGGCGTATACGATTCATACAGAAAAATTGTCATTTGATAATCTTAACCTTGGTTTCTTATCTTCCCAACCGCAATCAAATTTTTATATCTTTCCTTACAAAATTATTGTATGGGAATGTGCAGAATAAATCTGCCTACAGATTCGGACTATGCACGGCCGCACATACACTATTGCAATATTACTCAGCTGGGAGTTAGTCAGCGTAAAATGGTAAGGTTATTTTCATATCAAAACTATTTTATTATTTTGGTAAGTAAGGTTTGACCTAGTTTGCACAGGTCAGTATGCTGACTGTGTCGCACGAAATCTGTAGGGAGGGTGACGCTTCATTCCTGCCCCCAAACATCTTCTTACGGACAAGTTTTTGTGAGGCAGAGACAACATACTAACCTGTCTATACAGGGTCTATATAGTAAGTGCAGCCTTTGGTAAGGTAAGCAGCCAAGCTTAAAATTACTGGAAGATAATTTTCCTGTGTGGATAGTAGTTTAGGCTTTATGATGACATATATAAATTCATTGTCTAGTCATTTTTCCATAAGAATCAACATTTTAGAGAATTGGACTAGCACGCACACATGTATAGATTTCTATTTCATGGCTTGGGAAGTATTTCTCGACGGTTTTGGGAGATGACGTCTAATATTAAGATATTACATATACTCCATAAGACCTTCAGATAAGTTGAGTTTAAAAAGAATCCGTGATGGTCGAACCGAAGGTGCTGGAGAATTTTGCGTGGAATGACCATATGTAGGTTCACAGGGTTAAACACTGCCTGAGAATGCGTCGACTTAGAGAGCTGAAATTTTGCACACGACGTTTTCATAAAAATAATAAATAAAATCGACTAAATTTAACTTTTATTTTCATCTAGGGTCTTGGTCTTTTAGACCAATTATAACTTTTTCTGTTATTTTGGGTCCTTATCCATAAAAAATTCAAATAGCTTAAGCATTTATACATATCTTTCATGAATTTTTGTATACATACACACATTGGCGTTGCCCGATGATAATATAGATACCTCTATAGGTGGGGTGGAGTGGGGTGGTTAGAGATGCGTGATATCCAAGCTCTTATCTGACTCGATCGCGCGATTCTGTAATCTAGAGTTTCACTGCATGGCTGTATGTGTGTGTGCGTGTATACATTCATATGTGTGGGAGAGTGTAGCTCTCTACGCCGACGCGCTCTCAGGCAGTTCTCAAAAATATAGAAAACATGACATTTTTGTATGACAACTCTACGAAGGAGTTTTAGGAGGATTTATTTCATTTTAGTAATTTTATTTACTATTGCTATGAAAACACCACGTACCAAATTTCAGCTCTGTACGCGTATACACGTAGTCAGGCAGTGTCCAACTATATACTAAAAAGCGAGATATTTGTATGGCAACCCTACGAAGGAGTTGCCCGATTTAGTCCATTTTTGAACTTGTATTAGCAGTTTTAAGAAAACGTCGTGTACACAATTTCAGATTTCCACGTTCGACGCGCTCTCAGACAGTTTTTTGATCTCGATAACAGCGCCATCTATTGCGTCCAAAACTATCCTATCTTTCAAGTTGGAAGCAACCAAACCATTCACAAAATTTCATTGAAATCGGTTGGGCGGTTTCGGAGATTAGCGTGTTCAAACACAATGACAGATAAACCTCTTTATTTACGAACCTGTGTTTGATATTTTGCAAATTGTCTCGATCTTCTGAGTTATAGGCCGTTCATTCTGATAAAGAAAACCCTTTTAATTTTATTTGTTCTGAATCGTGCTTATGTCATTAATTGCATTTTTTTCCAACTTAAAATTTAATTTACAATTTAAATTCTATTACAGAAAAATTCAAGAATACCAAAGAGAGCATGCAGATGCTGCTGCGGACATATCTACCTATCTTTCGAACCCGATTAATGCATATCTTCTAACAAAGCGGTTAACATCCGACTGGAAGCAAGTGGAGAACCTAATGACGAACGACGTTGGTAGCGGTAGGTTTTGGAAGATACTTTTTGAAGAAATAATAATTTTGTAATCAAATCTTTTTTTGTAGCCTTCCTAGAAAATATTACCAACTACAGAAATTTACTGAAATTTCCATCCGATGAAGATTTGAATGGAGCCGCAGTTGCCCTAATGAGATTACAGGACACCTACAATTTGGATACATCGAGTGTAGCGAGAGGGGAGCTGAATGGGATACAGTACAGGCAAGCAATTGCTGAAGATAATTTAATCGATTTATAATTAATGTGATTTTAAAATTCGTACAGCACTGAAATGTCGTCTAATGATTGCTTTGAACTAGGCAGGCAGTCGTACGTTAATGGAGACTTTTATCATACAGTTCTCTGGATGCGTGAGGCAATGGATCGTTTACAGAAAGACAACGAGACAACGGCTGGTCACTCGAAGGCAGACATATTGGAGTATTTGGCTTTCTCAACTTATAAGCAAGGTGAGTAGGAAGCTTGTGCACTATTACGTTGTACTTAACGCTAATTTAAGCGTAATGAAATAACCCCTATACAAATTAGGAATAAACTTTTTGGTAGAGATTTATAAGAATCAAATCAAACTATGCGATCAAGAAAATCAGAGTGCTCACTGAACTTGCGCAGAATGTTGACATAATATAAGATCGACTCACCTGCCACCGCCTACCAAGTTGTAAATTTGAACAATTTCTTCAGGCCTAGAAGTGAAATGAGCATCGAGTCTTATAATTAACTACAAATAGTTAAGATTTTACAGAGTGAATCGTACTGCAAGTGAACATTGCGCTTCAAACTTCATAAATGTCTCTCTCTTTGAAACCAGCATTCATTTCACAGAAGAACTCTATTCATTCTTTGAATCTCGTTTACGAAAGCGTCAAGTGTGGGACTCCAATTTTTCACACAAATTTACACTATAGTCTTCCCGGGTATGTGTGATATGTTTTTTTTACTTAAGGGAAGATTACCATGGAGACTTGGAACTTTCGGAATTTTTTTTTTTACATAAAATAAATACTTTTGGAAATGGATTTTAACGTATTTTATTTTTTTATCAATGGGGAGTAAATTCCAATTTTATATATAAAAAAAAAGACTCCAAAATTGCGGCTCAAGCTCCCATCAAACAAAACTGTAAACGGTGTTTTTTGTCTCTGCGAGGCGCTACACAGCTCTGCCAGTTCATCCGAATCAAATAGAGTTGAAAATGATTTAACTAGATAAAATTTTGGGGCCTTACCTCTTTTCGTTTTCAAAAAAACCTCTGAATAACAAAATGCAAGCGGTTAAAAAAAACATTTTTTGCCGTGCTTTTTTTTTTTGCTTCATCGAACGAAAAAACTATTTTTAAATCAATTTTTGACAAAAATCGCTTACTGATGGTCTTACAAATTAAAATTCCTTCCGATTGCGCAGAGATTCATGTGAATCGGTTCATCCGTTGAAGCTGTAGAACACCCCGCACGCTGAAAAATGTTGTTCCCAGAAAAACGCATTTAAAATTCAACATTATAAAAATCTTTGGCAATTTACTTCAGTTATTCCACCACCATACAGAGGCCTTTGTTCTTCCCCCAAGAACTGATAGTGCTGAATCTTATGAAGGCACCCGAGGTAGCGAGAAAAGGTTTCGTCAGCAAGCGCGCTCCGAGCGCTAAGGCTAGCTTTTTTCCAGCCAGCGGATGGTTCCGCTCTCACACGTTGTGAGTTCTAAAATACTTTAGATATGAAAATATCCTTTTACCCACGTGTTCTAAACACTTTAAGGATGAAAATTATGTAAAAAAATTAATCGAATTTTTCATCTGCATGAACGGTAACCTAGCCTTAATACAATTTAATAATATGTATTTATCAAATCATTTTCTATTACAATATAGGACATAGGTGGCAGCTTAAGGCACTTTCACATCAAACACAAGAATCGAAAAAATGTAAACCGAAAAACTCAATTTATTCCACTTTGAAGCAAGATTTTTGCTCCAATGATTAATAATATCATGGGAAATAGGATAAGCTAATAGTTTTACTAATAAAATAGAATAATATTTGAGATTTTTAAGATAAACACAACTTTTATGTTTTATTGGCCGAATCTTTCCGCCGAAAATATTTTTCGGCCGATAAAACATAAAAGTGGTGTTTTTCTTCAAAATCTGAAATAAATCAATTTTCTCAGTAAAAATCTTAGTTTATCCTATTTCCTTGGATTTTATTAATCAGTGGAACAAAAATCTTGTTTCAAAGTGGAATAAATTGAGTTTTACGGTTTACATTTTTCTGTTCTTGTTTTTGATGTGAAAGTGGCTCAACGAAAACGAAGAGAACAATTTTCGAGTATGTGTGGAGAATAAATTATTGCCCAAGCGCTTTATGCACTACGCTTACCCTGAGTCGGCGTGCTTTCTCAATTTCATAAGAACATCTTTTATTTGTACGCTTTCTAGTTACTTATTTATTTCAGTAGTGACTCTTGTTTGAAGAATTTCCAACTTCAATCTTAGAAGTGAGCCAAGCCACATTACGCGTTTTAAATAAAAGCTCTAAACTGAAGTGGAGTGGTTTTGGTAGAGCCATCTGTGGGTTGATGATGCAAAGTATGATTCCGTGTGGAGTGCATAGCGTAAACGAAATGAACAGATATTTTCGCTACAGACCCTGCTCAATGGAAATTACATATATGGGATTTTCAATTTACCTTGATTGCTAAATATTGTTTCAATCACACAAACAGATTCCTTTCAGTCGAAATAAATGACCTGAATCATTCATAAATGGAACGATTTAAGTGAAAGTTTCAGTAAAGCCATCGGAAGGCATGTCCCGGAAAAGCTCTTTCGTTTGAAGTGTGTAACCGAAATTGGAAACAAACACAAGAAATTTTTCTTTGCAGATTTTCTCTCGGTCCTTTTTTGTATGGGATCTATTGCTTAAGGTGTTGTAGGTGGTAATCTGAGGTTGAAGCTATGTTTTTGATGAATCTACAATGCCTGAAAGATACTCCCTATGATGACAATGAATTTGTTAGATATATAATCCTTGGAGCTTACCACTTGTCAACAATTTTTCTTCTCCCTCCCTCCGGGAAGTTTTGGCTAAACAAATTAAAAATTTCGGAATTTTAGCCTAGCTTTTCTTATTTAACTAACACTTCATCAACATCAGTTTTTCATATCGAATTTAAGAAGGTCTTTCGTTTAAAACAATCTATCACCTTTTGTACCCTGTAAGTCTAGCGAAAAATCTCTTTATAAATTCCTAAAAGTATACAATTTTCATCTGAGAGATTTCCAAGATATTTTTTTTATGCGTCTATGGCTAGGAGTCTGCTCAGCAAAAGTTTTTATTCAGATACTAGCGAGATATGTCGGCAATAGAATTTACTATACGCAGATGTGTGTTCTCTCTTAACTGAAAGTGAGAAAATTCATATAAAAATAGCCTAGACCTAGACCAAAGACGACATTATTAGAGACATCTAGCGTAAAGGACAGAAAGCCAGCATGCGACAAAACCATACAATTTAACATGAAAAATAATATTTCGTTCAAAAAAATTGAAATTTTTTAACGAGAATTAACTCTCTTAAATTTTTTTTTTGTACATAATTGCTAAACATACTATTTTGCTTTGTATTTCAATAACTTTGAATAAAATATCACAATATTTCTTCGGTGAAATATCGGGAGAAAAAACAAGTAAGTACTATTAGAGTCAAAAGGTCAACTAAAAATAAAAAAGGTCCACGTTATTTACTAGATCCAGGCTTTATCTTTCTAAAATAGTCACAATCTAAAGAAATGAGAATACGTATGTACTAACAGGAATTTGATTTAAAAAACTTAAATTTTTACCATTTTTTACATGTTTCCGAGCTAAGATCTCCATTCCAATACTAGGCCTTTTCCCTATCTTTGATTTAAGATTCAAATAATTATTCTGCTACAAATAGTTTGCCAGAAATTCGCCTTGATAAATATACGAAACTTGCAAATCGTGGTGCTGACTGCTCGTAAGGAAAGGTGCAAGAAACGCAGAATTGGGTGCATTTCGGGTGCAGAAATCAGAAGCTTTGAACTTTTCAAATTCGATACGAAAAACAAATGTTGATGAGGTACTTTCCGCAAAAATAGTAATAAAATGAGAAGTTTTGATTTTGTTAGCCCTAGATTCGCAAGGTATATGAGAAAATCATGTTGTAGTATTGGAACGAATCAACGCTTAAATCGATCAAAAGTTTTATGGTATTTATAAACCGTAAAAAAATTGTAAATTAGATTAATTGTAAATTAATTGTAAATTAGATTAATTACAATTTTCTGCTGATCGGTTGTCAACTATTTGTAGACCACCCTGTAAAACATACCTCGTGCCTCTATGATGATAGACCTTCCCTTTTTTTTGTTCTGATTCCTTTTGTGTCGTCCAGGCATGAGTTTAAAATCGTGCATGTATATACATTATAAAAGTTTTATTGATATTTTACAGGGAATGTCGAAACTGCTTTAGTGATGACGAATGAATTACTTAATATCATACCAAATCATGAACGTGCCATTGGAAACAAAGTGTTCTATGAAAAAGAGATTGCTGAACAAACCAAGATAATAAAGAAGGTAAAAGGAGACGACGGTTCCGACGAAGTGGAAATAGCTGATTTTGTAAGTACGTTCACTTCACACATAACACACTAATTAAATAACTAACTTTCAGACAATAAGACTAAACAGTAATCCCCAGGAATACGATCTTTCTGAGCGTAAATTATATGAAATGCTCTGCAGAGGAGATATAAAACCAAAGCCGAAGCAGCAAACTCCACTTCGGTGTAAATATGTGCACAATAATAACCCATTTCTGAGATTAGCGCCTTTTAGATTAGAAGAGGCTTTCCTTAGTCCATATATTGTGATATACCACGACGTAATGTCTGATAGTGAAATTGAACTTGTCAAGAAGCTGGCTAGGCCAAGATTCCGTCGTGCTACTGTCCAAAATTCCAAAACTGGCGAACTAGAAATAGCTCATTATAGAATAAGTAAATCAGCCTGGTTGAAGGATGAGGAACATCCCTACATCAGGAATATTGTGCAAAGAGTCGAAGACATGACAGGACTGTTCATGGAAACTGCGGAAGAGCTTCAAGTGGTAAATTATGGAATCGGTGGTCACTACGAACCACATTTCGATTTTGCTAGAGTAGGTATCTATCGTTACAGGTCGATCAAAATAATAAAATATTTTTCTTGAATAGAAGGAGGAAAAAAATGCATTTCAAGGTCTGGGAACTGGAAACAGAATTGCGACTGTTCTCTTCTATGTAAGTGGTTTGATTTAATTCGAAACAAGAAATCTCTTATTTTTTGGAAGGATTGCAGATGAGTGATGTAGAGCAAGGCGGTGCTACTGTTTTTCCAACAATTCAAGCTACTTTGTGGCCCAAGAAAGGAACAGCAGCATTTTGGCACAATTTACACGCATCTGGAGAAGGTGACTACAGGACAAGGCATGCCGCTTGTCCAGTTCTAACCGGTTCTAAGTGGGGTAAGTGGCTTACCCAGGATTCTAATTGCAGATCTACGTATGATAAATCTAGGCCAGAACAGAGTAGTTTTTCTTTCTCTTTTCATTAATACCGTGGAGAAAAGTCTCAAAACGATGATCAAACTGATCAAATGTGTTGTCGTAGTGGAAAGTTACTGTGTTTAAATCAGTAAATCTTTGAACTGTTCTATATATAGAAGAAGGGATCTAAAAATTTTTATTCTGCACCTACCAAAAGTTGAACAAGTGCGTAGGAAAAAGCTTAGTCTGAGAGAGGCTGCCAGTTCTGAAGGCCATTAAAGATTTAGCTGCTTTCTTTTACATAGATCCAAATATTGAAGATTCCTTCGATTGAAGAGCGATATTTTTTATTCTCGCTCTTTAAAAATCCTATATAAAAATCTAGAAAATTTTAAAGCAATAACGGTAGTGTCGAAAAGCTTATTAGCACCCACATGCACTTTTCCACATCAGTTTTTAGACAGTAAGTATTGTCATCTACTTCAAATAAAGGCCTTGTAGAACAGACAAGAAATACCCAGGTATCGAAGGTAGTACTAAGAAGGTGATGTATGGAAGAGCTCATAGCCAACCTTAATAACTCACTGATCTCAGTTAAATATATCATGGGTTCGAACCAAAAATGTTTTTCAATATAGGCAAAAATTCATTTCTTTCTTAGAATTTAAATCGACCATATTTCTTCAGAATTCGTGTGAATTATTGGTGGCTCTGAAGACGATTCGAATAAGTTGTGAGTTGTGTCTGGACAGTGTCGGCTTCGTGAACGTTGGATTGATTTGGTTGCTGGGCTTGTAGCTAAAAATTTTATGAGCTTAGATCTAGGTAGATCAGCGCGGATTTTCGTCTCAGGCCTGTATAAATTGTTTTCAATAGAGGAAAGAAATGAAATCGACCATATTTCTTCAGAATTCGTATGGTTTATTGGTGGTTATAGACGGTCCAAACAAATTCTGTCTACCGTCTTGCGTCTTCTTTTAATAGTTGGATGAGCATACAAAATTACAAAGAGTTATGGTGGCGTAAACTAAAGATAATTTGTTCCCTTAGTGACTGAAAACACGTAATTAAAAAAAAAAATCGTCTAATTTCGGTATTACATGAATAGCTTATGAGATAATAACTATTTAACGGCAAGGGTCTAAACTTGGATTTATTATGGGGGCCCGGAACTGAATAACATATATAAAAATCACAACTACCCCATCTTTTGTAGAGCAAAGTCCGTATTTAGTCCCTATTGACTGGACTATTAAGAAAATTGAAAATTTTAACAAAAAATGACCTTGAAAGATATTGTTTCGCACATCAAAAATGTTTTAAATATGATAAATTATTTATTGAGGTAAAAATTTCATTGGAATTGCATTAAAATTGCGAGTAGGGAAAATGTACGGCATACCAGTAGGAAGATTAGTAGGAAGTTAATGTAGATGAGTTCACAGTGAAAGTTAAACTTACTCAAATAAATTCAGTTCGTGGAATGTAAAGAACAACATTGCTTATATATTTAAAGTCAAAGAACGAATAATTCCAAGAACTCTTTGCGGTCTCTGCTTCCCTGCTTGACTAGCCATGAAATATAAAAATAAATACCGGGACGGGATTCAAATTTCAAACTAAGTGTAAGAGCAAAACGTTAGTTGTATTGTAGAATGCAAACATTGAAACATTAATGTATTAATGTATTAATTAAACAATTAAAGTTCATTGTCTGATGACACACCGATGACCTTTTCTAGCTACTCTGAAGTTACCTTTTCATAGCAAGTGAGAATCAAGCAAGCTGACCTACTCTGAAGAAAATAAATCATGGTTTAAGTCCCACATTCTTTAGCTCTTTAGACTTTCGGAAAGTTATACTTTGAGCTGTGCTCAGCCTATCTTCAGGAAACGGTTGTCGAAAGAACATCCAAAAGTTTGGCAGCCATCTGCCCCAACTTCCTTTCAACATTTTAAATATTCATCAAATTCTTATAGTTGTGTATCTTGTAATTACAGAGCCTATCAAATGACTATCTGTATTCTCCGTTATTTGACTATTTGATGCTCATAGCAAGACCTACATAATTTAATTGTCATTAAAACAGCGAAAACTTCAGTCTTGTAACGAGGCTTGTGCGAATTACAAGTGAGTAAAGCATCTAAAATTCTGATTCCAAAAAGAAGAAAGCACTAGCACCAACTATTTAATCTGTTATGCACCCATCGGTGAAAACCTTGCAGAGCTTACTGAGGGCAGTCGGATGGTCTTTGCTTCAGAAGAGTTGTACCGGACCACATTATATTACAAAATTAAAAACAGAAGATTATCCTATCACAGCGTGAACGTAAATAATCGGTGGCCAGATCTAGTCCAGCAAAAACTCTTAAATATCTAAGAATGGCGCAACAATCAACTACCCAGTATCCGTTATTCATTCACTGACTGTAACCATTGAATTGAACCATATGAGTGTAACGAAAAATTTAACAGGAACGCTTTTAATGCGACTGCCCTATATAATGATGTCCTTTGATAATTTTTCTCAGGCGTTTTAAGAAGAATGAAGTTACGGCTAATTCCGCGAGTCAATGTATGATATTCTACTATGCCTTGGAATGACATCCTTAATCAAAAACCTAACTTAACTTAACAACAGTTGGCCATTACCACTTGTTAGGCTATTTTAGAGTTGATCACTGGGCCATTAACGCGGCGAGCCTAAGACAAACTCGAAAATAGAGTAGGCTGGAGTCATAACGTTGAGGTGCTATAACCTTACAATTGACATAAACTGTTATCCCATTTTGACTTCGGGAAATTAATTCGTGATTTGATGTTCCAATAAAACTCTTAATTATACCTGGTAGCTGGAGCATAACCTTATTAATGGCCTTCTTTTCAGTATCAAATAAATGGATCCATGAACGAGGACAGGAATTCCGTCGCCCGTGTGAGCTTGAACCCGATCATCCACCATCCTATTATTGAACTGATGTAGTTAAGGTCCTGAACCACGTATTTTCACCGTCATTTTTTCACCTTCATGTCATAGAGCGCGAAATATAATGGTAATTTGGGGCATACTTCTTGGAAGCGTCAATGTTACCACCTCTTATGAGAAACTACTTCTACCAAAAATCTAAAATTAATAACGCTAAAGCAAACGATATCGAGTAGTGTGATGCATTTGGATGGACTAATACGACTCAGAGATATAGTAGGGAAGCTATATCGGGATTAAGGAATTTCGAAGCCCGTTGAAGCTCTCTTTTTAAGCAATTTTTATGTTTGTATTTTTGACCGTTATTTGATATATTTTTTGTATATAGTAGATATTTTTAAATGAATAAATTAAGAATTTTGTAGATACTTTGTTTTGAAATTTCAATACTTGCTAAAAAGGTTCAAAATCAAGCTTTGATTTTAGTCGTTACTTATCTTTCTTTTGTTCGTAGATTGGCCATGCATTACAGAATTTTGCTATAGTTTTAACCAGTTTTAACCAATCGATTGTTTCAGGAGTGATATTTCAATGGAAATAAACATCTTCCCGGAATGGGGAATGGAAAAGCCTGTGTAATCGATCCTTTTTTCTAGTGGTATTTGCTTTTAGTGAACGATGATGTGATGTGACATTTATTTATTTCAAGCTCACTAATAATCACACCTATCTATGGATGCCGCAATTGGTCCTGTGAACAGCAATTTGGAAGAAGTTATGAAACGCCAAGCGAGGAGCGGTTTAATCACTAGGCGCCATTAGGAATTTAAGGGCATTGCTAATCTCTTGGAAAATTGCCCATTTCCCGTTAATAGTGTCAAAAGCAAATAAAGCTTCTCCGAGTTATGTGCACCTGTATCACCTCCATTCTTGAAATATATCCTATTATACTTTCAAAACGAGACAACTGTTTTACGAATAATAAAGGGTAGCTTCGCATGTGTCAAAAATAGGTTAAGTCCAATTGGGGCATATATCTGAAAACTTCAATCTACATTTTCTGAAAACTAGAAAAATGGAGTTATCTTGTGTTTGCAGTAAACCGTGTAAAAAGGAGCACGAACAGTACACACATGCCCAAAATAGCATTAGATGTTACTGATGCAGTCAATATGATCCTCATAAGAAATATGAGAGTTGAATCTGAAGCCAAAATCTCTAGTCATAGACAAATTAATAACATACAAAGACTGGACACGTAGAACAAAAATATGCAACGCTTTTCTAGAATATAACAAGTAAAAAAGCTAGAATTGGTCTAAGACCAATTCTTAGGATACCCTAGATGAATGCCCGTATTAAATTTCGTATGGTCACCGATCTATTCAAGTATTGATTTTGAAGTTGTTTTTCGCATATATTTCTAGAACGGTTTGTCGCACAGACAAAATGATTATAACCAATTTTATAGGATTTCGTATTCTGCAGAAGTTTTTAGTACCATAAAAATGTCTTGGACTGATCGTTTTCAAAGTATACGTAAAAAACCGAAATTTTTATATGGCAACACCAAGAAAGAGTTGCCCGATTTAGTCCATTTTTGACATTTTATTTCCTAATGTAGTAAAAACATCATGTGCGAAATTTCAGCTCTCTACGTCGACGCGTTCTCAGGCAGTGACCAAATATATAGCGGAAAACGAAATTTTTATATGGCAACCCCACGAAGGAGTTGCCCGATTTGGCTCATTTTCGAACTTAATTTTACTTTTTTTTTTTAAAGTCTGTGTACAAAATTTCAGCTCTCTACGTGTTCGCGTTCTCAAGTTATCGTGCGCACAGACGGACGGACGGACGGACGGACGGACGGACGGACATGCAAAAATCGAAATAACTTTTAATATTATGAATGGGTGTCCAATCCATTTTGCTCTACCATCATTATTTCGAGGTGTTACAAACGGAATGACAAACTTAGTATACCCCTATGATTTCATCTAGGGTATAAAAATTAGCGATGCCTCGACGACGATGCCTGGACGGACTTGGCACTTGATGACGTGCACAAAGGGTAAGCCACTAATGCCTCGCTCCATACAAAATCACAGTTACCTCGATCCGATAAAGAGAAAGAAAGCCACAAGTTTTTCTTAGAAATTTGCTGGAAATTTCTTCCTTCGAATTTTTATGCATTGGCCAGGCCGAGAGCAGTGCCTCGCTCGAATACAAAATCTAACAACGATGTACATACTGTATCTGAAAATAAGTCTAGTCGGCCACCAAAATGAATAAAAATTCTACCGAAACACTTTGTGTAAATTTCTAAAAAAAAACAAATGTTTATTGCTTGTCTACGCTCATAAAAATGTTGTCACCCTCCAAGAGTGCGTATGAATTCTAAGGAAAAAATTTCCAGTAAATTACTAAGAAAAAATTGCGGCCTTCCCTAAATCAGGTGAGGCATCGTTGTTAGATTTTATGCATAAAATGCATAAAAATTCGAAGGAAGAAATTTCCAGTAAATTTCTAAGAAAAACTTGTGGCCTTCTCTTCATCGGATCGAGGCAACTGTGATTTTGTATGGAGCGAGGCATTAGTGGCTTACCCTTTGTGCACGTCATCAAGTGCCAAGTCGAGGCATCGTCGAGGCATCGTTAATTTTTATATTCTAGAAAAGCGTTGCATATTTTTGTTCTACGTGTCCAGTCTTTGTATGTTATTAATTTGTCTATGATTCTACCTTATTCGAATGCTATGTGTAGTAGAATCATGAAAAATGGCCAGATCAGAATTTAGTATCGTTTTTATCCTAAATTAAATAGAAAAATTGGGGACTGGCCTGAGATGTCTACCTGTGGAACAGCGGATGGGTTTTTAATTTTAGTCGGAAAATTATTTCGAAAGAGAACATGCTGTGTATGGTGAGTTAAATGAGACTATAACCACGTAACAACGAAAGGAGAAATGAAGCGACTGTTGGTGAGCATGTGGGCCACAATGCAGTAATTAATTTTTATGTCTTACTGAAATCGATGTTGTCGTGCTTGACCTGATTACGAGCTTCAATGGCACGGATATAAACTTTGGAGATAATGGTAGTTCATAGTTTTACGGTTTTACTTTATGTAAAGCCCTTTTAGCATCACATACAGCGCTTGCAATTAAAAGTTAAAGTCTCACAAATTAAAGCCTGAAATACAATGAATGCGACACGAAATTGTCGACGGAATTTGGCGTCGTTATTTGCCGCACACGTAATACAATTAAAAAAACTGAAGGACGGCTTAATACGACTTCTAAGATCTGAAGGCTTAGAATTAAGAAAATTCAGCACCAATCACACCGGGATATCGCAAACTGTCCCAGAAGATCACAAAGAAAAAGTGATTCCCATCAATGAAACAGGTTCAGGTTCGTTCAAATTGGCTGACAGGATCCCAGAGACAAAACCGAAGAAATCGGCACTACCTACAAGAATAAAGCAGTATGAATACACCGAAATGCTACAGTTAGTGAGCCATTCAAACTCATTTCTAAAGACGTAAAGAATATTTTCCGACTGTATTAGATTTAAACAGAATTGTAAAACATCAAAGGGATCTACGAAAACGGAAGAACGTTCCATTACAGAAATGGATAAGGCTTTAAGCGAAATCATCAAGAATGTCTAGAGATCTGCAGTATTTGGAGTATCTGGAATTCTTAAACGATCTTTGTCCTTTACTAGAAGAAGAACATTATTACAATAACATTGAAGAAAAGGGTTCAAACTCTCGCACCGATAAATCAACTGAATCAACAACTTGCCTCCTGAGCTCCAAACAAAACTTAGTCAAGACCTCATGAGATATCGAGAGTAAGCAAGCTGCAAAGAGATCAAAGCGACCTTATCATTCCCTTTGAGGAATATTCTTGCCAATTGGGCAAACTTGGATTACAGACAAGAAATACCCAGATATCGACGGTAGAACTAAAAAAGTGATGTATGGAAGAGCTCATAGCAAGCCTTAATAACTCACTGATCTCGGCTAAATATATCATGGGTACGAACCAAAAAAATTTTTCAATATAGGCAAGAATTGAATTTTTTCTTAGAATTTAAATCGAATATTTCTTCACAATTTGTGTGCATTATTGGTGGCTGCTGAAGACGATTCGAATAAGTTGTGTCTGGGCAGCATCGGCTTCGTGGAAGTTGGATTGATTTGGTTGCTTGTGCTTCTTAACTAAAATTTTTTATGAGCGTTGTCTCAGGCCGGTATAAATTTGTGTTCAATGTAGGAAAGAATTGATTTATTTCTTAGAATTGAAATCGACCATATTTCTTCAGAATTCGTGAGCATTATTGGTGGCTGTAGACGGTCCGAACAAATTCTGTCCGGTATCGTATTGCCGAGAGTTGAGCGAGCGGCGGTGGGTGGTAAACATTAATGCAAGACTTACTTCTTTTAATAGTTGGATAAGCAAACAAAATTACAAACTTTACCGAAATTTATTTGCATGGATACAAATCGAACATTTAGGGTAATAACGCCTAAGCGGCTATCACTAATCGCCACAACCAAATTAGATTTTGCATTTTTTGATTTCCGTATTTAAGAAAATTGCAAATTTTAACAAAAAAGGGGCTTGGTTCGCACATTAGAAATGTTTTAAATGTGATAGAGTATTTTATTGAGGTAAAATATTCATTGAAATTCCATTAATTCTCTCCCATTAATTCCATTAATTCCCTCCCAACAAGATGCAATTCAGAGCCAAACAATCCAGCAAGGACTGGGCAGACAGTATTTGTTCGGACCGTCTACAGCCACCAATAATGCTCACGAATTCTGAAGAAATATGGTCGATTTCAATTCTAAGAAATATATCAATTCTTTCCTACATTGAACACAAATTTATACCGGCCTGAGACAACGCTCATAAAAATTTTTAGTTAACAAGCCCAAGCAACCAAATCAATCCAACTTCCACGAAGCCGATTCTGTCCAGACACAACTTTATCGAATCGTCTTCAGCCACCAATAATGCACACAATTTGTAGAAATATGGTCGATTTAAATTCTAAGAAAATATACCATTTTTGTCTATATTGAAAAATTTTTTTGGTTCGTACCCATGATATATTTAGCCGAGATCAGTGAGTTATTGAGGTTTGCTATGCTATGCTATGCTATGCTATGCCCTTCCATACTTCACTTTCTTAGTACTAGCGTCGATATCTGCGTATTTCTTGTCTGTGCTTGGATTTTGTGAAGAGGAAAAGAGAACTTAAGTTACCGAAAGTTCAGAGGACAATACTAAACACAGCATGCGTCAAGTTAATACATCCACTAGGTTAAGGCTACTGATGTTGACTTCACTCATACTTCCCATACTACGGCATTCTATGAAAGAACCTGTGAAGGCAGATCCATTTACTAGTCACTCAGGTATTTTCTTCGAAACAATAGGACAAGCGCAATTAATGAATAGTGAATGGAATCTGATAACTTATTATAATCTCGACAACTAGGTGAGTTAAGGGAGATCAGAAAATGTATAGATGAAATAGGCAATCTCTGCAATACTACAACCATTCGAAGAAATCTTTGTTTGGAAATATTCTCTCAGTTTTCATATCAGCTTACGCACATCGAGGAAGCCATTGAAATGAAGCAGTGGACGCAGAAGAAGAGCATCCATTAAAATAGTGTGAAGTGTCGCGTACACACTTTATGGAATTATCCTGAACATATTGAGAAGGAAATTGAATTGACGTTCAAATATTACATAGCTTTGCAAATTTTACATACTCCTCCGTAAGTCCTACCCCATCAGAATATAAATTTGCAAGCCCCTACTAGTTACGCAAAATTTTCAATTCGCTAATAACGAATTTACTTAGAACAAAACTTTCAAAGTTTTCCAATATTTTTATTAAGTTGAGTAGCAGGTTGTAAATTTAACGTCACGCGTGCGTAGCGGAATCTACATATTTTTGATAATAATTTTGTTGCAGTTTTTCCTTTATTAAAATAGTAATAATTTAAAGTTTATTTCCATTGTCGCTCTAATATTCGTACAGACTGTGAAAAATGAATTTAAGTTTAACTTTTTAAAATACTTAGAAAACTTTAAAAAACTTTAAATCAAAGACACACACCACTATACATAATTTACAAAAAAAAAATACACATCAACAGTCAAGACACTTTAGTTCCTGTCCTGTCAGGGAATTTTATTTAGTCTGAAAGTAGACGCCAGAGGGCAAACAGCTTTTTTAATAATTACAAAAACTTTATTATAAAAATTTATTATCTCCTGTTAATTGTTATTAGTAGAAAAGAATGTTCACAAGGTTTTTCTGTGTAAAAATATATATATAAAAATAGAAGAAAAAAAAGGAGCTTATCTAAAATAATAATAAATTTTAAACGAAATATAAATAAACATAAAATATTTAAAAAATATTCATCTTGAATTTCACCCTCAATTAAATTTAGCATTCAAGATGGAATAAAGAGCTGAAACATATTAGTATTGCCCAGTTCAGTGTGAAAGTATGTTTAATGTATTTCTCTGCTTTTCCAACAGTTTTGCGTAACTAGTAGAGGTTTGCAAATTTATATTCTGATGATGTTATGGAACTATGGAGTGACTAGATTGGACGTGAAGCCCTAACTGCCAGCATGAGCTGACAGATCACTCGGCGGACAGCGTTGAAGTACAGGGCGGCACGCTAGCTCACCTCGGGTATTGGTGGAGAGTGTGGAGGGGGGCGGGGTTTTACGAAGACCTACCGCTTCCGCCTGCCATATAAAAAAAAAATCGTGCCTTTCACACAAAAACAAGAAGCACACGTCCGGTCCTGAAGGGACTCTTACAACACTTTACCATTACCCACGTGAAGGCGCAGGTCGTTTGCCTTTAGCTGCCTTGCCCCATCCGCCCATACGACACTGAGGGCAGCGAATTATTCTCAGCGTCCCTATTGATGATCTCTAAAAGAGAAGTGGAGGGGCGGACCAACTCAACCCTCATCTCGAATAGGGCTCCAGGAGAGTGAAGGGAAAATTGAAACTCAGCACGTCATAACGTTATAAAAATTCTTTAGTTAACAATTTTTGACAAAAAATGCATACAGTGATTAGACTACAAAGTAGAGTGCGAGGGTACTATCTACATGCCGAATACAATGGCTTACTAAAGTTCAAAGATATCGCATACCTATTGTCTACACGTGATAATAGTCATCAACAATTTGTAAAAAAACCCTTAACTTGGGTTCTCCCCGTTTATGAAATGGCACAAGGTTCCTTCTGTTTAAATTCGTTCAATTTGGTTGAAAACTCCAAACAAAATTAATACTTTTTCGGAAACGCGGGAATACAAAAAAAATTACTTAGGTCTATATGCGATATGAAAATTACAATCCGTATATAAAATCGCCATTCCATCTCTAGAGTATTGAAGGCTTCGTCTGGCGTACCACAAGGGAGTCACTTGGGCCCGTTGTTCTTTATTCTGTCCATTGACGACATTGTCTCCGTTGTGAGGTACTGTAAGGTCTTGATTTATGCACACGATGTTAAGCTTTTCGCTCAGATTAAATCTGTTAACGATTGTGAACTGGTACAGGGTGACCTTCAAAAATTTTACAATTGGTGCAAGAGCAATAATTTGGTACTCAATATCAACAAATGTGAGGTTATGACTTTCCATAGGAATCAGACACCAATCACTTATGATTATGAGTTCTCGGATACCTCGATTCGCCGTGTGGACTCTGTCTGTGACTTGGGAGTCAAATGTGACCACAGATTGAATTTTATCTCCCATATAAACTATATGGTATCAAAGAGTCGCTCTATGCTGGGTTTTATAAAACGTTGGTCCCGACAGTTTTCAAATCCTACCATAACATTGGGTTTGTACACTTGCTTTGTAAGACCACTTCTTGAATACGCTAACCAGGTCTGGTCTTCATTTTACGGTATACACATCGACCGTATCGAGTCTGTTCAGCGGAACTTCTTACGATTTGCTCTCAGGCACCTACCCTGGAATAATTCATTAATTCTTCCACCCTATGAGGATCGTTTAAAGCTTTTAAATATGCACTCGCTTGAGAAACGTCGTATATAATATTTAATCTATTTTGTTTAATGTTTTCTGCATGTAATTTCATCTGGTGTTTGGTTTATGTTTAGTGTAACATACTAGTACTAACACCGACTAAATGATGAAACGCATGTATTGTTGACCGTTTATTTATTAAACGTGTCCATGCAGCGAGCTTGTGTTAAGCTGGTTCTGATAGTCAAAAAAAAAAAAATATGTGTAAATAAGAAAGCAAACCAAAAAATGATCAATACTAAAATTTAGCAAAATCTTTTAGAACAATGCTTTCAATAAGTTTCTCTGGCAAGGATTAATGCCAAGGTTACATGCTTAGCAAAACTGGAGCATTGAGCATTGGCATTGAAGTATGTTAATGAGTTCCTTAATAATGGTTAGAAATTACAAATACTGGTGAAACTCGGAACTCTCGTTGTCCAAAGAATTATCTCAACACAAAATTTATCTATACGCGAACGTCTGGTTCTTTCTGTTAATTTATAAAAGCTACTCTAAGATAAAAACGGTGATTTCTTCATATTTCCAACTTGTAGGGGGCCACTATTTTAGCCACCTTGTACCTGTAAATTTCTTCAGCCGCTATTTTTACTAAGATTTGGGCAGCTACAGCTCTGAGTATGTAACATAGCTTCGGGAAGAGTAATAATTCGTCCTCATCAGCCACCCCAATAATTGATTGAAATAATATTTTCGTTGGAATGGAAATGGATTCCACGTCGCAAAAGATCCGAAGAATGTTCTCCAACTTGCTGGAGCTCTTTTATATCTCCTTCGTTTTGCTCTAGGAGTTATACAGTCACACTTTCTGCTGTTTCTTAAAAACTTGTTGGATGCCGCGATTATTCTTTGCTTTCTTTTCCTCGTTTTAGCACTTTTTGGTTTTACTTTTGGTTTTCGCCACTTAACCAACAACCTTTTTCGTTCTTCACTTTCTGCCATCGTTTTCTTCCGATAAAAAAACATACTCACTCTTCTTAACTATTGAGATTCACGAGATTTCTTTCCCCCAATAAATGTCGAGCTACTTTTATTCTCAAGTCTTCTGCCATTAAAAAAAACTGGACAGATTTTTTTCGGCTTCTCGCATTATTCTTCTTCTCTGTCACTCTCGCTCGGGGTTGTGTCTCAGCCAGGTCAGATCATGTGGTCGTCCCAAAAGTGGTAGCACCGTCACCGTGTGTCACATAGTACACACTGCTGCTAGCTTCAGTGTAGCATACTGCTGTATGCAGTATGCTACGACCATAACAATGGGGTAGGACATACGAAGGACTATATAAAATTTGCAAAGCCTTTGCAATATATGAACGACTGCAGCAAGTGCAAAATATTAAGTGTTGATCATTTTTGCTAATTTTGCTTAGGTTGCGGACCTAGTGTGAGGTTGCAAACTTAGCAGATTGTGACCAATAACGATTTGAACATTTGCAACCCAATCTCAGAACTTTTGTAATTTTATTTTGCAAGAGTGGTAGCCAAAAAATCAATTGTTTTTCCATTGACATATAAAAAATGTGTTACCGGCAACATAAAAGGTTGCAAATAGGTGCAGGTGTTCAGGCAAGTTGTAACAGCTATTCGACCGTTTTGCAGCACTTTTGTAATTGTTTTGATATTCTAATAGAAGCATTATTTTGCAATAAAAAATGGTATTGCGGGGGCGGAATGAGTTGAAAATTTAACACGTTGTGGAAAATATGAGAGTAAACATTGTTTTAAGTCTGCAGGACTTTTGGATTTTTTTTTTGTGGAAGTTATAAGGACTTCTGTTTTTCTGAATTTTTGCGCATGTTCCGGACCTCGCTGATGGATGCAAAATTAAATTTGTAGTTATTTTGCCTCACCCAACATTCCACCGAAATTTTAAAACTTTTGTAATTATTGTGAATTGGTTGTCTTTATTGACTGGCCTACAAAGGCAACGCCAAGAAATATTATCAGAAAATAAATGGGGCATAGCAAAAATTTCGAGAAATCTAAAAAATTATAAAAAATTATGTATTTAAAAATTAATTTAAAAATCTAGCGATAAAATGTGGTCATTTGTATTGAATTTCTTCAATACTTAATAAATTTTCAACGCTTAAATTATGTGCCCGCTCCGAAGATATCGTAGTATACTACGTCCATGACTAAAACCAACACATCGATGCAGCTCTACATGAAGAAAAATGCTTAAGTTTTTTTTCCTCATAGCCTATCTTTTAGTTATATAATCTAAGGCTGCAGCCTACTTCATGAACGTGTCCCTGGTGAGGCATGGAGCATTAATCGTTAAAAATATCCTTTCCATCATTTTGCTATAAAAAATAAAGATTGCAATATACATTAAACTTTTTTCAGTAACTTTCCACTCAAAAGAAAGAAGATTAGAAACATAAATACAAATACCCACTAATATCTTCCCTTTTAATTTCAGTTTCCGCCATTTTAATTTTACTTTTGACAGTTTACTGACTAGTCAGTAACAGGGTATTCCTATTATGAACTATGTTTCAATATTAGGTGACGCAATATCGTGAAATGTCTAGGAAAGTACGGTACAGAGAACAGAATACTCTCTCTCCTCTCTCTCTGTCTTTACTATAAAAATGTATTATACATTAGTCACAGAATTACGAAACAGGCTATCAGCCGCAGTGTGTTAAAATTTTAATAGGAATACCTTGTTTTCTATATACCTTGGTCAATAAAAAAAATCACTCAGTGGGGATATACACGACTCTGTGTCAGCGGCAGTGTCAGTTCTACTGAGGCGTGTAAGCCCTTGTAAGATCATCGATATTTTTCAAAACAATGCATATGAAAAACGACCAAGAGTGCGAATTCTTCTCCATAACGACAATGCACCATCACACACCGCATTTCGAATTAAAGACTTCTTGGCAGCTGCTTCAATAGTAGAATTGATGACTCTTCCGTCTTATAGTCCGAATTTGGCGCCTTGCGACTTCTTTTATTCCCTTTTATAAAAGATCAAAAACTCGTATTGATATTATTGACAGCTCTAATGGCAATGGAATGGAAGGCTCCAAAAATTATTTTCTGAGGTGGCTGCGGAATGGTGCGCAGCATTAATTCGTGTATAGAACATAAGGCGGCGACTATTTGGAAAATAATTCTGTAAAACTTAAATAGCGTCAGGTTAAAGAATTTCGACTCAGTCTGTCCAAGATGTTGTTGATATTCTGAGTTGGTAATGTTTTACTTCTTAAGTTTGAAGATGATTGAAGGAAAAATTAAAGACGCTTCGGCGAAGATCCAACTACGATCAGATCAAAACGATCCAAGAACTTTTTGTCAAATGAGTTCACAAATTTACACAAATTCAAAGCTCACATTTGTCGGCATTTGAGAAATATTTCAAGTTATTCAATTTGGATGCAATTAAATCAAACCTGCAGAGTGTTCGAAGTATTCTGACGCATTCGCAATGCAGAGTGAAGCAGAGTGGAGCAGAGTGAGCTTTAAGTCAAGAGCGAAGCTGTTCATAATACAGCGCAGAGTGAAATTCGAACTTTGAAATTAAACGTAACAAATCGCCATAACAACGCCAAATCAACATGCTTGTCGTTGTCAAAATAATATATTCGAAAAAGGAGACACTTGTTGTACCATCAAATTGCTTCGAAACTAGATAAAAATTAACGTAATTTTTTTGGTTTTTAAATCATGAAGTTTGCAAAAAATACCTCTTGTTTTTCATTAGCATTCATAAATAATGTTAAATCAGCAAATAACATTAAAACATGTTAGTTATGATAAAAAGAAGTATGGAGCTTTTCCCATGCCATCTATATGCTAGTAGTTCGAAACTCCAGTTTGTAAGCTTTCGGAAATGCCAGCGTGAAATTAGAATAGAACCTGTTTTCATGCAGCTCCACTTTGCGCTACTCTGAGCTAAGCAGAGATAGCCATATGCACTACTGCGTGCGAAAAAAAGCATGACAGTTACCACTCTACGCTACTCTACTCACTCTCAAAGTCAGCTGTTATAGCAGTTCACTGTCACTGTGCTAGAAATATTTCTTACTTTCAGGGTAGAAGTAAGAAAACAATATTATGAACTCAAGCAGTAACTTTCCAGAAAACCCAGTGACAATGCAAACCTTTTGATATTGACCCTACTGCCGCCTGAGCCTTGCCCCAATGTATCGGTTCAGTTGCAGCAAGGTAATCCTTTCATTCACCTTTTGCGACAGTCCAACGCATAGGTACGGACGTATTTTGATCCTCTACCCATAGTGCAATGGTTGCATTATAGTATTAAGATTAAAAATGTTTTATGGCCCATGTATCTACATATTTCAGCACATTTCCAGAAATCATTTATGAGAAGACTGCTTTGCACAAGAGTCTTCCCAAGAGCCCATTTCAATTGAATACTAGCATCTGTTGCGAAAGCATTTAAGAGAATTGCGAAAAATGAGGCGATAAGTCTCTGCTAAGCACGGGCAAAAAAAACAACAACAATCATCCTAAGTAGTCTTCTAACAACACAGCTGGGTAGTTGGTTTGCCTAATTGCCTCTGGATGGGAATACAATTAGTAATGTAGTGGTGAGAAAAAGCTTCGACAAAGAGACTCGAAATTGAAATGATGAAAAAAAAAATTCTTTCTTCTGCTGTGAATGATTTTACATTTCCACATAAATCCAGAAAATTATCGAAACCGAAAATTCTGAAAATAGCTTAAAAAGTTTTCCTGGAATATTTCCTATTAAATCCATTATAAAACAATCTTCACAGCAACCAATTCTCCCACACTCGCATCCCTCCTGCCGAGTATAAATAGGATCCATCATCTCACCTGGTGATAAGGATGGGTACAAAATTAGATTTGATTCGCACCAGTACCCGCTGTAAGCTATAGGATATAACTTTTATTTGATTTTGTCGGTGTGGTCTCTGATAACGACGTACTTGCTGCAAGATTTGCTTTCGAGGACCATTGATTTTCTGCTCAGCTTCGTTCAAATCGCAAAACGATAATTGAGATTTTCTTATGGATTTAGCATCTCTGCATCCTCTTCTGGTACGAGAATCCACAGGCTTGAGTAGGTATTTGTCGGATTGTTAGAAAACGAAATGGATTAGATTCCCTCAGGTGATTATCTTAAGAGTATTGCAATGCGTGGAGATGTGCTTGTGAATAACTTTGCAAACATTAAAAATCAAAAGCCTTTGAACCTGCAAGAAATGTATGAAAATCTTGAAAAGGTGAAGATTTTCAGCAGGCTGTTTGTAACTGTGACAGTATGTGTAGCTACCTTATTTTTGCGTGTACAATGTGAATTAATTTGTGGAGATAATTTTCATTTAAAATTAAATTCAAACACAATACAAATAATAAATTTATGATAAGAAATTAATTAAATTCAGGAAAATCGGAAGACTAGGTATAATATGCCAAAACTTCCAGCTTTTAGGGATGAGAACAAAGCACATCACAATAAATTTACTAATTGGCCTTCGTTGGAACCTACGCAAAATCATAGAATCTTTTTAAAGCACCAAATTCTCTGCTGTGACAAAGAGGAAAATCTAGTAATTTTGCATCTGAGAAGGATGCCAGAAATTGCTAACAGCTAAGGGTCCACCTGAAAGAAGCATTTGCAATAATACAAAGGAGCACAATAAATATATTCAACAGACAATTTCCAGCAACCATTACATAATGTTTTTAACAAAATAAAGGGACACTTATGGGTGGGTGGTAGCAGATAGATTTCATCAATTTCAGGAATGGGCGATACAGATGTCCATGTACGATTATGAAATTAAATCTAAACAGAGTTTCTGGATTTTGGGAGCCAACTAAGATTTTATTTCTATAGAAAATTAAGCAAATTATATTAATGTATTATTCCGGAATGGCAGTTACTGAGAATGAGTATTTTTGCAATTATATGGTGCAGTTAATTTATGACTGCTGTCACAGACTTAAGATGAAAAACATTTTTATAATGTTCTTTTAGCTCGACACACTCTGCACAACGGCGGTTTCCCAACTTGTTTAAGTTTTCAAAAAATACGATTTGTCAAACTCTACAAATTCTGATGGAGGCGGGCAGTTTGTAGTGCTTTGGACATGGAAATCCGGACATGTTAGCTGGTGCATTTTCGTAAGGGAAGAGAACATTATTTTCTTCAGATGGGGCCATTTTTCTATAGATTTGCGTGAAATTGATACAACAAAGTACATAATACTCTGTCGCAATGATTTTTCTCTTTTCCAGGTGTCGATAAAGATTATGCCATGCGAACTCTAGGAAATTGTGGCCATGATTTTTCTCGGTCAATGGAACCATTTTTTACGTTCTTCAGAGCACGTTCGTCAGGAATAACCCATTACTGCACTTAACTTACAGCAATTTGACATTTAAGCTTAACGAAAATTTCTTTAGCTTAGGCGTACAGGTCGCTCGTATGCGTCACTTTTCGGGGATGAGAAACACTCGGGGGCAGGAAATATTCCTCCCCGAAAAGTGATGCAAAGTTATGCATGCCTGCAGCGTGTACGCCGGGCCTTACGGACGCTTCAGGTTATTCTGAGTACCTCTGTTTTATTTAAAGGGCACGTTCGTCTGGCGTAAGTAACTTTATTTACGTATACGTCCATTTTGGGCCAGCTCTTAGATGGCACCACATCCGATCCTCATAATATCATAATTTCTAGCCTTTTATGTCTTATTGTTAATCCAATGCATACAATTTATGTCTCTTGACTCAATTGCGCATTATCGGGTGAATACTATTGAGATCAACCAAGAGCTCACAGTTTGATCATTAAATCACTAAAATACCTGGACAATAAAAACGCCTTTTGAGATTTAATAGGTATTTGAGTAAAATGAGTAGTTTTCGGCGCTGAACTGCAATAACTTCTGTATAATAATTGCATCACGGAAATACAAGAATTTTTGTTAATGCTGCCAGGTTGTTGCTTAGTGATATTCGGGGCAAAGATACCTCGAGGTTTCAAAAAATTCATATTAAAAAATTTTTAATTTTATTGATCCCAAGACTTCAGGTGAATTAGTACAGTAATTTGTGTACAACGTAAATGGAAGTGTCGGACTGTGTCACTTTCTTTGGATAAACGGTTTAAAATATGTAGCCATATTCATTCACAGGGTACTAAATAAAGCTTAAAATCTAAAATCTGGAATAGCTCAGACACTGTTCCGAATTCGAAAAAAAGAGTGTATACTTTTTTGCTGCAAATTATCTATTCTTTCACCTCTTAAAATATTTACCATTGTTATCCTAAAAATAGCCGTTTAAAAACAATATGATTTGCGGACGATCGGCAAGACTTAAGTAAAAATTCAGGTTCCAAATAATCGGTAATTCACCACATTAGTTTTTCCAGAGCTTTAGTATAAGCACACGAGACTGATCGATTTTGAGGAATATTCAACAAATTTATTTATATCTATTACTTACAAGCAGTTTGGAAAGTCCCAAATATCCCAAAATTCTTGTGATATTTTCTTCCAGTCTCATTTCTTTGGTGTAGGTGTTATGTCATTCACATTTTTGGTGATAGCACTGCAAACTTCTTTTATTGCAGAACGAACAATAAAATATCTACAGTTGAAAGCTATTGTTTGAAATAAATCCCCTGTTGACAAATCTATAATAAACAAGTAAAAAACTAGAATTGGTTTAAGACCTTAATGATACCCTAGATCAGTGACGGCGAACCTTTTTGAGAAGTAGGTCAAGTTTTGTTCATTATTTGTTTTTAGTAATAGCTTGTGGGTCACTGGCGTCACTTGGAAAGGGGGAGGATGGTTAAAAACTACTTTTTTTTTAAATTTTACATGCCTATTTGTTTTACAACTTTTACTCTCAGAGCAAAAAATAAAGATCGACGTCAAAAATTTACGTAAATGGGGTAATACCACATGAATACCACACCAGGGGCCGGATTCTGTAGCATGGAGAATTTGGGAATTTGGGAGATGAGAATTGCGTTTTCTTAGAATTCTTAATTCCCTAATTCTCCATTCCCAATTCACTAACATGGTTGGAGAATTAGGGAAAACGTAAGAAATGTGAAAAAGTGCGAATCGCCTGGGACGATTAAGGGTATCAATTTTTGTTGTAGAGGGTTGGACCTTTTTTCATATGTGAGGTACATCTGCCTATTACCTTCCACTGTCGAAATAAATTTAAATTTCTTTTTTGTAGGGGTAGTTTTTGAGGGATGTAGGAGGGTAGGTTTTCTCGAGTTTTTCCGGGATAACGAGAGAATGGAGAGTAGAAGTAGAATGTATGTGGTATCAAAAAAAATGGGAGCTCAACGCGAACAAGATAGGCTTATGAAAAGGGGCGGGGAGAGTGCGGGGTAGAAATGGGAGCTGATTAAGGGAAATTTAAAAAAAATTAAGACAATATCAGGAGCTGCAATAATTCGCAGGGGTAAGCCCAGGATCTCTAAGCCCAATAAAAAAAAAGTAAGAATTCACTTTGGTAATTAGGCATGCATGGGTATTATAGGCTATATTTTATTTCGATTAACGGTAATTTGCAGATTTGAGCGGCCTCGGCGGTAAATTTTGCTATCGCAATATTCACGGGCGCCTAACTCTATGTGGGAGGGCTGTAGAGTATTGGAATTTTTTTGATAGATTAAGGGTTTAGAGTACAAAAATATAGGTGAACAATTTTTGGGGCAGGTTGTTTTGGTGTTTTGGGGGTTGGGGGTCGTACCACCCCTCATAGGGGGTTGCTCAAACTACGTCATATTTGGTACCAAAATAAAGAGGGAGGAGATGGTAATCGAGTGGTGTAGTTTGTCGTTGATCGTTTTAACGTGATAGCTGACTTTTGAAAGCCGAAAAACAATTTTTTTACACTACGGTCATATACACCCCAGTTTCCATATTTTGCATATATTTCTTCCGTTCTTTATTTCACATCCATTAGTACTCCGTTGCGAACATTTCTGTCATGGGAAGTAAATTTCCAGGACTTACCAGTTCTTCGCAATAATGAGATGAAAATATGTCAATTTTTGTACCAAAAACGGCCAGTTTTTCATCTTAAAAAGGACTGCTACACTTCTTTTACAGTTATTTCCAAAACGGTTTATCGGATTCAAAAATTATTTACATATTTAATTAGGGGACAAAATGTAGATGCGATTTCATTCTACACACAAGCTTTACCGTGTATATTTAAAAATTTTCCAGGATCTCTTCTGTACTTGACGACGACCAAATTGATCAATTTCGCGTGATTTGTAATTTTTAGCGGGTACTTTGAGAGACAAAATCCTTGTTTCTCTGTTAGTATTGCATGGATTTCCATAATTTGTTTTTTACAATATAGCCAGGACACGCAGTGAATATATAACTAAATTTGAAATTCCTAGGTACCTAGATACCTTCACAAAACGCAACAAAAGAAGACAATACAATTTTTCCACTTACTTTTCCACTTGCAAAACACCGGAGAATTAACAAGTGGAATGGAGAATTTGGGAATTCCGTTCTCACTTCTCAAATTCTCTCTCAGTTGAAAATTTTTCGTCTTACTTTCACTTCTCAAGTTCTCCGGTGTTTGCTTGTGGAAAAGTAAGACGAAAAGTAAGTAAAGAATTCCCAAATTCTCCATTCCACTTGTTAATTCTCCGGTGTTTTGCAAGTGGAAAAGTAAGTGGAAAAATTGTATTGTCTTCTTTTGTTGCGTTTTGTGAAGGTATCTAGGTACCTAGGAATTTCAAATTTAGTTATATATTCACTGCGTGTCCTGGCTATATTGTAAAAAACAAATTATGGAAATCCATGCAATACTAACAGAGAAACAAGGATTTTGTCTCTCAAAGTACCCGCTAAAAATTACAAATCACGCGAAATTGATCAATTTGGTCGTCGTCAAGTACAGAAGAGATCCTGGAAAATTTTTAAATATACACGGTAAAGCTTGTGTGTAGGATGAAATCGCATCTACATTTTGTCCCCTAATTAAATATGTAAATAATTTTTGAATCCGATAAACCGTTTTGGAAATAACTGTAAAAGAAGTGTAGCAGTCCTTTTTAAGATGAAAAACTGGCCGTTTTTGGTACAAAAATTGACATATTTTCATCTCATTATTGCGAAGAACTGGTAAGTCCTGGAAATTTACTTCCCATGACAGAAATGTTCGCAACGGAGTACTAATGGATGTGAAATAAAGAACGGAAGAAATATATGCAAAATATGGAAACTGGGGTGTATATGACCGTAGTGTAAAAAAATTGTTTTTCGGCTTTCAAAAGTCAGCTATCACGTTAAAACGATCAACGACAAACTACACCACTCGATTACCATCTCCTCCCTCTTTATTTTGGTACCAAATATGACGTAGTTTGAGCAACCCCCTATGAGGGGTGGTACGACCCCCAACCCCCAAAACACCAAAACAACCTGCCCCAAAAATTGTTCACCTATATTTTTGTACTCTAAACCCTTAATCTATCAAAAAAATTCCAATACTCTACAGCCCTCCCACATAGAGTTAGGCGCCCGTGAATATTGCGATAGCAAAATTTACCGCCGAGGCCGCTCAAATCTGCAAATTACCGTTAATCGAAATAAAATATAGCCTATAATACCCATGCATGCCTAATTACCAAAGTGAATTCTTACTTTTTTTTTATTGGGCTTAGAGATCCTGGGCTTACCCCTGCGAATTATTGCAGCTCCTGATATTGTCTTAATTTTTTTTAAATTTCCCTTAATCAGCTCCCATTTCTACCCCGCACTCTCCCCGCCCCTTTTCATAAGCCTATCTTGTTCGCGTTGAGCTCCCATTTTTTTTGATACCACATACATTCTACTTCTACTCTCCATTCTCTCGTTATCCCGGAAAAACTCGAGAAAACCTACCCTCCTACATCCCTCAAAAACTACCCCTACAAAAAAGAAATTTAAATTTATTTCGACAGTGGAAGGTAATAGGCAGATGTACCTCACATATGAAAAAAGGTCCAACCCTCTACAACAAAAATTGATACCCTTAATCGTCCCAGGCGATTCGCACTTTTTCACATTTCTTACGTTTTCCCTAATTCTCCAACCATGTTAGTGAATTGGGAATGGAGAATTAGGGAATTAAGAATTCTAAGAAAACGCAATTCTCATCTCCCAAATTCCCAAATTCTCCGTGCTACAGAATCCGGCCCCAGGTGACACGATGCCCAGTCGGAAGTTGCCGCTGCACTGAGTATTTGAATGAACAAGGAATAAAGAAAATCACACATATGTAGATCATGAAATATTATTTATTTATAGATTGGGTATGGGTAAATTATTTGGTATAGGATCCGGTACGTTTAATATAATATTTCCAATTTTTAGTGCGTGATTATTATTATCTGCACTACTTTCAGACATTTTCCCTTTTACTTCGAAAAACAACTTTTCAAATTCATTTTCCCCGCTATGCTGCTTTGAAATTCAACTAATTCCATTTCTACATCGTGGATACCTAGGCACATAAATTCGGTTAACTCCATTGTTTTGAATTCCGTTTTAAATGGATATAAAATAAACTGAAATGTATTTTCCAAACTTTTAAATTGATTAAATCTCTCCTCAAAAGCATATTTTATGTCCTGTTTAATTAAATATTTTTTCATTGTCTTTTCTTGAACGGCACGCGTATTGTATATTGGGCTACGCGACAAAAGGATGAAGACATTTTACGACCATGTACGTCATGCACAGAGCAGAGTCCTGTAGCGTTATGATAGCGTTGTATTGTGAACAAATGTTAAAAGAATTACTTTTACAGTTAATCACTACAGCGGTGACTCTTGTGCAAGCAAATTGCAGTGAACGCAAAAGAGAATAATGTAACAAATCAAATATTTTTGACGTTTGCAAAAAATAAGTAAATTAAAAGTAAACATGAACGTCAAATTGCAAATAGCGTTATCATTGGGAGATGATGATGATTTTTAGACATTACAAGGAAATAAAGTAATGCATTGAAATTTATTTATAATCAAAGAACTTTTTGGCCCATCACACAGACCATATTGTTCTCATCAATCAAAAATTTATATATTTTCTGCTTCCATTTCCATATCAATATCACTTTGACAACACAAATTTATTATCAACAAATTTATTATCACAACTTTATTATCCTAAATACAGGTAGTGAAATAATGCGCGCTACCTTTTACTCGTGGCCGCCTCAGTGAACCCATGAGAAAGTAAGAGGAAGGCTATCTGTCAGTTGCTGTGTATAGTGAACGCACGATAGCGTTGTGTAATGACTCGGTAGTGACATTATGTCACTATTTTTCTGGCGGTGAACGCACCAAATGTCTACTTGGAAATATAATTTTTTAATTAATTCGTATTTTTGATTGCCTGTTCTCACTTTTATGGTAAAAAATAAGTTTATAAAAATCAACGCATGGATCACTTAAAAAGCCTGCGTGGGTCAGCGTCTGACCCGCGGGTCATACTTTTGTCACAACTGCCCTAGATGAATGCCCGTATGAAATTTTGTATGGTCACCCATCTGTGCAAGTTTGATTTTTGAAGTGGTTTTTCGCATATATTTCTAGAACAGTTCGTCGGTCAGTAAGAATTATTATAACCTTCATAGAATTTCATATTCCAAAGAAATTTTCAGTACAATTAAAAAATCTAGGACCGATCGTTTTGACAGTATATATAGTGAAAACGAAATTTTTGTATGGTAATCCAATGTAGAAGTCGCCCAATTGTCGAACTTTACCTTTTTTTTCTTTTTAAATGCCGTGTGAAAATGTCAGCTCTTAGTGAATGCATATGCGTGGGTGTCCAATCCATTCTGCTCTACTATAATTAATTCTATGCGTTACAAACGGAATTATAAACTTAGTATACCCTATAGATTTCATTTAGGGTATAACGAACCGACCCCAGAAAATTCTGTATATAGGCTGAAACTGAAACGCAACGAGCACAAGTTGCAAAAGAAGTTATCCTCTGCACTAATTTAAGTTCAAGAAAACTTAAGGCCTAAGCACAATTGCGACGGCAGAGCGGAAAACGACAGACGGCAGCGGGAAATTCGGTTGTCAAAACAGGCTGTCGAAAGAAACACATTGCAATGACAGTCGGTGAGCGACGATTGTGAAAGAAGAAGATACTGAAATTTCACTTATTAAATGTTTCGAGCGTTTTAAAAGGAGATTTTTATCAAGGGTACTTTAAATTATATTGAAAGAAATGCAATAGACCAAAGTGTGGAGAAAAAAACTGAAACTACAGAAATTAACTACATAAATTAAGCGCTGAAATATCCATCCAAACCACGTCTTTTTTGTCCACTTGTCTATACTGCCTGTTTTGCAAATCATAAATTGTTCTCTGATTTCGTACTTCCTCAATAAATTTTTCTTCAAAGTTCATTATTCAAAATTTACCGCGGCGTGCTACCACCTCAAAAAGACAAAACTGAATGCTAAAACAATTTGATTCAATTAATACTGTTGGTAACACTGCAGCGACGACGGCAAAATTAGAATTTGCTCAATGTCGACGGCAACATCGTCGCCCGCTTACCGTCGTTCGTCGTAATTTGGTGCATTCTGATAAGACGCTGTGCTTTTAGAAGGGTGACAGCGGAGATTCGTCGTCGTTTTCCGTGTGCCGTCGCAATTGTGCTTAGGCCTTTAGACGAAAAATACGACTATTTTCCGACTCATCTGCGTCTCGCAATATGGAATTGTAACATTACCACTATTTCAATGCACTTTCTGGAAAGCAACTAGATTACTAATCTAAAACACTTCTTTTCTATAAGAGGATATAGCTCCATTCCACCTGATGTAGTCTTTGGCCGGGTGGAATAAGTATATAAGAATAAATAGCAAACTGTTTCATCCACCGAGTACAACAACAAACAAGAATGTGAAATACGGAATCAAAAAATAAAAATAATTTTTACGGAAATTCTGAGACACAGAAAAAAACAAATTAATCCAAAAAATAAAATTAAAAATATAAAAACAGAATACTTCATTCTAAGTACATATAACTATTAACACACTAGAAATTAAGTGAAATGAGGGAGAATAATATGCTGGAGTGAAAAGTAAATATGCATACTACATAAATCCATCGAGGAACACTTTCCAAGCCATGAAACAGAATTCCTCACTACTACATGAGAGCCTTAATATAGTCCTAACATTCTAAAATATTTGCAGTGTTCCTATGTGAAACTGACAAAAGAAAAATTGTTTTTTTTTTGATAATCTTAAGCTAAGTTTCTTATCTTCCCAACCGTAATCAAATTTTTATGTCTTAACTTACAAAGTTATTGTATGGGAATGTGCCGAATCAATCTGCCTACAGATTCGGACTATGCACGGCCGCACATACACTATCGCAATATTACTCAGCTGAGAGATTTTAGGTAATCACTAATCAGTTTGGTTACTGATTATCTATTGTTGTATTGTCATCAATAGGATGACTGGATTGATGAACCTGCAACAGTGCTGTCGTTTGGAAATTTCAAGAGTAGTACAATTTGCTGCCAAAGCGGAGTTCTTTCGGAAAAAAACGGAGTACACGACTAACGAAATTTATGAATTTTATTTAATTAAATTGGGATCCTGAAATCATATTAGTGTGAATAAGACTCATTTTCATTAAAATGATTCATATGTAGATTTTTAAATAAATCTTTATATGCCTAGTATTATTACATTATTTATATTTTTTTTTATATAGAAACAACTGGTTTTTATTTTAAAATTTTCCCATGAATTTTTTTTTTCAGCAATAAGAATTTCTTAAGTTTAGTTGACAGCTGTTGATTTAAAAGATTCATTAGTTGATTGCTTTGATTTATGTAATCATACTTGCATGAAGTAAAAAGGTTCTCTCATGAAAAGCTATTCTTGAGAAAAGCATATCTGCATCTGAGACAAGTTACATCTAGATGTGAAAACCTTACAAAAAAGCGGTCGAATTAAAATGAGCTAATGACCCTCTAATAGAAAGCTCTATACATTCCTTCTCTCTCTTTCTGCATTATGCCACATAAATTCTTCGCAATGATAGCTTTCTTTGGTTGAATTAAAAGTTAAAGAGCTTTGAAAAACTGATCCGGGTTTATATTGATATTTTTTTTATCTAATTGTATGTTGTCTGTGCCTGCATAAAGCAAATTAATACATAAAAAAAAATACATAAATTTCATCATTAGTTTAATTATTTAATTATTGAAAACTTTCGAATTTTCAAAATATTAGTAGGTATTTTAATAGAGTCATAATGCAAAATTGTATTGACAACTTCAGTGGCTTTAATTTTTCTGCATTTCAAATCTTTTACAATATTTGAATCAGTAATGTGCAGAAATAATTCTGGTAGAGGAAAGCGCATAAAATTAAAAGTTATTGTGATTTTTGCATGTCGGTCCGTCCGTCCATCCTCACGATAACTCAAGAACACGTCTACTCAGAGAGCTGAAATTTTGCCTATGACCTTAACAAAAAACGTAAAATTAAGTTCGAAAATGGGACAGATCGGATAACTCCTTCGTAGGGTTGCCATGTAAAAATTTCGTTTTTCATTATGCATATAGTTGGACATTGCCTGAGAACGCGTTGACGTAGAGAGCTGAAAGTTTGTACATAGTGTTTAAAATAGTAAATATAATTTCAAAAATGAACTAAATCGAGCAACCCCTTCTTGGTGTTGCCATATAAAAATTTATCATTTTTACGTATACTGAAAACGATCAGTCTTCATATACTGAAAACTTCTTCAGAATATGAAATCCTATAAAATTGGTTATAAAAATTTTTTCTGCCCGATGAACCATTCTAGAAATATTTGCGAAAAACCACTTCAAAAATCAAACTGGCACAGATGGATAATCATACGAAATTAGACCAATTCGAGCTTTTTTATTTGTTTGCAATAAGTTTTAAACATATTTTACAAAACCCCCTGCATACAGAGCAAAAGTTTTGAACACGTTTAGTTTGTTTATTGTACGTATTACCTTTTGTTGACGACAAAACAGCTTCCACAGAATTTCCAAGAATGGTTTCTTGACATATTCACCATACTAGAAATTATGTTATCTTTATTATATAATATATTTGTTGAATTTCTAGAAATGTTCTAGATTGCCTTTGACCTTTGATACATTTGCCGTATTCATATTGCTTGTACCACAACCACTACATTTAGAAACTTTAATACTGTGTCTGCAATATTGCCAAGAATTTACTTTAGTACTTTACCTATGCATATACATTTTGGATGCCTTGACACTTACTTCTCCATTAGCGAAAGTGATTTTAATCACATTAGATCTATACTGTACCCTTCACAGTTCTGTATGAAGCTCTGTTTCCTCGGTAAATATGGAACAATTAGTAATCTATATATCTGAAAGAACGTTGAGATCATTATAAATAATGGTCGATACTCATTAGGGTCATTCCACATCGATAAAAAATCGCACTTTCCCAACCCAACCATCACCAATCTCATTTTTCTTTTGCTGAAAGTTAAGTAGTTATGAGATAAGAATACAGTTATTTATTTTTGTGCTGCGCCTCATGCTGGTTGAACTAAAGGACTCTGAAATCCTTAAAATTCGCCGATTTTTAGTCTGCTGAGTTATATTAAAAAAATCATAACTTTAGTTCTGATTATCACGGAGACATGACCTTTAGGTTATTTTAAAGATGAGGGAAAATTATAAAAATAGATGGCTTTAAGAAGAAGAAAAAATTAAGAATATTAAATATATCCTTTATCCTTGAATATCTTCAAATTCATTCCCTTAATTTTTCCTTGCTTTATTTTTAAATGAATGCTCATAATGTTGTTAGAAATGGTTAAATTTTGGGTTTGGAGACGAAAACTTTCTTTTTTTGTTTGGGGGGTCTATTTTGTTATCTTTGATCCCATAAGAATTTTTCACCATTTTTCTCAAATTAAACAAAACAAAAAAATGAACTCGCCCCGAAGATCAACTTTACTGTCGAAATATTTCCTTATTTTTTCCACAAAAGAAGACAATCTTAATCGTTGTCCGTAAAAATTTCCACAGATATGGTGTAAGCAGTAAGTTTCTTCGTGTCACAATTCACTAATTTTACATTGTTTTATTACAAAAAAAAGCAAGGTTTTTTACAACACTTGAATTAAAGTAAACAAATGATATAGTTAAATTAAATCACTAAATACCTTCGCCGAATAATAAACAAAAGCCAAACCTTCCATAAAAAATTTACTATTAATTGGATTTAGCTTTTATGAGAAGGAATATGAAGAAAATAGGAAAGACAAACGAAAAGGCTAAAAGCGACTAAAAAAAAACCGTTTTCTGGACTAAAATAGAATTTCTGGAGCTCTTCAAATAAAGAGCGTTGATTGTTCAATTCATAAACATCAATCACAGCGTTTAACGAACGAATCATAATGGCATGACTAGATAGGTGTAATAGGCCAAAACAAATCAGAGTAGTACCAAACTAACTTTTCAACCGGACTTAATAGATTTTATTACTAAAATGTACTACGAATGTAAAGTTTTAAATGGAAATGAATAAAACCTTTTAGATTATTTGCTAACAACATACATATACTGGAGTTTTAAGTATTAAGAAATGAAAACCAGAGTACTTTTATAAAAGGAGTAGGACCGGAGTACGCTATTAGTTTTCGGAGTACAAATTCGCCGATCGGAGTACAAACGACAGCACTGACCTGCAACCTTCTGTATAAGGCGGTCGATACTGCTTGTCTTCAGTTAGGCAAGCTGAATGATGATTCTTCAATGTTGCGTGTAGACGGTTAGTTGACGATACCAAAAACCAGCAATGAAATAGGCCGTCCAGAGAATCTTTAAGCTTGAACTGTGCTAAGTAAGTAGGTAATAACCCTATACTGATAGTGAATTTAAAATATGCTGAATGTCCCTATGACCGTCGGCAACGAGGGTGAATACCAGTCGCTTCTCGACAGTACATCGTTTTTGTTTTCTTCATTTACATTAACTTTAAGGATATCTTGCAGTCTTTCCGGTGTGCATTTCCCCGGAAACATTTAATTTTCAATTTATTTTTTGCTAACACCCAACCACTTTCTGTTGGTGATAATTTAATTTCTCCATTTCTCACCGCATTCTTCCATATACAACAAATATAATTGCTTCTGTATATTTGTTGCAACAGAACTGTTTTGTTTGGGGGTAGAAGACTTCCTTCGAAACATATAATAGACAAAATTATAAGCAGTTTCCTGACATATCCAAATATTCACACAGAATTCACTACATGTATAAAGGTAAAGTAGAGATTTAGCTTGTGAGACGGTAAAGGTATTGTGACAAGAAATATTAGTGTGAATGTAGCAGTGAATCTCATGAACCTTTTGCAAAAAAATATTACTTACTTCGGATATATCTAAAAAGTTTTTCTGATGTAGGCTTGCAGGATTTGTAAAATATTTCATAGCTGGCTTCGTCAACCATCACAGCTTTTGTCCGGTATATACTACAGACAAAATTTTCTAATAATGTATAATCTTGTTCATTACGATCTACTTCGTTTCCAAATTTAGAATGTCAACTGCAATTCTGGTCCACTTTCCAAAATTTTAAAAGGTTTTATTTTTCCTTTCTTGAAAAAAGGTGGGTATAGTCACATCCTGTAAATCAGTGAAATGCAGGTAGAGCTGCGCAAAGTATTTGTCCCAATTCTTGGTAAATTAAATTAACATCAATATACCAAAGAGTGTTTTTAGACAGTTCCTACTTCGATCCATACTTTTATATTATTTTTAAGGTTAGGCAGATTGTAAAGCACTATATCCGTAGACTTAATGAATCCGTAGACTTAATGAAAACTGAACTGTCTCCCTCTAAAAAGGATAAATGCAACATCATACGAGTATCTGCCTCTTCTTGAGAACTTTTCTTCTTGAATCATATTATCGCCGTTAGTCTTAAAAAGAAAGCACTTAGCCACATTTGTGATGTAAATTTCTTTTTTTGGGAAATCCGAAATTTTCAGTACTTCAACTTAGTCTGGCAAGTCTGGCGCGCAAAATGTCTTGAGCCTACATATTTGTGCTCAGGGAAAACCTCTGTTTTTTAAGACGTGCATTAAGTGGTTCTAATAAGTATTTCAATTTTGAAAAAAAGGGTGCTTTCAACATACTCACTTAGGCCGCGGAGATTTCCTGCCAGACGATTGCTTTTGACATTGCCTTTCCTTTAACTTAATACGTATGCATAAATTTTTTGGTTATATTTCACACCAAAAATTTACTGCGGGCTCTTGGTCTATCAGTTGAGATGTCGCTAGCGGATCCAGGAGACTACGTTGGAACCTACTGTCTCTATGAAAATACTACCTGGTGCTGGGGGAAGTTTCGTTATTTTTCAACACACTTTGAGTCGGTCTCTAACTTGACTTTAAATACGACTGAAAAATAATGCTTAATATATTCAGATCACAGATATGATTAGTCCGAGATGACTCTTCGTTAGTTAGAACCAGTCCCTATGACAGTCAGGACACAAGCCGACGTATCCGCGTTAGCACTGGAGTGCTGGGATAATTCAGAAGTGCCACTAATCAGAGTTCCGGAGTTCTATATCAGCGTCAGCTCTTGCTTGTTAAGCGCACTCCTGAGAGTTATCCACGGAGTGTGGATCCTGTTCAATCTGGAGACGCTCCTAAAAAAATAAGAAGCATATGGGGGATATAAATAATTGAAAAGTCCCTTGTTGTTCTGTCTCAATTGACCGGGAAATACGGCTGTCTGTATTCGGCAAGGTATTACTAGCCCGAATTAAAAAATATGATATACCTAGTTTACATGATGACTTGACCAGAATTTGGAAATACTAGAAACAGGTCAGTCGCGTCGAAACTATTTTATTATTTTGGTAAGTAAGGTATATTGTAAGTGCAGCTTTTGGTAAGGTAAGGAGCCAAGCTTAAAACTACTGGAAAATAATTTTCTTGTGTGGATAGTAGTTTAGGCTTAATGATGGCATATATAATTGTCATTGTCATTGTCTAGTCACTTTTCCATAAGAATCAATTTAAAGCCTTTTAGAGAATTGGCCTATGCTATGCCTGTGCTACAGTTGGACGAGAAAATTTGTGTTCGGGTTTTATTAGTAGAATCCAGGTGCACCCATTAAAAAACAATATCAACGCTACTGAACGCATAGTTCTAAGCTTTGCAAGCCTAGCTCTGGAATTGTTTTCTTCTCTCGTCTCTTTGCAAGACCATCCATATTCATATTCCATACTCCATATATACATTCTTGCTCATCGGAGTGTCGGTGCTAGAGCCAAGCAATGAAGCCAGAATAAAACTAATAAATACAAATACTGAAAATGTAACAAAAACCAATAACGCCTCGCTCGAATACAAAATCGACGATGCCTCAACTTGATGACGTAACCAAAGGATAACCCAGCGATGCCTCGCTCCAATGTAACATCAAGGATGCCTCGACTTGATGTAGGAAGGCCTCCGTTTTTTCTTAGAAATTTACTGAAGTTTTTCATTCATTTTGGGAGGCCAACAGGGGATGCTTAAGCCATTAACAATTTTTATGAGCGTAGTCGCGTAAATGAGCAATAACCATTCATTTCCTTTTAGAAATTTACAGAAAATGTTTCGGAAAAATTTATATTCACTCCTGGTGTTCGACTGGAGTTATTTTCAGATACAATACACATGTGTGCCGTTCACGCACGGCCTCAATAATGCATAAAAATTCTAAATAGAGAAATTTTGAACGGGTGCTCTGTGTACACTGGCGTTGTTAATACCTGAGAAGAAGTCGTGCGGGTTCTGCTAACAAATCCCAGCGAGCAATTCTCCAGTACAACCCAAGCATGCTCATGTGATATCTTTATGTCATATTATTTTTGATCATGCCTTCGTATTCCAAGGATAAACCTAATGCAGTCATTAAATGTCCCGGTTTCAAACCCCGGACGAGGCGGTTGTTTTTTCTCTTGTATTTATGATTTGATTTAGAATCGTTAAAAATAAAAGTTCTTAAAATTCTTCTCTTCTCCATCATTGACCAATTTTAACAAGTGTAAGTTCGATTCCCGTCCGGGAAAAAAATAAATATTAAATGCTACATTTAATTTTCTAAAGCATCGAGAATCAAACTTAGTAACAAGATTTTGACTGAAATATGGCAAAGCCAGCAATTTGTCTAGATGGCAGCGTACATAGTTTGGGACTGGAAGGAGAGCTTCTAGCTGATAACCAAAGATGACGCAAGGTAGCGTAGATGTTAGATCATCATTGAATCATGTTAGAATTTAAAATAACACCCAAGCTACTTACGGACTCGATTGATATGGAATAATTGTGCCATTTATATTGATAGGTAGTAACGACAAGGATTCACGTGAGCCATGACAGAAGGCAATGCACTGAGGATGGCATGGTTATGATTGAAATTGTTAACTAACGTCCACTTACTTATTTCACTCAAGTCATCATTAACGCGGAACACATTCTTCGATGAGTCGAGGGTACTCTCGTGAGCTAAATATGAGGTTTCAGGGGCCAATATTTTACCACGCAGCAGAGCGGTTTCAACAAAACTTAGTTCATTCGGAATGATGTAATTCTTTGATTTTTCTTTACAGTAAACGTTGGCCCAACGGAGATCGTGCCATAGTATTTTGGTGGATATACACTTAAAACAAAACGAAAAATTTGTCCAGTGAATTTCTCTTTTCTATCTTATAGATTAGGTTAGGTAATAAGGGTGCCGCTCGAAGACTAGCCTGTATCATTAGATCTCCAGTGGATCCATTGTGCCCCTTGACCTCATGTATAACCTTTAGACCGCCCTAGAGATCCAACCTATTTTCCTTGGAAGTCTCAGGATGTAACTGAACGCTTTACTTTGCAGCTCCCTTAGACTGGAAAAGAAGTAGCTACCCAATAGTTCACCTCTTTTATTCATCAGAACGTGTCACTCGCAAACTACTTGCTGGACGGACTCGTTATCCTCCGACAGAAATCGTTCCCCTATATCCAGTCTTCTAGCATGGTCCAATAACCAGTAATTACCCTACTATATTCCTGATAATAGCTCTAATGCCATTAAGGAGTTCTCTTGTCTTCTTCCTTGCAATACGGCAGGTTTTCCTGCTGGTCCACCGGAGGCTTGTCCGTTGATAGGCGCCCCTGATGATTTTCTCTTTTAAAGCTCCGATTGGGATCCTTACATAAGCTACCGCTGCGGAGGTATCCGTTTCAGAGCCTTTTTTTACCAACTCATCAACCATCTCGTTACCTGGGATATCATTGTGGCCAGCTACCTAACATGGGGTCATCTTGTGCCATGTAGTCAATTTCTCTAGGCTAATCTTGCATAACTGCACCAATTTTGATTTTACAGCACAATATCCAGCGCCTTCATGGCTGCATGGCTGTCAGTGTATATGCAGATGTACCGCCGCGTGGTAAATCGCTGCAAACTCTGCTTGAAAGACACTCCATTAGTCCGGCAGTCATGATAGTGGCAGTCTGTGGAGTATACTCTAGCCCCTGTGCCCGCGCTCGTCTTGGAACCATCCGTAAAGATAAAAATATCGGATATTACCACCATTTCCTTACCATCCCAATTATTCCTGGTCTGGTCATCATTGCATTGACTCCCCTACCAAGAGTTAGGAGAATGCCCAACACCCTTTTCCATCCACCAAACCCTGCTCTTGTCCTGAATACACTATTTGCCGGTACACTTCTGCAGTAGAGGTCTAGCGGAAATAAGTCATGCATGAGCACCAGTGCCGCCGTGGGCGTGGTGTGCAGACACTAAGCCATTCATATGCAAGCGGCCCTCTGGGTTCTTGAGAGCACATCCAGGTTACATTTTCTCGTCATTGCTTTCCACCAGACCGTGGAGCCGTAGTACATCCAACGTACCACACACAACACTGGGCTTTAATCCCCAGTTACCACAAAATATTCTTTTGCACGTGTAGAAGGCCACACTGGCCTTCTTAACGTTCTTCTAAGTTAGCCTTCCAGCTCAGCTTGGAATCGGTGACTCCCAGAGACCTTTTTTTTTATCTTATAACTAATCACGAAAAAGTTTGGTTTGTTATTATGGTTATTTTAATTTCAAACAATAAAATTGATTACAAATTAGATTTTTTTAGATGTTGAGTTTTGAAAAAAACGGTCCTCATGCGCTAGTCCACAGCCAACTAAACAGGGGTCCACAGCAGCATCTAGTAAATCTACAATATGAAAATTACAGGTAAGATAAATGAAACGAATCCCTTTTGGTCCTTTGAGGAGTTTAAAATATAATTATTTGTAACCATTCTTTTACATTCAACATTGATATAACTTTTATCACACGTATGTTTCATTTGGTTTGACAATTACAATTCAAAGTGTTTACTTGCAATATTTTGCTAACCATAGAAGACACATTTAGATAATTTGAGCAAAACATTCAACTTATTTTCAGGTATGTATTTATGTACGTCTAACGACAAGTGGTTTTGAGAATGTGAGTTATGCCGACCAGTTATGTATGTGCATGTGCATCTTATGTTCTTAATACATACATTCATTTCATCTTTTCATAAGTGGTTCAAATGTCTCAAAGTGAGATTGAATGAATGAATATTGCAAAAACTAAAGGTCCTCGTAGAAGACGGTTTTATGAAAGGACTTGTTTCTTATTTACTGCCGGAAACCACAGTGTTAATTACATACAAAAATAGTTCAAGGTCTTACTTAGGTTTAGTAATTCACAGGGGAAACAAACAAACGAGCATGATTTAATAAGTACATAGAGTATATAATATGTATGTTGTAGTTGTATATACAATAATATAGTCAAAATCGGTACAACAAAGTGGAGACAGTAGTAGATAATAAAAAGATTCACATCTCGGGGATTGTCTGAGTCACTTCTCCTAGATTTTAGAATATTTATTACATATACTAGAGATTTAACAAATAGTGCGTCCATTCATCTCGCGCATACATTATATAGTATAAATCCTTAAAACTTACGTCTAAAGAATAATTGCTTCAATAACTAAAACGTCTCAGGTTGTTCGAAATTACAGTTTCTTGTTTTATATTTTTATATTTTCACATGTTCAACATCAATAAATATTTATTTATCTTCTATTACATATGTATTTAGTATTTGTTTGTGATTCATAGACATAATTTCCACCTATGCGTATGATAATAAATACAATTTCAAATTTCAACGCTGTCATAGTCGTAAAATATTCAAACGTTGCTCTAAAAACACCTACAAATTTTATTATTAAATATATGTTTCTTAAATACTCGCATGTATATGCGATAAGTCTCCTTAGATTTGTTTTGAAAATTGGTACAGAGTTGGGGTAAACAACAATCACAAAATACATTTTGGCTTAAGACTAATCTGTGTTTCGATAAAATAATTATTTTGACCGTGCACAGGTTTGCTTTTTTGGGCTGTGCAAATGAGATTCCAGCAATTTATCGTTCGATTGGGGATTATTGTTTCAGTTTAAGTGTAAAATGTTGTTCGTGATTACATTTTTGAATCTTCGCTTAGATTTCATAATTGCGGAACTTATTGGCGACTTCGGAATTATCCCCGCCCCATTCGGCTTTGCGATTCCCATAGTAGAGGGCTGCTCCACCTTCTGATGCCCGACGATGAGATGGATTCGGTGCTCCAGCTGAAAGTCCACTAGTGGCACTCGCTTCAGTTTCAGTTTCTGGTAACATGCGATCTTTAGTTTTTGGTGTTGCCCAATGCATTGACTAAAGAGAAAGGATACAAAAGAACGCAATTTAACAAAATGTTGTTGATGTTGTTGTTAATTGTAATTGAAGTGTTAATGATTATAATTATAGCCTCAGAGGAAAGCAAAGACCGTACAAGTAATAAGACGATTTTGGGCAGCGAAAAGTTTAACATTGTGACACTTATACCGAGTTCCATTGATCACGTTTTCTAGCAGAAGTGTTACACTTTTCTTGCAGTGTTACACCGAAATCGTTCCATTGACCTGCACTGCTAGAAAAAGTGTATACGTTAAATGAGTCTGGTGCCGTATATATGATGCCTGTCAAAGGGGTGGGGGTTCCAAATTTTTAAGAATTATGAAAAAAAAATCATTTTAATAATGTACCTTAATCACTCTATTTCAAAGCTATAACCGACTTTGAAATTTTCCGTTTTCTCGAGAACGAATACAAATTGTGATAAATCGTTTTCAGTAAATGGAGTGACACTCAAGACTGCTCTAATGCACTAGATAAGTGTCTAATCTAAATAATATTTGACGTATATAGACGAAATTACAGATTGTATTCTTCTCGAGAAAATAGAAAATTTCAAAGTCGGAGTGTATATGCCTATTGCAATTTTTAGCCCAATAAATACATGATTAGATTTAATACATTTCTGATGTAATTTCGAGTCCATTATTCTGTTAAAACTTTGTGTTTTTTCCTAACTACGAAATCAAAATAAAGCAACATGTATGGGCGATCAGTGATAGCTGCTCGGGTGCTATTTCCCTAGATGTGTACTTTGTACCCATGTCCCTAGATTTCGCTAAGCTTTGTAATTTTGTAGGCTTGTCAACTAAAGATAGAATATTGGTGTTTCGTCACATTATAAAAAAAATTGCAATTGTGCAGAGTAAAAAGTTAAGAAATATTCAATTGAAATCTGGGATATTCCACAAAAATCCACTCCAACTTCAAGGTAGCCACCCAGATTTGAGCTCAGGACCACCAGGTGGCACAATTATCTCTAGTAGAGTTATATTCAGCTTCCCTTACATGTTTGTCACTCTTGGAATTAAACAATAGAACAACCTAATTCTTTCTCAAAATGTCTCATCATTGTTATTTACTTGCTTAGGTCTACACCATACTTAGCGCCACAGTATGATAATAATAATGTAGCTGTAGTCCCATGAATTATTACTAAAATAATTTCATTGAATTAACGTAATTCACTTTGACAGATGAACTAATTAATTTATTGATTCTTACTTGTATGTTCTAATATTGTTGACTTGCACAGAATCAAACAAGGCAATTAATTTAAATTGGATTTAAAGCTCCTTTCTGCGTCTTAATATTTCTGTATGTTCTGCTAGATAAATGTGTATACACCCTCCTCCACATGCAACATCAAAAGGAAATCAATAAATCATCCCGAGATAAAGTTAGGGTTATTATACCAGTTACCCGTATAAAACCGCATGTTGCTGTGGGGAACTGACTGGGTATATAATTGATTTACGCCTACACTTACCTGATGGACGTGCTCCTTCATGCCAAGCCAATTCTTGTAGCTGATGGATATTCCGCTATTACGCCATTTGTCATAGTTAGAGCGTTTAGCTGGGTCACAGAGTACCTCCTTGGCTTCCTGTGGAGAAAAACAAAACTTTATTAAAACATAATCACACGAAACTGATTAAAGCTTCCGCTCTTAAAGATATAAAGAAAAAGGACTAGCTAAGTTATTTCCCCACATCCAGGGACTCGCGTATGAACATGCATACAACAAAAAATGAAATGACCTCTTTCAATGACGAAGATGGAAAAGGACACAAGCCCTTTACAAAGGCAAAAGAGATAACACTGTCATCCCGTTAAGCTTCTATAAGGAAAGCTGCAGCTTACCAGTGCTCATCAGTGAAAACACTCAGAGTCTGCAAGGGTTTTTTTTACGTACATCTTATTTCCAGGAAAGTTCAAGGTAACTAACGGTTAATGAGCCTTTGTGCTCATTAGAGATATCAGGGTGGTTACTTTCATAGTCCATTTTAACCTAGTTTGTATAAGGTACCACCGAAAGGACTTTACAGATACTGCAAAAGATTCTTCCCAACCAGACAGCAAAAAACGCAATTAGTCCGTATTCGCGAATGAAGGTTACATTAGCTAAAGGGCGATGAGGCCTTTTCTCTTTTGGATAAAGTTAATTAAAAAGGAAGGCCTAATAAAGTTACGTTTAAACTGGCTTGAAGTTGAGAAACCAATTAGCACAAGAACTCAGGGTTAAGCCCTTTACACGAGGAGTAGTCCTCAGGAATATTAGGATAGTCTGTGTCAAAATGCATTAGTTACGTATTTGCACGGAATTTTATATGCATTTTTACTCCCTAAGAGGATTGGTAATTTGAATATTGTTTCATAGGAGTAAAGGTTCAAACAGGAAATTCACTACGACAATTTTAGTCTTTTTATTAACGCGCCCACTATAAGGTAAGCGAAACAATTCTTCACCGCTGACCTCTGCAGATGCGTGAACTAATAATGGTCTTAGCTCACGCTACTTATTAATGCAGTCACTGGACATGGGCTCTCCTTACGGAATTTTTTATGCTTTCAATATTTTCCTTTCAACAATGTAATATGATTCTGACGATCTGACTTTAAAAAAATGTATAAAATTTACTATGTAGTGTTAAGTACCGTTTATTGGTTCGTTGTCCCTTAACAACTTCAAAATTATTCAATCCTGAACAAGTTCGTAAGAAAAACAATTAATAATTAAAATCATAGATGTCATATTCACGCCTACCGCGACTTCCTATCTTTTCCGATCCTTTTTCGGTTTACAGTATTTAATTTTTATATTATGATGGTGCTGCTGAAATATATTCAACTTTACGCGTCGTTTTCTCGGTCGCTAATACTTTCGGTCGGCAGCAAAACGTCGTGATTTGTCGATGGGTAGCTTCAGTCGAGTAAGGGGTCCAAATAACGAGTAAGGTCTAGAATGACTGAATCTAGCTCCGAGGTACGACGAGATAGCCTTCCGTTACACTCGTAGTGACTATAGTGGATTCCGTTGTTCACGTACTACAACTAGCGCTCCATTCGGCAAAGGCGACAAGAGGATAGCTTTCCGCTTTAAGGCATTTACTCAGGTTTGATCGATTCCTGATTGCTCTTTGTTAACTTGCTGATATAGTTAACAAATTAAAAAAAAATTTAATGAAATGATATTTGACGATAAACTGAGCTTAAGCCGCCTCCGAAACTTATCTTAGACTGAGTTTAATCTAGTTATATGAAACTTGTAAAAGAGTTAAATTGAGTTAAGCTATATATTTGACATAAGCTCAAACTTTACTGGGTCAATGTCAGCTTAGATCTTAGCTTTTAAGTCCACAACCTTCTTTGACTTGATGAAACTCCCTACTCTGAGACCCCTATAGTTTGGCTCTAATCACGTACGCTACCTGTATTTTGAATTTATAAAAGTCCAAATAATTAAGACTAAACGAGATTATGAAGCTGTCCGGATTAATGTTTGGCATAGAAGTATGACCTCTGTATTATAGAAACACGGTATAAGCTGCTTTCACGAGAGTTAATTTATTACTGATCTGGTTGCAATGATTAGGCTCTCATCTCTTCTATCATATACGCTATGTATATGCCGTAGACATTTGACGTAACTCAGCACTTCACGAAAAGTCTAGACACTTCATGAAAGGTAGGCAGATAGTGTACCGGTTTTGACTTAGCTACTTTTTACACTATGTGTCTGAAATTTTTAGTCAATTCGTGAAATGCTAAAAGCCTTCACGCCGATAGTGTAATACCACCCGATATAACCAAATACTAGGAGAGGAAGATGAGTGTTGAAGGGGGAGGTCGCACCCAGACCTGCGACACACCCACCCACAACAACACACACATAAAACACCCACATACACACACATGCATATGCGCGCGGCGCTATTAGCTTAGTAGGTAGACTATGTTACATATATGTACACAAGCATCTACACACACAGATATATATAGTATTGCTATACTTTTATATTATTTTATTATTTTGTATTTTATTTTTAGCTAACTTTCAATTGACGTGGAATGTAAATATTTATTCAATATTCAATCAAGAACATATATTTTTCTGTTTTCCTGGAACTGAAGTTGGCATCTGTCTACCAATAAGAATTTAACTGGCGACAATTTGAAATTTTTAATTGGCGAATTCCTATATTCCAATAAAGCCAGGTGATATCTTGAGGTAAGGAAAATATAAATGTGGTATATCCTTAAGCGACATTAACCTGTACATAATTAATTTTGTTGAGCTTTTGTGAAGGTGCCAAGAAGAGTCGCTCTGAGGAAGAATCAAAGAAAAGGCCTGCTGTAAAAAGCTCACATATAAGGATACCGTGAAAGGGACTAAAGAGACTAAAGAAAATGAAGTATACCATACTGGAGGAGCTCTATAGGGTACCAGGAGAAGACATGAAATCAAAATTCGTGGGCTGTTCAATGAATCCAAGTTTGATATCCAATAAGTGTGCTTATTCCGGAAAAGATAGATCGCAGGCTATACCTGCGGTGTAGGAGCGAATAAGAGCTCTAACGCTGTGCGAACAAAAAAAAAAAAAAATCGAAAAATCAAGAGACAGCGTGCTGGAGCTGGCAAAGAAGACAATGTTACGGCAAAAATACGACAAATAACCCAAGCAATCAGATAAGTCTCTGCACTTTTACGTGAGGACCTGATCTTTCAATACGCAGCGAGTGTTGAGATAACACCTGTATGTATGATTCAAACCTAGTGCTGTATTTTACCTTTGCAGCAGCAGACCCAATAAAAAAATCAACTAAATAGAGTCACGGTAAAGGATCTATTGATCAATGAAGGTAAAATGAAGGTGCTAACTAATACAGGTAAGTTATAGATAATAAAAATAGTCGTAAGCTAGGAGCCCTCACCCTTTTTGCCAATATTATATAACTTTCTTTCAATTCTACAGCTCCACACAGTCGAGAGCTAGATTCGCCTCAGTATATTTCCTTCGTGACAATGAATGTGTTCCATCTATGACCGTGCAACCAATAAGAATGACGAAACGTTTTTCTCAAGAATAAAAGAAGAACGTTTTCATTTCACGGTACAACAAGCAGATGAGTGACTCAGATCGTTCATGTCAAAAAATTAGTGTATTGAAAGCCAAGAACAAAAACGGTATTTCCATTAATTGAATATTCCATTGATATCAATGTTGTAAACTCATACCAATTTCTTAGACAACGAGATTGAAAGCTGAGTAATTTGAATTTCGATGATAGCGATGTCCAAGTTATAGCAACGTCAAGTTCTAGTGTAAGAGGAAGTTCTTCCATAACGGATAAAGCCGATCCTTGGTATGATTTATGCAATCGCTGGATAGAGGCGCCAGAAAAGAGACTTATGTAGATGTAGAAATTAGTTATTGCACAAGAAAGCTTTTCGAAAATACACAAAATGTAATGAGATCTCTTGAGTACTTTGGAAAATGGCACGTAAGATTAAAAATTGGCCCAAACTATGTTATACTCGTATATGTATTTACATATATACAGGACGTTCGGTAAATAATTAAGATGGAGTATTCCACGGCATTCTTGGAGTTGTCCTAATCTCACTTTTACTCTAGACCCCCCCCCCCATTGGAGTATCCTAATCTAACTTTTCCTCTAGACACCTCCTTCCACATTTTTCAAATCACCCTTTTCCCTCAAATTCTGTTTTTTGGTTTTTCAAAGGAAGTGTAGTCACTTATGTAAATGCTCATCAGTCCTTTCAAGAATAACGCAGGATCAAAACTGGATCACTTGTTCAAAATAGGGCATTTCATCCTTATATGGATGGGGAACAAACGATGGGTTACATTTTGAGGTTCCTAAATTTTGCAAGAAAATGTAACGGCATTTTGGCGAAAAAGTCGTTAAAATTCCAAAAAGTTAGGAACTTTTTTTAATTGTTTTAACTTTCACTACCTATAACAGCCGACGGCAAGACATTGGAGGCGTGACAGACCATTTATTGGAAAGTTATTTTAAAAACAGATAAAGAAATTACTCAACATTTTTTTTTAGTTACTATTACAATCTGAATGAAGCAAGGGCCGATCGCTAATTAAAATTATTTAGAGAAATTGAAAATAGTCTGTTAATTTACCTGTAACATTTGGAGTTTTTCCTTCCCAATATCTTCTAACTACCCTACCTATCAAAATTTCTCTCATCCTTTCTTTCCAAAGTCAGTCATCACATTATGTAGGTAGGTACTCCAGGGAAGGGTAGAAATATATTCAGGGTTTTAAATATCTTTAAGTGGAGGCGTTAATTTAAAAGAACATACAAAGCCAGAACACGGTGCGCTTTTCCAAATAAGCGGTAAATAGCAGCCTCATCATTGGACACCTACTGCAGACTAATCATCCAGCGCAGAGAACAAAAAAAGCAATTCAAGAATTTGAACCAGACTCTCGTATAACAAAACCAAGTAGAGAGGCTGTGTGAATTTGGAAACCCTACGCTCCCAGAACAAGAAAATCACTATAACACCATGTACAGGCGCATTCAATAGCAATTAACATATTTATAATAACGCATACGATGCGTAGTTACAAAAAACATCGTATGGCACGACCGAAAAGACAGCGTACATACATAGTATTTTCTGCAAGGATTTGAACACAGGGACCATCGCCGAAGTTCCTGCTAATGAAAATCCAACGATTTAATTTTCCTGGCCATCGCTTCATTACAAGGAGAAAGAAGTTACGTACAAACCGAAAACAATCAAGACACTGACCAAGAAAATTTTCTCATAAAACCATTTGAACCCATTCCAATAGCCGCATTTTCACATTTCTGGAAAAAAATTTAAAAAAATTCAAAAACTACCTTGAAATTTTTGTTTGTCTGAACTTCGCATTTTTGTGCTTTTCTACAACTATCTATTCTAACTGTTCACATAGTTTCTAGTTATGTAGCTACATAATAACGCTACTCTTGCTATGATTGCCTGATCATAAATCATTTAAAATGAGCATAAATTAAATAGAAAAAACAACTGTCACTACTACTTTTAGAATCCTGAAATTTTCGAATGACCTTTGTTACTATGTCAGCAAACTTTTCTGCGAAGCCATTACAACATGCTTATAACGGACTACTGGTAACTACTGCACAATCTATCGATTTTGCTTAATTTCAAAATTCATAAGATGAAAATGGGACATTATTAGCTATTAGATCTTGGGCATACCATGTATTGAGAAGATAACTTTTTTAATAATAGGTTGAGCCCTTCTATTTATTAGCGGAATTATATCAAGGGAATTTGGATCCAATAATCCTTGTGAGACTAAGAAATTTGGTCCTCCAGTTTTCATTACATCCATGCCTAATTTTTTATATGGTACTTCTGGCATTTTATGATTTATCAGAGGTTCTTTTTAATTTGATGAGCGATTGTTTTGGCAGATAAGATAGTTATTTATCAGGCTTTTAAAGTTGGTCAATATACCAACGAACGAGCCCTACTCTTTGTTTTGTCATGACCTAAGTGGGACTTATGTAGTTCCTCTAACACAAACATTCCTAAACTCTTAAGTGCAAATATACTATCAAAGAAAAGCATCAATCCATCTTCGATTTTGCAGAGAAATTTCAAATGATCAGACAACGCTTGCTTTGATTTTGGCCATCTATGCTTGATAAACACCATCAAATCAAGTCAGCTAATGTCCTATCTTTTTTCAGTCTTCCCTTTGAATTACAGTCTTTGTGATTCGCTAATTTCATTTAACCCTGAGATATGCTTTTCAACTTCCACAACATGTTTGTCAAAGTTGTCTGGAAGACATTTTTTTCTAATTTTAACTTAATTCTTGAAGTTTCTGCTACGGATTTTTTTTTATATTATCCCCGAGTAAGGGTTTGTGGTCAGTAACAATTTCCACCTGTCAACCTAGACCATAAATCCTTTTCTATTTGGGAATAATTATTTTCGGCTTCAGACAAACTAAAGGATGCAAAACAAACTGGTGTGTCTTTCTGCATACGACAGCAGCCTAGTCCATTTTTTCATGCATCCGTTTCAATGTTTATATTTTCTTTGATATCAAAAGGTTTCCATGTGGACGCATTTTTTATCATTTCTTTTATTTTCTGTAAACACGCTTCATGCAGTTTCAACCATTGAAAGTTTTTTTTTCAATAGTTTTCTCAAAGGGACAGATATTTCTGCAAGGTTTGGAATATAATCCCTTAAATAATTTATCAAACCCAAAAGCACCTGCAAGTCTTTTTTACAGGTTGGAAGACCTAAGCTATCAATATCTGTAAGACGACGTAACTTGGGAGAAATGCCTGTTTCTGAAATCCTATGTTCTAAAAATTCTATTTCTATCTTTTTAAACTGTATTTTATTTTTGTTAAATCTAGCATTTTTCTAGTGCTCCTTTCATTATCGATACCATCGCTATATCATGATCTTCTTCTATTTCTGTTACTATTGCAAGATCTTCTATATAAATTGTTACGTTTGTTACGTCTTTGAAGTTTTCTTTATTCATCCTCTGAAATGCTTCTGGTGTAATTTTTAAACCAAATGGTAACCATTGCTTCGATGACCTAGCCCAATCCACTGCTTTGTATAGAGTCAGTTGGTCTACTTCCAGGAGTATTTTACTGCTGCACTTTATCATTTATTCTGGTCCATTAGAAATAAATCAAACTGGTCATCTTGCCCCTGAGCCCGTGTATGAAATAAAAGCTCTTATGCACCTCGTTGGTTTTTCCTTAACAACATTTTTCATACGGTCCATATTTTACTTGAAAACTTACAGCCAATTACAATACTTTGTAAAATTGACATAGGAAACTGTCTCAACCACAACGGAAGTATTATAAAAATAGGCCTCTGCCTGTGCACTCTTGCCCTTGTGATGTGAATTCGCACATCCAATAAACAAACAATTTGCAAATCAATTGAAAATACAAGAATGCACATTCTGCATTCTTGCATTATTCAATTGACCCAAAACCCTTCGCTCAATTAATCAATCACAATAAACGCGATCGATTGATTAATTGCAATTCAGCAAAACATACGCTAAACCAAATATATGTCAAAATCTTAAGAAGTGACTGTAATTGTTTACAGGCGTTTGTTTACCTTCTTGCAACCAGCGTAATACGGGTCAATTATATTACGTCACATTTTTCTGCCGGAGCTAAGCACATAAGTGCAAATATGCGGTTTAGTTTTAATGTGTATTAATCTGCATTAATAATGGCCTAGCAAATTGACGATTGTATAAATTCTGTAGCGATCAGTGATGCCAGATCCAGATTTTTATCTGGAGATTGCCAGATTTTTCAACTGTCCTCCAGATATCCAGATATTCAAACAATTTTCCCAGACTTTTGCTGAAAACTACAATTTTAGTCACATTTACCTTGAGATGATTTAATTTTCTCTCGGTAATTCGGGATTAAAATTGTATTTTCATTTTATGTGATTTTGTGTATCTACAACATAGCACAAATCAGAATTTCGCTTCGGAGTGTACCCAATCTCCTATGCACTGATGTATTAACTTCAAACGGCACATTCTAAAAAGAAGAAACATTTTTTCAAGAAGAAGATTGTGATTTGAGAATTTGTGATTGTCATTCTTTTCGTAAATCAGCACGTCAGCCACCAAGCAATTGCGGCCGGTCACAAATAAAATAAGGAAATATAAATTTTCATACCAGTAACCAGCCGTAGCATTTCAGAAAATTACTGAAATTACTTAAAATACCTAAAATGCAAGAGAACAGAAATCAGGATAGTGAACGTGGTAAAAACTAAGAATTTACTAATACTTACTTGTCAATATTATGAAAATTTTACTTTTAGATTCAAATATTGGAAAGAAACGGAGATATAAGCAAAAGTACAGCCCTTACTGGAAATCAGATGATGAGCTCAATACTTGGCTTATAGAAAAACCAAACAGTTGCGCCTTTTGCATAATTTGCAATTCGAAACTTGAAATTAAGGCAGGTAAAAGAGATCTAATTAAGCACGCAGCGACCATTAAGCACAAAAGTTTACAAATTGCCCTTAAGCAGCAACCAAAAATTACTCAAGTTTTAACTATTGCTAGTACTACGAAAGTAAATAATGACACAAAAGAATTAGAATTGCGGTTAAGCGCTTTCTGCTGCGAGCATAATCTTCCATTCACTATAATGGACCACTTGGTCAAAATTTTTAAAAATTCTAATTGTAGTATTGAAGTAACTAAAGCTTTAGCGTGTAATCGAACAAAAACTATGGCGATTACTAAAAATGTCTTAGGCTCACATCAAAAAGAGATTATTTGCGGCATTTTGCAAAGCAGTAAATTCTCACTTTGCATTGACGAATCCACTGATATAGCATCAGAAAAAACGTTAAGTGTAGTAGTAAGAGTGTCTCACAATTTTAAGATTTATGACTTTTTTTTGCATTATTGCCCGTCGTTAAAGCAGATGCAATCACTTTGCACCATGAGCTTGCAGAAATTCTAACTACCTCTGGAATAGATTACAGAAAGAACCTAATAGGCAAATTTATTTATTTTAAAATGTGTTTGCCATTCATTCCATTTATGTGCGGCATACGCATGTGAAAAATTGAATGTCTTGCTCGGGATATTTATAATTATCTCGAAAATAGCGCCAACAGAACTCATCAATTTAACCAGATACAATCATTACTCGACTTTAAACCACGTAAAATGATGCACCCGTCTCAAACAAGATGGCTTTCAATTGAAAATGTGGTTCAGCTGTTATTAGACCGATACGACTGCTTAAAAATATATTTTGGTTTCGAAGCTAATATAGATGAACTTAAAAGAGCGCAGATTATTTTAAAAAGCTTGGAAAATCCCTTCAATAAACTGTACTTACAGTTCCTAAGCTATGTGCTACCAATAGTTAACAAATTAAATAAGCTGTTTCAAAGTGAATCCCCGAAAATATTCCGGCTCCATTTGGAAATAACAAAGTTATCAAAAACCATACTGGATAATTATCTCCAAGGGTATTATTTAGAAAATATCCCAGTAGAGGACGTAGATTTCTTAAATAAAAAGTACTTCTTGCCAATGGATGACCTTTATTTGGGTGCTTTAGTAAATGCCTCATTAAGTGAACTTAAAAATAATAATTCGGAGGATATTTTCGTATTTAAAAAACATTGTGTGGGATTTTATACTGAACTGGTTGGTCAAATTTTCAAACGGTTTAATTTTAAAAATAAAATCTGGCAAAGCATCTGCTTTATTGATCCTGAAGTTGTCGTGTCGAAAAGACAATCTTCTATTGTTCCACTTTGCAAGTGTTTCCCAAATTTAATAGAAACGTCCTCCTTGCAAAATATTGATTCAGAGTGGCGAGAGCTTAGAAATATTGACTTCAGTGATTTTGATATAAGCAATGCTGAGCTATTTTGGAAAAAAGTCGCAGTAATGGAAACGAGATCTGGGGAGTTAGCATTTCCTCTTTTGGGTACTTTTGTTTTTCAATTGCTATCTTTACCAAATTCTTCCGCCTGTGTAGAAAGAACATTCTCCCAAATTAACCTAAACAAAACAAAGACAAGAAATCGATTACAGTCAAATACACTTAGTGGTATACTTTTGTCTAAAGAGCATTTGAAATTAAATAATGAAACTTGTGCAACAATAAAATTAACGGAAAGTTTAAAAAAAAATTTTCATCCGAAAATATGTATTAAATCATAAAAGCACTATGTGCAATACTTGTATAATGTATATACTCAATATAGTCACATTTTAAACGGTCATGTATTTGAAAAAAAGTACTATTTTATAAAACTTTTGTTATGTTTTTGAAGTTTATTTGTTTTAATAAAGTTTTTTGTGTTTCAGTAAAGGTGTTTTTGTTAAAATTAAAATCTCCAGATTTCTCCAGATTTTTCGAGAAAAATCTCAAGACTTCAAAATTTTTTCTCTGGCAACGCTGGTAGCGATACTCGAATAAAGAGTCAATTTGATTTCAATACTCAGACAAACAACAAGTAGTCTTTTATTGCACTTGGCATCTGCTGTTTACAGCTGCGCCCATCGTACCTACTAACGGACATCTGCTGTTTACAGCTGCGCCCGTCTTAGTAGCGGAGGTCTGCTTTTTACAAACCTTCTCCTATCTTCTCTACGGTCATCTTGGCGATACATAACGACGAGCTTTCTTCATCTTCATCTACTACCATATGGTGACCGTGCATATATATATATATACAACGCATATAAAATTATTACATGGTGACAGTAATACAACATTATAAAAATATGACACCCTATTCCTCGGCTGCGTTCAATATGTGTTAAAACAGTTTGCCACAAAAGCCTGTGCTGTGCTAGCCTATGCTGTCCTGCGCCCGACCTAGCTGTGCTCGGCTATGCTAGCCTTTGATGTACTGCGCTGCGTCGGTCCTTCTTGATTTTTCTGATGGATCTATGAACATGTGGGCTGGCGTTGTCATGCTACAAAATTTTCTTGTCATATGTATTCTCCCACTCCATCAGTTTTTCCTTCACAACTCCGTTCAAACTTACTAATTGTAGTTGGTAGCATTCATACCAGTGATAGTTTCGGAAGGCTGCAATAGCTCATAATACACCACGCATTCCAGATACCAACCTAACCTTGTTGCCATGTTGCTTAATGCACACATTTCTCATCGCCAATAACAATTCATATAAAAACTCTTTTTTTTTTCGTCATTCCAGCAAGAATTTGCACACGATTCTCTTAGTTGGTATGGCACCCAATTTCCTTGCTTGATTTTCTATTTGACATACAGCTTCTTCAAGTACCTAACGCTTGCAAATTTGGAACTTAAAATGTTTTTCGGTGACTTTCTATGCTCCTGATCTTCCAAATCAAAATTATTGTTTCTGAATTTCAGACGTGCTTACCGCTTTGTAAGTTTCCAGAAGCAAACAATGACCTTCAGCTGCACTGTTTTTTAGGAAAAAAAAAAGAATAAACTTCTCTAATGTCGAATTCTTTTCAACGAGTTCTACACCGGTGGAGTGCAGCTTTACATGTTTTTGTTTTTGTAATGCAACAACAAAAACACGTAAAGCTGCACTGCACCGGTGTAGAACTCTTTGAAAAGAATTCGAAGAGAATCTCAAGCATTTAACAAAGGAACTTGTCTGCCGAAGATAAAGCATATTAGGAGAGCCATGAGCCAACGTTCGTGTAAGATGCTGAAAGCCAAGGAGATGTAAAATTCCTCTCAAATGAAATTCTCATTTTTTCCGTGCACGTCAATCAGTAAAAACGAGTTAATGGAACAACTTTTGACGCGATGAGAATGTAATCGTAGCTCATATCCGTGTAATTTGACAGATTGAAATTTCCTGGAAAAAATATCATCACGAATAACGTAAAAATTATGAAAATTGTTACTTAAAAGATTTTGGTGTGATTGCGGATGAATTTGGTAGAGCGATAGTTGAAGATTGATATGTAATACCATAGATGGCACAAGAACTAGATGTCGCATGCCGTACTAAAGCAGAGTATACACATTGTGAAATGAGTAGTGCATTCTGAAATGGACCATAATATGTTTGAGATTGTGACGAATGCAAATGATTTTATAATAGTAGTTTTGTATACATTTGATCGACTTCCCCAACACTTCAGATACGAAAAAATATGTATCACTCGTCGTATACATCATTTCAAATGTTGTGGTCCATTCCGGAATGGACCACCCAGCCATATAAAATTTGTATACTTTTTTGGTACTGCATGCGACATCTAGCTCTTGTGTCATCTATGGTAATACTCAATGACATTCAGTTGTGACATTTCTCATGTAGATGGGTGCGTTTTTTGGTGTAACATCGCCGATTTTTCCGGTGTAGCACCAGACTCATTTGACGTACACTTTTTCTAGTAGTGCAGGTCAATGGAACAATTTCGGTGTAACACTGCAAGAAAAGTGTAACACTTCTGCTAGAAAACTTGACCAATGGAAATCGGTATTAATATGAGCGTAAAATCGGAAAACTCCTCCCATTCTCTCTTATTTACGAAAATAAATCAATTGCCATTCCGTTTCGTTGGTCGTTGCATGTAATCTTCGCTTTCACATTTTTTGTCTTATTCGTAAAATGTTCAAAGAGGGCTTGATTTCTTTCTCTTTTTGCCTTCCTTTTCTCGCCGTGTATTTAAATGGAAAACAATCGGAACACTCTTCTGTGTCCTTTATTTTAGTTATTTATTCTTTGGTGCTAGGAATTAGCGAGCATTCAACGATAAAAAAGGAGCAAGTGCTTATTTAGTTGTCAGAATAGATACATGCTGGAGTGCAGCTTTACATGTTTTTGTTTTTGTAATGCAACAACAAAAACACGTAAAGCTGCACTGCACCGGTGTAGAACTCTTTGAAAAGAATTCGACATAAGAGAATCTCAAGCATTTAACAAAGGAACTTGTCTGCCGAAGATAAAGCATATTAGGAGAGCCATGAGCCAACGTTCGTGTAAGATGCTGAAAGCCAAGGAGATGTAAAATTCCTCTCAAATGAAATTCTCATTTTTTCCGTGCACGTCAATCAGTAAAAACGAGTTAATGGAACAACTTTTGACGCGATGAGAATGTAATCGTAGCTCATATCCGTGTAATTTGACAGATTGAAATTTCCTGGAAAAAATATCATCACGAATAACGTAAAAATTATGAAAATTGTTACTTAAAAGATTTTGGTGTAATTGCGGATGAATTTGGTAGAGAGATAGTTGAAGATTGATATGTAATACCATAGATGGCACAAGAACTAGATGTCGCATGCCGTACTAAAGCAGAGTATACACATTGTGAAATGAGTAGTGCATTCTGAAATGGACCATAATATGTTTGAGATTGTGACGAATGCAAATGATTTTATAATAGTAGTTTTGTATACATTTGATCGACTTCCCCAACACTTCAGATACGAAAAAATATGTATCACTCGTCGTATACATCATTTCAAATGTTGTGGTCCATTCCGGAATGGACCACCCAGCCATATAAAATTTGTATACTTTTTTGGTACTGCATGCGACATCTAGCTCTTGTGTCATCTATGGTAATACTCAATGACATTCAGTTGTGACATTTCTCATGTAGATGTGTGCGTTTTTTGGTGTAACATCGCCAATTTTTCCGGTGTAGCACCAGACTCATTTGACGTACACTTTTTCTAGTAGTGCAGGTCAATGGAACAATTTCGGTGTAACACTGCAAGAAAAGTGTAACACTTCTGCTAGAAAACTTGACCAATGGAAATCGGTATTAATATGAGCGTAAAATCGGAAAACTCCTCCCATTCTCTCTTATTTACGAAAATAAATCAATTGCCATTCCGTTTCGTTGGTCGTTGCATGTAATCTTCGCTTTCACATTTTTTGTCTTATTCGTAAAATGTTCAAAGAGGGCTTGATTTCTTTCTCTTTTTGCCTTCCTTTTCTCGCCGTGTATTTAAATGGAAAACAATCGGAACACTCTTCTGTGTCCTTTATTTTAGTTATTTATTCTTTGGTGCTAGGAATTAGCGAGCATTCAACGATAAAAAAGGAGCAAGTGCTTATTTAGTTGTCAGAATAGATACATGCTGCTACGCCCTCTGGCATGTATAATATGGACTCACTACGTTCATAGAAATGCACTGCAGAAAATACTTTTATATAGCAGTCTCTTTCGATCGAAGCACCAAGTGCAAACTGAGAGAGAACTGTTCGTCGAAATAAGTGTTTTAAATTAATTATTTATGATTATTACTGATAAAAAGTGTTTTACCAAGGCTAATATATTCCTTAGATACTCAGCAGAAATTCGAAAGGTGTTATGAAAATCGGTTTCCAAGCTGCGCGCTTTCACTTTTTCAACTTCCCACCAATAGTTGTTTTCAATGTTGGCACCAACGTAAAACACACAAGATTATGCCCACACGAAATATAGCATATTCAGCAGTCCATATATTGTATATGTCAGAGGCTACGCCAAATAATCGAAAATCGAACAAAAACCAAGTTGGAATCGCAATTATTCAATTCGTGGTATTTATCTTATCGTAATTGCGCCTCTAAGAAGGAATGCTGGATTAAAAGACCAATATTGGAGCAGTCAAGTCAAGATCCTTAGTCATATGCATATGTACATCCGAATGCGTATACGACAACAAAATAGAGTGTGAGTGTAATGTACAGTTCCATTGCAAAAATAGTCGACAGTCTTCTTCCCTTCGAACTTAATACCAGACTCAGGTTCATTAACCAAGTTATATTCCACACCACAGTTCTCTTTGGAAGGTATTGTATGAGCTTTTTATTACAGAAAGAAACCTCAAGTGCAAGGGCAGAGTTGAAAGCGGTCTTTATATTTATTATACAGAAATACAATCGAAAGATCAATATCCATCGGAAATTCGAAACTGAGTTTTAAGCTTTTCTAGTTGACTGCTTGACTTATGTATTAGCATAGCAGGTGAAAGACGTGAACCAATTTTCCCAGTTAGATGTTCTACAAAACGTTTCAAGAGACTTCGTGCTCGCCCTGACGTTCGCTTTAAAGAGCACTTTAAGCACTTTTATAATCATTAGTTCATTAGATTCTTTCCACATTGGAAAGAAATGCGCAGGGGGAATCTTGTAGAATCTTGTAGCAAACAATATGTTATTAAACTAATTGAAATAAGTGGTGAGACTTGTGCAACATACATCAGGAAATGATGATCAATTTAGTATCAGAATTCCACATATCAGGTACCAAATAAAGGGTGTGCCATTTGTACTCAGTCGTTAGGCCGACAAAAATCATAGAGTAAAGCTGAAATCATCTCTTCTCAAAGGCTTTTTTTTTTAGCATGCTGGGCTAAGATAACTAAGATAACACAGTGGCAGCATTGAGATAAGTAGGTGAATTGACTACCAAGATACCTGGTCAGTGGTTGCGTCCATATTAAAGAAGATAGTTCAGCCAGAGATAGTAAACAACAAGGTGTGTAAATGTCAACACACAGGAAGTTCATTCCTGGCGATAATAGGTGTACAGAGTGTATTAAGATGGAGGAATGTCATCAAACAAATAGGCGAAATTAACTATACAAAATTACAAACAACATGGGGAGATTATTATACAGAGCCATTGATGCATCCCACCTATAAAACATTAGTGCAAGTAGGTTAATTAAATTAAAATATTCCAAACTATAATTTGTGTGAATTTTGTGTGCACAAATTGAAAGCACAAAATGGAGACTACGAGCGTTACCAAATATCAATGCAATGCAATTTAATCTTATTTAACAAATCATAAAAATTACAGAAAACTCGTCTAAAAATCGATCGAAATTACTCAGAAATGTTGTGAGGGGACAACTTTAAAGTTCCGGCGGTTCGAAGTAATCTTTCCTAGTTATGCTATTTGTGCTCTCTGGACAGGAAAAAGGAATTATTTGACTTCCTCTAAGGATCATATGCAGTTTTTTAATAACCGGTTCGCTTATCCAGTTAGGTATCTAGTACTTCATTATACTGGGGTAAAATACTTTTTAGAATATTAAACAAAATAAATTACAATTCAATACAAGAACATTTATTGAAAAAGCCTCCACTTTAAAGGTACGTATAACGTTGGATACATAGAATGTTATTAAGAAAGTGTAAATGCTCGCGAGAATACATCAAAAGGCTTAGAAAACTAACAAAATTCAATGAGTGGGGCATTTATATTTAAGAGCAAGAATAAGAATTAGATTACTAGGATTACAATAAGCACCAGATAGCTTCTTGGTTTTCGGAATAGTTTTTATCACATTTCTTGTTTGCTTTCTATCTTCAGCTTTATGATGGCCACGTTGTAGCCACGACTTTATAAATGGTGTTCCATCCCAAGCAGATTTATTGTCATAAAAAGTGAAATATTTTCAATCAAGAAGAAATTTCTTTTTTCAGTTTCCATACATATTGTTTATCACACTGAACGCTTGTTCAACTTCGGCCAAACTAACTGAAATAACTTTTGAAATTTACCTAGCTCCTTGAATTATTTCCGGAAAATGTGGGTTTGGTAAATCTCTGCTATCAACCAACTCCCGAAAATCATTTTTAGGGATGGAGAATTTCAATATCATGGATAAATCCTCTAATTGTTTTTCTTATCTTCTAACTAAGGCGAGAGTAAAACATTTCCTCGCCATATAGGTAGTAGGGACTGGATTATGTTACAAACATTCATAAGTTCCCTTATTTTCTTTCATTAGCTCCAGTGCTCTTACCCTTGGAACAGAATGAAAGTAGCCACCACGCAGGAAAATGTCACGCAGAAGTAAGCTATAAGGCAATGCCATTAAGTGACCGCAGTGACGTAGGCATCGTAGCCACCACGCAAAACTTGGTCGACTTTCAACTTTAGCGCAATTATCCTGTGTTGACATTTCACAGCTGATTAATATTTTGTTTGTTTTAAAATTTTGTATGCTGAACATCATGAGTTTCAAAGAAAATTTAATTATGGTGGTGAAAAATTTAAAAAATAATAATACTGTGGTACCAATTTATTATTAATTCAGTTAACAAAATTCATTTAAATTTCATCTTGACGCAGTCATCAATGGTCATTGTGTTCACAATGATTGGTGGCTACGATTTTGACACTTCTTCACCGAATTGTGCGTGGTGGATGCGATGCATTCTGTTCCAAGCATTATGAATCTCCGAATTAAGGCCTAGGCCACAAATAAGAAAAATACAGATCACCATTCACCGTACTTAAAACTGACGTCAATTATTCAGGCTAACCGACAACGCCTAACCGACAAACAAGTGCTTAAAGCTTTTCTCTCACAAGCCATTTACCAAACTATCATTTTTCAAGAGAGATGTAAAGATAAAATTGAAAGCAAGAGCGGAGGGCTGTGAGAGAGTTCAAAAACAATCAAGTTTGAAAAGTCATCGTGCGGTGTAGTGTTGCAGTCAGAAACACATAATCGTTGAGGTGCTGTATCGTAAGCGTAACCCCCGGAATATGATCTCAAAGAGAATAGAATCTCTCGTAAAAGCTTCAAAGCTCTTTTTCGATACAATGTGCTTTCAATTTCAGCTGGTGATTGAACGTCACTGATCCCCATAAGGTCTGGATATCTGGGTTTATCTGTGCCTAGGCACAATTGTGACGGCAGAGCGGAAAATGGCAGACGGCAGCGGGAAATTCGGTTGTCAAAACAGGCCGTCGAAAGAAACACATTGCAATGACAGGCGGTGAGCGACGATTGTGAAAGTAGAAGATACTGAAATTTTATTTATTAAATGTTTCGAGCGTTTTAAAAGGAGATTTTTATCAAGGGTACTTTAAATTATATTGAAAGAAATGCAATAGACCAAAGTGTGGAGAAAAAAACTGAAACTACAGAAATTAACTACATAAATTAAGCGCTGAAATATCCATCCAAACCACGTCTTTTTTGTCCACTTGTCTATACTGCCTGTTTTGCAAATAAAAAATTGTACTCTGATTTCGTACTCAATAAATTTTTCTTCACAGCTCATTATTTAAAATTTACCGCGGCGTGCTACCACTTCAAAAAGACAAAACTGAATGCTAAAACAATTTCATTCGATTAATACTGTTGGTAACACTGCAGCGACGACGGCAAAATTAGAATTTGCTCAATCTCGGCGGCAACATCGTCGCCCGCTTACCGTCGTTCGTCGTAATTTGGTGCATTCGGATAAGAAGCTGCGGTTTAGAAGTTGACAGCGGAATCTTGTCGTCGTTTTCCATCTGCCGTCGCAATTGTGCTTAGGCCTTTAATCTATCTGTTTCTCGACTTTGTAAATCTAATGATACCAGTGTCAGTTCTTCTAGAATGGCTATCATTTACGCCAGATCTTTTATAAGGCTTAAGCGAGGACTATATAATACTAAGATGTTGCAGGCATATGACCATAGAATTTAATTTTCTAAAATAGACTTGAATATCTGAAACTCAGTGCTTCGCACCCAACAAATCTTCTTAAGGTTGGTACACACTCAGAAAACAAACGCAACACGTTTGAATAGAACGCAACGCAACGTTTGAAATAGAAATTTTGTAGAGTGTACGTAAGGAAGACCTCAATTTTTCTTAGAAATTTGCTGGAAATTTTTTCTTTAGAAATTTTATTCATTATTGGAGGCACACGCGGTTCTGTATTTAACTCAAACGAATATCTTAAGTGTGTACGTCTCATCAAACAGATGTGTTTGCATTTGTATGCTTTCCATTGAAGTTGGAAAATCGCGGCACATGTCTACGCATATTATTCGTTCTGGCTTGCAAATGCATACACACTTTTCACATTTGTTTGCCACGGAATTAACAAATTCTTTGGAAAAGTGCATTTGAGACGGAACATGAGTACCACATTCGTTTGCATTTGCAACACGTACGCATTTAATCAAAAACAACAGTTCAAACACATGTGTTGCGTTTGTATGCTCAGTGTGTACTCACCTTTAGTGAAGCCCTCAATTTTTTCTTAGAAATTTACTGGATATTTTTTCATTAGAATTTGTACATTTTTGGCGACCGACATGAAATTGTTGCATCTGAAAATAACTCCATCCGGCCACTAAATGAATAAAAATTTTGCCGAAACATCTCTTGTAAATTTCTAAGAAGAAATTGAGGTCTTCTTGCTTAACTAGCGTCTACGCTCATAAAGGCCAAATGCTACAAATTCTGAAGAAAAACTATCCAATAAATTTCAAACAAAAATTGAGGCCTTCTCTACATCAGGTCGTGAAATCGTTGATTTTATATTGGAGCGAGGCATTGCTGTCGGTCTCCAATTGTGCATACAAATTCTAAAGAAAATATTTCCATTAAATTTCTATGAAAAAATTGGGGGCTTCTCTACAACAGGTCCAGGCTGTGGTGGCAGTATACAATACGAAGTTTTAATAATTTCTCAACAGAGGTGGAATCTCGGAAGGGGATATCCTTTTATCGCATCGACTAAAGCCAACTGCGTTCTGTGACTTAAACAGTGCCAAGTAATGATCCCAGAACAATTTTCTAGAAGTGAGCTGCAGCTCCTGATTTGTGTCCCAACATATTACTGGCACCATCCGAACAAAATGCTATTAGACTGTCATTTAAATAATCCTTACTAAAGCCACTTTCTTGCAAAGTAGACATTAATGTATCAAAAATTGTAACAGAGTCAGTAGAGATAATTTATTTCAAGTCAATAAATACACTAATAAGCTCTGTAACCGCCTTAACGCATTACATGCGGGGAGGGTATTAATACCTTTTACGGCGACTGATTGTTATGTGCGGGATAGGGGTCATTTCACAGCAAGTCTACCAAAAATCACGAGAAGTGTGACATGGCAATTACCAATTTTTTTGAAATTTCACATACTTGGAGGGTTTGTGAAAATTACACAATGCGTATGCGTACCTATTTCGCGGGTTATGGAATTTTCAAAATTTCGTAAAAATGCTGTCCTGGTCTTCTTTAAAAACTCATATATATTTTTTTATTTATGCTAGGACAGTGAGATTAGGCTCATTTGAAAGACGGGTTTTCAAGCTATTTAAGAAAAATAGAATGTTAAAAATATACGCTAAAAAGGACATCAAGGATAAGAATTTTATCCTTAATCCTTGAAGATCCTGGAAGACATAGTTTTGATTTTGTTCACTTTTTATATTATATACCTTATATTATCCACTAAAACATATTAAAATTTTAACTTGGGATCTCAACGGGATCAAGGACTAAAAAATCAAGAAAGTTTCATAAAAAATTCTACGTTTTAGGTACAGACTGTGATAAATTATTTTAAAGGAAAGCTTTTGGGCTTCTTAAATCCCATATGAAAAATAGATGTTGAAGACGTATTTTGTGATAAATATAGTAGTTAAAAAAAAGCGAGTTAAAAATCCGACATTTTAATTTTGTTGAACCATATCTTCAAAACGGAGAGGAGGTGAGGTAAAATTTGTACACCATTGGAGAGATCCAACGATTATCAATCTACGAAATTTTAAATCAACAAGAAGATACAGGGTGATATATAAAAACATACCCACATATTTTTAAACCCCGTTATCTCGAAAACCGTAAGGATTTTCCCCCACCTCCAACAGAATTTTTTGCTTATATAAGCATGGCCCATTCATAGCCTTCAAAAACATTTTGTTTTATTTGTAGGTAGTTATTGGTAGGTAGCATTGTCGTGATATTTTCTTAATTTTTTATTCGTTGATCCAGTTGAGATACCAATTTAAAATTTTAATATGTTTTAGTGGATAATATAAGGTATAAAATTAAAAAAAAAAATGAATAAAATCAAAAGTATGTCTTCCAGGATATTCAAGGATTAAGGATAAAATTCTTATCCTTGATGTCCTTTTTAGCGTATATTTTTAAGATAAACATAAACATAAATAGAAAAATATACATATATGAGTTTTTAAAGAAGACCATGACAGCATTTTTGTGAAATTTTGAAAATGCTAGAACTCTCGAAATACGCATTGCGTAATTTTCACAACCCTCCAAATATGTGAAATTTCAAAAAAATTTGTGATTTTCATGTCACATCTGGTACCTATTTGATATGGAATGACCCATAGATAGTGTTACCGTTTACTCGAGGCCCTTTTGGTATGGGGAAACCTACAACTGATAATGATTACATTCGCATTTTCTTTCTGCAATATAATCCTGATATTATTTTATGGGCTTTCCCTAATTATAACTGCCTACACAGGCGGTTAAAGAATAACCCAAAACATCGGAGTGCTCTTGTGATAGTTCTGTTGGTCGAACTAGACGGAGAACCAGAATTTTTCCACTGCAGTTCAGTGACGACGAAGAAGATAGTGAGGAGATTATTGAATAATGGATTGAAATAGACAATCCCCCTGTAATTAAATCGTTTTTGGATCGATCGGGTTTAAATGTTTTCCCAAACAAAAAACAATAGTGCCAGTAAGTCCTTGAATTTGTTTATTGACCACAATTTATATCAAATGATGGTAGAAGAAACTAATCGCTATCACAAACAGAATGAGGAAAAATTCAAAGACTACAAAAAAGCGAAAAAATGGACAGACGTCATTACCAATGAATTCCATAAATTTTTCGGCCTGTTGATTCTAACGGGTCAATCTCCTAAAAGTTCAGTGGACGATTATTGGATAATCGACGAATTATTGCAAGCTCCGATATTTCCGAAAACAATGAGCCGCGACAGATCTAGGCAAATATGGCAATCATGGCATTTTTCAAAAAGCGATATTACAGAGTCCAGTGAATGTTTGTTAAACCAGTATTAGACAGCTTATTGGGAAAATTCAATACTGTGTACACACCTCAAAGGGAAATTTCACTTGATGAAAGTATTATACCGTGGGGTGGAAGATTAGCCTTCAAAGTATACAACGCTTCAAAAATTACTAACTACGGGATATTAGTGAGAATAGTTTGTGAGTAAAAGAGTGGCTATATTTGCAATTTAAAAATATACTACGGAGAAGGTAAAAAACTCTCGGAGACAATTGAAGATATCCTCAGCTCTTATCTGGGAAAATGGTATCACGTGTTCATGGATAACCATTATAATAGTGTGGAAATAAACCAGGCACTTTTAAAACTCAAATCAAGAAATTGCGGGACAATTCGTGCAAATAGAGGATTACCTGATTCTTTAAAAAACAAAAATTTGAAGCGTGGTGAGACTATTTTTAGAAGAAAGCAAGAAATATTGTTACAAATGTGGCAATCGAAGGGAAAATAAGAATGATTTCCAGTACACACTCGACTGAAATTTTAGAAAGTCACAATATAGACTGGCACACTAGAAGTAAAATAATGAAACCCACCTGTGTGATAGAATACAATAAATTTATGAAAGGAGTTGATAGGGCCGATCAATATCTTTCGTATTATTCCTTTTTGCGATAAACGAAAAAATGGACTTAGCATGCAGTTATATATACTTATTAAATTATGCTCTTTTCAACGCATATTTAGTCCAACATATCAACACAAGCATGACATACAAACAATTTTTATTAGAAGTTCACAGTTTTATAACAAGTCAGTTGCCTGCGGAACTAATGGATACTGCACAGCCGGGAACATCAGCTTCGATGCAAAGGTCTCGCACATCTAAATTCGATCCGTCAGGTCGTTTATCATTGGATATGAAAAAACACAAACTAAAAACAATCGAAAGTAAGGGGAAAAAAGTGCTTGCTCAACTGCAGTGTCGTGCTTGCACGCCAAATAAAGATAAAATTTTGACTTTTTTTTGTAATACACCCCTTCACGTAGGTGATTGTTTTTATAAATACCATACTCTTAAAAAATACTAGTTTATTATGTATTTAACGAAATATTCCTATGTGTTTTTTGTACTCTTAATTTGTTTGTTTTTTTTTCGAACATTACACGTGACTCAACGTGTTTATTTGAATTTTTTGATTGTTATGCTGCTGCTCCTCAGTGAGTTTAATAGTGAAAAAATAAAATATCTCAAAAATTAGGTTATTTTATTCTGTCACTTGCCCGTTTGCTACGCTGAGGGTGAGGAAGGGGCAAATGACTGGCTGGGATGGGGGATGTGTTAGCTACTATATGAAAGAAAAATAAAGAAAAACGGAGCAGAGGGAGTGAAGTTATGAAGAAAAGAGTGGAGCCATATCCGAATTTTATTGTTAATTTTCTTCATTTTCCATTTCCCTTTATAGAGGGGGAGGGTGCATGATTGCCCAGTTAGTATGAGGAGAGCGTATCAAATAGGCGTAGCCCTTATCAGCTTCTGCAACAGAAAGGTCTAATGTCTCGATTAATTCATTAAAATAAAGTGAATCGGAAAAAACTATACCATCCGATAGTACTCAGCAAGAACTTTAATTTGATATGCGACATGCTGCTCCCTGGAAATTTTCGTTGCCCCCCCCCCCATTTTCACAGAAAAGTACACCAATGGGAAAAAAAGTTGTTCCACGCATTGTAGCTGCTGCGCTGGTTAGGCGAATCGAACAGTGAAACCCGTTTCTCAATCGGACTTAATTTACTCGAGTTATGATAGATAATAGAAAAAACTCTAGTACTACAATACTAAAGAAATCACAACGTGTAGTACTAAAAAAGTAAGTATGGCGATTGATAGAGGAACATGAATAGCGTTTTTTGGCAGTCTGAAAAAAATTCCACATATTGGCAGGGCGGGGAGGGAGGAGGGACTAAATTTTGTTCTAGTGCAATATGGGTAATCTAGGTCATTTTCAAATAGGCATTTTTTTTAATGAAGTTTGAGTACCCACATGCCTGCGTGATGAAATGGTCTAGTTAAAGTGACCAGAGTAAAAATGGCCGTTATTTTCCTCTCCCCTCCCCCGGATCGAAAATCGTAGTACCGTAAAAGACGCACGATGTACAAGTAGGAGAAACGTTTTCAGGAAAATCAAATCTGTGGATTTTTGTGTCTTCGCAAAACCGCTACACATACCAAATATCATTAAAATCGACCGAGTAGTACCCCAAAATAAGTTCGAAATTGGCCATATTCGAACTCGCTTTACCAGTCTGAGAGGACAAATTCGAAATGTTATTTTCTTAAAAAATTTCTACATCCTTAATCTTTGCAAAAACGAAAAAAAACATCTAAAAAAAAATCGTAAAAAAAATCATAAACTCAACTGAACTTTCCCTCTATAGATCTTCGAAAATTTTCGAAATTCGAACTCGAAAAGTACATATGAACTGCTGCGTTTTGTTATTTATCAAACGAAATATGAATGATAGTTGTCGGTTAAACAGTGTAGGAGGAGATAGAATTCTACGAAAACGCGAATTTTTACGCGAATGCTCTAATTTTTGCCCGCGGTAACTCATAAACAATTAGTCGCGACGCCCCGCATGTAATGTGTTTTTATATTACAACGTAAGGAGATAGCTGAAGTATTTCTTTTTCAAAGTTGTTTGTTATTCTGCTATATTTCCAAATAATTTATTAGTTATCTCTTTAGAAATATATTTTGCAATTTAAGTGCAGTAAATCTTGAATGTAAACAATTCCCACATACTACACCATTTTTAATTTGCAGTTCAATATCTTGCATTATATCTATCATGGGCCTGTTTCGTTTAACTAAACCATATAATGAAAAATATGTTTTGTCACTAATAAACATTTTTCCAGTATCAAATATGGGTTGCAATTTATTTTCTTCTGATATTTTCAGTAATTCAGTTGCTTTATTACCTACTCGTATATGAAAAAGAACGAGAATGTTTTTTAATTTTTTTGCGCATTGACTTTTGTTGAATGTGGACTAACATTTGCAGTGCTGCATTCAGTTCAAATATGACCATGTTGTTGGGTTTCTATATTTAAATTTGTAAAGAGAGCGTGAACAAATTTTAAGCCAATTGTCTTATTAGAAAAAATTATTATCCTGGATATCTATTTTAGAGGTATTTAATGAGTCAAAATTGAGTTATGCTAGGCCACATAAAATAAGTAAGTAGTTACTTAGTGACATGGGTACATATTGCACATTTTGCAGCCATCGCTGATCGTCAATATGAACCAATAAGATTTTGCTTTCTTTGTAATCCGTAGATAGAAAACACATGCAAAATTTTAACAGAAAGAGCAATTGAAGCACATTATTTGAAATAATAAAAAGAATTTTTAACAACCACTTCGGCCGACCCGGTACGAACCGGCTGAATATCAGCACTGGTCATATGTAAGTATGATGCCATCATGAGGCCCCACAATACACTGTTGCCTATTTCGCCCTAAAGAAGTCTTCGAAATATTTATTATTTTATTTGGTATCTTATAATACCAGAAAACTGAGATCTTCCATCTGCTCTATCTTTAGGGACTTCTGCTCGGCCCTACATGCATAATCTAGATCACGGGTCCTTATGATCACCATATAATTTTTTCAATAACTCACAGCACAGTACACTCCTTATAGAACGCCTCTTAATTCAATCGATTATAACCGCCTGAGCATTGTTGTCTTGCTCGCTTAGTGCAATTTTTTTATTTTTATACTTTTAACAAAATGGCATCCAAGAAAATTGTGATATCTGAAGAAAACTTTATTTTTATCTTTTTTGGTGGAAGTAAGATCGGTGAACAATTTAAGTAGACTAGAAAATAAGCCTGCTTCTATCTAGTAGTATAAATAAAAATTTTAATTTTCTGGACTGGACATAACGTATGCATGAGAAAGGAGTCGGTGCAGGCGGAGTTATGTAATGTACTTTAAATCGAATCGTATCATTCGTTTTTACTGACATAAAGAGAAGATTAGGCTTCCGAAGATTAAGTGAGCAGCAAAAAAGAACCCTAGCAAGGCCTATGCGCATGTGTTGTCATTGCACATCGTCAGCATTTCTAACATTCTCAGGAAAGTGTATACTTTCCTAATTGTATGTATTAGAAACATGATCACAAACAAAAATCGTATAAACAAAGCTCATATGATTTTGGTCACAAGTAAACTTGGAATTTAGCGCTATTTTTAAAGATTCCCCAACAGATCTTAGATGTGTTTTTGATTATCATTGCTTGCAGAGCGGTTATGTTGCACTCGCATCCTATGCAGAAATACACAATTTGACTTAATTGTTTGTATTAAGTTCTTTTCTTCCAAGTGGTCGAATCGTCGACTATACATAGCCAGTTCATCGTTGAACCTGATAGCGCAGTCCGATAGCTCTGTCTAAATAAATTTGAATATCACCTGCGTGAAGGTGAACTAAACCTTTATACGGTAATGCGCACAACTCTATGCTTGGGATATGTGAAAATTAGAAGTCAGATTTAAGTCAAATATGTCTATTCCGTCAAATATGTCTATTCCGTCAAATATGTCTATTCCGTCAAATATGTCTATTTTGTCAAATAATACGTCACCAATCCAATCAATACCTCTGTTAAATCTTCGCTTTAATTCAAGCTATTACAATATTTTTGTCCTGTTTAAATCATAGCGCATATCGCAGTTTGTTTATACGCTTGTAACTCTTAGAATATAATGTATTTACCGGAAGCACGGTCAGTACCTGACGTTTTTAATAGACTGATGAGTTGCTCCGAATGTGCGACGAACCGAAGTAGATAGAAGAAAGTCGCGAACCCACTTAAACGATCTAACGTGCATATTTTAAAACAGAGGAATAGCTATATTTATGGTATTTTTAGCTATTACCTCCAAAGTTTTCTTAGATCAATTATAACTTCTTTCGCAGTATTTATATAAATGTGGGACGTACCACAAATTTCATAAAAATTCATCGAATTTTCAATCCCCATATAACTCAAAAGGCAGTGGTAAGCGCCCCTCTCATGAAACTCTGTAAAGTAATGCTTCCACACACGCTACAACCGTCGGTCCAACTGCTGTTGTAAAACCGTTGGACGAACTATTATCCACATACGATACAACTGTTTGTTGGACCGATTTCTTCCGTACATTTGTCTACTTTTTATACTGAGTTATTAAAAAAAAAAAAAAAAGAAAATGGGCATTTTTCCGGCTGCGATAATGTCTTTGAAAAATAAAAAATAAAAATAAACGAATTTTTTTGTGTAAAGTGAATTTCTCAGGTTTGGGAAATGTAAATCATCTGCAGAACTGCCAGTTGTTTTTGAATTTTTAGCATTTTAATGTTATCTTTTGAACACACTCCGCATATTGCAAATTTTTATTACTCTAATCTCTACTTTTCATGCCCCATAATAATAAAAAAAAAGTGTGTTTTGTACAATATATGTAACAACAAAAGTGCAAGGAAAATAAAATCACCAGTTGTACAACAAGCACATACACCATACAACGGTCGCATATACAACAGCGGTTTGCTTGCATGCGCACCCAACCGATTGTTGCATGCTACGTACCATTGACTCATACACCTTACAACGATTTTACGCCGACATGGATTGGTAGAACAGTTGGACCGACAGTTGTATCGTGTGTGGCCGCTACTAATGTAGATTATTTTGTGAAACTAGAAGTTCATCTGATAGCTGATAACCAACTTCAACTGCCAATCGATGTCGGCAAAGCTCTGGTTCTTTGGAGAGTGGTCGTATAGCCGCTGTATTTTAAGCCGGACGACGTTACACAGCAGTGGAAAGTAGGTGAAGGAAAGTCAAGTGAGAGTATTGAAGTTTGACCAACTTCAAGCGAATATATTCTGTGCTCAAGATTTTTGGACGATGAGGATTTATTGACTTCAGCTGTCCGAAGTCTGTTGTTCGTTTCTTAGAGCTCATGTTGGTACACTATTAAAATTAATAGATCATTACAGAAGATAGGATTTGTATATTTTAGTTTAACACAATATATATAATATAATTCTTTTTTCGTACCCGATTTTAGGTAAATAACACCTGCAAATCTGAAATAATCTCTCACCATGTGCGCATACAAAAAATCGTTTTAAAATATTCTTCACCGTAACATTCACAGCTTTTAATATGACGACAACGCTAAATTATGTCAGGATATTGCATCAGTATTCTCTCGGAAACCACTTTTATTTTACTGTACAGAAAAGTTTTTCGTAACATTAATCACTGCATTTTACCTGCCGCTAGGTGACGATACCGCTCACAGGAAAATCAGAGCAGAGCTTAAGAAAAATTAGAGATGCCAACTGAAAAATTTGGAAGATTATGGATAAGGACGTTAAGAGGCGTTCGTGCAATGTAAGAAAAGGCTTAAATGCATGCAGTGATGGCAGCTTACAGATTTTATTCTTAGATATATCGGTAATTTTTGGTTTTAGGGACTTAGGGATGAAAGTTTCAAAAGTGACGACATTTAGGGATATTTATAGTTTCAAATAATTTATTTTCTCCAAGCTACAAAGAGCTTCTGCAAGTTGAAGAAACACTTCCACAGAATGAGAATCACTCGAGTGGACTATCCACTCCATTCCTCTATTGTATAATGAAAATTTTCAATTTGGAAAAATGCATTGTTCAGATTGCTCTTTTTCAGATGGTTTAGTGTATGTAATTATAACATAAATGGTGTTATGGAAAAAACTCTAATAAAGCACTCCATTCGTAGTGGTTCAAGCTCAGTTCGACAGCAAGATACATTAAAAAAGAAACGATCATTGCGAAAAGCAAACGGTTTATGGTCAAAAGTTCCAAGGAGAATGGTTCAAAGATTTTTAATATTTTTATTATGCTGGAATTCAGGTATTGGTAAAATTTAACGCGATGTAAAAAAAAATAGCATTTTAACGCTGGTAAAAAGTTGACGTGAATTTTGTGTGGAGAAAACAAAGTGATTTTAACAACATTTATATCGACGACGAGATTGTTGCTGCGGCAGGTCTAAGTGTGTATCATCGTCTAGGAAATCCACGGAAAAAACTAAATTAACTCGCTTTGTCAACAATCAAAGAAATGTCAAAATTTTACAAGCATTTTAATGCTCCGTTGGAGACTTACAAAAAAAAAATGGCACATCTTGCCAGTGAACTCCGTACTGGACTAGTGAAGACTTAAGTAAAATTTTTCTTGGGACTTTACCAGCGGCAAAATTTATATGGAAATGTCCCTTGAACTCCGTACTGTTTTACTCGACCACCGTACTAGGCTTTAACTCTTATTTTTTACAATAGAACAGGCTGAATTTCAAAAGGTAAAAATGATTTGGAATGATTTTGTTTGGCATGTCATGTTTCAGAATGTATTGATGGAATTCAGAATGTTAAACCAATATCAAATATTTTTCTGATGTGCATAAGCAATAGCTGACGCTGAAATAAAATTAGCTAACTCTTTTCCGCACCCTAATGTGGTATTTCCATTGTTGATCATTTGTCACCCTTATTAAAGGAAATGTTCCCTGATTCTACAATCGTAAAAGATATTCCGCTTGGTCGGACGAAGATCAACAATAACAAAAATATCTTCAATTTAATCCAGGAAAATGTTCACATTTGACTTTTAATTAAACAATATTGCTAATTAGTTTTGTACAGGAAGGATTTTCGCATTAAATGGTAAACTTAAACAGTCTGGCTAAGTTCGCGATATTTTTGCATTTGTATTTTCCCCTAGCAAAGCCTTTACAACTTTGTAATACAAAAAGTGGCAAAATTCTAAAATGCCGTTGTACTGCATCTAACTCACAGGAGATTGTTTATTTTATTTTTTAATATTCTTCGTTTCTTTGAAATAATAAATAAATAAATAAATTTTAGTTATGAAAACGCAAAATAATACTGTTTTTTAGTTAAGCCAATTCCTTAGGGAATTCTAGGGGAATCTCAGGGATTTTTCGAAGCGTCTGGTTGGAATCGTTGAATGAATGCTGCGTGATACTCACTCTCCCTCCCTTTACAATGCTTGTTTTTAGCTATATTTTCGAAAATTCCTTTTCGGTGAGCTACAATTGAAAGCATTTAACAAAGAATATATAAAGCTTTTAAATTGGCTGAATAAATTTGAAAGCACTTTGTTCAACCTTTTTATTAAATAACTTTTATCAACTCACAAACCCCTGACTAAAAAACTTTGTGTCTGAGAGCCTGACGGCCATTTATGATGAAAGAGTTTTAGGGTAGTAAACGTGGATGGATTTACATGGGGTGTTTTGATTTAGAATGAGTGATGGGTAAAATTTTCTTACGTTTTGGGTTGGGGGTGGGTTTGGGTTTGCTCAATTTGGGCCGTGTATGATATGAGTCGAGTGTCGAGTAAAAAAAGTTAAGAGAGTTAAAGAACGTTAAAAAAGTTAAAAAAGGTTAAAAAAGTTAAAAAAGGTTAAAAAAGTCAAAAAAAAGGTAAAAAGTTAAAAAAAAGGTAAAAAGTTAAAAAGAGGTAAAATAAAAAAGTTAAAAAAGAGTTAAAAAAAAGTTAGAAAAGTTAATAAAGTTAAAAAAACTTTAAAAAAAAGTTAAAGTGATTCGTGATTTGAGACTCGAGATTTGAGAGTCGAGAGTGGAGTGTATAAAATTTTTTGTTAAAAAGTAGAAAATAAAATATATGAAAAAAACTTTTAAAATAAATAATTAATAAATCGCACTAAAAAGTAAAAAAATATTTTTTCTCAGATTAAATCTTAAAAGTTTGGGCATTTGCATTTAGACAGATCTGATTATATGTAGTTATGGATGCCCTTGGAACTTTTAAAATTTAATCTGAGTTGTATCATTTTTTATTTTGCAATGAAACTTTTCTTGTGAAAGCTATTTATTTTAAAAGTTTTTTTCATATATTTTATTTTACTTCATACGTAATATTGGTAGGCATTGCTAATTTGATTAGACCGAAAGCTCACGTTACTACTAGGTACATAGTTAAATTTTTGGAAGCTGGAAATCGAGAGATAATTTTCTGCCATTCAGCCTTAATATCATGAAATAGTTCTTTTTATAAAAAATAACTTTTCTAATTTTTTTCGTTTCTATGTTGTTTCTTAAACTTCGTACAACCGATAAAATCAGAAAAAAAACTCCGTCACGATTCCGATTGAATGATAAAATCTACTCCTTGAGGTTTTTCATTTTGAGATACTCGAGCACCTTCGGATTTTTTTTTTATCTTGACGAGTGTGTGTTTGGCAGGATTCTTTTGAATGATGGCTTGAGTGAAAGACGATAAGTAGTTATCGTGTTCAAGGCTGTAATATACATACATGGGTCTGCAATTGGGGAATTCTTAAGTATGGTTAATGAAAACAAATATAACTTAAATTGCTTTTTATTTATTTGTTTTCTTTTACAAAACGACTTTACATGTAATTTAACACCTTTGCCTTTGTCGTTCACTGTAAGAAATATTAAATTTATTGCAAGCAATTGAAAAGAACATGAAGAAATTCTGTCAGCGAATCATGATTTCAAAATTGTTTTTTCTCTCAAAGGTTTTTAGACGTTTTACGTAAGTTTTGTAATTTGAGTGGTTTCGGTTGGGACGTACCGTTTTGTACATACCAGAACCATTTCACAAAATGACAATGCTTTTGTTGTCCTCTGCGATGAATATTATTTATCTGTCCTGTTGGTTTTACTAGGAAGACTATTTTTTGTGATAAATTATAATTAAAAAACAGTAAGATAATAATTCTATTCAATATAAAATTTCGATTAAAATGAATTTTAGAAGGAGGTACGAAGATAAGTATATCCCCACATTTGTCTATTCTTTTAAATTCTTATTAATGTTCAATAAACATAAGATTTTTCAATATGGTTTCTCTCCCATTTGACGACACGATAATGTACAAAAAAATATCTGCAAGGACATTATACACATATCTTACCAACACTCTCAAATCAAATGAGCTAGGCATTTGGAAAAGCTTCTTGTTATTAATCCTGATACTTACTACTGGTACCAAAATGTTGTTGTAATCACAATTTATTTCCAACTACCAACCAAATCGTATCTGCTTCTGTTAGCTCCAATATAAACTTTCCATCATAAAGTTTTTTCTGAATCAAGGGTAAATTGATAATAACATGTGAAAAAAATTAAACAAAATCTACCACTTACGTAAAAAGAAGAGGACTTTTGAATAACCATACATGGACAGATGATCCTGCACAAACATGCAGACCTTGCTCCGAATTTGTTGCTTTAGCTCCAGCGAATAATTTACCTTTTACAGGAACTGGGGCACCATACTCGGTCTTTTCGTGAATAGGGCAGTCATTCTGAACTTATATTTCCTTTTGGTATATGTGTGGTGGGCGTTGTTTTCAGACCATGAATGAGATAGATTGGAAGATTAGGTTTAATTAAAGTTGTTACAGAGAGAATTGGATTATACTGAAATGTGTGCCTTTTCAGATATACCCATAGACAGGAGTAATTTATTGAAGACAGAAAGGGAAATTACGTAAAATACTTTCAAAAACGTCATATAGGTACTCACATTTTTTTTTATAAAGGTGAGTACGAAATGAAATATTTGTCTATGACTGTTTCTTCTAAGAAGATTGAGTTCTAATTAATTTAATTAATTCACTAAGAGTGTGGGTGGACCTACCACATAGGTACCGCTTTTTTAGCTCCTCTGGAAATATCCTCAGAGGTAGTAGGATCTACATATATGATATGGCAAGTAGGATGAAATGCCATCTCGAAATGTTGACTGACTCACACACAGATGTTCAGTTCGTTTGCAATAATAGATAATAGAAATTAAGATGCTCAGTAACTTTTTAATTTTGGTGAAATTCGTGTCTCATTTTACGTGGTATTTCCTTCATATACTGCAAATCCAGCACATCCAAACATACAACAGTGTAACGGTCCGAAAACCCTTGCTTGTACTCTGTGGGAGAATAAAAGAGTTCCTTCACTTTATAAACATTTTAGTGACCCCGTCGTGAAACAGACATATCGTTGTATCAACTACGCATACTGTGTAGATGACAACCTTAACCAACATGGATCAATTGGCAAACCAGGTAAAAATATCCAGACTATTATAGATAATTACAGAAAAGACCCATCCACCCAAAAAGATCTGCCTTAATTCAAAGAAAGATTGCGCAGAATGTAAGAGGCGTTGGACAAATTCTTAGGGGTAGACAACATCATAAGAACACAGCATGGAAAAGAGCTCCACCATCAACACTTTGTGAAGGATTATTACAATTCTGTTAAAGAAATTTGCGTAGCCTACCATGAGCATATTGCGATTTATATAGATGCTTTGAAGGCTGGAGCAATGCCAGCAATAAAAAAGAACACTAGCACGAAACTTCTTATTATCGAGAAGGGATCCAAAACAATAGCCCAGGCTCTGGCACAGAGCAAGCAACAATATTCGCTCAAGGTAAACGCCTAATTTGAAGCAGAACACCCAAGAAGTTCAGAGAGTAATAAGGAAACCAAAGGGAGTCCTCACTAGCCTTACAGATGAACATCAACAGGAATCTCAACAATATTATGAAGTAAGACTAAAGACGAATATTATTGGGCTCAAATCGAACAATCGAGCTAACCAAAGCCCCAACCAAGGTAGGTTAGACCATCGAGGATAATTTTAAATAGAAAGAATGCGTACAGCAAGAAATCACTTCGCTTACGTAAAAAATGAATAAATCACACTTGCAAGCATCCAACACGACTTCAACAGACAATGCGAGCATCAAGCTACCAAAAATAGCATTGCGTAGTTTCGATGGTGACTAGGACTACCTAAAGTGGACACAGTTTTGCGTGCGACGTATACGAGTAAGGCAGCAGCAAGGCACAAAAGCTGTTTTACCTTACCAGCAGCTTAAGGGATGAAGCAAGAGCATTAATGCAACATCTTGCGGCAACTGAGAGCAAGTACGATTCAGCCCGGGATATTCTTCAGTCACTCTAGCAGAGAACAAACGAATTCTTTCACTTTACAAACAATCATCACTTGACAATTGTGTATTAAATTATGAAATTTAACAGTTGTGATGTTATGTTCTGCAGATGTGAAATGTTCAGGTAAATTTTATCTGTCTAAACAAAAGCAATTGGAAAACCTAGAAGAGACAAGTTGCACAATTTCGTGACAGGTCTATATTTAGAAATGTCGCACTTGTGTGCACTGCTTGTGCAAAGGAAAAATAACAGAACTTATCACTGTTGTGCATACTCGCTAGAAAGTAAAGATAAATTAATTAAATAACAAAGTAGAAACAACAGACGAACCACAATGCTTTACAGATATAGAGTGGATGCCATCAGGACCCCACCAGACAGGACATAACCCCAAGCTGGAAATATACCTTAAGGCGGCAGACCCAGGTTTTTAATTTGTAGAGAAGTCAAGAGAAGTTTCGTCCAGTTGTACTGCGTAAATTTTATACTAAGTTAGCTATCATTATACGAATCCCGAAGCCCAACAAGTACTGATTTCGTAAATTATAGGAGCATCTTCCTGGGGGATCAAGCCTCTTTCCAGCTTTATCTTTTAAAAAGGTACTCTGAAGAGCCGTTAATTCACAAAATCCAGAGATTTTTCCGAGTCATTACTGTAGTTTTACATTACCTTGTACTTCGTTATGGTAAAGTGATGAGCTGGCATATCTCACGCAATTTTTCCAACTTTCCTTAAAAAATTGTTGTTCTGTACACGTCCACCTTTCGATATTTGGTCTTGAATTATTATTGCATTTTATTCTCATCAGTATTTGCATCGAAAATGTTAGAACCGGAAGAATCAAATATTATCGCATTCGAGTAACATCTGCCTATGGAATATTCCGAAATTCATAAAAAGAAATTCAGCAAAGTCGGTTGCATTTGAAAACAGCGATTGGATACATGAAATTGATTCTAACGTAAGTGTTTTATTTTTCGGACCCGAAATTTCATGTGCCCTCGTTTTAGTAGTATGCGTTCTATGTGTGTGTCAAGTTGATGTAATTGCTTAGAATATAGAGACAACAGGAAGTGTTGATACATGTAAAATTCGTGTGCAGAGCGTGGCTTTTTTCAGGGTATCGTGAAGTAGGTCAGAATTATTTTGAAGAAAGAGACAACTGTATTTTCAGCTGTCAAACGAAGTTTGCCTAATTTGAAAGAATTTGAATCTTGTGAAAATAACGACTCGAGAAATCATTTTTTAGCCAAGTATATATAAAATATTATTTTGTGTACTTTACACCTATGTTTATATTAAATTAAGTTGAAATTAATAACAAAAACGATAAAATATCTAAGATTTTTTTATGTTTCAGCTGAGAAACTCCCTGGGTATCTTGGTGCAGTGGCAGCGACCAAGAAGAGCACGACTAAGAGCATTTTCGGAGGAAGCAATTGCACTATTTTCAACCATACATCTTGTTGCCCCGCTCTCTATATTGATTCTACTACACGGCTGTACTAAGCTTTCACTACAGCGGCAACAGATATTAACTAATCCAACCACAATTTGACTAGGCCAAATTTGGATTATCACACTTCCTGTACTCTCTAAATTCTAAGTGTAATTGAGTTTTTGATTGTAATTCTTCATAGGAAATTGGAGTCGGGCAAAAAGGTTGGTTTTAACGTACGAGGAAACTCTAGACATTTCCTTATTTATAATTTTCACCAGAACATTTTCATAAGAAAAGCAGAAGGTAGTTCAGCGCCGTGGGTGTGTCTGCATATACTTCACTTTTATTTATCTAGCTTATCGTCAAGAGCGAGACCAATTTTATAAATTTTCTCGCAGTTGCAACACTTGAAATGCAAATTTTTAACAATTTCTCGCTATCTTCTCAAGTCCATAAGCGAGAGGTTGAGTGCATTGTCCTTGAAAAATGCAAATGAATTTTTCAAGTTCACCTCTAAGTGAAAGCCATAGCCATTAAAACGGAAAGCTACTGTTTAATAAAGATGAAAGTGTTCATAAAAAACTTTTTCTCTTTTATTGACTTCATAAAATCTCGAAGCCATTTTGTTGGGCAATCAATCAAGGATTTCGGATGAGTTTGCTTTTGTCCGGTGTTAGGGAATAGGGGAAACACTCAATCGTTCAATTGTTCTAGTTTTGTGTATACTTTTTTGTAATAGTAAGAAGCTCGCCAAATAGCCTTCTATATAACACTTGAGCCCTATTGATACATAAAAGAGAGAATAATGGACCCATCCACCCATTAAAAATCGATGAGGACTGCGCAAACACGTAAACTTCCATTCTACTAGAGATCTCCTAAATTTCTGGGGCTTTTTGAAAAATTATTTCCCGTTCTATCCCAGGATTTAAAGAAGTCGTACAAGTTCAAATAACTACGTTTTCTTTATGCGGCTTTCAAATCAAGGTACTGGACTCATTCAAATTTCAAACTTTTTATATTTTGCTCACTTAAATGAAATGTCAGAACGCACAAAGCGTTCAAAGAACCGGGCATTTTCAGGTCCTTTACAGAGGACGTTTCTGGCTTCTCCCAACTTTCCTTTTTTTGATTTTCCTATTTTTGTCTTTTACAGCCTTCATCAAAAGAATTATTCTTTTCCCGGTACATGTCTACGAATAGGTGCTTCTTGGCGCTTATAAAAGTGCTTTTTCGTGTAAGTGTATACATATATGTATGTGTACCAATAAAAGTGCTTCGCTGTCAGTTTTTGCGCTGCCCATGTCAACTTTGTTCAATCAAACCTACCTATAAAGTAGATAGAGATAAACAAGCAAAGCTATCGATAAGTGCTTGTTTAAATATGGACGGAGCTCTCTTCTATCTCACTCTAGATGTGGGTTAAATTTTGTCCAATTAAATTTTTCACAAATGGCTGAAGGACGAGAGCCCTTTAACAAGTTGCTATTGCTTAAAGTCTACAATGTTAAAGAATGCCTGGTTTAGATTAAACCAACAACGAGGTCCATTGTTCTAAATTATTATCCTGTCGAAAATTTGGTACATTTTCAGGATATGTTCGTGGGAGAGAGCAAAAACGGCAACAACAAGGGAAAACTTTGGTGAAACATAATTAAACTTTTCACTCACAACGAGAGTTCTCCCGTTTCACATTTTCCTACTTGCAAATGAAATTGGCGTTATTTCCATGACTCGAAATGAAGCTTGGAATGACTTCTCTCAAGACCACTTAGAGATTTGCTCCACAAAAGACTGAAAGGCGAATATCCAATTGTCATATAGGGCACGCGAAGCAAATACCGTACAATTACGACCCCTGGAATTTGAATTTTATACATCAAAAAGCTTTTAAGCAATTTCTGGGTAGTATTTAGGAGGTTCAGGGACATTATCAAGAATTTGAATGAAGTTTTTGTTGTTATCTTAGACTTACCTTAAGTTTTTGAAATTTTATTTCTGCATCCTTGTCTCCACTGTTCTTATCTGGATGAAATTGTAGAGCCAGCACTTTGTACTCTGTTTGAATTTGCTCTACCTGGAAGAGCAGAAAGAAAAGAATCTATTATGTAAAGTGTTTTACAGTGCCGGGGGCTTATGCATCTATAAAATTATATTGAAATTTAGTATGCATTAAAAACGAGGAGAGTTAGTTGAAAGTGTTGAAAACCTTAAATGGAGTAAATAAATTGTTACGCATGCCATAGATTTATGTCCAGCTAGATGTTATAAAAAAACAGAAAAGCTGGGTGCCATTAAGAAATGTCTCAAGGATGAGAGCTCTCTTTAACAGAAACATGGCTCGGCTTACGATAGCTGAGCCAGGTCTTCAAAGTTTATGTATTTATTTTGGTTGTTGTTATTTCAAATGAATTAAATTTTGAGCTTTGTAAATAAGAAGAAGAAAAAGATTCGTGCAGCTGTCTAAATATAACTTTTGTTTAGAATACAAGAGGTTTATTATATTCAATTTGAACTTAAAACCTGCGCTCTATTTTAATCTGAGCCAGCCTTATAGCTGAACTTCATCTCACACAGATCATGATAAAGAATTTGTAGTGTTTCGTAAATCCAATTTGAAAATCGTTTTGCGAATTTGCATAATTCGATTTTCTATTTTTCGAAGAAAACAATCGATAGCCTGACAATCGTTAATTGAGCCGCTCACTTGCAAAATCGAATAACTCCATAAAAAAAAAGTAAGAAACATTGACACATTTTAAATTTCTTGTGAAAACAAAACTCTTTCTTATTTAACGACCTTAAAAATGTTGTCACGTAGAGTCTCATGTCAACACTTTTTATTTTTATGGCCAAGTTCTCTTTATAAACATCCCTCGTGAAGCAATAAATAATATTTTATATCATCAAAAATATATTTTTTTCACAAGAAATTTACAAAAATATATAAATGCTTCCTACGTTTTCTTTCCTGGAGTTAATCGATTTGGCAAGTGGGCGGCTCTTGTCTGATGAGAAGATTTATAAAAATATGTACAAAAAAAAATTGTAATCAGTCCGTTTGGTAATTGACGAAATTGTCAATCAGTTTCAAAAGTTTGTTCCTATTCGATCATGTGTCCCACCTGAATTTTACACTGTCAGGAGCCCATTCTACAAAACTACAAGTGTGTGCATGTCTAACAATACTTGTAGGTACTAATATTCTTGCTCTATTAGTACTCGTAGGTTCTGTACCACAAAAATTATTCATCTTCTTGTTGCATGCAACAAAGCATAAATTCTTCCATATACGTAAGATTGTATAATGAAAATATAGTTTATTAGACCCGAAAAAAAATTTCAATATTTCTAATTTTGGAAGTAGTGTAGATTTTGTATGACTCGAACAAGTAAAGTCTTAGCAATCCAACGAAAAGAAGCCTAAAGTACATATGTAGGTTGAAATTACCAATTAATTAGTTCTAACATTTAAATTAGGATACAAAATTGCTTTCAAAATTAAATATACCCAAAGAACTAAGTTACCTAAAGTAAAAACACCACGTAGTATGCACCTAAACGGCGGTGTTTTATCCTGTTATATCGCGCATCCACTAAATGCGTCACTGATGTTAGTTGGCCAGTTTCTTTAGCCATTTGCTCGGTACAGCCAGCAGCCATAAATATGATCATTTTCATATTTTGTCCATGTTATTCCGTTTGAGGTAATCACTTTAAGGTTGCATATTTTATGTCTGTTCTTTAATTATTAAGTTTTACCTCATACCAAATCCGTTATGTTGATGCCTTATTATGGGGTGCGAGTAGATTTAACGAAAATTTACTCTGAAATGCATAAGTTTCTCGGTTTTCTGCTAATTTGAATGTCTATGCTTCTATTCCTTGGATTCCTAAGTTTTTGCATGTTCGAGTCATGGAAAGTCTACGCTTCTTCCAAACTTAAATAATCTATTGAATTAAAACTTGAAATATGTTTTTTGTTCGGTTCTAATAAACTATAATTTTATCGTACAATCGTATATGGAAGAACTTAAGCTTTGCTGCATGCAACAAGTTCAAATACCGATTTTTACAGAAAATATTTTAGACTGTACTTTGAATCTACAAGTATAGGGAAATTTCAAATTTTGTACAAGAAGATAAAGATTTTGTGGTACAGAATCTGGAAGTACTAATAGAATAAGAATATTAGCAAGTGTTGTAGTTTTGTGGTGGGCCCCATCCCACAACAGGGGCGTACCGACATGGGCGACGAACTAACTTCCATGAAATCTTGAAGAAACTAAGAATTTATTGTGAGCAAATGCAAGATTGGTGAGGCTTTCATGATTTTTGACTCTCTGATCCCGTTAAAGTTAAAATTTAGGTATGCTTTAGTGGATAATATAAGGTAGAAAACTAAAAAAAAAAAAATTAAAAGTGTGTCTTTCAGGATATTCAAGGATAACGGATAAAATCCTTATCCTTGATGTTCTTTTTTGCATATATTTTTAAGATGGAGTTTTTCGTAGATATCCTATCTTTCAAATGACTCTAACATGAATAGTAAAATATGTATAAATTTTTAAAGAAAACCAGGACAACATTTTTTCGAAATTTTAACAATGCTATAACTCGCGAAATATGCAATGTATAGAGAAAATTTTTAATTTTTATTTTTGTTTTCACAAATCCTCCAAGTGTGTAAAATTTCAAAAAAATTGGTGATGGCCATGCCACATTTCTCGCCTATTTGATTTGAAATTACCCATATAAGTCCGGTGATGACGTTGCGGCACCGCATATCCATATTGCGTGTACTGACGTCCATTTTGAATTTATTTTGATGTATTTATGTGTATTGATTATCCACGTGCCGCTATATCACCGCAGCAGCACTGCACTGCCAAAACACTGATGTACGCACCAGGTCTTAAGTTTTTTTTTTTTTAATTTTGTAAAACCGTGGCACAAATTGCGTGAATTGTAAATAAATAAACAAATGTGTTCAGATGGGATCTGAGGGTGGATTATGATAAAATTTAAATTTCTTATATCATGATTCAGTCATAAAAAATGACATTTAGCGTTAAAATGTGACTTATTTTCGAAAGGCCGATTCCTAAAAAGCTGGGTGACATGACAATAATTTACTTTTTCTCATAACAATTATTGCAGCCGAAGTCACTTTACCTTAGCCGCTGTGACTTTTGTTATATTCCAATATAAAAGTTACAGACGATACCGACCGCAACTTAGTAAGTATCAAAAGAGTAAGCATCACTTTTCAACCTGCATAACCTTTTCAAATTCCCGCCAAAGATTATTTATTTGTCAGGATATTCCGATCTTCTTCGGAAATTGAAATTTTTTCAACATCATGTGCGATTACATTTTAATAACCCCACAAATCCTCTACGCATCTAGAAACTGAAGTCTGTGATATGAGGTCCATTCGTTTGCTTTGGTACATGTGTAACTCAGAACTGTCAAGTGCAATCATACACCAGCACCAGAGATCAGCTGTTTTTCAGTGTTGCCCTCGCAAAGGAATGAAGTGGTGGTAAAAAGTGTGGATATAAATATTTTGGTTCGAAGAGCCGTCCACCGGGTCAACTACTAACATTGAATTCATTTTTAATTGTTTAAAAACACTTGAATACAGGGTGTTCCATAGAGCGGGAGGTAATAGATCAACCGTTTCGGAGTTACAGGGTGATTAAGAAATTATATTAAGTTTTCACGAAACACCCTGTATCTTAAAACGTACAGGGTCTATGGTCACCGTCTAAAGCTAAATGTATGCAGAACTTCAAGGTCTGGTGTAATTCAACCTAGTGTACACCTTACAAACGAATGGTTTCGTTTAGTTGAGTGAATGGACCTACGGCTAACAGAAAGTCTTGTCTAATTGGACGTTGATAAAACCCTAGTAGATATACAAACTTCGCATACTCCTGTGCATTAAAATTTGCTTCATTACTTTCTTTTCAGGAATAATTTAATTACCCCGCAATTGTAAAATTGTCACTGCGATAATTTAAGACACGTGTCCTGTTACCCAACAATCAGAATTCCAAATTATGGTATGTGACGTTCTCCTTGCTTCGAAGTAATTTTGTCATTGTCATTTGTCATTTTAATTTAATCTACTTTTCCTCCGAACCCTTTTGGATCGACACTTTCAGACAACTTCATGCAAATATTTTGACATAAGTAGCATGCGCAGAAAATACCTTTTGTTTTTTATACAATTTTTTTCTTATTTATTATTTCTTTTTTAGTTAGTTCATCTCATTTGCTATGATTATATTTTTGTTAATTTTATTTATTTATTTATTTTTTCTGTATAATTATGAGTTGCTGATTTCCTTTTTTTTTCACTTATAGTATTTAATTTAGTTTACAATTTAATTTTCTCTTATTTTATTATCAAGTAAAAGATTTGTAAGTTTTGTAGCATTTATTTGGAAAAATTAACCAATACCAATACAAATTTGTTATAACTCCATAATATGATTAGAAATATAAATTTCTTGTATACAGAAGATATTCGGCTCTGATATTTGTAAGTTACGTTTGTGAAGTAAACTCTACAATTAGATTTAGAAATAAATTCATTATTGGAAAATTTCTGTGACGATGTTGTCTTATTTCTTTGGCTTGAAGGTGGATAATTTCGTTTGTCTTCTAGATTTCTATTTAGAAAGTCAGTGGTGTGTGATTGTGGTATGATGAGTTTTTATGTGGGCTATAGTTGCCATGTTCAATAAACATACACCCAGAAAAATGTGTCTTCGTTATTTAATAATTTTTCCACTATTGTTTTAATGTGGCGAAAATTAATAGCAATTCCTATATAATCAATTAGAAAAGGATTGTTTTAATATGTTTTCCTATATATCTTCAATAGGACGAAAACTATTACTTATCTATAAGGCAACCTTTTATTTTAATATGATATATTATTAAAAATATACACATACATACAAACTATTTTATATGTTGTACCATTTAAAGATAATAGTGCGTCCCATTAGAAATTAATAACTTTAAACTATTGAAATAACACATTAAATTAATAGGCTATCTAATAAAAGAAAAAGGTCTGTTTTAAAATTAATTTGAAGTCATATTAAATCTATGGGGTATCAGCTAAAAACAATAATATTTAACCTAAATAATGTGCTATCACATAACCTTAACCTGGCAGCACTTTAAAGTAAAACAAGCAAGATCAAGAATGTTGCTTCATTCTGCCAGCGGCTGTCATAGTTTATGCATGCGCAGTGTACTTGTGCTTTGAAGAATTTTTGGATAATTTAGTGTATAACAAAAGAAAAAAATGGAAACAAGTAATTGTGTTATTATTAGTGATCTGGAGAACTTATTATCCGAAAGCAATGAAATTGAATTTGTGTGTGGTTCAGAAGTACAAAGCTGCAGTAAATCATACGAATTGCTGGTAAACAACGACCAGGACGAATTAAAAGAAATTGTGTGTACAAACTTTGGATTCGATATCAATATCTACAACAGGTTGAAATGTAAGTAAACAGAAGTTTTTTTTATATATGTAGGTTCTAGCCAAATTTTACGGAGCAATTGATTGGAATTTTCAATGTTTGCTAATTTTGTGGTTGGGGCGTTGACTTTGTCCTATTTTCTATAACATTATCAAAAGTTCGATTTCTTTATTTATTAGAACCTGTGTTTCTTTGTGCAAACATAAGGAAAAGTTCTTAAAATTGTTTTATACGCATAATTATTGTTCCACTTGATCTGAGATATTTGGCTACTTTATTTATTATATTTATATTTTATTTCATTGCATGAGACTATAGTCAGCCTAGTTTAGGAAGAAAATTGTGATTCTTTATTTTAGCTTGCGGAATGAATGTGGAGAGTTTGAAAGTCATAACGGATTCGGATGTTAATGAATTATTCCCAGTTACACAGCTAGGAACAAGAGCATTATTTAAATTCCAATTAAAAAAATGGAGGATGGAAACAGTAAACAATTCTGATATTTTTTATATATAAATGAGTTCTTAATATGAGCATTCATACGTACATTCTAGGCAGATACATTATCTGTTAATAGTTACTGCCGAAATTGGGTTGCAAATAGTTCATCTGCGGTAACCTCTCCATCAGATTCCGCTATCAGTGAAGGATTAATGTGCAGTCAAAAGTCAATTTTAGCGGAGCTTTTGAGAACACCTGTTGGTAAAAGAATAACCGAATTTTATGAAAGTAATGGGTCATTGGATAAAACTAACCGGGATCTTCTAATTAATATGATTGTTGCCTTTTTCACGGAACGGAATCGAAAAATACATATGAAAGACATTCAAGAATTCAGCAAAGCAATTCAAGCTAATTTTACAACTGAAAATATTGTAAGTTTAATACAGGATAGTCAATATCATTATTGTCATAATAACTTGAACAACCACTTAAATGAAATGCATGTAAATCTATAATTTCTATAGGAATATTATTACATGAACAGAGGTCCGGGAAAAAATCCCACGGGAAAATTGCACGACAAAGCCGTAAATGCTCGAGTAAAAATAGCTAAGCGTAAATCCAGCTTAAAGCAGGTTTCTAACACATTACAACCTTCGTTGTCATCTGACATTGCTGAGGATACTTTTGAGCCAAGTTTGAGTAATTCGACTTATCGTGTTTATGACCACTTACATGTGAGGAATTATGAGAACTAAGAACTAAACTATTTAGTTATCCAATTATTATTTCATTAAAAAACAAACAAATATCCCAATTATAAAAACACCGCATTACTTCTTTTAAACAAATGTTCGTAGTTATATATCGCAAAGATTTGTTATTTTTTTTCCTAAAATAGTGTAATATTATAGTGTCAATAGTTTTCATTTTTCCTTTCATTTCAAATTTATTTCTACCATTTTCAATTTTTACTTTTCGTGCATGACTCATTTGCTTTCACACTTAGCTGAGGACGAACTTGAAAATGAGTTGTGGCTAAAACACAACAATGAACCCTGGGATACTGTTCTAGAAAAATGGGAAAAGGTTTTTAATCTTAGGCATACTTATATTAAGAAAAACGGCAAGGACATATTTAAGAAATGGCCACTGTATAAGCATAGTAGTGGACATTCTCTAGTAAGTCTAGAACTTTTTATTGACTCCTTTTTATTACATTTTTTTTTAAATTTTTGTGAAGTATGAAAACGCTTATAAGTAAAATCGTAAGAATCTACTTTAAAGTTCTTCCATCTTCATTTTGTTTACACTATTTTATAATTTTAAAATTCACAAAATATGGTTAATTGCATGTTGTGAATATAGACAAAAGCTTAAACTGGAAGGAAATACTGTAATAAAAGATATTTTTTACAGATTGAAATTGATTACAAGTATATACATCCAGGCACAGAATACCACCTTTTAAAAAAGTGGGATTCATTCTCTCGAAATATCATTCCCTTTTACAAAGAGAACATAAAGGACTCTGCTTCTCGTAAACTTCTCAATGTTCTTAGCAGTGACATTGATAATGGTATGCATCAACATGTTTATTATTCATTTATGATATAACAAAATTATTTTTTCACTATTATAGACTCACGTGACTGTATCCTATTTTTATTACTACATGCAGTTCTAAAACCATCAGCAGTAGTTATTTCAAGAAGTAACAACAAACGATCTCGGTGGAAGCCATCTATTATCGATGCTCAGCAATCAACTTTATTACATTCTCCGACAGTTAACGACTACGGAGGACGACTCGAAAAACTTCGTGAAAAATATTTAGAGAAAGGTTTGACTTTACAGCCGCTAATACTTGTAACTGGCGAGGAAATAAGTAAGCTTAATTCCTTTTATAGCGCGTACGATGGAATTTTATACAAATTCAATTCCGATGATTTTGGTGTGGATAATCCACTAGGCTCACATTGTAAAGAGCATTCTATATGCGGACTATACTATACTTTTCCAACAATACCAAAGCATTACTTATCAAAGCTTAACAACATATTTGTCGCTGGATTATTCAAAACAAAAGATAGAACGAACTTCGGTAATTTATTAACTCTTAAGCCATTTATTGAAGAAATAAAACGAATGGAGGAGAGCGGTATAATTATTGAAGTAGATGGGGTGCAAAAATGCATTTACTTTGTCTTGGCCTTGATTGTTGGTGACAATCTTGGCCTTAATTCTATTTTAGGCTTTACTAGCAGTTTCAATTCAAATTATTACTGCCGTTCTTGTAAGCAACCTAAAATGTTCATGCAAAAAGATACAAAAGAATGTAAAATTAGCCTACGAAATCGGGAAAATTATGATTCTGATGTTGCTTTGCAGGACGAAAAACTGACAGGAATCCATGAAAATTGCGTATTTAATTCAATTCAATCATTTCATGTTGTTGATAATATTTGCTTTGACATCATGCACGACCTCTTTGAAGGAATTTGCAGATACGATTTGTCTAAAATTTTACTCCATTTTATAACATCTTACAAGTATTTTTCCATTGATGAATTAAATTATCGCAAGCAAATGTTTTGTTACGGTGAAACAGAAATAGGAAACATTTCTCCACCATTGCAGATAAATTTTTTAAAATCTAATACATTTAAAATGACAGCCCGCGAAATGATGACGTTTGTTAATTTTATGCCATTAATGATTGGCGATTTGATACCCGAAAATGATAAAGTTTGGCATTTTTTTTTAATTTTACTAAAAGTAATTGATATTCTTATGTTACCAGTTATAACTCATTCTGATATAAAAAATCTTAATTATCTGATATCTGAGCATAACGCTCTTTATATTAAGCTTTTTAATGACACGCTTAAGCCAAAGTTCCATTTTCTTCTCCATTATTGTACAGCTATCAGCAATTTCGGTCCCCTTAGAAATTTATGGTGTTTGCGTTTTGAAGCCGTTCACAAGGCATATAAAGAATATGCCAGGGCAACTTATTCTCGGCTTAATATACAGTTATCTCTCAGTATTAAAGCAAGTCTGAAATTTGCTGCATTATTGTCTTCAGACTCTTTTTTTGCAAATGATTTGTTCTTTGAAAATAAAAATATATTTTGTTCTAATCTTAGTATTAAATACGAGTTAAGACAATGTGAAATTAACTTATCCGAAGTTTTATGTACCAGTAAGGCTATATTTAGAGGAGTAGTGTATAAAAAAAACTTTTTCTTGACCATATCTCTCAACGATCATTTAAAGCTTTTTGAAATTGAAGAACTAGTTATAAGTGAATCAAATTTATATGTTGTTTGCTGCGAATGGAATATTCTGTATTTTTATGAACATTTGCAATCTTATGTTGTAGGAAGGAAGTCAACTAATTACTGTTTAAAGAATGTTATATGTTTTGATGGACCCCCAATACACATATATTGTACGAATAGCGATAAGAAATGCATTAGAGTTAAGAAATTCTGAGGAATATTTATGCATTAAATCTTTAATATTCATATTACTAGTGTATTTTATTTCCACTTCATATATATGTAGATATGAATAAGATCTTGCATAAAACAGATCCATTATTCTACTTGCAATAAAATTATATTATACAGCTGAACGCGGTTTTTTCCATATCCCCGCAATAATGATAATGCTTTGCTTTTATATATTAATATGTGCAGTTCAGTTAATCCCAATTTGAATATTGATTGACATGATTTGTAAAATACCTGAGTTGCTGAAAACCTAAATAGAATTCACTCCTCGTTCTATAATAAGAATCTACTATTAAATTATCCATTCCGATGAACCGGTGAATCCGATGTGCTTAAAATCAAAGTCGAAAACTCCGAGCAACGAGTTCGAGCAGATCGAAATTAATCTTTTCAATTCGTTCGAATTCACTAGTTCGGAACTATCGAGTTTGATTCGAAGTTCATCCGATTCACCAGTTCATCGGAATAGATAATTTAATGGTTTTCTCCAATAAATTTAAAAGGATAACCCATAGATTCAATATGGAACAGCATATTGATTTAATTAGATATAATTTTAATTCAATGTGCTATTCCTTTGCTTTTAATAGGCAGATATTGTAGAAATAATAGGACGAACTGTTGTAATAATATTATTCACACTACTAAATTGATAATCTCATCATATTATTCTAATAGTGGAACTAATTAAAGTAATAGTTCAAACTTAATATTATGTCATTTAACATTAAACGGAGGATCACATTAAAAATTAACTATACATCACATTGTTTTAATATGAGGACTGTATAATTCTAATGTGATGACCATCATATTGTTTTAATTATGCGGACTATTACTTATTAATGGTATAAATCCTATTGACCAAAATTAATGGGAATAACTATTAAAAAACTATTGATTTTAAGTGATTTTTCTCTGAGTGTAGGCACTCGCACTTTGAAAATAAATTTTGTTTTGTTAACACGGCCATATTTTTTAAATTCTTTAAATTATTTTCTTATTATAAATACGAATGCAGGTATTATTTTTGCTCTGTTTTTATACCCTAGATGGCTTCTAAAGGGTATACTAAGTTTGTCATTCCATTTGTAACGCACAGAAATAATTATGGTAGAGAAAAATGGATTGGACACCCACGCATAATATTAAAAGTTATTTTGATTTTTCACATCGTCCATATGTCCGCCCGCGCGCACGATAACTCGAGAACGCGTGTAAAAATCGGGCAACTCCTTTGTGGGGTTGCCATGAAAAAATTTCGTTTTCCACTATATATTTGGACACTGCCTGAGAACGCGTTGACATAGAGAGCTGAAATTTGGTACATAGTGTTTTCATAGTAATACCAAATAAAATTTAAAAAATATAATTAATCGGGCAACCCACTCTTGGTGTTGCCATGTAAGGTTGCCATGTAGGTTTTTTACGGATACTGTGAAAACGATCAGTCCTAAACATTTCTATTGTACTAAAAACTTCTTTAGAATATGAAGTCCTATAAAATAGGTTATAATCATTTTTTTCTGTCCGACGAAAAGTTCTAGAAATATGTGCGAAAAACCATCATCTAGGGTATATAAGAATAATTGGTCTTAGACCAATTTCAGCTTTTTTACTTGTTTAATCTCTTTTTGAAATCGCACTTTTCAAAATCTTCATTTCCAAAATCTCTTTTGTGATAATCTTGCTTCTTAAAATATTTTTAAAAAGATTTTAATGCCACATCTTACAAAAATCTTATTAAAAATATTTTACACATTAAACTCGTATCGCAAGTGTTGTGATTTTTTGTCATTGGGTGTACTCATGCAACATAAAGTGTAATGCATATGAGGAAAAACATCCGTAATGCAGTAAGTTATCATTCACTCGAACAGTTTCTTGTACTGATAGCAGCCTCAGTTGAATCATTGCACACTTCAACAAAGTTAAGATTTTCGGTAAGAATTACTGCTGAAAGTGAAATATTTGATCGGTTTTATAGTATTAAAAATTAAATGGCAACATAAATTGTGAAAACAAATAAAAGAAACTAAAAACTTGTTATGGATGATTATTTAGATTAAAAGAAGGCAAATTTATGGGGGTGTGTTCACAGTCAAATAAAACTGTTAAGATCATGCCTCGTCTATAGTAGTAAGCATGCCATCATAAAAGGGGAATCTATAAGGAAATTCATAGTACATATCTACTGATAATTTTGATATAAAACAAGTAGTGAAATCTTCAGAGTTATGTCCATCGCAAATTACACACAAGGCAAAGTATTCTTGAGTGTCCAGAAAATTGTCGTGCTTATTTGCCATGAAATTACTCTCAAATTCAAACATTTGTTCGTATTTTTTTTTTCATTTCTTTTAAAAATGACAAAGAAGAAACCCAAAATTCGAAACAGAAAGCGGAACATTATGAATACGATTCTGAAATTACAACCGCGTAAAAAAAACAATACCTTTGAGCTGTGTAAAACATTTCGCTTGCGGGATTACGTGGGTTTCATAGCATATTTTTTTTATTTTTTTATGTAATAGTACAAATATTGTAGAATATTTTCCCAAAGTTTCAAGTCAATCGGAATAAAAGTAGTCTAGGAGAGAGAGAGGCTTCGGAAGTTATTATGAGCGACGCAAGTATATTGAGAGTCAGCTGCTTAGCTATTGTTTGTCTGTCTTTCTCGCTCATTTCTCTCACTTTCTAAGGGTCAACTATTTTAAATATATTATTTTAATATGGCCTGAACATTGCAACTGCAGCATGATCCTTATTTTATAGAGTTGGAATCGACGGTTCTATGTAAGTTAAAAAAAAGCAAATTTTTCTTTCGTTTTATTCCTACTTAAAACTTCAATCGGTTTTTTCTAAAAACACTATTTTTGAACTTGGTGGGCACGATTTCACAAAACCCAATGCACCGATCTTATTGAAACGGTGCACATTCATCATAATAGGATTGACTAGTGACTAAACGGTGTTGTACTTTTTTGCATACAACTCTTCTGAAAATTCAAATTTCGATTTCTTTTTAAATCCTGCATTCAGTCACGAGCTATGGTTATCTACTAACAGAAAAAAGAAACCTGACCACCACGAGGACACTTTTTTTTAGGGGTTTCCGGAAATCAGGTCACACCGGCTGAACTTTCGAAATTTTTGAATGACAATTTTATAAAATATTCATTAAATGTAACTTTTTTATATGCTTAAAATTTGAATAAAATAATTTATTTATTAAATAAAAAAAATTGAGAAAATATGCTTTTTTTAGCCTTCGAAAGCCATGTAACCCCTTAATGTTCTTGCAACTAGCAGAAAACGGCAAACAACCAACAACATTTTCTTTAAAAAAAAAAAAAAAAAAAAAAAAAAAAAATATTGTACACAGATTTGCTCTCTCTCAACCATTAATTTAGAATGATTTATTACGCAAAATATTTATATTGATGATAGGTTGAGATGATGTTATAAGGAATTATAAAGTAGCACTGCTATGATATGAGAAATGTAAGAATCTTATAACTGAATGTATTAACGTCTCATTGCATGGGACAAGCTAATTTGGAATATAGCTTCGTTCAAGTTCTGTGGCTGTGAAAAACAGTTTACTCTACCATAGTTCAGTCTCCGAGCCGTCGGTGTCTGATAGAAATACGGAGACACCGAGATAGGATAGGATATGGATGTACTCGTATATATGTTGCTCATAAAAACGAATGGTACCTCGTGCACATATGATTTTTTAACGAAAATGTTAGATGCTATACCTACTATAAGTAAAAATATAGTCTGCTTCAAAGCTATAAATGAATTTAAAATTTTCCATCTTCTCGAGAACGACTACAACTTGTGATAAATGGGTTTCAGAATATAGAAAGACACTAAATATTGCTCTAACGCACTAGGTAAGTTGTCTAGTCTAAATAGTATTTGAGCTATGTATAAATAAAATTTCCAGAAATTGGCAGAAAACACAAATTGTATTCTTCTCGAGAAAACTGGAAATTTCAAATTCGTTTAGAGCTTTGAAACAGACTATACATATACATGTAAATATACCCAGCAAACATTTGGATGAAAAATCTTCCGGGCGATATGTGGATAATATTGCCAAAATATCTTCCACACGAAATTAAAGCAAATACTGTCAAATGATTTCTTCCTTGTCTTGCGTAGACGAAAAGAAGATGAAATTATAAACAATTTTGTTTATTGATTTTAAATGTGGAAGCAAAAAGACAATAGTTTCGCTTATTTGTCATCTCTATGATACACGAGTTTATCATTTGGAAGAACGTGTCATTAGATTCCATGACAGTAATTAATTTGTGAGTTCGCTGGTGATTTTAATTCCACCAATTCATATTAAAAAAAAAAATAATTAAATAAATACATACCTACTTTAAAGAAATACCTTCTTAAATTCCTTACTACAAATTCCAAAGGATTTATTTTGACGATTCATGAACGATTTGCTTCGAAGATAAGAAAGCAAATCATCTTGAAGAAACGAATACGTTTCTTATTAATGATATGAAAATATCTCGCCAGGAAGGGATGTTGGCTAATTACTTTAACTTATCGCGTAGAAGATACGCATTCGTTTCTTCAAGATGTTTTGCCTTCGGGGTAGCAGTTTCTCCCGTTGGAAGCTAAGAATGCAATACGAATTGATTATCATCCGGGAGATATTTTATCGCCCAGGTAATAAGAAAGTGAATCTTCTATGTTTGCTGGGTATCTATTAATCTATTATAGGAATTAATGCATCAATGACCGATGTTATAATACAATGGTCTTAAAATGGTTCAGAATTTTCCAAAGGTACTCTTGTCACATAAAAGTCATATCAAATAACATAATTCAAAAACAAATTTCACTTTCAACTTAAAAAAATTAATGATTCTTTCTCAAAATCAATTAAAAGCTGAAAAAAATCCTATTAATAAAAGAATTTCGATCTTATTTAAATTGAGTGGGTAATATCTGAAGCTAATGAATTTTTGCATCATTTAAATTTAATAACTGTTACCGATGACCGACGGTAACGAAACTTTAGTCGAGCTAATTGGCAAAAAATTACGGAAAATGAAGATGTGGATTTTGTTTTATATTATAATCTCGAAAAAATCTTAAACTGTTCAAAATGAGACTGGGTCTGGTATGAAATACCGGATAACAGAATCCCGAATACGAAATCCGGAAAAACAGGAACGCGGATTATAACCCTATTAATTCTAGGATCGAAAATGAAATTGAAATTGATTGTGATGTGTGATTCAAAAAAATTAAATAGTTATCTAGTATCTACATAAAACATCTTATTGTCTTCCGTCAGTGATTTGTGCTTATTAAAAATTTCTCTGTGAAGTTATATTTCAGCTCAGTAAAATAATCAACAAGGGTAAAAGGTCATACACACAATTACCATGACCCATTTACTTTTGAAAAAGAATTGACGAATGCAAACAACTTTGTTAAAAGTGAAGTAAAAGAAAAGCAATAATGAACTGTACCCAACACAAATAATTACAATTGTAACGATTTAAATTTACTCTTTAAGCGCATTTCGTCCAACTTGAGCTGGTAATGTAAGAGAGCCAGGAAGTTTGAAAGATATTTTAGCATCCACGATACATAGCTGGAACTGTAAATATCTTGAGGGTGAGATATTTGTTCTATTTTAAACTTAATTTAATAATGAAGTGAATATTGTACTCTGAACCCGTTCCAGTTCAAAACTGACCTCTAACGCCAATTTTATTTATTTATCAAATTTCAAAAAAGGTTAGCTACCTACTACAAACTAATTTGAATTAAGTCGAAAATATTGCGATCCAATTAAAATTAAAAATACGTAGATGAATAAGGCAAATTCTTTGTATTAAAAATAAATAGTGGCTTGGAAGTACGATTATATGTATGCATGTTAAATCCAAGTGATATGAATAAAAATATATAAGAACTCCACCCGTAATACGTTGACATAACATAAGCTCATGTATAGCAGTAGTACCCATAGGAAGCACAAATTTAACTACGAAAGTTTTAACCGCAATTAGAGCTGTAATTTATTACGGCTGCTGGCACGAGACTGTATTACTATTTTTGGTCACTACCTCCCCATACAGGGAGTTTGTAGGGAAGATATTTGACAGATATGTCGTCGGTATAAGACCATACGATCGGTGAATTATCTAGAGTTCCACCATTCTAACGATCCCTATAAACGGTATAGCTTGGTTTTAGCCTAATAAAAACACACGTTTGAGAGATTCGTGTATATTTGCATGGATCAATATAGTACAGTTATCTACATAAGTACACTCAGGAAAAAATCGTAGAGAAAAAATTAACAGTTTAAAGTGCCTATCTACGGATGACATAAATGATGGCATTGAAAATATTGGGCTTCGTGCGACATTTCGACGGGACGAATTCAAACGTAGAATTTATCCATACTATGAGGAACATTTAAGAGACACCTACAATAAAGAAATATTTTTAGCGGCGACCAAATTAAAAAATTTAGTGAAAATTGACCTTCGAATTGCACCCGATATCTCGAGAATAAATGTGTGTGTCTTATTAATCCAAAAAAATTTTAATATTTTGATAAAGGTCAAGGTCCAAAGTTCTCAAAATAAATTCAGAAAATATTATATATAAACCTGAAATTTGTAAAATTCTTAAAAACTGTCATCATCTCTTGCACCACGTTCCAGCTGAGTGAAAGTCATTTATGACCCGATTTTGATATAAATCTATAGACGTGCCATAAAAGGACGAGATAAGCTGCAAGAAAACTTCTGCTTACAGCGTAATAATAAAAAAATACAATTGTTAATAAATGATATTATCATGGACACACTTACTATTTTGTGTAGTATTATCACGGACACACGTGTTTTTTTGTATTCAAAAGTTTTGCTAGGTGACGCGTGGCGCAGAATGCTTATACAACGTATACATGAGTAGTGACTGATACATTGGACGAAAATTATGGTATTTGGCAAAGTACAAGCACGCGTCAAAAATTTATGATGTTAGTGCGATTGCACATTATCTTATGAAATCGTAAATAACCAGTAACTATTGGATAATTTTCAGGTAGTGTGAACAGGACGTTATCACTTATGACAATTTCCGTATAATTGAATTTTTGTTGAAATATTGAAAATATATGAAGTTTTGAAATTTATTGGTCCTTTCAACTTCTACTTTGAAAGAATGATGGTCTGATTTTATAGTGCAGAATATTGAGGATAAAAAAACCTCGCAATGTTCTTATGGAAAATTAGTTTAGCCGAAATTCGCTAAAATTAAAATATGTTGAGCTTTCCGAGGTCCTGATCAACTATGAGCTAAATATTTTGCATAGGAATATTGGAAATTTCATTATCGATTTAGAGTTTTTTTTTTTTTGCAAAACCTTGTTAAATTAAATGAAACTTGCAGAGCATTGGGTTTCTCAAAAACTAATTTAATTTCCATAAAAGGAAAAACATCGCGATTTTATTTAAATGTGCAAGGTCAGCCTTTCGTTATTAACATCAAATATACGAGTGCTGATTAACGCCGTCGTAGGGACAATTCCCGATGAATTCGGCTATTTCCAATTACAGGAATTTTCTGTCACCTGTAACCTTACCTTGCATGGCTTCTGATGCGTAGCAGAATAAGGTTGGCTGAAGAGGAAATATCTGCAGCCAAAGAAAATAATGAAATTGATATTGAAGGTATACCTCTATTAATAGTGGTTGTGGATGGTTGTTGAACAAAGCGATCGTATAGAAATAAGTATAACTCGAACTCAGGCGCTGCATCAACAATAGGGTAAAAAAAAAATCCGATGGATGGACGTTAAAATAAAATTTTGTTTGGTTTGTGCAAGATCTGCAGCCTCGTAATCATGAATGCAATGCAAATTTTAAAGAATCCTCGGCAGCAATGGAATCAGCTATAATTACAGAAGGTTTTAGTGAGGAGTTATACGGTGCATGATATCATATATTCATTGGAGATGATGACAGTAGTTTTTATAAAAAGATGTTGGAATCTCGACCTTATACAAATCTACGTATCAAAAAGATAGAATGTCGCAACCACTTGTTTGCAAACTTCCGCGGAAAACTTTTAGAGTTAGCTAGAAATACAAAGTACGATTTGAAAGGCCGGAAGGTTTTATCAAAAGATAGTCAGAGGATAATAATTGGTGTAAAAAAAAACAATTGGTTATTATAAATCACAGCACTGGCCTCTCCAACAAAAAATCGAAAAATTGCGGTGTGATATCTTGAACGCACCATTCCATGTGTTTTGGGTTTATGCTTAGCTTAACATATTAATGCTAACGCTGACTAAGTGATGAAGAAAGCATGTATTGTTGACCGTTTATGTATTAAACGTGTCACTACAGCGAGCTTATGTTAAGCTGCTCCGTTTGTGATTCAAAGTAATAAATATAATTTAAAAATTAAAACTCAAAAATAATTAGTACATGTAGATTTGTTTATATTAATTAAAATTTCGAATGTTGTCAAATTATGAAAGTAAATGTAAGATTATGTGCACAAAACTAATCTCCGATCAATTTAATGCTATGTTGAATGATTGTTTCATACCAGAAATGAAAACTAATCAATATTTTCGGACCCTTTTAGAGCTGCTCTAGCTCCCTTACCATCAAGCTCAAATGAGTCTCCACCACTTTCTCTAAATCGCACTAGTTCTCCAATAACATATTTGCAAGCCCGTAATTTAATAATTGAACAAATTATCTGCAAAACATACAAGTATCTCACAGTCTGTAATTGAATCGAGATGTATAACGATTGCTAAAATATTGAATATTATAAAAACAAGGAAGAACCTGGAATTGATATAAAACCAATTCTTATGATACCCTAGTATGTAATTTCATATGGTCAGCCCTCTGTGCAAGTGTCATGCATGTAGCTAGGTGGGGGCACGGATTGGCACGCGGCCCCCCCCCCCCCAGTGAATCCGTGGGGCGCCGATGACCATCCCAGAAAAATACGATCCAAAATTATTAAATCCAATTAATCGATCAATTATATTTAAGTTTCAACCAAGCAAGCATGAGAACATACATTGAAAGCATAACGAAATTATTTAATAGCGAGCTGTCACTCCTTCTGGAGTTGGTTTCAAATTTTCTGAAAAGTGGTTTTAGCAACAGTAAAAATTTAGCAGAGGCCTTAAAAAACACTCAGAATCATCGCCTCACTCTGAATGCATTAGGAGATGTTAGTCAACAACATACGAAACAGCAAGAGAAAGAAACTGTTAAAAACCGAGAATACTTGGCTAAACTTATTGATATAATACTGACACTTGTTCGCCTGCCTCTGAGATGACACCGAGAGGACTCATCTGCTAAAAATAGAAGGTAATTCTTGAAAATTACCCATTTGTGTTCTAAATAGGATGACAACTTTTCACTCCACTTTGAAAAACACTACAACTTACTTCAGCCCAGATATCCAGAATGAAATAATAGAAGTGATATCGAAGCTCACTCTGATTTTTGAAGAAACTAAAGCATGTGGCTTTTTTCTGTGAGTCTGGACGCGGCCAGCTGTTTTAAAGAGGGACAATTGTCAGTAACCATAATATATGAGAACGGTCCCGACATTGTCGAATAATTTCTAGGTTTATAAATTGTTCCACCTACAGAGATGCCCACGGACTGGCAAATTAATTTTGGATACATTGAATACACACCACATCATGTCTGGTAAAAATTGAGGCCTGTGAATGTACTGAGCAAATTTTTCCAGACCCGAAATGCCACTATTGATCATGATAGTGATCTTATAGCAAGTACTATAGGTACTTTCGAAGCATGCAGGAACCAGTTTAAAATTTGGACAGATATCGAGCAGTTTCTGAAAACGCACTAGTGTTCGCTAAAATCTGTTAGAGTCTCAGGAAAAGGAGTCAACAAAAGGACTTTTGTATAGAGTCGACAGTGGGCGACAACATTACATTAGATTTACCAGCTGATACACAACCAGAAAAATACTGGAAGATCACATTTACTATCAAGTAATATGTAATATAATAGTAAATCTAGAACGACGATTTGAAAACCTACCGTTAGCTCGCGTTGTGGATGCATTTCTTAAAAATTTTAAAAATTTAAAATACCACTGCGGGCTACGGTGTATCATAGTAAGGTACCATCTACTGACGTTTATACATACATCCATGTGTCAGGCTGGCCCCTACAGGCCCACCCTACAATAAAACCCTAGCTACGCCAATGGCAAGTGTGATTGTAAAGTGGGTTTCTCAACCTATTTATGAAGCGGTTCGTCGGACAATAAAATGGTTAATATCGATTTCATAGGATTACATACTCTGAAGAACTTTTAAGTAGAATAAAAATGTTTAGGACTGATCGTTTTCACAGTATATACGTAGAAACCCTAAATTTTTGTATGGCAACACCATAAATGGGTTGCCCGCTTTAGTTCATTGTATATATTATTTTTATGAAAACGCCGTGCACCAAATATCAGCTCTCTACGTTGACGCGTTCTCAAGTAGTGCCTAAATATAGGTAGGTATACAGTGAAAAACAAAAATGTTTGTAATGCTACAATGCAAACGGAGTGACAAACTTAGTACCTATACCCTATTAGATTTCATCTAGGGCATAAAAAAATCATAATTGCAACATAAACTGAGATATGCAAAAAGCAAACAAACAACAAGGCATAGAAATGAATTCGGATTGGATACAGCCAACTCCCACGAAATATTCAAACATAGCATCCATTCAACAACTGACAACAAGTTAAGAATCAGGCGAGATTTCCGATTGTTTTACATTTAAAATGCACATGGCAAGAAAAGGAAGAAAGAATAAAAATAAATAAAAATAAAAAAATAAAACTATCTTTAAAACTTTTATGAATAAAAATGCAAAATGTTAAAGCGCAGATTACATGCAACGAAACAGAATGGCAAATGATTCATTTTCGTAAAAAAATGAGAAGGGGCGGAGTTTTCAGATTTTACTCTCAAAAAATGTTCCCGTGCTATTGTGAAAATCGGTTTTTGCTCAAATATTGTGAGAATTATCCAATGTTTTTTATAGCAATACCAATCTTTGTTGGTGTAATTCCTATGATATTTGAACAAGCTTCTGTTTAAATTCGTTTTGCTCTGAAGATTTCGAGATTATATTATAAAACAAAATCCACATCTTCATTTTCCGTAATTGTTTGCCAATTAGCTTGAATTACGTCGCTTTACGTTACCGTCGGTCATCGGTATCAGTTATTAAATTTTAATGATGCAAAAATCAATTAGCTACAGATATTACCCACTCAATTTTGTACAAAATTCATCGTATGAATTGCATTATTCCCACCTTATTCATCGATTTTAAATCCAATTGAAAATGCATTTGAAAAAATGAAGACTCTCGCACGAAATCCAAATAAGAGTTCATTTTGTTCGGGGATTTTGATTCAGAGCTGGTTGAGTTTCGTTCGAAAAAAATGAATGATTTTATTTCCAACTGATTAAAGGTAGGAGAAAAAAACAATAACGAAAAGTCTCGTGCGCCATATTTGATGACGTCATTTGACCAAATACAACACTTAACATAGCCAGAGTCTGCTGAAGCGGCGACCCTTTTGACTTGCGCATTTTTAGCTTCCTTGCAATTATGTTACATAAACAATAACTAAAAGGTGTATGCCAGCGTTTGGGGATGTTACTCTTACTGCATAATCTGCATACGTGATTTTTCTTTTTCTTTGTATATATTAGTAAACAGGAAATGCACTTCGTATAGGATTTGAGCCCACAACCCTGAATCAGTACTGTTCAAATTAGAACAAATTTTCCACATGCAAAACATGAAAGGAGTCATATTCCATAATCACTTATCAAAGAGGGCAGACATTTGTTCGGAATTATCCATTTATTTTCAAAGCAATTATTCTCAGCAACGTCCGTAAATAATCTGAAACCCCTAAATATTTCACATGCGAGTAAATCTGTATCAGGAATTGATTACCGGATAATACGGACTACAAACAACAAACACATAAAGTGAGAGCTCCTAGCTTCTTTTACGTTAGAGAAATTAATTTCTCACATAATTCCACCGCAACATCCCGATCCCACTGAATTGTGCGAAAAATTCTTTCTCAAGAATTCTGCGAAGACAGGCAAAGCACCTCGAATATGCCAGCAATCAGAAAAGGAACGTGATAAAGCTAATTTAAGGTTTTCCTGTTTATCTGGCTACAGAACTGCAGGAATCTTACATGGATTGGATTGGGAATGAAATTGGCAAAATTAAAGGAAATAAAGGAAGTAATTATCTGAAAGACTCGAATTCCAATAAAAAGTAATATTTAACGAAAAAGGGGAGTAAATCCAAATCACTCGCAATCCATTCGTTATTCGTATTCAAGAACGTGGGTTTATTGATTTTGAAAGCATTCCATTATATTTACGTTTGATGATAGGACCCGGCGCATACGTCGAAAATGGAGCAGGGATCTTTAAATTGTTATCAGTGTAAATCACACGCTCCCTTGCTTTTCTTTACTTCTGTTGAATCTCTGATAATTTAATACGATTTCTGTTTATTGTTGTAGAAGAACCACATTTCTGATCACGTATAGCTTACAGCCCCAGGAATTTAGCTTTAAAATGTGCTTAACCCGGAACTAATACGATTAAGTTGAAATTTTGTTTGGTAATGTCTCTTCCTAGTATAACATCTACAATGTAACAGGCATAAATTACAAGGTTTCTCTGTTTTACAGAAATGGCTGGGAACTTTATCAAGATTTTTATATTATTTTCTGTTAGAACTAAGGCAGTGACATGGAAATATCTCAGGTTTCTACCGAATTTTGAGTACTCATGTGTGCAAAGAAAAAGAATCTGCTGGAGAGTTTTTTGAAATTTTTGTATGGCAACCCTACGAAAAAGTTTCCCGATTTGTCTCATTTTCGAACTTTCTCTTTCTTTTTTTTTAAAAGCCCATGTGCAAAATTTCAGGTCTCGAAGATATATGCGTTCTCGAGTTATCGTGAGGATGGACAGTCGGACGGACGGACGGACATGCAAAAATCAAAATAAATTTTAATTTTATGCATAGGTATCTAATCCATTTGACTCTATCATCATTATTTCTAGGTGTTACAATGGAATGACAAGCTCAGTATACCCCTATGGTTTCATCTAGGGTATAAAAAAGTACATGATTTTATAGAATTTTTCATGCTCTACAGCTTTCATAATAGACGCGTTTCGCTAGGAATAAACTCAAACGAGAAAAAGAACAAAACTATTTTCTATCCCTAAATTTGTTACTTTTTTGCTGAATAACTCGAAAAGTATTGATTTTTCGAAGAAGAAGAAAGTTTATACTATAGCGTAAATTATAGAGAATTGTAAAATCTATCAGAGCATTTTTTTTATGTTGTTCTAGCTCCATTGGGAAAGAGAGTTTTGAAAAGACAAAATTCACTCTTTTCTCAAGATGGTGGATAATTCCAAGCTGGTAACACCCTGAAAATTTTAACTTCGACTCATCTTAACATCCCCTACAATTCCTCACAAACTCGCCAACTACGGATCTCCTGCAAGGTGTAATGCAAAAAGTTCCCTGCAGACTGAACAATAATTTGCTCATACGCAAAATGGGATACAAATGAAATAAAAAATCGCTTAACAGCGCTTTCAAAAACTTAACTTTAGTGGTAAGTTCATAGTTATTCAAATCGAAGTCATTTAACTACGGGGCTATGATTAATTGCGAGGTGGCTCTGAAAAGACGGTAGTTAACTACGACGGGCTTATACTAAAGGAGTTCCGTTTACAGTTTTATTTTTGTTCACAATTATTATTCATACTTTTTTAAATTTCTTTGCATGTTTCAATTAAAATTTTTGGTCCTTGCCGTCATTACATTTCAACACAAAATTGGCCATCGTTTCCCCTTAATAAATTTGTCGACAATATTAAGTAATACATAACGAAAATAAGCCGGCCGTCAGATCCTTTATATTTCCTTATGTGTTGGTTTACTAAGTTAACCATATGCTCAGAAAGTATGGTTAAAATTTCGGAACGACAAGTAGTTATGATACGTAGTGGTTATAGGATAGGATAGGATTCTGGATTCTATATTCTCAAGAAGTACATTCAAACTGTCTAGAACTGATCGTTTTCACAATATACGTAAAAATGCAAAATTTTTATATGGCAACACCAAGAAGTCGTTCCCCGAAAAACACTGTATACAATATCTTAGCCTCTACATATGTTGACGCGTTCTCAGGTAGTGCCCAAAAATGTAGTGAGAAACGAAAATTTTGTATGGCAACCCGCCCATGTGCAAAATTTCAGCTCTCTAACTGTCTAAGTATATACGCGCTCTCGAGTATCGTGAGGATGGACAGACTGATTGATAGACGGGCGGACGGATAGACGGACATGCAAAAATCAAAATAACGTGTAATTTTATGCATGGGTGTCTAATCCATTTTACTCTATCAACATTATTTCTAGGTGTTACAAACGGAATGACAAACTCAGTATACCCGATTTTATCTAGGGTATAAAAATACTCATCCGTAAACACCGCATAGCTGTCTGATCTATTTACATTATTAAAATTAGATACAGTTCCATTGAATTGAATTGACGAGAGACAAACATAATTATGATAAAATTAAATTTGTGCCATATTTGTGTATAGACGACGCTCAGTCCATTATTATTACATATAAGTGCTCTTTGATGACACTGGTGCAAATTATATTGGAAGTAATTTACGCCAGATGAATCGAAAGGACCTTCGGACAATATCAAAGTAAAACCACGCAAGTTTAACAGTTTACTGTGATAACACCACAGCTGTGGATAAAAGCTTTATAAGATCGTGATTAGATTTATTTTGTAAATGCGTGGCAGTAAGAAATTTATTAATGGCAAAAAAAGGTGAACGCTTTTAACGGAGAAGGGAGAGAAAATCGAAGTATTGACAACATAAGAAGAGAATTAGGGAACCGGATAGGGCGGAGTGAAGGAATGAATTCCAATATTATTGATTATTTGAGGGTGTACATAGGTAATCGCGAAAATTTACTATATGATTTAAAATACAAAACAATGAGCTAAAAGACAGCTCATTATTTTGTATTTTAATTTATAGGCAAATAGAAACTGTAAACTGAAAATGAACGCATTAATTGAGGTGATTGCGGCCAAAATTAATTCGCCGCAAATGAATGCGCAACTGATTTTAACATGCAAAATGCAAGCTATGAAAATAGATGTTAAAAATTTGATTTAGAATTCAAATATAGACGTGTATCTTGAAATTTATGAAATGCAAGTCGTAGAACTGTTGCGTGCGTTGCCTTACGTTCGTTATTCAAAACACAATACTTCAAATATAATTAACAAGTTTATTTATTTCACTAATTATTGTTTACTTATCAGTTCTACCTTAATTATCACTAGTATTGAACCCCAAATTATCTCAATCCAATTAGCACACTTTCGCCACATTTTCATTTCACTGTCGCATTCTCCCGAACTTTCCCGAAGATTCCCCTCCATAAACATTGATTCTCCAAAGCTACTCATTTCATGCGAAGTTTCCATTTCCAATAAACGTCGTTTGCCATTTTATCGTTTGTGATTTCTTATATTTGCTTGAGAGCTTACAAATTTTTTGGCAGTTCAATTCTGCTTATAAGTAACGAAATTGAAACTAATTATTATTTAATCTTGGGACATATAAGTAAAATATTTCAGAATGTATTCATCGCATCTGCACGAAAAATAAACATTATTTATTTTGGGAAGCTTTGAAGTTTCCGAGAAAAATTAATCAAGGTCCTTTTTCTGAAAATTTGCTTTCAAGGATAATGGATATTTCCGTTATCCTTAAATATCTCAAAATGCGCAGTCTAGATATTTTTTTATTTATTTGTATTTTGATTCCGAAGCCCGTTCCCTCTAAAAGTTCGAGCTGCTGTCATTATGTGATCAATCTTTTTATCAATGCAGTATCGGTGTCACCTAAATTCATTTAAAGAAATATCAGTTCTTCTATTTGTACGGAAATAGATAGTTACACGAAATTTGAATTTTGTTCTCTAGAGATCTCCAGAGATCTTTGTTAATTGTGAAGTAAAAGATTGTTACAATGAATTATCTCAAAAGTTATTAATATTTTCATGTTACGGGAAAAGTGAAAAAGCTTAAAAAAAAATATTTCTTTGGTATACAAATTTTACGGAATAAGCACAATAAATTTCTGTTATTTTTATATAAAATATAAATAACCAGAACTCTATTGACGAAAAAAATTGTCTGCGCCCTAAATCCATTATATTAAATATTTTTTTTTTTATTTTTGTCACAATTTTTCAAACTCACCAGTAGGGGCGGGGTCATGGGGTCATGCCCCCCCCGCCCCCTACAAAATTAAAGTAAAAAATATTTCATTAATTGAGTTATTTGAAAAAACATATTTTTTATTTTATTTTTTTTATTTCAGCTTCAAAAAATTTTTAAGAAATAAAAATTTATGCCTGTGTTGTATGTGTATAGGTTTTTCTCACAATTCGAGTTTAGGACCCAAACTTTGGGTGATCCAAAACCCTCGAGATACACTTCTCAAGCTATGAAACAGACTCAGCCTTTACTTAGTCCTAACTCCTAACATTCTGAAATATTTGCAGCGTTCTTAAGTAAAACCACTCACGTGTACAATATGGACTGACTACGTCCTTAGAAATACACTGCTGAAAGTGGGATCACTTTTATATAGCGTTCTCTTTCGGTCTAAGCACCAAGTACCAACTGAGAGAGAACTGTAAACAACAAATAAGTGGCAATATATTCATAGATACTCAACAGAAATTTGAAAGGGTTTATTAAAATCACTTTTCAACTTCCCGCCAATGGTTTGTTCAATGTTCGCATCAACGTAAGAGCTATTTTTGACACATAGCGTATCGAGCAGTCCATATGGCAGTGTGTAAAACTGAGAAAAGTTGTTTGAATGACTCCTGCAGTTTGCACCCTAAGCTACTATTCTATTAACAAATGACTTTTTGTGAAAAAAGTATACTAAAAAATGGCACATCATCCACATCGTTTAATGCTGAAACCTTCCTAGTACCTCAATACAGTACTGCGGTGGCTAATAATAATAAAAAATTAAAAATGCACGTTACGGATTTTATGTAGGATGGAATCGCATCTGTATTTTGTCCCCTAGTTATATATGTAATAAATTTTTGAGTCCGATAAATGGTTTTGGAGATAACTGCCAAGGAAGTGAATTAGTCCTTTTTACGATTTTCAACTCATAATTGCGAAGAACTGGTAGGTCGTGGAAACTCACTTTCCATGAGAAAAATATTCACAACAGAGTACTAATGGATGTGAACAGAATAAATATATGAAAAATACAGGAACTGGGATGTATATGATACCCGTGTAAAAAAGCAGTTTTGGGTCGGTAAAAATTCCTCCCCGCCCAACTTTCCACCTCTATTTTTTTCGGATATTACATAAATTTCTCTCCTGGTCTCCATTCTCCAGTTATTCCCAGTAAATCTAAAAAAAAAAACTACCCCGTACATCCCTCGAAAACCGCCCTACTAAGAAAAAATTCTAATTTGTCTCGACGTCGAGAGGTAATTCATGTACCTTGAATATAAAAACAACCAACCCTCTACATATACCAAAAACTGATACCCGTTATCGTCCCTGGCGATCGGTACTTTTTCAATCCTAATTCTCCAAATATAGGAGTGAACTGCGAGTGGAGAATTAGGGAATATTAATCGGAGAAAACGAAAATTCTCATCTCCCAAAATGTCCTAATTCTCTGTGTTACAGAATCCTGCCCCTGGAGACGACAAATGAACACACTTCGGAGACCAGAAAGCTAACCTGGAGACCTGTTTGATATGAAATGCACGATGGGTGACCGGAGATCAAAAACGTCTCCAGAGACTAGGTTTCTTTAGAGATTTTTTGCTTCCCCGAAGTGTGAGCAATGAGCCATTAGTCACGTTGTAAGTCGTGTGCGCGATTTCTTGATTTTTCACCTAGTTCTTGTCTTAAATAATTGGCTAAAAGTATCCGATAACTTGTTTTGTTAAGTGCTTAGTGCTCGGTTTGCTTTCCTTTGATTTATTTATTCGTATTTCGACAGAAATCGTCTTTAAAATTTTGTACGAGCAGAATATACTGTCATCTGTTAATACAATGGCAACCAATACCACCGGACAACCATCCACATTACAAAATTCCAATTTGGGTATTAACACAGCTACGAGAGACACCCGTTCCTCCAAGAGTAAGCAGAATAGAACACCGTCCACTACATCACAACAAAGCCCAGCTCTAATTCATGATCCAAAAATTTCCAATCAGTACAGTGACCCTCTAAAAAAAGATCAAAGTGATCTCCAGATGCTGATAACAACGCTAGTTAATAACTTGAGTGACAAATTGGATGAGTTTAAGAATGATTTGCAACAACAAATAAATTCTATTCATGATAGATTTAATGAACTTGTTGAAGAAAGGCTTGGCGCAGTTTCCGCACAAATTAAAGGTATTATTGCTAAAATTGAAGATCGTGTGGACAATCTTGAGCGGCAACATCTTGCTAAGGATATTATAATAAATGGTATTCCGTGCGCTGAAAATGAAAATTTGACGGAGATTTTCAACAATATTTGCAGCTCTGTCAATACTTCCACTCCACAAATAAAAGATATTTTCAGAGTAAAACATAAAACAAATCATGACGGATCTATCATTGTTAAACTTAATTCCACATCTGCTAAAAACAATCTCCTCATAGCGGTCAGTGCTAATGCAAAGCGACGTATAGCAGTTACACTTCGTAATGCTGGATTCAACTCTGATAAGCGAATTCATATTAATGAGAGCTTAACCAAACGAAACTATATAATCTATCGAGAAGCCCAACGTCTTAAAAAGCGTAATCAACTGGTATCGGTATACACTCGGAATGGACGAGTTCTTGTTCGTCGTAAGCCAGGAGATAATAGCCAAATTGTCTCAGATTGCAATCTATTAGAGAAACTCGCAGCTACAACGGCTTTAAATATCGATATAAACAATGGCGATAATAACCTACCTGCATGATGCTTTGTACTATATCTATGTGTTGTTATGTTTACAATTTTCGCATGAATTTCCTCGCGACCTTTTAGTTATAAATGATGATGAACTTTCTAGATATACACGAGTAAGCAATGTACTATTAGTATTTTATGAACTTTTTCTCTTGTTACTATTAAGTGCTATCTGTGAACTGAACTTTTTAGTGTACTGCTTAAGTATTTTTTTTGAAACTTTTATTACTACTTACTCTCTTGCTAATACACTTGCTAAATATTGCTTAATGGATTTTGATCATTTATCTAGTTCTAGGTGTATAATTTTTTTTAATGAATATACAGAATGTAGTCAGTTCTTTACCCTGATATCCGCTGCTCACTCCTTTATGTATATTATATATATTTGTTTTTTAACAGCTAGTAGTTGAGTTATAATGAATTACTCTAGTATTCCGGTTCCTGGTGGCATAAATAACTCTCGAATTTTGCTGGATATTTTGTGCAAAAGACACAATGGTTTACGGATATGTCACTTTAACGCCCAGAGCATATTGCCGAAGATCGATGAGTTTAAAGAAGTTTTCAATGCTTCCTTATTAGATGTGATATGCATATCAGAAACATGGTTAAAGGCTCATATTACCGATGAGATTATTGCTCTTACTGGTTATAAGTTATTTCGCAATGATCGCTTTAATCGTACTGGTGGAGGAGTAGCTATCTTTTTGAGAAATTCTTTGCGTGGCCGGATAGTTTCTCTTTCTGATCCCGGTGCTGAAATAGAATATGTTTTTGTTGAAATATTTGCCGGTAGTGATAAATGCTTGTTGGGTTCTGTGTACAGGCCTCCTCATTCAACTGAATTTAGTCCTCTTAACAATTTTCTTGCAGCTGTCTGCCATGTTTACCAACATATTATAATAGCAGGAGACTTTAATGTGGACATGTTGAATGACACAAATAGTGGCAATCCTGTTCATGAAGTGATTGAGTCTTATAGTTTATCTTTAATAAACTCCCTTCCTACTCATTTCACATCAACATCTTCCACTTTACTTGATCTTTTTCTTGTAGCCGACCAAAATCGGGTGATGTATCAAAATCAGCTGTCATTTTCAGCATTCTCAAAGCATGATTTGATATTTTTAACATATGATATTGATCATAGTGGGAGTAGTGAATCCCATGTATTCACATATCGAAATTTCAATGCCATAGATTGCGGCTCTCTTTTCGGTGAAGCATCTGAGCTCCAGTGGGAATTTCTCCGACGAACAACATCCGTGCATGAACAAATATATTATTTTGAATATCTCATAAATTATCTGTTTGAGAAATATGTCCCTCTAAAGACCCACTATATTGCTGACACCAACTGCCCCTGGTTTACATATCGGATTCGGACATTAATCCTACAGAGAAATCTTGCTTACGGAAGGTGGAAACGTTTTCGAACACCAGAGTGCTGGGAAGCTTATCGTGTTTTGCGCAATGCTGTAAATCTGGAGATTAAATATTCTAAAAGACGCTACTTTGCTTCCAAGTTTGATAGCAAGCTTCCTACTAAGATATTATGGCGAAATCTTAAGAACTTTGGTCTCAATAGATCTTGCAATCCAGATATAGATATTGACCTTGATGATCTCAATAACATGTTCGTTGGTACAGTGCCGGATGCATCATCGGATCCTCTTGAAATTCCTGCCTTTGATTCATCTTATGATGGATTTTCTTTTGCACAGGTTGACCAAGAAGAAGTTTTTAAAGCCGTTTTCTCGGTCACATCAAATGCTGTTGGTGTTGATAATATACATCCCAAATTTATTAAACTGTTATTGCCTATTATTCTATCTAATTTGACGTATATATTTAACACTATAATACTCACGTCTGTGTACCCTAAATCTTGGAAGCTATCCAAGATCATCCCCATCCCTAAGAATCCTAAACAGAATCCCCAGGAGTACCGACCCATCTCCATTTTATCTTTCTTGTCCAAGGTTTTTGAGCGGCTTATGCATCAACAAATACTTAAGTATATTGACACAAATAACCTAATGTCCAATTTACAATCTGGATTTCGACCTAAGCACAGTTGTACGACAGCCCTACTAAAGATATCTGATGATATTCGATTGTCTATGAATTCTGACATGATAACTGTTCTTTCTCTTTTAGATTTCTCCAAGGCTTTTGATAAAGTTAATCACTCACTACTCATATACAAGCTTAAAAGATTGTTTAATTTCTCTACTGGTGCTTGCAGGCTTATTTGGTCATATTTGGAAGACCGCCAGCAAAAGGTCTGCTGTGGTGAGTACTCCTCTGAGTTTTTGCCTGTATGTAGTGGTGTTCCGCAGGGGTCAATCCTCGGGCCCTTGCTTTTTTCTGTGTTCATAAATGATATTTCTTCAGTCATTTTGAATTGTAAATTTCACTTGTATGCTGATGATTGCCAGCTATATATTTCAAGACCACGTGGTTTGATGGAGGATGCGATATGTAGACTGAATGAAGACCTTAGATTAATATCTTTGTGGGCACTACAGAATAAGCTTCTTCTAAACCCGTTAAAATCTAAAGTAATTCTATTATATAGAAATAATCTCGACATTACAGACTTTCCTGATGTGATGTTAGATGAAACTCCTATTCCATACAGCAGGTGGGTAAGGAATCTTGGCATCATTTTTAACACTACACTTACGTGGTCTGACCATGTCAACAGTATTGTGTCTAAGATTTACGCAACGCTTCGTAAGCTTTCCGTTGCTTCTTTCGTTACTCCTCGAAATACAAGGCTCATGTTGGTAAAACAACTTATTGCTCCTTTGATTACCTACGGATGTGAATTGTTTTGCCAGCTAGATTCCTTCTCGGAGAGAAAAATCACTGTCGCGTTCAATTCGGCTGTTCGCTACGTGCACGGTCTGAGACGATATGACCATGTTTCTCCCTATGTAAAATCCGTCTTTGGATGCACCTTAAGAGCGTATCTTGATTCCAGGGTAATTCTATTTTTGTATAATTTAATTGTAAAAAAGGTGCCTAGCTATCTACATGAAAAATTGTTGTTTTCTCGGTCCAGTAGAACTGTGGCGTTGAATGTGCCGAGGTTTAGTTATCGTGTAACTGAGCGTCAATTTTTCATTTATTCTACCAGGATGTGGAATACTTTACCTATGGAGATCAGAAGGAGTGGTGGCGGTGATTTCAGGGGCAAGATACTGAATTATTTCTCTTATCGTTAATTATTTAATTAACTTTTTTCCAATTGTAGTGATTAACACATACATATAAGTTGTTTTTTTTTGCATCTTATTATTATTGATATAGTTTTAGCGCTTTTAGTTTTTTTTATTTTATTATTTTTTTTCCTTGTTTATTCTTTAGTTTACTCTAGCTCATAGTGCAGCAAATTACTTTTGTTAAGTTTACCTACACATAAGTAGAAAGCCAGGCTTTAAGTGTGTAGATGTTGTGAATAAATAAATGAAATTGAAATTGAAATTGTATATGTGGAGGATAAAGTATCTCACCGTGTACCTTCACCTTTACTCTCTTGCTTTATAGAGCAATGTTTCTGGTAAACGCTTTCGACGCATGCTATGAGGTAATTTCTGACACTCTACCACTCTGGTGTTTACTCAAGTCCGACTACTGTAGCTCTCACAGCGAATTTCTGTATAAACGAATCAATTCATTCTTTGAATACCACGTCCTATTTTAAGTAAATGAAACTATGAACAAGTAAAAAATAGAAAATATGTAGACTAGAGTAAAAATTTGGCTTTGGGAGACACCTTTTTCAAGATGATGGCCGTCGTCGATCTTTCCTTCTTACACAAAATAATGTGTCACCCTCAGAATTTTCCAGTTACAGACTGTGCTAATCGAAACGAAATTGAAGAATTAGATCGAGCTAAAATTAATTCATATGCAATACATGACTTACCACAGGAATTTGAGGTGGAAATTCTACCAGACATAGCTGAACCAAGAAATTCTGTTGTTGGTTAATTCCAATCTATTTCTCTAACATAGTTTTTGGGTTATCTAGTTGATAAAATGGTAATAACTGTCAAAGTATGAACATTCCAAAAATTATATTGAACATTACAACTCAGAGTTCTCGGAAGAGTTTCATTTGATGGCCGCCTTCAATAAAATAAAATTTACAAATTACAAGGAAAAGTGTCTGATCAGCAGCACAGAGAGCACAGATTTCGATCGCTCCTTGCCTGCTCTTCACGCAGAATCTTTTATAAGTTCCACGAAATTCAAAGAAAAATCTGAAAGACAATTCTACACCTTTTCCAAATGTAATTCAGAAAGTATCAAATGTAATTCAGAAAGCACCAATTGTAATTCAGATTAGTCAATTGTAATTCAGAAAACGTCAATTGTAATTCAGATTAGTCAATTGTAAATCAGAAAGCACCAATTGTAATTCAGAAAGAAGACACTATTTGTTAAATGTTTATTTTTATTTTATTATCTGCAATATAATTATTTTTGATTAAATCAACGACCGACTGACATGTCGTTCATTGCCAAGGCTGTAGATTGGTGAACTGTACAGTGTTGCACAGCACGAGCACAATCACCTCCGACTATAGTACTCTTTCCGTTATCTATAATTTCCTCCAAGTAGACCAATCTCTGTTCCATAACGCCAGGCCCTGCAACGTTTGGAACACGAATGTTGCTTTTGATATCGCCTTTGACCTTAGACCAAATATTCTCAATGGGATTTAACATTGGAGAGTAGGGTCCCAGCCGCAACAGAGATGCTCTCGTCCCATTAATTATTGTTTCTAGCCTTGAATGGCAAGGTGCGTTGTCTGCAAAAATCACTAAATCTACCAGTTGATTTCCCATATCTTGCCATTGTTGCATTAATCTTCTTACCCAATCATTTGCTAACTGTGCAGTAAATGCGTTCCAGAGATATAACTCCTGTAGTAGAAATTGCTCCAATCAAATGTATGTTAGGACCTCTTGATGCAGGAAGGTGCTGGACTGCTCTATGACCAACTCTTGCACGGCCCCTTGTTCGACGGCAAAACAAATTAAAATTAGTTTCATTTATCTAAACAATTTGTGTCCCTGTTGTATGTATGTAGTGATTCAAAGATTGGACATATTCAGCTCGTTTTCTTTTATTAAGTTCGGAATTCATTGTAACAGGTTCAATATGCACCTTTTTTGTAGTGAAGGGTCCGCCTTCTAAGTAGTTAGCTACAGTTGACACAGATACCACTTTGCGGAAATTTTTCATAATTTTTTCTTTTAATTGCTTCAATGTAATGCTACAGTCTTCTTCTACCCATGAAACCATCAAATTAATTTGATTCTCAGTTCGAATTTTTGGTTTTGTTCCTCCTTTTGGCAACATTTTTTCACGTCCAGATTGGTTCCAGTGATATGCGGCTTTGAACTTGATCTCCAGCGTTTCAGCCAAAGCTATCCAGTCATCACCTCTGTTCGCACAATTTACTAACCTTTCACGATCTTTTTCAGTATTTTTGTTGTACTTTTTGCTTTCAATGTCATCAGTTCCAGTCGTAGGAGCTCTGCAAATAGGACAAGTACTATCTGGAACATCGATTATAGATTGCGCGCACTTTGTATGAAATATATGTAGGCATGGTAGAAGCCATATAATTGGATTTCTTGCCATCATAACTTGGGAAATTGCGCAATTGTTCTTAAGTTCCATTTTTAGAAATATGGTTTTTTACTAATTATCTGTGTTAACTTCTTGAAAAATTAACTCAGATGTTTGAAATGTCAAAATGTGTTCACGGGCTACTACAACCATATGTATAATTAAGAATTTTCGAGTACAGTTAACAGGATGTAAGTTTAATAAAATATATATAGAATTTGTATAGCCGCGGTATATGTAAATGAAATTTTCTGAATTACAATTGGTGCTTTCTGAATTACAATTGATTAATCTGAATTACAATTGGTGCTTTCTGATTTACAATTGACTAATCTGAATTACAATTGACGTTTTCTGAATTACAATTGACTAATCTGAATTACAATTGGTGCTTTCTGAATTACAATTGGAAAAGGTGTAGAATCTAGCCATGCGTATGCGTACGCTCTGCAGATGCCCGCAGCAAAATGATCTTGAGACCATCTCTTTTATTATATACAGTAATAAACATAATTTTAGTAATTTAATTAATTTTTTAAATTCCATAGTTCCTTCCTTTCCTTCACCTCTAATTTATTTTTTTAACTTATTATTTTTTTTTTTTTTTTTTTTTTTTAAGAATCTTTTATTATCAATAGATATTTCACAAATCACATGCCAAAATATGCAAAAACAACTACCAGCTCAGAGCAGAATGAATATTTTTTCCAGAGTGCTCTGAACGTTTTAAAAAATCTGTTCGATCTACAGAGCGGTAAAAATATATACGCCCTGAGACCCACATATACAGCAGATTGCACTTCGTTGCAGTGCGCATGAGGAAGGCGGGGTGTATATTAACGTTGTCACTTGTAAAATATAAAACTAAAAAGATTTTAAGTGCACCTGCAATTAATATTACATTCATACATATTACTATAACTTGATTCATACTTCATTAAGCAGGTATACATCGATGTACCAAATCTAAATAATAAAAAAACTTAAAAAGGTAAATTTAATAACATATTTTATCAAAATTTGTGAGTACTTTTCGGTTGCGCTAAATTAAATTTCTGCGAAATCGGTGGACGGGGGTAGGTATAAAAAGGTTGACTAGCCCTGATCTAGGACAAATCTGGCAAAACTGTTCTAAGAAATTTTTAAACTAGAAAGAGATCAAAATCTCGATGACACTCATCACCGCTGGTACAAATCAAATGTACAAAATTTATCATTAAAAGATACGGATCGAACAGATATTTATTTCATAATGCAGGTACAATCTTATAACAAAGTAAAATAATTACTGGTATAATACCGCTAAAATGGTGGGTTCTTAGAAATTCCTTATCACTCATTACTCTAGTCATAATTATAATCCTCGTTTGTAAAAATACAGGAGCTTAATAACTAAACCCGTATATACTTAATTAATAGGAATAGAGTGTAAAAAACCAAAAAGACAAAAGCAAACTCAATTAAAATTCCACAAAATTTTAAAGGAAAAATCAAAACTTAAGTTCAAAAATTGTGGATTTTTTAAATTTTATTTAAAATTTCCTGATGGATTTGTGAAAATCGTTGAATTATTTTTAAATATTGTTGAAGTCCTTTTAAAATCTGCTTAAAATAAATTAAATTTGTTGAATTTAATCTGAAAAAGGTATATATCTACCGACATGTTAAAAAAAACGTTTCTAGAATAGTAAACCTAAAAAATCAATAATCATTAGCAGCCATACCGTTAACGTTCCACAATGTATGAAAGGAATACTTCCTTTCGCAAAACAAAGTCATTTTAATTGAATTCTCCATTTTTATCTGAATCAAGTTTCGCGATAATTTCACATGGACTAAAGTCATCAAATTGACAACAAACAAATTTGGGTAATTATTTCTACCTGTTCTTCACTCTCAACATGGCCGAAGCCGTAGAAGATTTAATTAGAATGTACATTTGAGATATGTAATAAGGGATGTATGCCATTTGTTATTTGATTATAAAGTAATCCTAAAATGTTCAAAAGGCTTCAGAAGTAAACGTTCTTCCCCATCTGCAATTATGCAAAAAGTTCATCACATACTTTGGATATTATGGATGCATAGCTGGGTAATACTTGTCCGATATATAAATTGTTAGTAACTAAGTTTCTATATTAGCAATATACATAGATATGTAAAGTGACGTGTATTTTAATTATTTGTTGTGTTAGGATGAAATAATCCTGATGGAGCTATTAATTTTCTTGTACTAATGTGATCTTGAAGCTCGTTTTAGTTCATATGGCATGTACTTTGAAACGAAAGACGGATTTTGTTACAAGAAGCAGACATTCTCCACGAAAAAACTGTAATTAAATGAAGAATCAGTATAGGTATACTACTTTTACTCAGGTACTAGGAAACGAAAGTAGTACAAACACAAGTAGTAAGATTCGAGTCTTGGTAAATGAAATCTCCTATACAAATAAAATCGTTTTTGTCTTTCCCTTTCCCTTTTAAAGATTCACGTAAAAATATATTTTTCTCTCGTAATTTTGATGACATGAACACGAGTTTATGTGTGGTAATTTATCGGAAAAATTATCCAATAAGATGTCATATGCAAAACTAAAAGGTTTCAATTTAATACAAAACCGTTATAATTCTAGATCTGTCAATAATTAAAAAATATTCACATTAGTTTAGAAATTGATCAGACAAAATAGTCTCCTTTCCAAGATTCCGCAATCAGTGTTGCCATAGATAGTTATTTTATCGTATTTTACAGCTATCAGCGGTTTAATTTGACATCTCACTACTATTTCTGCGCGTATTTATATGTTATTCAGCAAAATGCGTCATTATTACAGCGTCGTGACAAAGGGAAGAAATGATTGTTTTCCATCGGACCCTATTTCGTGGGTCAGCTTTTAGTTCACTATTGATGTTGCTTCTGTTAGAATAGTCCCTCTCCACGTTGTGGTTTTCGATCCTATATCCTATATGACGGGTTCCTAGCGCATTCTTGTCGAGGGCCTGCTTTTCGCTGTTATTGTTGTCACGTCGTAGCGTGTGGCCAATCCAATTCCACTTTTTCTATTTATTTCTTCGTCGATACTATCCAGGTTTCGTTGGACAGTCGACCTTTCCTGCGAATTCTTTAGTTTCGGCGAAGAATCTTTTGACAAAGGCTTGCAATCGGCGTGTTATGAATTGGGTAAACTTTTAAGACTCGCGACCATATAGTAGGACTGTTTTTGTATTGGAGTTAAAGAGTCGTAACTTTATTTTAAACGAGAGCTCACAGGAGTTTCATATCCAGGACAACTGGTAAAATGCTCTGCTCGATTTCTTTATACAAAAATTGACGTCTTCATTTGTACCACCAAATTCGGTAACTATGCTACGTGCTATGCTATGCTGTGCTATGTGCGTTTCGGAGATTGAGCTTGTATTAATGCGCATTTCTTTCGTTTTCGCTGGATTGATTCTCAAGCAAATGTATTATGGTGTTAGAGTCCTGGTGCCAGTGCGCCAACAAGCAGATGTTATCGGCATAGATTTCTAGTTTGGAGTAAAGCTACTGAAGAGTTAGGTTAAGTTATGTTAGGTAAGAGGGGTGCCGCTGGCCAACTAGCCTGCATCACTTAGACCTCTACTGGATCCATTGTGCCCCTAGACCTCATGGGTTAACCTTTCGACCCGCCCCAGATCCATCCTGTTTGCCTTAGGAAACTCAGGATATTTCCAAGACTGTTTTATGCATCAAAGTCCTAACAGCTTCTGCAGAAATTGTTTGCCACCTACCCAATCTTCTAGCATGGTCCCCTATAGCGTAGTGAGCAGTAATGACCCCTACTAGATTCCTGGTATTTATTCTGCTACCATTAAGCAATTTTCTTGTCCTTTTCTGTTATATGCAGGTCACAATTGCGTCGTTATACGGCAGATATCCTGCTGGTTCATCGGAGGCTTACGTTTTGATAACTTCCCCTGATGATTTCCTCTTCTAAAGCTCCGATTGGAATCCTAACATAAGCTACCGCTTACTGAAGGGTTACAAATGAAAGTTTCCCATTTATTTCTAATTCTCCTGATTTTAATCTAAATATATATAAATCATGTGTTACTGTGTTCGTAGACGCTAATCACCGAAACCATCAAAACCCTCAAGAATTCTTCACGAGCCATGAAACAGACTCCTCACTACCACTTGAGAGCCCCAATGGAGTCCTCATATTCTAAAAAATTTCCAGTGTTCCATGTATAACTGGCAAATGTTTGATTTGAATAGCTTCTCCGTCCTAAGCTACTATTCCTACAGAAAAATGGTGTTCTGATAATCTTAAGCTTGCTTCCTTATCTTCCGAATCGAAATAGAATTTTTATATCTTTTCTAACAAAATTATTTAAATAAGTAATCATTGTATATGACGCTTGTGAGTCATGGCATGCCGTGGGCTGATGATATCGAATGTAGCTGCCTAAAGATTCGAACTCCGGCTGCACATACACACATGCAATTATTACTCAGCTAAGGGTTATTGAGCGTAAAATGGTAAAGTTACTTTGTACTCAAAACTTTTAATTATTTTGTTAAGTAAAGTGTGATGTGACTGTGCATATAAATATAAACAACTAACAAAACAATTAAAAAAACGCAAGAATACACATGCTGCCTTCTTGCAATAATCAATTCTCAATTAAATATCACAATAAATGTTAATGCATTATAAGCAAAAAACATTCACATTCAATTAAATATCACAATAAATGTTAATGCATTATAAGCAAAAAACATTCACACTCTAACAGTAAGAAGAGACTGCATTTGTTTACATGTTTCGCAACATGCTTAACACGTGCCAAGCAAGTTGCATCACACCGTTAAGCATATAAGTGCAAACAAGTAATTTTGTTTAACATTCCCCAAATCACGGGCATGTGCACATAGCATTATGTACTTATAATAATAAAGTTTAGGCTCTTATAGGCACTTATAAGCTAGCGATACTTCATTAAAGGCAATTCATAGATTTGTGACCAAACTGGCTATGAGAGTTTTCATTAACTGGGCATCTGCTAGCTTCTTAGCTGCACCCAGCTTTTATAAAGCTTCTCCACTTCTCCATAGGAGATCTGCTGTATAGCCGCCTCCTCTGCGTTCCCCGTTAAAATTACTACGAATCATTAGACACGACGAGCATTCTTGTTATAATTGGATGCAGTAATTTCTACGTTATAACTTGGCGACCGTGATCGCCAATAACATCTATTACATGGCACTGCACACATAAATTATATTACCACAAAGGCGTAGGCCTTGAAAAGGTAAGGAGCTAAGCTGTAAATTACTAGAATACTATTTTCCTGTATGGATAGTAGTTTTGGCTCTATAGCATATATAAAGTCAATGTTTGGCACTTTTCCATAAGTATCAATATAGAACATTTTAGAGAACGGACTCCCAACGCATACATATAAACTTGTGTTTCATGGTTTTGGAAGTATTCTCGAAGGTTTTGAAACCGCTCAACTGATTTTAATAAAATTTGTTGGTTACAGCAACTCCTTCTTGATGTTGCCATACAAAACTTTGGTTTTTCACTATATAAAGGGTTTTCCAATAAGAGGTGTTATTTTGATATTCAAAGAAAAATGCCATTTTTTGAGATAAATGATCGGAAGGTATGCCGTTAATAATGGAAAATAACATCAGCCAAATTACCACCACGACCACGCCTACAGGACCATATCCCTTTCATGAAATTTTCCATAACCAAATCGCAAAGTGGCTGCCCTATGTCCTCGATAGCCTCACGAATTCCATCTTTGAGGTCATGAATCGACGCTGGGCTGTTGGCGTAGACCTTCTCTTTCACGTGGCCCCAAAGGAAGAAGTCGCAAGGTGTTAAGTCACAAGATCTCGGTGGCCAATTGTGATCACCTCTTCGAGAGATAACACGGTCCGGAAACTTTTCCCGTAAAAGATCAATGGTTTCGTTGCTTGTATGGCACGTAGCGCCGTCTTGTTGAAAGTAAACGTTGTCCAGATCAATACCATCCAATTCCGGCCATAAAAAATCATTAATGATCTGTCGATAGCGCAATCCATTCACCGTAACTGTTGCTCCAGCCTCATTTTCGAAAAAGTAAGGTCCAATGACCCCGCGGGACCATAAACCGCACCAAACAGTCACACTTTGAGGATAGAGAGGCTTTTCAACAATAACTCTTGGGTTTTCTGAGCCCCAGATGCGACAATTTTGCTTGTTGACGAAGCCATCGAGGTGGAAATGGGCCTCATCACTCAAGATGAGTTTTCGATGGACTTCCGGATCATTTTCATGCATTTCAAGGACCCAATCAGCAAAGACTCGACGTTGTTGATGATCGGCCGGCTTGAGTTCTTGTGTTATGCAAAATACGGTGTAATGACGTTTGTGGAATGCCTAATTCCAAAGAACGACGAGGAATGGACAAACCTGGGTTTTCTTCGACACTTTCGGCTACAGCAGCAATATTCTCGGCTGTTCTTGAGCGACGGCTCGGGTTTTATTCTTCACATCACTAACTTGTCCCGACAGCTCGAATTTTTCTACCAATTTCTGTATTGCGGTCCGACAAGGTGCTTCACGACGACCCAAAAATGTTCGAGTTTTACGAACTTGCCTGATTGTATCAAGATAACATTTGAAAATGTCGCTGTAACACGACACTTGATGACAGTGACATGTTAAAAGTTGTGCCATATACTATTTTACTGCAAACTGCTTTGCTGTCTTCTGCAGTGAATAGGTGGAGAAAGTTGCCCATTTCAAACTTAGCTGTTGATCTTTTTGATGATTGTAAGCGAAATTTCAACCGACTTACGCAAACATATAAAAATGTTTTATATTTATGTCTTTAATCCATTTGCCTAATCATAATTGTTATTGAACATTGCAAGCATACGCACAATCTTATTACATTATCTATTCTAAAGTGTGTTTTATTTCGAGATATATATATGTATAACAATGGACGTCAAATGCCCTGTATTTTAATTAAATTTTTTTTATTTTTAAAACAAATAAAAGACAACGGCCAACAGATGTTTTAACCAAGCGCACGAATTGCGCACTGTTTGCTACTAAGATTACTCTTATCAAAAGAAAATTGAGGCATCCGACTTCTAAATTATCTTTTATTTTTAATTTAATTATTTTTGATAACACTGTCACAATCGACCAAATGTTTTGCTACGTAATAAAGCTGTTTTAATTATAAATTTTAACTCTACATCTGCTGATTAAACTTGATTAGAACTTTCAAGCAATTATGGAAACCGCATTAAAGCTCTAAATTGGCTTTGAATACAAACAAGTATTTCCCGTTTAGAAATTTTCGTTGATTTTGTAAACAAATTAGTTTGACACTGACTTGCATTGTGCAAAGTACTAAGCATCTCAAAAATAATGGATGTACGCTGTTAGGGCGATCCCGTTGCATTGAATTTCTAATACCCAATAGCTATTATTGGCAAGCTAATTTGTTGAAATTTGTTCTGGCTTCTAAATCGAGGGAATATGAATAAGAAATTATTGTTGTCCACACTTCGCTCTAAATTCCTTATGAAGCTTATTCAAATAACACTTATAGGCGCAACATATTCTCACGATAACAAATTAAAAGGAAAGGAAATGTAATGAGCGAAAAAACGAAATGGAGATAAATAAAATGAAAAAATCTAATCATTTAATTCAGCTACAGTTACTATTATTATCCTTTTTCTAAGTTGCTGAACTAATTCAATAAAAAATTGTGTTCATATTCATTTTATTTATTTTTTTATTTCTCTCTGTGGATGTAATTTTTATTACAAATTTTATGCTTTGGAGTCTTTGTATTCATTTCTGCTAAATACATCTGGCCGTGTTAAATTTACTGCATTTATATAATCATCCAATTCAAAATTATCTCCAGCCACGAAGCAGCATAGGAGGAAATAGAGCATTCATTTAGAAGAGAAATTTATCGACACTTCCCCTTAATCCAGAAGCTTTCCATTTTTTTTCTTTTTTAATAGGACACATTTTTGTCAAAACTTCTCCATCCGCAACGCAATAGATTAAAGTTTGTTATTTATACGAAACGTGGTTATTTAAACTGTGATTGAATAAACCCATTTGTGTTTTTTGTTATTTTCTAAATATGTACGCACTTGTCAAAGAGTACATTATCCGGAAATAGCCGATAACTTAAAATAAGAGCACAGGAGTTCGGAAACACCACGGCATAAATGTCGAACGGCAGCCAAATGTGCTGTCGGAGGAGCCATTAGAAATAATGTCGTCGGTCGTGTCGTATTACGTCGGTACATGTGAAACAACCTAAGTAAGACCAATTCTTACCCTAGCCTCTATGTAAAAAGGAACGTATGAAATTTCGCATGGTCAGGTCACCGTTGTAAGAACCTTCTCACATAACGGGCTTAGTTGTGAATAGATGGCAGTTGTTTGGTTGTGTTTCAGAGCCAGTTCCAAATGTTAGAAATTTGTGCGAACCATTTCTCTGAACTATTTAGTTGTGACAACAATTTGGTTAGCGTGAATAGTTCCAAAAACTATAAGCGATGCTATTTTTACACTCAATTAAGAACTATACCATTTGAGGATGTGTGAAAAATATGTACGAACCTTGACTTTTATTCGCTTAATGAATTTTAAGAACTAATTGTGAACTTGGCGCAATGCCATGCCAACGGCAAGCCGTGGTTGTTAATTGTGGTTGGCACTTAGTCCTTCCTTATAATTATTTTTGTGTTCTGCACAAAAGCGACATTTTTACTCTTATGGCAAAAAATTTTAAATTGAAAATATTTTAAAATAGTGGCAGTTATTAAAGACGAGCGCGCTTACGACTATTAGCAAGTCAAGATACCATTCCTCAATGGAATTCAAGTATCCATTTTCCATCAACCAGCTAAAATATTCCTGAAAGACCTAAGCCTATGGAATTTCTAAATTAGATCGGAAAATAATAAATTGTAAGAACGTGGCAAGAACCATATACAGTAGATACTCAGCAGAACAGGAATATATAGCTCTGAATCACAACTCTATAAAACGGCATCGTAGTTATGATTAATAAAAAAGTTTGTTTTTCACAAAACACCCCGTATCTTAAAAAGTACAGCGCGTTCGGTCAAGTTAAGAGCTCATTGTATGCCGAACTTCGTGGTTTTTCCAACGATTGCTCAACCAGCCCGGTACTTCCCTCCTCTCAAGAGTTATGGTTGTCTAAACTAAAAATTTCGTATTTTCTTACTTTTTGTTTACTTTGACCTCTATTATTTTTGCAAATAGGTCGTTAACGTAACTTCTTTTTATAAAATCTGTAAACTGTAGACTGTCACCTTTACTTTGACCTATTACACCCTATGTGGTAACTGTAGCCGTTAAACAGTTATTAGCTCATAACCTATTCAGGTTACACCGAAATTAGACGACATTTTTTAAAATGACGTGATTTCATTCACCAAGGGAACAAATTATGAGAATAGGTTTGAGAATAGATTAAGAGCTAAGAACTCTTAAAGGGCTACGGATAGTGCATACGGTGTAATAGGTCAAATTAAACGGGAGTGTCTACAGTTTACAGTTTTTATAAAAAAAAGTTATGTTAATGACCTTCACAGAAAGAAAATTTTACTGATATTAAGAAAATGTTGATGAATATCAAGAAAATAAGCTGTTGATATTGCGCCGAGTAAAATTTCATTATTTTCTAGAAAACAAATTCTTGATTCAACTTTTGGTTGGTTGAATAATTATCAAGTGAATAATACTAAATTCAAGGTGTAATATTTTCTTACTTTTAGCATTAAAACAATAAAACTAGAAATGTTGAAAATGCATATTGATGTTATCTTTCCTATACCCAAAAAACCTTTATGCCAGATTCAAGCGACTTGTTTACTTGAATTGAAAGATTAATATAAGTAAACGAAATGTTTATAAATATCTTATTTTGACAGTAAATTGAATTTTAGTTTTGCTAAAATGTACGCCATGAAACGTATTTATCGTATTAGTACCTATATATATTTGCTTTATGCAGGTGTGCTTTTCTCAAGAGTATCTTTTCATGACAGAACCTTAATGCTTCATGCAGGTATGATTATCTGAAACAAAACTGTCAACTGCAAATTTGAAACTGAAGAAAATCTAATTGTTGAAAAAAAATCGTGGGAAAATTTAAAAATAAAAACCAGTTGTTTCCATATAAATCAATCATATTATATTAAAAAAAAATATATTAGACGCATATATTGCACTCTACACACAAAACAAACACAACATATTTAAAAAACGAAGAAGAACAGTATAACTTATAAATTTGGATCAATTCGACATCTTTACTTGCATAACGCCGGCGTCCAAATGAAAATAAATGTATGCAGTTAAATTCTGAAAACTAACTTACTTGTGATTTGTTGTTGTTTATATAGTCCACAAGAATAACGGATAATTAAACTCGTTTTATGGAACCAACTTGCTGCAATTTGTTTTCAAGTCAACAAGTATTCATTTTAATATTCTTAAATGTTTTATAAAATGCTGCTGATTGTGTCCACTGACACGTGCATATTTTTGAAAGTGTTGTTATACATGTAAATTAACTGTTTGATTTAATCCCAACATCAAAAAATCTGCATTTATTGCAATTAAGGAAATGATTCCGTGAAATTTAGTAACCGTTTGCATTTAAGTTTAAATTTTTATCACATTTTCCTACAGAAAGAGATATTTAATAAATAATTGATTAAACTCAGAAAACTTTTTCTAAAGAGTATTCGAGAGGAATTTGATAGTTTTTAGTAATTTAGAATAAATTTTAAAAACTTCATCTTTCTCGATATTAGACAACGTTTTTTAATATTTAGAAAATTTGGATTAAATTGATCATTTTTTGAATTGATATTAAATAAAATAAGTAAAAAACGAGTTTTCAAACAAAACTGAGGCCAAGTCGCATGAAAGAGTAGAAAATAAGTGTAGTAGTAATAGTAGTAATAAGTGATTTGATTCATGAAGAGAAAGAATATTCAAGAGAAATGTCCCAATCAAAAAATCTGAGTCCACCTCTGACATTTCTCTTGAATATTCTTTCTCTTCATGAATCAAATCACTTATTACTACTATTACTACTACACTTATTTTCTACTTTTTCATGCGACTTGGCCTCAGTTTTGTTTGAAAACTCGTTTTTTACTTATTTTATATTCGCCTTTTTCACGTTAACTAAATTGGAAAATTCTGCATTTTTCCTGAAACAGATTTATCACTAATCATATAGATGAAAATTTTTCCGATGATTTTCCCGCTTTTCCGGGTTTTCCATGGAGTTTTCCACAAAAACAACTTTATGCAACTCATTTCGCTCTACAACTTTGTCTTAGGTTGCAAAACGCTCAAACGCTTCCTTGGTCGGAAAAACTCCGGAAAAGCGTTATACATGAATTTTCCTCGATTTTTTCTGCAAGTTTTCCGGAAAATTCCGGAAAATTTTTCGGAAAAATCGGAAAACTCTTTCCTGAAACGGATTTATCACTAATCAAATTTGTACCAAATTTTCAAATGATTTTTCCCGATTTTCCGGGTTTTCCATGGATTCAATTGTCACGCGACATGAACATGTGTACCAAATTTCAGCTCGCTGTGATGACGAAAAGTGGGTCTACGAGAGAGTCGAAAATAGTAAAGAAATAGACAAATTCGTGTACGAGTTAAAGGGAATGGCTGGCCTAAAAAAAAGTATTTACTACGTTTAATAAATCGACGATTTAATATTAGTAAAAAATACTTTCCATGTTCTTACAAAATTAATAGAGGTCAAAGTAAAATAAAAGTAAGAAAATACGAAATTTTTAGTTTTGACAACCATAACTCTTGAGAGAAGAGTGGTACGGAATGATTGAGAACCGTAAGCCGTGTACTTTTTAAGATACAGGGCGTTTTGTGAAAAACTAACTTTTTTTAATCACCCTGTAACTCCTAAACGGTTGATATGCCCCCCCCCCGCCTTACAAATTTTTAGTTTGTGTGTTTACGAGTAGCTAAATCACGTCCTGCTCTATTGACCTCCTAGGCGGAAACACCCTGTATAGTTATGAGTAATAAGTAATAAATAAATAGAGGACATAGCTAAGTATAGTTACAAGCCACAAACGAATTATTGTGGTACCCAACACTTTCGTTGTCAGCCACAAACGAATACTTGTAGGCAGTATCTACACATTATACGCCGTGTTTATAAAAGAAAATGAGCTGTTGTCCATTTTGAAAAAAAATGTGTCGTTGAAAATTTAATTTAGCCACTAATTCGAATACATAATTTATATCATAAAATATTTCTTTTCTTATTTTTCCAAGCATTCGTTGCATATTAAAAGATAATTTCTAAAATAAAAATTTTATCTAACAAATATTGCTAGTTTTTGCAGTCCGTTGTTATTTTCCGAAGTGTCTAACACAAATTCACATAAAAATTTATATTGCCTGTAAAATATACCTCTCGCCAAAACGAGACGTACAACACATAGCAAATAATACCCTATTATTATTAATTTTTTGTTATGAAGAACAAGAATACTCATCGTTTTGTTTACCTCTCAATTCTTATAATAAAACATTACACATCTCTTTCTTTTGTTCATGCATTCATTAGATATGCTAAATGGTTTGCACAACTATTTCATTATATAGTTAAAACGCAGTTCGGAGACTTCCGCAGCCATACAATGATTCTCACTCGCAATGATTGTTACATGCTTGTGAGAATCTAGGTGATTTATTTTTAAATTTTAATTTTAATTAATTAATATTTTAATTTTAAATTATTTTCGCCAATTTAGTTGCTAAATTGTTGTGAGCGCGTTTGTCGAAGCCATTCGCATATACTCGTATACAAGTGCCCTGGAATTGTTCTCCAAACTAATTCACAGCAGATTACTTCTACTTGGTATTTATTATTTTTATGAAAATGCCGTTACAAACGTAATGACAAACTTAGTATACCGTATGATCATCTACACAGTAAAAAAAAATTCCCTAAAGTGAGTGGCAACAATTTGTGTTAGGCATTTGTCAATAAGATTAGGGTAAGCACCTTGGAAAACTAAGATTAGGTTTTTCTCCCTCAAATGTAGGGAATGTTTGCTTTTCTCCCCTAAAATTTAGCAAATATTCCCTAAAATTCAGGGAATTTTTATTTTTATTTATATTTTTTCCCCTACATTTTAGGAAATATTCCCTAAAATATAGGGAATATTCCCTAAAATGTAGGGAATAGGTGATAACACCGCACCACTTTCCACCGTGATAGAAGACCCCCCCTTTCAATAAACCTAAAATGAGCTGAATATCTCTCATTTCTTATGGTCCATACTACCAACTAGTATGGAAGTTATGTTGGTGCGCTGAGCACGCTTAAACAAAATATTGAAAAACAATATAGGATTTGTTTTCAACAACAATGTGTGAATTATATAAACGAAAATATATTTCCATAATACCTAATTCGTTGAATGTTCTCTTCCTTATATCCAAAAGAGGTTTTCTGGCGCCAGATACCTAAATTCATTGAATGTTCCATTGATTTGGGGAAATTAAACTGATTTTCCCTTTCTATCAGAGAAAATTACATTTATTTTTAGGGAAAAACGAGTCTTAAATTTAAGAAATAGTCCTAATATTTTTAACAGTGTACCTAGGGCAGGTATAAAAATACTGCGGTAATGTAAATATGAATATTCTCTGGGTGTTAAAAGCTTACGCTTAAATTAAAATTATAATCACAGTATTAAGAATCAGTTGTCATATATTTTTCCTATAATATACACATCGAATGTTAATAAATACTTTATATACATACAGTAGTGTTAGTGTTACGCGAAATTTTGGTTTATTTTTCCAATATTCCTTTTGAGAACTACAGAATTGTCAACTGTTGCTCTTCCTCTTCACCTATAAAACCTCTACTTCTATTTCTACGTATAGTACGCTCTTTTATATGGCTATAAAATTAATGAAGAAAAATGTGATTTGAGTAAAATGTGCAGACTCAAAAGTTTTTACACCAAGTAGAAAGTTTTTACCCACCCATAAATCATGATTCGTTTATGAACTTCTGCGACTAAGAAAATTTTACTTCTGAACAATAATTAACGTATTTGTACACGGTAATAATTCTTTCGGTTGCCACCATTTGTAAGGTAAGTCTAAGGGACTAGCATTTGAAAAAAAAAAGAGAAATTTTCTGCAAAAATTAAAAGACGAAACTTATTTGTGGAATCTTCATACCCCCTGCCATCTGTTTTCACCCACATACATATTAAATAATTTTATGAAAAAGTAAACATTTAATGTAGACCTAATATCTGAGAACTTGTTAAAACATTTGGAAACGAAATTAAAAAAGAAGTGTGATAAGTCATTTTAAAATGAAGCTTTTGAGCTTCTTAAATCCAATATGAAAAATTAATGTTGATGGCGAGTTTTTTGATAAAAATAGTAGGTAGGTAAATAAAAAAAAAATCAAGTTAAAATTCGGTTATTTTAATTTTGTTGAGCCATAACTTCAAAGAGGAGAAGAGGAGGGGATAGATTTATAAACCACTGGAAAGGTCCAACGACTATCAATCTAAAAAAAAGTTTAAATTATCTATCTTCATAGGGTGTAACATTCAGAAGTTAAGTTACAGGGTGATTTATAAAAACATTCCCAAATCTGTTAAGACCCGTTATCTCGGAAACTGTTAGGATTATGATTCATCATAGTCTTCGGGTACCAAACCACATACCGTACTTTCACAAAAAATGTTACAAAATATTATTTTAATGTTTTTTGACAATTTATGTTCAAGTATTCATTGAAGTGAGTTTTGAAGCTCCAATCGACTATCGGTTCATTACGCCGTGATTTGCTTTATTTGAAAAAAAAAAGGAACAAATATCAATATTTTGGAACGGATTTAAACTTCTTGTAAATATATTTCTAGAATTGGGATTAGGAATGTAAATGGGAATTCCTTATGTTATGTTGCTTGTTTTGCACTGTACAGCTAAAAAGGGTGTGCGAATGAATGCAGCTTAATTCAAAGTATTACGTGCAATCTACAATCTATCTGTCCGTCTGTCTTTTGGAGTATAACTTGCAAACAAATTGACTTCAACAGCTTTCAATTAAAATTTTGAATCTCCTTTCGGAAATATTTGAATATTGATGAAAACGTGATTTTAATTAGAGAGCTCAGACTGGTGTGACAACCCAAATTTTGGATGCAAGTCATTATATCTGCAATTTTAAGTGTATTTTCAGGCAACCCCTTTGTATAGAGTTACCCCACAAAAATTCCGATAAATATTGAGCTTATTGGAAAAATACGAAAAACTACTCTTAACGATTTACGAGGGTCAACTATATTTACGGGATTTGAAAAAATGATCTTAAACTAATTTACCTATGGCTTTTTTCTAGTGAAATAATCACTTAACTTTTCTTTGCTCTAGCGTTCACTTAATTTCAACAAAAAGTTATTTTTGGTAGGTGGGTTAAGAATTTTATTTGAAATGAGTAAGTATATTTCGTGAGTTTCTTTTGTTTTTTTTCTTCTTCTTAGTTTTGTTGTGTATTCATTTCATTAAGACGCTTACATCCATATTTTATTGCAGCTTAATTTTTAATCTGGGACTAATAAGTACACGTTTCAATGCCATTGAATTCAGCTCATAATTTTTTTAAGTCTACATACTACGTAGGTACATGTTGTGTGCACATATTATGGATACCAAAAAAAAAAAAAGGAACCAAAAATAAATAAAGCTCCAATTTTGTTCAAGATAAAAACAATTAGCATATCATAATAAAAACCTGTTGCTCGATCAACGTGATCAGGTTTGCGTTTGAGGACTGTCTACTACGAAAAATGTAAAGATTTAAGTATTCCCCCGGTAAACTAGAATTTCGATGACAAAGTGGTGACGTTGCAACAGAATCAATTATCTAAGATTGCTGCTAAGTAAGTATTTCTGCATAATCGCCGTAGCAAAAATTACGTCTCACAAAACGACATTTCCAACCACACTGCTGGGAAGAGAACCTTGGGTCGGTTCACTTTAGTTAGAACAAGTTTGCTTGATAGATTTCATTAACAATAATGAAAACGCTAGCGCAGCACTGGCTGTGGTCAATGTAATTTGTTCGAGCAGAAAACCACCTTGAAGCTCACAAGTAATTTCTCTTATGTTTTTTCACTTCGCTTAGTTTTTACACTTAATTAAACTAGTGGCACCTTGTAATTTACTTCAAACAGAAAGATACTTACACTGGAGTGTTCGTCACAGTTGAGCATTGCGTAGAAATCCTCGTCGGGATTCTTCTTGAAATTGATAATTTCATCGACGGCACTCATAATTCGCACTCTCTACAACTTTTTTTCTAGCTTAAAATGCACTTAACACTGAAAACACGGCTCACACAAGAAAAGTGACTCAATTAACTTTCACTGAAAGCAGCAGCAGGCAGGCGGTGGGTAAAGAGCTTGCACCGCACGAACTAACTTTATCGCGGCAACGAATAGTAGGGGACTGAATCAGCAGAAGCAATCAAGGCGGTTTTCAAAACAAGCATCAACTGGGTCTGAGTTTCTAGGTCTGGTGAAAAAGCGGGACTACTCTGTCTAACGTTCACTCCAAGTCAAAGTCTCAAATCATATTGAAATTGTAAAACAATTGCTTTGGCGTAGAGGTAGAATGCTGCTGTTCTCGTGCTGCTGCTTATAAATGTCCAGAGAATTACATCCCTGAAATACTGGCAGGTATAACTGCTGCTAATGTCTTCCATCCTACTGGGAGAGTAATGAATGCGCATGGCTGTGCTGGAAATCTGGTCCAGAAGATGAGATGAGATCTCAGCAACAGCTGCCTTTGGCTCTAGCTGAATACCTCGGTCCCGGACAAAAGCTTAACAAGTGGTAAGCTTACCTCATGTGTAAAATGATTATTGTGAATGAATAGCGCATAGCTAAATTTTTTCCAAAGTTTATCCTATGGCATAAGGGCACTAGCAAACAATTTTTTTCAACCGCTTTATTGAGTACGACCAGCTAAATAGGCGCACACAAAACGTTTCATCCGACAGTGGGGGAATTCTATAACTGAATTTTTTATATGTGAAAAAGTTTTTCCACTGCTCTGGTTGAAATTTTTAATGAAAAATTCACGAGAAGAGATTCATGTAAAGCTTTCGACTGAGTTTCTCTTACATTGAAAAAATTCTTAATGTTCCGAGTTCCGACATGACTTCCACATTTAAAAAATCTGATTTATTCGTGCTTTTGCCAATCTTGGCACACCGCTGCCAGGAATGTGTCCCTTCAATTCCTAAACCCTAGACCTCCTATGAATCTAAGATCATAAGTTTATGTAACTTCAGGTAAAATTTAATGCAGAGATTCTATGTTTTTCACCGAGATGCAAAAATATATAGTTTGTTGGCCTACAAGGTTATCTGCGCTGGAAACTGTAAAAACTGGGCGAGATTAAAGATGAGATATAAGCTCAATCTACAGGTATTGAGATTTGAGATAATATAAATCAAATGGGGCTGTGGGAATTGGTGTTGTTCCACTTAATTGATTAAACTTGCCGTTTCCTGTTTTAATCAAAATTATTAAATGGAATAATACCTACAATATATTATTTACGAAGGCAAATCTAAAATTACTAAGTTAAAATTTTCTTTCTTTCTTCCTTTTCTTACAAAAACAAAAACAGAAATGACGTCTCGAGCTTTACAATTAATCATTTTTAAATCTAACCAAGTGTGTTCGAAAATCTCAAAACTAAAACTTACAAATTCTCTGAGAGAGAGAGAGATGTAAAATGTTTTGCGCTTATCTTGTCGTGTGTTAATTCGTTGCTAAAGGGAAGTTTTCCCTTCTCCCATTTTTACCAATGCTATGCCTCTTTTTCACTAACGTCTTCCTTCACATTCTTCTTGCATAGCATCAAAAGTTCAATTTTAAGATAGTGACCATCAGAGAGAGTACGGGGAGCGACGTGAGTAAGATTGTGTGCGATCAAAGCGTTATAACTTTTTCGTAAACAATAATAATTTTATCACTTCTGACACCAGTTTTTTTTTATATATATGTATATAGTTTTCCCAGTTTCTTAATTATTGTTTTTGCTTGGATTTATAAAAACACGGTTAAACTTACAATTTTATTAAATTTTTCTTAGTTCATAAATCTATTCTCTATAACTCTTATATTATAAACACAAGTTCTCACTTTTTGCTTTATATTTTTTTTTATTCTCAAAATCTAAAGGTGCAAGCAAAATGCCCTTGTTAACTTTTTATGCACTCTCACAATAGGAAAAGTGCAAACTAAATGCACTTTTTAAAACTTCTTTTCAAAGCCGACGGCGGACTTGACTTCACTTCCTAGATTGATTGTCCCTGTGCAAAGCTCCATTTTTATACCAACTTAATACGTAATTAAAAGGATCTAGAATACTGCAAGGGTAGGGGCTCTATAAAAAAAAAGGATGTCTAGTGGGATATATTCATTAGTGTGTGCCCAATTTTGAAATCAAGACCCTTATTTGATTGGGTAATTATCTCGTCATGAGATATAAAATTTTATTCAATTGGTCAATAATTGACCAATCCCCAATCAAAACCTTGAATATGTTTTCGCATTGATATGTAACATGATACATTTATTTACCCGTACCATGATTTCATCCAAGGGACCATGTTATCGATGAATAAGCGCGTGAACAAATAGCTATTCGCATAAACAAATGGCACGGCGAGAATATTTATGTTTATGATTTATTCAATATTGAATATCCATAGTTCAATTGGAAATTCATGTTTATGTTTTTTTTTTTGTTGTTTAATCCAAGACTTCTGTTTACATTAAAACTTTTAAGTCAAGCGTTTATGTTTACGTGAAAGCCTTTAAGCTTCCAATATTAATTTCAAAATATTATTGTATCGATGGGAAGAATGTTTATTATAAACATTCACGCTAGATGAAATTTGATATATTTATTGTTTATTGAGAAGTGGTTATAATTGAACGCTTGGGTTTTTCACTTAATGTTTACTACGTTCATCAAATATGAACGCTTAAACATTTGAGTAATTAAGTTATTTGCTTATTTGAGGTACTTGGGCATTTGTTTATATGAATTTTAAGGTTTTAGATTTTGGTTACAAAGAATTGTTTGCTGTTAAAGTCGCACATGGAAAAATTTAGATAATTTCATAATCATTTTTAAGTGCGTCTTTTTCATTTTAGAGTACGTTTTTACGTTTTATTGATCGTAAAATATGAGAATTAAATAATTTTTAAAGAATTTATATCATGAAACATGCAAAAATGTAGGAAATATAAAATTACATAACAATATACTCATGAGTCGTGCGCATCTTACTCACGCACATGAGTGAGTAATTCAATATCAGAAAGCGCACAATCGCGTGCGCATACGAATTTTCTCACTGCTCATTACTCCCGAGTGTGTAATTCAAGGGATGAAAACGCACACGAAATTTCTCATTGCTCATTTCCAACTTGTGTGCAATTTCATTTATGAAATACCTACATTATGTAGAAAACGTGGAGAATAATTAATATTAAAATTTTTATTCGCGAGTGGGCGCTTTCTTCCCTTAAATTACTCACTCGTGAGTAATGAACAGTGACAAATTTCGTGTGCGCTTTCTTATATTGAATTACTCACTCGTGTGTATTGAGCAGTGATAAATTTCGTGTGCGCACGCGAGTGTGCGCTTTCTTATTTTGAATTACTCAATCATGGGCGCGTGCGCTAATAACAATGACAACAACTCACGTATGCGAGTGTGCGTTTCCTCTGCCATCAGACAATAGATATATAGCAGCTTAGATACTTCGCATCGGGCCAGGCAGCTGCAGGATAGGGAAAATTCTTGTTAAAACCCTACAAAAAACAAGTAAAAAAGCTAGTTAGCTAGGTACCAAATTTCAGCTCTCTACGTTGATGCGCTCTCAGGCAGTATCCAAATATATAGTCAAAAATGAAAATGGCAACTCCACGAAGGAGTTACTCGATTTGTCCCATTTTCGAACTTAAATTTACTTTTTTTTTTTTAAAATCTCGTGTGCAAAATTTCAGCTGTTTAAGTACCCGCGCTCTCGAGTTATCGTGAGGACAGACAGACAGAGACGGATCGACACACGGACAGATAGACGAATGGACAGGCGGACACACTGACATGCAAAAATCAAAATAACTTTGAATATTTTGCATGGCTGTCCGATTCATTTTGGTCTACCATCATTATTTCTACGCGTTGCAAATGGAATGACAAACTATAGTGTAAAAAAAGAGATCTCAGTAAAGAAGCAATAATTGAGATTAAAGATTGTATGTAACAAGAAAGAAAGTTATATTGCGTTGAGACCAATAATGTTATACCGTAGATGAAAATAAAAGTTAAATAAAGTGAGAACTAAATGATTTGTATGGCAACACCAAGAAGGCGTTGTTTAATTTAGTCAATTTTTGAAATTTTATTTACCATTGTTATGAAAACACAATGTACCAAATTGCAGCTGTCTACGTTGACGCGTCCTCAGGCAGTGTCTAAATATAAGGCAATTTCGACGATAGAGAGCGGCCGAAGGATTCTTATGCAATATATGGTAAAAGAATGAAATTTTTGTATGGCTACCCTACGAAGGAGTTGCCCGACTGGTCCCATTTTCGAACTGAAATAAAACTAGTTTCACTACTTTTTATACCATCAAAGGGTATGTACTAAGTTAGTAATTCCGTTTGTAACACCTAGAAATAATTATGGCAAAGCAAAATAGATTGGACACCCATACATAAAATTGAAAGATATTTTGATTTTTGCATGTCCGTCTGTTCGTCCGTCCGTCCGTGTGCACGATAACTCGAGAACGTGTGTGAGAATGTGACAAATCAAGCAACTCCTTCGTGGGATTGTCATACCAAAATTTAGTTCTCCACTATATATTTATGCACGCATGAGAACGCGTTGACATAGAGAACTGCAAATTGGTACATAGTGCTTTCATAAGAATAGTATATATAATTGCAAAAATGGACTAAATCGGGCAACCCCTTCTTGCTGTTGCCTTATAAAAATTTAGGATTTTTACATATCCTGTGAAAACCTATACGGTTTTAATGTACTGAAAAGTTCCTCAGAATATGAAAGCCTATAAAATTGGTTAGAATCATTTTTGCAGTTCGACGAACCGTTCTAGAGATATTCAAAAACCACTTCAAAAATAAAACTTGCGTAGATTGGTGACCATACGAAATTTCATACGGGCCTTCATCTAGGGTATCATAAGAAGTGATCTTAGATCAATTCTAGCTTTTTTACTTGTTTAAGTTTATTTAGTTTCTTCCATGATTTCCTATTTTATGTGAATTAATGTATATTAATTTACTTCATATGTTTTGTGTAATAATGCAATTTTCAACAATATTTAGTTATTCCTAATAATTAATTTTATCAAAGTAAAAACGAAATGTTTCCTTATTTCCCTTTTAATATATTTTCGTAGGTGAAAATATCTCAATTTTACCTTAATTGTGAGTTAAAGGACTTACACCTCAGTTCAACCTAAAGCGAAGTCAAAAAGATGTCACCATTTTATGTTAATTTTGATTCAAAAAAAGACCTCCATTTTTATTTTTATACGAGCTAATAAGGAGAACTCAATTTGAATAAACTGCGACCACAGACAAGAAATATGCAGATATCGACAGTAGTACCTGAGACAACTTACAACTAGATATGAAAATCTCCATATAAACCCGGATCACTTTTCGAAAGTTCTTTAACTTTTTTTCAAACTAAAGAAAGCTATCATTGCGAAGAATTTATGTGACATAATACAGCAAGAGAGAGAGAGAATGTGTATAGCTTTCTATTAGAGGGCCATTAGATCGTTTTAGTTGGACCGCGTTGTTGTGAGGTTTTGCACATCTAGATGTAAGTTGTCTCAGGTAGTACTAAGAAACTGATGTATGAGAAGAGCTCATAGCAAACCTCAATAACTCACTGATCTCGGCTAAATATATCATGGGTACGAACCAAACAAATTTTTCAAAATAGGAAAAAATTGTTTTTTTTTTAGAATTTAAATCGACCATATTTCTTCAGAATTCGTGAGGTTTGCTATGAGCTCTTCTCATACAATACTTTCTTAGTACTAAATACCATCGATATCTGGATATTTCTCGTCTGAGCTGCGAGGTAGAATGGAGCCCTCCATTTCAACTTTACAGTCAGTTCAAAAGGACATTTTGGACGTTTTGAGACCTCTTTTCAATAACAACAATGTTAAAATCATGTTAAAGACAGGTATCAAATCACCTTTTGGATACATCCAATATTTTACTCGTGCACATCTCTTTTTCCTGTTAGGAATTTTTTCCTCGTCCTGAACATTCTGTGTATTTTCTGTCACGCTTTAGTTGGCGGCAATAAATGCAGGAAAATATTTTTACGATTTAGTTTAGTTTAGAATATCTACCTTGACGTGTTCTCAGGCAATGTCGAAATATTTAGTGAAAACCGAAATTTTTGTATGTCAACCCAAAACGAAGTTACCTGATTTGTCCCATTTTCGAACTTAACTTTACTTTTTTTCTGCGAAATTTCAGCTCTTTACGTGAACGCGTTCTCGACTATCGTGAGGACGGACATGCAAAAATCCAAATAACTTTTAATGTTATTCTTGGGGTGTTCAATCCATTTTGCTCTACCCTCATTATTTCTTTGTGTTACAAATCGAATGACAAACTTAGTATAACCTATGATCAACTTGTACTTGTAATTTTTATGAAAACCCCGTGCACAAAATTTCAGCTTTCTATGTCGACGCGTTCTCAGGCACCTTTTTAGATCTCAACAACAGCGCCATCTATCGTGTCCTATCTTTCAAGTTGGAGCAAGCCAAACACACTTGCAAAATTTCATTGAAATCGGTTGGGCGGCTTCGGAGATTAGAGTGTACGAACACAGTGACACTGGAGTTTTATATATTAAGAAGAGAACATTCATACATCTCTTTCACTCACATCGTTCACATCATTCATTTTATGTCCACGAGATTTTTCTCGCAAAACACTCGTCCGATTCTGCAACAATCAAAGCCATGTAAAACATCCGAATAAAGACATGACTCAAAACTGATCTTTAAATCACCCAAACAATTTTTGTTATTGTTATGCTTATATTGTAAAACAAAATGGAAACCATCATCTCTAATTATTTAAAAAAAAACAATCTAATTGTGTCTAGAATTCATTCACAGTCAATGTGAACTTTCAGTAGAAATAAAAAGGATGTTGCTGGCGATAATATTTATATTACTATTTACTAATTTACCATATGAGATATGAGAGTAGAAACTATTTCTAGTTTACACTAACACGCATATATCTAGTCCTAATGTTTAGGTATCCCAGTCACGGAAACCATATTTACCGGAACTGTTCAGCAATACAAAATAATCGTAAAGATCCAGAATATGAAGAATTAAAAAAAAAAAACCTTTAAATAACTCTTATTTATTAAGAAAAATCAAAAAAGTTATAGATAACTCTTTGTGAAATAATGGTTATTGGATAAGCAAAAACAATTAATCAAAATTAACCATTAAGTGCAATTTTTATTTTATTGGTTATACTTTTTTAAATTACGCCAGAAATTGGAAGCCTTGTGAGGATAAGATTGGTCCTATTCATTTAAAGAGCCGATCATTATTTCTCTGTGATTTTTTGTTTGAAAAATCCAAAATAATGGTTATTTTCGGTCCCTTCTATCAACAATAGAATGCAATTGGTCGTTCTACGTGAAAACAAGGATGGAATCATCCGAGAAGTTTATAGATATATTTCTGGAAAGAACTTTAAAACTTAATCACCACAGTTTTATTGCGATCTGAATAGTTTAGGTAATTAAAGTGGACGCTTCAACCGAGATAGAATATGCTGTTCTGTGTGTTTACTCTTTTGCTGTGCAAGGTTCAGCACACGTATTTCACTGGAATAATGCCCAGGTGACGATTCGCACATTCGTTATTTATTACAAGGATGAATCTGAACAAGCAGTGTTAAACTGCGATTATGTTATAATATCTGACCGTGAAGAGCATGATAAAACCTTAGAGCATCTCTTTCAACGTCGTCTTATAGATTCAATTAGGCAAAAAATAGGAAAAATTTCATAAACTTTCTGCATCAGGGGATTTCGGATTTCTTGCAGAATGGCACTTTTTACAACATCGCATGGGATGGAACAGTAAAACGGTTAACAACCAGAACTAGCTTACAATGATCTCATAATGGACAAATAATAAGAGCACAGGAGATATACGAATTGCATCGGTTGAATTTATTTCTAGAATTTATGTCAGCTCACCGGTATACGATGAAGAAGAGAAAGCTCAAAGGCCCGTCAAATTCCTGGAATTACACTCTCCTTAGCATACAAATTAAAAATTAAATTGTTTCAAGAAGTTTCCCATGATTCAATTGATTTTTTATAACAATAGCTTTACAAAAAGATGGTGCAGGATTTAAAGCAGAGATGTTTTTCAATCTTATATTCTATTTTTAAAAAATATTTCGAAGCATATTCTTCAAAGCTCTAACTATGCTTTTGAGCAACAAATTTTGCTACGAAACATTATTAACATACAAATTGCACGAGCTTTCTTTAAAACTCGTTGAAGTTTTAGTCAAATAAATTGGAAATTTGAGATGTGCGTTTGAAAAAATCGTATAAATCCAGAATATAGGCGATGACATCAATTTGGTGTAAAATCTGACGGAACTGGTTTATGGCGATCTGAAATTGAAGCATATAAATTGGAACTACGATTCTCCCCATATTTTCAGTTTCATTTGCGTCCGGCTGTGCGGATGTTAACAACAATAAATATCGGTTAATTTGATAACACGATGGAAGATTTTATTTGCGGAAATATGTTCTTTCAATTTGTTCTATTATTTTTTACTGCTTTGAGTTTTGGATCTGGTAAGTGTTATCAGTTTGACATGCAACTACTCTCCTTTTTAATGACGGTCGTGAAATATATCTTGTGAATAAATTTTGAAGTTATTTTAGTAATTTATTTGTAAATTGTGACAGGCTCTACACTACACGGATTTGCACATCAAGAACAACATTGGCCATCAGATTACTCGTCCCAAAAGCCTCAACTTCACACTGCATTTGGAGTAGGTGGTCCACCGCACCCCACCGTATCTCTCCGGGCTATTCAACCAGGTCAGTGAATGTGCAATTTTATGTGATTTTCTTATTTAGCCAAAACGCACATTGTTTTGCTATTTTTTTTTTTTTTTTTCATTTTTAATTTGACTAGATATTTTGGTGTACTCAAGATTTACAATTTTTTAAAGTACATTAATTCATTAAGACTAATTATAAAATGAAAAATTAGTCAAAATTCATTGAAACAAAAAACACAAATTGCTGAAGCTAAATTTAATTGGAGTGGGTAGTTGTAGTAATATAAACTGGAATCTAGTATTGGAGCAGAATGCTGCTTCTCAGTTACATTCTCTTGACTTACAGGTACACGCTTTCAATGATGTGCTCCCATATCTGCTCAGTCTTAACGCATAACAATAAAAGGTTTTCCTTAGTTCTATCCAGAGATAAAGAAATTATTCCTCGAACGTGATTTAAATCCCCTAACAGTCTGCCTTAATTAAAATGTTACGAAATTTTGTTAATAAAAAAGTGAGAAATTCAAAGTCTTTATACTTAGTATGCGTTCAAGTTAGATTGCAATGTCTCACCTAAGAAGCTTTGGGGTGCCTTGCGTGACTTATATGTTAATGGCGGTAATGGCTCAACATTTGAACTTAATGAGTTCTTAACCCCAACTACGGCAATAAAAAAATGCTAGCAATTCACAATCCTCTCTGGATGCTCCTATCGCTCGCTCCGGATCTAAATTTTGTTTTCGTTGCGTGCGCCTCTACTATATCATCTATACAGTCTGGTGCAATTCAACCTGATGGTATCCCACCTTCTTTGTGAAGCTTAACTTATCTGTCATTATTGGCCCTATTACAACGATATTCAATAGGTACTTAACGTTAGTCGCATTTTCCTCTCTATGAAAGGAAGCGCCCGTGGCTCTAATCGCTAAAAATCTTTCTCCTTATGGCGTCAAGGACTTTAGACCAATAAGGATATTATGTTCTTTAGCGAAGGCTCTAGAAAAACTCAGGGTAAAGGAAATATCTGAGCACTTAAATCATATGTGTCTTTGTGCCGTTGGCAGTAAGATTTTCCGCCCTGGACATAACTATATGAGAGAGCTCATTTAAAAACCACTGCAGATATTGAGCTCTTAGTCCTCCTCGATTTCACTAAAGCTCTTGATAGTATCACATGAAGCTTTTTAACAAGCTAAAGAGCTACTTTGGATTTGGTTCGCCTGTGCTGAAGTTAATTAGTAGCTTCTTGGAGAATCACTCGCAGCGAGTTAAAGTGAACGCAGTTATTTCGTCTAGGCTTTCTTTGACTGTCGGTGTACCACAAGGATCAATATTAGGACATCTGATCATCAGTCTTTTTATTAATGATTTGCCAGCAACGCCAAAAAGAGCTATGTTCATTTGTACGCTGATTATGTGCAAATATATCTAGATCGTCCACTTGGTCTCTTAGAGAACTGCGGCAGCAGAATTAATGAGGATCTTTTAAAATGGTCAATCAGAGCAAGCTATGACCTTACCCATTTTCCCCCGATACAGTTCAACCGCTCTATAACCATATATACCGAAAGTTAAAAACTTAGGCATTCTACTAAACACTAAAACGGGTTGTTGCGACTATGTTAAAATGAAACTAGGTCAGATTTATTACTCACCGACTTTGGTTGTATGCTGACCTGCTCTCCACCGACCTACGTATAAGGCTTGCCAGGACACTGATATTTCCGCATTTAATGCATGGTTCCATCATATTCCCTAGACTGGACTCACGTTGCAATGGTAAGCTTGACGTAACCTACCATGTTCGTTTCATATTTTTTTATAAAATAAGAAGTTGAGCATATTATTGGGTAGTTAATATTTTATTTGGATTTTTGTTTTTTAGTTCTTGGCTCGATCAAGAAATTACATTAACGTCATTGTCCGTTTGTGGTTGCAATTCGGTAATCTTAGAAGAAATAATAGGAATATGTCTTAGAGAGGCAACTCTCGTTCTATTTCCATGAACGGATCAAACATTAGAATAAACCCACTTACTGTGGTAGTTTCCTGTCTTCAACAATCAAACATGCGCTCCTTTTAATGCAAGTTTAGACTATTTAACCTGGTCGTTATTTTGTACATCCGATAAGTAGATATACAGGGTGTCCCGTAAATCGAAGTCAAGCCGGAATCGGGTGATAGACCAAATCATAATAGTTACCAGAAAAATATAAAAAAAAAATCCAAGTCATGTATTTTTTAAATTATAGACATTTCTTTTGTTTTCGAGAAAAGGTACACCCTGTGATGGTTTATTAGCTCCTGCTGCTACAAATCTTTACTTTTTTTTTCAATTTTATTTTTCTTATGTAATCCCGAATAGTGCTTATGTAACCTGTTGCTTTAAATTTTAAGCCAACTGGTCCAGCTTGGAAGAAAATGTCACATTTTACCGAACCAAGAATAAAAAATTAATACTTCACTCAACTTTAACTGACTGTACTGAAAAAAAATGTACTACGCCAGTTTGGCAAGTAACTTTAAAAGTTGACGCATTTAATAAGGATTCTAAAATAGTATAACACTTGCTACAATATTTCTTAGATTACGGGAAGAAAAAATTTCTTCTTCAAGAAACAAAGTTTTGAAAAATCTCTTTTCACCTACTAAAAATGATTCTAGTGTACCGAAAGCTTGCCGTAAGACCGTAACTTTAAGATTTTAGTTTGAGCGAGACGGAAAGTCATTGCATGAAGTGTGAGTAAGCCAGCTAGTGACGCTTTCAAGTTAGAGATGCTAACTTTTTGTTAAATTTAGGACAAATTTTCCTTAAGTTTAAAATTAAACACCAAGTATTATTTATAAAAGATGTTCAAACTGCCTTCCTTCAGCTGCAATACAAGTTCGACATCTTCTTAAAAAAGATCGGCGATAGGAAAATCTTCCGTTGTTGAGAAATTCAACTGCTTCCATAATTCTGGTGTCATGTTTTTGTAAAATTCGGTGAGCTATACTTTTAGGCACTCTGTGCTTTCCTGGATTGCATGTACCGAAGTACTTCGGTCTTCTTCAACTGCTTGAAGTACTACGTCCTCGTAAGGTAAGGAACTTCTTTCCTCACCATGTACTTGGTTTGGAAGTCGGCCCTCTGTGGAGAGCAGACGGTGCACATTTGTAAAAACTCGATGATCTGACCCGCTAGCATCACTATCTGGCTCACTCACACTTCATGCAATGACTCTCCGTCTCACTCAAACTAGAATCTTAAAGTTACGGTCTTAAGGCAAGCTTTCGGTACACTAGAATCATTTTTAGTAGGTGAAAAGAGATTTTTCAAAACTTTGTTTCTTGAAGAAGAAATTTTTTCTTCCCGTAATCTAAGAAATATTGTAGCAAGTGTTATACTATTTTAGAATCCTTATTAAATGCGTCAACTTTTAAAGTTACTTGCCAAACTGGCGTAGTACAATTTTTTTTCAGTACAGTCAGTTAAAGTTAGGTGAAGTATTAATTTTTTATTCTTGGTTCGGCAAAATGTGACATTTTCTTCCAAGCTGGAGCAGTTGGCTTAGAATTTAAAGCAACAGGTTACATAAGCACTATTCGGGATTACATAAGAAAAATAAATTTGAAAAAAAGTATAGATTTGCAGCAACAGGAGCTAAAAAAACCATCACGGGTATTCTTTTTCTCGAAAGCAAAAGAAATGTCTATAATTTAAAAAATACATTACTTGAATTTTTTTTTAATATTTTTCTGGTAACTATTATGATTTGGTCTATCACCCGATTCCGGCTTGACTTCGACTTACGGGACACCCTGTACATAAGATGTTCTATGTTTGACTAATGAAGCAGTATAACACCTAAACTTGTTGGAATTGGTACTTAATTCTGGCTGTTGACAAAACCGGTTTACTAACAAAACATCTACGATCATTTAACGATTTCTATGGAAGCAGAATGAAAAAGATGAAATTAAAAGTATTTAACATATATGCGGCATTCACAATGTAGCGTGGAGTAGTGTAGCGTAGAGTGGCAGCTGGCATTCTTTTTTCGCACGTAGTAGTGCATATGGCTATCTCTGTTTGGCTCAGAGTAGCGCAGAGTGGAGCTGCATGAAAATAGGTTCTACTCTAATTTCACGCTAGCATTTCCGAAAGCTTACAAACATATAGATGGCGTGGAAAAAGCTCCATACTTCTTTTTATCATAACTAACTTTTTTTAATGTTATTTTCTGATTAATTATTTTTTACGAATGCTAATAAAAAACAAGAGGTATTTTTTGCAAACTTCGTGACTTAAAAACCAAAAAAATTACGTTAATTTTTATCTAGTTTCGAAGGAATCTGAACAAGTGCAACTGCAACAAGTGTCTCCTTTTTCCAATTTATTATTTTGTCAACGACAAGCATGTTTATTTGGCGCCGCTATGGCATTTTGTTATATTTATTCTTAGATCATATAACGAAAGGATAGGCTACCTTGTACAAAATTCGTGTATACGTGTGATAAGCAATTTTTTTGTGGACACGGGAGGGAAATGACAAGAGGGCTGGGTTTTTAGTTTTTGTCAGTTCGATATTTCTGACATTTCTCATTTGTCATTTCTTAGGTCGGGTGTTGTTTTAGTGATTTGTGAGTGTAAACATTAATAAAAGTGTTTTATAATTTTGTAATAGTGAAAATCCGTAGAAAATTTTTTTTTTCTGTTCAAGAGATTTGATATAATCGAGACTCCGGAGTCTGTAATTATGGTGTTGAAGTGCGCTGTGCTGTGCTGCAGAAACAAGCGGAGTTTGTGTCGTGGGAAAGGATTTTACAAGCAAGTTTCAAAGTTTTACTAATAAATTATAGTGTTTTAAGTAAAATAAAAGTGAAATAGTTATAAAAATAAACAGCCGTGGTAAAAGCATTAATGTTTTCCAATGCCGGTTTTTTTGCTTACAATTGAATGTTCATCGGGTGTCTTGTTTGATGTCAGTCAAGCAAAGGCAACGACAAGAAATATTATCAACAAATAAATGGGACACTAGGAAAATTTTTAAAAATAGAAAAAAAATTTATAAAAAGATATAAAATTATAAACTTAAAAATGATACGAATCGCGGTGACAGGAAATTATAAAACTTGTTCAATACTTGATAAAGTTTCAACCACTAAATTATGTACCCGCTCAGAAAATATCGTAGTTTACGACTTCCATAACTAAACAAATACATCGATGTGATTCTTCTACATGGAGAAAAATGCTTAAGTTTTTCTTCCTCATAGCCTATCCTTTCGTTATATGATCTAAGTATTAATTTCAAAGTTCGTTGTTGATTTGGTGTTGTTATGGCGATTTGTTACATTTAATTTCACAGTTCGAATTTCCCTCTGCGCTGCATTGTGAACAGCTTCGCTCTGGACTCAAATAACACTCTGCTCCACTCTGCTCCACTCTGCATTGTGAATGCGGCAATATGGTATATTAATATCTCAACCTTGCCAAACGACAATACTGCACTCAGAAAAATTAATCATCAAATCAAGAAAAGACGGCTATACAATTAAGGAAAATTTGAATTTCAAATACGAGCCGATGAATTATTAGATAAAAAGATTACTCTTTTGGACCTTTTACCGGGTTAAACTTAATTTTGATCAAGAAAGAATTTTTTGGGACTCTCCGGTATATAGCTAAAGCTAAAAATGTTCTAATTTGATATTTCATCACACAACCCGTTAATTTTTTGGTGACAAGTTTCAAGTCTTGGTTTGACTCATCAACAGGTCCCAAATAGCGAAATTGGGTGATTTGAAAAACAAAAGAAAAACGAAAAAAGAAGAAAGAAATAATAGTTGTATACAGGTTATTGTTATCATCCCTAAAAGACTTGTTATAATGTGGTTTCCTTTAGTTTCATAATGTACTTCCTCAATTTCCTTATTATTCCTAATGGTATTCAAATGTACTTCTGTTAAGTTTATTGATTTTGACACATTTTCCAATTTTACATAATTTGGTAATACAATGTATTCTTTATATTCTTTGTATTTGTTTATAAATTGTTGGTTATTAGTTTCAATGCTACACCCTTTAAATCTTAGTACATTGTTTTTTGTTAGTTTGTATTTAATTTGATTACAATCACGTTTTAAAGTATCATTTGTATTTATAGTGACAATGATTCCTTTGTTTATTTGGGTAATTTTGCTAAATACATTTTTCCTAGTTTTACAAAAGCTAAATATTTTCTTTGTATTTATTTCGTTTATTCATTTGTTTTGATTAGCTTTTTCTTTTCATTACTTACATACTCGTGTATACGTTTTGATTAATTATTAACAATTTTTTTCTTTTGGATGTCTAATTCTAAACCTTCATCATTTGGGATAGGAAGGATGTGGTACTTAGGGTAGATATGTAGTAGAATCGTATTTTGGTATACAAATTATGAATATTAGGTTGTTTAGATTTCCTAATAATGCTATTTTTATAAATTATAATTTTTCTATAGTTATATTAAATTGATTTATTTCTTCTGAATTTAGTAAGTTTCTTGACATTATCCAAATCTTGCTGAGTTGACATTATCTTGAATTTGTTCAATTTCACTTTTCCAAATTTGTATATCTTGTATCATTTGTATTTTATGTAGAGGACGGCGGAGCTTGGAGTGCCATTTTTTGAATTGTCATCCATATATAACAAACTTTTAGGTCAAATTATATAATAATTTAAACATACAATCTTTAGGGTTTCATGTATCAATACAAAAAAAAATATATGTAAAAAATTTAATTATTTTACGTTATCAATTGATTTTAAATGTGCAAGTCATGCGGGACTTTTTGCCCTACTTGCGGGGTAATAAGTTCCACGTATTAGGGCACCATTTGGCACTTACTATATCTCAAGCCTTTATGCGTAAGAAAGAATAAAAAAGCGGAATCTAGTTCGTTGTTGTCGATATTTATTCATAATTTTAAAAATAATCATAAATATTCAACAGAAACGAGCATTCTAATTTAATATGGTAGTCTAGCATTGTTTTAGTTGCATCACATAAAAATGTTATTTTTATATTTACTTATTGAAAAAATCTTTGTAGGTAGCTATGTATATGCCTTATACCTAAAATTTGCCACCGTAGCACTTTTTACCTTAAACGGTACGAGAATATGTTTTTAGATAGGACACAATGACAACAACAAATTTGTAGTTGTAAGTAGTACCAGACTATTCACTAAGAAATAACAATATAAAAGTACGTATTTCACTCTGACATGATGAGCATATGTATTCAGCAAGAAACTAAAATGGCCGACACGATTTTTTTTCACTTGTCAAATAAATGGCCCCATGACACGTGCGCTCTTATCTAATGCCTGGCAGCGACTGGCTATGCCTAGCGAACTCCTTGCATATACGCTCCTGTTTTATTGCCCTTTTATTATACGAGATATTAAAGGTGGCACTTCTGACCCACGGCACTTTAAGACCGCTCTACCTTATTTGTCGGAGGTTTCTCCTATAATTTAAATTTATTTCATTTATAATTATTTTTATCTTTCGATAATTTATTTCAATATTTTTCTGTAAATCATTATTAATTCGTATTTGGTTATTAACATTTTCGATTAAATTGTGGTTATTTTTATCAATAATATTAAAATGTTGTTCTACTTCCCTTGTGTCTTCATCGTCCATTATTCCGAAAAGCCATTTATATCCGGTCCCGAATATGTTTAATAACCCTCTTTTCATTCTCTTATTTGGTTTGAGAGTATTTATTTCGTTTATTAGCTTATTAATTTTCCTTTGCATTTCGTTGGCGTCAATTCCATCTATTGGCTCCTTTTTTCTATATTAATTCTCTCTAATGTATCTATCAGGCTCTCTATATTAGTTCGATTTATTATATGTAAAACTTTATCATATCCACTGATTAAATTTACGTTTGAGAATCAATTTTTCTACTTGCGCCATTAGGGCTAATATTATTAGTATCCTTGTCCACTTTGGTTATGGATCTGTAAAATATTTATGTTGCCTTTTTATTCGATTGGGATAAATGATTCTATTATCTTTAGTGGTTATTTGGTTATTTTTATTAAATGTTTTTACCTTGTAGTATGGGGTACTTCTTTAGATCATTCCGCTTTATAGTTTTTTATATATCCAATAGGATATTTATAATTTTTGTGTAGGGTTTCATTTTTTGGTGAATTTAATTTATTTGTAATTATCTCTTTTCTCTCTTTATTGCATTGAGATATTTTCGCATTTTCTACTTTACCTAATAGGATATCTAGAGGCAGTGGCGCAGCTAGAGCTTTTGCCGCCTGGGGCCGTCCCCAATTTGCCACCCTTTCTAACTTAATAAAAATCAACATTTCTTATCTCTCTTCGTAAAATTTTAAATTAGTGTTGTAACAGCAAAATTAAAGATACAATTCTATTATTCTTGTTACACAAATATAATTATATTGAATATACAAAAAGTAAGTTATCTCTTAGTTTTGACAATTTGGACCTCTAAGGTGCGCTTTAGTGCAAAGATCAGGAAAGACCCACTCCAAAATGATTTCATCGTGCACTATCTTTAGTCCGGGGATGTTGATATCACAGGAACTGGGAGTGGAAGGTCTTTAAATAATGATGTCGTCTGTTGGTTATATGTGCTGATGTATGTAGATGCGCATTGGCAGCGAAAAATAAAGGTAGATAAGATGGTGTCCACAGCTTTTTTCGTTAAATTTGTGAGAGGGAGAGCGATTTCTGCAAAGTCTGATAGGAATCTTCTACACCTAGAGCACGTCTGAAGAAACGAGATGAGCTGCTTTAGGTTTTTTGGTGCTTCTCAATTCTCAATAGCCGCAATCTTGTTAGGGCCTGAGTTGATGCAATTCTTCGTCAGTATATGCCCCAGATGCCTTATTTCTCTGCAAAAATTACTTTTTTTTCTGTTAATTCTTAGGGGGAAAGATTTTAGAACATCAAAGACTTTCGCAAGATCTTGTTTGTGTTCTTCAAAGGTTGAAGATAAAACAATATATCATCGAGGTAGGCTAAAATTAGCATATCTCTTAATTTTGTTTTCATCCTATCTATGAGCCTTTGGAATGTAGCAGGAGCATTGTGCAGACCAAATGGCATTCTGTTAAATCGGTGTATTTCATAATGTGTTTAAACGCAGTTTTGTCCTTATCTTCCTCATTCATTTTTATTTGCCAGAATCCTGCTAGTAGATCTATTGTTGACATAAATGCTGCCTCCTTTGTGGAATGAAGTAGGTGGTCAAGCCTTGGAAGGGGATACATATCCGGTGCTGTGATTGTATTGACCTTTCGGTGATCAACACACATCCTTACTCCGCCACCTTTCTTTGGGACCATGACTGCTGGTGAAGCCCATGATGATTCTGTAGCGAAGTCACAAATTTGAAACCGAAATAAATTATTGTTGCCCGCCAATGGGTTATTTAATTAAAACTTGAACTTAAGTTCAAGTAACCACGCCACTGGGGCATGCAAACAAACCTGCCATAGCCACGCACTGCATGATCAGCACGCCAACACATGACCAGTCAAGTACAAGAAAAGCTTTTCAAAAGAGCTTGAAAGCTTTTTGTACTCACGCCAGTAGAAGCATCAGGCACTCAGCCACTGAGAAGCTCTGACCCCCGGCTATATAAAGGACGCCAATCACCCACAGAAATCAGTCTGGTCAGCGAGCTCGACGAGTTAGGTGATCAGACAATTTTACTGGGTGACTAGTGGAGCGCGAAATTCCCTCACTAGTAAACCCTACCACGCCGTGTGAGTAATCCCCGTGCATTTTCTTAACATTTCCCTGGTATGTCGTGTGATTTTTCAACGAACCATCCGTCCTAATCCGTTGTGGTAAGGTAGCGTGAACTATCCCGCCTCAACATTTCCCTGGTACGTCGTGTGATTATTCCCCGTACCATCCGTCTTAATCCGTTGTGTTAAGGTTAACGTGAACTATCCCGCCTTAACATTTCCCTGGTACGTCGTGTGATTTTTCCCCGAACCATCCGTCCTAATCCGTTGTGTTAAGGTTAGCGTGAACTATCCCGCCTCAACATTTACTTGGTACGTCGTGTGATTATTCCCCGGACCATCCGTCTTAATCCGTTGTGTTAAAGTAGCGTGAACCATCCCGCCTTAACATTTCCCTGGTACGCCGTGTGAGAAATCCCCGTATCCGTATCCCCCACTTAAGTGTATTAGAACTAAAATAAAGGTACGTCATGTGAGAAATCCCCGTACCTCTCCTGAAAATAGCGAGGTCCGTGTGAAATATCCCGCCTCCGCAAGTATTCTCTTTCACCTCGTCTGCGTCTCAGGTTATTACAGAGTTAAGTTCAGAATTATTAGTATAGTGAGTGGTAAGCCGTGTGAAATTCCCCTTACCAATACATAGTCTCTAGTATAGGCGATAAATAGAACTAGATTAACTTAGCTGTGTAATTGGTAGGCTATTTTGTTAAATAAAGAATTATTTTTATTTGTATTGTAACTGAAGGAGTTTCATTTCTAAGGAACCCTGGTCCGACGAGCTATCCGCAGCCATCCCACCGAAACTCCGTTACAATTCAATTATAGTGTTGATTTCGGCTTCTAGAACTTTCCTCATTCTTTCAGTCAATCGCTAGGGCGCTATTGCTATAGATGGATGGTTTCCAGTGTGAATACGATGTTCGAATTGTGCTGCAGGTTTACCTGTTAGTTCAAATATATCTTTAAATTCAATTAAAAGGTTATTAATTATGTTTCTCTGACAATTATCCTGAGTAGTAGCCTCATCTCTTCTTAGGGCAATTTCTTCGCTTACCACAGATTCTATATAAATGAAGTCTGGATCGTTTATTGTTATTTTTGTCCTCGACACAGTTGACGACCTGGAAATACCATCCTGAATAATGTTGTTACTCAGCGATGGTGAGTAGTCCTCGTGTGATGTAGAATATTGTTTAGGAGAATCCAATACTGGTGCACAAAGTGGACTAATGGCATTTTTAATGTCTGTAAATGGTGTTGTGGTTAGCGGACTGATTGGTTCCAGGATACTTAAACCTTGCTTTAATTCTTCTCTAGATGTAGTAACTAGTTGTGGAGCTGAATTAATGGTGGATACTTCTTATAAAGTTGGCTTCGATTCCTTTTGAAGTAAGTCCAATTTCTTATATGGGCTATCAGAAAAAAGGCCATGTCTGTTGCGGTAAATCTAAAACAATTCTGGCGTCTTCGATAAAATTGACACCCAACAAAATTCTGTTATCAGGTGCAATAACCAAAACCATGAAATGTGTTGGAATGGTTCTGACTTGATGCTTCACTTCTGCTTATGCAAGCAGTGCTTCTTGTGTTGTTTTCAAAGGGGTCACACTTTGGGCTTCTCTGTTTGGTTGATTTTTTCCATGACTTTCCCGTCTTCTGCATTCTTCCATACTATGACCGAAGTTTTTGCAATATTCGCATTTTTGTCACTTATGTGAAGCAACATCCTGCTTAATATGCTTTTTATTAACTTGGGATGATTTTCCTCTTAAAGTCTCTTCAATTTCGCGTGCTTGTGTAAGAAGCTCTTGGAATTTTTCTCTCTTCAAGTGAGCGCGAATATTGACGTATAGTAGTCCAAATAGAAGATTAAGTTGCTGTTCTTCTGTATGTATCCCTTCTGGTAATTCAGCAAACAAAGACCGTTTGTTGCAAATGAACAAGTCTATTGGGGTGTTCATCTCTTGTTTTGTGCTGTATACCTCACAGTAACAATAGACTTGATGAGGTGGCCGTGATGGTGCGAAAGCGTTGCGTCGCTTGTGGCTGAATACCCTGCCACCATACTGCTGCTGTATCTTGTAGTAATAGTGGTAAACCAGCAGGTGCATTTTCGCTGCTCATGTCCTTAATCCGTTTGTAAATGGATGCCACTGAACCGAACTCGTATACTTTTGCTTTAGAGCGTACACCATTATACCATGCAGTACAATTTCAGAAAGTTTCCATTCTATGTTGGAGGTGGTGGTGGTGGTGGTGGTGGTGGTGGTGGTGGTGGTGGTGGTGGTGGTGGTTGTGGTTGTAGAATAATAGCGATAAGTTGCTCAAACCGCTCCGGCGTCATGTGTATGGCCATGTTTGCATTCAGCTGGGGACTTCTACTCTGCGGAATCTTATTCTCAGGCGTCGTATTGAAGGCCGCAAAGAAATAATTTTATTATTCTGGTTACACAAATATATTTATATTGAATATACAAAATGTAAGTTCTCTCTTAGATTTGACAATTTGGACCTCGCGGGTCGGGTGCGCTTTAGTGCAAAGATCTGGAAAGACTCACTCCAAAATGATTTCATCGTGCACTATCTTTAGTCCGGGGATGTTGATATCACAGGAACTGAGAGTGGAAGGTCTTTAAATAATGATCTCGTCTGTTGGTTATATGTGCTGATGTATGTAGATGCGCAGTAGCGACGAAAAATAATTGTAGATAAGATGGTGATGTTACAGTATTTAATTTTTTTCTTATTATTTTTCTTCTTCTTTCTTGCTTTTTCTGCAACATTTAATACTAGCCAGACCGAAGTTTTAGATATACCTAATTTGCCCAAAAGCAAATGACTTCTTTCTGCAATGCAGAAGAAATGTATTTAAAATTAATATTTAATGTCAATTTATATTATTTAAAGGTACAAACAAGGAAGCCCTCAATTTTTTCTCAGATATTTACTGGACATCTTTTCTTTAGAATTTGCATGCATTATTGAAGGCCGGCAACAGCACACATGAGAGTATTGTATCTGAAATTAAGTCCAGTCGACCACCAAAGTAAATCAAAAATCTGCCGAAATATTTTCTGTAGATTCCTAAGAAGAAATGAATGTTTATTGCTCATCTCATTGCTCATGAAATTGCAATACAGGGGTAAACTACTCATAAAAAAATTTACGAAATTCGATAATAAAATTCATTTAAAACTTAGCTGACGACGCGCGCCACAGTGAACTAAACTACCCGATTTCCACCGCACTCGGGGAAGTCAAACTACGCTGTCCACCGACCAGTTTTCAAGTTACATCATCACATGAGAACGGCTCGACCGATTTAGCTCATTTCTTTTTATTGTGTTCGTAAAAGGCTTTTAGGGAAAGAAAAATGGAAATCGGCACATCCTTCCTGGTCATGCCATACAAAACTTGGGTTTTTCACTATATATTCGGAAACTGCCTGAGAACGCGTCGACGTGGAGAGTTCAAATTTCGTATGCGGGCTTTAAAAAAAAAGTTAAATTAAGCTCGAAAATGAGACAAATCAGACAACTGCTTCGTATGCTTTTTTTTTCCAAAAAAAATAGTATTTTTCACTAGAGAGCACTTCTAACACTTTTTTTTTCTATATGATATGATATGATTTTTTGAAAATGTTGCTTTATCGTAAAATCACGAAAATTCTAACATCCGTAGCGGAGGGTAGGGGGTGGTAGGGTAAAACAAAAAAAAATGGTGAGCTATTTTCGTATTAAAAAAATTGTGAGAGTTGCATCCAAATCGGAGATGGTTGGATTCCAAGGCGATCGGTTTGGTGTAGAATGGCTGTGCGCTCGCTTTAAAACTATTCAAAAGAGTACAAGTGGTGCCATCTGATATTATCACACAATAGTTCCATACACAAGGGCTAAAGCCAAGGTGTGAGATTTTCCCGATCGGTCGGCTAAGTGTTAATTAATTTAAATTTCCCAAGCAGTCAAAATGACTGCTTTTGAGCAATATAGGTATAACACCTACATATATCAGAGACAAAAAAGTGGAAGAGGGGAGTGGTAAATACAACTATTAATAAATGTATTCATATCATGTATACAAAGGCTCCAAATTCTAAGAAATTGTATTGTTATAGATATAATTTTTTTTTAACGAAATTAAAAGCCAATCTAGTGTTAAGGAAATCTCTTCTTACTCCCTAACTTGTTCTTAAGTTAAATTTGCTTCAACTACCATGAGATAACAAATGCGTCCCTCTTCCGTATTGGTCATATCCTCCATGACCGACGGAGGCTCTGTTTACAATAACAGGAATGGCACTGAAGATAGTATTAAAAACTGATATTTGTTTACATACGTGATTAAGCTTAAAAATCTCAACATCGATAAGGACTGCCGCGGTCAGCACGCATTTTTGTTAAAATTAAATACTTACTATAATAAATGATTCTGTGGATTACAATATTACGTTATTAATTTTTATTTTTAAATAATTTAGACAAAAATATAAAAATGACGCCACTGTGTAGAGGTTTTACTATAAAATTCTGTAGCTTTATTCATTTTGGCGTTGATATTCATATCTGGGTTTTCTAAAGTCAATATTTTTACACGTTCTAATATGGTATTATGAACCCTTTCTATATATGCGTTACGTGTGTGATGCTTTGGTGACGTAAAATGATAAGGTATATTTTCTTTGTTGAGATATTCTCTAATTTTGAAATTATTAAATTTATTATCCATTCCGATTAATTTGGGTTTGTCTAATATTGCATTTCTGTTTTTAATGGCTTTTACCATTGTTAAACTGTTTTTGTCTATTATTTCATTTTGATATAAATGTTTGGAAAATTTGTCAAATATTGTGAGGAGGTATATTTTTGACAATGAAATATATCTACATATATGCAGGCTTTCATTAACTTCTTCAGGAGTTTGACTAATTTTAAATTCATACTTGGTTGGGTTTCTGTCGTATTTTGCTAAATTACGTGTTTCACAATTATTTATATACCTTTGTATTAATTCTTTCAATTTTAGAAAGAATATATAATTTTCCATTTCTTCGAAATTTTCATTGATTCCTTTATGTTTTGTTTTTTTGTGATATGATTCAACTATTTTAAGTGTTTCATCTGAGCTTTTCATTTCCTTTGTTAAATATTTGCTTCTTCTAAATTTTAAGGAATTGTTCATACTATATAAACCTATAATTTCTTCTTGTAATATGTCATATTTGGGGTAATCTAATTCGGAATATATTTCTACTATACCTTTAATAAAATGTCTTAGAATATCTTTTATTAGACTTACATTATTCAGATCTTCCTCTGATATGTAGACTTTTCTATTTTTATTAATTATTCCAGTACCCTTGCTTTTGTTTTTCATTAGCAGGATTTGGTTTTCATATATATTAACAATTTCGTCTCTTATGGGGGATATGGTCGTTAACTTGTTCAATTCTGCTATGAATGGCTGCTAATTCGCTTTCGTTATAATATAGTTCATTTTTGTCATTATTAATCGACTACTGCTACTTTTACGTATTCAATATCGTAATTATACTCGCATAATTTTATTTCAATTTATATTAATTAGAAACTTTATTCCATATAAATAAGGTCTGAAATATTTTGTTACCCAAACACTATCGCTAACAATTCTTTTTCTATAGTGATATAGTTTTTCTTGTTTTCGTTGAGGGTTCTACTTGCATATCATATAGGATGATTGTCTTGGGACGATACAGCTCCTATTGCAAACTGTGATGCATCTGTATTGAAATCAGGATAATATAGAATTGGGTAGTTGATTCTTTCAATTTTTCGAATGAATTTATTTATTTAGGGTCTTTCATGTTGATAGATTTATCTTTTTTAGGAATTGAGTCATTGGTTGCGCTATTTTCGCATAATCCTTGATAAATTTTCGGTAGTATCCTGTTATTCCGATAAAGCTTTTAATTTTCTTCTTAGTGTCTGGAATTTTTAATTCCTTTATCACTTTCATTTTTCTATCATTTGGTTTTATACCTCTATCTGAGGGTATGTCTTAAATATTCAGTTTCTTTTGCAAATAACTTCCATTTATAAATTTGAATCTTTAAATTGTGATTTCTTAGTGCGTTAAATATTTCATTGATAGAATTCACATGTTCCTGTAATGAAGTACTAAATATTAAGATATCTTCCAAATAGACTACACAGATTTTATTGATATACTCTTTTAAAATGTAGTTCATCATACGTCGGAATATAGCAGCGGAATTCTTTAATCCAAAGGGCATTCGTATTTATTCGCAGTGTCCGTGAGGTGTAGAAAATGCCGTTTTTCTTGATCCCTTTCATCTACCAATATTTGGTGGAATCCTTTTGCTAAATCCAGTGTGATAAAATATTGCTCTTCACAATTTATCAAATATCCCTTCTATATTAAATATCTATTGTAACTTCGTTAAGTTTCCTATAATCAATTACGATTCTCCATTTCTTGTTGCTTGAATTGTCCATTTTTTTGGGTACTATCCAAATGGGGGAATTGTATGGAGGTTTATTATTCCTTGTTCCTACATTTCATTTATTTGCTTATCTACCTCTTGTTCGTGAGCTTTGGGCAATCTATAAATTTTGGAATATATTGGGTCTTTATTTGTAGTTAATATTGTATGTTTAATTTCTTTTACATTAGTAAGTTATTGTCTTGGATAAATAGATTTCTATTAGATTCCAGCAGCTTCTTGACTAATATTTTTTCTTCATTATTCATACGAGAGGAATCTAGTTTTGAAAAGATTTCGGAAGTATCGGTTGCTTCTAACTGATATGTTTCCTCATATAGACATGCATCTTTGTTTGTAAATAAACTTCGATAGTTTCGTTTCCCAAAACCATTTTTGCTTGCATGGATTTCAATAGATATTGTCCGATGATAACTTCAAATCTTTTTTCTGATAAATCCATAACGTTATTGCTTCATGGTTAAATTCTTTGGGAATTTCCGTATGTATTCCATGCGTTATTACATTATTATTACTTAATGTTGTTAGTCTAATAGGATTGGTTAATGTTATTTTTGACCTATCATTACATATACCCTCATTCATTCTATTCTATTAAACAATCAAGTCTTTTTCATTCAATCGTTAATGTCACTGTGGGTAGTATTTCGGTTTGGAGGCTTGTATTTGAAAATTTTCTTCATCTATTTCCATTGGTATAGGGTTGTTATTATGAAAATTTCTGTTCACTTAAGTTATTACTTTAGAATCTATTTTGTTGTGAAAAATTGCCGCTGCTAGATCTATTAGGAATTCTTTCCTAATTATTACTAAAATGGGCATTTCTAAAGTTATTATTTTGAAATCTATTTTGATGTGAAAAATTGTCATTTATATGTCTACTAGGAATTCTTTCCTGGTAATTATCTTGGTTATAATTTACTTTGGGGTTATAATTAGGACGTGGATAGTAATCAGGTTTTGGATCCCTATTTTTTGAGTATGTTTACACTTTTTTATTATTTGCTTCTATTTATTAAAATATATGCTTCTTTTAATGTTTGACTTCTTTCATTATTAGAAAAAAGTTCTGGTATTCTGGCAAAGAGTCATTGCGTTCAGGTCTAAATTCTATAGATTTATTATCATCTAAGTGATATTTTGTATTTAGTTTATCTAACAAATCACTGAGTTTTCTATATAACATACATTTAATTTCGTTGTATTATCTGCCCACATTTAGATTCCATATGAAAAAAAATTAAATGTTGCGTTCAATGACTGCAACCGATTTATTTATTGTCTGAGAAGATATGATCGTATATCTCCTTTCCGATAATCTATTCTATTCTATTCTAGATTCTACTTACCTGTTCGTCGATCTGGTAGTTTTGGCCTGCAGTAACTGCGAAAACCGTTTTACGAACATACACTGCCTTGTTTGCTCGTTTATGGAACAGTCTAATTGCTGACATACAACGCACGGGCTTTACGAGCCTATTTAAAGAATTTCTAGCTCGCCATTTAATATCGCGCGAGAAACCTGCTGTTTATAATTGTGCTCATATGTTTTACTTTAATACTTCTATCCCTTCTGACCTTGCCCGTCTTTGTTGTATAATTTTAGTTACATTAATTATTCATTAGTTTTTGCCACATCTCTCCACAAATAATTGTTGACGTTTCTAAGCATGTTTTAAAAAAAAAATCTTTTTTTTCTATTTGTTTTTCTTTTAATGTATTTTGTTCAATGTTGCATTGCATGTAAATTCATCTGGTTTTTGGTTTATGTTTAGTTTAACATACTAATACTAACACCGACTATGTGATGAAACGCATGTATGTATTGTTGACCGTTTATTTATTAAACGTATCACTACCACGAGCTTGTGTTAAGCTGGTTCTGATAGTCAATAATACCTTATTATTTAATGTTAACTTTTCAAATTCTGTTTTGTTTAATAAAGTCTTAGTTTCTATTGCGCTCTTTAGTTTTAATTAGTTTTAGTTTTCCTTTTTATTATAAAATTTGTTTTACGTTTGTACATATTTGCCAAAATCTATGATTGATTATTAAATAATTAAGATATCCTGTCTGAATTGATTATAAATTGAATTGAATTGAATTTGATTTCTATGCATGTACTTAGTAACAGGCTACTAATATATTTCTGTTTACCACAGGTGATATAAGAGAATTTCTCCCCAACCCGCACCAATATGTATATCATCAAAATAAACAATATACAGATCAAACTCAACAATATGTAAATCAACAATCTGGGTCAGAAAGTTTCTTCGATAAGCCTACGTCGCGACGTGAACCTAGGTCGCTACCTAAACCGGCCGTTTTTGAAATCATCCCTTCCCAAGTGGGTGGGAAGTACGAAGGACCAAGCAACTCAAGCGATAAAAGGATTAGCGACAAAAGTTGGTGGTTATAATAAAATTTTAATTTTTTTAATCATTTCAGATTTAATTTTTCCAAATTAATTTTTTTTATGGAAAGAGTGTTTTGAAACGTATATTGAGGGTAGATATGCTATTCACGTCGCTGGTGGAAGGAAGACTAATGATAGAGGATTTTATTATATGGTATGGAATATGATTTTTCACTAGTTTTCATAACATAATATGTAACAAAATAAAATATTTATGTATACTAAAAACATTTAAAACTAAACATTAAAAAGTTATTATTAGTCTAGGTCAAATTTTGTCCATACCTTAGCTAGAAGAATGTGTAGTCGCCTTTCTGTTTTGAAAATATTTTCGTTAGGTCATCAAAGCTGTTCCCATATCTTTTTAGAATGGTTCATCGTACGGTAAAGAAGACCATAATCAATTTCATAGTTTTTAATTTTCTAACAACGCTTTCTCACTACATTAAAGAAGTCGGTACTTATTGCTTACCCAGTATACTCGAAAAATCTGTATATTTTAATGAGAGCCCTACGAAGAAATTCACTGATTTAGGTTATCTTAAAGCCGCTACATACATCCATGCAAATCGTACGACTTGGCATGCACACGCCAAGTTGTACACAAAATCGAATGTAAACTTTTGCCTCCACACGAAGCGACTTCTATGAAGACTAATTCGATAGCAAATGTCGGCAGATTTGCTTGAACAAAATAATTTCTGCCGATTTAAGTCAGCCTCAACTCAAGCTCCAACACAAGCGCTCGCGCAAGTCTGAGACTTGGCTTGTTTATGCTAAGTCGTACGATTTGCATGAACGTGTGTAGCGGCCCTTAGACTGTAGATCTACAATTTTTTATGTAGACAATATCAGTTGCCGAAGTCAACGTGCTTGGAACCAGTATCCAAATATAATGAGAAACGAGATTTTATAAAAAGCTGTCTATATGTCAATGCGTAAAACATTCTTAAAGCCAACAAGGAATCAAATTAATACCTCGTGCAATTGATTAAATAGAACCAGCCTTAGTGTATCTTTGTGTTTCTTTAATTGTTGTTGGCAAGTTACTCAATATTATTGCAACACACTTTGTAATAACCTTTCTTACTCTTTCTTACTCTTGCCACTTTTAAGGGTAACGACAACAACATCCTTATGTTGATAATCTATTTTTCTAGCTGTATATAAGGAAGTTGCTCCATGGGAGAAATTTGTTCTCTTACATATTTCCATTGCTCCAGAAATACAATTTTGTCAATTCCTTCCATCCATGAAATATCCCTTTCGGTAGTTAAGCGCTCACATTCGATTGTGTAAATCATGTCCTTCCTTAAATCAATTTGATTTTGAATCATCATTTTACAGTTAATAGCAATAGTCTTCTCATTATAAAATGTCCCAAGTTCCAGCACAATCGCCTCTGGGATGATGAAAAACTCCACATTTAGGCCAACTAAGTACATGAGGTGTTAACTCTCAATAAAATTTATTTCTTAAAAACTTATGTTCATGTTTAAATAAGTCCTGTTGTCTTTTCAATTTAAGAACTGTTAAATAATTTTTTTATTTATTGATTGACTGAAAACTTAAATTATTTTCTAGGCTGCAATAGGTTACAGAAGACCAACAGGCGGAATTTCCTATGGATGCGGAGGCTCTTTAATTTCTGAAAGTTTCATACTCACAGCTGCACATTGCCGAGCATCAAATGGGTAAGTACATAGGCTAAATTATGTAAACGCTATCTTGTTTATAAATTATGGCTCACGTTAATTGAATCAATCAGATAACGAGTTTTTGAAAAATTATTCGAATAAATTTTTATTTGATTTTAATTTAGTTTGAGTTATTCGCAAATAATTGATTTCTTATACGATTATAAATCATGAGGTTTGCAAAAAAAATATCTCTTGTTTTTTATTAGCATTCATAAAAAATATTAAATCAGAAAATAACATTAAAACATGTTAGTTATGATAAAAAGAAGTATGGAGCTTTTTCCACGCCATCTATATGCTAGTAGTTCGAAACTCCAGTTTGTAAGCTTTCGGAAATGCTAGCGTGAAATTGGAATAGAACCTATTTTCATGCAGCTCCACTCAGCGCTACTCTGAGCCAAACAGAGATAGCCATATGCACTACTACTTGCGAAAAAAGAGGTTGCCAGTTGCCACTCTACGCTACTTTACTCCACTCTGCATTGTGAATGCGGCAGAAGAATTCAGAAAAATTATTTGGTAACAGTTCTGACAAATTACAATAGATGATATTATAGTTAATAAAAATCAATATCTTAGAAAATTTATAATGAAAAGTTATACTTTTTGCAAACGATCAGGTAAAAAATTACAGAAATTTTAATTCGTGCATTCAGGTGTTTTTTGTGTATTTTGTTCATGATTGCTAAAATTAATATAAAATACCTTTAGAACAATCGTCTGGTGCCATGACGTCCAAGTGACTGATCGTGGTTCATACTAGCAAAGAACATATAACTTAACAAGAAACTTCATCTGGCCTCTAAAATGCACTAGTTGTATGGTTACTTGCGTTTAGATGCGGTCGGGAGGTAACAGACGGGAAGAAGCAAAGATTTGAGACGAACAGAATATTGCTCTGTTCTCTCTGTTCTCCACCACTCCATAGCTACACACACGCCGACACCAGCAGCCATGCACAGTTTTTTGTATCACTATGCTGCCTAGCTGAAGAGGCGAGCCGGTTTTTCTATTGATTTAGGTACTCGAAAATTTTCATAATAACTTTTGCACAGCATATTTTGGCGACCTAAATTCATGAAAATGTTTAGCCCAAGCACATGAATCAATGATTGTGACTAGACTGCTTGTTGCCCACTAATTCCTATCCCATCCGGAGTGCATTCCAAAACATAGCTATAGCTGACTGTAGCTGACTTCAATCGTTCCAAAACCCAGTAGTCAACTAAATTATGTCAGCTGAGTCAACTATCCCTGACTGTGCTTTAGACTGCACTCCCGCTCATCTTACTATTTTCCCTCTGTTCTGCTACAATGCAATATAAATGAAAATTCTCTCAAACAAACTATTCTTGAGGAAACCGGTATCTTAAAGAAGAGGGAAATGCAATGCATGCGGCATGATGCAGAGTGCAGGCTCTGGCCTCTGGCTCTGGTGCTTTGCTGGTGCTTTCACGATGACGACCTGACAGTCATTCAGAGCAGAGTTTTCGTAAAATTTGTGACAGCGGGTCGTAATATCACCACCGGTGAATAGCGGATCGTTAACAAGCAGAGAGTTTTCATACAATTTGTGAGAGCGGGTCGTAATGGAACGAACCGCCATATAAAACTTTTCAATATATCTGTATATCGTGAAATCAAGCTATCTGCTAAGCTTAAACAAGATCAGTTTATAAAAAATCGATTCCCTCTAGTTTACCCAAATATGCGTTTCACTTTGAAACGTGATGATCGTGAAACTTATTCAGGTATCCTTTTTTTTCATACACAGTACCTTACCACAGTATATATCATACAGTAGCCCAGCTCTGTCAAAACTGTCAAGCAAGTAGGATGCTTCTATAAAGAGACTATATTTTCTCTTTCAACAGTTTTAACTAACCCAATAGTAAATTTCTAATGCAAAGGTTCCTATGCAAATCTAAAGTGGAAGAAACAAAACTTACAGCATGCACAAACTTGTGCTAGAGGAAGAGAGACAAAATGACAATCAAAACTATTTCTGCAAAAAAAAAAAAGCTAAAAACAATTTCTTCCACTTCCCATGCCATTTGGCTTGGTAGAATTATCAAACTGTCACAAACATTATTACCTTAGATATATAGCAAATAGTAATGGTTGAATCGTGTATAATTCGTGTACATGAGAGTAAGTTATTAAAGCTGCGTGCATGATTGTCAAATGTGCTTTTGTTTTGTGAGCAGATTTAGTCAATTTAAAATTCTTTTGTGAAATTTAACAAAAGTACGTAATCAATTCTTTTCAAAACTATTTATCTTTGAAGTTTATTTAGTGCAAAGTTTTATAGTACCACTAGTGCCTATTAAAATCTTCATATCAATTAGAAAAATAGAAATGAAATGTTCGGTCAGTGCTTGCAAATATAAATTGGATTTTAAACTAGGGAATCCTGTTTGAGGCAACTGCACTATCTAAATTATCTTTTTTGTAAATAGAAGCAAAGATTTATATAAATTAATTATGTGAATTGTTTCAAAATAAAGTAGAAAAAGAACATATTTTACCGCAGATGCTCTGCTCAAAACCTTTGTTTACTTTTTGCAAATTGGCAAGTTGCTTAGAATGTCCATGGAACGAACACCACTTTGCAATCAAACAGCTGTTTGGTAATGGAACAACACATTTGCAGACTGGTGCTGAGATGTGTACTTACATAGAACTAATACTTTTCCCAACCATTGTGCAACTAGCTACTGTTCGTTCATTTACATCCGTATCATACTTAATAGTTCCCTCTTATGGGAGATATTTTGAGGTTTTTTTTTTTTGTAATTAAAATTCGAAAATTCACTTTTCAGTAGTTTGTTCTAAGCTGGGTTACTGTATAAGTATACTGTGACCGTACTCTCCATGTAGTCATTTTCCTTTTAAACAAATAAAATGAAGTGGTGAAAACCCAACCACTCATCTGTACATAGAGTAAACCATCAACGCACACAGTTGACTGAGTATAGGAGAAACAATCCATACAGTCCTATCTGTGACGGTTAAGGAGTTATTTGCTCTACCTATTCAGGTCAAACCGAAATTCGAAGATATATTTTTTTTAAATCACATGTTTTCAGTTACTAAGGCAACAAATTATCTGTGACCTGAATAGATTAAGAGTTAATAACTCCTTAACGGTCACAGGTAGGACATAAATGTATTGGGTTAAATTAAATCGGAGACTCTGGGCTTTCGAAATTTTATATTTAAAACAAATATTGAAAAAAAAAAAATATAGAATCTTGAATTGGAAGCGTCAAAGCAAAATTTCCCTCCAAAGTGCAGCAAATTGTAGAGATTTCTCTTTGCTTCTTTTACTTTTTCCTTAGAAAACCAGTTTGCATATTGCATCATGAATATTCGTGTGTGGAATGGCGGAATAACAGGTTTCCCTCCTCCCCCCTCCCTTCTCCACCAAGCGAATGCAACAGATTTTTACTTTCCTTTAGGTATTTCCCACAGCAATATCACCGAATACAACTACAGAATGCATGAAACTAATCCAAGTTCGCACCCTGTATTCTCCTGCTACATCCTTCAAAACATTTTTGGTGGAGATAATAACAAAACAACGATATAGAAGGAAATATCGTACAGCATGCACATGCATACCCAAATTCCAAGAAGGATACATAAATAGGGTTGCAGTAAAAAAACAAAAAATTGGTAATGTGGGAAAAATCTATCATATTCTGATGTTGAGAACACCAAATGAAAAATAAATAGTTATATTCTGCCTTTCAACTGATTAAAAAACATTAGAGTGTTAATACGCGCAGTTTAAAAATGCATTCATTTACAGAAAGTTGTGTAAAGTGCTGTGAAAGGCGTTGCTATCTTCTAACTCCTCTAATCCCTTTTGAAATAGGCGTTTTTAATACACTCTTTTGTCGGATAGCCTTCAGGGCACTTCAGGACTTTTCAGTTGAAGTGCCTTCTGTCAAAATAGTGCTCCTTCTAGTTCTTTATGGTCTCCTTTTACGACATAATCCCTGAGGATAGCTTAAAACTTTCAAAAATTCCCCTGCTATCTACTGAGTCATCACTGGTCATCAAAACGCAAATGTGCGTAATTCAGCACATGGAGATGTAGAATAAAATTATCATGCTATAGATGTTGTAATAACTGAATATATATATTGCCTTGATCTAAGGACTCATGATAACTCATCCATGAAATGATCAAATCGTGTTTACTAGGGTACTTAGTTAGGTATTCCTTTTTGGAAAATATAGGCAAACTAGAAATATTTCGTGAAATTGAAAACTGAGTGGAGCATATGAGTATGTCAGTAATTGCAGTAATAATAATAAAAATAATTGCAGTAGTAATAATAATAATGCACATTGCACACCGGAATATGTAAATCAAGCGGAATTTCATCTCAAATACCACTCTGCTTATTCCTTCATTCATATTTTTTTCATTTTTTGGTAAAAGGTAGATAAGGCTTAGAGTTTCAAAGTAGTAAATAATAGTAATCATAAAAATACTATTAAGTATTTAAAAAAAATAGTCGTTTGGTGTTTCTGTGGTTTTTATGAAAAAAATGAAGTATTTAGTTTTATTTGACATATGGATCGCAAGAATCGGTTGCTTCGTTCTCGAAATTTCGAATTATTCTAGCAGGGCGTTGTAGGTGAAAACAATAAAATATGTGCGATATATGTATATTCCTCGCAATCCGAGATGGATGGGTCAAAAATCAGCCCAAAGTGACCGTTTTCAATGAGAATGGCTGCTGTCTCTTATCTATAAGTGAATATGTATTTTCTTGTCATATGCTTGCCGCATGTTTTATTGTCACCTACTCATCCCGCCCACTAATGGATGAAGCCACCCCACAAATTCGAAACAGTGCTTAAGGTATGGGAAGGAAACAACGAACGAGAAGGGTATGCAATTAAAAGCGACGCGATGCGCTAACTATTGACTCCCAGCTGCACTGTAGCATAAGGAAGAACTAACGAGTAAATTTATATCATCACATTTAAAATAAATAGAGAGCTCCTTCATCTCGGTACTTCGGTTGTAAACTCCCCAGTAGGAAATCTATTCCTTACTTCATTAATGAAGTAATGATCATATGTACACTAATATACATTCGCAACACCAGTGAATTTTAACACAAAGATGTCATAGGAAATTCCTGTCTTTGATTATTTGATTGAAGTGAATGTGGGGATAAATGTAAGAGGCAATTTAAGCATTACCAAGCCTTCTATGAATTCTTTGAAGTACAAGTAAATATTTAGAGATCGCATACTTTACAAGATAACAAACCATCGAACAATTTTTTGAAGAATGAATATTGAGAAAAAATTTATAAATTATATTATAAAGATGAATAATACATATATGTATATTCAAATTAATGTTTGGTTTAATTCATTATAATTGACGAAATAAAATAAAAAAATTATTGTGCACGAAAACTAAACACACACTTGACCTTAACTCAATGTAACTCAAAATGAGAATAATCACATCGCTGTAGATGCTTAAGAAAAAATGCAAAAAACGCAGAAAGGGGCTCATTTTGGGAACAGAGTGTGATAGGTCATTTTAAAGCTAAGCATTTGGGCTCTTCAAATTCAATATGAAAAATTGACATTGATAACGTATTTTTTGATAAAAATGGTAGTTAAATAAAAAAAAAAGGGGAAAACTTTCGACATTTTGATTTTGTTGAGTCATAACCTCATAACGGAAAGGGTGAGGGAAAAAATTTGTAGATCATTGGAAAGGTCCATCTACCATAGCTTACATCATCATCATAGTGTGTAACGTTCAAAAGTTACAGGGTGATCTATAAAAACATACCCAAATATCTTAAAGCCCCGTTATCTCGGAAACCGTTACGATTTCCTCCCCCCCCCCCCCCTTCGGGTGCAAGTCCTCATACGGGACACCCGTATACTTCTATCACAGATAATTAGTACACAGATGAAGAATGGCCTAACTAAAAATTGACCCCAACCACAAGATGGTGTTACTTCTTCTTACTGAGTTGCCATTTAAGTACGACAGACTATATACAGATGGAGAATTGAGCCAAAAGCTCAGTTCAGAGTTTATTTTCTACTCAGCTCACTACAGCCAGCCCGCGTCGATGTACGTTGCAGCCCAGCCACAGGCAGTGATTAAGCAGTATGCGTTCACATAAAGGTTAAAGAGCTGTGTGCGCGTTGAGCTCTGTTTTAATACGGAATTTTGATATTTTTTAGAATTTCGTGATTTTACGATGAACCGTCCTTTTCAAAAAATTATATCTCGACAGATGAGCAACCGATTTTTCTGATTTAAATGCCAAATTAAGCGTAAGCTTTATATTCTTCATAAAAAAATAATGCGGTTCAGAACGAAAAAAGCTTTTATTATTAATAGCATTTCATAACCCTCCACGATATTTAATCAAACCAAGGTACTTCCGTTATAGAACAAACTCACTCGATCAACCACTATTCACGCCCGAAGGTAATCTGAACTTGCTACTCAAAGGTTCTTCTCTTGGGATCCACCAAAACCCTCGAGAATACTTCACAAGCCATGAAACAGACTCCCTCCCTACCACATGCGAGGCCCAACGGATTCCTTACATTCTAAAATATTTGCAGTGTTCTGATTGTTGATTTGAATAACTCCTCCGCCCTACATACAGAAAAAGCGTGTTCTGATAATCTTAAGCATATGCTTTCTTATCTTCTGAACCGTAATAAAATCTTCATATCTTTCCTAACAAAAAAGCTAGAATTTGTCTACGACCAATTCTTACGATACCATAGATGAATGCCCCTATAAAATTTCGTATGGTCACCGATCTATGCAAGTTTTATTTTTGAAGTGGCTTTTCGCATATATTTCTAGAACGGTTCGTCGGACAGAAGAAACGATTATAAGCAATTTTTTAGGATTTCGTATTCTGAAGAAGTTTTACAATAAAAATGTCTAGGACTGATCGTTTTCACAGTATATGTAGAAAGCCTAAATTTTGTATGGTTGCCCGATTTAGTCAATTTTTTAAATTTTATTTGCTATTATTATGAAAACACCAAGTACCAAGTTTCAGCTCTGTATGTCAATGCGGTCTCAGGCAGTGTCTAAATATGTAGCGAAAAACGAAGGTTTTGTATGGCAACCCCATGAAGGAGTTGCGCGATTTATCTCATTTCCGAACTCACTTACGCGTTGTCGAGTTATCGTACGCATAAACAGACAAACGGATGGACGGACGGACGGACAGACGGGCATGCAAAAATCAAAATAACTTTTAATTTTATGCGTGGGTGTCCAATCCATTTTGCTCTACCACCATTATTCCGAGGTGTTACAAACGGAATGAAAAACTTAGTACATACCCTTTAGATTTCATCTAGGGTATAAAAATTTATCTTAACCAAATGACGACGATTCCTCAAACAAAAATTCTCAGCTGAGTAATCATTGTGATGTCGCTGTGACGTCATGGATGCAATTATCACTCAGCTGAGAGGTATTGAGTGTGAAATGGTAAGGTTACTTTGTAATCAAAACTATTTTATTATTTTGTTAAGTAAGGTATATAGGAAGTGTAGCCTTTGGGAAGGTAAGAAACCAAGCTTTAAATTACTGGAAGACTATTTTCCTGTATGGATAGTAATTTAGGCTCTATAGCATATATAAAGTCAATGTTTGGCACTTTTCCATAAGTATCAATATAGAACATTTTAGAAAACGGACTTACAACGCATACATATAGATTTCTGTTTCACGGTTTGGGAAGTATTCTCGAGGGTTTTGAAACAGCCCAACTGATTTCAATAAAATTTTGTAAATGTATTTGGTTGGTTACAGCTTGAATGATAGGATGGCTTTGGCTTTGCCGAGATCTAATAACTGCCTTAGAACGCGTCGACGTGGAAAGCTGAAATTTGGTACACGGCGTTTTCATAAAAATTGCAAATACAAGTTCAAAATGGACTAAATCGGTTAACTCCTTCATAGGGTTGTCATACAAATATTTCGTTAATTAGTATATATTTGGACACTGCCTGACAACGAGTTAAATAAAATTTAAAAAAATTGACTAAATCGGGCAACTCCTTCTTGATGTTGCCATACAAAACTTTGATTTTTAACTATATACATATTTGGAAACTGTCTGAGAACGCGTCGACGTGGAGAAGTCAAATTCTGTACACGGCGTTTAAAAAAAAAAGTTAAATATAAGTTCAAAAATTGGACCAATCGGGCAACTCCTTCAATCGGGTTACGCCTTCTTGGTGTTGCCATACAAAACTTTTGTTCTTTACTATATACTTGGTCACTGACTGAGAACGCGTCGACGTAGAGAGCTACGCTCTCCCACACATATGAATATATGCATATACGCTCATGCAAACACACACACACGCACGCACACATTGAAACCCTAGAGTACGAAATCTGTAGTAAGACGCAGCTGCGCCATGTCGCAATTTTGCAATTGTAAACTATCAAAATTACAGGAATCTACTTACTTTTAAGAGAATAAGATTCGCTGATTGTATCAAGATAACATTTGAAAATCTCGCTGTAATACGACACTTCATGGCAGTGACCATGTTAAAAGCTGTGCCATATATTATTTTACTGCGAAATGGCTGCTTTGCAGTCCCAATCCATAATAAAAGTGGAGAGGAGAGACGAAGAGCTTCAAGTTTGGCTAAAAAGTATGTTGAACTAAATATAGCTGTAAGGCAAAAATTTGGTTTATAAAACGTTGAATTCCATTTTGTTACATAATTGCTTCTTGATTTGTTCCTTTTAATTTAATCAAATTTAAAAGATGTTGTTATGTAAAACAACACAGTTTGAATTGAATTATATAGTTTTATTTAATCTGAAGAATGTTATGTTTTATGTACTGTGAATTATATCACAACTTTTATTTTATCTTTCAAAACAACATGTGCTTAATACCCCATATAAAAGAAGTTTTTTTTAAACTGGCCGCGAATTAGTACTTTGGTGGACGCAAACTGGTTTAGACTGGACGCAAACTGGTGATTTCCGTATACACTGATATTTTCAATTACTATGCAGACTAGATAAATGTTTTGAGTTTTTGAGTTTTTTTAAAAGATAAATATTCAACTTACTATTGTACTACAAAAGTTTAAGCAACGACTTAAGTAAATTCTACTAAAAACCCTTCTTGTAAGAATGGCATTTCCTTAAATGGCCGCGAATTGGTGCGCTTACCCTACATGTTGTTTCATGGCTTGTGAAGTATTCTCGAGGGTTTTGGATCCACACACTTCATCTTCTCACAACAAACACACACTTATTCTAGCCCTAAATTGCCGGACCATAAATCTATCGGAAATCATTTACGCTGCACTCACAATTAGATCCAAGAATATTTTAATGGACACTTTGGGATACCGATACTATTACCCGTGAATAGTGGAAGACAATTTGCCCCTCATTTATTACCTCTGTCGCCAGGAGGGATTTTTCCTGATTACCTGCAACAATCTTTTTTTTTTCCAAAGCAATAGGACTTCTTATACTTTGTTTTGTATTTTAATATATAGGAGCACTGCACTAAGCGGAACGTGTTGTTGTTTCTTTCTACTGGGAACCTCTAATACTTTTGTTTGAATTTTTATTTTGAAACTATAAGCCTTTTTAGGTCAGGCTGGACCAATTCCTCCGAATTTCTGGTGTACGTGCATGCAGAGCCTAGATTTGATGACTAAAGCAAGTCAACTTCAGGACCAGGGCAGCTCAAAGCAACCTCTTGGCGATTGGTTGGCTCTTCACCTTCTTGAAGTGGCTGGCTGTATAGCACCATATATTGTTTTTTGAATATTTTAAGTTAGCAAATACAACACACAATGATGAGTTGAAAATATGTCCATTTACGTACCAAATATATATTCCAAAAAGCTCAAATCACTTTCCCTTTACTATCAAAACGTAAGGGTAATTTGAACTAAAGTTGCACGAATCTTCAAATCCTCTGCGTTCAGAAGAGATAGATATACTGATTCTGAAGCTCGTGGCGGTGGCGTACTCCTTGTCTGTAAAAACCACTTAAATTGCAGCCAAATTGATCCTCCCAGTTTCTCCAACACTCTCGACATTGATTTTAAGCTGTCTCTCTTAAATTATGGCTTATACATACTTTGTTGCTATATTCCTCCAGACTCCATACATATCACCGATGAGAAGGGTAAGAATATTTACGACCTACTCATTTCAACATATAATTTTATCTGTGATAAGATGGATCCTCTTGACGAATTACTACTAGCTGGCGATTTTTACTTACCCGATATACAATGGGCACTAAACGAAGATGACGATGACTATCTTCCACTTAATAGCATGGCAACTCTTTTCTGACAATGCATTTGCCTCGTCAAGTTTTCAACCTCGAAATAGCAACTTCAGTCATATGAACGACTCTCATAACGTTTCTTTCACTATCCCTTCAATTTCAGAAGAGGATATACTCGATCATATTAATGAGCTTTCAAATGACTTTACAACTGGTCTTGATGGGACTCCTCCAGCCTTTTTTAAGAGGAAAAGTTTCAATTTAGATACCAGCGAGCCTGTAGACAATAAAATTTACTATACGTAGGTTTGAGTCTTTAAAGTGAGAAAATTCATATAAAATTAGCCTAGACCTAGACCACAGACCAAATTAGAGACACCTAGCGTAAAAGACAGAAACCCAAAGTGCGACAAAGCTATTCAATTTAAGACGAAACATGAATAGTTGCTGTTCAAATAAATTGAAAATTTTTAACGAGAATTAAGTGTCCTAAACTTTTTTTGCACATATTTGTTAAATATAATATTTTGCTTTGTATTTAAATAACTTTCAATAAAATATTGCAATTTCTCGTCGGTGAAATATCGGGAGAAAAAACAAGTAAGTACTATTAGAGCCAAATAATTAAAAAAAAAAACGCAACTAGAAATGAGAAAACTCGCCGTTATTTGCTAGATCTAGGCTTTATATTTCTAAAATAGTCACAATCTTACCTACTCACAGGAATTTGATTTAAAAAACTCTCCATTCCAATACATTTTTTTTAATTTTTTCCGACGTTATTTACTAGACTTCTTCGTTACCTTTAATTTAAAATATAAATCATTATTCTGGTACTGACTCTTCTTAAGTCATGTTGCTTCTCCCTGGCAGCCCCGCTGCGAATTATTTTTCACAAACCACTACATAGTAGTTGCCCTGCGCAGTTGTGGAAAAACTCTTTCATAATCCCTATCCACAAAAAAGGCAGTAAAAATGAAATTTCTAACTACAGGCCTATTGCAAAATTATGTTGCATGCCCAAATTATACGAATCTATCATTTACTGTCAACTATCAACTTCCTGTAAGAATTTGCTCTCTTCAAACCAACATGGGTTTATATCGGGCAGGTCTACAATCACTGACTTGCTGGAATTTGTCTCGGATACCATTGGCGGGTTGACAAAAGGCTGTCAGATAGATTGTATTTATACAGACTTTAGTAAAGCCTTCGAAAATTTATCTCACTCCGTGATACTCTTTAAAATGGAACATTTTATAAAATGGATAGAATCTTATTTAGATAACAGAACATACCAAATCTTATTCCGCTATTCCATCTCTAGAGTCTGGAAGGCTTTGTCTGGCGTCTATATAATATTTAATTTTTTTTGTTTAATGTTTTTGTACATTGCATGTAATTTCATCTGGTGTTTGGTTTATGTTTAGTTTAACATACTAATACCGATAAGTGATGAAACGCATGTATTGTTGACCGTTTATTTATTAAACGTGTCCAAGCAGCGAGCTTGTGTTAAGCTGGTTCTGATAGTAAAATTTAAATAAAAATTCAAAAATTCTCTACTACTTCTCAAATTCTCCGGTGTTTTGCAAGTGGAAAAGTAAGTGGAAAAATTCTCAACAGAGAGTATTGTCTGCTTTTGTTGCGTTTTGTGAAGGTATCTAGGTATACGTAGGAATTTCATATTGAATTATGTATTCACTGCATATCCTGGCTATATTAAAAAAAAAAAACAAAAAAAAATTATGGAAATCCATGCAATGGATTTTGTGTCTCAAGGTACCCGCTAAAAATTTTAAATCACCCGAAAATGATCAATTTGGTCGTCTTCCTGTACAGAAGAGATGCTACAAAATTTTTAAATATACACGGTAAAGCTTGTGTGTAGGATGAAATCGCATCTACATTTTGTCCCCTAATTAAATATGTAATTAATTTTTGAATCCAATATACGGTTTTGGTGATAATTTTAAAAGAAGAGTATCAGTCCTTTTAAGATGAAAAAATGGCCTTTTTTGGTACAAAATTGCGAAGAACTCTTAAGTCGTGGGAATTCACTTCCCATGACAAAAATGTTCATAACAGAGAACTTATGGATGTGAAATAAAGAACGGAAGAAATATATGCAAAATATAGGAACGTTTTTCGGCGGTAAAAAGTCAGTTACAACGTTAAAATGATCTAAAACAAACTACACCACCCGATTACCCTCTCCTCTCTCTTTAATTTGGTGCCAAACTTGACGTATTTTGGACAACCCCCTATGAGGGGTTATACGACCCCCAACCCTAAAACCCCTCCTCCAAAAATTGTTCACATACCCCAATACTCTACACCCCTCCCACACAGAGTTAGGCGCCCGTGAATATTGCGACAAGAAATTTACCGCCAAGGCCCAAAAGTGATACCCTTAATCATTCCAGGCGATTCGCACTTTTTCACACTTCTTACATTTTCCCTAATTCTGAAACCATGTTAGTGAATTGGGAATGGAGAATTAGGGAATTAGGAATTCGATGAAAACGAAATTCTCATCTCCCAAATTCTCCGGGTTACAGAATCCGGTCCCAGGTGTGAAAAGGTAGATTGGAGAAAATTCTATCGAACATCCGACCGAAAAATTCCTTGGAAGCTCGCAATGCCAAAATAAGAATTTTGTCTATTCTGCAACTTTCTGCTGCGAAGGCGAACGGTACTATTCTTTTCACTTAAATCACGTATAATTTGGTGAACGTTCACCAAATCCTTCAAATCATCTTGATATTTATCAAGAAATTCCTTTGAATCTCTTTATTTCAAATTTTTTCCACATTTCTACACATCATTAGATAAAGAAAGAAGAAAAGCACAAAATTAGATTGGATTCTTTGCTGTGATATGGCGCTATTTGTTATCGAACACAACTTTTTAGCCTCATATTCGACTAAATTTGGTAACACATGACGGATCTTTTAACTCAGATGATCAAGTACTATAGTAGCGACTCAGTGAGAAGAAGTAACAACATCTTGTGCGCGGCGAAGGAATACGAAAAGCAAAGTGTTGTTTTCTGTACTATAAAGCTTAGGTACTTGGCTGTTGACAAAAGCTTTAATTGCCTATCAGTAGTTGGCTGCTGATTATAGTTGGGGTCAATTTTTAGCTATGCCATTCTTCATCTACGCACCGTGTTCAGTAAAGCTGTTCGGTTATTGTTTTAGATATCCTTTGGGTTGACGCGTCTACTTTCTCGCGTGAATGTAGCACAACTGTTTAAGCCAACGTAAATATTTCTCCGACTCCCTGGAATATATTCTTTTGGTGCTCCTGAAAGAGAGGGGTGTAGGAATTTTTGATAAGTAAAATATTAAGTAACTAGTAACTAGGGGAAAAATGCAAGACCAATTTCCAACTGAGCCATCAGGGCCACAAGCAGGTAATTCGAGGTGAAGGTACAATTATGACTGAAAGCATCTATTTTCCCTACTCTAAGAGATGTCGATGATCATGTTATGGGGCCTTTCTTGGCCTTGAGTGTAACTCTTTTCGAGTAACAGTTAGCTGGTCATTACTAAACAATTACATCTATAATTGTTCGGACTATTTTGCTTCAAGGGATGTTGGTGAATGCACATTAGAGTTTAGTGACATTCCAAGGCTTGGCATGCGTGACTACATTCCGTATTCCTACAGCAGATCCCAACAACAGCAAAATCGTTCTTGGTTTAACGATAAGTTCAACCAAGCAATAAAGCAAAAAAGTATGCTTTCCCCGCCTATCAGTTGCATCCATGCAAAAGTTTCTGGTCCCTGATCAAAACTATCAGGAACATCCCCTGATCTTGGCTTAATAATATAAAAAAAATCTCTGCGAAAAATCTACGAATAATGAACTATTTTAAAAAATTTATCCTACATTTGCTGTGATTCTGATTGTGTAAGCTCAATCTCTAGTAATATCTATTGAAGACTCACAGAACTGTAGTTAGCAGTCGCTATTCTGTCTCGAGCGATATTGATCTAATTTTTTCTGGTTTCTCATTACATATTTTGTAATTCGATTCTTCCAACACTTCACACTAAACATAATTTTGCACGCCACACAATAATTGTTTCAATTTTATTTATGGCCTTTGGAGGATTGACCGCATGTCTCCTTTCAGATATCGTCTACTTGAATTTAATCAAATCTCTGGACATTAATTTAATTATTTTTCTATGCAAATCTATACAAATAAAAATCCCAGCTAATTGGTGGAGCTTACATAGGTACAGTGTTACCAATTTATAGAAAAGCTGAATCTTCTGCTACTTCGTTTCAGCACAGCTGATTATGGAATGGTCTAACGACGAAATGCAAATGCCAGTTGCACCCAATACCACTTTTCAGTTATGCACATTTTTATATTTCTTTGCTTTCTCCAAGACTGAGTTTGTTTGAGTTTTTTTTTTCCTTTCTGTTTTTGTGGCTTTATCATTATTTCGGATTGTTCGCGTAGATCAAGTCGATATAAAAAGATGTTGAAAGAGAAATAAAATATCCCTTCCCCTTTTAAAACTTGTTTTATAAGAAATATTTTCATTACCAGCCAAAAAGCAGCTGTGGCTCGAATCGGTGGAGGGAGACTTAATAGCAGTGATCCACTTCATCAGCCCCGAGAAATAACGGATGTTATATCACATCCACATTATAGGAGGAAGCAGGTTTACAATGACATCGCTCTATTAAAATTGAAAGACGCAATAAGGTAAAAACATTATTTTCTTTTCATGGAATAAAAGAAAGTAATAAATTTATTTTAGTTACCCTGATCCAATTTGCTTATGGATACAAAATGACATCAACCACAAAACGGCTACAGCGATAGGATACGGGCAAACAGGTTTCGGTAGACTGAATGAAAAAAACAATTCCATACATGAGTTAGAAATAATTTTCCATTTTAGGCCTAAGTACATCCGCTGATTTGTTAAAAGTTGACTTAGAACTGTACTCTAGTCAAGTGTGCCAACAATTCCATACTCCTAGATATAGTATAGAAAGAGGATTAATAGACAGTCAGCTTTGCGCTGGTGACTTTAGTAAAGTCAGAGATACTTGTCCGGTTCGTAAGAATTAATTAATTTCGTAATTCTAAGATTTTTTGAAGAACATGTCTTTTAGGGTGACTCTGGCGGTGCTTTATCGACAAGAATTCAAGGATATATTGGAAAAATCCCAATAGGTATCGATTATATTTTGGCGGTAACGTCGTTCGGTCTAGGATGCGCTGAAGGTATACCAGGTGTATACACAAAAGTATCCTCTTATCTTGATTGGATTGAAGCGGTTGTGTGGCCAGGAGAGTGAATTCTTATGTAAACAAACAAACAAAATTATTTACAATTATGAACCAGTGGCGTATATAGGAATAATATCTAGCGGGGTCTTGGGGTGTGCGATGTGTATATAATAAATTTGTAATGCGTTCACTATGTTTTTTTTCTTCTTCTAAAACATCTACAGGGTTGGCCTTAATACTTGCAACCATTTGGATAACATTTAATAATTTTGTAAGGGACTTAATGACAGCCATTAAGAGGCATTATTCAACATGTGATAACTTTCGTAATAGGCCACAAAATGCGTTGTTATATACCTAAAATAATTAATATTTTAGCATAAACCTAAAATAAATAATATTTTTGAATAAACCTGAAAAAGGGCAAAACATAAAAATTATTCAATAAATTTTAACATAAGCTAACCATGCTTAAAACATGGTTAGCTTATCTCTTAAATGGGTGAAGAAAATTGCATCAGCAATTTTCCTCACATACCATAAATTTTTCTCATAAAACGACTTGGGAAAAACGAAAGTTTCAGTTTACAACCCAAGTCGTTTTACTTAAAAAATTTTCACGACAAATTTTGCCTTCAGCAAAATTTGTCACTTCAACAATTTAATTAAAAAATAAATCAAAAAGCAAATCGTACCTTCAGTACGATTTGCCGTGAAAAAATTCAATATGTATGTACATACGTACATACATATTGTGTAAAAAGCTTTCACGATAAGAAACGCGCGCCGCATAAATGCATTGTATGTATATGCGCGCCGCGATTTCAAACGACGGGACGGTGGCTGATGTTTTAAAAAGTGTAAGATTACATTTTTGAAGCCATCGTTCAACGCGAATAATTCTGGACATGTTTGAACAAGTCCAGAATTGAAAAAATTAAAATTTTCTCAGGATAAGAAAATGCAATTTAGCATTTTCTATCCTGAACGACGGCTCTTGATCACGATGAATGTGATCAAGAGTTGAGTTGATTTTTAATTTCTGATTACGGCGGATCGAGAGTTGTTTTTTTTTGGTATGTTGGCGAGCGTTTGTTGAGCGGTAAATAAAAAAAGAAAGAGTTTTAAGTTTGTTGAGCGGTAAATAAAAAAAAGAAAGAGTTTTAAGTTTGTTGAGCGGTAAATAAAAAAAAGAAAGAGTTTTAAGTTTGTTGAGCGGTAAATAAAAAAAGAAAGAGTTTTAAGTTTGTTGAGCGGTAAATAAAAAAAGAAAGAGTTTTAAGTTTGTTGAAAGCAGGAGTTTAAGTTTTTTTTTTTTTGAACGGAAGAATATAAAAAATCGAGTTTTAAGTTTTGGAACGAAAAAATTATAAAAAGATAGAGTTTTAAGTTTTTGAACGGAATTTGTAAAGAAGAGTGTTTAGGTTAAAAAGGAAAAGTGTAACAATAAAAGTGTCATTAAATAACCCAAAAAGGAGAGTGTTTGTGTGCAGAGAGAAACCCAAAATCAGAAAAGGATTAGATCCAGGTGGGAGCTTGACAGTGAGTACCCCTTTGGGTTATATATAAATATATAACAAAATTGGCGCAGCCGGTAGGATCAAGGAAGCTTGGTCAAGTTAAACGATCGTAAACGCTTGAAAAGCCTTGATCCTGCAAGAATCTACGGGGAACCTGTGACACTAGCCACATTATACGGCCACGTCACCCCCAACGCTCGGGGTAGATATCATCTATAGGCGCCTCTGCTCCAGGCGAGCAAGCGTTCACCCCAGTGAGTGAAAAAAGAAACATCAGCAAGGGACTTTACCAGAAGCCCTTTCCCAGCACCGAGAAGAAGTCAGGACAACGGACACCCATTCAAAACCGAGAAGGAGGAAAACGAAGACAGGCCCAATCAAATTCATCTCCAGAAGGAAGATATCATCGTTCCTGGGTTGAAGGGGATTTCGAAGAAGGCTTTAAGCCCCCCTTTCAACCATATCCAGGGAAAATAAGTCGGCCTAGGGCCCCCCCGGCAGCAAACAGAAGCCACAACAGAAAAACTCCGTTCCAGGATTGAAAGGGATCTCGAAGTCGGCAAAAGCCCCCCTTTCAATCTCAGCCAAGGGAAATAAGACGGCAGGAGCCCCCCTAGTAGCAAGAAACATTCCAGAAGGGAATACTCCAAGAAGGCTGGAAGCCCCCCTTTTGGACAACGCGGGACGCATATGTCAGAAGGAAACTCGACACAGGCACCTGAGACAGGCACGAGATCAAACTCTACACCTTCATCCGACGCGGAGCAATCCCCAGGTGAGAATTTACAACACCTCCGGGAAGGTACAGACAACGCCACCGAAGACGACGCAGCACAACCAGGTAGCCAAGGGTGCCAGAACACAGACCCATCACAGCAGGAAAGAAAAGGAGTTCGCCTTCGAAGCGGCACCGTTTTAACAGGGCCCACAGTTGTATCTAAAGTAAGTCTAGATAAGTTTTTAGATAAGTTGTTAGAAAAGGCACGTGAATCCGATAAGCTCACTGTCACGCACTGCGACGCTCTTGACCATAGATTAAGTCAAGGCAGAGAGCAGAGGCTGACAAAAATCGAAAAATTTAAAAAAGATACAGAGCGATTCAAACAGGAGCTTATCGAATTCGCCGGGCTTTCACGTTCATTAGGTTTAGATAAGAGCTCAGCCAGTGTAGTTGTAAGCGCTGAGAGTGACAGTGATATTGGTGGTGACGAAGCGGACCAAACAACCGCCGAAAATCTCCTTAGTGGCTGGCTAGAAGTATCCTTCACGGATTCTAGTCCAGAAACCAGCCCTGAAACTCGACAAAGCACAAGTAGACTACCCTACAAAAGTTTAAACAAAAAGATAATCACAATGGTAGATTATGCGAAGGTGGCCAAGCTCACGGCACAACTAGTTCCTCTGTTTTCGGGTGAAAATACCCCACAGCTAGGTCGTGAGCTACAGACATTTATTGGCTGTTGCAAACAGGCCCTACACTGTTTAAGTGAGGAAGAAAAACCAGCCTTCCTACATATCTTGCCCACAAGACTTCGTGGCGATGCTTATCAGCTGTTTGCTTCGGACGTTCCAACTACTTTTAGTGAGGTGGAGGAACGTCTGAACAGAACCTACCTACCACGAGAATCGTACCAGGAGTTGGTCAACAAATTGATCACAATGAGGCAAAACCCGTTGGAAACTCTCACTGCCTTCACAACAAGAGTGAAGCAGTTGTTGATGCTTTGCAACGAGGCAGCGGTACTGAAGTACGGAGCAACGGCAGCCCCAGCTGTGAAGACACAGTTGGCGGACTTCGCCAAGAATGCCCTCAAAAGTGGAGTGAACAATCCCCACCTATGCCAGTACCTCCTCACTCTGGTAGAAAATGATCTAGAGCAGCTGATACAAAAGGCTCTAGATATGGAAAAGTTACAAGCAGGCACAGTTTTCGTCCAAACGCCGCTAACACAACAGCCATATCCAATGGCACCAATAGACCCTAGTCTTCGAGTTCGGGCTCTCAGCCGAACCCCTTACAATCAAGCACCACAGCCACCCATGTATGCATCACCACGAGCACAAGAGCCCCGACAGTTTAATCCCCCATACGTACATGCTCAACCACTACGCCCGCCATTTCCACGAAGGGATTCTAGACAACCGGATACACAGAATCTGGTACAAAACATCACTTGCAATTTCTGCCAGAAGCGGGGACACACCTACACGGAGTGTCTAAAACGCAAAAACACCCCCTTCTGCACTAACTGTAGATGTTACGGGCATGACATTCGCGACTGTCGAAACAACCAAACACAGTCTGCAAATCGTTTCACACGAGGATCGCCTAATAATCAACCACAGTCAGACCCGAACAATACAAAAGGCCCCAGAGTCTTTAACATAAGACAAAAATGTGATTTTTGTGGGCGCCGTGGACATAAGATCGACGAATGTCGACAAAAGCAAAAGTGGGAGGATAAAAAACAGGGAAACGACAAAGAGTCGACCCAAAACTCCCCGGCTCGACTATAAACCCTACCAGCAATAAACAAGGGTCTTCTCAGCCGCCCAACTTCAGTGTGCCCACCGCCAGACTTCCTCTAGACATAGGTCTAAATGGTCAGGCCCAGCTAATAGTGGACACCGGCGCTGAGATCAGTATAATTAAGAAAAAAGCTCTCAAATCTCGCGAGCTAATAAACCCCAACAAAAAACTAACGCTTCAAAGTCCTTTTGGCACCGGTAAAACCTTAGGAAGTTGCCAAGGAAACTTCATGCTAAAAAGTAACTTACCTTGCAACTTTCAGGTGGTAAAAAACATCCCAGGTATTTCTGACGACGGCTTGCTAGGAAATGATTTCCTAGCCAAAAACTGTAATGTTGAGGGACCCAACAAGGTTCTGCGATTTCCTCGCACGGAAACCAATCCAGAAGAGTTTGCTGTTCCATTAGAAACCGCATCGGATAACCCGTGTTCACAAAACACAGTCAACAAAGAGATACTGGTAGAAGATATTAAACCCGACGGGGATACACCTTCTACCCGAAGTGCTCTCAAAGCTTCTCAGTCAGAAGAAGTCGGCTGTGACTTACAAGAACGCGATAAGGGTGAATTGATTACCAAAAATCTGGCTTGTAAGACTGGCCAGCATCAGGTAAATTTAAATGAACCTGTGTGCATACCAGCAAGGTCTCAGATCGTAGTCAAAGTTCCGTTGCAGTTGCAGGAAGAAATGCTCAGTCTGTCAAAAGAAATAGACGACGGAGTCTTCTTAGCCAACAGCTTACTCTCAGCTGGGTTAAAGGCAGTCCCTATAGGAATCCTCAACACACGCAGTTCACAAGTAGTCCTAAACAGCGTGAACCTAAGTCTGGTTCCCATTAAAGACTACACTGTCGTCCCCATCAAACGAGAGCCAGATAAAGATATTGCAACAGCCCATCCCTTGAATCCCATGAGTCGAAATGACGGCGATGGTGAGCATCAAAATATAAGTAGATATAAGATTAAGAAAATAGGGCACAAGAGCCCCAGCCAACTAAGCGGTCATAAGAAACTGCTCCAAGACGCTTGCGGGTCCCTCATGAAAACCCCAACGTCAGGCGCTGACCAGCACACAAACGGTCTGCCGATAGCAACTCCCGCAGATCCATCTGACCCAGCGCCTCTCATATATAAAACAAGTAGGTTAAGAGTTAAAATAAGTAATTCAAAATCGTTAAAGAAGATTAGATTTAATAAAAATGAAAATAGGGCAATAAGCGCTGAACAGACGGCCACCCTACAACATATAAAATACTTGTTCCCAAACGAAGTCGAACAAGAAGACACCAGTAATCAGCCCCGCCTCACCAGACTAGAGCAAGAACTCAGTCTGGATGAAACTCTAAACACTGAGGAAAAAGCCTCAATAACAGATCTCTGTTATGAATACGATGACATATTCTTTTTAAAAGGTGACAGGCTTACACATACCAATGCCATCACCCACGACATCCCTTTGGTGCAAGACCAAGCACCTATTAACCAAAAGATGTACCGGTTACCAGAGACACAGCGAAATGTCATAAATGAGCAACTCAGAGAAATGCTGGACAACGACATTGTCCAGCCCAGCAAAAGCCCATGGAACTCGCCACTGCTAGTCGTCCCCAAAAAAGCGGGACCAGATGGTGAACGAAAAAACGATTGGCGACGCCTTCCCGCTACCACGGATTGAGGATATCCTCGATCAACTGGGCCATTCAAGATACTTCACTACCCTAGACCTAGCCAATGGCTATCATCAGGTACTCGTCGATCCGAAAGATCGAGCAAAAACGGCTTTCAGTACCAACTACGGGCATTATGAATTCAAACGCATGCCGTTCGGGCTCAAAGGAGCCCCGGCCACATTTCAGCGTTTAATGAATTTCATATTAACTGGCCTACAAGGCCTTGAATGTTTCGTCTACTTAGATGACATCGTCATCTATGGAAAAAGTCTGGCAGACCACAACGAAAAGCTTCGCAAAGTCTTTGACAGGTTAAGAGAAAATAACCTGAAACTTCAACCTGAGAAATGTCAATTTCTCAGGCGCGAGGTAGTGTACTTAGGACACAAATGTTCTAACCAAGGAGCACTACCTGACCCTAGCAAAACGGCATGCGTCCAAACTTTCCCCATTCCTAAGACAGTAAGGCAAGTCCAATCTTTTTTGGGCCTTGCCAATTACTACAGAAAATTCATACCTGATTTTTCGAAAACAGTACGTCCTCTAACAAACTTACTCCGAAAGGATGTAAAGTTTAAGTGGACTGAGAAATGCCAAGAGGCATTTCAAAGCATTAAGAACGCTTTAATTTCCCCTCCACTCTTAATATATCCCGATTTTTCAAAACCCTTTAACCTTACCACAGACGCCAGCAGCGAGGCTCTTGGAGCAGTACTCTCTCAAGGAGAGGTAGGAAGTGACCAGCCCATTGCCTACGCCAGCCGTACCCTGAACAAGGCCGAACGTAATTATTCCACGATTGAGAAAGAGTTACTGGCTATAGTTTGGGCGACTAAAAATTTCAGGTGTTATCTGCAAGGCCGAGAGTTCACGGTCTATACAGATCACAAACCACTCAAGGGTGTCTTCAATGTTAAAGATCCCACATCCCGTCTGGTGAGATTTCACCATAAACTTTCCGAGTTCAATTATAAAATTGAGTATAAGCCCGGAAAGTACAATACGAATGCCGATGCTTTAAGCCGCATTCCACGGGATAATAACAAAGACAAGGAAACTGCAACCTTCACGGTAGAAGCTATAGTCCACCACCAAATGAACTCGGATATAGAGGAGGAAAAACACTCATCGGACCAAAAGGAGTGTCTGCAATGCAATGCAGTAACCAGAGCCCAGACACGAAACATTCAGGGAAGTGGAACAAATCAAGACAGCCAGTCCAAACAAAAAGAAAAACCCATCATCCAGAAGCGGCAGAGGACCTTGACAGTCCACCTAGTACCAATCCGCAAATTATAGACGAAACTCGTTCCCCTGAGGTAATCACAAGCCCAGAGGAGATTCAATTAATCTTAAAAGATTATCATGATTCTCTCTTTGGCGGCCATCAGGGAGTGATAAAAACCTATAAACGGATTCGAAGAAAGTACTGGTGGAGGCACATGCTTAGTGACATCAAAAAGCACATTAAGCGGTGTGCCAAATGTCAAACCATGAAGGCCTCACCACAGTATAAAATGCCAATGGTAATTACAGACGTAGCGGAACAACCATTCGATAAAATCTATCTAGATATAGTCGGCCCACTAGAGGAAACTGAATCCGGAAATAAATATATATTAACGTTTCAGGATAACCTCACGAAGTTTGTAGATTGGTATGCCATACCAAATGGGGAAGCTATAACGGTAGCGCAAATTTTCTTCGACGAAATCGTCACGCGCTACCGCATTCCCAAAAGAATAGTCACCGATCAGGGAAGTAATTTCCTGAGTGACCTATTCAAAAAGGTATGCAAACTCCTTAGGATAAATAAGCTGCAGACTTCAGCTTATCATCCCCAATCAAATGGAGCACTCGAACGTGCACATAGACCGTTGATTGAATATCTACGAACTATAGTGGACGAAAATCCCAGCTCATGGGATAGTTATCTGCGAACCGCAGCTTTCGTGTACAACAACAGTGTACACGAAGGGACAAAATTAACTCCCATGGACTGCCTCTACGGCTTTACAGCGGACGTTCCGTCCAACTTAAGGCGAGATCCTGAACCCGTGTATAATCACGAGAGCTACTACCATATTCTCAGGTATAAGCTTCAAAAGTCTTACGCCATGGCACGGAAAAATCTTCTGATGAGTAAACAACGCTCGAAAAATTACTATGACAAAGCTGTACGTCCCCTGACATTTCACAGAGGAGACAAGGTTCTACTCAAGAGCGAGAGTCGCAAACATAAGCTCTCCCAGATTTGGGTAGGACCCTATACGGTAACCGGCATCCCCAGTTCAGTAAACACAACAATTAAAATTCGCAAACGAGAGGTGACGGTACATAACAATCGTCTAAAACCTTTCTACGAATAACATGGTGTCAACATAATCTAAGTAATTCTAAGATACATATATAATAGAATGTAAGCTACAAAATCAACAAAAACCCCATTTTAATATCCTACCCTATCCTCTCCTAGATAACAATGCGGTCAATAATTTTTTACGGACTGATCCTGATCACGATAGGAGCCCTCGCGGAGGAACCTTACACTATAACGCCCCTAAATAATACGGGAATACTATTTGAGGATCTTGGAAGCCTATCAGTTTACCACGATACTTGGAGCATCATAACTGAGTTAGATCTGGCGGAGTTGGACAATCAGACAAAACTGGCGGAACGCGCGGAACATTACGTACATCAATTATGTGGTAACAAATCCTCTGATCAAGATCTATATACCCTACAAACCAAACATGTACATGCCCTGATGGAAAACATCAAGAGACGCACCAATGTCATTAAAGAGGCAGTGCCTAAATCACGCAAGCCCCGATCCATCTTTGATGGGATAGGTAATGCGATGCACTATCTCTTTGGCACTATGGATAGCGGAAACGAACAAGAGGTGTACAGCCGACTACGCGAATTAGAGGTAAATACTCAAACCTTAGCTGATCTGGAAAAGCAACAGATCAGTGTAATAAAAACCACTTTTGAACAAATTCAAAAACCCTTATCCTCACTGTCTGAACGACAACACCAGATAATCAATCAGATTAACCATCTGCAGAATACAACGGATGATTTGATAGCCCACCAAATAAGACAAGAGATCATTTCTAGTTTGACACTACAAATGATAGAGTTGGAATTTAGACAACAAGCTCTACTAGACATAATAGTGTCCAGCAGGAATAATCAGATTCATCCTCTTTTAATTTCCCCGAATCTCTTGCTAGAAATTTATCACAAATCTCATTCCACTTGTCCCAACCTACAGGACTGTTTGTCAGTTCTGTATCAAACAGCAGATGTTAAGACACATTTGTTACAGGACAAATTAGTTATCCGAATCAAACTTCCCATATTTAATATTCCCAAGATGAAAATCCAACAGATTAGATGTTTTCCCATACGGGTGGATTCAAACCACTCATTAATACCTGATATCGAATTTTCCCATGTGGCGATTCAAATCCAGACCCAGGAATTTCTGCTGCTGAAGCCAGAAAACCTGAGATCTTTCAAAAAAATTTCAAAGGGAATCGATGAGGATACTTGGGTTGGTAAGCTAAATACACCAATCACAAAAGCTAGTAAAACAGATGAATGTATCATCAAACTTTTGTTTAACCCATTAGACGAAAACCCACAGTGTAGTTTCAGGGTTCAAATTCCCCCAAGGGACACAGTAATTAAACTCAATAGACCAAATTCGTGGCTGTATTCCTTAACCGAAACTACTATAGTACATATAACTTGTACTCAACAGTTACTCACTCATCGTCTCGCAAAACAAGGAATCATGACAGTCAACGAACCATGTTCCTTGCAAATAGGGCCTCATACACTTTATTATGAAGCAGAAAATTTGCATCCGTTTAGAATCCTCCAACCAACCTACTTCCCAGGCACAAACGAAACTCAGGATGAGTTGGCAGAATACATGTCCAAGATATCCGCTCCTAAAAACCTTGAGAAACAACCAACGTTACTCCTCGGAGACGATACAAACCAACGTATCCACCTAGATACAAAATCTCTAGACGAAATCCGTACCAAAGTGAACAACATTCACTTTGGACCAAAGGCCAAGATTCCTCATATACTCTCTATTACATCCCTATCAATGACCGCACTCTTGTTGCTAATTGCATCTGTGGTGGCATTAGCAAAATATATCGTACCCGCATTCATGGCATGGATTGCTAAACGCAGACAACAGCCCACAGCTGAAAACGTTCCTATGGAACCGGTTTACGCAACACCCCAAGGAAAATTAAAACGTACTCAAAGTCTCCACAGAGCGAGATCTATACAAGTAGTATAATCAAAAAGATCTATACTCGTTGGTTGGCCCCCGACTCATTCTTGTGTTACTGGCGCAGCATCCTATCCTTTCACTACACTGGTTTTCGAAATTAAGTTAAAATAATAGTAGCAAATCTAAGATAAAGCGAACACGCGAAAATTAATATTACATATAAATAAAATTTATTTTGTAGTACCTAAGAAAAAAAAATTTTTTTAATAAACATAAGTAGTACTTAACAAAGTTGAAATAATAAATTAAATAAGCTAAAAAATAAGGTAATAAATAGAAGAACGAAAGGCATAAGATAATAGAATTAAAAAGTAAAAACATAACCGAAGATTATTTACACAAAAATGATAATAATAAAAATAATAAGTAAATGATATTTAGCAACGTTAAATAATACACAACAATTAACTTAGATATAGACATAAATATCTAAGATTATACTAAATAGAGAGGTAAAGTAATAAGATCATAAATAGGAAATAGTGACTTAAATTAGTAGAATAAATAAGAAAAATTATTTTTATCGATATTAGATGCAGTAGAAATTATATATATTCCCATAAGAAATATATTCTATATATAGGCATATTCCCGTCAAACCAAGACAGTAAACCATTCTTCTCCAAGACCACAAAACAACGAAAGGTCGGCCCAAAAAGAAAAAGAGATGCAAGAATCTACTTTGACAACCCGCCTAATTAAACTTTCGGAGTTACAAGATTTCGACTATCCGTAACCCCAAATACTCTCATAGGATAGCTTATTCGAGATAGCAACCACCCTCATAATCAGGGACTATAAGTTGACACTATTCTATAATTGCACCAAACTGTGCATATCACTACCCAAGACAATAGTATGAGTACCGGATGCAGTAATAACAGCCAGTCAAGCTTAAAGCCGCTTAACAACACTTAGAGCCGCCCAAACCTAAACAAAAACCAGCGTCAGAGAAAAATGGACGATCGAGCTCAAAACCTGTCAAGTCCATTGTTGTGTTACCTAAAATCTATAAATGAAAAAACAAAAATTTTTTTTTTATCAAAAAATGAAAGATGATATTTCACCATTAGGCCAAGAATTTTTTTTATTATTTTTTATAAGAATACAAAACAGGAGAATAAAAGTAAAACTAAAATTTTTATAAAACTAAACGTACAATTTTTTTTGAAAAGACTAAAAGCTAATACAAAAAGAAAACTAAAAAACGGTGGTGGTATGCGAACCAAAATAGCAAAAATTCTGAAATAAAAACCAATATAATTAGAAAAAGGGCTCGAATATAAAGTGAAAATAACTTACCATGAGATGAGGGAACGTCCTCGGCTTAACCCTGGGCAGGACCAGAAGCCTCTTCAGGGAGATCCCAGTCCTCCTGGGTAGGACCAGAAGCCTCTTCAGGGAGATCCCAGTCCTCCTGGATATGACCAGACGCCTCATTGGGAAGGCCACAATCCCCCTGGACGGATCCAGATGACACGTCCCAGTTCCCCGCACTCGAAACCGGACTAGGCGCCACCCCCGGAAGATCCCATTCAAAGCCAGGAGGATTGTTAGCCCAGGCAGTCACGTCATCCTCGTGGATCATATAACTCGGGTGGGTCCTGCACACCAAACAAGTCGTTTTACTTAAAAAATTTTCACAACAACTTCCCCTGAGAATTATTCCTCTTCAAAGAATAATCCCCTTTTTCTCAGGGGGAAGGATTGTTATATACCTAATATATAATATAATATATAAAATACAATAAAAAACCTGAAAAAAGGGGAAGAAAATAAAAATCATATTCATTAATTTTTTCACCTAAGCTAACCATGCTTAAAACATGGTTGGCTTATCTCTTAAATCTATGAAGAAAATTGCATCAGCAATTTTCTTCACATTCCACATAATTTATAAAAATTTTCTCAAAAAACAACTCTCGATCCGCCGTAATCAGAAATTAAAAATCAACTCAACTCTTGATCACATTCATCGTGATCAAGAGCCGTCGTTCAGGATAGAAAATGCTAAATTGCATTTTCTTATCCTGAGAAAATTTTAATTTTTTCAATTCTGGACTTGTTCAAGGTACGATTTGCTTTTTGATTTATTTTTTAATTAAATTGTTGAAGTGACAAATTTTGCTGAAGGCAAAATTTGTCGTGAAAATTTTTTAAGTAAAACGACTTGGGTTGTAAACTGAAACTTTCGTTTTTCCCAAGTCGTTTTATGAGAAAAATTTATGGTATGTGAGGAAAATTGCTGATGCAATTTTCTTCACCCATTTAAGAGATAAGCTAACCATGTTTTAAGCATGGTTAGCTTATGTTAAAATTTATTGAATAATTTTTATGTTTTGCCCTTTTTCAGGTTTATTCAAAAATATTATTTATTTTAGGTTTATGCTCAAATATTAATTATTTTAGGTATATAACAGCGTTTTTATTTACTAAGTAATATAACAGCTTCATTGTTATAAAAAGAAATGCAGGTAAGAATTTGGGCCCACTCTGTACAAATAAATTAACGTATATACACGAAATATACATAGGGACGATATGGACATAAGATGGATATAAGGATTTATTTGGATGGAGGGAATATGGCACAAGTATACGCAAGCTATCAGATTTCCTCCACCCACTTTTGACTTAAAAAAGAACCTTTGTACCTGTGACAGTGGAAGGAGTAGACGAACAATCCCATTGTTTTGACCTGCAAAGACAAAATGAGGTAAACAGGTTGGCAGTGAATATAAGAAAATGAAATTCTTAGATCATACATAATCGGAGAATTTACTTTAAAAGCCACATTCACCCGCTCGTCTAATCTTAACCCGAATCGGCACTGCAATCATGGTATTAAGATAAAAAAAAAAAAAAACAAATTACTTACATTTAATCCAGTAAAAATAAGAAAACAATTTACCACAAGGATCACCCACCACAGTAGCAATCAGTAAAGTTTATCATCACAATCATGATGAGAAGTATTCTCGCCTTTAACATGAAATAGGCACCGCCAGACCTCATCCACACAACCATTCAATTTTTATCTAACAATTTATTTACCCTGTGTTCGATGAACCTTAAACAAAGGGAGGGATATTTACCACATTCTAATAAGAAAACGAAAATCTAGTATATACCTGCACCTGCAGTTTGCCATAGGTGCAGAGGTCGCTCGGTGATCTGAGAAAAAACGGGAAAAAATATGAAAAAACATGAATTGAATATACACTTAGTTCAAGTAGAACATGTATTAGCCAACGAATTATATATTTACCTAGAGTCTAACAGCTCAACTCCTCTATTAATACTTAAAAATTAATTAATTAATTTAATACTAAGTCTACTGAGAAACAGAATTTCATACAAAAATAAAATAAAAATTCTATGTAATTAGTAAGTTATTGAATTTTTAAGCACTAATAAAGATTGCTTAAATCTCTCTCTGAGAGCAGAGAAATCTAAATATTTATCAAAATAGATGAATTTATTATTACAATTATTCATACATTCGTGATAACCATAGTTGGTTCTATGAGAGGAAGTATAAAGTAAGTTTCTTGCTCTTAAAGTCCTCTCTGGAACATATAAATTCAACATATAAGAAGCTCTGAGCATAAAATATTGGAACGCAGAATATCCCTTATAAAAAAACGTCTTGACTTGACTTTGAATAGACTCCAATCTGTGGATGTGCACTTGGAAATGGAGAGACCAAATGATTGCATCGTATTCTAATATTGGACGAACAATAGTGGTAAACAAAGTCCTAAAAGTACCAACATCTTTGAATTTCTTAGAGTTTCTTTTTATGAAACAACCAGTTTACAGCATTTTAAACAAATATATTCTGTGTGTTTTGTAAATGATAGTTTATTACAAAAAATTACACCCAAATCGATTCGTGATTTCGCGAACACGCTTTAAAATAACATTAAAGCTTGTAGAACGACATTTTGAAGTATTTAAATTCAGGCTATTTCGACAACACCAGTTACATAAACTATCAGGGTTATTTTGTAACTGAAGGTATGAATTTAAGGAGGTAATTTTTAGGAATAGTTTACTTTACATGCCATTTCACAGCGTTTAAAACTGTCATCATTTATTGGTTTCAACTTGAAATTTTTTTGGATCAAAATTTTATCAAATTTTGTTTGCTTACAAATTTATTTCTCGTGTTAATGGCTGATTTGAAAGTCTCAATTTTCAATTATATAGGCATTATATTTTTTTATTTTTTAGAGCTCAATTTGAGGTTATAGAACATTATGTAATTACATGCCACAAAAGGTTATAGCTACATGGCATGTTACATATTCCTAAAAAAATTGATTATTATTAAATCCACTAATCAAAATTCAATTTTGCAATTTTCTATTAGGTCTTTGACATTATGTAAAAATATGCCTATGATCATTAATTACATGACATGTCAACATAATAGGAAATAAAACAAGACATTCAATTACAATAAAAAGTTTATTAGCTATTTCCTGAATTTTTATAGCCAAACATGAAATTATATTGAATACGTAAAGTAATTTATCATTATCTTAGTACCTCACCAAAAGTCAAAATGAGTTAAAAATTAAGTACGAAATTTATAGTAATAAATTTGAATGAAACGGTTCAACTATGGTTAAAATTATTGCAAATTTAAATTACGCTTGTGGAAGCAATTAAAGTTTATTGATTAATTTTGGATGAATAACTAAATACATGATTTTATAGAATTTTTCATGCTCTACACCTTTTATAATAGACACTTTTTGCTAGGAATAAACTCAAACGAAAGAAAGAACAAAACTATTTTCTACCCCTAAATTGGTTGCTTTTTTGCGGAATAACTCGAAAAATATTGATTAACGTAAATTGTAGAGAATTGTAAAAACTATCAAAGTATTTTTTTTATTTTGCTCTACCTCCATTGAAAAAGAGTTTTGAAAAGACAAAATTCACCCTTTCTTCAAAATGGCGGATAAACCCAAGGTGGTAACACCCTGCAAATTTTAACTTCGACTCATCTTAACATCCCCTACAATTCCTCACAAACTCGCCAACTACGGATCTCCTGCAAGGTGTAATGCAAAAAGTTCCCTGCAGACTGAACATTAATTTGCTCATACGCAAAATGGGATACAAATGAAATAAAAAATCGCTTAACAGCGCTTTCAAAAACTTAACTTTAGTGGTAAGTCCATAGTTATTCAAATCGAAGTCATTTAACTACGGGGCTATGATTAATTGCGAGGTGGCTCTGAACAGACGGTAGTTAACTACGACGGGCTTATACTAAAGGAGTTCCGTTTATAGTTTTATTTTTGTTCAACAATTATTATTCATACTTTTTTTAATTTCCTTGTATGTTTCAATTAAAATTTTTGGTCCTTGCCGTCATTACATTTCAATATAAAATTGACCATCGTTTCCCCTTAATAAATTTGTCGACAATCTTACGTAATACATAACGAAAATAAGCCGGACGTCAGATCCTTTATATTTCCTTATGTGTTGGTTTACTAAGTTAACCATATGCTCAGAAAGTATGGTTAAAATTTCGGAACGACAAGTAGTTATGATACGTAGTGGTTATAGGATAGGATAGGATTCTGGATTCTATATTCTCAAGAAGTACATTCAAACTGTCTAGAACTGATCGTTTTCACAATATACGTAAAAATGCTAAATTTTTATATGGCAACACCAAGAAGTCGTTCCCCGAAAAACACTGTATACAAAATTTTAGCCTCTACATATGTTGACGCGCTCTCAGGTAGTGCCCAAAAATGTAGTGAGAAACGAAAGTTTTGTATGGCAACCCGCCCATGTGCAAAATTTCAGCTCTCTAAGTGCCTAAGTATATACGCGCTCTCGAGTTATCGTGAGGATGGACAGACTGATGGATAGACGGGCGGGGACGGATAGACGGACATGCAAAAATCAAAATAACTTGTAATTTTATGCAGGGTGTCTAATCCATTTTACTCTATCATCATTATTTCTAGGTGTTACAAACGGAATGACAAACTCAGTATACCCGATTTTATCTAGGGTATAAAAATACTCATCCGTAAACACCGCATAGCTGTCTGATCTATTTACATTATTAAAATTAGATACAATTCCATTGAATTGAATTGAAGAGAGACAAACATAATTATGATAAAATTAAATTTGTCCCATATTTGTGTATAGGAAATTCAGACGACGCTCAGTCCATTATTATTACATATAAGTGCTCTTTGATGACACTGGTGCAAATTATATTGGAAGTAATTTACGCCAGATGAATCGAAAGGACCTTCAGGATATGTCCTTCGGACAATATCAAAGTAAAACCACGCAAGTTTAACAGTTTACTGTGATAACATCACAGCTGTGGATAAAAGCTTTATAAGATCGTGATTAGATTTATTTTGTAAATGCGTGGCAGTAAGAAATTTATTAATGGCAAAAAAAGGTGAACGCTTTTAACGGAGAAGGGAGAGAAAATCGAAGTATTGACAACATAAGAAGAGAATTAGGGAACCGGATAGGGCGGAGTGAAGGAATGAATTCCAATATTATTGATTATTTGAGGGTGTACATAGGTAATCGAGAAAATTTACTATATGATTTAAAATACAAAATAATGAGCTAAAAGACAGCTCATTGTTTTGTATTTTAATTTATAGGCAAATAGAAACTGTAAACTGAAAAAGAACGCATTAATTGAGGTGATTGCGGCCAAAATTAATTCGCCGCAAATGAATGCGCAACTGATTTTAACATGCAAAATGCAAATTATGAAAATAGATGTTAAAAATTTGATTTAGAATTCAAATATAGACGTGTATCTTGAAATTTATGAAATGCAAGTCGTAGAACTGTTGCGTGCGTTGCCTTACGTTCGTTATTCAAAACACAATACTTCAAATATAATTAACAAGTTTATTTATTTCACTAATTATTGTTTACTTATCAGTTCTACCTTAATTATCACTAGTATTGAACCCAAAATTATCGCAATCCAATTAGAACACTTTCTCCACATTTTCACTTCACTGTCGCATTCTCCAGAACCTACCCGAAGATTCCCCTCCATAAACATTGAATCTCCAAAGCTACTCATTTCATGCGAAGTTTCCATTTCCAATAAACGTCGTTTGCCATTTTATCGTTTGTGATTTCTTATATTTGCTTGAGAGCTTACAAATTTTTTTGGCAGTTCAATTCTGCTTATAAGTAACGAAATTGAAACTAATTATTATTTAATCTTGGGACGTATAAGTAAAATATTTCAGAATGTTCTCATCGCATCTTCACGAAAAATAAACATTATTTATTTTGGATATTTATATTTTTATAATGGATATTTCCGTTATCCTTAAATATCTCAAAATGCGCAGTCTAGATATTTTTTTATTTATTTGTATTTTGATTCCGAAGCCCGTTCCCTCTAAAAGTTCGAGCTGCTGTCATTATGTGATCAATCTTTTTATCAATGCAATATCGGTGTCACCTAAATTCATATTCTTCTGTTTGTACGGAAATTGATAGCTACACGAAATTTGAAGTTTGGTCTCTCGATATCTCCAGAGATCTTTGTTAATTGTGAAGTAAAAGATTGTTACAATGAATTATCTCAAAAGTTATTAATATTTTTATGTTACGTGAAAAGTGAAAAAATATTTCCTTGGTGTACAAATTTAGTGGAATAAGCACAACAAATTTGTGGGATTTTTTTTTTTTTTTTTTTCAAAATAACCAGAACTCTATTGACGAAAAAATTGTCCGCCCTAAGTCCATTATATTAAATATTTATTCTTTTGTCACAATTTGTCAAACTCACTCCACTTTATTCCTTTTCCTTTCCGCTTAGACCTTTTGACAGTTAATTCTCCATTTGCAATTCTATAACTCAGCGAATTTGTTTTGAGAATTCCCGAATTCTCTATTCCAATTTTTAACTCTCCGGTGAATTGCAAGTGGATAATGGAAAAGCAACAAGAAAAATTCTCAACTGACTGATTCAAATGCCAAATGAAGATTAGTACTTTATACTTTCCATAAAAAAATATAGCAGCACCGAACAAAAAAATCTTTGTTAATAATAGTTTTTCGTCATATTACGGTACACGGTGTAAAAACTTTATTTTAAAAAAAAATAACTTTGCATGGGAGCGCCATAGAGCAATCCCGTTTTTTTGGTTGGATTTGTGGTATTCCGGAGAAAAAGATAGGTTCAACAAAATTAGGCTTCTGATTCGCAGGGGGGCGGGGGTTACTACTCCCTATAGGGGTTGTCCAAAATGGGGCATGTGTTGAATTCTAGAGGGAAGTGGGGGGGGGGTCGTTTTTTGATCATGTTAACTTCATACGGACGATTTACCGTTAAAAAAACCTTTTTTGGTGCTGGGGTCATATATACCCCCTTCCTTCATTTTGCATATATGTTGCCCGTTATTTCTTTCGTGTGGATTAGCGGTACGTTGTGAACGTTTGTTGATTATGTGGCAAATTTCATCGACCTAAGGGTTCTTTGAAAGCACGAGATTAAAGTAAAGCCATTTTCACTCAAAAAATGGCCATTTTATACTTTAAAAAGGACTGGTTTGCTTTCTTTTCGAGATAACTCGAAACTATTTATCGGATTTACAAACTAATCAGATATGTGATTAGGGGCAAAATGTAGATTCGATTTCATTCTACATACAAACTTTAATGTTTATATTTAAAAAAATTATAGAGTCTCTTCTGAGCTGGATGACAACCTAATTGAGCTTTTTTCGGGTAACCTCAAATTATCTTGATCTACCAAAATCGATATTTCGATGTAAATGTTCGATATGTCGCAATACTATGGGTAGATATTTAAGGGATGTGCTCAGCAGGGTGGGGAGGCGGAGGAAAACGGCAAAATTTTTGATTTTTAAAAAACAAATTTTTTTTGAAATCAATTTTTTAGTTCGGAAATGACTTAAGGGGGCTACATAAGGGCAGTCAATTACAACCCCTATCTGTTCTAAAAATAATTCTTTTCGCTAAACCTCGATCGTCGCCAGATGAAGCGAAACATGAATTCTAGCTCCGTCTCAAAGTAAAATACACGTATCCTGGCTATATTAAAAAAAAATGAGTATCCATACAATACTTACAGAGATATATGTATTTTGGTTACTCAAGAGACTCGCTAAAAACTTTAAATTACGCGAAAATGGTCAATTTGGTCGTGTTCCAGTACAGAAGAGATGAAGAATTTTAATTATGCACGTTAAATCTTGTATGTAGGATGAAATCGCATCTACATTTTGTCCCCTAATTAGATATGTAATTAGTTTTTGAGTCCGATAAAAGGTTTTGGAGATAACTGCAAAAGAAGTGAATCAGTCCTTTTTAAAGTGGAAAAATGGCCATTTTTTGGTACAAAAATGGACATATTTTCAACTCATAATTGTGAAGAAGAGTGTTCAGTAAAAACGCCTTCTTTAATGGTTGATGATTTATTTGAAAAACACCAATTATGTACATTTAATTATCCTATTTATACAAAAGGTCAGTCTGGGAAACAAACTTAAAAATTACAAAAAAGTGCTTAGTTCACAATATATTCTGAGAATGTAAATTCTCAAATGAAAGGTGAGTAGCACAAGATAGGTACATATATACAGGTTGTGGTATGTACGTACGTGCATGGTCGTGCAATCAAGAAAAACCTGCTGCGTCTGGAGTTCGCATGGTAGAATTTTCCGGTAAAATATGAATTACCTCAGAATGAATACCATGCGACGTGAGAATTAATTTATGTGATTAGCGCTGGGCTAATCCTGCTGCCCCCTTGAGTTACTGCGCAACAAACAGTACTAATGGATGTGAGACAAAGAACGGAAGAAATGAATGCAAAATACAGGAACTGGAGTTTATATGACCTCCGTGTAAAAAAGCCGTTATGGGGCGGTTAACATTCCTCCCCGCCCAAATTACCTCCTCTATCATTGGGCCATCCCAGACGAGTATTCTTGATGCAAAATGCAAACCGGTTTAACAACAGAGTACGCGCCTCCGCATGGGTATTCTTGCTGCAGGCTTTCATTTATATAAGAATAGGGGACTATGAATGTGTGCGTGCATTATTGTACTCACCGGCAGATAAATCAAGAATGAAATCAGATATTTCATGAAAATTCTCGGATCCCACTGAACAAGAAATATTTCGTTGCGGTTGTATTAGTGCGGCACAACAAGCGAATACCATTTGATTTTTGATGCAAAATTTCTCTCCAAAGTGCAGCACAATTGTAGAGATTTCTCTCTGCTTCTTTTACCTCTTCCCTAAAAAACCGGTTTGCATTTTGCATCAAGAATACTCGTCTGGGATGGCCCATTGTGTTTTCTTTTTTTTTCTTTTTTTTTCTTGATTTATAGGGCCAGGTTCTTGTTGTATCTGTAATTTATTAAATTTATTTATTTATATTATTAGTTTGTCTTACTGTTGTATGTTGTTAATTTCACGTATTTCTCATATTATTACACTTTGATTTTATTGTTTTATATTCACGATTTAACGTATTTGTCTTGACATCGGACTTTAGTTTTTTTTTTTTTTTGTATGTTCATATATTATTATTTCCTGTTGTTATTATTGTTTTTTTTTAAGGAATCCTGGACTACACTTTAAAAAATTTTGTTTTTTAAGATTTTAATACCAAGATAAAGTGCAGCGAGCAGAGCAGTAGAGATTAGATTAGCAGGAATATGTAATAAATTTGAGGCGTGTAGCTGATTGACGTTGTGAAGAGTTAATGCAATGTAAATTTTAAGATTAGTCACAAAGATTTTAAAGTTTAAATGAAGAGCATGGAACGATAAAATTTAAGCTATAAGAATTTTATACTTAGCGATCCGTAATTTAAGCATATCTATCCTAGTTTTTACAATTAAAAAGCTAAATATAAATACGTGAACATTTAACTAATTTTACAATGTTCGCTTCAGATTATGCAATTCAACTCTGCCATCTTGCTTCAGGATACAAATAGAGCTCCGGTAATTCCTCTTGCTTCAAGATACAAATAAAGTTCTGTCACCTTTGTTCCGAAATGTTAATAATGAGGATGATTAAGTACAATTGACTTGAGAAGCTAGACTGAAATAAAAATATACATTACATATTGTATGTGGAAGCAACCATTCTCCACGAAAAACTGTAATTAACTGAAGAATCGGTATAGGTACTACTTTTACTCAGTTAATAGGAAACGAAAGTAGTACAAACACAAGTATTAAGACTCGAGCCTTAGTGAATAAAATAACATCGTTTTTGTTTCCTCTCGTAATTTTGATGACATGAACACAAGCTTATGTGTGGAAATTTATCGGAAAATCATCATCATCATTAGTCTCCTTTAATCGCTCGAGTGAAAAAGGGAGGAAACGATTGTTCTTCATGTTGTGGTTTTCGATCCTATATCCTATATGACGGGTTCCTAGCGCTTTCTAGTCGGGGGCCTGCTTTTCGCTGTTATTGTTGTCACGTCGTAGCGTGTGGCTAATCCAATTCCACTTTTTCTTTTTATTTCTTCGTCGATACTGTCCAGGCTTCGGTGGACACTCGACCTTTCCAGCGAATTCTTAAGATTCGGCGAGGAATCTTTTGACAAAAGCTTGCAATCGGCGTGTTATGAATTGTGTAACTTTTCAAGACTCGCAACCATATAGCAGGACTGTTTTTGTATTGTAGTTGAAGAGCAGTAACTTTATTTTAACCCAGATCTCACTGGAGTTCCATATCCAGGACAACTGGTAAAATGCTCTACTCGATTTCTTTATATAGAAATTGACGTCTTCTTGTGTATCACCAGATTCGGTAACTATGCTACCGAGATAACAAAAGTTCTGCACTACCTCAACTATCTCGTTTATTTTTGTGCGTTTCGGAGATTAAGCTTGTATTAATGCGCATTTCGTTTTCGCTGGATTAATTCTCAAGCCAAATGGACTACTTTCTGCGAGTAAAGCTACTGAAGAGTTGCAAATGAAAATTTCTCTTATATTTCTAATTCTCCCGATTTTAATCTTGATATATAAAAATCACGTGTCACTGTGTTCGTACACGCTAATCTCCGAAACCGCCCAACTGATTTCAATGAAATTTTGTGAATGCGTTTGGTTTGTTCCAGCTTGAAAGATAGAATAGTTTTACACGAGAGATGGCGCTGATGTCGAAGTCTAAATAACTGCCTGAGAACGCATCGACGTGGAAAGCTGAAATTTTGTACACGGCATTTTCACAAAAATTTCTAATACCAGTTCAAAAATGGACTAAATCGGGCAACTCCTGCGCAGGGTTGCCATACAAATAATTTTATACCCGAGATGAAGTCATTCCGTTTGTAATGCATAGAAATAATGATGGTAGAGCAAAATGGATTGGACACCCACGCATAATATTAAAAGTTATTTTGATTTTTGCATGTCCGTCTGCCCGTCCGTCCGTCCATGCTTCTGTCTGTCTGTTTGTGCGCACGATAGCTCGACAACGCGTATACTTAGAGAGCTGAAATTTTGTACACGGTCTTTAAAAAAAAAGTAAAATTAATTTCGGAAATGAAACAAATCGCGCAACTCCTTCGTGGGGTTGCCATACAAAAACTTCGTTTTCACTATATATTTAGGCACTGCCTGGTATTTAGGTACTGCCTGAAAATCTGTCTACATAGAGAGCTGAAATTTGATACATGGTGTTTTCATAGTAATAGCAAATAAAATTTGCCATATAAAAATTTAGAATTTTTACGTATACATAATGTGAAAACGACCAGTCCCAGGCGGTTTTGCTGTACTGAAAAGTTCTTCAGAATGTGAAATCCTATGAAATTGGTTATAACCATTTTTACTGTCCGACGAAGTGTTTCAGAAATATATGCGAAAAACTACTTCAAAAATCGTACTTGCACAGATGAGTGACCCACATAACGGCATTCATCTCTAGGGTATCATAAGAAGTTATCTCAGACCAATTCTAGCTTTTTTACTTGTTTAGTATATATTTGGACACTGTTTGATAACGAGTACACGTAGAGAGCGGAAATTTGGTGTGTGGTGCTTTTAGAGCAATAGTAAATAAAATTTAAAAAAGGACTAATTCGGATAACCCATTCATGATGTTGCCATACAAAACTTTGGATTTTCACTATATATTTGGAATATGTCTGAGAATACGTCGACCTGGAGAGCTCAAATTTTGTACACGGCGATTTCATGAAAACTGCAAATACAAGTTCAAGAATGAACCAAATCGGGCGACTCCTCTTTGGTGTTGCCATACAAATCTTCAGTTTTTCACTATATATTTGGACACCTCACGCCTCACTTGTCGACGTAGAAAGCTGAAATTTTGTAGACGGACCTTTTTTATAAAAAATGTACATGTATACAAGTTCAAAAATGGGACTAATCGGACAACTCCATCATAGGGTTATTTAATCTGGATTGAATAAACCCATTTGTGTTTTTTGTTATTTATGTTTTTTTATTTTTTTTTTGTTTTTTTGTTGTTATTATATGTACGCACTTGTCAAAGAGTACATTATCCGGAAATAGCCGATAACTTAAAAAAAGAGCACAGGAGTTCGGAAGCACCACGACATAAATGTCGAACGGCAGCAAAATGTGCTGTCGAAGGACCCATTAAAAATCATGTTGTCGGTCATGTCGTATCACAAACAAACAAGCTAAGACTAATTCTTACCCTAGCCTCTATGTAAAAAGGAATGTATGAAATTTCGCATAGTCACCGTTGGTAGAACCTTCTCACATAATGGGCTTAGTTATGAATGGCAGTTATTTGGTTGTGTTTCAGAACCAATCCTAAATGTTAGAAATATATGCGAACCATTTCTCTGAACTATTTAGTTGTGACAAATATTTGGTTCGCGTAAATATTTCCAGGAACTATAAGCGAAGCTATTTTTGCAGCCAATTAGGAGCTATGACATTTGGGGTTGTGATGTACGAACCGATACCTATGTATATATCTTATACGAACCTTGAATTTCGAATTTTACTCGCTTAATAGATTCTACGAACTAAATGTGAACTTGGCGCAATGACATGCCAACGGCAAGCCGTGGTTGTTAATTGTGGTTGGCACTTAGTCCTTCCTTATAATTATCTTTGTGTTCTGCAAAAAAGCAACATTTTTACTCTTATGGCAAAAAATTTTAAATTGAAAATATTTTAAAATAGTGGCAGTTATTAAAGAAACTTGCAACAAGCGCGCTTACGACTATTAGCAAGTCAAGATACCATTCCTCAATGGAATTCAAGTATCCATTTTTCATCAACCAGCTAAAATATTCCTGAAAGACCTAAGCCTACTCGACGATCTTATATACTTTTTATACTATGGAATTTCTAAATTAGATCGGAAAATAATAAATCGTAAGAACGTGGCAAGAACCATATACAGTAGATACTCAGCAGAAGAGCAATATATAGCTCTGAATCACAACTCTATAAAACGGCATCGTAGTTGTGAATTACAACTCTATAGCTGTTAAAATAACTACTTAGTTGTGAATTAAAACTCTATTGTTTTCAAAGGACTATATAGCTGTGACCTACAAGTCAATAGTTCCCAAGAGCTCTACTTATTTGTAATCTGCAACCCTTAAGTTCTCAAGAGAAAAACATTGCTTTGGTGCCAGATTTTAGTTATGAATACAACTGCATGGTTGAAACTACCAACTTTGTAGTTGTGAACAGAATTACGTGACTGTTGCTTACAGCTTTGCAATTCAGAACAGAACCTCATGATTGTCACAGACAACTGTGCAGCTGTGACTGAGAAAATGAAAATGAAAACTTAAATCCTCTCAGGTCGATTCAACTAAAAAGGGAATTATGTTCTATGAAATTTATATATATATAGTTATGACTAATAACTAAAGGACTAACTACTAACTACTTAGCCACAAACGAATTATTGTGGTATACAACACTTTAGTTGTCAGCCGAATAGTTGTAGGCAGTTTCTATCTATTTCTAAATAATGGCGTTCAGGACAGATGGGCTGGCAGACGGACTGACAGATGTGCAGACAAAAATCAAAATAACATTTAATATTATGCGTTGATATCCAATCCATTTTGCTCTACCACCATCTATTTCTATGCGTTACAAATGGAATGTAAAGAATCAAAACTCCAGCACAATTCTGCAATGTAGTACACTAGAGGCAAAAGTTCCCGTTCACCATCAACAGTCAAAAGCAATCTATAACAATGCTGAGAAGAATATTCTGTTGTCAGTTGCCTTCCTTGCCCCTCCCTCCCCCCCCCCCCCCCTCCGCAAGTCTTGTCTAAAAAATAAAATAATTGAGTTATAAATAACGTTTGGATTGGAATGAGATATTTTATTACATGTACGTAAAGATTGAACACCCTAATCAGCATGGCCCGTCCTAATGTTGGGTGGAATTTCAGCTTCTTTTCCAAAACTAGCTTTGTCCTACGCAGTTAGTACAAAAGAGGTGTTGTCCATGTAGAAAAATCCGAAAAATAACCTCCAAAACAATGTTTGTGCCATAATGATCCTGAATCAAACATCGGTGAAAATCATTTCAACTTTTAGAAATATATGAGGTGCTACCTGCAGCGGTTTCTTATCTTTATTACGAATGGGGATAGGTAGCGGAGGGTACACCCTTCTGTTATAGAATCAAATTGTTTCGTGTATTTAGATGACATAATAGTATATGGCTCATCTGTTAAAGATCACGTGGATAGGTTGAGAGAAGTGTTTTCGAGATTAAGGCAAAATAATCTCAAATTGCAACCGGATAAATGTGAGTTCTTGAGAAAAAAGTAATCTACTTGGGACATATAATAACAGCGGATGTAATAAAGCGCTCACCGGATAAGGTTAAGGCTATTGAAAGATTTGCAACTCCAAGAAATGTAAAGGATATAAAATCTTTGCTTGGCTCAGTTGGATATTATAGGAGGTTTATTAAGAATTTCTCCAAACCTACAAAGCCGTGGAATATTACTAAAAAAGGATTAAACTTCGAATGGGGATTTAAGCAATAGGAAGCTTTTAATTTCTTTAGAGGAAAATTGACGAATGAACGTATTCTTCAATATTCATATTTTCAAAATCCCTTTAATCTAACAACGGATGCATCTGGTTATGCGATAGGTGATGTATTGTCACAAAGTAATATAGGGAAACACTTACCTATTTCATATTCATTAAGAACATTGAATCATGCAGAAAGCATTTATTCCACCATTGAGATAGAATTATTAACAATTGTGTGTAACCACTCCAGATCATATCTCTATGGTAGAAACTTTTATATATAATAACAGATCATAAACCATTAACGAGGTTATTTAGTATAAAGGAATAAGACTTGTAAGATGGCGCTTGAATATACAATAATTTACAAAAAAAAAAAAGCAAAATTCAAGGAATTGTTTATCGCGCATTAAATTGTTTGAAAATAGCGGTAACGAAAATGACAAAATTTGGCTAATCACAAAGAAACAAAGAGGAAATAATAATCTTCCTACGCGAGATGATAATCCTCGACAGTGAAATGAAACTAAACGTAAAAAATGAAAACCCTCCTCAAACCCTCAAAAGCGAGATGAAATTAATGACAAATGGGAAATTGTTAAAAATCCTGAAATTACACATCTTACGAGTATATCCATATTCTACGACTGTTGATGTAGGAACTTTTAAAAATTTATTAAACGACCCAAATATTGATCAGCTTCCAAAAAGGATTGTAGAAAATATTCCTACAAGGACATATTATATTTATTTTCTATAGGTACCAGTTTTGTTATTACTGTTTCATTTTATTTTTTGTAAATTTTGTGAATATGTTATTATACGTGTTTGCTCTTATAAATTAAAAGTGTTATTCTCATTCATTGAGCTTTTTTCCTTTCAAAACTAGTTTAGTCTCAACAATTCTTTTCCAAATCAAGGCTTCCCCCACTCTAATTTCCAAAACGAGCCAAGTGCATTTGTAATTATTTATTTTCTCCGCCATTTGTGTTAACTTTCGGAAAACAAGTGAACTTATTTTGTTCCCCCAAAATATTAAACATATTATCTAGTTTTCGTCGTTTAACTCAAAGTGCTTTATGGTGACAAGACAACTTTTGATAGTCATCAGCTCATGCTATCGCTGGTACTACGCTGCTCTGCTTTGGTCTGAGTTGCTCTGAATTTCTTTGACTTTGACTTCGTTCAAAACTTCAAGCTCGATTATTACACTTGCAAACTTATCAATTTGCACTGTTTATCAAATATTTCCGATTCAATTTAATAGCGGCGTTTCAAAAAATATACCAAAGTATTGTATACTTAAAATTATACAATAATTACAAAAATAAATTAAATTAACTGCTCAAACCAATTTATTTCTATCGAGCAAAGTATCTATATTTTCATCTTTCAGAATTATTTTTAATTTTTAGGAGGATATATCTTGCGCATGTACCGATGGTTGTTATGCTATACGTCATCAGTTTTCTAGTTATTATAATAATTATAATAACTCATAACAATTCAAATTGCATAATATTTTCGGATAGAAAGCCGATTATAATTATTCAAAACGTCGAGTTGCGAGATAGAAATTTTTGATAAAAGAGTTGGCATAGTAATCAAATGAGTGCAAAAATATTATATTCATTGAGCAACCACAACACATATTTTGAGCAACATTAAATTACAAAATTATATTTGCATATATTTGGGCTAACTTGAAATAAAATCGTAGCCTGCAAGTAGGCAATAAAGGGGAGAGATTCATTTCAAACAATTAATTATCTCACGTGAGGAATAAGCACTCAATAATGATTTAACCAAACCGTGCAACTTCACACCAGAACGCATGATGCAGTCATATTTCTGCTTAGCTTTCCCAAAAGGATCGTCTTTTACAAGAACGTTACTGAATGCTGACCGTGCATACATTTGCCCAAATGAGTACAAAACGGAAGTATTTTTAGCAGAACAACTACAGCCTTCGAATCTTGGAAATTTACAAAAATTACTGCGAAACGAAAGGTCAAAATTCTGTGTCATTACCATGAAACAACAAAGAACAGTTCTCGTAGGAGCTACGCATATATTTCATTCAAAATGTATAAGGATAAAACTGCGATTGCGCGTCACAACTAAGTGCGAATATTAACTTCTGAATTCTACACAAATTTTCCACAAGTGAGAAAACAACCGAATAGAAATGAATAAATAATGAAAATGGTAAAACAAATGAAAAGAAAATTGACAGAAGCCAGACGTCGGGGGAACCATTTCGGCTTTTTAATTTTAGCTCTCGAATTCGCTTAAGTATGCGGTAGAACTAGGCTGTAACAACAGCCAAGCGCTCATTGTATTGGTTGGCTTTAACAAGAGCAGGCCACTGTACAGTGTACACAAGAGGCGCAGCCACCATTAAGAAGCCAAAAGTAAGTTCCTGGCTCAGGCCGTCTGTGAGTTGATCTATTTGTCTGATCAATCGCGCTCAATATTTCCAACGTGTTACTTCTTAGCAGGAAGCTAACTACTAAGAAAAAAAAACTTAAGCGGTTAAGATAGTTGCTCGCTCCACTCCCAGGCAGCAATTTTCTTGCGCGAAAATTTTAATGTGTGAATAGAAACGAAATTGTGAAGTAACCTCAGTGATTTTCAAAAATTGATTGAAAGAAGAAAATTTTAAATTTTCTGAAAGGACCGCAAGTGGCTAACGTGATTGGTGGTCTAAAATAACTGACAAAAGTATATAGAGTGTATATATGTAGTACCCTCTACCTAGTGAAACAGTTCCTTGTCGCTGCTTCTCGGGTAAACAGAAATTTTGGATAAAATAAAAAACCATCATCGATTCCAGTCCGGGCAGTGTTGCATTGACCTTGTTTGAAAAATTTCGCTAGATTCACTGAAAACGGAAAATATCCTTCACAAAAATGGCGGAAATTGAAGAAGTTGTTGAGGAAACGTTCGAGACGGAAGTAATTCGAAAGGTTGTCCGTAAAAGCATGAGGATTCAAGAGGTAGGTACCTATACAAAACCCAAACTGGGATATCTTGTCTATTTCCCTACCATTATTCATATCTGAATTTTAATATTAGCATTCAAAACAAAAAATCTGGTTGAGACTATGCTCCGAAAGACATGAACGGGAGGGGAGGGAGCCCCAAAACGATGTTTAAATTTATGTAACCACCAGAAGTACATTGGGTAAAAACATTAGCTGCTTGTACAAAACGAATCTATTTTAATAGATCGCCTTTTAATCGTGCCAAATATTGTTTAATCTTGCCTCGGTTGTGCTGCTTCTGGTCCGATCGTTTTTAATTTTCGTCTTAAAGCAAAACAAAACTTTCTTGGAAATTTTTTGAAAATTCTTGCTTAGCCATCTGTTTGCAAATATTTCTTATTCTTTAGTTATTTATTTACAAAGGTTAAGGCACTGAATATGTGTTATCTGTAGGGAATGCCATAAGTCAATTTGAAACAATGAAAGCTGGATCTCATTATTTATATAAGGAAATTGGATTAAATATTTACACAAACTTTATAAACAGGAAGTGAACATTTCCATTGTAAATATATCGATTCTACAATAAATTGAAGGGAAGAAGGATCGCCTCTTTTAATTCCGTTGCACATCCATGTAAACTACACACGCATATAAATGTATGAATGCAATTTAATGGTTATTTATATATGCATGAATTACATATGAATTTATGAATGTATAGATGCATGATTTGTACAATGCAGCAGTGACGGCTCTTTTTGTTTTTAAGATTGAATAAAAACAAATGCAGAGTAAATATCAACTGGTTTTTCGTACTTGCAACAATATTGAGATAAAAAATAAGTAGTCCAGTATTCATTATAGTCCAACTCCAATAATGAATCGAAGTCCAAGCCCGATTCCACCAACCAATACCCAGTCGACACGGTTTAACATTTTATTTCTTTTTAAGATTAACGTTAATATTACTATCTCTTTTTACATATCTTAGATTTAAATTTGAAAAGTGAAACTGGCCTTTGGAGGTACCAGGGTATCTTCCTTCCTTGACCACTCAGCTTAGCCATAACCCGCACTATCGAGCTTTTGCAAACCAACTCAAATAAGTTCTTGTGCGATAAATGTATCGAAAATAATTTGTTTTTTTTTTCATTTGATTTAACAAAAATAAGAATATGAAAGCATTCCCGGCATACCTCCATTTCCTTAATTTAAAGTCTAACACAATTTCGAAGTAAAATATTGCATTACATTATAATTATTTTGTTCTTTCATTTGACCATGTGGCACTTGCATCTTGTATCTTCTTTCTATTTATCATTAGCAGGCCTCTATCATAGGCAACTCCTGGTCAGTCATATTCTGGGCCTATTAGGTGCCTTTTTAGAAACTAGCGGCAGTTTTTTACACTGACTGGTTTATTCAAAAATATCATATCGTCTGATGATATTTTTTCCAAAATGTTAGCATTTAGCCAATCCTGTCTCTTCAGCCAGCCGTTTTCGAATAATAGAATCGATGGCATAGAACATCGGCACGGATTTTCATTTTGTTTTTTTTTTTTTTTTTTCTGAATTGTGTGCATTATTTTATGAACTGATCATATTGGTTTGTTTTGTCACACAACTTCCGATGCAATTTGATGCCAAAACAATTTCCTAGTTAAGGAGTTATCAGGATCTAATATGTGTCCTTAACTAAGTCGGCTTCTAATTTCAATTAAATAGTGAAAAGAAACATTTGACGGCATTTTTAACAATATTTAGCTAAAACAAGAACATTTCGAAATATTTGAACATGACTAAGAGATACCTAAAAAATGAGTAAAATCAATTTGGAAAGCTAAGCACAGACTACAAGAAATTAATAATAAGTTTCAAGCAAGTTTCGGCTTACTTGGCGTTTTATGGAGAGAGAAATTTAGAAAAATCCAGAATCACAAAAATTAGTCGCAATGACGTTAAATGCTTACATATATATTGGCACATTTTGGTTTATATCAGGCATAACAACAACGAAAATTCATGAAGTGGCTCAAAAGTTATAATTGCTTATTTTCCCCGGGCTCACGAATATTGGCGAAGTTTGTAATTGGCTATAACCACTAAGCATACAGAAAATAAAGAAATTACTTAGAAGAAAAATGTGTTCAATTTTCTTGAATGTAGTGGCTCCTACTATGGTTCGAAAATTATCTACTTTTTCCTTTTTTTAATAGGTTCATTGGCATAAAATAAGAGGCAGCGATCTTGGTGTCGCAACCCCAAATACGTACAGACAGCTAATCAGATGTTGCATGTTCCAATAGTTAGTCTATAGAAAAACGAGGAAGAAAATGCTTATAAAACTTTTTAGCGCCTCAAGCCAAGCACCTGAATGAATCTAATGTAATATTTGTCAGTGACACACGAAATGTCCACGTTTTATTTTGTTTCTGTAAAAGGTACCTGGGTAATTCCACAGGAATACGACCAACGTTCTGAATGGATCAATCATCTTTGATTTTTATGAAACTACGCAGGAAGGTCCCCTATACTGTGAGTAATATTTCTCTGAAATAGTTTTTGTTGCGATCCATTCATGACGGAGATATGATATTTTGAAATTTTGAATTAAACTTTTTCATATAACATCAAAATATCTTTTAAGGGAAGCATATTGAGGTAACTCTTTCTATGCTTTAAAGGACTATTAACGTTTCATATTTGAGAAAGGAAAAAATATTTCCTTGATGTAAAAACTTTACAGAATCAAGTATAAATTTGTACGTGTTTTTTTTTTTTTAATAATTCAACTTTAACGCGCGATAACTGACGCATTTGGTCATAAATTGCGACACGTTGGATATCGTAATAAAGGATGAAAGGATCCAGTGCCCAAGTTTGATCCTGCGATATTCGTGAAAGAAATTATAAGAAATTCTTGACTACACTTTCTTCTTAAAATGAAATTTTTTTGTAAATTTGAGGCGGAGGAGTCATATTAGGGAGGGAAGTCTCCACGAAAGTGTGATCAGGATACTCCAAGGAGGCATAATTCATCCTACTTTACCGAGCACGAGCACACTTGAAAGAAAATTTTGAGAAAAAGGACCTCGATTAATTTTGCTCGGGAGCTTCAAGCCTCCAAAAATAAATAACGTTTATTTCACAAGATTGCCTTTAGGTTACATCCGTTCCAGGGAGTTTTTCTCAGTTGACTTTTGGTTGACAAATGACATGTCGAGCTGTACACATAAGCGCAGCCATCAATAAGCATTTGTAGTGTTTCGTAAATCTTAAATTTTCTGATACCTAATAAGCAAAAAAATATTTTAAAATAGAAAAGTTTACGTTCGGTTTAAGATTTCAGCTTCAAGTGTTCGCCTAAGTAGAGTAGAGTGAAGGACCCCAGGCTCATTGGGGTGGGTACATTCGTCATGGTCAATTTCGCTAAACTATAAAAACTAAGAAAAGCATGATTGTGAAAGTTCTATATGTGTCATTTCTAAACATTTATGTGTACTTAGGAGGTGGTCTCCCAGCTGCGTTGTGACCAGCACGTGTTTTGTGCCTTTTTTCTGTAATTTTTGTTTCTTCAAGCTAAGTAAGTTGTTTCTCAAGTGATTTTTAGCTCAAATTTAAAAACAATATAATCAATTAGTGTTCAAAGTTATAAACAATTTCCGGAGTAAAATTATCAATTTTAACTGTTGTGGGGCACATTCGTCAAATTAAAAAAGGCACAGTTGGACATTTATAGAGCGGTACGTAGTTGATATTTCAGTGATGCTGAGAAGTGAAGTTGAAATGAAACTGCCAATTCCCAGACATATTGACTGAACATTTGTGTTTTATTTTGGTTATAGTTTTTCTTAATTTTCTTAATTGAATTAGTTTTTATATTTTTTTTTGTTACTTCAGTAAATAAACTATATAACCTTAGTCTTTCATTATCACACCCAAAATTGGCCTGCAACTTCATTCGACGAATCTGCCCTCTCAATAGACGAATCATCCTCATCAAGGGGTAGTTTCGACAACTTGACATCAGTTTTTAAAATAAAACAAATACGCATATTTCAAATACATTAAAAAATTTGTTCGAGGAGTTCATCAATTAAGCGACCTTTTTTTTTTTGCTATGAAAAGGCGGTTCAATTGGTATGTTGTTGGCTCCCGTTAAGGAGCCTTGGTTTTCCACATCCTGCCAGTGCTAGAATAGCCCAGCTATAAACTGTTGTCTTCAGTGTATGGCTAATCTGACAATAATAGCTGGTAGTCTCTGTTGTCTCTCATTTCAACGATCCCGAAAATGTATCTGTACTGTAAGAAAGGTCTATAGCCACGGTTTGATCAGTTCTCAGTCTCACACCAATAAAACTACCTACCTTTCATAATTATTAGAACCTGAACATTACGATCTGTGCATTAGTTTTGCAAATCCCCAACTCCAAAGCCCTCGAGAAATACTTCCCATCCCAACTCAAAAAAAATCGGTTATATTGATTTTTATGGAAAAATTACGAGACAATGATTTTATATAGGCTCTAGAGTTAAGCTACTATCCACGCAGTAAAAATGTTTTCCAGTAATTTTAAGCTGGGCTGCTTCCCAAAGGCTACACTTACAATATACCTTACTTACCAAAATAATAAAATAGTTTTGATATGAAAATAACCTTACCATTTTACGCTCAATAACTCTAAGCTGAGTAATATTGCGTAGTGTATGTGCGGCCGTGCATAGTCCGAATCTGTAGGCAGATTGATTCGGCACATTCCCATACAATAATTTTGTAAGGAAAGATATAAAAATTTGATTACGGTTGGGAAGATAAGAAAGCAAGCTTAAAATTATCAAAAGACAATTTTTCTGTATGAATCGTATACTTTAGAGTGGAGGAGCTATTCAAATCAAACTAAACTTTTACAAGTTTTACATAAGAACACTGCAAAGATTTTAAAATGCTCGAACTAAATTAGGGCTATTATACAGGGTGTTTCATAATTGGTGTACCTAGCTCAAAGGCTTGATAGCTGAGGTGGAGACAAGCAATTAATTATAAGGTGAAGAAGAAGTAAGACGCGTCGTTCCGGCGGCAGGGGGGTTTAAGATTTTTAATATACTTCTTACACTTTACACCCTGTAGCTTTCTTTATATACACCCTATCAAGGTGGGATCCACTTCAGATTTTAGAAAACCATCTCATCTTTCCAATGAATGCGCTATGAGCCTTCCTGGCACCTTCAGTCGGAAGTTGTAGGACATCAAAAATTAAAACAATGAAAAAAAATTACTAGTTTTTTCAAATTTTAACGATTTTCCCACCAAAACGCATGATAACTATACAGTTTTCTTACAAGATTTAGAAATCCCGGAATGTTACCTTTAATTTGGCGATGCACATGTATCTATCTAAATGCAACCGTTTTTGAGATATTCCCGTTTCTATGATTTATAATTTCATTAATTTTGCTACTGACGATGGTAATCGCGCCTACTATTATGCAATTACATGCCAAATTAACAAAATTACCTATCTCCCACCCTCCCTTCACTGTATAATTTTTGTTTGTCCTTGAGCTAGATGCACCATTTATGAAACATCCTGTATATTAGTAGAAGAGTCGGTTTTATGGCTTGGGAAGTATTTCTTGAAGGTTTTGCCCATTAAAAAACCTTACATCGATCAACTTCCGAATTCTTCGAGTACGTAAAGCTACCAACAAACTAACCGACCAAACAAACTAACCCCGTAAAACTCAATTATACAACATTTTTAAATTTGGTGAAAAACCACGAATTAGGGAAGAAAGCATTTCGTTCAAAGTAAAAGTTCGATAAGGTGCGCTAATTCCGATTTCCCCATTTCATTATAGATTACTGCAAACAAAGTACTAAAGGAAAGAACTAAGCATAATTTGTTAAATTATTTTACAATTGCCAATGCAATCAATAATTTTCTATAGTAGCCTAGAATAACTTAGTGGAAATAAGGTAATTTCAGTTTTACATAATGAGCAATTTTCGCCCAATATCGAAAAATTTAATTTCACATACAAGAGAAATGAATTTGGATTCGAGGTATGCTTGGTCTCAAAAGGTACTTAAATTTATCTCGGCCGAAATAGCCAATGAAAAAGAATGTTATGAAGTGTGTCAACAATTTTGCATTGAATTCGCAAATCTTAGTATCTACGTTAATATCGACAGTACTTCCCTAGCCAAACAATAAATTGTATTGTTGGCCGCCCACCATAAACCGTTTCGGAGTTACAAAAAATAAGAGTTTTTCACAAAACACCCTGTATGGAAAACACAGGGTGTATAATCTCTACAATGAGGTCTTTCTAACGCTTGCTCAACCAGCCCGTACCTCTCGGGAGTTCTGGTGCTCTAATATAAGAATTTAATTTTTTTTTTTCCTTTTTTTATTACTTTTATCCTTTTTTTTAACTTAGTATAACTTTTGTTGTAAGAACTGGAATGTGTGAACTCCTCTTTAATTTGACTTATTACACCTGTGTCCTAACTGCAGTCGTTAAAGAATTATTATTAGCCTATTCAGGTCAAAAATAATTTGTGCCCTTAGTAACGAAAAACACATCAGTTTAAAAAAAAAATATCTTCTAATTTCATTATGAATAACAATCCTAAAAACAATCTTACCAACTAACTGAACTTAAGTTCATAGTTTTTTCTAAAATTAATGTGTCCAACATTTCAGCTAGCTAAGTAAACGTGTTCTGAATCTATCCTTTTACATCACGAGTTAAAATGAAGTTTTTAATAAGAATACAAATGAAGTGGAAATCATAATTTCAAACTGGTGTCCTTGCCTTGGAACGTCTTCATGACATCCACAATCAACTGGCTGATTCCATTTGCTCAATTCATAATTAGGTTCAATAAACTCACACGACTCTTCAACTGCATGTATGACAGAAAACGTATCTTTACCTTGACCAAATCGCTTTGATGTGTCATTTGTTTATGTTGACCTATAATACAATTCTTCGACTTTGCAAATAATTTTTTTTATTGCTGCGGACCCCCAAAAACGTTCGACGTGGCACTGAAAATAAGTAAAATGCCGAGATTAACATATTTACATGAGAATTACATGTGGCAACGCTGTTTACAATAATTTTACAGTATCTTAAGTTAAACTTTTGGATCTGCGAATGCTGCTTCATTTTGCTGCTTTTATTGCGGGATTTCCTCACATAAGCTATTTTCGTAGTGCGACAGGTGTCTGTAATCAGTTCGCCGGGTAGAGTTCGCGTTCCCTGAAACTTGTGTGCGAATGCTTGTTGCTCCCACCATGTTCACCCACATGAACGCGAGTGACCATTCATAGCTATATGAACATTTCTAGACTTGAAAAGAAGAGATTGAGAACTGTGTTCAGCATATCACCTCACATCAAGATGCATAATAAGCAAATAAATATTTGCGGAATCGGAATCTTATTATTCTTTTCACTGAAATAAAAATACTAGAATGTATAAAAATATACTCGTAAAAATGCAAGACGGGAAGACAAGACGTTTTCCATGCATTAGTAAAATTATACAAATACACAAATTAATATATACCTACGTTAAGTAAATAATATCCCAGCAGCGACACCATCAGTGAAAGAATAAATGCTCTCATCAATGAAAATGACTACAATAGCTACATTTTGACTGAGATCATCACTTACATTTACATTGCGATATCATAGGGCAGTAGCCATAATGGATACTTTCTGCATTACATGGTAATCAGTGTTCTCACTGATTACAAAATATGCAGCCCTCATTAGTGAAAAAAGCTTTTCTTTATTGATGTTCTCATTTGTATCCTATGTAGTAGAAACCGGGTGAAATAGGTGGTCACAAAATTATTCATGCTGTGACAATTGTAATGATAAATTTTAAGGATATAAAAATGTTATGGAAATATAAAATGATTCAGGCTAGACTTCACAATTTATTAAAATGTAAATAATAAAATGTATTAAAATAAAAAAGTAAACCTCATCAATTAAAAAAAAAAACAATAGGCTAAATAAAACGTTGATTTCATTTAAAAATTCATATAAAAATTAAACAGATTACGTTTGGACTTTTCACCGGGTTAAACTTAATTTTGTTCAAGAAAGAATTTTTTGGGATTCTCCGGTATATAGCAAAAGCTATATATATAGCATAAAAAAAATTACAACAAAAATTATTACTCATCTACACCCACACTAAAACCCTAAGCTGTGATTGCCCGTACTAATTGCAGCAACACCATTCTCAGTGACTGTCTGCTATGCCACGTGCCACTTCAGAGGAAAACCAGTTGCTCCTTACTTTCTGCATTACATTGTGCCGACTATTTCATCGATTACATTTTCATTATGTTCATCGATGAAGTCATTAATTAGATTTTCATGAATATGGATATTCGCTGCTGGGATACAATAGCTGTGTTCTTTTGTGTGCCTTGTTCTAGAACTCCCATATACTGGAGAGAACAAATTGTTCTGTCGATTGAAGCGAACTATTTGTACTGTTCGCTTCATTTATAAATCTCTATGAAAATGTATGAGGCGTTCTTCTTTGTGTATCTTTTGTTCTGCCCTGTTCTGCGGACACAAAAGAACACAGCTAATATAAGGTACAGATACCAATAATACGGCTTAGATACAATATGAAGGTTTGCATTCAAATCAATTTACAAATCTTACTGTGCATAAGACAAAGTGTTGCAAACGCGCTCTTATTTGCCTTTGTCACACAAATCTCTACTTGTTACCATGCCTGTTTTTCGTAGAGCCATGCCTTGAATTTGTCTGGTTAAAAAAAGAGTTACTGTTAATTTCTTTATTTGCATCTTTACTTAATTCTAAAATTTTTATAGATAAATGCTCGACAATCCGTTCCGTTCGTCCGTCTGCTCTTACGATTCAAGCACGCGTTGACTTAAAGGCCGCTACCCACGCACAAGCAAATCTTGCGGGTCATGTATGGTCCAATCGTATGATTTGCATGAGTGTGTGTAGCGCAAGTCGGGGCTTGAGTTGAGACTGAAGTCTGCCATGAATGAAATATGACGAAACTATTATGTACAAGCAAACCTGACGACTTTGCTATAGGAATGAATTAAAGTTTGAACAAAATTTGTTGCGAGTGGAGGCAAAAGTTAACATCTGATTTTGTCCAGCTCAATTCCATAGCAAAGTCATAAGTTTTGCTTGTACGCAATAGTTTCAGCCGATTTCACTCATGCTCTCTCAACTCAAGTTCCGACATTCGCTACAGCGTGTGTGGCGGCCTTAAGAGACCTGAAATTTTATGAACCGTTTATACAAAATATGTGGCTGTTTCAAAATGTGCAACACTTTGTAGTATTGCCATACTATAATATACTACTGTCACTATATGTATATTTAGATATACCTACATACATATATTGGTTGACAGCGCAGCAATTTAGAAATCTGACATTTTTTACCCGACTTTTTTTTATAAAAATTGTAGATTTAAATTTTTAAAACGACTGTCAGCACTTTTATAATGCTGCCATACAAAAATTCAGATTTTTAAAGTATTTAAAAAAAAACTGTCAAAGTCAGACGATTTTAACGTATACCGAACAGTTCTTCGGAATTTACAATTTATTGAATTGGTTATGAATATTTTTATCGTCCAGCAAACCTTTCTAGGAAAAAATATGAAAATCAGTTACTATGAGCACATTTTCACGGCCCACCATAATTTATTGTCATTCCTCTACGTTATCGATAAAATTAGTCTTATGACTCTTTTCCTAGTTTTGATTTTGTTTACTGCATTAAAATTAAGTCTATATATATTGTATTGAGCTAAGTATAAAAGAAAATAATCAATTAAAATATTGCACGAAATTTACTTCTACAAGTCATCCACGAAATTCATAAGAAGCGATAATTGCAATCAACGACCATGGTTGGCATATAATAAATAACTCTGGTCACGTTTGATTTATTTGAGCAAATTGAAAGACCAGAAGCAGACTTTATTTAATAACTTGCAAGGTTTTCAAATTAGGGCTGAATCCATCTTTTATTATAACAATGCTGCCATAGCTTGTTATATTAAGTATTGCACCAGTGATCCCATCTTAGATTAAATACAATGGCGATAAGGAAAAGTATAAACAATTTAAAGCGAATAGAATTTCGTTCCATTTACTTTTATTTTATTGCTTTATAGCCACATAAACAACAAATTTCTCCACTAAAATTGTTCTGCACGATAGCAACGAATCAATATGTATAGGTGTAATCAAATGCGATTAGTTTATGTTTTAAACGCGATAAAAATTTCCCATGTCGTAAATATATTTTATGTTGTGACGGCCTCTCTTCGGGTTATTCCAAGCACACATACGCTTTTGTAATATTTTGAAAATTTTTATTGTTGATCCATTTTTAATAAACAATCTTACTAAAAACAAGATTTCTTTCACTAACACACTCCAGTGCACATTGACTTTAGTTTTTACTTAGGTCTGGAAGACATTTTCTCATTTACGGTATCCTTACTATTGAAAGTAAATATTTAGGCAAGACGGTTGTCTCAAATATTAAAGTTATTCAGTTAGAACTCATATTGTCTACTTTTACCTAAAACCACTAAGAATACATTAAAGAACTCATCTAGACATAAAGTATTCCGATGCAATGTTTCTTATTTGCTCTTTGTATTCCACCACTCTTTTATGTAACTCCGCCAAAGTAACACAACTGGTTTTTGTTTTAAGAACTAGATAGATTCGCCTCAGAGTTTTACTTTTATCACCAATTTGATTCTATGAGCTCTGCCGTAAGGATGTTATCGTGAAAGTGGGGCATCACTTTTACTGATATTTCAAATAAGCTTAAAATAGGAGAGCTCAGAGCATTCGAGATGGAAACTTTAATGGAATGTAGTTAGTAGACTGCAAATCAAAGGGTACTTTGCCGATGATAATGTGTTAAAAATTCTTCTTACGGTATCTTTGGTCGACGACTTAACGAGAGGATGATCCAAAAACTTCTAATCAATGGGAACAGAGGCCATATTATCCACAGTGTATTCGTATAGTAGAACGGCTTAGAACAAACTACTGAAAAGATAATTTTAGAATTTATATTACAAAAAATAAAAACTCAAAGTTTCTACCATAAGGACGAACTATTCTATATTATACGCGAAAAGTAGGTAGTTGCGCTGTTTACCACGAATGGATTAGTATTCTGTAAGTACGTCTCGAAAAACGTATTCCTAGAAATATTGTTCCATAAACTAAACAGCTTTTTGCTCGTAAACTAATGTTCGTTTATAAGAGCCGTTTCACATGAGCACAGCTTTCGCGCAACTGCAGTCGCACGACTTTAGCATTACATGCATTTGAATAGTTCATTTCACACGGAGATGCGCGACTCATGACGACAATGGCTGTCGCAAACTTCTGCGTAAATCGCAGAATCATTTCACTTTTCTCGCATATAAATAATTTTTTGAAAATCAATTAAAAATGAATTGAATATTACTCTCAAAAATACTGACACGTACATACTACCTACAATTGTTTGTATAGAAAGAAAACAGTGTAATCTGTGATATCGACGAAAGTTCTTGAGAATGCAACCAACAAGCTTGTTAAGTACAGTACAGCTTGGAACTATGCTTACCCAGCCAAATAAGAAATAGCGATTTTTTTCGGTTAAACTATAAACAGAGTGGCCCAAAAGTAAGTTTACCGATTTGCTACTGCCAACTTTCAAAGAAAGAACTGATAATAGAGATAATAGAGGATACGTATTGATCCTGTGTGACTTTGCAATCGGGGGTATTTTGAAAAATATAAAAAATTTTAATTTGGCCTCATTTTAATCCAACAATTCTCGATCATCATTGAGGAATGGGGTATGATTTTTCCAACCCGTCAAAATAGCCATTTATGTAGTACAGCGTCGAACATTCAATTAATAATATCAGCAAGGAAAGGAATAAGCACTGCACTTTCTAATTATACGCAATCAAATCCGGTTATGTGTGTGTTTGTTCCTTTGAATCACAACGATTTCGATTATACTTACATGAATATGAATAGAATACGCAGTTTATGTAAAAATACTTGAAAACATTTCGAAATTGTATAGTTTTATCGTTTGGCTGGATCCCATAATGTCGTACTATTTACGACTTGTTATCATGCATATTTTGGCCTAAATGTTGCACTTATGTCGGCATCTATTTTTGTACTTTGTTTATACTCGTTCGTCATGTTGCAAGTGTGCAAATCATCTTCTATTGCAGCGGCGCAATCTAAGTAGTTAGCTTTTGACGTCACTGCCGCAGTTACAATTATGAAACATGTGAGGAGTGTTCTTAATAGCCACAAAGTCCTTCAATTTATTTTGATTTCCTTATTTATGATTTTTGTTGAATCGATTTTTTTTTCTGCAGTTCTAATGGTGATGACTTCGAGCTTCTTCGACCACACCGCTATTAAACTTTATCGCAAATAAATTTACTTAATGCTTTACCATTAAGCCAACAAAGAATATTTTCAAATTTAAATTTAAAGATTTCTTGACATATCAAAAATGAATTGTTTTGAAGTGGGAGGTTATATGTCTCACTCATCATACTTATAACAGACGTTTTCAATCGTGCGCGAAGCGTTTTGATGAACAGTCCAAACGGATTAAATCGTAACCCTACCAGACCTCTACTATTTTTTTAAGAAATGAACGCGCGACAACTGGGTATATTTTTTTGTCTCTACAATATTGATGATAAAGATTGTTGCCAAAAGATTGACAATTTGCCAAGAAACCTAAAGCTGTATCCGTTTTCTACATATTTACTGATGTACGTATATATGCGAATACATATGATAGTGTGTTGGCAAACAGTGTTTCATAAGGTGAAGAAAATCGAATGAATGCGGGTTACATTGATTCCGCATTACAAGCGCGATCATTCTGAATCAAACTGACAAGCGATTTTCGATGTACTCTTTCTGTATACTTAGCTAGTTGTAAAATGTCAAGTACAAGTTGATTGCCACTCTGCCTTAAATAATTATTTAAAAACAAAACAATGCGATGTGTTTTATGTTGTAATTATACAAGCTTACAAATTACTTCCGGTCAAATACTGCACACTTTCTCTGTTTAGAGAATGATGCACTTCCCATAGTACCATACTAGCGGGAAAATGAAATAAGAGGAGAAATTCTCCAGAGCGACGTATCATTTGACTTTACGATTATGTATATTTAATGCATTAATGTGTATTTCCACATACTGGATATAGATAATATTAATTTTCTGATTCCATAATGGCTAAATACTGTTTAAAACAAGAAAAACTGTTACAATTGGTCTAAGACCAATTATATTATACCCAAGCTGAAAAATTAAATAAAGTGAAAAACACCAAGCAGGGGTTGTCCGATTTAGTTCATTTTAGAAATCTTGCTTACTATTTTTATGAAAACACTGTGTACAAAATTTCAGTTCCCTTCCTCGACGCGCTATCGGTCAGTGTCCAAATATATAGTGAAACCAGTGTTTGTAACACCAAGAAAGGGTTGCCCGATTTAGCCCATTTTTTGAAACTGTATTTGGAATTTTGTAGAAAACGGCATGTACACAATCTGAGCTCTCCATGTTGATACGTTCTCAGGCCGTGTCCAAATATAAAGTGAAAGCCCAAAGTTTTGTATGGCAACACCAAGAACATGTTGCCGGATTTAGTTCATTTTTGAAATTTTATTTACTATTGCTATGAAAACACCGTCTACGTCGGTGTTCTCGGGCAGTGCTGAAATAAATAGTGAAAAACGAAATCCCCAGGAAGGGGTTGCCCGATTTGTCCCATTTTCGAACTTGATTTTTTTTTTTTTTAAGCCATTTGCAAAGTTTTAGCTCTCTAAGTAGATGCGTTTCTGTGTTATCGTGACGACGGACGGACGGACAGACGGACGGACGAACAAAATTACTTTTCATATTATGCGTGTGTGTTCTACCCATTTTCTTCTACCAGCATTATTTCGGTGCATTACAAACGGATTGACAAACTTTGTATACCCTATGATTTCATTTAGGGTATAAAAATGATATTTCCTTAATATCGTTCTAAACTTTCGGATATTTGACGAATAGGAGGAGTACTTACTTGAATTTCTTTGCGATTATTAAAAATTCTAAGAGTCTTTCCCAGCTCTTTAAATATTTTGAAAATTTCTAGAGTACGGAGAATCCAAGTCTTGAAAAGCGTAAAAAGCCTAAATGGGTAGGTATGTGTGCATATGGATATAGAATAAAACTAATTTTTATTTCCTGATACAGCAGGTAAGTATTGTCATAATAGGCCCTAAATACATTATGTTAATTACATTCTAAAACTCGAATTTTTTCGATTTTCATACCTGAGTATACGCTTCTTCGTTGAGTTTATTTGAGATTATTAAGAATTCGAGAGTACGAAAGATTCAAATGAAAATTCCGAGAGTTCAGAGTATCCAACTCTTCAAAAGATTTGAGCTTTTTGAGCGGTAGAATGGTTTGAATATTCAAATATTTTTAATTTCATTGTATCTACAAAGTATACAGAGTATTCACTTTGTTCAAGAACTATTTTGTTCTCTCTGAAATTGTCAATGAATAAGTCAAAATGTTACACCTGACCTTGGCTTTTAATGAGAGTGCATCGGTTCGCGTACCACTACACCAAAATTATAATACTGAAAAGGATGGTTTGATCAGTAAAATAACTCGGTTGCTATTAACACAAGACTGGTGATTTAATTATTGCCCATATTCAAATTATAATAATTTTTAACTTGTCTGAGAAATTTAATAACTACATACAAAGTAACAACAAAGACAAAGCAAACAATTAAATAACTTGAAAGTAAAATTCTAACCTACTTGTAAATTACAAACAGAAAAATTCTTGCATTTTTATCTTGCAGCTTTCTGATAATTTCGAATAAAAGCAAAAAATGAGCCTTAGTTATAAATTTCTTAACGTCCCAATCTTAATCCTATATAGGAACATTAGTTTCATTGAATATTTAGGTTAGGTGGGGTAATAAGGCCCACGGTCTACTCCAGCGGGGCTTATTAGACCTATGACAAGATTTTACAAAATTACTCATTAATCTTAAAAACACAATGGTGGGCGAAAATAAGCACCGAAATCATAAACTACATTACCTAACGTTAAAACTAAACAAGTTACTACATTGTCGAAATAACAATTAAACAACTTGAAGTTATGATTTTGTCTAGGCGAAAATTATAATTCTTATCAACCATCCTCCTCTCTGTGACGTACCGTTCGCTACTGGCAAGATGGCGACGCGAGCTGCCGGAAGCCCCCTCGATGGCGTTCGTGTCGACTTAACACATGTACGCATAAAGTATGTGATTGCTGCGATTCATTTTAGTAGGAATTTTTTTAATGTGGGCCTTTTTACCCTCCGGGCTTTATTTTCCGTAGGTACCTTCGTGTGCTTTGTAGTGTGGCTCTGGAAAATTTTCTTTTGGAATAATACTGCTCGCATGTTAAAAATAAACTATTTAAAAACAAGTATGATACCCTCATCATCTCATATGTAATTTCGTATGGTTTGAGTTTTGAACGGTTCGGCGGACGCAAAAATCCTAAATTTTAATATGGCAACACTAAGAGCGATTTACCCAATTTAGGCCATTTTTAAAGTTATATTTACTATTTCTATAAAAACACAGTGTACAAAATTTCAGCTCTCTACGTTTACGCGTTCTCATCAGGCAGTGTCCAAATATATGGTGAAAAACTAAATTTTTGTTTAGCAATCCCTCGAAGAATTTACTCGATTTGTCCCATTTTCGGACTTATATTTACTTTTTTTTTAAGCCTGTGTGCAAAATTTCACTGAGTACACGCTCTCTCGAGTTATTGTGAAGACAGACGGAAGGACGGACCGATGGACGGAGGGGCAGACGGATATGGTATATTAAGTTTGTCATTCCGTTTGTAACACATAGAAACAACGTTGGTGGAGCAAAATATAGATTGGACGCCCACGTCTAATATTAAAAGTTATTATGATTTTCGTATGTCCATCTATCCGTCCGTCCTCTTGTTCACTTGAGAACATTTTACATAGAAAGCTGAAATCTGCCACATGGACTTTTTAACAAAAAAGTAGATTTAAGCTCGAAAATGGTGCAAATCAGGTAACTCCTTCGTAGGGTTGCCATACAAAAATTTCGTTTCCGGGGCACTGCCTGAGAGCCCATCGACGTAGAGAGCTGAAATTTTGTACAGGGCTTATCATAAAAATAGTGAATGCAATCTCAAAAATAAACTAAATAGGGTAACCCCTTCTTGGTGTTGCCAAACAAAACTTTGTTTTTTCATATTATTTTCATCTCATCCAGGACATAATAATCTTGGTCTTAGACCATAAGGAAACTATATTGCGTTTAGTTCAGAATGATCATAATCATCACTGCGACAGTAGTGGACAGCAGATTACAAATCCTTAAGTAGGATTTAGCAATGATCACAGTCTATATAAGCATCCGCCTTAGAGGTTAATAATTCTGTAAAGTGGAGATATTCATAGAAATTTATTAATATGCGCGTAATTCATTTTAGGAGGATGCGAGGTTTTTAATAGGATGGGGCATTGAACTAAAATAATTAAAAATTTAATTTGTGACAAAATGTACTCGACATTGAATGAAGGATACAACGGATATAAACAAACTACGCATCTGTGCAATTAGCAAATTGGAATGGCAATAATTTCTTAAAATACAAATAATTCATTCATAAATTTTAATGACATTTTTCTTTGAGTTTAAAAGGCGCTTGACAATATTTTCTTTTTGTGAAACGGGGCCACGAAAAGTGGCCGTAAAATCGACAAGAATTCTACCTTGGGTCTAATAATATTCCTCACCCCTGACTTTGACACTGCGCGCAAACGTATGTATATGCTTATCCTATGTAAATACATATAGTTAATAAATATTTTTTTTTTTTATATTATTAAAAGAAAATATTGGAAAACTAGTGCAAAAAATGCAGTACAACACAGTAAATGAATATTTTTTACCTAATTGATTGCGTCAGTAAAGAAACCAGAGCACCGCATGATCAAGTGTTTTCAGAACGTTAAATATACGCATTAATAACGTCCGAAAGAGAAAATTTATTTTTGTTTCGATCGTTGGCTCACTCTTTGGAAGCTTTTATATATAAAAAAAAAGAATAAAAAATCATTAAAAGAACAGCAACCATTAATTTGTCCCCATCAAAAGAGATTTCACGGCGAAGGCAGCACAATACACATTAGCAATTAAATCAGATAAATAAATACACGTTTTTGGGACAGCTCCACAATTTTCTATTTTTCGGCACAAATTTCGTGCTTCTCTAAAATGTACGATCAGTTCAAGGTGATCAAGTGTCATAAAATTGGTGCATAAATTGTGAGGAATGCGTACAGAGTAATATTATCCTTTTTTTAGTCTAGGTAGAAGAATTTTTGTTAAATTAAAATTAATTATTTACGTTGAATTTACGTAAGTGACGCTACGTGTATAAAAACCATTTCCCTACACAAGGCACTTGATTTGACATATTGTTTCAAATTAATGTCGTGTTAAAGGTTAAGTTTATATTACATAATATATGTAGGTATGTACATGCATGATTTAATAAAGAAAATGAATGAAAATTCATTGATACACAATAAAATGATATTTTAAAAAATAACAATGAGTGATGGAATACTCCGACATAAATTAAAATGCACATAATTGTAATAAGGTTCGATAATCGTCGAACTTCATGGTAGGCGATCAGAGATAACTATACTGATGAGACCTCTCTGAGCGCTGGGTCGAAAAGTTCGATTATGCATTATAGAAATTCATTGAAATTATTTTTCAGTGAATTTCAATCTATAGAGATGAGAAATTGTCCACCTAATTGTTAATTGTCATTGTAACTTATTGTACGCACGCTGCGAATTGTAAAGCCACTCGTCAACAAATCGGCTGATAATATTCTGCAGTCAGGTAATCAAATAAACAACCCGATTTTTTCTGACCGCTACCAATATGTTTGACAAAAGATGATTTAGTAGCAATATTGTTTTATTATTGAAAGCTCCAGTCTCGAATGTGTATTACCTGTTCACAAATCTAATAAAGTTTGCGAAACGTTACGGCATAAATAGAATTCAGTTACCTCTTTCTTTCTATTTTGGGTAAAGTATCCAGACTTTATAGTTCAAACCAGGAACCGAATCAGTTATGACTTTTTACAAAAAAGGCAACTTTACTTGGTATTCCTGACCACTGACATGTATATAAATGGACTGACTGTTTTGCTGTTTCATGTGGCACCAGTTTTGTTTTCAGAAAGCATGTTCTCACTGGCTCTGTATTTAAATGATTTGGGAATTTATTTATATGCATGTCAGTGGGATTTACTGAATTAACCACAATAGTATTTGGGACTATTTGTATTGTTAAATTTTAATTATAAGGCGAAGGAAGTAATTTTTACAAGGCTGTTTTGGTTGCAAATTCCCCTGAATCGTTACAGTTACAGTGCTCTCACGGAAAGAGACAGGCACATGAAAGTGGTGGCATTTGCTTTCATGCATTTTTAGCTCAACGAGCAGTCCATTTATATACATGGCAGTGTTCCTGACCGATAATAATTTGAAGCTAAAAAAACTAAGCTGGAAAGGCTTTTTATTTTATCTGGCAAAAATAAAAAGCCAGCTTGGCTTATCTTTTCCAGTAAAGTAAGAGCTAGTTATATCACTAAAAAGCAGCACGGTTTTTTCCTGGTAGATCTACAGTAACCAATTTGTCTTTATTTACAGATATGGTTGCTTTTGCCTTAGCTGTAGGTAAACAAGTTGATTGTATTTATACTGTTTCAATAAAAGTATTTCACAAAATTAATCCGAACCCCGAGCATTTGTGACAGTGGATCAAATGGGCTTTTATCACAGTATCCTTGCTTGGTTCCCATCGCATCTCATGAAGAAGGAAAATATCGTAGTTTTTAGTAGATCCAATTCTGCTCCTTACTTATAAACTTCTGGTGTCCCACAAGAGAATATTCTTCGACTATTAATTTTCTTGATTTATGTAAATGACCTACTCTCCAAATTAGATTCTAACTGTTGAATGTGCATATGCGGATGATACTAACATTCGCCGAGTAATTAATACATTTTTGAAGACTGTTTCCGTTTACAAGTAGATCTGGATGAACTGACGAACTGTTGTAGCGTAAATCTCTTGGATCTTAATATCGATAAGTACAAAAGTAACCCATACTAGGAAGCTGAAACCCATTCTATTCGAATATGCCAACAATAATGTACATATATATCTATATCCGTCTTGTGCATGTTATTTTTCGCACTACGAAAACTTTTAAGTGTTTGTCATCTATTGTAACATTATTTATTTATTTTGTAAGAAATATTATTGAATACGACTGTCTAGTATGAAAACCCTTTCTATATTTCATACTCTGCAGAAATTGAATCTGATCAAAGAAATTTTACAAAGCTTATCTTATTTGGATTTAATTACTCGTCTCTCAAGTACCGTGATAGATTAGGTAGGCTTAACCTACCTTGATGTCTTTTTCTTCAAAGTCTTGAATGGAAATATCAGCAGTCCTTTCCTTCTGTCCAGAATTGATCTTCATATACCTGGACATCTATCCAGACAGCAAATGCTATTCAAATCACCCTCAAGAGAAATTACCAATTTTTAGACATCAAAAGGAATTTAATTCATATCTTAATCATGTTCATATTTTTTTATAATCTGAAATACCCTGTATAGGGTTGGTGAGAAAGTTATTTCGATTTTCAAAGCACCAATTATAGATACGTATGTATTATATGGGAACATTTCTTGAAAACTGAATATTTCCACTATCTCTACTTACATGGCAACAGGTCTTTTGCCATAAATTAATATTAAATATAAATGGGGCAACATATATGTGATATATTTGAGAAGGATTTTGCATTAGTAATGAGCCCCGTTCTAACAAACCTTCAATGTATGATGTTTCAGTGCAAATAATCTCTGACAGTCTGCTGAAAAGATGACAATAATTTTCGGAATCGCTTAGCAACTATTTTGGATCACAGGAAATTTTGATGAAAATAATATCAGCTTACATTTATTTGTTTAAGGACAAAAAGTATTTCCAATTATTGTCGAACGAATGATAGCAGACCGATGAAACAACCGTTAACCAATGATACGTGCCTTGACAAAATCACCTTGCTGAATAAAAAACTTTATATTCGACGAGAAAGTTGCAAGAAAAGTGTAAAATATTCAAATTCTGCACATCCAACGATACATGGAAAACAATAATGTGATAGTCTCGAAAAGCACTTATCTGGTCAAATAACGCAAGCAAACGAATAATACAAAAGCATCGATAAATCATTCATCGAATTATCAAATATTAACTATCACTGTTTCGCATGAGCATTTTGCTAATAATCATTCGCCAAAATTTAGTTTTTTAATTCAATCTGGAGATTCGTATAATTTATTGGTTGCAAGTTTTGATGAGCTGACTAGGTGCCTCTTTGAAAGAACTGAATACATTAGCTGTTTGCATGCGTTCCGGCAATATCGCAGTCGCAATCGTGGTAAAAAACAGACTTGACAGACTACGCAGACTAAGTTGATCCAGTTCTTCTTAAGGTAGATAACAGTGATGCAGTTTATATCTGCATTATGAGGCACCTTGTAAGCTAAATCAGAATGACTTCGATAGCAGTGTTCTAGTGTCATGTTTATGGCATCAAATATTTATCGAATATTCGAATCTGAGTCGGTGATAATCAAAAAAAGAAGAAAAAAATGTGGGAAGAGTGATATATACGTAGTATGTTTGTTAACTGATGTAAATTTGTCAATGTTACAAACTCTAAAGGAGCTCAAAAATCAATACAAGAAAAGACTGGAAGCGCTGTTATATGTATATAACCTACATTTAATAGGATGATTCAGTTTTGGAAACTGGATCCATTCTTGAAACGGATCAAATGGGCACCACCCTTATACATTTCTGAATTTGAACTGGATTAACACTTTGATTATGGGGCTCGGAAGGAAACAATGTAGAACCGGCCACAGCTCACTTCACGCTCATCTAACAAGAATGGGAGTTGTCGGCAGCCCTGAGTGTCTGTCCTGCCTAGAAGGAGAGCCTGAGATAACCGAAAACTTTTTGTGTGCGTGTCTGGTCTTCGTCCGGAGCAGGCTGGATACTCTAGGGTCTGCCCTTCTATCTACAGATGAGCTGAAAAACATTCCTGACCAAGACCTGATGCGCTTCAGTAACAGGACAGGAAGGTTTTGATGAAAGGTATTCTAGCAGGATAGTCCAATGGGCCTCTCTGGCTCCCGTGCTTGCGATGGGTTCGCCTGTCCCACTGCCTTAATACAAAAAAGAAAACAAACAAAGCAAAAAAAAAAAACAGAAGTAAAAAATCTAGAATTGGTCTAAAAACAATTCTTATAATATCCTAGATGAATAATCGTATGTAATTTCGTATGGTCACCCATCTGTGCAATTGTGATTTTTGATGTGGTTTTTCGCATATATTTCTATAACGGTTCGTCGGACAGAAAAAATGATTATTGATAATTTTATAGGATCTGATATTCAGAAGAGCTTTCCAATACATTAAAACCATATAGGACTGATCGTTTTCAAAGTATACATAAAAATCCTTAAATTTTATATGGCAACACCAAGAAGGGGTTTCCCCATTTTTGAAATTTTATTTGATATTTTTATGAAAATACTATGTACAATATTTCATCTCTCTACGTTGACGTGTTCTCAGGTAGTGTCCAAATATGTAGTGAAAAACGAAATTTTTGTATGACAGCTCTACGAAGGAGTTACCCGATTTCTCTTATTTTCGAAGTTAATTTTACTGTGTTTTTTAAAAGCCCATGTGCAAAATTTTAGATCTCTAAATACACGCGTTCTCAAGTCATCGTGAAGACAGACGGACCGACAGACGAACAGACGGACGGACATGCAAAAATCAAAATAAGTTTTAATTTCATGTATGAGTATCTAATCCATTTTGCTCTACCATCATTATTTCTATATATTACAAATAGACTGACAAACTTAGTATACCCTATAGATTAATTACTAATTAAATGTATTTATAGGAGCCAACTGAACGTCGCCGCCTCCACTGCATGAGGCAAGCTTTTCCAGTGGGATTTGAACGAAGAAAGAACTGTTTCAGGGCATCAATAATTTATTGTGTCTAGTTGATTGGAGAAATCTGACCATACAGATATTGGGGCTTCTTTGATTGCATCAGCTCATAAAGAAAAAGTACTGCCCTACACACTAAGTATATTTGAATTGTTCATCGCAATAAATTCGATTTGTACGAGATGATGTAATCAAAACGACGGAGTCTATATACAGGGTGTCCCGTAAGTGGTGTGAACCCCGAAGGCTATGGATAGGTAATGGTTAGACGAACAAAAAATTATATGGGTGGGGGAGGAAATCCTAACGATTTCCGAGATAACGGGACTTAATGATATTTTAGTATACTTTTATAAATCACCCTGCAACTTATGACCTTTACAGCCTATGATGATAATTTTTGGACCTTTCTAATGGTCTACAAATATTTCCCCTTCTCTTCTCCGTTTTGAAGTCATTGCTCACAAAGTTGAAATTTCGGAATTCTAACTCGTTTTTTTTATTTATCTACTATTTTGATCAAAAAATAGGTAATCAACACCAATTTTTCATATTTGATTTAAGACTCCCAAATCTATCATACTTTGTACCCAAAATGTCACCCTTTCTGTGTTTTGTGGACTTTTTCTTGAGTATATCCAGCGAAAAAGTTCAATAAGTGCCAAAAAGTAGGCAATTTTCTTTTCGGAATGAGCTTTTTGAACCATTTTTACTGGATATGTTCGAGAAAATTGAAAAAAACGCAGAAATAGGGACATTTTCGGTAGAAAGTGTGATAGGTCATTCGCTTTTCCGCTTATTAAATCCACTATGAAAAATTGTGTCGATGACCTATTTTTTATAAAAATAATAGTTAAATAAAAAACGAATTAAAATTCAGAAATTTCAAGGCTGGACTGAATCAGCGTATATCTTACCCATTATATCTTTGACATACCCACAACACTTCATTTGCATATCGCGACGGACTTCTAGATCTCTAATATCACTCACGAAAGGCAGGATGGTACCATTTAACGTTATGTGAGAGACATCCGCAAGGTTAAAAATATTTTGACTAAATAGTATATGGGATTTTCGTGGCTGTAACATCAGCTCATTGTTACGGCACCAATTAGTAATTCGATCAATCTCACAATGCATACGCTGTACCCATCTTATAAAAGTCCTTCTTTATTTATAAAAAACAATGTTTTTTAATTCGTAGTCTTCCTTTTAATCCATCTTCCGTAAGTAACTTCGATAACAGATTGAATCCGCCATCAATTAGAGTTTATAATAGTTTTTATGTTGATATTTATAAAAAATTAATAAATAAAAAATAGAAAAGAGACTTTGTTACAACTAAGCCTTCATTATTTTTTATATTTAAATTCACTGTAATTTCGGTACGAAAAAGGAAGAGCCAACGCCCAACGTTAGGTCTTTTCATAAAAATTTTATTTCACATTTTATTCGCAATGTTTGGTCGCAAGTGCTTTATCGCAAACAAACAATTTTTATTAAGCAAATCAAGACAGTATTTATTTTTCATATGGCAAATGTTTATAAATTAATTTAAAATGCAAACTACTGTCAGGCGAGTGTTTGCGGGTATTTATGATCCAAAATTTCATTCAGCGGTCTTTATCTGACTTGGTGGAGCTATATTTAGAAATTACTGATCATTCTTGCAAAATGAGAAAAACTTAGGAAAAATTTAAAAACATATTTTTTTTTGTGTTAATTCTAAATGCTCGCAGAGCAAGCACGGGCGCCGAAAAATACGTCGTTCAGTTCAAGGTGAACTAAGGAAGTTTGAAGATAATGCCATTGTCATGGTTTACGAATTCCCCATTTCTATTTCCTCATAATGCTATCAAAAATTGCTAAATTTGATCGAAAACAAAATGCGAGCCAAGACTAAAATACAAAGTACCGATAACAATGAATGCAATGCATGCTAGCATGTTAGCAAATAGCCAAAGTTATGTCTTGCATGGCTTCACGTCCGAGTAAATTAACTCGTTTTTTGTCAAGATTCGTGTTTTCTCACTTCCGGGTTCATTGATTTAAATCTAGTCTTTTCTATATCTTTAACATTATCCAAGTATTTATAGAAAATGTCATTAGAAATTTTTGAACGCTGGCACTTTAATTGGCCTGCCACGAGGCAATTGGGTTAAAGTGTAGCTGTTGATCCCATCTTACTTTAGCAGCTTGCTGATCTATATCTAATAATTACTACAATCCAACTGAATCTCTATACTTATCTGCATGTACATAGCATGCATATGCAAAACAGTCATTGGTATATTTTGCATTTATTGCTAGTAATATAATCAAATAAGCGCTGCTGGTTAGACCCGTCAAATTTTAATCAATTCTTCACCAATTAGTGACATTTTTCAGTTGTGTACCACGCAGTTAAGTTATTATAGTATTGGTATCTCTAAATAAAAATTCTTTTCATAAATAAAGAAACATTTCTTGTGCTTTCGTCTGCCTGAGAAGGTTTGTGATTCGAGTACAGTCCAAAAAGCTGATAAATTATCTTCGTGAAATTTGGCAATGTATGAATTTCTGTAGAAAGGTATACTGAACAGATTAGTTTTAGTTAAGACATATCTTCCCACGCTTACACGCACCTCATTCTGGTCAGTAGATTTGACCATGACAAATTGAGCTAATTAACTTTTACATAGTACATGCATATACTGTACGTTTATCAACTGAATTATATATTTTTACAGAAGTTTGTATGTAAGAAATCCAAGAAAAATAGAAGAAACCAGAAGCTAAAAGTTTTGTGGTATTAGGCATGTTCTAGCAATATCTGTTGTTTTTTTAGGTTCTTTCGAAGGGGGCAATAAACTTTATGGGTTCACTCTTCTTAACGAATGAATGTGAAGGCCGAATGGATTGCTTTTAAATACTTCAGAGGATAATATATACATAAGAAAATAAACAAGGAGGACCTTAACAGGTAACAGAGTGAGAGTCAGTCGTAATTTCAGCTTTATTTACTTAATTAGTGGATAAAGTGCGATAATTATTGGAAACAAGCACATACGGCGAATTTTCATGATATTAGAGTTTATTGTTATGTGTGCACGTTGATAGAATACTGCTATTATTAAATTATATTATTTTGTTTCGGTAAAAGGTTACGAAGCTACAGTCGAAAACATTGACTTTGAACTTTGACAAAAATTTTATGCCATATTTTGATCCATAATATTTTTTTTTTTTTCTGTTTATATTATTGAGAGCGAATTTGAATCCGCGTCTAATAAGCATTTCTTAACTAAAATCTGTTGAAATTTGACTAAGCAGCTTCATTTCCGTATATGTAATATTAAACTACAGAGAAAGTTAATGAACCACTGGATTTTAACCATGAAAACTGTGAAAAGGGGTATACTATGATCTGTCGCCTTTAAAATCGACTGAAGGAAATCCCGAGTGCTTAAATATCGCAGAAATAAATTATTTCTTCAGAATGCTGCATTTTAAAATGTGACGGAATGGTTCTTAAATAGTTGCAGCGCGCGCTGCAATAAGAACCATTCCGTCAATTGTTGTCGGCATTTACTTAACTGTTTTCGTTAATAATGAAATTTTCTTATTCCACAAATGTAATCACATGGTTTGAAAAGAATTACACCAGTTTTCACCAGTTTTTTGGCTTGTAATTTACCCAAAATACAAAACAACGTGTAAGCTTGTCGTCGGAGATCTCTAATCATTGTTTTTCGAACAATGATTAGAGATCTCCCCAGTGCCTACATATTTCCAGAGAAGTTTCTGAGATACTAAATTTTACTAGAACTGAGTAGATTCTTGCATTAAGTTAAGAACTCGCTCTTTGGCATCATTTGCTGTATGTAGTCACTTTTATACTTCTAGTAATTTCTTTCATTTTATTATCTTATAGAAAGAAAAACAAACGAATGGGAGGACAAGCTTTTAGCATGAGCTATCTAGGGCATAAAAGTATATTATCGTAAGCTTTTTCTAATTTTAAGTATTTTTAAACGACTCTTGAAATTTAAACAGACATAACTATAGCATTAGGACGTATTTCATAAAACTATTAGTCTAACACTAATAATTTCCAAGTTATTAGCTCCAATGAATTATGGACTAATGTTATAGTGTTTCATAAAAATATTTTCAAATACCTACAATCTTGCGATTGTCATGAGAATTATTTATGCAATTTGAAATTATTAAGGTAGACTTGCTGTTGCTGACTAATAGTTAGATATCCGTCTACGGCTGCGATAACAATTCCATAACATTTATTAGTCGCTCTCTCGCCAGCAATTATTTGTTTCCGATCACAGCGAAACTGTAGGTACAGAGACACTTATTTGAACATTTTAAAATTATTACGTAATAAAACTCACTGACTTGCTTTTCATAAAAAATTGATCTTGCCTAATTCAAAAATTCGACTGAAAATGTGTTCAAAAAGAGTGAATGTGCTTTGATTTGAAAAATAAAAAAGTCTTATTTGGCTCTTTTTCAAGTACACTTTCAAATCACCATAAATATGCTATTCCGTTGTACTGGTCTGCATTCACTAACCAGTAAAGTAAATGTAAGTAGTCTCTGCTTTGATAATAAAGCACTTTTTCGATTGTTGGAGTTTGAATATAGGGTTCAATTCGTCGCAACAAATATTCAACTGTTTCACTATCAATACGAAAAATTTCATTGAATTCTCAATTTGTAATTAGTCCATAACTAAGTTCATTACCATCAAACTCATCGTCACTACGTTTAAAAATAAACAAAAATCATTGTAAAAATGTCATGATTATGGCTAACCTTTCACGTGACTAAACACAGTTTTCTTGCTAGACCTACTTTTATCACGGATTAATAAAAGCTTTGTTATTACTTATTAATGCAGCATTAATTAGTACAGTTATTAGTATAACAGCTTCAGCAACACAATCTTCGTGCACTAATAATTTTCCACTAATACCAATTGGACTAATAATTTGGAAAATACTGATAAATTTGCTAATAATTATTAGACTAATAGTCTTATGAATTAGGCGCTGGTCTCAATTATTTATTCTCCACTTTGGTTTTTTTCAATTTTACAATCATTACATTACCTTAGTTATCTGCAGGAAAACTGTTTCAAACATTTCGATTTCGTCTTTGAATTAACTTTATACAATAAATTTACAAAGCAAACGAGAAAATAATTAATTAATATGACGCGAATATGTCAAAAATAAGGAGGTAAAGCAACTCGATATTACCTCTTCAATCTTTGCCAATTGAAGCAGGGCAGGACTTCATTCAATTATCGCACCAAAAACATATGAAATTTTTTTCCGATAATTGATTGTGAACGTAGAAACGAGTTTCCTGTTAAATATTTCGAAAACAATAGTTTCACAAATCAGAACATATTTATTCGTAAATTTTTCGCTAAATAAATCTTCATCATGTCATCATATCTCTCGTTTAAAATCAACTGAAATCTGAAATTAATGGCAAAGCCATGTGCAAATACCCAGACCACTGCCTCGACATAATGCCAAAGTGATAGGGGATAGGCTATAACGCAAATGCTGAAATGAAAATTGTTATCAAAGTATTGAAAATTATGTATTTACTCCTATCTGACACATATACATACATATGTATATTGGGGGAAAGAGAAAAGATTTCATGTGTTTAGTTATGATTACGATACCCATAGTGTAGTGTATGTGCTTCTAAAACTGGCGATAGTCCAGAAATAGATTCAGAAAGATGCCCGCACTTGAGAAAATTTCAGAAGATTTGGGAGACTGGGAGGATTATGCGAGATGAAGGAGTAAAATATCGTTCTCATTTTAAATACTTTTTGAGTCCATCACGCTGCTAATTAGGATTGGTTGACGTCACTGAATTCAGTTTTAATTCTTACCAGATGTGTATTTCTTTTCAATAGTCTTGAGTTAAAACTTAAAAAATCAATTCGAAATCAATCGTCTACAAAACCAATCTAGACTACACCACAATTCAACACACAACGTTTAATAGCACTAAAATACCTCATAGCGTAAATTCATGAATCAGTTTTAATATATTAATCACTTTCCGCAAAATGTATGGCCATCTGTGAGTTACTTCACTACACATCAACTCCCATAAGCATACGTACGTAGAGCTAGGAAATTTTGAAAATAAAAGTTCAATAAATTCGATAGCTTCTAAGCTTGAAAACCATCATTGTCAGTCTCCTTTGATTTCTCGCGAGGCTATATAGGGCGAAAATAGTTAGTATTCATTGGCCCTGTTCCGTGCGACAATCGTTGATTCACCCTTGAGCTTCGATGGATGCTTCTGACAGAAGATAGTTCCCTCCAATAGTTTTTGGCACTCCTGTATGACGGGAAAAATTTACCATTCTATGTCCTTCTTTCCAATAAACATCATGGACCGTCGCTTCCTTCATGCCGAATAATACCAAGCCTATTTCCTTCAGCCACAGAAACATATAATGGAGATTTAGGTGTTGTGATAAAAAAAAACGATTTTTTTTAAAAATTTATAAAAACGTAATTTATTCGAGTTTATAGTGAAATTAGGAAATTGGGATAATAATAATTTTGTAGCCTTGGAAGCATGTTCACAATCAAACTCAGGGACGTAGCAACCGGTGGATCAAATATGTCAAAGATACAGGACACGGCAGAAGGACCCCAGGTACTAGGCTCAAATCGTGTATTTAGATATTTTAAAAATTACTTAAACTCTAAACTCATTAAATATAATTAATTCAATTAGAGATTTGCAGATTTGATAATTCGTAAATATCACATCATGTCTTCCAGCCTTTCACAAATAACAACGGCCTTGTGTACTGTTTCTAACATTGGTACTGTATCGACAGCTGAAAGAAGGTTTTCAAAGTTAAAAATTATTTCAAAGGACTAGAGAACGTCCTTAAGTTTAACTGTTATTGCCATTGTAAAAGAAGAAACAAAAAAACTTACATTATCTTCCTGAATTAGGGAAACTTGTTCGGATATTTGCAGAAAAAAAAGTCACAAAACTTAAACTTTAATTTATTTTAAATGTCCATACACATTTAATAGTTTTTTTTAATACGAATGGATAAGTGATAATATTCATATTATATTTTTATGCCCAAATACATTTTAGTTAATATCAATGTTCTATTGTGAGATTATTATTTTAGTTTATATGGAACTATGTTTATTTGTTTCTCTAGGTACCATTTGTGTATACTTGAAAGTAATTTAATTTTGTTTCCGAAAGAAATTGGGTTTGCTTTTGTTTTGTTTTCTATTCGAATTTTGATACACGGCCCGCTCAAGGCTAACTACGCCGCTCAAACTACACATATATATTCTTCTCCAGAGGTGAATTGTGATATAAATTATGGAGAACTTACTGTAAGAAAAAAGAAGTGTTTGAATAAAAGGAAAAAAGGAAAATTCTCTAGGTCCAATTCTCCCATCATCATTAAAAAGCTTAGAGTTCAACCCTTTTTGGCTTTATGGTATTGGACTTTTATACTGCATGTCAAATTCGAGCGCCCTCAAATTTATTGTCTATCGCATTTTGATATGAACAAATGGTTTTTAGTATTTCACTTAACCAGAAAAGGTTTCTTATCGCTCCAACTGTATACTAGGCTTAAAAAGATAAATTGAGGCTAGCATTTTATTTTTTGTGATTAGCTAGTTTAGAGTACTAAAATGACTGCGAAGATTGCAGCAGCCTTAGGAGGGCATTATCTGATTTAAAATCAATACATGAAATCTCATTCAATTTAATAACAGCTCGCAATCCCATTATTGACGTTTTTATATAACAAAAATTATTATATATTATACAATAATACAATTTTACACTTTTTTACACAACTCAGATATTCGTAACAGTTACTCTTTTGTTCATTAAACTTGAACATAAAAATGTGCGGAAGCTTTCTCATGATAGTACGAAGCTTCTTCGCCCACTAGAAACTAATAAAATTAAAAAAAAATCATATTTTGGATTTTCATAAAATTAAGAGCTTTTGCACCGTCAGCTCTTCACCTCTAAGCACGATGAAATTAGAAAATTTTGCACAGGAAATGAGAGAACTGAATTTACTCTAAAAATACATGTAGCAGAAAACAAAATATAATTAATGTTTAACCATTTATTTACACTGTCACGGTTATTATTATTTAAAGAAAATCACCTCAGGACTGCAACTAACTAAATAACTAGACTAACTTTAGACGGTATGAAGCTGTGAAGTTGTCCACAATTTATTAGCAGTGGAGCCTTGAGAATCTGACTGAAGTTCAGTACGAGTTATATTTGGCGGGGATTTTCTTGGACTAACAATGATAGAATTTTGAAATTTTTCATTTTCCGCCACTCCTCTTGTTTTCAACTTCTCAGCTGAAGAGGTGAAAATTGATGAAAAATATCTGTCTAAAGATACACCTGAATTGAGTTATTTAAACATATGTATGTTGAAGTAGCGGCTCGCATCTTAGGAAGAGGGGCTCTCTCATCTCCTCGTCTTTGATCTAAGTAAACAGCTGAAAACTTGGAAAATTTGTGAAAATGTGTTCGTTTCTCCGTTGGCTCTCAAGTCTCAAACTTAAAACCTCTAAGAGGGAAGTGGATTCACACATGGAAATCTCGTTTATAACACATTTTCACTAAGTCGAATCATACCTACGCTTAATATTCTCCTCATCGCCATGATTTCTTCTTCAAACATTTTCATTTATTTAGTTTTCTTTTTTTTTATTTATAAGAAAGAAAAAAAGCGGACATTTTACTTCGTTAACATTTTTGAAGGAAATCAACACACATCTAAAGAGAATTTTCCGCCTGCTGCTACTTGCACTTGTACATTGGTACTGAACCTCACAGTTAGAAAATTCTCTTACCGTGTCGGCGGTTCTATTTTTTTTTTTTATTATTATTATTTGCCATAATATGAAAGTAGATGATTCGAGGAAAATATTTCGGATTGTGTACACGGTTGTAGTTTCTATTTGAGTTCTGAGTGCTGTGGTAGCAAAGGTCTTAATCTCAATTCATATTTTTTACATAGCTATTAACCGTGCACACACAATTACAAATATATAATTTAACGATCGTAAAAAAAATAAAAACGTTATTGTTTCTAAATAAGACAGCAAGACTGATAAAATATGTGGGAAGGTCAACTAATGTGGAAAAAAGCTCTCTATGATCGTAAAAATGAAAAGAATTAATGACGAAAATGGTGAAAAGTTTGTTGTGAAAAGTTTAAGAAAATCGTATAAATTTAAGTGTACTCAATCCCACTACTCGTAAATTAGATACCTAAAAGAAAGTGCTGATAGAAAAAATAATTTTCCAATTCTACGCTGCAAATGTGATGGATATTTTTTGGTTTTTGTTTCTGTTTTGTGAATTTTTTTGACAAACTAATAATTCTTTGTTAAAGTTAAAAATTTATATCTTCTCCTTCTCCATCTCGTTTTGCCTTTTTGGCAAAATAAATAAATACAATATAGTCATGCGTTCATAAATAGTTCTTAATAAATATTTTACCTCAAAATGATCTTTTATATATATTTATTTTAAGCGTATCTTTACCGAAATAAATTTTCCATTCACGAGAATTGAGAAAATTATTTTTTTCTTCAGTTTTAAATTCTATTTTTGATTTAAGAGCTTCAATTCTTATAAAAAATAAAAAAAAAGTGCGTGCAATTAATTCCAATGAGCTCCGGCTCAAGTGAATGTGTAGTGAATTCATCGGTATGATTGATTATTACCCGAATTTCACCTAATAAATATATTTCCAACAACGACAACGAAATTAAAAATTAAAACGTGTTTTTATGCATTATTATCGAAAATAATTTACAGCTCATTCGAAATTCACCGAACGAACCTAGCGAAATGTTTACTGAATAGGAATTTTCAAGCAGCATATCTACTAATAACGCCAAAGGAACTATTGTGCTCTCCCTAAACACAATTTCTTTAAGATGACTACAACACAAACAGTTGTAAAGGAAGAATGGAAAAAACTAAAAACAACTATAAAGGTTTGTCCCCCCTGTAAACAATGTTTTAATTACCCCCTTTGTATGACATATTTAATATGTAATAACGGTTAGCTATAAAATTTTACACTATATGAGCAAAATGTCGATTTTAAGCCGATGTATGTGGAACAGGAGATCAACTTTATGAGTTTTTGAAGGTTTTAATATCAAAGAACACAACATGCGGAGCTTAAAATATCAACTACATACGTCTAATAAATTTTAGTATTTTCGCACAACCTCGGGGGGAATTCTACAGAGCGAATTGTGTATAAATATGTGGCATTTTGCATCTCCGCTCACTAGGAATACACTTTTCTTTAAATTTTCACAGACAATAATTTTCTGTATATCTCGAATTGTACAAAAATGTTTTTTTTTGTTGTCTAGAAAGGAAGGTGGATTTACAGGTGTCGTGTCCATGTTTATTAATTGGCGAAAGAAACAGGAATATCTAGTTGTGTGCGATTTATATAATTTCGCTTTATACTACTTGCAGCTTTTATTTATCTTTCAATGGTTTTAACCATTTTTTGAAAGTAAACATCTCCTTAAAAAAAAAAAAAATTAGTTTAAATTCTAACTGAACGAATTTCTTGTTAAAATTAAAATATAATTTCTGTTTATCGTTTGAAACTTCATATGTGTTCTGAATCTCAGCATAGTAATTATAAGTAATGTGGATCTCAAACTGAACGTATTACCCATCAAATGCAATAACTTTATTTTATTTATCGGCTTTATGAGCGTAAACTCCATCTAGGATGATTCTCTTCTTTCTATACAAACGGCTCCAAATCTGGAGCGGGCGTTTCCTGGGAGGACTTTGATGTACAAACAGATACACAGCTTGGAAACCATCTCACAGTATTGCACACTGACTCAAGACTACCCTGGGAACAGAAACGTACATTCTCAATTCTGATACAGAAGGCAAGGACATCTACTCGGATATCCAGGCTCCAAATTGGAGTTGGGGCTGAGTATCCCTTCAATACACCCATTCATGTTATTAACAGAGTAGATGCACCTCTAAAATAGACAACTTGGTACACAGATTTTGTAATTAATGGACCTCACCATATCACCTAGATAATATACGTGAGTTACTCCGTCGGCTGTGCACATCATTTGATATTTTCATTATGTGAATCAAGGAAATTTTTCACTAGTTGGGATCACAGACACTGTGGCTTAGGCTTCGATTCTCCCCTATACAAACATATGTAAATGCACGAAAGTCTCCCTAGGAGTAATTACTTGACATATTTTAGTAAGCAGCATCACAGAACTAATTTCATTAAGAGTACCCCCATGAAATTGAGCGGTCTGGTAAATAACTAACTCCACAAATTTAACTTTTTTGCCACCTGATCTTATTTATTTGTTATCTTTGAATCTAATGCAATAAATTATTACTATAGACATTTTTCTTTAGATATAGTTTGCAGTATACTTATTAGTTTTATTATAAGACAATTTTAAAAGAGATTTTCTTCCCAACTTGCGGAAATTACTTACTACTTTTGTATTTATGTGCTTATGAACTTCCATCAGCGTTAGTTATCATACATTTTGGAACAAAAGTGGTATAAACTTGCGATTTCTGACAAAAATAATACAATAACTCGTTTATTCTCTCAGATCCTGGTGCTGAAAATGAGTAATATTTTTGTGGAAATTCGTATGGGTATAGTAAGCAAATTACCTCACACCGGCAATATGATCACTATGCAGGGGACTGGTATTTAACACTGCATTATAAAATCTTTCAGCAACTAAGTAGCCACGCACGACCTTATTAAAAAAGTATAGACTCAAGTTGGAAACTGGGTTACTGGGTTACCATACACAAATTTAGTTTTTCACTTTATATTTGGACACTGCCTGAAAACAAGTAGAGAGCTGAAATTTTGTACTCCGCGTTTTCATAGAAATAGTAAATACAGTCTCAAAAATGGATTAAATCCGGCTACCCGTTCTTGGTGTTGTCATACAAAAATTTAGGTTTTTTTCGTATATTGTGATCCTGTGAAATTGCTTATAATCAATTTAACTGTCCGATGAACCGTTCTAGATATAGATGCGAAAAATCACTTCAACAATCAAACTTGCACAGAGGGGTGACTAAACGAAACTTCATACAGGCATTCATATAGGTTGTCGTAAGAATTGGTCTTGGACCAATTCCAGCTTTTTCCTTGTTTTAAATATTTTTTGCGAAATCGAAAAGGCATCTTAAACTCCTTGTATCCAACCAAAGGCTAAACCAAAATGCCCGTAAAGAACTTTACCAATTTCAACGAGCCTAAACTTTACTTACGAATTTTTGACATCTTCACCCCAAACAGATGTCACATTTCACGAGGGCTATTGTCTTGAAATTTAATGTTTTCAAATTTAGAAAGTGGTAAAAGCAAAACAATTAACAGATGGAAGTTGATTTAATTGATGGACATTATATAAAAAATATAAGAAGAATCTGAAGAAAAATCGGCTGCACTTCCAGAAGCAATATCTACTTTTTAGCTCCTTCGCAAACTTTTTTCTTAGAAGGGACCACCTCTTTTCACATTCTTCTTCTATAATAAAATAAAATATATTATAAGAGTGTTACCGATTTCATTAATATCATTGGATAGCATAACCGTCCGTAAATAATGAGTCACTCTTACCGCACTTTACTTACCGAAAATTTTACATTTAAACTTAGCGAAAGCTTCCTTATCGACGCTTAGGGTTATGTATATTGCCATACGCCGCACTTAAGTAACTTTACGTCCTTTTTAGTTCAGCCTATATATGTGATTATTCTAGTAGCTCGGTGGCTAGAGAATGTACAAAAATAAATGCAGACATCACACTGTGAATATTTCCTAATCTAATGAATAAGTCATAACTTACTACATATGCACATATTAATTCCCGCCCTAAGTTTTGTCAATGGCTCAAGCTCAATTAAACTTTGTTTTTACCGCATTTCCGATAGCAAGCGGTCGGAACACAATTTGGCAGGGAAAGACTTTCATGACTAAATTCAGATCAGATTTTATCAGCCAGGCGCAATTAATGTCATCAAAATTATTATAACATTTAGAATATGTCGTCGCTTATGTTTTGCGCATTCTGTTTAAATCTGTTAATTAGATTTGCTCGAAAGCTTCTCTTTAATAGCTACGTTTCATAATATTTTATATTATAATTTGTACAAATTTCTTTTATTTTGTCTCCCTTCATAGCTTCTTAAACAGATTGACGATCTTAATCTAGTTGCGTAGATTTTCAAAGTATCGTTGCGTTGTACGTAAGAAAGTCAGCCCTTTTTCCTTTCCAGTGAAAGGAGCTAGTAGGAAAATGAGGATATGAGGATGGAAGGATGTTATATATCGTAAAGGCCAGCACTGGGGGAATGAGGATAGAATCCATTCGAACGGGCCAAATTCGGTCGCTTTTACAACATAGCGAGATCAACAAAAGTATTATGCTATGCGTTTTCAATTAAATTATTTTTTTGGGGGAATCGAACTGGAGCTGCAGAGATGGCAGATATTCTGGGTGAGATTGGACTAACTGTTTAGTAATATTGCATTATTTTACTATACACTATAATAAGCTATGTATTCCAACTGAATCAGCTGGAAATTGCTTTGCTTTTCCAAAAAGTGGAAAGAAACTTTTATTAAATGTTTTTAACCGGGTTTCACTTTTGCAACTACTGTTGCTGCATTCCTTTTCTCGTTCTGTGTGATTCTACAGAACGATTAATAATTAAGTTCTGTGCACATAGAAAAAGAACGAAGCGGAACCATTTCATATGTTTGACATTTCTTCCATTTGGCAAAAGCAAGTATAATAATTCATATAAATTGTTGTATATCAAAAACAACGCCATTTTTCAACAAAGAAGACTTAACCTCAAATATTACCACTACGGCCTAAATCTAGGCAAACAAATACAAATGAAAACCGTTCTGCTTGAAAAACCGTGAAAAACTCAGGTGCATTTTGGAGCCCGAAAAAACCCCGTCTTTCAGTCAATGTAACGCAATTAATGCCAAAACAAAATCGCTGGTAAAGATCTGCATTTGATGCATGTTACAACACCCAGAGATATTCTTGTCTTTATTTTCAAATCTAATTCTAAAGGATGAAATAGGCGTGTTCTTATTGCATTCAAATGAATTGTAAAATTTGTTCTCCTATACAATATAATAAATTTTCTCAGCTTCTATGCATCTTTCGACTAAACCGTTAAAGGGCGTAGAATATGTCACCTCAGTAAAAAGAGCTGTAAATCTTCAGGAAATGAAAACGGTAGAACAATGCTCTACTAATAAGTAAAAATTGAGATTGCTCTTTAGGAGAATCCAAATAAATTCCTTCTTGAACAAATATCCACTAATAAGTTACCTGCGGCAAATAAAACCCGGAAGGTAATAAGGCCCACATTTAAAACTTCCTACTAAAATGAATCGCAGCAACCTCATACTTTATGCGCACTTGCATTAAGTCGAAACGGACGCCGTCGAGGGGCCAGTAGCAAACGGTACGGCTGCTTGGAGTTATAATATTCGCCTAGACAAAATCATAAGTTCCGTTGTTTAATTGCTATTTCCACATGTAGTAAATTGTTTAGTTTTAACGTTAGGTAATGTACCCCCCTATACATAAGAGATAAGAGCTCTTATCCTCTTAACTGAGCTGTCAAAGCCCATTAGCAGACATTGGTATTCTACGTAAAGAGTTAAGAGATGTCAGACGTCAGCTGATCTCTTAACTTTTGTGAAAAAAATTTTTAAGAGATTTGGTATTCTAGAAAACAAAAATAGCTGTCAAATATCTCTTAGCATACGAGCTCTTCACCGAGGTACGCTTAAATCTCTTATCGTGATAGTTGCAGAAATTGTTTTGTTTAAAATACCGAAATGTTGGATAAAAATGCTGTAAAGTAAGTACATAATTATATAATTCATATATTTTATATAAATATGTACAAGCTTGTGAAATATAAAATAATTATACAATTTGAGCCATGCACAGAGGATAGTTCTGAGCAATATGAGAGACGACTTGAATCACTTTGCTATTTCTGAGGCTGTCTAGGATTTCAGAATACTAAAATCTTTTGCCTTTAAAGTGATAGAAATGACATAGCCTTACAATAATCTCCATTACTCGACAATATTATCGGCACTTTAAAGTTTTGGTAATATTTATTTTTTTTGCTACAGGTTTATACGAAAATTTTGCTGTACGTAACGACGGCTGTGGAACTCTTTACTGTGAATTTGTCATGCAATTATTATTTATATCGATTATTGTAGCTTGACGCACACAATTATAGCTACGTGTGGGTTGGTCATATTGCCATCATCGCCTCGCCAAAAACATTACTTCTTCTTCTTCCTTCTTGAAAAGTAAACGTCTTTAATGGCTGGGCTAACTGAAAAATTCTCCAAACCCTTTTAACCTCTTAAAGTTAAAATTTCCCCACAAAAATTTATGTAGAATACTAATTCTGCTAAAATTTCTTACTTGCTGAATTTAAGAGGTTAAGAGATCTCTTAAAAGTCTCTTATGTAGAATGAGTAATTTTGTAAAATCTTGTCAGTCATAGGTCTAATAAGGCTCACTGAAGTAGACCGTGAGCCTTATTACCCTACCTTACCTAAATTCTAAATGAAACTAATGTTCCTATATAGGATTAAGATTGTGACATTATTTTGGTTCCAAAGAATGAAGACTGTTTGGATTTACGTTAAGAAATTTACAAATAAAGCTGTTGGGGCCTTATTATTCCCCTGTGGAGTAAAAAGGCCCATTTTTATTTTTATTCGAAATTATTAAAAAGAAGCGGATTTTGCTGATTTTTTTAGTTTCAGCAAATTTAAAGGGAATCATTCCTCTGATTAAGATTTTGAAAAGGATAATTTTTGCTTTGGGCCTTATTATTGTGGTTGTTTAATAAGGCCCTTGGAGAGAGAAAAACTTTTTTCAAATACCCACTTCTGTTATAGTTTTCCTATTTTTTTAGTTGTACAAATATATAAACTTAACGGAAAACTTGTTTTTGTAGTTCTATATCACCAAATACTTGATTTATTGCATTTTCAAATTAGGTGAGCCTTATTTGCCGCAGGTAACTTATACCAAAAGTTTAGAAAACAGTTTTTAATTTTTACGTGAAATAATAAATAAATAAATAAATAAAATTCATGTAGATGTATGAATTTTCTTTATTTATTTTTGAAGAAAATTACACCTCTTGTACAGACTAATGCTTACCTACTGTTTAAGTTGCAAATTTCTCTCAGCATCTGTTAACTGATGTAAATTATAAATTCTTTACCATATAAATACTTGTGAAATTTTTTGCCGGCGAGAACTATAATTAAAGCCTTCTTTCCCAACTTGTAACCAAATGTTACAAGTTGGCATATGGTGAAGAATCTACCGATACCCCCAAACCATGAATTTATTATGATCGTATAATTCCAATACCAATACATATTTTTTAATTAATCAGACTTTTCATTTCTAAAAGCCTTTTTTACAATTTACTGACGAAATGAATTTGGTGTCCTTACGCACTTAGTAGATAAATAAATAAACAAAGGAAGGTACCAAAATTTGTGAATTTTCTGATAAATAAAGTTTTGCACGACATGTTTTCCCAGACAAAGAAAACAAAGAAGATAAATAATTCAAACAATAAAAAAATGTATAAAATACACCGAGCTTTAGCTTTTTTACTTGTTAATTGATGTAGCACATTTGTATTACAACACTGTGCAAATAACGCTTGTAAGTGTCATTTTCTGTGTTAAAGATCAGTTTTTAAAAGAAAAAGTTAAAGCTATATGGCTGAAATATAATGAATGCGACACGCAATATTTTCGAATACTTGTTGCAACATTGGGGCAAAGCAAATGATGCGACGCGAGCAAATTTCTAAAATTGTCGTGTCGCAGTGCGACATTTGAGTTTAATAGTTCGTGTGTTGGTAAATTTCGCGTAGCTTTCTTTTAAATCTCGCATAACTGCGTATATAAGCTTTATATGCAACTATACTTGTTCTTAAAATATGTAAAAAAATTCCGCTAGACATCACAAAATGCAAGATTCAACTCAACTGTCTTGAAATGACAACGACAATGTCGCATTCATTGTACTACGTCTGCGACAAATAACGACGCCAAATGTCGTCGATAATTTCGTGTGTTGCATTCATTGTATTTCAGCCTATACTCATAATTTCATACCAGATAGGAATAAATTTGAAGTTCTTTGAGCGTTTCCACTTCAAAGGGGAATTTTGCTCAAAAATAATATAAGTGTCATATCTTTCCTGTACCAGAGCAAGGATAGATAGACACTTAGATTATATATCAAACAGGATAGGCTATAAGGAAGAAAAACTTAAGCACTTCTCTTTATATAGTAAAACCATGTCGATGTGCTCGTTTAGCCAGGGAAGTAGTGAAACTACGATATTTTCAGAGGAGGCCACATAATTTAGTGGTTGAAATTTTATTAAGTAATTTTAGAAATTTTTATAATTCTCTGTCACCGTGATTCGAATTAATTTTCAGAAAAAAAATTCAATTTGCGGTAAAAGCATATGGAAAAGTAGGTACATAAATATTAAATTTGCACCCTAGATAATTAGGTATATCAATAGGGATAGGTTATATTATGTTCTTTTGGTGATTTACTTAGACAAAAGTAATTAAAAGTACTTTACAGTTAGGAATTGTGAAAACTACAGTGAAATTTTGTTTTTCGTAGAGATTTTATATAAGCGTGACTTAGGAGTCGGCGTTCTTGTCATAGAAAATGTTTCAATAATAAATTATAGTATTTTAAATAAAATATGAATGAAACGAAATTCGATAGTAGAGATCCACCATCATCCGATATTATTCCAGAATTTTCTTAGTGCCCCCATTTATTTTGTGATAATATTTCTTGGCATTGCCTTTGTGTGGCTGAAATATTTTAAGATGAAGTAAACAAACAAACCGGCATTGGAAAATGTAAAATTTTTTTGAAATGGCTATTTATTTTTTTAACTGTTTCACTAATGTCTTATTTAAAATGCCATATTTTATTATTGAAGCTACTTTAATTACACTTTGTATAAAAAATCACTAAAAAAACACCATACTTGTTTCCATACAATCAGAAATGTTCAGAAATGTCGAATCGATGCGAAATAAGGCGAAGCCCTCTTAGGTATGGTATCATATCATACTTGTCTACATTACTCTATAATAAATTTTTCCGTGACAATAAAATTCTTAAACGGAATTTCATTTTATCAACATACTAAGCCTTAACTTGTAGCAAAGATTAATTTGAGTGTATCAATGATCTTTTGATGCAAATGATAGCATCACTAGAAGGGGAAAAGGGATGTTTAAATTCACTTTTTTTTGGGAATCGTAAAACCAAATAATATCACTAGCATGAAGGGTCCCAAGAATTTTGGTGCTTAGGGCTCGTGATAAACTCTTGAATTTGGTCCTCCTGATAAATACCAGTTAAATCAATTATACTGACATTTTTAATTTACCCAAATTCGTGGATAATGAATAGTGAATTGATGACAGTTTTCTTAAAATCTATACATATCCTAATCGTGTCGTGTCGGGTGCGTATAAATGAATTCCGCTTACTGAATAGTAATAGAAGTAAACAATTCTCGTTGCTTAGTTGGTCAGTCGATGTTGCTGCAAATTGGTTTCCCATTGATAATTCACTTTCTACTTAAGAAGCTAATTAAGTCCCTCTTATTTTATTCGGCAATTTAGGTATCAAAATATCCCATTGTTTTACATTTATTTCAAATGACGTTGAACGTAGCACAATATTTTTAATGGAAACTGTTTCCACATAGCAGCCATTGTTGTTGTTGCTTGTCTCAGCATATTATGTGCAATTGTTTCGTAATTTCTTGCTGCTTGCCATAAAGTAATCAGTGTAAGTTACATCTCGGTAAAATGTATGTACTATGCCTTCTCTGTATACCGTGGTCTTATTGACTCTCATACATACATACTAGTTGAATTTGAAAAATTGATTTGAAGCTTAAACACCCGCCATTGCAATAACAGCACATTTACAATAATGACTGTGTGATAAAGAATCATTAAATAATTAATCTATCTTCCATTCCGACACTACTTGTATTTAGAAAATTACAAAAACAATTATTTTCATAGATAATTGTAATGACTCACCGCTATCATACCGACTTCCTCTTAAAACCTATTCTTCGGAGCCTTACTTTTAATAGTAGCCGCTCCAACTGGCCGTTGTGTGTATAGAGGCATTCAGGATTCGAGGAAATTATCTTGCACTGACCCTGCAAAAGCCCATCTGTTATGTTGATCGTGTAAACTGTCAGCTAAAATTTTGATTAATTCTAACCACTGTCTATATTTCGAGAGACCCTGTATATATACTACTTTTGATGATGTGTCCAACAATACTGATTCACTTTTATAATAACATCACGGAATCATTCTCATACCGAGAGAACAACCCTCGTATGCACCATTCTATAGGTACACAAAAGCTTTCAGTGAGCTCAACATTCTCATAGACTCCCATGATAGTTTATTATAAAAATTTCCATTGAAGCGGTTATTTCATTGTCACAAGCCATAAAAGGTAAGACGCCGTCAACAAAATAAAGTTAAGTGAACTGCTTAGGTGCTACAATAAATTCTAAAGAGTGAGGCACCGTCTTCGTGCAATTAAATAATCAACTAGCCATTTCCAAAGTGTCCTTGGAAAAAAGGAAAGGAACTTGTATAAACACGTACCGTTGAAGAAGGCTGTTGTGTTGGTAATAGTAATTAGACCTACAACATCCCTCGCCGCTGTTGATTGGGGTTACTGGGAACAGTTCTCTAAATAGACTAACAGAATTAAGTATATCTCAAGGAGGTGAAAATAGCCAAGAAACGAGAGTTAGTAGGTATACGTGTTTCAATCATCAGACGGTTATCCTGCGTATGTTCAATTTATCTTTAAATACTGGAGTATTTATAGACTCATGGAAACCTCAATTAATAAGCCCATTTTTGAAAGTAGTACTAAACACAAGATTGAAAATTATAAATATCATTCCAAAGTTATTGAATAGCAATATAGCTGGAAAGATTACATTTTTATCTAAGAAGATCGTTTGCGCGTAAAGGAAAATCTATCATTTGCATTAATTCCATTGAGGAAGGGTGTCAGGTTGATTGTGTCTACACGGATTTTTCTAAAGCCTTTGGTCGGGTCTATATTCACACTTTCACTCAAATTTTCTAAAGTGGGTGGTATCTTATTTGACGAATCGTAAGCAAATAGTAAAAATTGAAAACTATTTATTTAGAATGACCAATGCATCCTCGGGTGTCCCACAAGGAAGTCACTGTGGTCCAATTTTCTTTATTCTATTTGTGAACGATGTAACTTTGAATTTTTCATTTGCTCATTGTCTTATTTATGCGGATGATTTGAAATTATTCTTCAAAGTTTTGTTGATAAACTAATAACTTGGTGCTCCACAAACAACATAAACTTAAATTCAGCCAAGTGCAAAGTTATGACCTTTTCTAGGTATGCTAACCAAAAACAAATTTTTTTTTTACTACCTTCTTTTTCTTCCCCGAGCAATCCCTGCTCATGGGTATTATTGTATTATTATAAAAGAAATTTTCGTAATATAAACAAAGGAAGAATAAAATATAAAAATTTAACTTAATTTAAGCAAAATCATCAATTATTTGTGAAAAAATTGGTTCACACTCAATTTTCACGCAAAATAACTTAAATTGACGCCACAACAAGTCCAAATAAATTCGGTGAGAGAAAAAAATGTGCTCCAGATTTTAGCTTTGCAACCTTTGTTAAAGCTTCCTTGCCGAAACGTCCTAAAAAATTATGTTTCGTGCTGTTAATGACTGAATTTCGACGAAATTTCGCAGATGCTGGAAAAATCACTTTTAATCCATTAAAATCTAAAAATGTAACAAAAACAATTGAAATCAGCCACACATTTATTTATTTTCATTCAATTCTAAATTTAGCCATGTCGTTGTCAGAAGGAACAGCTCAAGATATTACTTGGATCTAATTTTAAATCTTGCCCACTCTGGCGTTAAAATCTTCTTCCATTTGAGTAGAGGAAAGTATGATGCGTCCCTCTCTGCATCCACATTCTCGGTCATAGGTATAGGTAAAATTTGGGGTCAACAAACACAACCGAGTTAAATAGCATTTGAAAAATCTCTCAGATCCAATATATTTAGATAAATAATTTTTTGCGTTGTTGTCTTCTTTTTTAAGACGATATGTATGATCAATGGCAATTTCCGAATCACCGATCAGTTGTACCAAGTCGAATTATTTATGAGGCCAACGACATCCAAAAATGCTAAGCATTTGAGATAAGGAACAATAACAAACGCATGGTTTTTTGCAATGTTGCCAGATATTTGTGGATACCCATGCGGTGCCTTCATAAAGAGCAAATTAGTAAAAATATAAGGGAAAAATTACAGGTGAATAAGCACCGGTGCACTTTTCTCGCGTGGCTGCAATTGGGAAATTAAATTAACGGAAGGTAGTTGGAATCACCGCACGCTTAAAGTTAAGTTGAAGAGTAAACCGGAGAGACATGGCTAGGAGTACGGAAGTTGCAAATAGATAATTGCTTAAACAGCAGCAAGCTGTATTTCTTGTCGCAGCAACGTCGATAACAGTAGATGTAAAGAAAAATAATGACACACTATATAACTAACGGGTTTTCAGGTATTCAAAATAGTCAATAGCTATTTTATAAATTGATTCAAACATTTTTAACTACTCTTTGGCGCACTACAAGTACCTTCAATTTATCGTGCCCCCATGAAGGACTTACGCAATTATATTACCATTATCAAATTAAATTTTTAGCTGACAAATTTACCGTATTCTTTGTCGTCTTCTTCTTCTTCTTCTTCTTCTTCTTCTTCTTCTTCTTCTTCTTCCAAAAGACAAATAGTACAACTATTCGTCAACATATAACATAAATAGACGCCACTTGGCCAGCCTTAGTATTAACTGTATTGCCGGCCACTTATATGAACTGGCTCTCCCGCGAAGACAAACAGATGCGGGTGAAGCGCAGAATTGGATATTTTTAATGTAGATATATGTAGTTGTTTTATGTTGTATGATGTTGCTTGTATTGTAATTATTTGGGCCGACGGACAACAAGTATGTTTCATGGTAATGAAACTACCGTTAACCGACGCCACGCTCCATTCACAGTTAGAGTTGAAATCAACTCAAGAGTAATCATTGATTTTAATTTATATAAACGAGCACAAAACACTGAGCACCACAATGTATCCGAGAGACTGCAAGTCCAATGATGCATGGAGAGCATCACTAGCTAAAAAGGAGTCTCAAGGAAAAACCCTACTCTGGTCCAATAGTCTAAGCGAGCGGATTAGATTGAACATCCGACCGCGATGAAGAACAAATTGGAACTCCGTATTCTTTGTCGTATATTCTGACATTTATAAATGCAAATTCACATTTGATGAAAATGATAAATCAAAATGCCGAAAGATTAGAATGACAGCCAGATATGGCAACAGCTCGAATAAACATGTCAGCGAGGTTTCCCTCAACGCTGGAACAGAACGCAACACAGAGCTTACGCAGTATTCCGTAGCTAACTGTCAAAAAACGCACAAACGATGGCACAAGAACTAGATGTCGCATGCAGTACCAGTAAAGGTTACAAAATTTATATGGCTGGGTGGTCCATTACGGAATGGACCGCAACATTTTAAATGATGTAGGTATACGTAGATTGATTCATATTTTTTCGTATCACCAAATCTATACAAAACTGCTATTAAAACAAAAATTTGCTTTCGGCACGCTCTAAAACATGCTATAGTCCATTCCAGAATGCACTATCCATTTCACAATCTGTATACTGTGCTCTAGTATGCCATGCGATATCTAGTTCTTGTGACAATCTATGCCAGACCAGATTGAAATTGCCGTGACTACGTTAACTGATAATTCAATGCAATTAACATATTTTCAGTGTTGTGCTTGTGAAGTTTTATTATGTTGCTAAAAATTGTACGAATAATAAGATTAACATTTGAAATATCCTGCACCTCATTAATTAATTTTACACTACAAATTGCATTCAAAACAAACGATTTCTTCAGCTGTCAAAGATTTTCTGGGTACGTTGTATTCTGTTCCAGCCATCAACTATGCAAATGTAACATGAACTCGACTCACTCGTTTATTTGCTCCATTGACTGCTGTTTCGACGTAACCTGAATAGCCAATTCTGTGATATTCAAGAATTGATACCTCTCCACTCAGGGCCCGCCCTTTGGCGGTGGAATTTTGTGCATTTTTCGCCAAGATTTTGCTTGTGGCCTCTGTGAGATTCCGAAACCTAGCAACTTTGAACTTATATGCATATTACTCTGATTTCCACACAAAAAGATAACATCACTCTAGATTGACTATGGCATTACCGAAATCGGACAGAACTGCATTAAGAGCTTACAAAATTTTACGCTCATAAATTAGAAAAAAAATAGGAAATACAAAAATATACTTAAAAACAAATCACTCTCTCGCGAAAAGAGTCAAATAACAGTTATAACTGGTTTGGTGCTTACCACAGTTGATGATTTGTTAAAAGTCTGTATGGGAAATTAATGAACTTCTTCGCGTATCTTAGTCCAGGAAGACTCCATTGTAGATGGTAAGACTTTTCTGTTTTATAAATTATTTCTCCTACAAGGTGCCTTCTTATAAGGCTGCAAAATAATTCGGGTCCGGTAAATGTAGAGTCTACTCCCAGCCAAGTAGTCAGCAGTATCATTACATTGATGCTCTTGTGTCCTGGTACCCATCTAAGGATTACTCTATTATCCCATACCAGCTTTGAAAAAAGGGTATTACAATATAATGCCATTATCGCAGGTTAGCTATCGGAGTTTTTATAAATGTTTGCTGTCCGATAGCTTCTTTGTAGATTGATTCTAATGCACGTTTCTATGGCATAGATTTCTACTCAAAAAACAGTTGGGCATTGGCGTAACTAGGTAAGGTCCAGCGTGGGCCCGGGCCTCCCGGGGAAATTATGAAAATTCCCAAAAAACATTGGTCAATTCGTACAATCTTAGGCCCAATTAAATTGAATACGTTCGGATCGGAATCGAAATGGCTTTAATGAGTTCTTTTGTTCAAGAAAACCTATTGAAATCTTTTTAAAAATTTTAAAAACTATTCTCAGTTTGATCTGATTCCACTGAATGTTGACAAAGGCGTGATCTATAGGATAAATCATGCAGAACTATTTTGACAATTTAGGCGGAAATTTTAATTGATAACCTTTGATATCAATGAAATTTTGAAAATTTCGTAAAACTTTGTTTAATTTCCGGAAAAAAGGCTTTTTTAAGCTTTTCGATTCTAATCTTTATAAGGAAGAAATATACTGCCACAATTCAAAAATTCAATAGTACCTATTCTTATTACATTACATTATAGAATAAAACTATATTAGCACTCTAGACAATAACTAGGAACTTCGGGAAACCGAGAAATTTACAGAAAAACATTAAATTTGTCTAGAACTTACTCGAGTCTCGAAAAGGAGAAGGCAGCCGGAGAGAGCAAAAGACTTTCTGATGGAGTCCACTCTAGATTAAAGTAATTGAGTAGACTTTGAATCATACAAGGCCGGCCGAATATTGGATGGACAAATTTATCACTAACTTCAAAAATAGGTTTGAAAATCTACCTTTGGCACAGTCAGTTAATTCATTTATAATTTTGGTACTTAAGTATTTGTACCAGTACCAGAACCTGAACTTAAAATTTTGTAAAGTATACAAGTCCCGGTACTGGTACTCAAAAAATTTTCAAGTACTGGTACTTAGCGCACTTACTACAAATAACGCCACAACGCGAAGTACTTCAGCTCTTGTAAATTATTCAAATACGCCTTCTAATAATAGAGGTTATGTGTATCTCGACAGTGCCTCAAGAAATCTTACCGCCTTCAGTAAAATAGAAAGAAAGTTAGCGCAATATATGAGTAACGGTAGGACAGAAATTAATCTGATATCGTTTATTGAGAAGTTCGGCAATCAAGTGGAACACCCCGCCTCTTTCTCAGCACCTGTGGAGTGTTGATTTTCATTTGCAGCTCTTGTAAATGCTACCCAAAAGCAATCATAATCTTACTGACATTTGTTTTGCTAATGGTAAACTCAAATACTAAACAACTTCCAAAATTATAAATTAAAACAGCGAAAGCTTATGCGATTCTGTTTCATTTCTAATGTTCTTGCAACATATTTTATGATATTTCGTAAATGGAACCTTATTTAGCTGGCTACAGATTTTTCAAATTTCTGATTTGCGTTTTCGAAAGCTCTTGAGCCTTATAAGTACCAGTACCTGGACTTATATTTAAAAAGTTTTAAGTACTAGTACCGGAACTTGTACTTGTACTTAAATGATTTGAAGTATGTCACTATAATATCAGTTTCGTGTATAAAACTTGAGGATTTTGATTTATTTTCCCTATTACGTGAGAGAAAGAAAGGAGGGGATATCGAAAACAAACGACACCACTTTCTTTTAAAATCGTGCAAATTTTATTTTATTTTTCAAATAAACACTACTTCGATTTCCTATGATTTAAGAAAAATTTAAAACGCGTTGGATGTTTGGAGCGGACTGTAGGGAATAGATGAGTGTCGCTTGGGTTCATTGGGATTAAATAAAAGAATGCACTTTCACGCAATTCGCCAATTACATTATGTTACATTATGTACTAATTTATTTACACAATTATTTGAATGTCCGACTAAAACTATTTCGTAAATACTCCTCGCCGTTGGTCTCGATAAGCAATAACTATCGCCCGATCGCCGAATATTGACTGACTAGTTATCCAAAAATGGATTGAATGCTGATGACTTATACTAAGTGATAAGCGATGTACCATGCTTTGCTCTCTCCTAGGTGATCAATAACATTCAACGAGAATTATAATATAGGATGGGAGACAATAGAAAACCGCTCGTTGCTCCTCTGACATCGGAACCTCGACAAAGACTGCCATATCTTCAAGGCTTTTCTTATAAAAATCAAAATTATTTTAAGAAGTTTTAAGAATTTAGATTATGTTTCTTGTGGGCTCTGTAACTTATAGACTCTCTATACTCTCTATAACTTTAGAAACTTTAATCTATGCAATTTCATTGGCCCTAGGCATTATATCAACATGCTGTCTTGTAAGTGCTCAGAGCAATGCATAAAAAAGTCAGACAATAGCTGGGAATTCTCATGAGATGGTATACTTCGCAATTAAAATGTTTGTTAAAACCTATATACGAAAGTTGGGGACCCACCCCGGAAAAAAGTTACGTCAGTTGGGAATGATCCCAGGGCCATGTGTAACTTAATCTGGACCCATAGACTACACACCCATCATAATTTGTTTCTTAAACCCGTCTGTGTATCAAACGAGTGGTCTGCGAGTGAATTGCAGTTCAATGTTTTTCCAAGTTTAGCGGTCTTCTAGAGTACTTGATCAAACGGAAGAATCTTATTACATTCGATTTCTGAAACAATCGTTCGACGATTTAGTCGCGTACTTTGGGTACACATGTGTGAAGGAAAAAAGCTACGGACGTTGGAAAGCATCAACAAGTATATATTATCGTTTTTTAAAAAAAATGTTGACCCATACCATTTTCCGATTCTCTACCTAGTCAAGATACTGTGCCCGTTCATCTTATTAATAAATTTAGCTAAAAATATTCATTCCATCATGTCCGTGGAAAAAATAATTATATAAAATTTGTGCTCTTTGAGGGATCTTTCCGTAAAATTTTCCCCCATTTTATTATTAAGGATTATAAGATGAAAATCAACTATTTTCAAGGCAACGATTCGGTAGATATGGTGTAGAGGTAGATAAGTTTCTTTTAGGATGGGTATCATTTAAGAAGAAGTTTTAAGTTTCTATAAGTAGGTATATTCTATTCACTTATGGATTTTACTCCCGTTACACGCAAAAGCTCGCTTAAAGACTCCTATTCAATTACTCTAACTTAACAAAAACTTTTCTATGTTCTAGTTTTAATTATTTGTCAATTTTACTCCGCATATACTTAACTCTCACTCATCCCGATATACTTTTTTCATCTCTACTCAACCACTCGCATTCAACAGCTCGCCTTCAGTTCTTCCAAAGCCTTTCTTCATGCTCACACTGACCTACTTTCTTGTGTTGCCTTATATTCTAGGATCAGTGAAATTAGTGCAATTTTATAAATTTGAACTTGATAAGTTATTGCGATAGTAAACAATCGATACCGTACAGGTCGATACCATACCCTACAGAATTCAATTACCTCCCAATTATTTTACTGGGTTACATTACGCAGAAGAATCCTACCCTGATTCCAAAAAAGCTCATTTTTATTAAAAATACAAAGTGTAAACAACTAAAATTGAATTATTACTTTTAAAACAAACAAAAAATTAATTCCTAATTTCCATATTCCGAGGGCATTTCTTTGGATTAGGGCATGCTTTTGTACCAAAATATCTCAACTATGCATTGGCTTATCACCTAAAACTACAAATCCAAGCAAAGAATCCGACTTTTTCTTGTTTTTGTGACAATGAAATATTGAAAGTGATTCATATCATAACAAAAACAAAGGTACGATGTCACGTGCGAATTTATTACCAAATTTACGCGTGTTCTACCCCGTCTATCGCGCCGCGCGAAGAACTACCGCAGTTTCACGTTTATACATACATATTTATGCTAATTTTATGAGCAAAACAAACGAAATGACACGGCCAACACAATCGCAAAATGCTCTTCGCTGGCTGGGCCATCAACGCCACGCCACGCCAACCAATTAACCAAACAATCTCCAAAGCGTCAATCTCAAGACCGACCATTTCAAAAGCCACGCTCACGACTTATGGATAGGGGGAAAAAACGATATTCTCTTCTCAGCTGATGTTATTAACAATTTATTAACTCTGTAACTATTTTGTGTTTTTTTTTTTTTAATAAATTTCATGTCGTTTGCCAAATTTATATGAATCAGTCAGTGGCTGCTTGTGCTCGAATTTTTCCGAGTTTTTTTTTTTTATTTTGAAAATGTATTTCACCAGAAAACACACACATTAGTTATAAATAATTCCGTCAAGAAATAAAAGCGCGCGATGATCTCCAAGTATAGACCTTTGGAAATTTGCCAGATTGCTGGGGTGCGCAAATTAACATGCGCGAAGTATTTAAAAATGTTTTTGTTTTTTTTTTGGTTTTCGCATTGCTCTCGTGATACGAGATTGCGATTGAGAGAGAGAGAATGAGCCGAACCTATCTCTCACCGCAAGTACGCGACACTATTCGACTCGACGTGTTTGTGGAAAAGTTTTCGTTTTCAAAATTTAAAGGAAAATAATATTATTCTCCCTTGGCACATCATTTGTATACGCGGAAATATTGCACTTTGTCTGCTGCAGCGATTAACACCGCTGACGTAAATATGTGAAGCTCAGACTTTGCAAGTAAACATTCTGAAGAGATTAAAACTTGACACTTAATTCTAATTATTAAGTTGAGCTAAAGAGATATCATTGTCTCAGAATGATGACGTAGACGAATCAAAAATTGGCGTAATTAGTTTTAATAGGTATTTCTGTATGATCAAATGGATGGCCAACTGGCCCTTTGTATTTATGGGACGTTCATCTTTCTTTAATGATGTACAACATATTGAAGAGTCTTTTTCAGTGAATTCTCAAATTTAATAAAGTTTATAAAAGTGTCCTTTTACGGGAATTATAAATTTCAAACATCACTTGATTGATTTAATTTTAAATTAATTTAAGTCAGAGGCTACGAATAAAGAGCTAAAGAAGGGAACTAAGTAAAATTTATTGAAAGATCTTACAAATATCATAGCAATCAAAAATGTGGCAATAGGCTAAGATTTTAAAGAAAATAATTTAGCAAATCTTATTGATTCCCGACTTTTTTTTAATGATTTACCACTGGAAAATAAAGCAACGTAGTCACCACGCAAACAGATGACGCAGGAGTAAGTTGTATGAAAATTGGCAATACCATGAAATGAGCGTAATGAACGGAGCAATCTACTATTATGCAGAAGTTGCCCATTTTTTAAAGCAGTTACAGCACGTTGACGCGCCTCCCATCCCCTACATTCCCACTATTCACCTTCTCTCACTTACCCTTTACATTTCCCAACAATAGTGAATGATGTTTTCAATGTCCAATTGTACTATTATTTGTTATTCAATTCCAACATCTGAGATCGTTACAAATTACCTTGTAAAGGGTTTTAATAATCTGGAAAAAAAATCCACATTTCTAAATTTCTACCTGAGCAAGAGCATTTATTTGACGGTGATGAAAATCATTCCTTTCTATTTTTTCTGAAACATTTCCCTTTTACCCTACTTACATCACATTTTATGAGGGGGGATATAACTTGCGAAATGGCAGGAATGCTTCTGAACAACAAAAACTTAAAAACCCCATTGTTCTACCCCGATCTCCCTTAACATCAAACATGACCAAAAAATGCCCCCTATCCCTCTTCAGGTTGAGCCTTCACAGTATACGTACAAGAACTAAATTTTTATATGATAAATTATATGTACTATTTTTATAAAACGGAGTGTACAAAATTTCAGCTATCTGTTGACGCGCTTTCGAGCTATCATTAGGACAGACAGACGGACGGACGGACAGACGGATGCACGGACAGACGGACGGACATGCAAAAACCGAAATAATATTTAATTTTATCCATTTTTCTCTAACAGCAATATTTCTATGCATTACAAACGGACTAACCAACTTAATATACCCTATCTATCATCTAGCAGTGGTTCCCACACTTTTTTGGCCTAAATACCGCCCCTTTTTCAGAAAAAAAAATTAATCGGCGAACCTTGGAAATCTATATTCTTTAAGTGAACAAAAAGAAAGATATATGTAGGTATATACATATGTATATGTATATGTTCCACCTTCGTTTTTAAATATAGTAAAGAAAGATGTTGTAAATAACACACTTTGAAGCTTGAAATAATAAAATTATATATTCAAATCACAGAAAATTAATGTAACGAAGGATAATATGAAAATAAAAATTACAAATAGCATTACAAATAATCCTAATGAAAAGGATGAAGCTGGTGCGCTGCAATCAATCCTCAGCTCTATTTTTGTCAGCAGCAATCTTAAATCGCGCCGCGATTAGCTATTTGGAGTCGATTTCTTTTTGTTTTAATAAGTTTGTTATCGCACTAAACCCACGTTCCCCTAAATACTATGAAGGAAATGCAATTATAAACTTTTGTATTAGCCCATAATCCAGGACAAGCGGTAGGAATCTGCTTTTGCAGAATTTATATTTCAATTTTTTGTTACTTCTTTTTATTTAACGCCCCCCTGGCTCGATCCAGCCCCCCAGGGGGCAGTATCGCCCACTTTGGGAATCAGATAAATAATTATAGAAAGGGAAAGGGTTAAATAAGTTTTGTATAATATTTGTTAGATCGCGTTGTATGATCACGTCTTGGTACATATGAATGACATTTTATTATATCCTAGATTCATGTATTGAAAAAATTTAATAAAGAAAATACCATTAATGGCAAAATTTTTAAATTAATTTTTAAATTTATAATTTTATAATTTTTTAACTTTTTAAATATTTGAGCGCTCTCCTAGTGCCCCATTTGCTTGTGATCATATTTCTTTTCATAGGTCAAGTAAAAAAAACAATGACAAGTGAAGAAACAAACCTAGCATTGTAAAATACTAAATTTTCTTGCCACTGTCGAAAAAGCAATACAGCGGGGGATATAATTATAACGATTTTATTTGAATAAACAAAAATTCTATAGCCAATTTAATTACACGTTTTAATATAACATGTGTTAGAGTTAATTAAATAGTTGAATTACCTAGCCTACAATGCGAGTTGCATCAAGATGTCGACTGCTGCGATTGCATTTAGAGTTGCCCGAGGATAAGTGATTTTAAACAGCCACGGCTATTTTTTTTTATATTATTTCACTCTTATTTTATTTAAAACATTATGACTTATTATTGAAGCAATTAAACTTGCCTGAAAAATGATTTCCGCCGAGTACATTTCCACCTGTTTCTACAACACAGCACAGTGCACTTTATCACTATAAAATCAAGACTCTGGAGTCTCGATTATACACAATCACTTACACAAAACAAAATGTCACTATAGGTATTTTTTCACTATTACTAAAATTTAGACATTCCTCAAATATAAATCACTTTTAATTACAATTTTGCACAAACAGAACACTGGAATTAATTTCGAAGTAGGTATGTAAAAATGCTCAGAAATATCGAACAGTCAGAGAATAAGTAAAATTGCCATTTCCCCTCCGCATCGACAAAAAAAAATACTTATCAGACCTCAAAGAATCAAACGTACACGAATTTTACACAGCATTTTTTATCCTTTTTGCTATAAAATCTAACGAATCAGCGCTTAACAAGTAAAGTTCAATCGAATTGGAATTACATGAGGTTTCATTCAACTTCAACAAATTCTTTAAATTAACTTAGATAAAACCTTTTCCACGAGCAACTACCTACAAAGTTTTAAAAACACATCAACAAGAACGGCGTTAAGTGAAGATAATAAATAGCTTTTTAACTATCCAAAAAATGTCGGTTCTTTAGAAGGATTTACTATTACATAAATAAAGATCAAAAGCAAGCAACATGTGATGTCCGATTATAGAAACTACCAGATTTATTTATTTTCTGAACTCTGACTGAGGAATTTCTGAAAAATTTACTGCTAGAGGAGTAATCTCGTAATACTCGTTTGGACCTAAGCAATCAACGGACAGATAACTCGGCCATACTTGTTATGTATCATGGGCTCAAGCCGCATTCATTTTCGAAATTATCGAGACGCGCCACGACACTAGTGCCAAAATTTCTGGTAGCCAGATATCAAGGTATATAGAAGAAACAAGGTATGCCCATTAAAATTCTGACATATCACAGCTGATCAAACAGCTGATAGTCTGTGACGTACTTCAGTGAATGAATAAAAAAGAAAAAGGAAATCTGACAGTGGCAGTACAAGCGCAAAGAATTGTGACACATTACAGCTGATGCCCTGTGACGTACTTCAGTGAATGAAGAAAAAAGGGAAAGTGTTTTAACAAAAATGGCGGAACGTGGTTCGAGTCGGGAATACCTTGTCTTCTATATACCTTGGCCAGATATGATATATAAGCGATAAAACAACGACAAATTTTTGTCGTCGACAAAATTATGTGACAAATATGATTTGAAACTGTGGTCAGTGGCGACATGTTATAACTTCGCATCGAAAGCGATCATCGAAGCGAAGATTTCGCTCTGGCGGTATGTTATAAGGTTTTCGTTCGACAGGCGATTTTGCTTGTTTCGAAATTATTTCCGAATTTTCCCGCTATCACAAATGACATTTATGGATTCTTTTTCTTTTTAAATTTTAATAATAATAAAATTGGAATTTATGAATTTTTCAAGCGCAGTGGCTTTATTTGTGGAGGATAATGAAAATGACGAAGAAATAATTAATTACTGGGACAAAAGAAAATTTTTGAGGTAGCGGTATTATGTTACAAAATGTACTGCCAATTGATTTTTGAATTGAAGAAATATTCTTACAAGTTTTATAACTTCAAGTTTGAAGAATCTATATATTTAATATATAAAATCATTTATATTAAATAAATTTAAAAAAATGTAACTTTTAAATCTAATTTCTTAAATTTTACTCAAATTTTTTAATCTTCGCTTGCATATCACTCTCAGAAAAACTCAGTGATATTCTATCGAAATTATCGCCTGTCAAAAGTGTTACAACATACCGACTAACAATAAATTGTCGAACGTCGAATCTTTCGAAATTATAACATCTTGCCCCAGGGTTGACACACATTATCACATAAACCATATTTAATATTGTCTATTGTCACAGTAATGTTAATAAATTCTGTGACATTTTATTCACTTATATTTATGACATTTCAATGTCGGTATTTTGTCAAACTGCAATAATAGTAATTGAAGCTGTAAAAATAATACAGGATGTTTTGAAATTCCTTTATTTATTTATGAACATTTTAAAATATATTCAAGTACAGCGTCCCCAGCAATCTTTATTGCGGATGATGTTATGATATCTGAAAACAAGTAAAAATAAAAAACTACATAATTATAAGAGGAATTAATAATATCAATTTACCTATATCATTGCCAGAGTAATGTATTTTCTTCTAAAAGAAGATGTCAAACAGACCGCCAATAATACAACGGGCAGCGTATTCAATATTTTAACCTTCGATAATCTTAACACATAATCGAATGTTATTCTAGCAAAATTAGTCATCATACAAAAATTTTGTCACACCTAATTCGCAGTTTCTTGTGAAATATTTGTCAATAAAAAATTGTGTGAAATCACAATCTAAATGCCAAACTTTTGTGTGACATTTTGTTTTCACAATTATTTCTACTTTTTTGACAAATTTTCTGACATTATTTTGTGATGACATTACTTGGCTAATGCGAAAAATAGCAAAGACAAGCATCGTATGTGTCGCGACACTAGCGCCATGAGTTGCTGGACTCCCCCGTTAGAGCGCTCTCATTCGGCGAAAAAAATCATTTTTGGGACTTAAGCCAATCCTCATAATTTCAGTTCCACGATCCAAATTTCGATGACAGCTGACAGTTCGATTTATATTACTGGAAAATTTACTTCCAAGGGAAAGCAAAGCAAACAAGCAAATTGAGTAGTTGTCGCTGCTGTCGTAGTCTATGCGGGAAAAATTTGATGTTCGGTGTACTTTGCTTTTTGATCTAGTTTAGTGAAGAGTGAAGGCGACATTTCCGCAAGCTCGAGTGTTGCTGAAGTATTTCTATTTATTGCGGTTGCTAAACATACCAATTAGCTATTTATCGCAAATCCTGTGAATTAGTTTCTACTTACTGCCGTATGTTGTGTTCAATTTAGATAGAAAGAAGGCACTCCCACGGTGGTGTTTGTTTGTCAGTAAAGTGAAGTGGCCAAGCCCATTCAATTTTTTATCGTGTAAGCAAATTGAATAGTGCAATAACTTTGTGTTGTATTGTAAGCTGAAAACATAACTCTTGTTATATCGAGAAAAAGGCTATAAAGTTATTTGTGCCAAAATGGAGGTGAGTGCTCCTTTCCTTCCAATTAGGTAATATTAATAACTTTACGCTTTGTCCCCTCCAATAACTGCAATTAACAAGACTCAATTAGTAAAGTTCCTGCTAAAAACACTTGATACTCGTTCTCAACTCGACCTCGAATAATGTTTGCTTCATGAATTCTGGAGGGATTACGTCAGTTCTTTTTATTACAAAACATATTCATCTTTTTGAAAGGAAAATTAAGTTCTGTCGTTTTGTTCTGTGCCTTGATGTACCTACGGGTTTACTGGTGAGGTTGGTCTGCAATATACAAAGGCTATTGACATGCTATCGATTATGTCATTGCGTTAGACAAATGCGGGAAATCCTCATTAAATTAAAAAAAATCAATATTTATCTGTCTCCCATGAATGGATTAGCCTTGGGCATGGTAGACAGAAACTTATTGCTGTAACTGTATGATGAACAATTCGTGGCCTTTGATAAATTTGCTACCAACACAAACTGCCTTTGTTAACGCTGTAAATCGAAAATCGTGCAATTTTTGTAGGTACTGCCTGAAATGAAATCAAAAGTGCGTCTGCCTGCTTCAATATAAATTTTTTTTTGTCTTATTTTATAAAATGTAGAAATCGAATATGCCTTAGATCACATCCGCTTCGGGGAGCTTTTTGTTGTTATTCTTTTTTACAAAAACTAATTGATTAATTGGTAATGTATCTATGAATAATTCTTGAAACATGTTTACTTACTTATACTGGGCAAAAGGAGACCTTGTTAAGGGTCAATACTGAAATGAATAAACAGGTTGACGCATTGGAAATTATTTTGAAAACCATGTCACCCGGTCACTGTACCAATCCACTAAATCTCGTTTTTGTAACCAAACTTCTTATTTATCACAATATTTGCTTAAATCCATAACAACACATAGAAAACGCATTTAATAATGTTTATAGGTATTTAGTTTCAGTTTAGTAGTAAAATATGTTCAGTATCAGCTCTTTTGGGGATAACTGCCTTTATTATTTTCTTTTATTTTTGGAATAAATGTGTCGCGCCTTCGCAGCTTTACTGTGGAGAAATAATTTTCTACTCATTTAAATAAAAATAAATAAAGCAAATAAACTTAAAAAATCAGGTAAAGATTTAGTAAAAATTATTTCTTTTAATGTTTTTTTTGTAAGGTCGTAAAAAGTTGTTACTCCTCTTCTGCGTGAGAGTTTTTAGTTGGCTCATTTCTCGGTTGTTGCAGCTTATACTAGGCGTTGCCTTCCTACTACTTTAGTAGTAATTCTGCTACTTTTTCTGTTAAAAACAATTTACTACCGTAATTTTCTAATTTATTACCTTTTAAAATATGACGATCTATGTCTCAATATTGGACAATGACCCAAACCAATACTAGTATCCTCTGTATAAAATGTATAGCGATTGCGAAATGCTTCCTTGTTATAATGGCAGATGGCTCCACTTGTACCAATTTGACCGGTTTTCAAGGGATAAGCCGTAAGAGCATATAGGATATATATACACTGATGGTCAAAATAATAAATACACCCATGTGTTTGCTGGAAAACATCTGTTTTTTCAGCTTTCAATTCCTTGCAGGTTTAGCCAGTCTATTAAAACGATACGAAATGTGTAGAACATATTAATAGCAACAAAAGCATCTTACCTGTTAAGGGTTTTTAATATATTCCGATTTAGAATCATTATACTAATTATAGAGGTGTTCTCAATAGGATTACAGTCCCGTGACTGCGCCAGCCAATCGAGAGCCGAAATTTTTTTGCGCCACAACAAATCCTTCACTATTTTTGCAGATTGCTTTGGATCATTATCTGTTGAAATGTCCATTGAGGCGTCATGTCTTGCTCTGCAAATGGCAGGATTATGTCCTTTAGTATGTCCAAAAAACTACCTTTGATCATAATCCAGTCAATTAACTGAATTGGGCCTACACCATACCAAGAAAATGTTGCCCACACCATTACGCTACCTCCACGCTTAACGGTTTTTGGTATATTGTGGATCAAATGGTTTGTTGGGAGGAAGCCTAACATATTCTTTTCCGTCCGATCCAAAGATGTTGAATTTACACTCGCCATTCCAGAGAATATGTCCGTATATATTTTTACTTAGGAGAGACAGTTTTCTTGGTAAGCGGGTTGGTAAGTCTGCGTCCAATATTCTTCTACGAATCGTTCTAGCACTCACGCTAGTACTTGTTTCTCGCAAAATCATGTTCATGACCGAAAACGCAAAAGGGTTCTTTTTAGAGAAGGGCACAATTTTTCGATCCAATGATGGAGTGGTCGTCCGTGGCCGGCTGTGATTTTCTTTATCGTTTTTCTCTTTCATGGTATTCTGGACCATTCCCACAGAGTAGTGAGAAATTTGTGCAATTAGTCGTTGAATTTCGATCCTCTTTTCTGGGGAACAGTGCTTATTTCGGCCCATGTTTGAACTAGAGAAATATTGACGATATTAGATAATTTGAACTTATTAGAAAAGTTTTCACTAAATTTAATGGGAAGAAAATAAATTTGGAAAAAAATAAATTAAAAAGTGGGCCGAAAATACTTATTTAAAAACACTGTATTTATTATTTTGTGCAATGTGAAAGTGGTCCTTGACTATCAAATTTAACTTGACATGTATGCGAAAACCATATGAACAGGCTCGCTACTTACAAAACTGTCTTCCCAATCTAACGGTTCATCGCATTGCCAGCTGAAAAAATGATGTTTTACAAGAAACTTGGTGTAATTATTAATTTGACCACCGGTGTATATAGAATATAAAATCGACAATGTCTCGATCGACCCGAAAATTTTTTCTTAGAATTTTTATGCAATGGTCGAGGCCGACAGCAATGTCTCGCCCCAATATAAAATCCTCGATCTCGACCTGATGCCATAAACTTTTTCTTAGAAATTTACTGACAATTTTTTTTTTAGAATTTTATGCGTAGTAAGTATGTTATCTGAAAATATACTGCAGTCGGCCACCAGACTGAATAAAATTTCTTAGAAGAAATGAATGCTTGTTGCCCCCGTAATATAAGCCATGAACAAAGTATGAAAAAGAGAATAGCGGGACGATTAGCAGGCGAACATCACAGTCTTCTTGCCTTGTCTTACTGCAGGAGTTTTTCATATAAAAGTAGCTTGTATTTTATTCAAACGCTATAATATCCATGAATTTGTTCTATAGATCCTATTTTTTTATACCATTAGAAAGGAAACATATTTGGCTGCAATTTGTTTTAACTTCATCTTTCTGTGGAAGCGATAGTTTTAGGCTTTAGGACCTGTTTAACATGAAATCTCAGTTCTTCCTCCATGAAGAGTGTAAGTGTGAAAGTGAGCTCTTACTGCATGGCTGTAGCCGCCCCGTTAAGGCCTTTTAATGTGTCGGTGTCATCGCCGAATTCATAGCTTGTATCTTCCGGGGGTTACGTTATTGCTCATCTACGCTCCATAAAAATTGTTAGTGGCATAAACACTCTATGTCAGCCTCCAATAATACAACCTTCGTTTCGCAGTCACTGTATGATTTATAAACAAGGCCACTGACTTATAACAGCTGTGTTTTTTTGTGTCCGCAGAACAGGGTAGAGCAAAAGATACACAAAAGAACGCCTAATACATTTGCATAGAAGATTTATAAATGAAGCTAACAGTACAAATAGTTCGCTTCAATCGACAGAACAATTTGTTCTCTCCAGTATATGGGAGTTCTAGAATAAGGTACACAAAAGAACACAGCTAAGCTATAGGAAAGAATGGCATTACAGTTTTCTCTTTCGCCCTAGGGCAGAGTTGGAGCTACCAACACAAAATACTGCTTACTGAACGTTTTCTTATGCCATTTGATGTTTTCATGTTGGCTGCGGATGCAATCATCGCAAAAAGTATAAGGTAAAGATAGTGTTTACAAAGGTATATAGAATACAAGCTATTCCCATTGCGAACCAAGTTCCCCTATTAGGTGACGTAATATTGTGAAATGTATAGGAACGTACGGTACAGAGAACACGATACTCTCTCCTCTCTGTCTTTCTTATAAAAATGTATATACATTAGTCACAGAAATACGTCACAGGCTATCAGCTGCAATGTGTCAAAATTTTAATGGGAATACTTGTCTTCTATATACCTTGGTGTTTACCATGCTCCGTCTCTCTTGCCCATACGCAGGATTCGGGTAAAAATAACTTGAAAATTAAAGTCGGAATGCCTTTAATTCCTTATAAGCGATTAAAATATCACTTGGACACAAGAAAATGTATTTTCGGTTGTAAAATTTCATCTGATTGGTTGAGTTTTACATGTTTTTTTTTGTAGTAAACGTTTTAAAGGGTGCTCTGACGGTGATATTTGTGCCACATGAAATAGCAAATCGCTCAGTCCATTGTTATAAGTCAGTTCATATGGCTAATATCAAATTTGATAAAAGATGTCACCAGAAATAAGTTGGAGATAACCACAGCCGAGTGTATAATGGGATTGTAGGAACTAACGTAATATATTTAAACCGAAAAACAATTTAATACCCTTTAGTCAAAAATTGTCTTACCACAACTTCACCCATACAAAACAAAATTAAGATTGGCCACATCTATTTACAATTTCATGTTACCTTATAATTTAAAATCTTTCTTAAAAATATTCATACCTATTCATATTCATTGGTTGAAAGAAAACAAAATGTTCTGGTTTTGCTGTAGTACTTCATTTATTTTGTTAAAATTAATAAGGTATACAAAAGCAAACTGTAACATCCAAAAAATCACCTAATTCCACTAATTTTCATCTCCATGGACCTAGGTCTTAGTCTCCAGACGCGTTGATTTCTTCAAGGAGCAGAAGTATTTCTTAATCATCAAGAGAAATTCAAAGCTTGCTGGCAAACTCTTGTATAATGTAACTAAATAGGATCTAAATGCTTTAAATACTTTGATTGACTTAAAATATTGCTGTACTATTTTAACAAATAAATATTATTTTAAAATATTTGAAATATTAATATCTTAAATCATATATAATGTACCTATTTGAAATAAAGCAATCGAAATACGAAAATTAATAGGAGCAATTGGAAAGTTTGGTACCAAACATTTTGTTTAACGTGGGATGAAATTATTAACTCGTTTCTCACACTATGTATATGTCTTCGACAGGTGATTGAAAAGAGCTACATAATACACCCAATGTGCAGAACAAAATGAATATTGTTAGCTAACAAGGTTTGCGAATAGTGTCCATTAAATTTGTTATACAAAACTATTCTCAGCAATATTGGCGAAAATATGTATCCATACCAAAATTTATTATACTAATATTTTCACAAGTGAGATTTGATAGACACACACTTGAAAAATTATATTCGCAAGGAGTTATCAATCTTTTAATAAGAAATGTTTATAAGTATAAATTGATATCGAACAAAATTCCACAAAACCATTTAAAATGACTTGAAAGTATGGCAGTTTCGCTGAGTGTACCTGAAATAAAAAATATTGTAGATAAGTTTTAACTAAACCAATTCAATTTTATAAATACTTGTAGGTATATACATAATGTATATTTTCCAAAAAAGTAAACGATCCTCTGTTTGAAAATTTGAGAAACTACTGTCGGCTGACCTAAAAAATATTATAAAGTATCAAAATATTTTTTGTGCTTGGATGTAAAACGCATTTATAGTTACACTTATTATTTCAAATGCTTATCTCCTTTGCAGTAAACCGAGCTGATAAACTGGTAATCTATACAAGAATAGCTATAGATTCCCAATACAAAAGAAAGCCATGAAGGCGGTAATGATTATCTAAAATATTTCAGTAGGTTTTTAGAGACTGTCTACTTTGAAAAAAAACCCTGTTTTATATTATGCATTTGTTATTTGTTCGGATGATCTTGACCGCATAGTTATTTTATCCATTATCAAATTTATTAAGCCAGAAGGCCTAGGCAAAGAGCTATAAGAAATCTTAAATCTGAAGTAGTATGGCAATGGTCAAAGGGATTGCATCAACGTACTTTGAAATGGCCATCAACGCCATCGCATATTCGCACCATTGAATCACCACGTGATTTTTTTAGTGGACGAAAATGTCATAATCTTGCGTTCTCATCAAGATCAGTGTTCTATTGTCCATTGTTTTGATGCAGATGGGCATTTCCTGGCTTAAAGTGCAAAGTTGGTGTCAGAATTATCCATGTTAAGGAAAAAGTGTGGAAAGAAATCGACAAAGTCGAAATCGTAATTTAATTACAACTTTCACCTCAGCGTCGACTCCGACTGATTGTCACGTCACTAAAGTGACAAGACTGTAGAAATCATTGGAACACATAACAAACGAAGTCAAAAATTCGACAGCAGCAGAAGCGGAGAAATGTACGGTGAGCTCCAGCTCGACTGTTGATTTTTTTTTTTTTTTTTTTTTTTGCAGAATCTTGCAATATAAAATCTATGTACGGGCTTTAAAAAGAAGTAATTTTAAGTTCGAAAATGAGACAAATCGGGTAACTCCTTCGTAAAGTTTAAATCATCATCATAGAGAGTAACGTTCAGAAGTTACAGGGTGATCTATAAAAACATACCCAAATATCGGAAACCGTTAGGATGTTTGTTCGTCTAAGTATGACCTATCCAATCTTCGGGTATCACACCACTTACGGGACACCCTGTATGGAAAATACCACTTGCGAAAAACCACTTCAAAATCGAATTTGCACAGATGGTTGACCATACGAAATTTCATACGGGCATTCATCTAATAGGACATATAAGATTTGGTCTTAGACCAATTCTGGCCTTTTTTACTTGTTAAATTTAGTTTTATATTGTAACGAGAACGTTTAGTACAAAATTTCTGCTGTAGCGCTCACGATATCGTGAGGACAGAGAGGTAAACTAACGGACGGACATACAAAAATTAAAATAACTTTTAATATTGTGCCTGGGTATCCAATCAATTAATGCAGTGCCTTCATTATTTCTAGCATTAGAAAAGTATTTTATGAGTATAAAAAAGACTATATAAAAGTAGTAAGTTTGTAACACTGAAAACTCACCTACCTATCTTTGCTGTGTTTACTTCACTGTTGTCAAGGTCAGGATCACTTTTTTTATATGCCTTACAAAAATAAAAACCTGTTTTTGCTTATATAATATGTACCGAACTTCATCTTGATAAAAAGTGAAAAGCGTTATTTTAATATTTACATATTTATATTGGGCATAACGTGTAATGCTGAAATTCTATTGGTAAATTTGCTGAATGTATACATGTATGCATAAAGTTATTAATAATGAGGCCCAAGAATATCCTGAAATTCAGTGTTATGAATCTGATGAAGAGCTGAGCATAGCCGAGCTGGTTATGGCATATTTATTAAGAGACTATAATAATCGGCATTCTGGATCGAGTCCAGCCGTAATCAAAACAAAACTGAGTAAAAGTAATAATAAGCGAGTATATTGCAGGCGGAATTAATGCAGTGCATATGCAAGATTCTGTACAGATGTACATCACATGAATAGTACTCATCGACCAATCCTAAGACAATTGACATACTGCTGTTGTTCAGCGTACCATAACGTTTCTTTGCTAGTTATGGCTTAAAAATAAATGCAATGAAGTGTCATCTTAGAGAGTTTAGAGACTTCTGGTGTTAGTGATCAGGTAATAAAATTGGGAGTGTATATTTTATACTGTATATTAACCAACAACTGTTTTGTAATGCTTCTACCACAATATAAGAAACTATCCACAAATATAGCAAAATGCGTGCTGTCCTCATATGTTCCATATGGTTACCGACCCATTTTTCAAAGATAATAGCTGTTTCAATCCTAATTTTTATGATTATGTCTATGTTTATGGCTTGAAAAAGGTGGAAGTTATTATTAATGTGCCGCAACCTTTCTTAAACATGCCCAGGTTAACTGTAAATCATTTACATATTATTGAAATTGATTTTCTAGAACACCTTAAGGTAAGTCGCTGATAGATATATTAAATAGAAAATGTTCCTGATAAAGTTAAAACAAATTCAGCAAGTGTAAAGAAATGTGATAATTTATGAAGTAGAATGCAAAATTGCTGAGGTCCAGAGCAGTTATAATATGCTACTGCGATTACAAAGTTATGGGAATCGAGGAAGCCTGACTCTCAACATAATAGAAAATCATCACTTTCTAGGCAACCAATTATTTGAGAGCTCACCCGTTAGCTTTTCGAAAACTTTAAGATTAGAAACATAATTTGCCAATATGCCTAATATCAGCAGGAAATTCTGGTGAAGATGCATTAGGAGGCCAGGCTTCCATGCGCTATAGCCAATAGCATTAAGTAAGAGCTTTAAAATCTAAAAAAACGCAGAGAAAATTAATCGTGAGCAATAAGATCTACAATGACAAATTTAAGCATTTAAGTTTTTTAAATCTCGAAATAAAGTCACTATCAATTCTCTCTGATACATACATAGAAAAGCTAAGTTCCTCTTGCTACACGTCACAATAAGATTTAACATCTTGCTACTGAATATTTATTCCCAGCAATTGATCCAGTTCAGTAAACATGCATAAAGATAGGAACTTCGTGCTGGGTTGTCTTTCACAGTTGTTCACCTGTTTTGTGAATCTCCGTCTTTGATAGAAACCGGCAGGTGAAACAATAAAAAAGTTGCTGTAAAGAATGAGGGAAAATGAAAGCAACGGCGGAGCGTCTTTCAAATAGTTTCATAGTTTTTACAATAATTACGAAAAAGAAGCTTTTTCTGGATTTCTACGTCTTCTCCTATGCAAAGTTGTAAAAAAATAAGTGGCACAGTAAGAGTATGAAATGAAAATTAAATTTAAAACTACAAAAGCGACTCAGAAATTGCAATAATGTACAGCAAAAGGTATTTATGTCCGGGAACGTGTATGCATTTTTAAATATAATCTTCTTTTGGTGTTTAGAGGCTTCATTTGCGTCTGATTTAAAAAACCTACGATGCTTTCTTCGCTTAGCCTTGATGCATGATTTACTAGCGTGAATTTATGTCTTTAGTAAGAAGCCCAATGGAATAAGGCTATTAAAATAACGAGTCTTGTCATTGCTGATTAAAATGCGCTGTTATTACTGAATCACTGATACGACAGATCTGGGAATTGCTTTTGATATAATATGCTCTGCGAAATAGCAAACATGATCATAAGCGTTATAGGTGTGAGATAATGCTCGTATACATCGCACAATCTGGTTCTGTTTAAGAGGTACCTTGCGCAGGGCTGATAGGTTGGCCGGATTAATCTCTGCAAATCTGCATTGTATGACTAAGATCAAATGTTAAGACAAACAGAAAATTGTTTTCCAGTGGACGGTGAACTAGGAAACCTATTAATACTGTCATTGGTCAGAATGTACTTCATTAAATTTGGAACCTTCTTTTTATCTGAATTCAATATATTGATAATTTGTATTTGTAATTTTTTTTATAAATCGGTTTTTATTTCTACGTTTTAACCATCTAATTTAATAGATACATTCTTTTGATAAATTCGGAATTGAATCATGGTACTGGAGAAGATCGACCCTTTAGACGTTGAAAGTTAAGTTTTAGGTACGCCACAGGTGAAATATCACTCGCATATTACGGGAGGTGGTATTGGCCTTTAATAAAAGGTTGTGCTATAAATATGTTTTTCAAAATACCCCAGAGAGAAATGTCACGGAGTTAAGTCGCATGATCAATTGATCAATCTCATGTTCTTCAACGACCAATCCATTCATCGAAAGTTGCAGGAACCTGCGCACTGTAATAGCAAATCGGTAAACTGGTTTTTGGACCACTGTAAATGTAATGATAAATAAACACGAAAATAAAATTATCGGTCTAAAATCCCACTCTTTCCATTGAGTGGGAAAAAAGAAATAGGAACGGAACAGTATTGCCAGAAAAAAAAGATGGAATAATTTTATCAGAACGAATAGCAACGAATGTTTTCATTTCAATAGAATATGATCTAGCAGGAAGCGCCACCTCACCAAGAGTGAAATTATTAATAGAAAACTGAGAGATTGCTCATTTCAGCAGGAATGAAGCCAATATTTCTTCGGGAGCCACTCGACATACTTTGTATATGCAACATGTTGAACTGATTTTCTGGCAAGGAAAGGGAGTGCTTAATAGTCTTGTTAGCACATTAAAATGCATAATGTCAGGTCACCCAACTTTCGTACGTATGATATACCAGCTCATGGGTATTCCCAGTTCTTAATCGACATTTTTTCCCATTGCTCTGAGCACTTACAAGATAACATGTAGATTAATACCTAGAGCTAATGAAATTGCATAGATTAATAAAACCATAAAGTTGCTGAGAATCTATAAGTTACAGAACCCGCAAGAAACATAATCTAAATTCTAAAACATAATTTCCGCTAAAGTAATTCTGCACACAAAAACTTCATAAAATAATTCTCAATTTACAAGTGAAGAATTAACTGCCTGGATGGAATATTTGCTGGCATCTTCGACTTTCTTGCAAATTGAATCCTGACCTTACATACTAGCGTACAAGCGAGAACATTTTATTTTCATAAAACAGGTCGCGACTTTAGAGTCCTATTTTTCCTGACCAATGTGCTACTATAATATGTAAATATATCAATATAAAAATATAAATACGTATATGTAAATTTTACAATAATATCTTCTTGCCACCATAAAACCAAAACAAATTAAGTTGTTGCCGCTGTCAACCTTGTGAGCGTATCACTCGGTAAGAACCTGGAAGAACAGGACATCACCAAAATATCGCACGGTATCGTATCGCCCTCATGAACAGGGATTAAGGTTTGCTAATCTTAATTGCTGTGTCCCACAAGTTTACTCCAAGGTGAACTGAAGTTATCTGGAGCAAGATTTCTGTTTTTACCTCTTTGAAAATGCAGCTTAGTGGAGACCTTCGAGCAGGAAACTGGGGTAGGTGTTGTGTATGAAATATGTGTACTTGACCGTAAAGACTAGTTTAGACGGCATAATTTTTGCCGCGCTCAAAAATGGTTTGGTAAGAGGGATGCGCGGGGTAACACCCCGCACTTCTCTTAATAGTCCATTTTCGAGCGTGGCGCGCAAAAACTATGCCGTCTAAGTTAGCTTCAACCAAAATGCCCTTTATGTGTGCGTGAGGTTTATATTTGCCTTGCCTGTCAGATTTCAAACCGGGAGCTGAGTACTTTTATTTACGTTTATTCCGTGGAAATTTTTTGTTTATAACCTGACGCATAGACGTAGTAAGATATAGGAAAAAGAAAAATTGCTCAATTAACTTGGATTTTTATATTTTACAGATTACCAACCGATATACACATTAATTTTTCCCATCAGTTTCTGCCCAAAAAATTCCCAATGAATTTGTTCAATGAGAACATGTATATTATGTATATATATTTATAACTACGCGAATATCAGTTCAGTTCGAATTGAATTCGTATTAGTGCCCATGGAAACGAGAATTGAGTTGAGTTTCGTTCAAACCATGTTAACACCAAAAACCAGTCGAGCTCAGGTGGGTTTTGTGCAAGTATTCGTTAGAATAGTGCGGGTGGGTGTTTTATCCAACACAAATCCGACTACTTTGTATGAAATATTTAATCTCTCAACTCAACCGTTCATGGAAACAGCATCGAGCTAAAACTTAACGCTTACTCAAACCTAACTAAACTCTGACTTAAGCGTGAAATACAATTACGGCTGATCTGTCGACTGCGACTTGATTTTAGGTCGAAGTCGACGCTGAGGTGAAATTTGTAATTAAATTAAAGCTTCAACTCCTTGAACAAACCAGAAGTCCCGACATCTGCGATTGAACTGAAGTTGGCCACAGCGAACACCAACTTTGCACTTTAAGCAAAGTTTAATTTCAGTCGGAGTCGAAGTTGCAATTGTATCTTGCGACATGTATTTACCATTTGAGCAAAGTCGAAGCCGAAGTCGAAGTCGTAATTGTAATTCGCGCTTTATGGAAATATTCTCGACTTCACTGATGTACCTAACACAACTTAGGTTACGCTCTATCACGGTTCAACTCCATTTAGTTTCCTGCTCGAAGGTGAAGACAAGTAGCAGTGACAAATGTCAAAAATTTATTTTATTGACATTTTGAGTTTTTTACAATTTATAATGGATATATAACGATAGCGTCCTGTAGCGTTGTGATAGTGTTGTGTTGTGAATAAATGTTAAAAGAATTACTTTGACAGTTAGTCACAACAGTGGTGACTCTTGTATAACCCATTGAATAAATGACTAATAAGGAAGCGGGGTTTCGTGCGAATACAGTGTACGTGAGTAGGCAATTCAATGACAGTCAAACCCATGGAGCCGGGGGAGAAATGACAAGAGGGCTGGTCACTTATTTGAAAATTCTGCTTAATAAGTCACGTAATTATCATAGACAACGCCAAGGAATATTATCTAAAGATAAGGGGGCGCCAAAAATTTGTTTATTTTACATAGCAATTTGGATTATAAAAAATGTCCCCCTTCAAAATTTCACTGTTTCATTACTGCCATGACGAAACGAATACAAACACAGTACACTATTACATTTCACCGAGTGGCTTAGGTTTTCACCCGATATGCCGTTTCCTTATTAGTTATTTATTCCATGGTATAATCAAATTACAGTGAACGTAAAAGAGGATAACGTAGCAAATCAAATATTTTTGACGTTTGCAAAAAAATAAGTAAATTAAAAGTAAACATGAACGTAAAATTTCAAATAGCGTTATCGTTGGGAGATGATGATGATTTTTAGACATTACAAGGAAATAAAGTAATGCATTGAAATTGATTTATAATAAAAAAAAAACTTTTTAACCCGTCACACAGGCCATATTATTCTCATCCATATCCATTTCCATATCAATGTCACTTTGACAACACAAATCTATTATCTCACAACTTTACTATCCTAAATACGTATAATGACCTTTTACTCTTAGCCGTCTCAGTGAACGCGTGAGAAAGTAAAGAGAAGTACCTATCTGTCATTGGCTGTGTACAGTGAACGCACGATAGCGTTGTGTAGTGACTCGGTAGTGACATTATGTCACTATTTTTCTGTCGGTGAACGCACAATGTCGTGGAATATTGGTGCCCCAATCCGCCAAATTTGCTATTTTGAGTTAAGTACAGTTCTTTAGATTGCTAGCTTTTTCTAACTTAATTATGCTTTCAGATGAACAATGTCATGTTTGCCACACAAGTCCTCAATTTTAACTGCATTTTTCTCAAAACTACATTTTTGCATATGGGGCAAAGCAATATTCAGGCGGCGATATGTAATATCCAACTGGTCCGTTATGTCCTTAAATGAGCACGATTCATTGTCCCCAAATCGTAAGAATAACGCGATATGCATATTTAAGCTGAAGGGTTTGATACAGTCGTTTGTAATACATATATGCTATTACAATGTCTATAACTTTTGATTAAACTTAAGACTTCAATATCATCGCAATCACTGCCATCACTTATTAAAAAAAAAAAAATAATGTCTGATTCCAAGGAATATTCAGATTCATCGAAGCCATTGGTGATTGAAATTGTAAATTCAGCTAGCTCGAAATTCATGTTAACAAATTTATACTTAACAACGATCAGCAATCTCAATGACAATATTTGGCAACTGTGTTGACAGAAACATGACAGATCTTTGACAATTTCAGAAGAGATTACTACTTTTTCTTTGACGTGGCCGCCAATCTTTATTTTTTGCATTGCCCAGTTTTTTCAAACTCATTAAATAGACATATGTCAGTTTTTTATGCATAATACTGGATTGACAGTTCAATTTCTCCGTAAGCGTAAAATTGTAACAATAGCATTTTGTATGCGATTTTATATATATTATATATAAAAACAAAAAATTTTACTTTTCCATTATTGCACTGCTGTAAGGCATAAAACACAAATTCGATGAATAAAGCGAAAGACGTCCAACGCCTAACAAAAACTCGCTACCAAAGTTAGAACGTATGAGTAAGGAATGAAAGGAGAGTCATATACGTCCAAAAAGTTGTATTAACTCTACACTAAATTAAAATACAAAATGCTAAAATATTATTATTTTTGAGGGCTCCGTACAACACAAGGAAAGAACGGAACCCTTATAGTTATAAGATCGCTCGTGCGTCCGTTTTTCTCACAGACGACGTGACGTAGGAATTTAAAATTTGGCTGAATGTTAGGTCTATGACGTGCACATATTTCGATCGTCAAAAATTATGAAAAAATGTTTTTCTTAATTTTGAATGTGGCTCGTTGTCCTAAAAAAAAAAAAAAAAAAAAAAATTTTGTATCTTCCGGGGTATCGTTTGAAAGGGCTCTATTTTCAAGGATTCCAAACAGAAATTTTAAAATTTTTGATGAATTGGTTATAAAGCATATATACAGCAAAAATGTGCGAAAAAATACCGCCCTCCCCGTTCTCCCTTGTACGTCAAGGTTTCTAATGCTAAAACTTTAATATTAGTAGGCACTGAGTCATAGATTTGATGTTAACTTAACACAACTCTTACAAATAAGACCAACCCTGATAAAATTAGTCAGTGAGTAATAATTTATTGTGAAAAATAATTATATTGAATATGAATGATCTCTGAAAACAAATATAAACAGAAAATTTCAAATAGGTACCTACCTATAATTTTTGAAAAAAAGAATGTCGCAATTTTTATGTGAAAATTTTAAATCTTATTTGCCATCGAAAGAATAAATAAGGTAGAAAGAAAACCTTTTCATTACACTCGAGTATAGATATAGTTTATATGACATTTCCTCTCCTTTAGCCCTTAGGTCTTTTCACGTACTTCTCGGGTGTTTTCATTCTTGGGCTTTTTTGTGTGAAAATGTGCAAGAGGGGAGCTATCAAATTTGGAAAGTACATGAACAACTTTTGTGTGCTCTTGGGCAGAAAGCGAAAGTGACAACTACAAATTGTCAAGCTAACAACTTTAATTTGAAAATAAAATGCCAAACATAACATATATATTCATTTTACTTTCTATTTTGTAGATTTTTATACGAGCTGGGCAAACAGTGAACATCATTTGTAAATTCTGCTGCCTTTTCCATTTTTCCTTTGAAAATTTAAACTTCTGACAATTCTCGATTTCAAATTTTAATGTGTTTGCCAGTTTTTACACAATTACCCCGAGTTTTTTCTTGGGTGGATTTGGGCTAAAACTTTATTGAAGGAGAAGTGTGACGTCTACATATTTTCCCCAATTTTCTGAGTACGTGAACAGAGTTTGGGTGCTTTTAGGTGAAAATGTTTTAATGCATTCACACAAATTCAAGTACATGAACAAACCTCTTTTCTCGTAATTGCAACGACCGACGAACACAGGATTGTAAACAAGAAAGGAAAGAGAAGAGAATCAGACGTCAATAAAAGCAGATGCCAGACCACTGCAACGAATGACAAAAAAATTATATATAGGCTCTAATACTCTAATCCGACCAGTTCATTGTTTGACGGTAGTTGGCAGTCTTAATTATGCGTATTCCCATAAATTGTTAGTTTTTATGCTTTGACAACGAACTTTTTCTTTCGTTCTTCGGCGCAATTGTGTTCAATACTTTGCTCCGTACATATTGTTTAGCTATGTCCAGCTAATCAGCATTGCATCCAATGAAATATTCATCGATATCGAATGCGTTACTTCTGTCATATATTTCCAAATAATATTTATGGCAGTGAATGATTGCGATTGAAAATCTTGCTAAAAACATAGAACTAATTGATTAAAAAAAACGAAAAATCCAATGACCACTTAAAAGATAAGCAAGCATTAGTAGGTAGTAAAAAGAATGTAAAACTTTTATCCTCGTATATGTTTTTGAAATAAAACCGCGATATCAGTCATATTTTAATAGAATCATTCACCATTCTTGATTTAATCATTGTCTATCATTTCAGACGTCTTCAACAACGAAAACAACAACATTTACAACACCCGCTAAACTATATGGTAAAGATCTCAGCGAGTATGACGAAATCGACGTCGATGCTCTACTCGCACAGTTGTCCCCAGAGGAAATAAATATCTTAGCTAAGGAAGTTGATCCTGATGTAAGTTATAATTTTTTTTCTCTAATATTCATGATGAATGTGTGGACATATTTGCACTCAATTATTTTGTAGGATAATTTTTTACCACCTAGTCAAAGGACTAGCTACGAATGTGATAAAGAAGCGACAGGTCCATTGGATAGAAAAAAATTAATCGAACACATAAATAAGCAAGCACTAGAAACTCCGGATGTTCCAGAGTTAGAACCTTATGTTAAAGGAACAGTTCGAGGGAAAAAATGGTCTCCACCTCCAAGAGAAGCCAAAGAACAAGAAGCAGAAGAACAGATAGCAATTGATTTAGGAGACGAATATGAGCGGGCTCTCAACCATGCATCCCAAGAAGAAATTATTGATTTAGCTGGTATATTTCAATTATCTAAATTTATATAATTTTTAGTATCTAATGAGCTTAATTTTTAGCCATTCTCGGTTTTCATTCTATGATGAATCAAGACCAATATCATGCATCTCTTCTTAACAAAGGTCAACCAGTTGGGCTAGGTTGGGATGGTATTACAAAAGCATCTACACAGAAGATATATCCCATTGATCCACCAAATAACACAGACGTGGAAGAATCGATTAAAAGGGTAAAAGATGATGATCCAAAATTAATCGAACTGAACCTGAATAACATAAAGGTCGGTGCTCTTTTCAGTATTCATAAGTGTAACTTTCATAATAATATCTGACCTTTTAGAATATATCTGATGAGAAGTTTGAACAGCTATTTGAAGCACTGCCTGGAAATGAACATCTCGAAGTTCTATCCCTTACAAATGTTGGTTTAACAGACAAAACAGCACTTCTGTTGGCAGAAGCGATTGAAAAAAGCAAAACACTGCGAGTATTAAATGTCGAAACAAACTTCATTAGCCCACCAGTGATTGTTACGCTGGTAAAATGTTTGCTAAAAGCGCGAACAATCGAAGAATTCAGGGCATCAAATCAGGTAAGAAATATATTAATTAAAATTTATTAAAATGGAACGGGTAAATGCTGTAAATATTGAGTGTACGTGAAAGAAATTATCGATTTTTTAAGATTTCACCGTCTATCATTTTCGCTCTTTGCTCAGTGGAACTTCATTGTTTATCAATTTCTTCATGACATTCAAACGGAACAGATAGTTAACAATAAAATTTATTGATGGCACTGATTTATGCAGTGCCTAAGCTGAAATTTATTAAATCTATTTTTTAAAACACATAAAGCAGCTTTGTTTTATCTAAAAAACTTGGTTTTATACGACCACTGCAAACCTTTCCTGTACGTTTAACTATTATTTGTTTTTCTACTGTTTTATACCATAGGTGAAATCATAAGGTATACTAAGTTTTTTCAAGCGTTATTAGCAGAAATCCTTCTAACAAGTTATTTAAACTACACCCGGAATTTGTATACCTAAACACAGGGATGTAAAGGACTCAAACTTTGACTCAACTCATCGTTCAACTCAAGCAGTGAGTCCGTTGAACAGTTCAGCGGTGGTTCATCGCTCGAAATTTGAGCGGACTCACTACTAGAGTGGACTTGAGCGGACTCAAATCATGTTTTAAATAACATAAGGAGAATCTGATTTAATTTTAATTGAAACTGAAATTTCAACTAAATAAGAAAAGCTAACAAAAAAGTCATTCTTTATATTATATTATATTAATTTAGCTTTTGCTAATTTTCTTAGCCACTTCCTGTCAATATAATGTACAAATTCAATAACTTGTAAACCTTGTAAGGAAAATATCATACTTGAAAATGTTATAATTCAATTCAAGGAAATTGTACTTACATTTTTCCATAGAATCAGTCTTACTCCATGGATATGTAGCATCACTTGCATTTCGTCATTTAGACGACATCCGAAACACTACTAGGCAGTGCTGTGTTGTATTCGGTAAAAAGACTTTTTATCTCCGAAAAACGTTTGTTTTCAAATACGCTTGAGGTTTTGATGTGGAAAAATTATACTCCAAGAACAATTTCTGACCCTCCATTGAATTTTGGTCATCTTCACAATCTGAATCTTTTCTTATTTGATTGAAATTTCAGTTTCAGTTTCAATTTTAATTAAATCAGCGATAAACCACCGCTCAAGTGTTGAGCGGACTCAAGCCCTGAGTTGAGCGATGAGTTGATATGACAAATGAGTCCGCTCATTTACAATCCTGCCTAAATATATGTAATATATTCACAAAAAATATCTTTGTTATTGTAAGTCCGTATAGGGATCAGTTAAGTTTCTTCTTTTTTTTTCCTTCAAAAATATACAAAGCATCAATATTTGACCTATTTTTATACCCTAGATGAAATCTATAGAGTATACTAAATTTGTCATTCCGTTTGTAACACCTCGAAATAATGATGGTAGAGGAAAATGGATTGGACACCCACGCATAATATTAAAAGTTATTTTGATTTTTGCATGTCCGTCCGTCTGTCCGTCTGTGCGCACGATAACTCGAGAACGCGTATACCTAGAGAGCTGAAATTTTGTACACGGACTTTTAATAAAAAAGTAAAATTAACTTCGAAAATGAGACAAATCGGGCAACTCCTTCGTGGGGTTGCCATACAAGACTTTCGTTTTCCTCTGTATATTTGGACACTGCCTGAGAACGCATCGTTATAGATAGCTGAAATTTGGTACATGGTGTTTTCATTGTACTAGCAAATAAAATTTCAAAAATGGACTAAATCGGGCAGCTCCTTCTTGGTGTTGCCATATAAAAATTTAAGTTTTTTACGTATACTGTGAAAACGATCAGTCCAAGACATTTTTATTGTACTAAAAATTTCTTCAGAATACGAAATCCTATAAAATTGGTTATAATCATTTTTTCTGTCCGACAAACCGTTCTAGAAATATATGCGAAGAGCCACTTCAAAAATCAAACTTGCTAAGAAGGGTGACAATACGAAATTTCATACGGGCATTCATCTAGGGTATCATAAGAATTGGTCTTAGACCAATTCTAACTTTTTTACTTGTTATTAGTGAATTTAAATGTCGGCTCAATACGACATAAGCGCTTCCCACAGCATTGTTATCGAGATTGGGAAGGACTTCATCAGTGAAAGACGAGTAATAAAACTACCTCAGCATGTTCAAAAAATTACCTGAAGGAAGCAGACTTTAACAAACCACTCGGCAGTTAACTGCGATCATAGCAATCAACCAATCGACAGTGGTTTCGTGTCTGCGGCAAATTGAAAAAGTGAAAAGGTTGCGTCAATGATTTAATGTTGGAAAATATTCCATATATTCTTCTTTTGAATCTGTATTGCATTAAATTGGCACGGATGCACGAGAAATTAAAACGATATAGGGTAGAAGAATTACAAGTTCTTATTAAAAAAATATATTTAGCTAATAATGAGTTGTTTTCACAAAACAATAATTTTTCCTTTTAGTTATTCATTATTATAGAAATAATAAACAAGTAAGAAAGCTAGAATTGGTCTATGACCAATTCTTATGATACCCTAGATGAATGCGCGTATTTAATTTCGTATTGTCACCCATCTGTGCAAGTTTTTTTGGTTTTTCGCATATATGTCTGTATGCATTATCAAAATGGTTCGTTGGACAGTAAAAATGGTTATAACCAATTTCATTGGATTTCACATTATGAAGAACATTTCAGTAGGTACATTAAAACCGTCTAAGACTGATGTAAGAATCCTAAATTTTTATATGGCAACACCAAGAAGAGGTTGCTCGATTTAGTCCATTTTCTAAATTTCATTTACTATTGCTACAAAAACACTATGTACCAATTTTCAGCTCAGTGACCAAATATATAGTGAAAAACGAAATTTTTATATAGCATCCCTACTACGAAGGAGTTGCCCGATTTAGCCCACTTTCGAAGTCAAATGTACTTTTTTTTTAAGAAGTGCGTGTGCAAAATTTCAGCCCTCTAAGTGAACGCGTTCTTGAGTTATCGTGCGGAATAACTTTTAATATCCATTTTGCTCTACCATCATTATTTCTAGGTGTTACAAACGGAATGACAAACTTAGTATACCCTATGGATTTCATCTCGGGTATAAAAATCTAATGTAGCAGCTAATTATGCAGATCATACTTAACTTTTCTAAAGCTCTTGAAATTTTATTCGTCGTTAGTAGACATTGGTTGGTAAAGAATTAAACAAGCTATTTTGCGTTCTATATGTGGGTACCCTGTTCTCCAGTTTGTGGGGCGATATCTTTCTAATCGTCTAAAAAGCCTATTTTATTTATTTTCTTCACTATACTATGCAAACAAAATTTTAATTTCAATGGTTTTAACCTGTTCCATTAATTCAATATCCAAATTTAAGCTTATATTGTATTTATCATTGAATACCATCACTATTTCATTTTAACCATCATTAAACACAGCTACGAATACGCTAATCTGCTGTGTAGAAGCACTTTATTTACATCATTAACGTACAAGATATCAGCATAGAACCAAGTGTGAGACCCTAAAGACCGCCATGTGCTGCCTCAACCGATCCCAAATAACTTCCAGATATATTAGTCCTCTGTGTCCACTTAGTAAGCTAATTATTAAGTCATCTCTACTCTGCATCTTTTACTCCATATTTGTTAAGTTTTTTCATTAATATATTCATATCAATCGTCTCAATTGCCCTACGAGGATCCAGGAACCAAGCATCTTATTCTTTGCAGTGATTCTTTCTTTCAGAATTCTATAATAAGTTTGATTCAAAGTTCATTCGATTCGTACGAGCGTTTTTTTTTTTCGTTGCTAGAAGTCTTAAAATGTACATATGATATCTTCATTCAAATACCAACGGTTTCATAATTAATTTAAAAAATATATCAATTTTAAAGAAATCACATTCAAAATTTGTTTACAGAGATCAACAGTACTTGGTAATAAAATTGAAATGGAAATAACGGAATTGGTGGAGAAAAATACATCCCTTCTCCGGCTAGGACTCCACTTAGAATATAATGATGCACGCCATCGAGTTGCAGCGCATCTTCAACGAAACATTGACAGAAGTAAGTACAGTTTCCTAAATTTTAGGGTATTACTTTCGTACTCTTTTTAAATAGATTTTGATTTAATTGTTATCAAGTAATGAAAATCAAGAAGGTGGAACGGAAAAACAAAAAAGTTCTATTCTTAATTTAATTTTGATAGTAATTTACAGATTACGTGAGGATATAGTGGACTTTCAACGATAAATTCGAATATATTTAGATATGAATTTTTAAAATTAAGCTCATTTCATTTTGAAACACAAAAATATTAAAAAATATTGCCTTACTCTAGGTGAATCATCTACACAAAAAGGTACTATTGCAGCACTGGCCGAAGTCGAGATCTCATTCATCAATATCGATGAAACATATAGATATAGAAAAAGAGCACCGCTTCCATTATCATCTAATCGAATTGATGACAATGCCATCCGCATCATTGGTGATCATCATCAATCCACTCCATCAAGTCGTGCATCATGCGATATAACTCACGTTGAAAAAACAATTTAAAAATTAATCCTTAATCTATTTCTAATTATTACATTCAATTGGCCTCTCGATATTTGTGCCGCCGTCTTTCATTTTGAAAGTTCTGGTACTCTGAAAATTTATCAAATTCTATTAGGCAAAAGCCGTATCCGTGAGATTGAAGGTAATATGCTCACCCTTACTTTCCGTATTTTTCTGGCTAACGTAATAAGTATACTCTTCCCACTGTTTAAGTGAAGTCTTGTTTTGTGGAGTCGGTGTTCTTCCCTCTTAGAATTATTACTTTAGTGTTATTTTAACAAACCAAAGCAAAATTTTCGTTTAATTTGTTTCTGCGTCCCTTTTGTTAGTTCGTTCATCCGTCAACTAATGACCACTCTTATTCCTGATAATAGAGCTAAAATGCTGATGCATTAAAATATATTTATCTCAAAACGCACTAAATATTTAGTATATTTGAAAGTTAGTACTAATCATGACTTTATTGCTTTATTAGGGTCTGTTCGATGATTTACTCGGAGTACGAATTATTACTGTACATTTTATGCTTTTAACATTGATTTACAGCAAAATTTATTAAGCTAAGGTAAACCACAAACAAATAAATCCAGATGAAAATACCAGTGTTAAAGTGTCAGTTGAAATTCATCTCTATACCACACTCAACATTAGCTCTGATTCCGATATTGGAAGGTTTTATTATTAAATAGATAGCACTAATTTTCTACCGACATCAGCTGATGTTTTTCAACATAATCACGACTGCAATATTTTTTCCCATCAGTTGCAATGCAATTCAAAAGGCATACAGTGGTTAATATGAGTTAAATCAGTAATAAATTGAGTACTTTACTGATCGAAACAGTTAAAAAGCAGAAGTATTTTTACCATACTGAGTATGTTAAGAAAAAAGATCGGAAGATATTGGATGGGCAAAACATGCTGATGTATTAAAGATTGCAGAAATTTAAAAGAATGCGCATTCCTCTGCAATTATTTTTGATGAAATTATCTCTGTAGCAACAAAACCAGTTTATTTTAGTATGATACAAAGTTTCGAAGAGGATGCTGTTAAGCAATGAGATGGAGATGCAATGCTAAATCTTTTTATATAGAGATACAAATTTATTTCCCTTTCCTCTGGAAATTCATGTGTTTTTACTTTAAAAAATAAAGCAATATTTTACCTCAAGTTATAAGTAAATCCTCTGGAGTTTATAGCTTCTTTCAATTTGCTTTCAAATATATGAAGAAGCAGTATGTTGAAACTTTTGCAACTCATTCTGCAGAATGAGGAATTGTATTTTTTTCATTACAGAAGCTCATTTCAAATTGTTAACACTGAAGAGGTGTAGACAGCATCTGTAGAAGTTCCTCTTTGCTCTTAGAAATTTTATAAATCATTTATGAGATCAACTGATCTCAGTGGCAGCATGGTACTACAACTTATATGTATATCAGTTGATAACTTCTGATCTGATATTCGTATCAGATCACAATCGAATTAGACGTTAGGAAATATGGCATCAGACAGAGATTTTTCTTCTACATACTGAACACACAGCATTTTATATGAGTAGAGTTTGAATTCTAACTAGGAAACTTTTACACAAGAAAATTTGACGACTCATCGTTACCAATCTGGGTATATCTGTGTGTGCTTTAACTACATTAAACAAATCTCTCCGCTCAGACAATAAGTACTTCGTTTTATGTGTTCATTTTTCAGGGCACGGACGTACATATGTACATACATACATACATATATGTATTTACAAATAAAAATCAGTGGTTATTCTCTAACTGTTAGTCCATGAATCGCAAGCGAATTCTATGTGTTACTTCGAGTAAATAATCAAGCACATTTATTAAAACTGCCTTACATAAATATTTAGTAACAGCCATTGTCTTAGCTCTATGAAATCATTCAAATATTCTAGACTAAATTTGATGTAAATTGAATTTAGTGAATTTTACCAACTCCAACAACATGCTAGTCCGATGGATTTTAATGAGCATTTACATGCTAGAGTAGAATGGACTTAGCTTTTGCTAGAGTAGCATGTGTAGACAATAGAGAATGAAATTTGTTAGAATTTTCAAATATTTCACAAAATTCCTTTACTGTGGAAATGATTCTTCCAATTCAAAACATTCCTCTCCCATCCATTGTTAATTCTTATGTTCGTCTTAATTAAATTAAATTTAATTTTTACCCTTTTTTGAATACATTGTTTAGCAATTTAAATTTATTATGGACTTTCGAAGTGAATGACTGCATCTATTTCGCCTTTGTGAAAAAATTTTGAACAAATTTTAATCCAAAATTTCGAATTCTCACATTCTCGTTAGTAGCATCTAGAAGTAAAATTTGAAAGTTTCGAAACTACCAACGTGAAATTAGAAATTATACAAACTTTAGAGGCATCTACCCTGGTATGTTGTTAGAAGAATTTGTATCAAAGTGCAATTATGAGAAAACGATATGAAATTCAATTTGCTGACTGTCATTGTAAACGCTACTTTTTGCGGACTAAGTTTTCTCTCTTAGTAAATCTGAGCGAAATTTTAAATATATGTAAATTCACTTCAAATATACTGCTTATACTTATGTTGACAGCATTTCAACTACTGCAAGTTGTTATTTTCAAAAGTAATTAAAAAGAGTCGTTTTCGTACTCATTTCGTGGATGTAGATCTTATTTATGTTGGAAATTTTGTACTGTGAGAGCACATTACAAGTATAAAAAAAAACTAATGAAAGTCATTTCGTTAATTTAAGTGGACTTTGTCTCATTTTCTGGTGATTGGCTTATCTGTGGAATATTTTTTTACATATCACTTTTATTAGAAAGTCAAACACAATAATTCCCTAGTCTGCAAGGTCTCTTGATTTTTTGAATTTCAAGGATTTATCTTAAATGTTATTAGAAAATCAATTTTTTTTAAATCTTATGGACGAAAGTGATTTGAATACCTGCCCGAATTTATATCATGAAAACAATATCATAGTTGAAAAGTGAATTTCTGTTAGTCTTTTTCTAACTTCGCAATGTCTTATAATGCAGTGAAAGATGACCAGTTTGAAGATGTTATCATAATTTGAAGTATCCTACTTTTTATCTTTTTATGCAGAGGACCATTTCTATATCTTTCAACAGACCAATAAATTTAATATTCATCTCAGATTGTAGGGATGTAGTCTGACCTCTGGCGACTAAAACGTCGTTAATATCATGAACTGACTGTATCATTATAACTTAATAATTCATAGAATGTTAATGTTCGATAGATAGACTTTTCTTCTCTGTGTTATAACCGCCACGCTGTGAAAGCTGTTTTTTGTACACTTCTGTTTCATATGTTGGAAATATAAAGAAAGCTTTCCATTTTATCCATTTGCCTTAGGAAGATATTAGAAAATAAATGTTAAACTGAGTTTCAGCCATTTAATATCGCACATCCAAACCCAATACCCCATAGGATTGAAAATATGAAAAAAAACATTAATGCTTCTAATCATGCTTTCCTTTTTAACAATGACATAAAACTCCACTTTAACATACCATCAATCAGTAACTCTGCCTCTTTATATCAATCAATTTTAGTGATTTTTACTGTTTTACGCCAACTTCCCTCATAAAGTTTTGTCTTATTTTTTTTTTATTTTAGATAGAAACTTTCTACCTTTTTATCCTTTTGTAAATATATTATATAAAAATCGCTAAAATTCAAAATGTATATAGTTGTTCGTGTTGAAAAAATGAAACCAAAACTGCCAAAATTGATTTTACCACCTGGCAACGAAGAATTGCCAGCACGCAGTTTTATAAAATCTTCACCTTCACCGTCTCCAATACCATCACCACTGCCACCATCAGATTATGATATTGAGATTGATCCAGATAATGTTGTTATTCGTGGCGAAATAGATTTTGATGAGGATAATATGGTTATCCGTGGAAGTCGTACACCAACACCTAACCCAGATGGCGATATGTTTTCTTCACCGCTTGAGGCATACAACTCCAAAATGGATACGTGAGTGATAATAGGATGTTCAGTGTTCTGTAATTTTGCTACCTATTATCTCGATCCTTACTATATGTATATCGAATTTGATATATAATATGCAAGTGCGCAAGATACTTTCATGCATTTTATATGCTATAAAATATGCAGTTATGGAAAAAAAAAAAATACAACACCATAAATCCCAAAAAACCTCCTTTGTCTTATCGATCCGGGCAAGCAATATCCTCACTAAGAATATTTCGGAACTATAATTTCGTTTTCACAAATCATTATAGAAAACATTGTTGATCCTACCAGGTCCGGTTATTGGGCTCACCAATTCAGGATCAATATTATTATTATAAATCATTTTTTGCGTACAACTTCGTACAAAATAATTCGTCTAGTATTCTATAAAAAAGCATAATTCCTTCATTTTCTGTACATTTTGAATAGCTGTTTTCTAAAATGCTCACCGTATTAAGGCTGAATAAAACTGCAATCATTTCGTTCAGCCTTTTTATTTTCCACAAATTTTATGATATTGATTTGAAACCTTCGGCAAAATATTAGAAACCCTTCAGTTCAAATGCTGCCGAGCCCCTGTAACTTGAATAAAATTTATTGCTACGCATTTATTTTAACACAAGAATGCAGATTGAGGTAACTTTATTCAGCAACCCAAAAACCGGAAAAATCCCATAAGTAGTTTATTTTATAAAAATCAATTTGCAATCTTTTATCTTGATAAAAAGAGAACGATTTATTCATTTTAATTCTCAAAAGCTTCTTGTGGTGACGACTCGATCCAATACTCTAAGCAAATTCGCCAATTTGTATATATGTATGCAATTTTGAATAATAATATTGGTAGACATTACTAATTTGATTAGAACGAAAGCTCACACTACTACTGCATAGTTATATTTTTGGAAGCTTGGAATCGAGAGCTTTATTTTCTGCAATTCTGCCTTAAGGTTGTTGCTATTATTACATGAAACCAATACGGCTTCAATTCCTTTTACGAACGTTTTTCTTATCCTTTGAGGAGCTTCAAGCATATCCAGACCATATCAAGGAAAGAATGTCTAAAACATAACACTGTTCAGTACCACTTGTGTTTTTCTTTTCAAATCATAGATTTGGTAATATTGATGGCTGAATATAAAAGTCCACTCTCTACAGATTAATAAAAACTAAAAACTAAAAATAAAAATGAAGACCTTTAAAATTGGCCTTGTCATTACACCCAATTTTATTAATGCATTATTTGGATCGTTAAAAGTAGAGCTTGAAAATATCTTCGTAATTAACATTTCACGATTCGATCCAGTTCGATCTAGTGTAATTTTATAAGAGCACATTGATCGAAAGGGATAAGAAGCAATAAAGGAAACCAACAGTAGCTAGCATTAATATTTCGATTACTTACTTCTCATCGAGAGTTTAACGGGGCTGTGCTGTTAAGTTTTGCAGATTGTTTTATTATATTTGTTTTTATTCTTTCGGTCTCATTTTCGATCGACATTAGTCTGGGAATGAATTTATGAATTTATAACCTAACCCATCGTGGGAATTTTAAAATTCGTCAATATTATTTATTTTATGAAATAAGGGTATATGCTTATATGAAGACACAAAGCGTTTAACGGTTCAAGCAGAAAGTAATGACAAATGAAAATCAAAATTGTTAATGTGCTGGAATGACGGCAAATACCGTTAATGGCGAACAAATGTTCAAATACCTGAAATTTTGTTTCACTATCACTACTAGCTACGAGATGGTGTAATTCTCAGTAAATTATTTTAGGCAAAACGTAGCAAAATAAATCAATCGTATAAAAAAACTTCTAATGCAACAAACAACACTTATGCACACGAATAAAAATCGCAGCCTACAGCGCTCAATCTGAATTTTGACTTTCTGTCCTTATTCTGATCCCATTCTATTTCATAAATAAAGATAAATAACTGAAATTTAAAAAACGCATTAAGTGAGAGGTTTCTCTGCGTCTAGTCACGATTCCCCATATGAAGCGAAGAGTTTGTTTATTCTATATGGTCTGTTTTTGTAGTTATTAGTTTCTGGAAACTCGGGTTTTTAGGACTCGGTGAGTATGAGTCCCAAATTTTGAAAATTTGTCGAGTCCGGATCTAAATCTAAACTCAAATAATTCGGTTTGGAATTTCTCCGTACGCTGTACGACATTAGTATGGTTGCAAAGTGTGCGTCATCGTTCGTCGTGGAGTAGCAGTTGAGTAAAGTAAACTGAAAGTAAAAAGCTCTAAATGGATGAGCTAAGAAATTTCTCAAGAGAATTTTTTCATTTACTACACGAACTAAATGACGAGTAATGTGTATGCTACAGCGATGAACGCAGAGTAGTTCGGCGTTAGTGTGTAGCGAGCATAAGAATATAAAAGTCGAATTTAATAAGTTGATTATGTTCAGATAATATAAATGAATTTACACAAATTTGATTAGCTGTTAACATTTTCATTTTTTAGTTTTATTTGTGTAAGTTTTGACTTTAATCAGTAACAATAGAAAATGAAGACGAGTCTTTATTAATGTCCGCAGCAATGTATATAATTAAAAAATAAAACATAAATCTACAAATTGATCAAAACATTCCTACCTACGTACCTTTTGAATTTACTGGATTTTCCTTAATTTTACAAACTTGACTCGTCGAGTGTTAGAGTCGAGGCCCGAATCCGAGTAACTACCCAAATACTTGACGAGTCCGAGTCGAGTCGAATCGAGTACAGAAATCCTAGTTATTAGTTAGTTGCTTGTTATGTATGACTTTTTCCTTAGAAAGATCTGTATTTTTTTCCATAACTGTATATATTTTCAAAATCATATTGAGTTCCATTGAAACTTCATGCCAACATGATACATTATGTAATGTTAAAAAATATCAATGTAATAAGTCATATCATCTTCACAACAACAACAAAATTATTATAGGGTCATTCCACGATATCAAGCTGAAATTTTGCACATTTGGATCTCATGAAGCTAACATTTCGCAATAAAATATCAATTCTAGAATTAAATACGATTACTCAATTAAGGGACGTAGTTATTTAACTTGAGAAGTAGGGGCTTGTAATTTTTTATTTTAATAACTTGGCGATATTACAAAGCCGTTTCGAAAAATTGAGCCTGTTTATCAACTGATGGTATATAAATTAATATCTTGATCTAAATTAGAAGGTGGACTTAATTAATTACGCCGAATAGCCTTAATTTGATATACTAGACAAACCCAAATGTAGAAAATTTCAGTCAGTCTGTTCAGAACGTTCATCAATTGACCATGCATGTAACGAATTTTGCAGTTATTTTAAATTATTGGTTTAACTTAAAGAATAATTGTTAAAATATAATTCACAATTGAACATCTTTACATTTTTAATGTTTTCACAAAATTTTACATATTGTAAAATGGGGTATGATTTTTAAAAAATATAGAAGCTATAAAATGCATGAAAATATGGAGATATTAGTATAAGCAAAACCGATTTAACCCTTTTTCTTAAAAATACCTACTGAATACACGACAGTCCAGTCCATAAAATATGCACACTACATTATATACCTCTATATTACCTACACTTTGCAGTCATTCCAATTCAACATGAACATCCAGCAGTGTTTTGATTCAAAGTTACTCGGTTTTATTCTGTGTTTTTCTGTCCCTAACATTTTCATATTTAATTACCGAAAGCATTTTTCACAAAGTCCTAATATTATTGTTTCAGACAAAAGTATATCATGACATATTGGATTGAATCCGTCCGTACACGCCATGCCATTCGCTGTTTTGCTGTTTTCATAACTTATTGATTTTTTTGTTTTCTATAGATTTGGTTTCAGGTACCAACTGGATACTTCCTGAGTGCGTGCGTGACTGACTTATAATTCCTGTTCTCTTAGTTTTAACCACAAAAATTTTAATATTTCATTTAATAACAGTATTCACCAAAATTTGTGTTTCATCCCCGCATATTATACTTGAAATGATCTGTTTATGTTTATTTAATACATACATATATGTATGAAATTATATACTATTTCACACTAATGTATATTAGTGAAATGAAAGAAACACTTAAAAGTAGAATTAAACAAAACATTTATGCTTACTATCTTAAACATTTTTATTATTGCAGTAAGAAAAGATCTTGACTTACGTCTTCAGTTCAGATTTTTCAATAATCTACATAGGAAAGGGACAATGATTCAATAAATCACGCTACATTTTAAGTTAATCAGTAAAACAAAAAACAAATTAAAAGAAAATGAAGTAAAAAGGTATCTAGTTTACTTGTATTGAATAATTACTATATTTCGTACACGTTGCAGTTGTAGATAATTTCTAATGGGATTTGATATACATAATTGGCGCAAAATAATCTAATGCTGAATTAAAATAATGATTTGGTTGTGTTGTATAGTTTTTTTCAGCTTAACAAAAATGACGGCTATTTGACTTTTCTGTAGATATACTTTTCAAAATTAAAAATTAAAAAAAAAAAGACAAGAAAAACGAATGAAAATTTACCGACGATCTACGTTATGTTGTTTCAAAAGGCTAAAACAAAAGAAAGAGAGAGAGGACCTCTTAAATTACAATATGTATTCAATGTTAAAGTACATAAACAGATACTTTGAGAGCAGAGTTCGTTTATTTTTCGAATTAAGTTAATTTTTAATTTTTTGTAAAAAAAAAAAAACACACCGCTTAAACATCTAACTTGCATGATTTAAAACTTTTATAGATATCCAAACACGTCTCCGTTTACACTTACTTCATATTATTTCCTGAAGGTATTCAATCGGCCTATATGCTTAATTTGTCTCTTTTTAGGGATTAGAGTACATATGCCCTTCTTCTTTGTATCAATATAATGCTCGTAAGATTTTTTGCTTATATATATTTTTAATTAAAACAACTTTAAAAGTATTTTATACATTTGCCCCTTACAAATAATAATTAGTTTTTATTGAAATAATGCCACCATGTTCGCTTATCCTGTGCAATAAAATATAAGCTTAATTAACTGTTGGCAAATGCTGCTGTAGATAGAACTGATTATACAAAAACCGGTTCTCTTAACCGTCTTTATGATGGAATCTCCACATACTCTTGTCATAGCGTTCAGCCATCGACTTTTTGTTCACTACGAGTGACTACCAAAAACTGTTTTGTGTCCACTCCGCCAAATTTTGACAGTTAAAGAGTCTTAACTACTGACTATAGTGCATTCCGCACTTTCAAGAAAAGAGCAAATAGTCGACTGCATTTGACTACGATCAAGAGGATAGTCGAGAGTTGCAAATATCAATTCTTATTAAATTTGGAAGCCATCCAAGGCTATCATACAGGCTAAGTTCGGAATACACTCGCTTAGAGCACTTTGAAATATTCATTTCGTTCGAAATGATGACCAAAAAACTGAAATGCCGCGTGTAAATTGCTTACGAAGAAGAAGAAAAAGAAGGCCCTAAACAGTTAGATTAATTCAGTGGCTGTGCTGCTTAACATTTTTATGGACATATTTTTCTTATGATTTTATTTGGAAACTTTTCTTTAGAATCTGTTTATAGGGGCACTACAAGACAATGCGTTCGTGAGCTAAAAATTGTTCTGTTACTCTCTTGATGGATTAGTTCATAATCTCGATATTCATTTCCCTCCCAAACTAATGTTCTTCCTTCTTTTCATTTGTCCTTAATCTTTTTCGACTGGAGAGCTTTTTACATACGTTCTTTGCTATTGCTAAATTGTTCAATATTGACTTCAGTGCGATATACATAATTGAAAGCTCTCGCTTCTACCATTATTTGGGAAGATTTGAAACTTCGTTTACAACAGGTTCATTCTCTGACATTCAACCTTTAAAAATTTCCGTGTTTTTCTTTACGTTTTGTGTGTATACGTTAGTCGATACATTTGTCAAAACAATTTTGATTTTTAACCGTACACTTTGGCAGCATTTAGAAGTTCAAACACGAAACCGATTTTCAATATCTTAAATAACTCACAGAAAAATTATGCCTTAACAAACTGAAGATATAAAACCAAAAATTTTATAATATTTGAATTTTCGGAAAAACAATAGTACAAAATGTATTTTTTGCCGTTGATTAATATAAAAGTAGCTTGAATTTCATTAAAGCTTCTTATATTAGAGCCGCTTTCAACTAGACCACTTTCTTATGATAAAGCGAGTAAAAATTGTTCTTCAACTAAGTGAAAAAAATTTATTGTCATTATGCCGCAAGATGGAATGAATGAAACAATTTCTGATATGCACGCAACGCAGCACTCTCTACGAAATCTATCGAGACTGTGAACACACCGTCATGCAAAATATAGACGAAAATAAGTATAAGTATGACTTTAATCATTGGAATATGCAAATATATAACAGTGTAAAATTGGCAATAGAGATGTATTCAGCAGTTATTGATGAATATCTGCACCGAATGCTGCATACAAAATCCTATTGTATAGCTTCACTATTGGACGCCACTGCCCATAAGCGATCGAAACCGTAGTCGAGTATCAGTGCGGCTTCAGAAGCGGAACATCAACTACTGAGCAAATCCCCACGATATCCGTTAAATAATGCAACACTTCCGGAAACAAAGCATGTGTTTATACAGAACAATATCGCCGCTCCCTTGACACTTCTCCTCCTTCGCCTCCTAAATGCCATATTTTTATCTTTCTCACGTTCTCATTTAAATACATATTTTCAAATACAGAGCACAAACGAACGTCTGCTGTGAGCAGGTTAGGGAAAACTTATGTATTGAGATTTTCGAAAAAAAAAAAAAACGGATCATATGTCCGAAATTAATAAATTTGTTTGTATGCATTCACAGTGGACAGCATTTATGTATTTTCTATTCAATTTAGAAGGATTCATGCCATTACGCGCCCCAGAATTCACTCTTGGAATGACGTGGTGAAGTTTTGCTAATTTCACAATTAAATCTTGCATTGCATTCTTTTTTTATGCTAGTTGCCCCGCAATAATAAACATAAATGTATATTTGTCAACCATTGAATAAATAAGTAATAAGGAAGCGGGGTTTCGTGCGAATACAGTGTACGTGAGTAGGCAATTCAATGACAGTCAAACCCATGGAGCGGGGGAAGAAATGGTGACAAGTCACTTAAATTATCATAGGCAACGCCCAGGAATATTGTCTGAAGATAAGGGGGCGCCAAAAATTTATGTATTTTACATAGCAATTTGGATTATAAAAAATGTCCCCCTTCAAAATTTCACGGTTTCACTACTGCAATGACGAAACGAATACAAACACAGCACACTAATACATTTCGCCGAGTGGCTTAGGTTTTAACCCGATATGCCGTTTCCTTATTAGTTATTTATTCAATGTTGTCAACCTAATAATTTTAAATTCCAGGCCTGTTGTAACGTGTATGAACAGTAACAAATGTCGATTTATAAAATGTCAGACCAAAATAATTGTTTACTAACATTGAGCTCTCATTTCGCATGGACATTGAAATTTTGTTTTCAGCAATTTATTAATATTTTTTGATAAGTTTATTGTAAGACAAAAATAACAGTTTTTATCGCGTGTAATGTTTGCCATGTGTTTATTGAATGTGCTCGTTAGTGCGTACTGGGAAAAGCTATCATATAAAATATTTTCCTGCTAATTAAATATTTTTGGTGTTATTTGAAACATTTTGTTTAAGATGAATATTTTTAAAAACATTTTACATATTTTGCAGTACGTCTTTCCCGTCTGAACCAGCGTAAATAAAGTGAACATCTATCATTTCCCCAAACAAACAAAAAATCCCAAGCCATAAAACAGTACGTACGATAAAATGTGATAATTTTTGGTGTTCTTGGTTTTTTTTTCTACTTTTATTTATTTCAAATATTTCTTTATTTCAAAAGATTTGGGCGCTAATTTTACTTTTATGCTTTCTTACAACTCAAGCGACTACGCTGCTTTTAATTTCCGCTTAATGACTTTTTGAAGACTAGTAGTAATACAAAAGCTTTTTATTAGATGAGTGAATTCGCTATTTAGTAATAACTTCAGAGCTTTTTTCAATTCATAAATACTGCCTGGTGCCTATTCTTGATAGGTATTAATTGTTATTCAATATGTGATAGCACAGATTTATTAAAAAAAAAATCATGGGTGAAGTTTTTTCGAACACAACATTAGATATTTTCACAGCACAATGTCACAAAATATCGATGCAGACATAAAATTGCATTTTATAGAGAGTCGACTTCGCCTCGTCGTTAAGTAGACACAAAGAAAACTGAAAGTTAATTCTGTAAATACCCAAGCAAAGTTAGTGGAGCTTGTTTCTTTCCTCTAGTGTGTACTCCAAACTCTTTGTACGTACCATGGGCTGCCATCACAAATGTCTTTCCTACAAGGGCGATACAAAAAACTTAGAGGACCAAATCTAAACAAATCTGGAATCTATGCGAAGAGATTTTACCGAATAATCAACTTAGTCTCTGTTTTTCGGATGTAGTTGATACCTTGCGATACACTTTTCATCCCAAAGGAAACAATACAAAAATAGGTACGTTTCAAGCAACTATTGAACCATATGCACACTTGATATAGGCATAAACTGCATGCAAAAGAAATCAGAATCCTTAAATTTACATAGTATCAACGAAGACTACAAAGGCTTACGATCTAAAGTTTGCTTTAAACAACTTCCTTACGTGAGTGAAGCTCCCATATAAAAAATGCGACGGAATTAACACAAGGAAGCAGATAGCCTTGATCAAATGCCAAAAGAAGATAAAAACAATCGTGGCTTTTGCAAAGAGCGGAAAACCCAAATTCCAACCTAAATAATATCGCCATGTCGTAAAAAACAGATGAAGTATAATACTGAGATTGTTGGCAGGTGGCAGGTAGTGAAACTCCTATAAAGATACATATTCCTGACTCAATATTTCATAGTGAGAGATCGAGATGAACAATATCTGTAGTTTTACAAACAACCAACAGAATGCTGTTCGACAAGAATCGTTCGGAGTGAAGATAAAGATAAGTAGGTAAATTCAGGGCTCAAGATCTTCAAATTTCCAGGTAGAGAATGTAACTTTCCTGCAATACTTCAGCAAAGCATAGAGATACATTTGCCAAGATTAGTTTAAGTTTTGAAGATAATCCACAGCGTCCAAAGGTAGGTAATCCAATTCGGCACCGCAATCTTATCACAACATGAGTCAAACTGCATTTCTCCTAGAAACGCATTTTGGAAAAGGCTGGACTTCACATTCAACACAATCGGTTGAAAGACAATCCGTAGCACAAGTAAAACTTTGGTCGCTAGACTGAAAAAGCTACTTGAACTATCTTAGAGAATATTTATGAGAAGCTGTTGCCGCGTCTTCTTTAATATGCGACAATATCTATGCATAATTCAATAATGGAATCCGACTTTGATTGGGAAGTTGTAGTCTCATCTAGCTTCGATAGTGTATCGAGAATGATTGCTATAATTAAGAACTTCACCTAAAGCCTTAAACACAATTGCGACGATCGACGACAAACGAAAAGTTTGCAGTCAAAGCTTTAAAAGCACAATTCCTTATACGAATGCTAAAAATTACGAGGATCAACATATCGCCGCCTAGATTGATCAAATTCTAATTTGGTCGTCTCGTCGGTCACTGCAGTACTACTGTTTTAGCATTTATTTTTGTCATTTTGAGCTTGTAGGACATCGCGCTAATTTAAAAAAAAAAAAAACACGAATGTTGAGGAAAAATTGATTAAGGAAGTGGAGACACAAAATAATTTACAAGACAAGCAGTATATGCAAGTGCATAAAAACGACTTGATTTTGGGATATTGCGGAGCGCTTAAATACAAAATGCTAAAATTGTGACATTTTGCATTTAAAAATTTAGTTAATTTCTGTATTTTCAGTTGATAACTAGAAAAATAAGTAAAAATGTTCACGATAGTTATATATAATATCGCTGGAAAAATTACACACAATCGGGGGGCTGCAGAATCTTCTTTTTCACAATCACCGTTCTTTGCAATTGTGTTAGCAATTTATCAACAGCAAATTTCCGTCGCCCGCTCTGTTTGTCGCAATTGTGCTTAAGCCTTGGATAAGTACTATCGGCCGAGTTTACAACTTCTATGATGGAAATGTGATCAGATCGAATCTGACCGGGTGCACTATAGTCACAGACTGATAGGGATTGTACTTAAATAGTATTAATAAAAAGAATTTCGTTCTGTTTCAAGTAACACAATATTTATTGTGGCGGTCACCTATAGATGTCATCCCTGTAGAAGGTTAGATTATTATACTTTTAAACTTAGTCTGTATTATGAAGTCCTAAAATAAGTGGTATCTATTGAGTCGACACCCGGAAAAATTTGTAGATACATATGGAAGAACTTAGTAGTGTCTTTAAGCTTACGTCGAATGACTTCCATTGTCGTGGAGAATGATTGGACATTGTTCTTATTTCCCAGTTTTTTTACTTAATTTAGATTTAGCAAAATATTCTAGAACACTAGAGAAAAAGCGAAGATAGAAATAGGATGATATAAAAGGATTTCCAAGAAGTGAGGGAACCGGAAGGACCTCAATATATTTTTTTTGAAAATATATGTTAATCCCAATAGGAAGTTACTAAGTTTTACATTTGGGGATTCATTAACTCCTACAGAATTACAAAACCATTACAATTTACATCAGATCACGACCAACGTTACAGTGTAACTTTACACAATGTGGAAACCAAAAAGAAGGTTTGTGCTGAAAAGTCTGAAATGTTTTTTATATTTCAATAGGTACAGGTATAAAACACACATTAATATTATTAATTTTCAGCCATTTTTGTTATCATGCTACATACATACATATGTGTTTAGAGCAAACATAGCACTTCACTGCCATTCATTTTATTTAATTTTGTAGAAATTTTAAGTTATTTTTGCTTTTCAGCGTAACAGAATTGAAAACTTACTTGTTTACAAAGATCTGCTTTTACAAAATTTGAACAAATTATTATCGTTTTTTAATTTCTTAGGGACTCTAAGTAAACAAGTGGTTTGAAATTCGGTTAGGTGGTGGCTTTGCTGCAGTAAATCGTTAAAAAAAATTATTTTCTTGGCGTTGGTGCTTCTTGTAATATAGTGATTTTTTTTTAATTATTTTTATACCAACAATTAATTACTGAAACTGATTTTTTTAATAATTTGATTATTCTTCTAGCTGGACGTCAACGACGGATGGGTCATTTCACCAGGAATTACACAATCGGTCTTTGGCAATGAAAACCATGTCTGGGAACATAAAACAAAAAAAAACAATTTTTTTCATACAGCTTTGCTTATAGAGTTATATCTAATATTACGTAAACTAAAGCTTCTTAATAAAGTTATTATGTACTACTTAAACCAAACGTAAATTTTTAAACTGCTCATTCGCTTTTATTCGTGGTCACATTTTAATTCATTTTGAAATTGTATTTAACGTCCAAAAGGTAATGTTTTTAAGAAACTGTTGACATTATATATATAGATGTACCTATGTATCTACACATAGCATACACAAATTATCAAATTTTATAATTATTATATAATCAAATGATATTTGGCGATACGCAAGCAAAATCGTGCTGACTAACTTATAATTTCAAGGGAACTGAGAGTATTTCACATTCTATTTTTTTTTTTCAATTCAGACAAGTTAAGTGGGGAGGGCGTACCTTTTTCATTTTTTTCGTTAACACTAATTTATGGTAAAGTAACAGGCAGATAATTGTAAAAATAATGGAAAATATATAAAATTGTAGTAAATTGTAAGGAATTATATTTTGAGAGAAAGTAAAGCTAAGTAAAAGAGCATTATCGCTTTTTATAGAGATTATTTTAACAATAATATATTATGTATATTTAAATTAAATTCTTTTCCTCTGTTCATTTACAATTTTTATGATAAAACTGCAGAAAATCGAAAAAAAATAAAGTCCTATAAGATATTTGGTGTTGTTTAATCACTCAGTGAGTACAAATAGTGTTGTTTGAGCTGAATACTGTGATACAAAAATGATTGTTATATATTGAAAGAGTGCAATAAGTCGAAAGATTTCAATAGTGATATAATCTTCCAATCAATAGAGCGATTAGGTGCTATGTTATTGAAAATTATAAACTTATCGCTACAGACAGGTACTTTTCCTAAAATTTGGAAGGAATCGATAGTTTTCCCAGTTGAGAAGATACCTAATACAAGTAATTGTGAAGAATTTTGTCATATAAATATGCTACCCGTGGAAGAAAAAATACTGGAATGACACGTAGCTACCAGGCTAATGGAGTACATCGAATCTAATAAATTATTAGTTGAAGAACATTCAGATTTTAGAAATGGAAACTCATGTGAAACTGTCCTAAATTGGATATGTGACTGGGAGAAGGAACTGGATGCCGGTAATGCTGTTATTGTGGTATTCTTAGATTTGTAACGGGCGGTTGAGACCTTGGAGAGACACATCTTATTACAGAAGCTTTCAATGTATGGAAAAGAGGGAGTAGAATATAAGTGGTTTGAACTAAAAAAAAAATACATATATAAAGGGCTATCCTTCTTCCACCACTCTCTTCATAACTCTAGTCAGACTAAACTTTTTTTTTTCTTTTCTTTTAGTCATTCTTTGGACATCTCCACAGACAGCCACGGGCTGGTATTAGTGAAGAGCAATTTTTAGCTTTCCTCTTTATTTTCTATCCTTTTTGACTAGTTATCTCTATTACATAATACTCCGTTTGCACGTTATAACGTTGTAACATTTTCTAGTGCAAATTTCTTTTAACAGTTTCTTGAAATTGTGCACTTGGTGACGCAGTCTTGTGCCATGGTTATGAATCTCCCATGCTCAATTATACTTATGTTGGACTTTATCATTTTATTTCTTAGCTTATATATAATTTTCGCTTTTTCCACGTAAATTAATTGCTCTAAACTTAGGAACTTAGTCATCTCATACAGAACAGACGTTGGTGTAAGGCTATGTAAATTTAAAATGGACTTTATTGCTCTCTTCAGCACTCTATGCATGCAATTTATTATATTATATTATTGTTACATTGTAACCAGTTGATTATGTTATAGGAAATTATCGGCAGAATAAAAGCATTGTAGATCAAGATTTTCGTCCGATTATTAAAAAAGTTTCTTCTTTTCATTACCCCTAACATATGTGGTATGCTATTTCCAGGTCAAGCGCTCATCCATTATCATACCCAGAATTTCATAGTTTCAACTCTTTTAATATGATTTCCTTCCACTTGTAGGCTGATGTCCCCATTTTGCTTGCCTCGCTGTTTAAAGACCATAAAGCTCATTTTTAATGGACTTGTTGTCAGTTTATTGCCATATAGCCATCTAGTGTATCTAATTAAGTCTTCATTTATTTCTCTTCTCTCTGTAGTACTTCTACATTGCTTCCATTGTACAGAAAGTGTCATCCACATATATATACAGGGTGTCCCGTAAGTCGACGTCAAGCCGGAATCGGGTGATAGACCAAATCATAACAGTTACCAGAAAAATATAAAAAAAATCTAAGTCATGTATTTTTCAAATTATAGACATTTCTTTTGTTTTCGAGAAAAGGTACACCCTGTGATGGTTTATTAGCTCCTGCTGCTACAAATCTTTACTTTTTTTTTTTCAATTTTATTTTTCTTATGTATTACCGAATAGTGCTTATGTAACCTGTTGCTTTAAATTCTAAGCCAACTGTTCCAGCTTGGAAGAAAATGTCACATTTTGCCGAACCAAGAATAGAAAATTAATATTTCACCCAACTTCAACTGACTGTCATGAAAGAAAAAATGTACTACGCCGGTTTGGCAAGTAACTTTAAAAGTTGAAGCATTTAATAAGGATTCTAAAATGGTATAACACTTGCTACAATATTTCTTAGATTACGGAAAAGAAAATTTTTTCTTCAAGAAACCCAGTTTTGAAAAAAAAATTTACACCTACTAAAAATGATTCTAATGTACCCAAAGTTTGCCGTAAGACCGTAACTTTAAGATTCTAGTTTGAGTGAGATGGTGAAAACAAAAATACAAAAATTTTCCCTAGTTATAGCATTGTTAAAATTTCGAACAAATGCTGTCCTGGTCTTCTTTAAAAATTCATACATATTTTCTATTCATGCTAGAACAGTGAAATATGGCTCATTTGAAAGTAGAATTACAAGCTATCCAAGAAAAATAGCATCTTAAAAATATATGCAAAACAGGACATCAAGCATAGGGATTTTATCCTTTATCTTTGAATATCCTGGAAGACGTACTTTTATTCATTTTATTTTTATACCTTCTATACCTTATATTATCCTCTAAACTATATCAAAATTTCAACTATGGATCTTAACGGAATTAGGGATTAAAAATCATGAAAAGTTTCACCAATCATATATTTAATCACAATTTAGTAAAACACTTTTTCCCACCACCGTAGAGGTAGAGTTAAGGCTCGTTTTGTTTTTCGTGCTATCTCATTGGCATCCTGTGATTTACCAGTTAAGGTGGCTGGATTGAAGAAAATACGACAGGCAAGTCTGACAGACCTTTACGTTAATTTACTCGCGATCAGGACCTTATGTCTTTAGCGTGGTACACTCCCACTGACTTCCCCTGCAGATCCTCAAAATCATAAAGTTAGTTTCCTTTTCTGGATCTAATGCGACATTTTAAAAATTTTCTCCCCAACTTTGCATTAATCTGTTGCTGGAAATTACTCTGTATAAAATTTCTCCTATATGTCTCTTGACCAATTCTAAAACTAACAGGCTTGGCCTGCGGTCAATAAACTACCGTTTTCAAGAGCCTGACACCATATTTTTCCAGTATTTTGGTGAAAAACTGAACTCCATTGTTGGAGACTATCGTCTCCGGAGCTCCGAACGTGTGAAACACTTCTGTTTCAATGAACTGACACACATTTAGCGTAGATGTTTTCCTCATCGGTTTAAAAATTGGGAATTTGGAGAAGTGGTCAAGAACTATTAGGATACAGACATTTCCATTTGTTGATCGGGGATATGGACCTAAGAAATCCATATACAGCCTTTGCCACGGTCTTTCTGCCACAGACTGAGCTCCCATAGGCGGTCTAAGTATAGTACTAGGGGCTTTAATTTCTTTGCACACGTCACAGGTACTTACGTAATTTCTGACATCGACTGTCATTCGAAGCCAGTGCAGATATCGTTTTAAACGTTCCAGGGTTTTCCCTATTCTTCCATGCGAAGCTAGTGACGCAGAGATCTGGTAGTTTATCAAAAGTTTATTTAACCTTTTGCCTCAGCTTCTCATATTCCAACGAGCTAAAATATGGATAACTTAAGTCAACTTCTGGGCCACAATGTATCCGTGAACAACATTCAGGCTTCCTTTCCGATGTTCGATAGTGAAGTCGAAGCCCTGAAGCTTCAGATTCCACCGAGTAAGTCGACCGCTGAGGTCCTTTTGAGACATCAGCCATCCCAAGCTCGCATGATCGGTCACTATCTTGAACGGCATAAGTTCAATGAAGGGCCGGAACTTCTGCACACTCAAAAGTACTGCTAAGCATTCCTGCTCTGTGACGGAATTCCGCTGTGCCGAATTCAACTTTCTCGAGACGTAGGCTATTGGCTTCTCGTGGCCATCGTCATCTAGTTGTAACAGCACTCCCCCAATACCTTGTTGGGTCGCATCACTCTGGATAACTAACGGTTTGGTGAAATCTGGACTCACTAACAACGGAGCAAAAGTAAGTTTTTGCTTCAATAATTCCAGAGACGTATGGGCTTCAGTTGTCCATTGGAACTGACTGGGATTTTTCAAGGTGTCAGTTATGGAGGCCGTTAGATCAGCATAGTTCGGAATAAACCGACGATACCATCTCGCCATACCCAATAGGCGTCGAACTTACCGAACATTTTTAGGTGACGGGTAGTCGTCTATAGCTGAAATCTTATCTGGGTCTGTTTTTATTCTTCCATTCCCAACAATGAAACCCAAATATTTTGTCTCTGTAATGCAGAACTTCCTTTTCTCTACATTGATAGTGAGGCCAGCTTTCCTCAAACAATCCACTACACGGGATAGTAAAATGAGATGAGAGTCAAAGTCTGATGACAATATTAATAAATCGTCTAAGTAGACGAGAATATTCTCACGAAAATTGAATGGAATGACCTTATCCATGAGGTGACACATAGTTTGTGGAGCATTGCAGAGGTCGAATGGCATCACGGTGTACTGATAGAGAGGATGATCAGGTACTGTGATCGCGGTCTTTTCTCTGGAATCAGCATCTAGTGGGATCTGCCAAAAAGCGTCCTTCAGGTCCAGGCTTGTAATGTAATTTGCCGGCGGGATTCGACTCAGAAGTGCGTCTATCTGCGGCAGCTGATAGGCGTCCTTCTTAGTAACGGAGTTGACCTTCTTGGCGTCAAAACAAAGCCGAACCTTTCCAGATTTCCTCACTAGAACAACTGGAGAGCTCCAAGAACTCTGGCCCTCCTCTATCACACCCAGCGATAGCATGCGTTTCAACTCAGCATTCATCAAGCTCTGCACTGCCAGTGAAATCGGATAAAATCTGTTTTTTCGGAGTTGCATCATTCGTTTCAATCTTGTGAGTGACAAGAGATGTTTTTCCTAAGCTCAAAAAGGTGATGGAAGGAAAAGCTGTTTCGTGGCTTCAAGACGTTGATTTTGTCGAATGGAAAGAACATGGCAGTCAGTGTCTGAGGCAGCTTGGCATCACTCCAGAAATTATACCCAGAACACCTGGAGCCAACCCAAATAGACGCAAGAAGTCAATTCCTAGATATAGTGCTGTGTGAGCCCAGGAACCACGTAAAAACGCACGTTTTGGGTTTTACCACGGAAAGTGATGTCCAAGTCCACATGACCATGGGCATTCGTCATGGCACCAGTAGCTACCTGCACTTGAGTGTGGTATCTCCTCCATTCGATGTTTGCCTCCGACAGTTTGCCCGAGCAACCTAACTTCGGCATACGGTCGAATGTTCTTTAGCATCGACACTGATATGTGGGCCAGTTTCTTTCGCTCAGTCCTGATTCGTCGACAATATTCACGCCAACGAACAGTAGATCGTTTCTTTTTCTTATTAGGGTCCAAATCCGGGTACATAATTCCTACGAGCTCCGCTACTGATAAGAAGATACGGTCACGCACTGCGTTGTAATTTTGTAGACGCATGTGGTAAAGCGTCAGTGGATATTAAACAAGCTCACCGCCCACTCGTCATACCAGAGCTTGGTGGCCGTTTTAAAATCAAAATAGCAGGAGACCGAGACTCTTGTTCAGCAACATCACCAGAAGAAATTACATTCGGTGTTAAAGGAACGTCAAAAATTTCCGAATCTTCCAAAAAAGTGTCTAGAAAAGGTGTCGAGGGCTCCCTACAGATAGAAACGGGAAAATCCGCAGAGAAGTCGATCAAGTTCTCTGTTTCTATTAAGGAATTATTCTCAGCATTGGAACTGTCAGATATATGGTTGATATCATCAGAGTCACTGAGTGATATCAATGGATAATTCAATGGCTCGTTGTTGAGGTCTGCCGCTAGAGCGGACTTCCCTCCCGGTTCAAGGTTTGAACTGGAATAGTCACAGCTGTTACTATTCGAGACGTTGAAACTGGTCGAGAAAAGGTGTTGGGATTCTCGACCCGTCTCTCGTTTTTCGTTAAGCAATGTCTACTGTTCGGCTTAAAGACGTTCTTGCATCCGCATCCATAGAAGAACACTTGTTGTCTCTCCTGCACGCAATCTTGACAAAAATTACTGTGTTGGTCACAATTCCAACAGACATCTTTTGGTTGTGCTGCAATAGCAGATACTGCTGCTGCTCCCTCAATGTGCTCAGGCGATAAGGAACGATCAGGACACGTTGCCTGATAATCATCGATCTCGCTAACTCTTGAGCTTCGGTAGGTGTTCCAGCTGCACGCGGTCGCGATTCGCTGCTGTGTAGCCTATATTTGAGTTACGACTCCCCGGATTTCTGCTTCCTAGACATCAGTTGCACTTTGAGTTTATGGTCATCTTTTTGTACTCCCCATTCAGCTAACAAGGCTTCTTTTACGTACTCCTACGAAGGTGTGGAATTCTGTCTCAGGAGAGACCAGTACCAGTCCATAGCTGGACCGGAAAGCAAGGTTGTCATGTGTCGGACCAGGAGATCGAATTCTCCATCCAGAGCTAAGTATGTGAGCGCCTCCACTCGGAAGACAAACTCATCTACTGTAAGCCGAGAGCTACCATTGCTGTAGGAAATATTTTACCTTCTGATAGGACTACCAGATCATCGTTGTCCTGAATTGGACTGGGCTCGACTGAATGAAGTTGGTGGAAGACGTGTGGTATTTGGCCCATGCTATCCGGATGAGCACGATGGCCTCTGATTCGAAGGTGTATTTGAATCAGAAAAATATCGCGGTAGTATTGGTTCACCCAGAGGAAGAGGTGGACGTGAGACATCTACTGGAGGCAAAGCTGTAGTATTTGTTGTCGAATGTTGGTAGATATTTCCGTACGCAGAGTTTCCAAATTTTGTTCGAACCTTCACGAACTAAGTTTTACAGCTGCATGCGAAGACCTGAAAGCAGGGCCTTTGTCTCTACTAAACCCTGTCCGTAAGTACTGTGTGAAGGACTGTTGGCCTGCGAACTTACTGCTGATATGTATGCAAAACGTAAACTAGGAGATATTGAGCTCCGAGATTGCTGTAGTGCTGATGGTGGTGGTAGGTTAGGCAACGCTGTTCCGTGCCGAATCGGGTACCTCTTAGGGATGGTCCCATTGTAAGGCGAGATGTCTTGTTATGTGAGTGCGTAACGACAACTGGATTCCTCAGTTATCTATTTCACAATACATGCCCGGTGGAACATGTGTCCACATGTCGTCACTACGGGTGTCGTCTTGGCAAATGGAGCACTCTTTGGATCTTGGCAAAGAAACATCAGATCCAGGAGGAGGTGTTCGGGCTGTAGCCATTGTATACAATTTCAAAGCAAAAGAAAGTCAAGTGTGGTCAGAACCAAGATTACCAAATCTTACTGCTTCCAAAATTCAAAAGTCTCATCAACAGATGTTGATGTTGCAATTAAAAGGATAATGGGCAACTTCAGTGTTGCTGCTTCTTAAGTAAAATAAATGCAAAAGAAATTCATGTAAGCTCTTGCCTATAGAGCCATTCCAAATTTAGTTCTAACAGGAATTAAAAAAAAATCCAAAAAATTCTCGATGTTTACAAAAAAACAAAACGAAACAGTAATGTACAGTCATAAAAATTCTTTATGAGCTAAATTATATCTATCGTAGCGACAAGAATAAAAATCATAAATCTCCCCCTCCCCCTCTCCAAGAGCTACTCACCAAAATTTACTAAAGTATTAAAGTAAAGGCAAGTGATGTGGATGTGTGTAGGAAAAATTTGCATTCTCACAGAAATCTCAGAAAAGTCGGGTCGGAACTGTCAAAGACTGAAAATGCTGCTAGATATTCTTTAGCCAGGCAGTTGACAGTATGCCAGCTCCTGATTACTGAAGGTCTCCAGCATGACTTACATCCTCCAACAATTCTTTCCTTTCTTCTCGGTTGATCGCAATATCTAACTAACCTCCCAGTTGGGCAAAGCCATGAGTGTGGTCAACTAGTTAGCAAAAAAACCCAAAAAGTCATCTCACAGACTCATGACTCTGTCCACCCAGTTGGCCAACAAAGACATGCCTCCGTGAGAACTCGGACGAAAAATTTCGCGAGGTCACCTGCCATTTCCATGGGTGAAAGCCAGCGGGAAAGATGTCAACAAAATAAGAAAACTCAAAAACTTACAAGAGTTGAGGCTTGACCAAAGTCAAACCTAAAGTCGAACTTCAGATAAAATAAACAATATCAAAAACTTTAGCTTTACTCGAAATAGAAAATCACCAAACTTTACTTTAATTCGATACTTCAAAACTCGCGAAATTTTAACATTAATCAGAACTTTAATTTAACTTACAAAAACTTTAGATTTACTCGAAATTTTAGGATGACAAACAATAGATAGACTCAAGTCCGCATGCAAATCCCACTGAGACCTCAGGTCAATCAACTAGCAAATGCCAGAAGATCATCTCATAACAGATCTCAGTGCCCAGTGAAATCTACACTTAGACCACCGAAGTCTGACTGAGGTGGCCCCACGTTGGGCGCCATTTTGTTATGGAGCTATGCTGAGTGACTGGTTTGGACGTGAAGTCCCGACTGTTAGCATGAGCTGACATATCACTCGGTGGACAGTGTTGAAGCGCAGGGCGGCACGCTAGCCCACCTCGGCTATTGACGGAGAGTGTGGGGGGTCCCACGAAAATCTGCCGCCGCCACCTGCCATATATAAAAAAGGTATCGTGCCGACTCATACCAAGAGACGAAGCACACATCCGGTCCTGAAGGGACCTTTACACCACTTACCATTACCTTCGTGAAGGCGCAGATGATAGGCCTTCAGCTGCATTGCCCCATATCCACCCAGTGACACTGAGGGCAGCAGTTATTTTGTTCACTGTCCCTTAGATGACCTGTAAGAAGAGTTGTAAAGGAGCAGACTTTCAGTCAACCATTATAACGAAGAGGGCTCCGGAAGATGGAGAGCAGAATGTAAAAACTTTGTCATCATTACGTTATAATGGAAACAATTTATTCATGTAAGTAGGGATTTATCCAACTGCCTACTGCTAAGAGATCGCCCTCGAGGATAAGGTAACTATTTCGGCTATAATGAGTTCAATGCTGGAACACACGATATGTCTACTATCCATCAAGGTATATTGCGTTCGGAGGAACAGTCTAATGCCTACTAATTTTGTTCTCATAACATAGTACCAACAGACTTTGTCGGCAATAAGCGTGCAGCTAGCACCACTATTCCTTTTCTATCTTACTTGACAAAGGTGGACTCAAATTCACACAAAAATTTTACTTTACATCGTATGGTCTAACCGAATTCACAAGAATTAATCGATCTCTTCGCAGCCTGATTAAAGCTACAAAAATTTCTCTGTTGTTACAAATATAAACTCTAATTTGCAGTTGATTCCCGAATGAAGTGATTCGTAGATTGAATCTTATACCGATTTCCATTGATCAAGTTTTCTTGCAGTGTTACACCGAAATTGTTCCATTGACCTGCACTACTAAGGGTTTTCCAATAAGAGGTGTTATTTTGATATTCAAAGAAAAATGCCATTTTTTGAGATAAATGATCGGATCTTTATTTCATTATAAAGAGAAAGGTATGCCGTTAATAATGGAAAATAACATCCGCCAAATGACCACCACGACCACGCCTACAGGACCATATCCTTTTCATGAAATTTTCCATAACCAAAAAGCAAAGTGGCTGCCCTATGTCCTCGATAGATATTATGCGTCAAAAGGAAAGATTCCAGTTTGTGCAGAACGCGCACAAATTGCAATCTTACTCATCAAACCCGCGCCGCATACACGAAAAGCCTAGAAATAAAAGCACCAACAAATAAAATATTTCACAAACGAAAGATTCTAAATTGTACAAAACGCGCACAAACTAGAATTTTTCAGTCGAAACTTCCCGCTAGTCAGCTGCGATTCCAAGAACGAAACGGTAATTCGCCTAGCTGTAATACATCGCGTGATACCACCAAGCCCTTCGAAAATTTCGGGAAGGAATAGAAGAAATATAAGCAGCATAATAGGAAGGAAAAAGCATTCAACAGTAAGAATAAAAGTGACAAAAAAAATTGTTTTTTGTAATAAGGTAAGAAATTTCTTTTTCCTAACCTATAAAATATATGGTACATCAAAATCCCAAAAGTTTTAATAAAAATGTGGTTCTATAAAAGCTTTCTACATTTTCGTCAGTGGTAGTGCACGTATTCAAAGCTCATTTTATATAACCAAAAAGTCTAAATAAATCGCATACGAACACATACATACACAAAAAGAATAAAAGTCTCTACATAAAGATTCCACTCAATAAAGTTACCTCCAAGCCTAGAGTAGAACGATGAATAAATATCGAATTTTTAAATTTAAATATCGATTTTATTAAAGTAAACGCGATAATACAACAAAATAAATTTAAATGATTCAATAAAATTAAACTATTTAATAAATTAACAAACAAATATAATAAACGTTAATTAACAAAAGTCATTTTGCTATTTTAAAAGTATAATCAACTTCATAGAGAAATTATACTAATATCAATAAATATATCAATATCAATAAATATTGTAACATATGATCAATAAAGTAATTATCACAATCATTAACAAAATAACTGTATTATTTCACAATAAAATAATTTCCATAATTTTAGAAATTTTATTTCGCTAATATATCGTGATAATAAGTAACAAACAACTGTAGCAATATGCCGGATATGAAAGCAAATCCCACAGGTGAAAAGAAGATAGCCGCAACGTCAAGTTCGGAACAAGAATTTGCACTGCTAAAAGAAGAAATTAAAAGATTAAAGGACAAAATTAAAAAACAAGAGCTAGAAAAAGAAAACGAAAAAAAAAATCAGAAAGCAAGCTGAAAAGACAATAATTATCAAATGCAACAAGCGCAAAAAGCAGTAAGAGTTAAACCAAAGATTAGAAATAGTAAAGCTAGAAGTTGAAAAACAAAAGCTGAATAACACTTTCGCAAATCAACAAAGCGCAGCAGAAGAAAATAATAATACAAAACAAGAACCAGCAAATCAATTATATCAAACACAATTACAACAAATTCGTGAAGAAATTCTCAGCGCAACATCAAATGAAATGTATCAAAGAGAAAAAATGTCATTTAAAGACATTTTAAATGTTATACCAGAATTCAATGGCAAAGACGATTATGATGTAGAATTATGGATAGCAGATCTGGAAAATACAGCAAGAGAGCTGAAATGGTCAAACCTTCAACAAACGATGTTCGCTAAAAGACTGCTAGTTGGTACAGCAAAATAAGCGTTACGCTCAAATCCGAACCTGAATAACTGGGAAGATTTAAAAGTTTTTGATAGAAGAATTCACGGTAAAATCAAATGCAGCAGATATCCACAGAAAACTAAACAACAGAAAAAAAAATGAAACTATTCAAGAATATTTCTTAAAAATAAGGGAAATAGCTGCAAAAGATGCCATCACAGATGAAGCCGATATAATACAATATACAATCAATGGTATTTACGACAGCCCCACAAATAAAAGTATTTTATTTGGAGCTACAACGTACCAAGAATTTAAACAAAAAATACCAATTTATATTAAATACAAAGAAACTGTCAAAAATCAAATAAAAATCATATTTATAGAAAAACGATACCAAAAACGATATCAAAAATAACGAAGAACAATAAGATGAATGCCCTGAAAAACACTTAAGTGTTTTAAATGTAATGAACTTGATCATATCACCAAAAATTGTACGACAAAATCTATCAAATACATTACGTCAAAAACTAATACCGATAAAATAATTCTAATAAATGATATCGAAACTTCAGCGCTAATAGATACATGAAGCGATATAAGTATCCTACGATCAGAGAATTTAACCACAATTGGATCACCAGAACTACAAACTTCAGATATTAAAATCCAAGGACTGTCGGAGAAAAAATTCGAACAGTCGGATGTTTCGAAGCAAACATTAAAATAGACACCAATCGTTATAAAACTTTACTGTGTGTTGTATCGGGAACAAACCTTCAAGTACCAGTAGTTATAGGCAGAGACGTACTCAGCGGAACAAGGATTAAAGTGACAGAAAATCGCATCACCATCAGCAATATCAATGAAGAATTAAAAGCCTGTTATAATATTATACAAGAAAAAGACGAAATAAAAGTGCGGAATAAAAACTACAAAAAAGAAATAGATGAATTGGTACAAAATTATAAACAGAAAATAAATTCAGAGATACAGCAATAAAACTTAAAATAATCTTAACTGATGAAATTCCAATAGCGCAACGTCCTAGAAGACTAGCACCATTGGAAAAAAGAATAGTCGATGAACAAATAAAAGAGTGGTTACAATTAAAAATAATTAGACCAAGCATTTCAGATTTTTCTAGCCCAATACAATTGGAAAACAAAAAAGATGGTAGTAAAAGACTATGCGTCGATTACAGAAAAGTAAATAAAAAAGTCATTAGAGATAGATATCCACTACCATTAATTGAGGATCATATTGACGCACTTAGTAAAACAAAAATATTTTCACCATCGATCTAAAAAACGGTTTTTTTCATGTAGAAGTTGATGAGATCAGCAGGAAATACACATTATTCGTAACACCGTCAGGGCAATTTGAATTCAATAGAACACAATTTGGTCTATGTACTTCGCCAACTATATTCCAAAAATTTATTAATAAAATATTCCAATCACTTATCGATAGAAAAACCGTGCTGGTATACATTGATGATATCGTAATCCTTGCAGAAAATTTCGAACAAGCTTTATCGAGATTAAAAGATGTGCTAAATATAGCCGAAGAACACGGATTACAGATTAAATGGTCTAAATGCCAATTTTTAAATACAGAAATTGAATATCTAGGATATTACTCTACAGGGGGAAAAGTTGCACCATCACAAATAAAAACAATTGCGGTACAAAATTTTCCACAACCAAAAAATATTAAAGACGTCCAAAGTTTCCTAGGTCTGACAAGATTCTTTCGAAAATTCATACAATCATATTCATTAATACCAAGACCGCTAACAGACTTGTTAAAAAAAGACAACAAATTTAATTTTGGTATAAAAGAAATTGAAGTCAATTAAAACAAGCCTTATCAAATAAACCAGTGTTAACATTATATCAACAAGATTCGGAAACAGAGATACACACGGATGCGTCCAAATGGGGATTTGGTGCTGTGCTTCTACAAAAACGAAATAACCAATTCCATCCAGTATGTTATCATAGCAAAAAGACATTGCCAGCTGAAGAACGATATAGCAGCTATGAATTGGAAGTTCTAGCCATCGTATCTGCACTATAAAAATTTCGCGTTTATGTACTAGGAATAAAATTTAAAATAATAACAGATTGTTCTGCTTTTAAGCAGACTATGGAAAAGCAAAACATAATTCCAATAATAGCAGGATGGGCATTAGCACTCCAAGAATTCGACTATACGTTAGAACATAAACCTGGAAAACAAATGAAACATGCAGACGCTCTAAGCAGAAACCTTATAATTATGGTAATCACAAACGAATTTATAAATGAAATAAAAAACGCTCAAAACACAGATAAAAATTTAAAACTAATTACAAAAATATTAGAAACGAACGAAAGTTATGACGGTTATTTTAAAATAAATGATATTTTATATAAAGAAACTATAGACAATAAAGTTTTATGTGTTCCGAATTGTATGCAATACGAAATAATTAAAAACATCCACGATGATGGGAACTTTGGTTATACAAAAAAGGAAGACTTAATAAAACGTGAATATCACATACCACATCTAAAAGAGAAAATCGAAAATGTTAGAAAAAACTGCGTGAAATGATAGAAAAGTAGGCAAACAAGAGGGTTATTTAAATCCTATATGCAAAAATGAAAACCCATTAGATACATATCACATCGATCCTTTAGGACAACTAAAAAATACGTATATACATATACTGTGTATAATTGACGCTTTTTCCAAATTTTGCTGGATCTATCCAACAAAAACCACAACATCAGCAGAAACTATTCAAAAATTAAAACATCAACAAGACATATTTGGAAACCCACGCAGAATCATCAGTGACAGAGGATCTGCTTTTACTTCCAACGATTTCAAAGATTACTGCGAACAACGAAATATAATACATCTATTAATTGCTACAGGTATTCCAAGAGGCAACGGCCAAATAGAAAGAATAAACAGAATAATAATACCGGTGCTAACAAAATTATCAATGAATGAACCAGCGAAATGGTACACATTTACGGGCCAATTACAACGGTGCTTAAACGCTACATATCAAAGAAGTGTTGGTAGATCACCTTTCGAATTACATTGGTACAAATATGAGAAATAACGAAAATACGACGCTAGCTCAAACAATAGAAGAAGAATTTAAAAAAGCATTCGATGAAAATCGGGAAGAGTCAAGAGAACTAGCAAGAAAAAACATAGAGAAAATTCAAGAAGAAAATCGTAGATCATACAATAAAAATAAAAAACCTGCAACAAAATACCAACTAGGAGAATTAGTTGCAGTTAAAAGATGTCAATTTATCAACAACACTAAAATGTCAACAAAATCTTTAGGTCCATACAAAATTACCAAACGTGTAGAACATGACAGATATCACGTAGAAAAATACGGTACACACGAAGGCCCTAAAAACACCATCAGCAGCCCCAACAACATGAAAATATATCACGAAATCACCAGTAGTGATGAAGAAGAGGATTTTCTAGGTTTTGATAATAATAATATTACATTAGCTGCACCAATAAACTAACAAAAAATAAAAAATAAAAACAAGAAACAGCAATTACTAACCAAAATATATATTAAATTAAACATATATTTTAAAATCATAATTCAAGACATTGATCGACAGAACCAAAAATAAAATATTCATGCCAAAAATAATAAATAACGAGTTCAACAACCACATGAGATAATAAAGGTCAAAACACACCAGACGTCCCATTTTGTATAAAATTCCATTTTTTTTACATATACAAAATTCTAAAAAGCAAAATAAAGATGACCAAGACGCAAAAAATTTAAACATATTCAAAATGCCAAGATATTAAATTACAATTATGGTCAAGATGAAATTTAAAGATGTTCAAGATGAAATTCAAAATGTCCAAGATGAAATTAAAGGATGTCCAAGATGAAATTTAAAGATGTTCAAGATACCAAGATATTAAAATACAATTATATTCAAAAAATTGTACTATTAAAATACAAAGATGTGGAAGATGAAATTCAAAGATGATCGACGTTCCATAATGATATTCAATTAAAAAAAAAAAAAAAAAAACTAAAATCAAGAGGCGCTAAGACGATATCCAAAATGCTACATTCCACAAATCGTGTAAAATAAAATAGTGGCATCGTGAATTTTGACCACATAAAATATTTTATCACCAATATCATTCGTTTTATTTGGAAATCCTACATATAATAAGTTAAAATTCGTTTACACAAAAAAAAAAAGGACTACGCATCTAGGAAAGCATTTTAGTTCGCTTGTTATTTTGCATTAACCAGCGGTATTGCATCTTTATCAACAGATTCGATAGTGTTTAAGTCATTTCTCTTCTTAATTCTATTTTTTCAGTTCTTAACAATTAATGAAGTACAAAGTTACCAATTTTGTTAATTTTTTTTTTTAATTTTTTACTTGATAATTTTATAATATACTTATATACATACTGACATACTTTATAATATGCTTACTAAGTATCTATTTATATGAATTTATTATTTCGAAAGACAAATTTTATCTTCATTTCTCAATAAATTACGGGCGTATATTTCAAAATAACTCAGACATTTTGTGTGTATTGGAGTATTAAAGTCTTGTAACGTAATGAAGCTCTGAAGGTCTTTATTTTTCCTCCTCTCCTGGAGCCCTCGTGAGATGAGGGTTGATTAGGTCCGCTCGACTCACTTTCAGATTATCATAGGGACACTGAAAAATACTCTGCCCTCAGTGTCGTTGGGTGGATGGGGCAAGCAGAAAGAAGGCAGAACATCTGCGCCTTCACAGGAGGTAATAAGTGATCTAAAGGTTCCTTTCTGGACCGGGGGTGTTGCGGTTTTTTTGTTTTGGCACGAGAATTTTTTTTGTATATGGCAGGTGACAGCGGCAGGTCTTCGTGGAACCCCTCAAACTCTCCGCCAATAGCTAAGTCGGGCTAGCATGCCGCCGAGTTATCTGTCAGCTCATGCTGGCAGTCTGGACTTTACGTCCAAGCCAATCACTCAAAAGATAGATCCATAGCAAATGTTGCACCTTCATTAAGCACTTTATTTGTATTTCTTCTTCATCTTGTTCCGCAATTTCAATATCAACAACGTACTCATCCATATTAATATTGGCATCACCATACTGTTCTCGATGTAGCATATCATTTATATCTGTCCTGGTAGTTTTTAAAGCTCTTTCCTGCACCCAGAACAGAGTTTAGAGCTTAAAATTATCTGCGGGATTTTCCCAGTCATCCAAGGTATTAAATCTATTGAACTTGAACTACGCCGTGTTTTCCCGAAAGCATTACAACACACTTTATTAAAAATATGTATTGTTGATTGGAACTCCATGACAGTGTACTATAACTTAATGAAATGAGTACAGTTAACTATATAAGAAAAAAATTGAATACTTCTTTCTTTTCAACACTGTTCGAAAATCTGTAGAGGTCGTTCCAAAGACGAATTCGTTTCCATTATTCTGATAATCGAATGAGTCACTTCCTCTGTATTTAAGCATAGCAATCCATTGAAAAGGACTTCAATGCCGTAAAATTTATGACCATTTGTCATCATCATTAGGAAATTTTTGGGAATTTATAAATTTCTATAGAATTCAGAATGCTGTTGAATCAACTCACCATTGTGAGCAAATGCATGATTGGTGAAACTTTCACGAATTTTTAATCCCTGATCCCATTAAGATCGTTAAGTTGAAATTTTGATGTTTTAGGAGATAATATAAGGCAGAAAATAAAAAAAAAATAAAATAAAAAGTATGTCTTTCCAGGATATTTAAGGAGAAGATCCTTATCCTTGACACCCTTTTGCACATATATTTTTCAAGATAACTTGATTTCGCTGGTTTTGAAATGAGCCATATTTCATTGTCCTGGCATGGATAGAAAAATATGTATGAAATTTTGAAGAAGACCAGGACACCATTTTTTCGAAATTTGAAAAATGCTATAACTCGCAAAATAAGCAATGTATACGGAAAAGTTTTAATCTGTATTTTTTTTTCACAAGCCCTCCAGGTATGTAAGATTTCGGAAAAATGGTGGATGGTCATGTCACACAGCACCTATTTGATATGGAATGACCGGTGTTTTATGGAGAGCATTTTCTTAATCATCATGTAACTCCGAAACTGTTCATTCCCCCTCCCCCTCCCTCCCTTACTCCAATAATATTTGCCTAGATGAGCACTATCATCCCGCGCTCTATGGACCATGTAGATGGAAACATATATAAAATCAAAAGAACCGATAAACGATGCATGAATATAAAAATGCTTACTCAATTAGAACAAGATTTCATAAAACAATGACCTAGTAGGAAAGTTACAGATATGTATATTACCATAGATGGCACAAGAACTAGATGTTGCATGGCATACTAGAACTGTGTATACAGATTGTGAAATTGGTAGTGCATTCTAGAATGGACCATAACATGTTTTAGAGCATGCCGAAAGTAAGTGTTTTTATAATAGCAGTTTTGTATACATTTGATTGACTTCCTCAATACTTCAGATAAGAAAAAATATGAATCACTCGACGTATATATCAGTTCAAATATTTTGGTCCATTCCGGAATGGACCACCCAGCCATATAAATTTTGTATACTTTTTTGGTACTGCATGCGACATCTAGTTCTTATGCCATCTATGATATTACGTAACACCGGTATGTTTAATGTGATTCCTGGGTTTTTTGCGTTTGGTCAATAACCCACACGTAAAAGCGACCAGAGTTGACTTAAATGTAAAGCTCTCTTAGGCATTCTTTCTAGTCAGCATATTGCCATCACGTGATCGACATTTTCTCAAAACGATTTATAGTTTTGTAACTACGCCCCTCATTATGTGGATATGTAGGTTGATACTCAATTTCTTCACGTGGTAAGATACTTTATTACAAACAGAACCATTTTAGAAGATATTTTTTTTAAACTAACATAAATCTTTATTTTGAAGCATATGACAAAGTTATATAACTGTTATCTTATACTTTATACTGTAATGGAAAAAGGTAGACAGCTCGGTCCAGTCGACTGCACCTTCCCTAAAGTACACACTCAAGCATCTTTATATCTTTAACGGAGGAACTGAGCTCTCTATACTACCCAGAAATAGCCCCTAATCCTCTAACGTAACATTTCTGAAGAGATATGACATTGATTCCTTGTTGTGTATTCTTCGAATAGCTTCCGCAATTAGGACGGAAATGTCAACAGTTTTTATTTTGTGACACTGCATCTTTTGTAACTCATGCGGAATTGTGTTCGTTACAACGACCTAGAAGAATAATTATTTTTTAATTGTCCCCGTTATTTAGGTCACTGTATACAAAAATTTACCTCATCAATGGGTGAATCTTCAATAAGGCGTGGTGCATCTGAACTGAGCAATCCATGCGTAGCCAATACATAAATTTTGTAGGCACCACGTTCTTTGAGCACTTCAGCAGCAGCAACAAATGACTGAACGTCATCAATGAGGTCGTCCTGCATTTTAAAACAAGTGAAAACAAGTTCGTTGGTCTGGTGAAGAAATAAAAATATACCACCATAATAGCTATTCTTCCTCCAACATCTCCAACAACATTGATAGGTGGCTTTTCCTTAGCCGGATGACATGGAACCCCGACCGAAACATCCATGGTTCGTGATCGACTGTAATTTTTAGAACAAAACAATTAATCTCTTTAAAATGAAATGTATAAGCACTAAGCCTCTTGACGTAAATTCTAAATGCGAGGAATAAATGGTTTATTTCATGGTTTTACCACTTATGAGTATGGAGGGAGTGGTAGAAATATCGGAGCAAATGGTGTACAAATAAAAAATCCAAGAAATCCAAGACCTGATGCGTTCCATTAAGAGGACTGGAATGTTTTGGTCAATGGGCCTCTAGCAGGACAGTAGAATGGGCCGCTATGGCCTCCGTGGTTGGGACGGGGTATCCTTTCCCCCTGCCGCAAAAAAATTAAATTTTATTAGAAACAGGATTAATACACAAATTAATTGACTTTATGCTAAGGTGATGGAAAGCTGGAACAGAAAACAAAAAAATCTATTTTTTTAAAGATTTTATTATCATCACTGGCTATACCATAGCCGTCTTCACTATATCGTTTCTTCAATTATATCTGTCATGAGCACGTCACCGCCAATCAACTGGCAGCATCCGAAGTTGTCTCTTATATTATCCGCCACCTCATACGGGCTCGGGATCAATTTAGAGAACTAGGTTATGTTCGCAATAATCCTATAAATTCAATGTTAAATTTTGGTGATAATCACCCCCTCTATTTCGATCACCACCATAAATAAAGAATTAAAATCTCTCTTGAAAATGTCTACCAACACTCTAATTGATCAGGGGCGGGATTTCAGCGCTTGACCTGAATTCGATGTAAGCATATTCACGAAATTCTGTATTCCTCAGAAAATTGTGTTAAAATCTAGCATAAAATGCAGTATACCAGTACCGTAATAAGCTTAGAGCTAAAATATCTTGAATCACTTTGGAGTATTTCAATAGACATGTACAGGGCTTTGATGTTTTTTTATTGCATTGCAGAGATTTCTCTGCATGGTGCATAACCACATGATAAATATCAAGCAGCGGGATCGGCACTACACAATATATACCAAAGAGCATTTCGATGAACTTTTGAGACAAGCAAATTTTGACTCACTATATTACATCGATTATGTAGACTCTATCATCTGAATTGGAGGAAAAGCTAACGACGTGCGTAAAAAGGTTGAGACAGGAAAAAACTATTAGAGATTATGGATGCAGCTGGTACTCAGTGGAGCTAGATGGAATGAGAAGAGAAAAAATCGCGGCATATAATAGAGCAGTGTACGGTGATGAAAGGGATGCGTGGAATCGTTATAAAGGTATTCGAAATAAGTATAAAGCTGCAATTAATAAAACAAAGAATGAATACGTAAAATTATTAGTATTAGATAAAAGGGAAAGCCAAAGAAATGTATGGAAGGCAATAAAAGAGCTTGTCATTGGACCAAAGAATCAAGGGAGTAATAATCTGAATGTAGTACAGTTTGGAGATCATCATATAATGCATCCGAGTGAGATTGCACATAACTTTAATACGTACTTTGTCGAAAGCATTAAACATATAACCATCTCTATCCCAGAGGTGGACTGCGGTATGATTGTTCAATCCATAGAGACAATAGGTCATATATTAATGAAGTTAATAAATCTAAGCTTCCAAAATGGAACATTCCCTTGCTGGAAAGAAACTATCGTTTTTCCGATCCAAAAGATTCCCAATACAACGAAATGTGAAGAATTCCGTCCAATTAACATGTTGCCTAGCTATGAAAAGATTCTAGAAAGAATAGTAGCCGATCAGCTGGGAGAATATGTAGAAAAGAATAAGCTATTATTAAGAGCAGTCTGGCTTCAGAAATAAACATTCATGCGAAACAGCATTAAATTGGGTAATATTTGAATGGAAAAAGGAATTGGATGCTGGTAGGAAAATAATGGCAGTTTTCCTAGACTTCAAACGAGCGTTTTGAAACTATAGATAGGGATATTTTACTAAAGAAACTTAAGACATATGGAAAAAGAGGAACTGAACAAAAGTGGTTCAACTCAGATCTCTCTAACAGAATACAAAAAACGAGGGTAAATGGTATAATGTCTAATCCAATAGATGTGAAATCGGGAGTTCCCCAAGGTTCAGTACTGGGCGTCACATTGTTTCTTCTCTACATAAATGATATAAAATCAGTAATAAAATACAGTCAATTGGCGTTATTTGCAGATGACACCTTAATATATATCTGTTGTGACCAAGCAGACGAGTGTTTTCGTAATATAAAGGAAGACCTTGAGAGCATTGACAACTGGCTAAAATGAATCAACTTAAATTGAATGTTGAAAAAACTAAGGCAATGTGCTTTAATGTCATTGATCCAGAAGATATGTACCTTGGCAATGAAAAAATTTAATATGTAACAAAATTTAACTTGGTGTAATAGTGGATAACAAATTGAAATTTCATAAGCATGCAGACTACATATGTGGAAAAATCGTAAAGAAAATCGGTTTCTTAAGAATAATTAGGCGATATTTAAGTCTGGACACTGCTATTATGTTATTCAATTCTCTTGTACTTCCATATTTTAATTATTGTTCTTCGCTGGTACTGCAGGAATGAAACACACGCTTCAACTTCTGCGAAACAGAGCAATGCGGAGTATACTGAGGTGTAAATGGGATACACCCACGCGATACATGCTAGAGATTCTCCAGTGGATGAATATTAATAACGCTTGACGTATAATGCAATGATTCTTGTGTTTAAGATGAAGAATAATGAAGTGCCTGAGTATTTATACAGAAATATTGTATATGTTGAGGACGTTTAGCCATACAACCTGCGAGGAAATCACTGTTTCAGGTTGCAGAAATGGAATAGAGTTAGTACGCAGAATTCTTTATTGTACAAGGGTCTAAAATTTTTTACTGGTTTGCCTGATAAAGTTAAAAATGAAAGAGTGCTAAATTGTTCTAAGAAAACTAGCTCAATATATTTTAGAAAATGTTCCTTGAAATGTAGATATAGCAAATTTTAATATTATGTATGTAATTAATGACGTAGAACTGTGAATTTGTTAAATAATCATATTTTTAGTATGCTTTATAGTTACATGAACTAATAAATCAATCTTATATTATCTTATCATAATTTCGTCCCTTGTATGGAAGAGGGGATCACCAGATGCAACTTAAGTGAGTTGTAGGGTGATTATAAGAGAAATTCTTACACAATAGGTTGCATATTGAAAACTTGAATACAGCTATGACTAGCATGTCGTCGCATACAGAACCTTTGGCCTTTCTAAAAGCAAACAATTGTCTACGTCTTCCGAATTCATGGCAATTTAAGGTCAAAGTCTTTGTTCGTTTGATCATTATATTTCCACAAAAACACGCAATCAACAAATGTTTTTTATATTGAATTTTAAAAGCCCAAAACCAAGTCTAAATGACCTGCGCTATAACCCGAGGCCTCCGAAATACAACCCTTTTTTGCGTTTTTTTTAAGCATATCAGCAAAAATGGTTTGAAAAGCTCATCGATTCAAGAATATATACATTTAATGGCGTTCTTCGCTAGATGTAGATGAAAAAGTTGCAATGAAAAACTTCAAGACAAAAACAACTTTGTATCGAGGTTGTTTTCCGGAAATCTTGCTGCTTCCGAGATATCGATAAGTTTTTATCGAGAAATTGCTTATTAAATTTGTTCAGTTTTAAATGCAGATAAGAACGAAAGACTAAGAGCAGATGTTTAAGCAGCAGAATGTAATACCCAGATCAACTGACACCATGCCGTTTTAAAAAACCAAAGAGTACAGGGATCAATAGGATATATTCCGAATATCTGCTACAGAAGCCAACAGGATATTGAACTTTACTTTTCAACTAATCATGGGATTAATAAGCCAGCTGCAAACTTTTGTAAAAAATGCACTGGTGATTGATTGCTACTAGAAGTCTGGGGATCATCTATAATGTTGGCATTCATTATCAACCACACCAAGTGTGCATGCTTTCAAGCAGATGAAGGGATCGATTTCAAATTTGTTATATGAAACAGTGCATTAAGCTCTTGCTAAGACTGCATCCAATTTAGGTAGAACGGGAAATAAACTTACATACCTTGATACTGATGGTGGGGGAGAGTATCTACCATCAACTTCATCACTCTCTGCTTCCTTTTGCTCTCCATGAATAACAGCTATCCCCAAACGAAGACGTTCAGCATATGAGGTAGCCTTTTTTGCTGACCCAGGATTACGAGCAACAATAACCGAATTTCTGTAGTCTGGAATCTGTATATTGGAAAAGTGAATCAATCTGAATTGTTAAATTTATTTGCATCTGATTCAATTTTTCTTTGCTTCCTACTAACAGAGAGTTCAAACATTAAGAGAACGTACACTTTCTTGAATATACTGCAATAAAAACGGAGAAGCACGCAAGTTGTCTACTGGACAATCAAAGAAACCTTGAATTTCTTTTTGATGAAGATCCATTGTTATTATATGGGTAAGCCCTGATTTACACATCATCTGCAGAACGATATCCGTTGAGATAAATTTCCGAGAATAAGAATAAATTTACCTTTGCCAAAAGCTTTGTAACAATGCAGCCGCGTTTACGCATTTTGCATTGTTTTGAATATGGCAAGTAAGGGATGACACCCACTATGTTCTTTGCCGAAGATGTCTTACATGCGTACGCCATTATCAACAGCTCCATGATATTATTGTTGACATCTCTTTAAAAGTTTAAAAGGGAAGGAAATTATTTTTTTCTATTATTAAAAATATTGAGTAAAAACTGTAATAAAGAACGAAAGCAAAGTAAATCCGATGAAAGGATTTCGGCTCGTAAAGTCTATTTATAAAAAAATGTCAGCATTATTCTTAGGTAGTGTGAGGAGTTTCATGTTGTTTTGTTATTCGTAAAAATTAAATCTAATTGTTGTTGAATGAAGTACTAAAAACTAATGGGTGATTTAAAAAAATCTGTTTGCGCAAAGTTCATACTACGATTTAATGCTTATCAGGGATTACAAATAGTAAATAAATAGCAAACACTGGGGGTCAATTTTCCTAAACACCCTGACATTGATGAAATATCGAATGTTTCTAATCATTGATACAATTCATAATTTTCTAATCCTTTTACTTTCGTTCGGCATTAATCTTTTTACTCAATGATAATATCTAAAACTTACTTAGTTCCAGTTTGAATTATATAAATATCTTTTCCACGTACTGAGTCGCCTATCTCCACCATCGTTTCCCGATTGGTTTTGTGATAAACAGAGCATCCACCACTTTTGACCCCAAGACGACTAAAGGGAGAGGTAATAACTTAAAATTTCCATTCAGACTAAGTCTATATTACCTGGCTACTTGATTGGCCAAGTCTGGATGGGAGTTTCCATGAATGATGACAATATCTGATGTTGCAGGAACCTCCATGTCTTCTCTTATTTGCTTTGGAGGGCGAAGCGCACCAAATCTAAAACATCAAAAGTTATGGTAACGATTTACTTTTTAACTTACAGCAAAAATGTCTCAAATTCAATTTTCAAACTGACTTTTATGGGAGGGTTTACTTTTTCTTACATGTCCGTGAAGTTCTTTCGACTTTTTAGTATTATATGCATGCAAAGTATTGAAAAACGAAACTTTCAACGTAAGCGGGTGACAGATTTAACTAAGGATTAAAAGGCAATAATATATAAGATATCCGACATAAATTGTAGTGTAGTTCAGATTATTCACAAATTCTAAGCGATATTAAAATTGACAACGACCAATTTTACTGTGAGAAAATTGATCCTAATCATAACGAGTCATGTCATCCCCAGCAGTCAGTTGTAGTGCTGCATTTAGCTGTTAAACTAAGAAATAATAAAAGTATATGAAAATTAAAAAACCATGTAAATTAGCAGAAAAAGGGAGGCTTTTCAAAAAGGCAGTAATTTAAGAAACCGGAGAAGACAGCTGATGGTGACAGTGGGCAGGCAATATACCAGCTTGTGCCAGTAAATGGGGATGATGCGCATCTTTAATTTGTCCACAGATTTTACAATCTTTTGCTACATGAGGTAGGTTTAAAACAAGCAGAAACATTAAAAAATATATATTCTATGGTTGCACAAACATTAAAAATCGTCTAAGTCATTTACTTGTTTCGGTTGAGAAGCATTCCCAAGTTTTACTGATCCCTCAAATCACTTACATATAATAAAATAAATGCAGATATTGACAGTAACACGTTCCTAAAATAAAGGTATAAATACCGAAGATTTATTATCAGTTTCCTTTTAACTTATTAACCAAATTTAAAAACACTTTGTCAGCAAAAGAGCCAACACTAATCCATTTCTCAGCAGCAATAAAAATATAGAACGAACGAAGAATACTCTCAATAATTATGCACGGAACGGAACGAAACGAATAGGCTAGGGTACGTTCGCACATTCAACCGGATTGAGTGAACTACCTTATCGATCGGTTTCGCAGGTACTAAAGGATCATTCAGATGATAGGCCGAATTCACACGCTGTAGAATACTTCCCTTCACGCTGTTGGTAAAGATACATTCCGCCGGAAGGAGAATTGCTACCATTGAGTGTCTATTTATCGAGAAATGAAGTATACTGTAGCGTGTGGTTTCGCCGAAAGGAATTAATGGTGGCTATCCACGATAACTACGGAAAAATCTGTTTGGTCTTCACCTTCCAAATTGTTGAAATTCCGAAACCAAGAATATAGAAGACAAGATATTCCCATTAAAATTTTGACACATTGCAGATGGTAGCTTGTGACGTAATTCTGTGACTAATGTATACACATTTTTATAGGAAAGTAGAGAGGAGAGAGAGTATTGTCACAGATTAGATATATATATATCTATATATATATCTAATCTGTGGTATTGTCTGTTCTCTGTACCGTACTTTCCTATACATTTCACACGTCACCTAATGGTGGAACATGGTTCGTAATTATAATAACTTGTATTCTATATACCTTGTTCTGGAAGTATACTTCAATTTAATCTAGATCTTAGATCATATAACAAAAAGGATAGGCTATGACGTAACCCCCGCAAGATACAAGCCATGAACAAAGTCGAAAAAAGAGAGCAGCGGGCCGGTCAGCAGGCGACATCCACAGTCTTCTTGCCTTGTCTTACTGAAGGAGTTTCTCATATAAAAGTTGCTTGTATTTTGTTCAAACGCTATAATTTTCGTAAATTTGGTCTACATGCTATTGTTTTTTTAAACTATTAGAAAGAAAACATATTTGGCTGCAATTTGTTTTAACTTCATTTTGCTGCGGGAGCGACAGTTTTGGGCTTTAGGACGTGTTCAAGATGAAATTTTAGTTTTTCCTCCATGACGAGTATACAAAAATCAGTGAGAGTGAGCTCTTACTGCATGCTGTACCCCACTGACATATAATAAGAATGGACTGAGCGTTCTTGCTTCAAAAATGGCACAAATATTGAACAGGCTGTGAAAACTTTTTATTTCGTACAATTGCACTCCGATTTATAATTTATTATTATTTGCCGATTTGAAACACTAAAAATGTTATAAAATAGTATTGTATTAAATTAAAATTGTTTAGGAAGTTAAACTCGTTTTAATTAACACAAAAAATTATTTTTAATATTACTGAAAAATGTGTTCCTCTGCAGATTTGATGTCAAATTTGCTTGAGCTTGTAAGAGATAGACGTATATAAACAATATATTTGTCTGAATTTTTATGTCAATTCCAATGTATTCCAATTAATACAGCCGTACTGTTTCCAAAATTGATTACAGTTCAGTGTACATTTTGAGCTTGAAAGAGACAAATAGATTTTAGTAAAAATTTGTGCCATTTTTAACTATAGGAATTAGATAGGATGGCTCAGTCCATTCTTATTATATGTCAGTGCTGTACCCGCACGTTAATGACTTTTAATGTGTCGGTGCCTTCTGCGACTTCATGGCTTGTATTATATTCCGGGGGTTACGGCTATGAGGAAGAAAAACATAAGCATTTTTCTGCATGTAGTAGAACCGCATCGATGTATGCGTTTTAGTCATGGAAGTAGTAAACCACGATATTTTCACACCGGGCGAATAATTTAGTGGTTGAAACTATATTAAGTATTGAAGAAATTCAAAACATTTTTAAATTAATTTTTAAGTTTATAGTTTTATAACTTTTTGCATTATTACGAATTTTCCTAGTGCCCCGTTTATTTTCTAATAATATTTTTTGGTGTTGCCTTTGTATGGCTACTGTAACTTAAGGCGACAATGACATTTCAATTATAAACAAACAAACCGGCATTGGAAAATGTTATTTTTTTTTTGCCACGGCTGTTTATTTTTATAAATACTTCACTCTTATTTTATTTAAAACACTATAATTTCTTATTAAAAGAATTAAGCTTGCCTGCAAAATGATTTCCTAAGAATATCACCGGTTGCTTCTGCAGCACAGCATAGAGCACTTCATCGTAATAGTTCAAGACTCTGGAGTCTCGATTATATAAAATCCTGTTCACAAAACAATATTTCACTATTGTACCGCAATCACTTTTAATTAGTTATTTACTACAAAAACGCTAAATCAAACCCGAAATTCTTGTCATAAAATCTGAAATGTCAGAAATAAATTAGAATTGTCGAATTCACGAATAACAAGGCGATACCCCTCTTGTCATCGGTATCCTATCCAATCCATCCTATCCTTTTCGTTATATGATCTAAGATCTAAGAATAGATAGATTTTGTAGCGAGCTATTTGTTTTTTTTTTTAATTTCTAACTGCCACTTTTTCAGTTCTTGTTTTGTAGAAAGGTATTTGTGCGGTATTAATATCCCCAAGTACAATAGTAGGAGATATAAGAAAAAAATTACAAATAATTTTCAAGGCACTTGAAAGTGAAACTCGGAAAATGGATGATCAAATCAAAACTATGAGTGCATTTTATAAAAATACTTCCTTAAATTTCTAAAAATTCTTTAAAAAAAATCTGTAATTAAATAAGTTTGTCTCCTTTTGAATTCATTTCCAATAAATTATGATTTATGATTTTGCGTTTAATATTGAGCCCGTTTAGACCGTGACATTAGAACTAGTTTCACGTAAGTCGACTTACGTACAAAATTAGTAATAAACCGCAGATAAGAAATTGTTTACAAACTTGAATGCGTTATATTCATTCATAGAGAGAATTGTTAATTTGTTTTAATGAAAATGAGTGGAACTAAAAAGGAATAAAATAAGTAAAAAACGAGTTTTCAAACAAAACTGAGGCCAAGCCGCATGAAAAAGTAGAAAATAAACTTTTCTTCACACACAGAGGTGGACTCAGATTTTATTCGCTGACAATCACCGATTTTTTCAGCATGATCAATCAAAGATTTGATTCACGAAGAAAAAATATTCAAGAGAAATGTTCCAATCAAAAAATCTGAGTTCACCTCTGTGTGTGAAGAAAAGTTTATTTCCTACTTTTTCATGCGGCTTGGCCTCAGTTTTGTTTGAAAACTCGACTTATTTTATTTTCTGCCTTTTTCACGTTAACTTAATTGTTCTAATATCAATTTAACCGAACTTAATTATTTTTTACTTAATTTTAATTTAATTTTAGTTTCTTACTTTCTTTTTAATTTTCCGTTTTCCTTTAATTTATCTTATATTTATCCTTATATTCCTTTCGTTCTTCTCTATTTTGAGTCAATTTTTGAATATTCGCAGTGAAATTTTTTTGCCATACGACTCAAGAGTTTCCAATCGACTGACCGTACTTCGAACACAATCCGAACAGTTTTGATAACTCGGAATACAATTTACCGAGGTTTCGAAAAATTTGAAATTTTGAAGGCAGTTACGATGAGATGATTGGAAGTCAGCACCGTGGTTGTTTGGAAGTTTTTTTTCAGCTTGTCATTACCGACATTCGTTGAAGTACTGCTTTTCTGAAATTCAAATTATGTTTTAAATAGGCCTTTTTAGCTGTATTCCAACTTGATCCCATATAAAATGAATTTTCCCGATTTTCCATATTTTCCACAGGCTTTTCCTATTACTTTGAAATTTGTTTAAAAATTTACATGAATTTTCCTCGATTTTTCATGCAAGTTTTCATGATAGTTGAAGAGAAAGTATTGATGCCAGTAGGACGGAAAAAGATGATTCCTCATAGCTTATAAAACTTTTTTGTCGGAAAATTTTCCGGAAAAGTCGGAAAATTTTTCAGAGAAATTGGAAAATTCTGAATTTTTCCTGAAACAGATTTATCACTAATGATATGAAAATTTTTCCGATGATTTTCCCGCTTTTCCGGGTTTTCCATGGAGTTTTCCACAAAAGCAACTTTATGCAACTCATTTCGCTCTACAACTTTGTCTTAGGTTGCAAAACGCTCAAACGCTTCATTGGTCGGCAAAACTTCGGAAAAGCGTTTTACATGAATTTTCCTCGATTTTATCTTCAAGTTTTCACCATTGTCGGAGAGAAAGTAATGATGCCAGTTGATAGGGAACTTGATCTTGCATAATTTAGAAAACTTTTTTACCGGAAAATTTTCCGGAAAAGTCGGAAAATTTCGGAAATTTTTTTCGGAAAAATCGGAAAACAATGCATTTTTCCTGAAACATATTTATCACTAATCAAATTTGTACCAAAATTTCAAATGATTTTTCCCGATTTTCCGGTTCAAATTTTGATAGATTCAATTGTCACGCGACATGAACCTGTATGGATCTATGAGAGTGTCGAAAATAGTAAAAAAGAAATATATAAATAAATATATAGACAGACAAATTCGTGTACGAGTTAAAGGGACGGCCTGGCCTCAAAAAAGTGCGACTGGTCAGAGGAATGGACAAATTCTTTTATAGACTTTCGACTTATTGAAGAAAGTATTCCGTCCATAATGGATGGTAAAAAAATTAGAAATTTGGAAAATTTAATTATTTTCTTATGCTCTATTCTCTTCTGCACACCGCATGCACAAAACTAAAATCTTATTTCTCATTTTCTCGTGAAGAAGTAGGCAGATCTGACAAATTTGACAACTAGCTTTAATACAAGTGGACTAAACGGCAGCCGAATTAGTCCTACATAAGTCGACTGACGTAAAACTAGTCCTAAATGGCTGCGATCTAAACGTACTTATTGAGTCTGTTAAGAGCAACACGCTACAGTGACTATAGTCGCTTTTTGCGTTCAGAGCTTTTGACAGGAAAGCGGATGCTATAGTCACTATTGAAGTCCTTTTCTTGGTAGCACCAACGAGGTAATAACTAAAGGAGATGCAATCATATGTACGATCCGTGTACATGAGCGTACCCAAAATTGCCCTGCATTTGTGTATGTTTCACTCCGCCATTTTTGGTCTTCGCTGTCAAATCCATACTTAGGTTTGGTTGGTTTTGGGCTTGGTGCATTGACGCAGGAAAACCCATGAAATAACCGTGGGGGCACGAAGCAAATATTGCTCACAAACTTTTTACCACTGAACTTTTCTTCTTAATTATTAACTTTTTTACGTTCACGTTTGCAAATTCAGTAAAGACTTTTCAATATATGAAAATAAAAGCGATTAAAATTGCGCATAGGTTGTACAATTGTGTACATGTGTACAAATTTTACGGCGCTTATGTACAAACAATATCAGTGTCATTTTGTTAGAATTGGGTACGCGATATTTTCTCATTCGCATCTCCTTTAGTTCTTACCTCGTTGGGTAGCACTCGGGATTGCTATCAAAATAGTCACTTTCGTGTTTGAATGTGTGAATTATCAAATATCATGTAAAATTGAACGTAAATAAGTGAATAAAACTAAAATGGATGTAAAGAAGAAAATTATTTTATTGCTGTTTATAGTTTTAATTTGTTGAAAGCTCAATTTACCAATTTACGAAAAAAAAACAGATTGTTTTCTGACCGTATATATACTATGTACACATACATATGAATATTTTCTTTCAAAACGCTTTTTTCCCTTTTTCCCGTTCAGAGTTACGATATCGTCAAGTTCACAGAGTCACTTCAAAACGCTTTCGAAGTCACTATAGCGTGTTGTTCTGAACCTTTGAGGAGATAACTAAGGAGAAACGACATCCATAGTAAAGCATATGTATGGCAGAGTAGCCAAAAATTTTCGCCATCTTGATTTTGGCAGGGTGTTTGACTGTCACTTTTTTGTAAACAAAGAGCCGCGAAGTGTGTTTAGCGCAGAGACGTAGTTACAATTGGGATAATTTACTTTTTATAGGAAATGGTTAATGGCTATTGAACTAAGTGAATGTAATATAAAAAAGGAGTTATATATGATCGAAGATTTAGATACAACAAGCCATGTTGAGGAAAATACTTTTAAAATACTTTTGTGGTAAATTCGGTAAATCCCACTGACATGCATACATAAGTAAATTCGCAAATAATTTAAATATATCGTCAGTGATAGCATACTTGAGGAAATCAAAACTGGTGCCATATGAAACAGGCGATCAGTCAGTCCATTTATATGCATGTCAGTGGGTGGTGCGGAAGGTTGTGCGGAGTTTCTAAGAAATGTGTTTGAATTTTCGCCTCATTAATTTGTTGTGATATTTAAGGCATCAACAATTTTTAACGCCGCCTCTGGGACCTCGACAAAACAAGAAGAAGAATGACAGTTGCTACGCTTTTTTCAACACATGTCGCCTCCTTTAGTTCCCTCCTCGAAGGGATTACGGCACTTCGCATGGCTGAAAAAGTAGGGATAGTAACTGAACAGTTGGTTGCACTTCGATTCGAAATGTCCATTTTGAAAGTTCTTTAAGAATAAAACTACGCTAAACGTCAAAACTACTAAGCGCACCGGAACACTACTCTACCGGCGTAGCGTAAAAATGCGCACACCGATGTGCTTGGGAAATGACAACGCTTCGGTCGCCTGAACGCCATGGTGTGTAAAAATGTGACATTATGTGACATCCTGCGTGCGGCTGAACGCACGGATAGTAAGTAAGAACGATTGTAATTGTGACGAACAAATTTGTAACATTTGTCTCCAAACAACGTGTGCACCCAATTGCACATAAATCGGCCATTGTAAGTCAGCCGGAAAAAGCTTTGAATATATATATATATAGAGTGTTCAGAATTGACGGTATGTTTTAAAAAATAAAAAACAAACGAAAAATATGTATAAATTTTATATTTGATATATATAATTATCTTGCATTTGTTGGAATTGTTTACAATTCATAGAGTTTTTTTTGTTTTAATGAAAATGAGTGGAATTAAGAAAGAAAAAAAAAGCGAGAAAGGAGGAAATTATTTCTGAATATTTTCTCCTAGCACAAATGCCAATGTAACCTTTAAATCTAATCTCTTAAATTTTACTCACATTTTTTAATCTTCCCTTGTATATCACTCTCAGAAAAACTCAGTGATATTCTATCGAAATTATCGCCTGTCGAAAGTGTTACAACATACCGCCTATCGATAAATTGTCGAACGTCGAACCTTTCGAAGTTATAACATCTTGGGCCGGGTCTACACAGAATTTTTTAGATGCTTAACAGTAACCCTACCTGCCAAATGACGGTGACAGTTTCTTCAACAAGGCAGCTCTGACAAGCCAGATTTGTTAAGAGAAGAGTTGCTTGTTGCTTGTTTGTTGGTCAGAAAAACGACATTCTGAGAATATCTTTGGATCTTGTTGCCAAGTGCTACACATGCCTTGATCGCAAACTCAATGTCTGGGAGGAAATTGTAGTCCAATTTCATACAACAGCAGATATTATAAAGAAAAAAATGAAATATTTGAAGGTAACCAAACCAAGAATCAGTTCAAACTGATGAATGTTCATTCGACAGAAATTTTATTCTTTACTCTTTCTCATTCGAATCCTACATCAAATCTTTTTTTCTTTTCATTTTCAACTCCCTCAACTCATTTTCTTATGTCTCAAGGCTAAAATTTTGAGAACAGAAACGTGTGTTTTCTATAGCAATCAGCGTTGGGAGATTGGGTGAATTCTCCCATATTATGAGAATTTTCAACCTCAAAATATTCTAAAAGGATAAGGGGAATAATCGCGTCTCCTAGAACAAAATCGTGGGAAAAATTATACACAAAAAATGAATTTTTCTGCATAATTAAGACAACATTAATTGAGCATGGAATATTACTAAAATCGCATCCAGAAACGACTTTGGATTCGACAAGAAAATTATACCACTAATAAGTAATGTAATGTAATACCCAAATTAATTTTCTACAGTAAACGGTTTCATGTTGCTTTTTTACATTTTTTTAATCCATTGTTAAGTACTATTTTGTTAAGCTTTTCTGCATAGATCCGATATTCTTCTTGGCAGATGTTAATACAGATTAATTTAAGAAAACAGTACTAAACAATCACGCTTATCTTGTAAAAAATGAGAGATAAGTAAATACATGCCTGGTAAAAAATGAATGGTGAAGCTACAAGGAATTCAAATCTAGAATAAAAGCATTATAATAGGGAATTTTGGCGGGAAACAGTTGAAATTAAAAAAAAAAAACTGATAATTTGTTCAATGCTTTAACTCTGATGCTTTGTAATATCTGACATAAGAAGGCTAGAGATTGAGATCTCTTAGAAAGGGCGATGGGTTTTCTATGGAACAACGTTTAAACCAGTCTCATATAGGGTTCATAGCAAGAAAGTTACAGGGTGTCAATTGAAACAAGTAGCTATAACTAAACCCCCCCCCCCCCCCCCTCCATGAGAAGCACTCCAGCAGCCGGCTTCTTGAAAATTGCTGCTAATCCTGATGAGACCTATCATGTGGTGGGCCGATTTTGCACGAGTTCTGAAACATCGTGTATAACAATCGGATAGGTACGTGCGCTTCTTCACTCGAATTACGCAATAATCTTTATCGCGAGCCAAAAAGCGATGCAATCTTTAAGTTCAATTAATATTGCAATGTTTGCTGAACAGCGATACCGTTAACTGTGGCCTCTGCGATTGAAAAGGAGATTCACCTGTATAATAAGAATTTTTTTCACTTCCTTAAATTGTGAAAGAATCTTCATTGCAGCACGAAAGCGATGCAACCTTTTAAGCCATTCAGTTTAACGAAAACGATAAAAGCATCGAAATTTAATGTAAACCAGGTTCGCGTGCTCGTGCTCATTATTGAAGCTGACCCCACACAGATTGCGTATTTAAGCTTTTCTCTGAATACCTTGAACCTAGATAATTTTAATAAAATGCGTCCTCCAGTTATCATAATCAAAAAATTAAAAAATTCAGGTTTCAATAAGAATGCATCTATAAAAAAAGACAAATTTAAAGCCACTTTTACTTTCGAAGGAGAATTAACCTTTTTTAATTCTCCTTTGCCTCTAGCGCCTAATTGCAATGGACATTCCCAAATATGTACTAATGTGATTACAGTGGAGCTTGTATCTCTACATACGCATATCGCAATCAGTGCTGGCAATTCTAACCGAGATTACTTGGGAGTGTTCAACATGCTGTGGTAGCCAATTTTGTACTAAGATTTTACAACATAGCTGTTGCTTGAGTATCAGGTTATCATACGCAGGCGAATCTACATAGCTCACAAGCTCACTTATTCATTCATGTTGAAAATTAATATTCCAATCCCATTCCTCTACTTTAGATGAATAAAGCTAAGCGCTACAGACTGCTCTCTTTATCTGGGAAGACCTGCTTATTTCACTGATTGTGAGTTATGCCGCTATTGTCCAAAATTTCGATAATAAATTTAAGTCAGGTGTATTTAATATCAGAAAAACCGCCAAAGCTTGCATATTCTCCAAATCCGATTTATCGATAACCTCCCAATAGCCGTCACGTTCCATAAAAGAGTTCCTTCTCCCGACAAAAAGGCTCGGGGTCATAAATCTAAATAAGGTGCGATCGAAGGTGGAATGGATGCAATGAGCCGAACAGATACACAGAACCGGGCCACGTTGGTGGAAAATCCTTTCAGGACCCGAACAATTCTTTTCACCCGTTCATCCTGAAACCAGGAGGGAAACAGCCCACCGCACAATCAACCCTTTTATTGCTCAGTCAACTGTGTTGCCATTTTCTCATCATCTCCGGCAACAGGGCCTCTTGCTCTGCCACCATTCGACGTGCCAAAGAAAACCCAAGCAAAGTCATCTATTAAAATATTGAATGTTGACGGTAGGTACATACAAGTGATAGCGCTCCTGGGTCCCCAAACAAAGCGGATTTATGGGATTTCTATTGAGCGAGGTTAAGCGCCAAGGTGCTGCTGCTTTGATCATCCTGGTACAGGGAGCTGCCGTTTATTCCTGAGTAACATCCAGGCCGGCTCCATATTTTAAAGGCCAAAAATCAGAAACAAGGGTGTGAATTACGACTTTCTGAACAAGAGGTCGGATCGGGATGATGCACTATTTCGCTTGCTCCTCGGATACTCAAATTGAATGGTAAATTTCGTTGAAAATTTTATTTTTCCAACGGCTACACAAACTTAAAACAAATAATCGCTGACGAGAGCAATTTGGACGCTGAAAGCATTCTACAACATCCGGTGTACTCCTCACCTTAGCAGTTCCCAATTCACGCGTGGTACTCTGCCAAGCTCTTATGGTTTATCTGAGCTCTGAGCCAGCACCTACTGTTGCACACCTAAGATGACGGGCATCGCCAGCACGTTTTGTTTACATCTAGGGCGCAGGTTGTTTGTTTTGCCCCATGGAACATTTCCTTTCGTTTGGCTGAGCTGACGAAGTGGAGCTTCTACAAATTGTTTATAAGTTCACCTGTTGTTGGCAAGCTCGCGTTTCATAACAATCTGAGGTTCGAGGAGTTCTCTTCTGCCGCGAGTGATGACAAATGCATTTCTTTGTGCCACAAAGTGCCGTGTGTTCGTTTCTGTGTAGGTGGAGAGGTGAGATTCTGGCAATTTCGATGATGTCAGTAAATATTTTGAGCGTCTAGAACGATCAGATATTGTGGCGAGTTATTGCTTTTCAATCTTTCTCTGGAAATTCGAGATAAGCTGCAACAATTCTTATCGATAGTATATGTATTAGTCAAATTAAATTACATATACAAACTACCTAATTACCGAGACTTATTTATTTATTATTTGAATAGCAAAATAGATAAACTACGTTACCTTTAAATTGTTAATCATCGACATTCTTGACAAGGGCTGTGCCAAGATATGTGGTTGGCTCTTTGCTTGGGTTTAAGCGGTATGTTACGAACGTAACATGTTTGTATTCACACGATATGCGTAATTTTGGACACTGTATTAAAGCGAAATACGGCAATTAGGTGGTTAATATTTTTTTTAATTTGTTCATTTTTCCAACCAGTTTACTGAAAATGGAATGTGAGAATAAAGTCTGGGTGGTATGATTTGATTGGAATATCCCTTATATAGCTACTTTGTACGTGCATTCGATTCCAATCATGTGGGGGGGGGGGATATTAGGGAAATGAGCTGAAGTTGTTATAGTGTTGTTTCCCCAGTGGTCGACCACTTAACAAAAAACATTAATTAGTTTATATTAATATACACTACTGATAAAAAAGTGAGCAGTCGCAATTTTCTTGAAATTCGAAAGTGGATCAGGGCGTTAAAATAACTGCTGATATTTACACAACAATTTTTTGAAAATGTTTGTTAATAGCTCTGGAAGAATTTCAGAATAGAAACGAATACATATTTTAACAGGATAATGCACCATGTCATACAGCTCAAAACTAAAATCTGGTTTTAAGAACACAACACTTTGCAAAAACTGAAAGTCAAATTCATATCAATAGGAAAAATCACAAAACTCATGTCCGCAATATCCCCGAACTTTGAACAGCTGTTGAAAAGGCTTGGAATGTAAATCCATCAACTTTAATTGACAGTCTAATATCGTGCATTCCAAGAAGTCTAGAGGACATAATAAGAAATAAAGGAGTAAATATACAAACTAAAATAATATATGTTCTTGTTTTAATTCAGAATTTTAAGTGTTCGGTTTCTTTATACTAAAACTTCGTGCCATTTGTTACCGTAATGAAACGATTTTTGAAACATTTTCCTCTGCTCACTTTTTTTTTTTATCATTAGTGTGAATTTGTTCCTATTAAAGTAATTTTAAATTAATTAAAAAAATTAGAAAGCCTACTGATTGGTGTTTGTGATATAATGTAGTTTTTTCTTTAAAAATAAATTGGACTAGTATAATTTTGGAAAAAATGTAACAAATCCACTTTTGCCGGTATAGTCGACCAGGCTCATTCTATACGTCCAGGAGTTCTCCAGTGTTCGATCATTAAACGTTAGGCTGAATCAGTTGAATTACAGGACAAACCTACAGGATAAATGACTAGAAATTGAGACTACAAAAAAAAATGTTTTTAGAAATAACAACTATATATTTTGAAATAAACCACCTGATAAAACGGTGATCGACTGCTGGAAATAGTACGTATTTTCTAAATTCTTTTTAGAAAATGACATTTCAAGCATTTCATCCCTCAAATTTGATTACTTTAATGTTAAAAAAAAATAGTTTTCTATGCTCTTCCATATGTGGTCGAACTTGGGAACTAAACAAATTTTGGTTTCCCTTCTTCGACCACACAATAAAAGCTACTATTATTACAAAATAGATAAAAATTCAGTAGCTTTAATATAAATTAGTGTATTTATCAGTGCAACAATGCTTTCCAGTAGGAATTATTATTTACAAGCTTAACACTATTTTCTAATACTGAATTCACTAAATATTTAGTTCTAATGGAACACGTGACACAGTCATCGGAAATCTCTCGCACAGTGATGACATTTGGACGTTTATATTACAATAGTAGTATAGTTAGTGACACTATGTTTGCAGTGAGTAATTTAGAAGTTCATGGATCCAAAAATTACACTCTTAGTTAAAAGAAGTGTGCTAAATACTAATTATGACATGTTTTTGCGCGTATGGTCGACCCCTGGAGATGGTCGGACTAATGCAACTCTACCCTATTACTTTATTTCAGAATTTTTTTTTATAAATCTGACAGCTTTTTTTTCCTATCGAAACCTCCTCAGAGGAATAAACAAGTGTTGTGTACTGATTGTGGAGCTAATATTTTTACTTGTGAAAATCTTCAAAAGCTGTTCTCATATCTCTGTATATGTTAAAGAACACATAAAATTGTTGTGAGAAGACTTTATAGGCTCTATATTTTTCTTAGCTTTAAAGTTTTAAAATTTTCAAGTAAATTTAGTCTTTGACCTTTGTTTTCTACATGCAATGCTTTAAGATTATTATTCTCATATGTTTTTGCCATAATTATTATTTGGTTTTAATGAACTCATATATTCCTTATATCTTGTAAACAATTCCTTCCAGTCTGACCAATGTAGACAGTTACAATATACCTTACGAAATTTGTACATTTTATACGTTTTTAATTAATAGTAAATTAATTAATCAGTAAATCATTTACGGTACTTTTATCATAAAATGAAACATTAACCAGCGACTCCCTCGAATATACCCTAGATGAAATCTAAAGGGTATACTAAGTTTGTCATTCCGTTTGAAACATCTCGAAATAATGATGGTAGAGCAAAATTGATTGGACACCCACGCATAATATTAGAAGTTATTTTGATGTTTGCATGTCCGTCCGTCCGTCCGTCGAGAACGCGTTCACTTAGAAAGCTGAGATTTTGTACACGAAATTGAAAAAAAAGGTAAATTTAAGTTCGAAAATGAGACAAATCGGGCGTATCCTCCATGGGGTTGCCATACAAAAATTTCATTTTTCACTACTTATATGGTGTTGCAGTTTAAAAATTTAGGTTGTTTTATTTATTTATTTAGAACTTCATCAATGATATGATTACTGAGTTTACAAAAGTGAAATATAACAATAAAATAACAAAAGCATACATAACCATAAAACGATAAAAAGTATACATAACAACAATAATGAAAAACAAGTAACTTTAACCAAGCTGATCTCTTATTTGACTTTTTGAAAGATGAAAGTCAATGCAATCAAACTGGCGGTTAAAGATACGAGACATTGACGAAACCGGCTCGTGCATGCCATAGTTTGTACTATGCTGAGGAACAACGAAGAAGTCACAGTTCCTCAAGGAGCGCACAGGAACAGATATATTGAAAGTATTTAAGAGCTCAGAGGAGTTTATCACTCCTCGTATACACTGAAATGCAAAGACAACTCTGGAAGTTTTACGTCTATTCTCAAGAGAATCTAATGGAAAGAGTTTAAGTCTATCAACATATGGAGGCAGAATAATAGGGTTGTCCCAATGAAGTCCTCGCAGGGCAAATCGGATAAATCTCCGCTGCACAGTACAGCCTCGATGCGATTTATATATACAGAATAGAAGGAAGCCCAGACAGGACTGGCCTACTCCAAAATGGGTCTAACGAATGTGCAGTAGAGGATCTTCGTTATGAAGGAAAGACGAGTATTAAGGAAGACACCCAAATCTTTGGTTTTGTCAAGTCTAGTTAATAAGTGTCCATCTGAAGTATAATCAAACTCCAATGGCCTCCTTTTACAAGAAAAGGACATAGTAGTACATTTGCTAATATTAAGAGGAAGAGAGTTAATAGCACACCATTTATGAAAGGTGTCTAAGTCCGAGTTTAAAAATCCGCACTCGTTTTCATTAGAAACAATGCGGAAAGTTTTGCCATCGTCAGCATAGCAAAGAATTCTTGAATTAGCCAAAATCAGAGATACATCGTTGATGTAAATTATAAAAAGGAGTGGTCCAAGTTGGCTACCTTGAGGTAAGTCGGAAAAATTATCTATTTCGTCAGAAAGGGCTGAGCGGAATATGACTCGCTGCGTACGATCAGATAAATAAGAACGAGACAATTAACAAAGACAGTATGAAAACCAACAACAGTCAACTTGTGAATTAAAATTTTATGATTGATTCGGTCAAAAGCTTTACTGAAATCCGTGAAAATGCAATCCACTTGCTTACCGTTTTCAATAGCAGAAATACAGAAATTAGTAAACTCCAATAAATTAGTCGTAGTAGATTTCCCCTTCATAAAACCATGCTGAAAAGAGCACAGGAAGAGCTTGCAGTAGAAGTACAAAACATCACAAACCAGGGCTTCAAATATCTTACCAATACAACTTAAATTAGCGACAGGTCTGTAGTTAGAAATGTCGCTCTTATTGCCCTTCTTGTGCAAAGGAATAATCAAAGAAAGCTTCCACTGTTTCGGAAAAATACCACAAGTTAAAGATAAATAAAATAAATAACACAAAACAGGAACGATGGACGTAGCACCATGATTTATGAGTGTGGAAGGAACGCCATCTGGACCGCCAGAAAAATTATCAGCTATGCTTGAAATGTACATGGAGACAGACGCTTCACCGAAAAACAGGTCTTTAGGTTGAAGAGAAGTCAGCGGAAGCTTCGTCAAATGGGTAAAATCATTATAACTAATATCACAGTGGTTATCACAGAATGAAGTTTTAAAGAAGTCACCAAAAAGATTGGCAGTCTCTAACGGATTCACACTGTCTAAGTTACCGAGTCGCAACGATGAAGGGTATCCGTCACAGTTGCGCTTAGAGTTAACAAACCTCCAAAATTGCTTTGGTTCAGCACGCAAAGACGATCTCATTCTAAATACATAATCGTTGTACGAGTCAGTCAAACACGAAATGTACTGAGCACGCGAATTAGAATAAATAACGTAATCAGCATCACTCCTTGAGGAACAGAACCTCCTCCAAGCTTCATTCTTTAAATTTTTAAGATGCTTCAAAGAGCCATTGAACCACGGTTGACAATTCGAATCACGATTCGAACGAACAAGTGGTACACAGTGAGTAAAACAAAGAAATAATGTGTCATAAAACGAGTTAACAGCTTCATCAATGTCACGTTCACCCGGCACACTGGTTGTTGCGTATACTGTGAAAACGATCAGTTGTAATCATTTTCATTCTATTCAAAATTTGTTTAGAATATGAAATCCTATAAAATTGCTTATAATAATTTTTTCTGTCCGGCGAACTGTTCTAGAAATATATGCGAAAAACTACTTCAAAAATCAAAATTGCACAGATGGTTGATCATACGAAATTTCATACGGACGTTCATTTAGGGTATCATAAGAACTTGTCTTAGACCAATTCTAGATTTTTTACTTGCTTATTAACTGCAATTGTGCTAATCACATTGACTTAAAAAACGCGAACCTTTTTGATTTGAGCTAGATGGGATAATTATATCAGGATACATGTAAGTAACTTTATTTTTAGAATGTGATATGTTGAAAAATACAATTCCTCAACTTTCTCTAGTTCCATTGTAAATCTTTAATTCTGGTCTATTTCATTTAACCATAAATAAATAAATTCAAAATTTTGTTTCAGAAGCCTCCCATATTACAGAAAATTCATACATATCTTTGCCAAAACATAATTTTCAGTTTCTAATATTCGTTGCTCAAGTTATTCATGTAAATCTCTTCCATCAAAGGTGTTAATCGTGATTGCAACACATTGTAAAGCTCTTTATTGGATTGAAATTAATTTTGTTCTATGCATATTTTTCACTTCTGTAGATGTTCAAAAACTATGTTCTCTCATTTTACCAAGGGTATTGAAGTGAACAAGCTATTGACATCAAAAGACACCAAATTTAAATTTAAAACTCTGCAAATTATTTATTAATATTATATTTTATTGAATACATATTACGATTTAAAATTCGTTAACTCAAAAAATTGTTCCTTGTAAAATTTACATAATTTATAAGTTGGTGCTGTACTACGATTAGTAACTAAAGTAGTAACTGACATATAATAAGAATGGACTAAGCCATCCTATCTAATTCCTATAGTCAAAAATGGCACAAGTTTTGGCTATTTGTCTCTTTCAAGATCAAAAAAATCGTCCGAACCACCGTTATTCCGTAAAGGCAAATTGTAAATTTTTACGTTTTGTCACGCAAAAAGCGGCAAAGATTGCCGTAAAAGGAGGTTGTTCTACTATTATTAACATTTCTCCTAAACTATTAGCCTGAGCTGAAAACTAATTAGAAATAACTGTTCCCAACAAAACAGGTTTCATTTTATCCGCTGACATTATACTGAAATAGTGTATAATTAAGTAGTAATAGTAGAAATAACAATTTGGGAAACAACCCAAACTGTTAAAAAATTCTATGAAAAACCGGCATTTCCTTAATTTAAGCCGTTCTTTTTATAAATGTTGAGATACTTTAGTTTTTATCTCAGCTATTTTTAACCGGATCTTCACAATTCTTCTTTCTAGGATAACTATGAATCCTGGGAATTTTGAGGATTTTCTCAATTTTTCCGGGGCCGGGGAGAGCTCCTACGGTCTGCCATTTTATCACCCTGTTCCCATAATTACATAAGCGAAAGGCTAAAGAGTGTGTTCACTCTTTGTTGTAAGTTCTTGTTGTATATTTACATCGGTTACACTGATACATTAAAGTGTGAATACCCCTATTATATTTCGTCAAATCCATAGTAAAGAAGAAAACTAGTTAAAACTGTTAGTGATACTAAATGTAAATATATCTAATATACTTATGTATAGGTATATATAGTCCGTGAAAGCGGTTTTAATATGTCTTCTCCATATATACAGGGTGTTTGATTCATGTAGCGATAAGTTTCCCAAGTTTAGAAAAAGCAAGAAATTGCATTGAAATGGGGGGGGGGGGTGGTATGGAGTGAACGATATTTTACATTTTATAAATTACTCTAATTTCTAAAGGATGAAATCAAAAATAGCTGGGAAATTTCTATCCATATCGCTATTTCAAGAACTTCCCCTCACCCCGTCGCCAGTTTCTTATACCTTAACCCAAAATGAGCCAAAATATTAGACTGTATTTAATCCATTTTGATTCAATACCAGAGAATATCTCGAATCGTCACCAAAAGTTAATGATTTCTAAAAAAAAAAGCCGGGTTGCTCCATAACTTTCTTCTCCAGTTCTAAGTTATGACTCAACAACATCAAAATTTCGGAATTTTAGCACAATTATATTCATGTAATTAATTCATAACTTATCAGCTTAAGAATTAGCAGACAATATCCGTTTACATCACTAGCTAATTCCATTTATAACAAAAATTCATACCTATGATGTCGTTTTTAATGGTGTTGTTATTTCAGCTGAATTACTATTTTAGTAAAACTAGTCTTTATATGTTCCATTTTGAGATTCTCTGTTTCTATAATCTCCACAAGCATTCGTAATTTTTATACCTATAGATTAATGAAATTCACTCCACTTTTTAGTTGTTGCCATTTTGAATTTTTTTTTTCCCAAAATAGTAGAAAGACAACAAACTCTCATTTAAATTACGTTAACTTATTACTAACAATGACGTTTTGTCTATTAGTGACAATGCGGTACAAAATGTAAACTAGGCTTAAGTTATATGAACTTTCCTCGCCCACCACTAGCTTTAATCGCTGAATAAACTCAAAATACGTAGAGATTGAGCTACAGAACTAGGCTTTAAAGCCGAAACACAATGCGAGCGTGCGTACACGACTTCGAGTCAGGCGACGTTTGATAACCTCGGTATAGTGAACTTTAGTTCAACATAGTGTGAGCGCTGACAACTGTTATTTCCTGACTTTTATTTTTTTTTCTGGATTTTTATAATCCCCGCATTTTAAATTATAAATTAATTCCACATCTTGCATCAAACTAATCAACTTAAAGCATTTCCGAATTCATTAAAACCAAATCAGCTGCTGCCAAGGCGCGGATCTAACATTGAAATTAGGGGGGGGGGCATATATGGGCATATATGGACTGCTCGATATGCTATTTCATGCGAGTACAATTTTGTGTGTCAAAAATAGTTTTTACGTTGGTGCAAACATTGAAAAAACCATTGGCGGGAAGTTGATAAGTGAAACCTTTCGAATTTCACTTTTTATCACCAATTAACCCAAATAATTAATTTAAAAACATTTATTTCGACGAACCCACTTATTTATTTGTTGCTTACAGTTCTCCCTGTTGGTACTTGGTGCTTAGACCGAAAGAGAACGCTATATAGAAGTGAGCTCATTTTCTGCAGTGTATATCTATGGATGTAGTCAGTCCATATTATACATGTCAGTGATTTTATATAAGAACGCTGCAAATATTTTAGAATGTTATTAGTTAGGACTAAGTTTGGGCTCTGATGTGGTAGTGAGGGAGTCTGTTTCGTGGCTTGGAAAGTGTTCCTCGAGGATTTTGGATCACCGAAAGTTGGGATCCCAAACAAAAATTCTGAGAAAAACCTATACACATACATCGAATGTATACAATAATATTCACTGAAATAAATTTTAATAAGTTTTGAAATAAAAATATTTTGTATAATTTTTTGAAGCTGAATTATATAGGTTATGACCCCCCAACACTTGGATCTGCCACTGCTGCTGGCTGTAAACAACAAAAATCATGTTACCAAATGCCACAGTCGCGCTGGAGTAGGAACTAGTCATACAAATGATTGACACTAGAAACATATATTATGGATTTTTTTTCACGTATTTGCAGTTGCAGTTGTGTTGTGTTCATGCCTTGATGCTATATTTAATTTTATATTGCAGCATCTCTGGCAAAAACAGGACATGCAATGATGCATAACGGGACTTAAAGATATTTGAGTAGATTTTTATATATCATTCTGTAACTTCTGAACGTTACACTTATAATGAAGATGTACAAATTTACCCCCGCCTCTTCAAAATTCATATTGTATAAGACAAGAAGCCCAACACCTTAGCTTTAAAATGACCTATTACAAAAAATGTGACTCTTTTTGCGCTTTTTAGTCGTTTTCTTGAACATATCCAGCGGGTGCAAGACCACATATGGGACACCATGGTTATAACAAATGGTTTAACCGATTTTGATAAAATTTAGCACCATCGAGTTGAGTTGATTTGATATTAACGCTAGGGTTCAATATTTTTAGCAATAAGACAGGACACCCTTTCACTGTCCTATACCAAAAATTAGAGCTGTTTCTTTACATATAGTATCCTTTCTGGTATTGAAAAGACCCACTTATCTTAGAATTGCTTCGTCACTCCGCTATCCAGTCGATTTCTCGATATCTTCTTTATCGAGGACTAGCAAACCTCCGTCCAGTTCAGTACACTAAGCAATTTCGGTCCGGTTCATAAAGCAGCATCCGTCGCTTTTATTATGGTCACCGCCATTTTTACCTTTTCATCTATTCTCGAATAAAAACTGAAAGCTCAATGACCACACGTACATATATGTATGATCTGCAGACAGTTACGTTGTCGCAGCCCTCTCGGCGTGGAAGCTTGCTTTGTATATTACAGACCGAACGGAAAGGGCGGTTTGGGAGGGTAATAACACTAGACCTTAGCCATCTCACCTATTTGATTCTTTTCATGAATTATTATCAGTTCACCCCATAACGGTGTGTTGGGAGATATTCAGTATTATCTCTTGCCAGCAGTGGACCTCCCGGGGTACAGTAACGTTATAAGATATTGAAGACGGAATATTTCCCTCATATGTGCTAGCCACTTCAGATCTCCATTCTGTTTGGTGTAGTCTCCAAAAAGACTTACTTCTAGAGAATGTTTTGTGTAGAATACTATGGACACTCTTGATTTCTTTTCAGGTCTCAAATAGCTAGCTGAAGAGTAGCATTTAGGAAAGAAGGTAGCTTTATTTGCGAGCAATCCTGAATTACGTACGCACGCTTCCTTAGATCACAAAGCACTCCACCCTGTCATCATTATCCTCGTCATCGTCTTCATCATTCGTACTTTGGTCGATTAAAGAGATTTAAAGGTGTCAGCAAAAATTTCTCAACGATATTGCTTTGGCTACTACCCCCCACACCCACACGGTAGCTGAATAAGAATGCCTCGTCGAGGTGTAGCTGCCATATAGAAATTTTCATGAATATATCACATGTATATGCCTACAGATATGCTATTAAGGGCAAGGTGCTTCCTCCTATATTGGGCACTCGACCCGAACTGATATGAGGGAGGCATCGCCTTGTGTAATTGTGTGCCGATATCCGAACGTGTGGATATCGGATAAACTACCTATAAATGGAGTATCATCGAGGAGGGTATAAGTCGCTGGTAATAGGTGTACGGGTGCCCCATACAGATATCCCCACATAGGTAGACGTTTAGTGAGGTACATATAACAATAGAGAGGCAGAGGCAGTGGTCGGGACGACGATAGGCAAAATTTCCCAACTTCAAATATGCTTTTTAAGTCGTTAACAAAGAAATTGCTTGATTGGCGCTTTTTGCCCATGAACAGGAGCTCGGAGCACACTTCTGTAGGTGGAAAATTGTCGGAAGGTGCTCCGGTGTGAGAGGCGGTTTGTCACAACCGGAATATGTTGTACCTTCGTCTCTTTTCCAGGGGGATTTTAGGATTTGGATTCAATGGCTTTAGAAAGCATTGTTAGATGAATGGCAATCGTATTGATGCATAGTTTTTGTTGTTAAATGCTCTCAAGAAATGAGGCTGCTATGAGTTGAGTTTGAATAACGCCTCTTGTAATGTTGTAATGTTAAGCGATTATGAAAACAGCAAAATAGTCTGAATATAAAAATAATTTCTGTAAAACTTTTTCTTTGATTTGTCATTATGTTTAATTTTTTTCTTGTGTTATTGTTATGATTTTTTTTGACAACAAATCCTTCTAATAGCTAAAAAGTAAAAATTTGGCATGCCATTGGTTATTGATTACATTGATTGTGTATTTATAAATACAAATAATATTCGAAATAATGAAGAAATTGTGCATTTTTCTCCATTTTTTTGTATTTTGGCATGTTTTCCACATGTTTTACGATTTCTTGATGCAATCGGCACATTAATGTTAATCAAACTCATCAGGTCTTATAGGGCGGAAATGATTCTCTTCACTGTGGCCTGCTTCGTGTGAAAACCTTCAGTTTACTATATGATGAATATTAGCTTGGGTTGCGATTGCAGTTAAAATAGTTCTCCTGTAAGTGGTTGTGGGTCTCTTTATGTACCAATGTGTTTCTTCCAGGTTCCAGTCTTTGGTCTGTCTTGTATGAAGCTATCACATAGAACTGTGTGGCTCGTCTAATTCTACTTTGCCCTTTTGGTTTCTACAGGGTGTTGCAAAAGTATGGTTACATAAGCTAGATTTAGGTAGCTAGGATCGAGTTTAGAAAACAATTTTTACAGAGTTTGCTCCAAAATTGCGTTGTTTCAGAGTTATTCTGGCAACACTGATTTATGTACCGAAAAGGGTAGACTTTTGAATTTGAATGTATATCTCAGGAAGTAAAGAGGCTAGAAAGCTGAAAAAAATTTTGTTTAATATCTTCCATTTTAAGAAGGTATTATATATTGCCCTTTCATACAGCATCGATACTTTTGAAACACAAAAAAGTCAAAGTGGAATTTCTGTATTTTGTTTTACAAATTTCTTATTTTGTGACCAATTTATTCAAAATTTTTAATAAATTTTGTTTTGGTTTTTTATTCATTTGGTAGCTGGAAGGACTTATACCACCAAAAATTCTTCGGTTTAGGGTTTATTTCACTGGCTTTTATAACGGTCACTTGGTGAATACAGTCCTATATTTTAGTGATATAATATACCTTTTCTGATGAGTCATGCTTATTAACCATGTGCCATAATTTATCAGCAGAGGCTTATCTCAATTTCTTGGAGGATATGCTACCGGAATTTTTGGGGACGTGCCTTTGAGTATAAGGCGGAATATGATTTTTCAACACGATGGAGCACCTCCTGAATGAAGACCTTGGTTAATCCAATGGACTATTTCATAGGGGTTTTTTGGAAAGAACAAGTTTTTTCCGCTATAGTGGACAACGACGATACTTTAAGGCAGCGTATATAGGCACCGGGTTTGAAAATAAGAGGCAGATTAAGTGTATTACAAGTATATTATTTAGAAAACGGGAAACATATTTGTTGTGACTAAATAATTTTTTTTTTTTAATTTAGTAGTCTGTTTTTCTTAGGTACATCAATTCTGAACGTTTTATATTATTCCTGAGCACAAATAGGATATTTGTGGAAAGCAAATGAGAAGTTTCGTATGCTCTAAATAGGTTTATGGCCATGACTCATCAGAAAAGTTATTTTACATCAGCAAAATTTAGGGCTGTATTCACCAAGTGACCGTTACAAAAGCCAGTGAAATAAACCTTAGAATGAACAATTTTTGGTGATATCTTTCTTGAAAAATTATTGAATATTATTTTGTGAAACACTCCAGATACATAATTGAGTTATATATCATTGGAGAGGGAATCCCATTAGCTACAAAATAAAAAAACAAAAAAAAAAAAACAAAAAACAAAAACACAAAAACAAAAACAAAAAATTGTTTTTAAAATTTTTTAATAAATCGCTCCCAAAGTAAGAAATTAATGTGCAAGATATTGTAAATTAAAAAAAAATTATTTCAGCTTTCTAGATTCTTTACTTCCTGAGATATATGTAACTCTAATAATTTTTTTCTGGACTCGGTCCCAGCTACCTAAATCTAGCGTATGTAACCAGACTTTTGCAACACCCTGTATATCGATTTTGTCTTAGGCGTATATTCCAACATCGTGTTAAGGAACTGGGGGTCAAACTAGTACCACAATTTTTTTACCCTTAAAATTCAGATAAAATATAAAAAAGGGAAATCCCAACGAAAAACATTTATTTACAAAAAGCAAATAAAACTTTTGAACAACTTCCTACCGGAAAAAGAAATAGTGAAAGATGGGAGTGGCAAAAAGTAAATATTTCCGAAATTTTAACGCAAACCTCTAAGTACTTCTTCTTTTGTCTGGCAGACATTTTTTTAACTTGTTGTTTGGGAGAGAGAAACGAGGTATCAGGAAAAATTATTCCAAAATTAATAAAAATAAGGAAACAATCTGTTATTTATGTTAATGTTTTGATTTGTTATAAGTATAATACAATAGTGTTACATGCATCTTCTTTATAATTAAAAGAAAAATAATGTGGTGCTCATAATTTTAAACTGTCTTTTATCTCATGTCTAATGACTTTGAAAGTCAAGGACAGTATAATAAACTCACTGTATCGAAATATGCAAAATTTATTTGAAGAGATCTCTAAGGAAATCTTTTAAGCCCTGTGTAGACTGTATAGAGAAATTGGTAGACATCTAAAAAAATTGTTGCGTATGTTATATGAGTAAGGATGTGGCGGTAACTGCAGTATACTATTGATTGTTTTAACCCTTTTCTGTTTTGTTTGGCATCACTTATTGCTGATTCTAGCATCACAACGTTTGATAAATCCACTTTCGTTTAATCTAGCATATTGTTACTGAACAGAGTAGATTATGTTTATGAGTTGAAAGAAATATCTTTACCACAAATGTAATAATTAAATAGTTAATCATTTTTCATATTAATATTTCAGTGAAACAAGCGTTTAAGTACCATTTGCAATAAAAGTATTTTTTTTTATTGTTAAATAGTTCCGTGTATTTTATTCTGTTAATTTGGATATAACAAGGTCGTATCATAGTTGGACCTACTCCAGTCTTCACAAGTTGGGGTATAATAAAACCCACAAGGACACTCTTGTAAAGCTTTATCTATAATTATGCTATATCTTAGAATTTTCCGTAAAGAAAACTGTCAAGTGTAGACACAGCTTTGTAGAGCATTCTATTTATTTATGTCTCTATTTTTTTCTACCAAAAATTCAAAGTGATTCCATATTGACCTTTTGATCAATTTTGATTTTTCATATTATGTGTTGTGTTGAGAATGGCTTTGTCGAGTTAAAATTTATTCGTCATACGATGGAATTAAATCCAGTAGATAAAAAAATAAAATAAAGAAAATAGAAATCTATGGATGGTTTGAGTAAAAGTTACTGGGATAAGTGAGTCTCAAGCACATAGCAATTTTTAAAGAAATCCTTACTCAATATGGTATTTTCTCTAAAAGAATCTGTCAAAAGAATATTACATAGAAAAATGCACTTGAAAATAGAGCATGGGTCTATCTCACCTAGGTGATATATCTAGTAGAATTGCAGTCCTAATAATGTTTAATTACAGAACCATTGATTGAATACAAGTGTATAAAATCGGTCCATTTTTCCCAGATCTATCTTTGAATATAACATAACTGTTACTTGGAATCGCAACGTCAAGTCAGTTGTGTTCTAGAGATATTGACTTTCTCATATTTATATTCGCTTTTTGAATTATGGAGTAACTTTTCCTAATAACAATTCGAAATCCTACTGTACCAAATGTAACAAGTTTTTGTAGACATCAAATGGAGTTTCTTTTTCCCTGGTACCTACTTGGTAGCCTGATATAAATAAAATTCAGGCAGCGCGATCTTCACTTCAAGTTTCTCCATTTAGTGTACATAAAATTTACTAACATTTTCTCTTATTATTTTCACCTTCCTCTGGGCAGCCACATCTTAAATTTAACAATTTAATAAGTTTTTTGGTATGATACCTTCATGAACGTTGATCGACGAATGAATTCACATATCATAGTTATGGTTAGCCTTTTATTATTAATTATTTTTTATCTATACAGAATGTGGATCAAAAGATGCACACACTCTTTAGAGTACATGGTAGAGCATCACTAAAAATCTCTCTCGGATTTATATGGTGAAGGTTGGAGGCTCGGCGATAGAGCTTACACCAACGTACATAAAATTTTAATTTATATTTTCCACATTATTTTAATGTAAGTAGATGCAGATAGTGGATAGTCACTACTATAATATCAACGATCTGGATCACTTTGGTGATTGATTTCCAAAGTATTCAGAGGGTCTCATTGAACAACAGAGTAAAGTGAGGGGTTTCGTTGTCACTTAAAAGTGATCACTTGAATTTTTACCAGATTTTTTATAGTCTTCCAAAGTTCATTATGTCTTTGCAAGGAGGTCCTTTATGGACTTTGACAGGTCAAAGTTGTGAATGTCACTTGATAGTGGCCTTGTAGATTATGAAGATGTTGCTTATTGACTCTAAGAGGCCTTTGTAAAGTCGCTTATTATATTATATATGTAGGTCTTCACGACATAGTCCGTTAATATCTTCCCGAGTTGATTGCTTTTAATAAATAGTATCTTATACCTAAATAGATTTTATAAGTTTAAAAATATCTGGATATATCTCGAAAGGAGATCTGGTTTTACATAGCAGGGTTTGCACTATAATTGAAAGGCAACAAGAAATTGTAATGGTTTTATTTTTACGTTCATTATATTTGGGCTGCAACTTCCAACTGCATTGTACCTAAATAAACTATTTTAACAAGAAAAATATAATATTAATATTCTATTAATGCCTTTGAATAAAGTAATAAAAACTTAGTCTATAATATTAACATTTTCCACAATTAACAAGACATTTGCTAAAATCTACAATAAAACAACTTTCCCGAATTTCAGCTCTTATAAGTTATCGTGCTGTCGAGTTATCTTGCGGACAGACGGAATAGCGGACATGTACAAATAGAAATGCCTGCTAATATTATTGATGTGTCTAGTCCATTATAATTTCTGTGCATTATGGAGCCTTTTATCAGGAGGATGACATATTGAAGTATTTAGTCAATAGAAACCTGGGATATTCAACCTCTAGCTACCAGGATGATATTCAAAGGACTATGATAGAAAAAAAGGGTCCCGTTTCTAAATTTTGCACAAAAGTCTCTAGTTTTATGCAACATAAAATGGAGAAAGGTAATATCTCGGGTGTTTTATTTCTTTTGAAGTAATGCTTAAAGGCTCCAATAAATCAGTTTTCATTATTGAGATCAGTCAGTTCATTCCCATAAAATTACTTAATTACTTTCCAGAGCGAAATATACCTTCTGGCTCAACCTGTGCTATGTAATTTGTTGCTAATTTGGTTAAAAGCAACATATGCGAGCAAAAACGACGGTGGGCCCGAAACCTTTCATCTCCTTTCTCATCAAGCTGTGCAATGGAAACCTGAATGGATTCCGAAATCTAATTCCCTATCCGCATACGATTGCTGATAGCTCCATAAATTAGTTTATGTGACACAATCCAATGTGTATGTATAAGTGGATTTGACCAATTTCTAGCAAGTTGGGTACCTTCGCTATTATCCAAACATGGCTCCAGGATACGTTTCCAATGTGTCCTCTGAGTGGGTATACCTACATAGTCCCCAGCCATTGTCTTCAGGGCCATACGCATCCGCTAATAAAAGGGCACGTGATATGAAATATTCCTCTTACCAATTTTATTCACCTTCTCTACCTTAAGAAGTGCTGGACCCTTCTCGGTGTGCTGGCCATACGAAGACAATTCTCACATATCTCCCCATCATTATGGCCAGCTGTTGTCATACCCAGGGGTTGTTTACTTTTATAGTGAAATAATAAATACACATATATTAGCTTGCTGGGTAACTGTCGTTGGAAGCGCGTATCATCATATCTCCTGTTCAATTCGGTGCTTATGTGGAGGTTTCGAACAGGCATAAGTTAAGGTGAATAAGTCTATACTCTTCGCAGACAGAGAAGTAAGGAGCAAAAAAGGCTCCTGAGATATTCCTAATTTAATATGCTTTTATCACTTACTGACCCTTATTTGCCGGAGTGCCAACTTTTTGGTCCTTCCAAGCTACTTGCCTTTTCCGGACTGTGAATTTTGTTGTTGCCCACATGCTGGTGCGAAGTCGGAATACTCCTGCATACTTCTTACCTTTGGGGACTATGTTAGAACCATCCGGTAAGAAGGTAATAGAAAAAGGTACTTCAATCCCTTTCAACTAACACCCCGTGTGGTGACATGTGTGTCCCTGCCACTGACTGTAACAAATTGAATTAAGCACTGTCAGCTTTTTGTTCTAACGAAGTCTCCCCTTGGCCCAAATGAGTGTGATCAAGAAGTACCTTCGTGCCAAAAGTTGACAGATCTTCAGTTTATTAATTTGCGCAAAGTTAAGTCTTTCAATTAAAATTAAAGTCTATTAAATATTGCATGTATATTATTTATATACTAAATATGTGACTAAAAGGAATAAGTACGACTACTTAACTGTGTAGCTCTGACAAACAGTTGCCAACTCCTGAATATATTGTAGTATTGTATTGTAGGAGGAAAAGCTAAATTAAATTTTTATGTTAATATAGAAAAAACTTTGTTCAGAAATACTTCATTTGTACAAATAAAAAACAACTTCATCACAATTCGATACTTTACGTATTCATATATGTATAAGAAATATTACCTTAAAACGGAGGGCAGCACACCAATGGCATCTCTGTAGACCAGTGGTTCTTAACCCGTGCTCAGCGAAAAATTTGTGCTCAGCAACCTTATCCCAGGTGCTCCGCCAAACGAAAGTGAAACGAGAAATTTTCGTTGTTTTTTAAATTAAAAAAAAAAAAAAAATCTAATCAGGTAAGCTGAAATTTTTTGTTCTCGTATTGGATGTCGTTAAATAAACATCAATTTTCACGTTGTCTAATATAAATGTGCTTTTAATTAATAATTGATTAGATTTTATATGAAGTGGAAAAAATATTTGTTGAGTAAGTATCTTAGGTAATAAATTATATTTGGTGATGATGCAAAAAATTAAATTATGAACATTCCCCTTTCTAATGATACAATAAAAAAAATTATATTATATAAGACATGTTCCAACAAATACTTTGCTTTGCAAATTGACGAATCTGTCATTGATGAAAACGAAATAGTAAATCAATTTCTTTGCTACAGAGAGCTTACCGAACATACAACAGGAAAAGATATTTTTAATTGCATTGACACATATTTAGCAAATGCAAAAGATCTTGAGGTCTCTACGTAGGCATTTGTACACTATAAAAAGGCTCAAATTGTTGCCACAAAGTTTAGCGAAAAAATCACAAAAATGTAGGGAATATTCACTACATTTATAGAGATTTTTTCCCTAATCTTCATGGCAACAATTTGTGCCTTTTTACAGTGTACGGATGGATGTCCATCAATGGCAGGATCTACATATTAAAGGATGTGTTACACTTGTAAAGGAAAAAATCCAAACATCATATCTACACACTGTTTTTTTTATATCGGGAAGTTTTATTGGATGAAGCTGCACAAATAGTAAATTATATCAAGTCAAAACTTCTGCAGACATACATTTTTAAACAACTTTGTATATCTATGGAAGTTAAGTACGAAAGTTTGCTTTTGCAGACTGAAATAAGGCAACGTTCTATGCAGCTTGTTGGAGCTCAAAGATGAACTGCTGTGTTATTTCCAAAATTTAGCTTTGGATAAATTTGATAAATAATTTGAAACTGATAATTGGTGTGCTAAATTGGCATATTTAGCTGATATTTTTAAATACATAAATTCAGAGAATACAAGTATTCAAGCTAAAAATGAAAATATTTTAACATTCACGGACATACTGCTAGCATTGCGCGTGTGACTTTCCATTTCTTAAATTAGAATCATATGAATACGAAATCCATTTGGCACATTTTGATCTTCAAATACAGAATTATCTTTGCAAGAAGAAGAAGAAATTATTTCGTTGTCAACAGATCGCTCTCTAAAAATGGAGTTCACAAAAATGTCAAATGCAATTTTTTGGATTTTCGTCCAAGAAGAATACCCATCTCTATCTAAGAAGGCACTCACGATTTTATGACAATTTGCTACCTCATATCTTTGTGAATTGGGATTATCAACATTAACCAATATAAAAACTAAGAAACGAGAAAGACTTACATATCTAGAAGAAGAAATGAGGGTAGCAATATCTCATATGTAAAACTCGCTTGGAATTAATTAATTCATATTAATTAGTTCTGATACTCCGGGCTAGTTACATGTAATTAAGTGTGCTCCGCGATCCCGAAAGGGTAAAGATCCACTGGTGTGGACTATAATATTTTTTTTATTTATTCTCCTTAAGGGCTGAATTTTGAAAATCGTTCAAATACGTGTTTAATCACTTGTTTACGTCTAAAGTTGGTATGTGCGTTATTTATATTTTTTCCGTTCCAACTTTAACATTCTCTTTCACCTCCTTAGGGGTCGAGTTTCGAAATAAAGCTATGTTTCAATTTTCATGTTTCTATCTTTAGTAGTTTCGGCTCGGCGATGATGGTCCCTTAGGATAAGGAATCTAGTTTAAGCAGTCACAGTACCAAACAAGCTACTATCCATGCGACCTGGTACTGCATCATATAACTGATGATGATTTATTACAGCTTCCCTTCTGTGGTCAAACTTGTGCTTAAATTTCATGGTATACCATGGTTAAATTTAACCGTTTTGGCTTCGATCGGCGTCATTATCAGAGATCATATACTTCAGAAGGCAGTTAATTTTCTGTAGTGGTCGGTATTTTCCCTAAACTTTGTGGCAACATTTTGAGCCTTTTTATAGTGTACAAATGCCTACGTAGAGATGAGTTGTCTTTGGGGGCAAGAAATTTAATTCAAAAGATTTCTTTGTTTTGTCAGATATATTGATTCGCTTGGAACCGTCAAGTACATAAAAAAAACCAGAGATATTTTACAGTACGAAGTGATAGCCTTAACTAGCTCATTTTTGAAATCGGACTTCAAATTCTAAAGTTGAGCTCTCTCTGTATTTAAATATGGGTACCTGAAAAATGCGTATCCTATGAAGAATACCTATGAAGATAGGCCTACGAAGGGGTTGCCTGATTCGGTCGTCCATTTCTGACCTTAGATTTATAACCTTTATAAAGCAGACGCGTTTAAAATTTCAACTCTTTAAATTAATGGTTTTCGTGTTATCGTGCGAGAAGATGGACGAATAAACTCCAAAATATTTAATCTTATAAACAGTTCGTAGTGTTTCAAGATCTTACCTTACCTTACCTCTCAACTGAACTTCATACAGTACAGTGGACTTGATTAAAATTTTCAACATGAGCAGGGTTGAATAAAATAACCATTAAAATATTCATTCATTGTTGAATTGTTTACAATTTTTCAAATTGTTTCTAGAATTCTTTTAATATTTTTATACCCTATAGGAAATCTAGGGCATTGGTACTAAGAGAATTTTGCTATCAAATAAAATCATAGCGAATTTAGTCAATAAGATAAGTAACCGAGTTTGAAATGGAAAGAACTCTTTACAAATGAAACTTTGGCGTATACAGCAGGCAGGAACCAAGCCGTACTGATGAGATACGGTTTCTGCTAATACGAAACGCCTCTATTGCAAAAGAATTTCTTTGCCAAAGATTTTTCGTTTTTAAAGAGTTTTTTCCACAGATACTAAGTTCGTCATTCCGTTTTTAATACATAGAAATAGTGTTGGTAGAGCATAATAGATTGTACAAATATTAAAAATTATTATGATTTTAGCATGTCCGTCTGTCTGTCCGTTCTCACGATAACTCGAGAATTCATGCAGTTAGAGAGCTGAAATTTCGCACGTGGCTTTGTAAACGAATTGTTCCAATATAGGATAAATCGGGTAACTCCTTCCTAGGGTTGCCATACACAAATTTCCATTTTTACTAGATATTTCGACACTTTTAGAATAGAGACAGAGAACTGATATTTTGCAAATAAGATCGTCGTACTGACAACCAAAAATTGAATTTTTTTAAGTATACTGAGAAAATGATCAGTTCTACATGTTTTTATTGTACTGAGAAGTTCTTCAGAATAGAAAATCCTTTGAAATTGATTAGAATCATTTTATATGCGAAAGGGCACTTCAACAATCAAACTTGCACAGAGGGCTGACCATATGAAATAACATACTATATTGTTTTACATATTATTCATGTAAGATCGCTTATTTTCCCTTGTTTCTTATAATAAACTCTTTTAGAAATTTCCAATGGAAAATAATCATGTGCTGTTCATCAGAAGCGAGAGTTAAATAATGTTATAATCATTTCATGTATATATGTCGTAGACACTGGACGTAACTCAACACTTCATGAAATGTAGGCAGACAGTGTAACAGTTTTCGCTTAATGAGTTTTTACATACACCCGCACACACACGCACAACTTAAAATTTTTAACTTTAGAGTTTCATTTGTATGCATACTGCGCACACATACAATCAATGAATAACCACGTCATTTAATTATATGAGCTCATTTTCTTGCATTTAGTTTTATTTTGTGGTTTATTAGCAACACATTTTACTTAAATTAAATTTTTTGCAAAACAAGAGCTTCGTATTACTGATATTTTCGGAAGTCTTATAATGAAAGCAGGGTACGGTATAGTTTCTAGCCAATATTTAACTGTTTGGAAAACTTTTGAAGTAATACTTCGACGTGGCGCACACAAAATCATCTCAGCTAGTATTTTGAATTGATACCAAAATGATAACAACATGGCTTATGACTAATTGTAAAATCGGTAAAATGTATGTGGGATATTGCGCGTTCGACTTTTGGTAAGTCTAATTCGGTAAGGTTGAAAAAAACCGCTGGTTTATAAAGTCAAATTCTGAATCTCAAAAAGTCATTACTTACTTTCGTTTGCATTTATGTTAAGTTTATCTGGGAGAGTTAACGAAATCATAATTTTCAGAGCACTCATCTGAGTCTACGAACAAAGAATATTAATCTTAAAGCAGTACAAAAATATTAAGAAAAAATCATAAGTTGATAAGTGGAAGAATTTATAATTTTATTTATTTATTTTATTCTCAAGACATTTTAATGGAATATTTAGTTGATATTCATTTGCTGTGGCAACATTGCCAAATGAATTTTAATTATTTAATTTAAGTGGTACTGTAAAACAAGCCCCAGGTTATTTATAAAGTTGTGAACTGACTATACCTGCACGAGCTGTTTTAAAACTCGGTTTAGTTATTATTGATAAAATTTGTTTGATTTCTTTCTTCCATGTGATAAAAATTTCGTGGGCATTTAGTTAAAATGTGTTGCCACTCTCAAATCAATTTTACCCTGCAGTATTAAAAGTTTATTTTGCGTTGCGAGTACATTTTTACATAATTTACCTTATTTTTAATCCACCACCTAGAAACCTGCTCAAAAGAGCATTATATTTTATGTTACAGATTACAAATAATAAATGAAATTAAATACACTTAATTTGCGCCTATATTATAATCAATACTCATTTAAAAGTAGATGTGGAAATATTTAAATTCTTACCTGTTTAGTTTTTCTTTTGATAGTGATTTAACTTACATTCTATCTCAAATCGCTTAAAGTTGGGTAGGTGCTATAAAAGAATTACGTTTAATCCCCCGAGTAGTTAATACATCCGAGCGATGTGAGGTTTCTCTAGGTCTACACCCTTTAATGAAAACATTGCACTCAGCCACTCTCTGAATGAAAAGAAGATTGATGTAATACAATGGCTAGTCCAATAAACAGACTTAAATTCGAGAAAGAAGCTCTGAGATCTCACAAAACAAAAGGTTAGAGGCTATGGAAAATTCAGAAATGCTGATCAACTGTACGAAGCAGTCAAAAGTGTAATATCAGATTTCTTTTAAACAAAAATTTATAAACTTATTAGTTGTATGCTGAAGAGATGTCATGAGCTTATTAATAATAATGGCAACAAAACTAAATATTAGGTTCTTTTTGCAATAAAATGAAGTTACTTTTAAATTCTCTTACCATTTATTTTTGTTTTAAACTAGCGAAGATGCAGTTATCCTCTTCCTTTTTTTCTATGGATTTGATATTTTACGAAAATTTACATTAGGAACAGTTAAGGCCACTGAAGAATTAGTAACAATATTCTGTTTTTGTATTAACCATTTCTGATACAGGTATATGAAAATAATTGGGTCTTATTGCTTTCATTTCCCTTTGTTTTGACGTTTTGACTGTTTTGACTATATATACATATCAGAATAAGATTACCCATTCCTGCTCCATAAAAATGCTCAGACTGAATGAATTTTTGAACTGTAAACTTTGATTCTTAGCTTGGTTTTTCGAATATATTTCCAGAAAGGTTTGCCGGAGAGTAAAAGTGATTATAACAAATTCCATAGGATTTCATATTCTGAAGAAGTTTTCAACACAATAAAAATGTTTAGGACTGATTCTTTTTACAGTATATCTAAAAATCCAAAATTTTTATATGGCAACACTTAGAAGGGGTTGTCCAATATAGTCCATTTTTGAAATTATATTTACTGTTGTTATGAAAACGCCGTGTACAAAATTTCAGCTATCTACGTTGACGCGTTCTTAGGCAGTGTCTATATATATAGTGAACAACGACGTTTTTGTATAGCAACTCCACGAAGGAGTTACCCGATTTGTCCCATTTTCGAACTTAAATTTACTTTATTTTTAAAAACCCGTGCACAAAATTTCAGCCCTCATACACGTGTTCTCCAATTATCATAAGGGTAGGCGGCCGGGCAAACGGACAGACCACAGTCGAACAGACAGACGGACGGACATCCAGCGGAATGGCAAACTTATGGTATACTAGATTTCATCTATGGGATAAAAAGATTTAAATTGAAAACATTTTAAAATGAGAAAGAGTTCTAATTTTAGTCTAGTGAGCAGTGCTAAAGGTACGAAGCCGATTTTCATGGAAAAACGACAGCGATCGAGGCATTCCGCGCGTCGACTGAATTTAGCTCGGCCGCAGAGCTGTCCAAAACAAAGAAGCAGATTTTACCTTAATTTAACAGTTTTTCTCGGATGTGTTGTCACCGGTGGAACTGAAAATAAACCAAGTGCACGCGGGTATGGCACAATTGCAGCTGCTAGCATGCCACGTAAGGAGCCCGGAAAGTGCAACAGACGTCTACGTCTAAGTCCACTCATCTGCTGCTCTCGACTTGCTGGCGTTTCAGTCATTTTGTGTTTGGCTGCTGATCTTGAGAATGCTTCCAAGTCCTTGGATTTCATTATTGTCTGGAGGTATTTTTAGGTTCAGATCTAATTGAATGATGATGTCGCGATCGGGTATTTATAGTTCGTCAGGCAATTGTTTATCTGAAAAAATTCCTACGACAGCCACAAAGTATGGGATAGGACGAATTGGACATGCCAAGTTTTTGGAATAACACGCAGAAAACAAACGGCCAGCTCGAAACTAACAAGTCTTAACTAATTAGGATTTCAGTGCCGCGATAGATTAAACTTGATTTTGAAAATTTAATTGTGTTTGATAGTTGCAATTACTACTTGTATTTCATGAGATTGTTTTTTTGGGAACTAGTCGCTTGTTTTTTTATAGTAAGCGTCGCGTTATATGTATGGTGGATGTACCCATTGAGATTCATGAGATAATAATAAATGAAACAGATGTTCTTGAAAGATTAAAAGCTAAGAATTTTTTTCTTCCCCAAATTATTTCGTTAGTTGCTCGAGATTTAACAACTTGTGAAAACGTTCAAGAATACATAAATTTAAACACTAGCACATTTGAGGTACTTTTTCGTATGGCTTGAATTTAAACAGTTATTTTTACTAATGATATACACTCCGATAAATCCGTTATAGAGTCTATAACGAAATCATGGAGCTCATATCATTATCATAAAACCGAAGCAAGTTATCAACCGAAAGAAAGTGAGTAAAAAGGAAACTTTCGTTAACAGAATTAGAAAATCTCATTTGCACCCAATTCCAAATATAATTAAGCATTGGGACTAAGTGAATAGTGCGCTGATAATGAAAGACAAATTGGGGTTCACTACTTACTCTACTTCACACCTTGTTTGCCGTCGAGGTAATTTGGTTGAGGGGCCTTATCCATTCAGTCAGTGCCACTTTCTTGACCCAGCATAATAGAGGTGTCTAATTTAGTTATCCGAAAACTTTTACATTAAATGCCAGAGAGCAACATAGTCGTTGTATGTATCCCCGAAGTTACTGTACTACCTATGTACATTTATGCTCTGTATGTTGACTGTTGTATGCTTTAATACTGTCCCAAAAAGTTGACCGTCATAATCACTTGAAATATTTGTTTAAGGGTGTTCTTCTTCACTTTCATTATACTTTTCAGTTCTGGTTAAACGATTTCTGTAAATTTTATCCTTCTCCTCTGTACTAACTTTTTATTTCAAAAAATACAAATTGGGAAAATATAAAAGGAAATTTTAACTTGCCATACATTTACTTAGTATAAAGATATTTAGTAGATTTCTTGCGTGGAAAATCGTCTTATTTCGTACTACAGAGAAAATACACTTTCTGATGATTTTGATCAAACGTGGGGCCAGAAAATAACTATTAGCGAATGATTGTAGTTTTTATAAAGGGTGTTTTGTATCAAATTATTTCCCGATAAATCGTTAGTTTGTAGGTTCAAGCGTAAAATCAGCTGATAAAGATGAATTTGAGTGTGACTAATTTTTGAACACTGGTTACTTTTTAGGTCAGCTAACTTCGAGGACAGTATTTGGTATTTGGGGTCAGCTAACAACTACTAATTACTTTTTAAGTTGGTAACATTTGAGACGAAGCAGGCCAACTCGAGAATACTCGCTTCCATTATCACTGGACACTCACCTTTTAGAGGTCACCACAAAGGATGGGACTTCCTGACAGCCTTTTGTGCAGAGAAGAGACCGAAACGGTGACTCTGCTACTCTCTGTAATTGCCTGGATCTGTCAAGTGAAGGTTATCCTTGATTTACACCTCCTGAATGAACTCTATGAAGCAGGAAAAGACAGTTGGGCCAATCCTAAATTTTGTTTTAGCAACCTACAGGTATTTATGAGCAACGTAAGTCGACTTACGTAATACTAATCCGACTGCCATTTAGTCCGCACGTATTAAAGCTTTGACAGTTGTCAAATTTGTCTGATCTACCTACTACTTCACGAGAAAAATGAGAAATAATATTCTGAGTTAATTTTTACACCTCATGCACAAGAAAATTTAAAAATTTCCAAATTTATAAATTTGTTATCATTCGGAATACTTTTTCTGACCTGTTCGCATTTTGTTCCTTCTTAATTCCACTCATTTTCATAAAAACTAAATAAAAATTGTCTCTATTATTGAACAAGTTTGAAAATATTTCCTTTCCTTATGTGAGGTTTTGTCTATGTTTAAAACTAATTTTTTAGGTCAATACTGCATCAGATACCGGATTAAAGTAAGCCTAGTTTTTCGTAATACGGCATGTTTAGACCACTGCATATGTGTTCTACGTAAGACGACTTACGTGAAACTAAATCGCATGGTCTAAACAGGAAAATTGTCTCGTAAATCTTGAGGATGTCTGCTATGTTTGCCTTTATGCTGCTTGTCCAATAGTCCAATATTTCACTATGCCGAATATATGGCGTGTCGCCTCAATATTCATAAAAGGCAAAGAAATGAAAATTACCTTGAATCTGGCTGAATGCCTCAATCCTTACTTGATATTTAGCTGGGGTGCCTCAATATCTTTATGAAGAAGAAGCTAAGAAGCCTCTATATCTTTAGGAAGGAGAACGCCTGGCTAATTGACGCTGTGTACTGAAGAATAAGACTTGTAGTTTACCAGTCAATGGTCAATTCTTTATTCTTAATTTCTTTCTTTATTCTACCTTATTTATAATCGTTAATTATTGCTAAGTAAGCAATCTACATTAATTTCTTAAAGCTACAATCGATAATTTTCCCACCTTATCATTATGAAAGAACGGTGACCTCACGTGAGTAACGTTCTTTGTTGCTATTTAGAAATTTGATGCACTGTACATAAATAATTTATTTTCTGCTCGCGCTGTAATCTGATGCGCTTTTATTTTATTTCATTCATAACGAGGTATGCATGATTCACACAAAAGTGATTACATACAAATCTGTATGTATGTAAATTGTGTTTTCATTTTTGTTTATGCGAGGAGTTAATTGAACTCCGAATTTTAGCTTTTGAAATGATTTACAAACTTTAGTTGCAATCTTGGTTTCTTATTTCCTTTAGGGAGATGTGCATATGAGTTATATGCAATTACATGCTTTGATTACAGATGTATTACAACCGCCTAGGGATCTCAACTCCTTTCAATCCATCCATCCATCCAAGTAGCTAACTTGAGGTATAAAATAAGTTTGGAATTGGCGAACTAATGGTTTCAGGGTCTTCAATACAATACTGATTAATTCTTGAGTAACACAAACGAAAATTTGAACCAAGAGTTACCAAAATGTGGCTGCATTCAGATGTAAATAAAACGTTTTCTATTGACTTTTCTTGTTTGCTTGAAAAAAGCAAAAAAATGCTGGTTTAGCAGTTTGTTTAATTTATGTGCCCTCCAATAAATCTCAATAATTTTTTTAAATTAATAACTACCATAATTATCTTTATGTTATTCTTAAAATCTGTAATTTGACTAGATATTATCAATAAGCTCTTGAAGCTGTTCCACAAAACCTTATAAATGTTCTGAGTTCATTTTTAGAATTAGGTACTAATAGAAAAATTGCGGAACGTATACGGTCCGGAACTGATGGCAAACCTACATCACCGTCCTATTTCTACGTGCACCCTCCCCTCGCAATACTCCGTTGTGTTTCTTCAGCGCTGCGGTTTTCGCTGGGCAATAATAATTGTTGAAGTTGTTGCTGTGTTTGATGGTGTTATTGTTGTTGCAGCACGTGCATTTGCGTATCTTTTAACCTGTATATAATCTTAAAGGAAACACTCTGAAGCACGTGTATTATTACGCATATATTTTGGAGATGGCTTTCTTTATAGCATCCCCCATATGTGCAAGTTTGATGGATTTCAGAGATCGGTGAATACAGAAATGAAGAATCGATGTTGAAAATCATCTCACTTACATATACATACCTACCTAGCCATACCTATTTATGAGATATTTTTATAACCTAGATGAAATCATAGGGTATACTAAGTTTGTCATTCCGTTTGTAACGCCCAGAAATAATTCTGGTAGAGCAAAATGGATTGGACACCCACACATAATATTAAAAGTTATTTTGATTTTTGCATGACTGTCTCTCCGTCCGTCCATCTGTCCGTCCTTAAGATAACTCGAGAACGCGTGTACTTAGAGACCTGAAAGTTTGGACATACGCTTTTTAAAATAAATGTAAAATCAAGTTCGAAAATTGGACAGATCGGGTAACTCCTTCGTAGGGTTGCCATACAAAAATTTCGTTTTTTACTACATATTTGGATAATATCTGAGAACGCGGTAACGTAAAGCGCTGTTTCCATAAAAATAGCAAATATAATTTCAAAAATAGACTAAATCGGGCAACCCCTGCTTGGTGTTGCCATATAAAAATTTAGGATATTTATGTATTCTGTGAAAACGATCAGTCCGGTACGGTTTTAACGTTAGTATATGAAATTCTATAAAATCGGTTATAGTCCGACGAACCGTTATATATAAGCGAAAAACCACTTCAAAAACCAAACTTGCACAGATGGGTGACCATACGAAATGGCATACGAGTATTCATCTAGGGCATCATAAGAATTGGTCTTAGACTAATTCTAGCATTTTACTTGTTTACGAATAGTTTTTCAGTTTCGAATTTAAATATTTACATGAGGAGGTTGAAGATTTCAAGTATGTGGGCGGACCTATACTATTGTTTGCTGTAATTAGTTTTTACACAGTGGTGATAAAGGTAGTCATTTGATTATTATTTTTATATAATGCTCGGCGAGTAAAAATTTACTCAAAATCTGCCTCAATTTTGAGATGTCACACTAACAAGCTGCATCTAGAGTCGTTTGCATACACATGAACAGAATTTATTAAATAATCCAATTCCAGGATCCTGTAACAAATTTTACTTTCATACGACACATTGCATATTTTCTTCACCCCAAGGAATTTACCTTCTTTCAGAGTTAAGTGGCTTCATGTGAAAACCCACAAACCATTTCAGTCTTCTATCTAAACGAGACATAAATTCTCATCCTTCTGTTCCTCCGCACAGGCAAGGCAGACAGATATAAGTTTCAACACAGTACAGTATACGAAAAGTCATCTCCCAATTCCCACATACTCTCAGTCAACGTTTTGTTAAATTGCACTGGGATTCCTTGAACCTCATTTAGCTACATATATCTGACGGTACGTGGAGCTACGTAACCTGCTTGTCCTTTCCTCTACCTATGATTCCAGGTTCCCTGAATCAAATACGTCCAGCGCTTTTGCCACTAGGCGAAGTACGTTTTTAATTTGTTGGCAGGACAATCGGTAGCGGTTCGTAGAAACCAGAGCCCAGCACTTACGCTCCCAAGGACAAATTAATTCTTGAAGTAGAAATTGCGGAATTTTTTTTTTCCAACCCTCTTCACCCTAACTGTTACACCTAAGATAATTGCTTGAGTGCCAGAAGCATTGTGAAGTGCCTCGGCAGTGTCAGAATGTGGCCTTAGTTGCGGCAAGTAAGATTGGAGTACACCAGGTCTGCACATTTACCAGTACGAGTTGGTAAGAAAAATCAAGGAGTTGAGACAGGTTTGTTTGTGGTGTAATAGAAGGCATGAGAGCTGTCGCGACGTGTTTTTCTGATGCGGAATCTTATTGCCTGAGCTTTCATTGAAATGCATATATAAAAGAAAACATTTCTTAACATTTAAAAAATAGGGAGTCTAGTAGGAAACACCCAATCCTCTTATTAATTCTTAATAGTTTATATAGAGTCATTTATACAGAAGATAATGAAAATGTTCCACAAAATTTTAAATTTAGAAATAAAAGCTATGTTAGCTCATAGGAACTATATTGGTGACTAATATATGAGAAGAAAGCGTTCACTCTTCCATCTAAACACGAATGCCAAATTTAATCAAAATGGGTTCAGTCAGTTGGCAATTAGGCTGTTAGATTGTGCAATTCGCTGAGAAAAAATAATTAGTCTTCAATTTGCAAACAAATTTATTCAAATCAATGAAAATGAAATTCTATGAAAAGCCTCTATGTGCAAAATTTCACAAAAAACAAACTTCGCTAATATCCCCGCGGATTCTGTCTTTCAAATGAAATACAGAATTCTACAAGAAGTTTTGTATAACTTATCTGCTATTTTGAACGAATCGAATGTTGTAAAAAACTGTAAAATTCCCACGACAATTTTCAAGGGTATTGCTGATGTTCGTTTGAAACTTTCTTTCAGATTTCTTACATTTCTTAGGTGTGCGGGGTGAAGTTAAACTGTTGATTTATCATTTATATTTTGGGGGTGTAAGGCGGACTTGAATTTTTCTCAGTCTTGAGTAAATGCATCTGAATTTTTTCCAATATCTACAAAGTTTTTCTAAATACATATAATACTTATAAAGAATTCCTTTGTAATCGATAGACAATTGAGTGCTTTGGAAACAGGTTGCAAATCCTTTGTGTGGTAATATTGCTAAACTTTTGGGCCTTTAAAACCAATATTTTGAGCGCGAATATTAATTTTTTTATTTACGCTTTTTTTAAAGCACATTTCAGGGATTAGATTCAAGCCCAACTGATTTTCGAAGAGATTGTTTTCACAGATAAAAAAAAAAATTTACCGTTCTCAAGTTGAAACATAAATCCCATATTTTAAAAAAATTCGAATAAAGAGACTCGATTAGTCTTACAACAAAATTTTAAGTAGACAAATTACAAGTGTCGTTTTGGGTACAAATTTCAGTTTTATTAAAATTTGGAAGCATTAGTTTATATTTTTTGAATCAAAAGAAGGACATTATGAAAATAGCCATATGCAGTAATAAAGAATTTGCTGGGTTCTGAATATTCACATAGTGTGACTCTAGAAAGTCCTTCAGAGAGCAAAGTCTTTATTCTGTGACATGTTTGTCATCGGTACAGATTAAGATTACCACATAGATCAGTGTGATCAGTGATCGTAAATACGTCCGAATACTTTCGAGGGACTGGATTATTTAGAGGCCGAGTGATATCTGACATCCCAACTATCATTTTGTGCCTTAATCTTTCTGAATTTCTATTTTACACCCTATGAGATCGCTATAACATCGTTGATACGAAAATGTTTTGTCGCCTTTCCCATATGGTAACATGCCTCAATGGGCACAACACAAGTTATGAATAAGTACATATACAATGATAGAAGAGATTATTTAGGAAAAATTATTTGAACCTGGCTTTTTCCTTTGAGTATCAAAATGTCTTTCCCTTGAATATATTATTTTAATATTATAAAACTCATTGTTTTGGTTGAAATTTTTACATAATTATTTTCATGAAAATGTGTCCTTGAGTGTAACGAAGATTTGTTTTTCTACAACTTTCACATATTTTTCAGATAAATGATTTGTGCTAAACAAACATTGTTTTACTGTAGAACTGCATTTATCTTATATACATAGAGTGATTTAAAGAGATGTCATGTTCTAAAATGTAGTTGATTTTGTCTTGGTAAAATCAGATTTATTTGTAAGAAAGAAATATAAAATCCTTTAAAAAATATTTCAACGTTTCAGCAAAAGTGGTAATATTTGCCGTTAATAGAGAGATTTCTTTCGGAGAATGGAACTTTACTGCCTAAAAATAAGCCAAGTTTCCCTTAAGTATAGTTTATGTATACCTCTCAGAACAGAAGATGTTTTGTATGACTCAGTTTTATTCTAAATTCGAGTAGTTTCATTTTAATTGTGATGCGCAGTAGATCAGTTGTGGTGATGTGGCTTTTTTTTAAGTGGAAAAAAATAGAGGCATTTTTAGAAGAACATTTACAAGTTTATATTCAGATTTGTATAGGTATGTATTTTGAATTAATATAAATTTGTGACAATTTTGAGAACATTGTGTGTTGTAGATCATGATGTACCTACAATGTGGAGATTTCCCGCACTTAACAGATGAAATGATAAAGTTTGTTTCTTTTGGACTTAATAGTCATACGAAATCGTTTGAGATGTGCAATTGGAGTGATATATTACGTATCTTGTCTCCTTCCTACAAAAATCTAATCTAATATCTTGCTGGCGGAAATAGTGTAATTAATATTTTTAATCAGTAAAACGAAAAACAATTTTTTATGAACAATATATATTATATACATATTAATTATATCATCAAAAAATGTTTTTATATGTGCAACAGTACTTATTTTTATTTTATATGGTTATTAACAAAATTAAATCCAAGAATTAAGCTTCACAATATTTTAAATATAAATAAGTGTATATATAACTACCTCTATGAATTCTTTAAGTCCTTTATGATTATCAGGCATATGCTTTCAGAACAGGGATCATAAATAAATATAAAAATAAATAAATAATAAATACATAAAATATTTGAAATTACAGTATCGACTTTTATTTTTATCCCGCTATAACAATTTCAGAAATACAAAACTTTTTTAAAACCAACTGTATTTGATTCATTAGTAAAAATTATCTTTTCTTTGTGGAGACTTAAGAAATAATTTTCAGCAACTAACAAGTATTTGTATTGAAATAGACTTCGATTTGTTAAAAAGTCCATTATTTTTCTCACAAATAAGCACTTATTTAACAAAACTGAGTGAAAGCTTTTCTTTGAATTATTGATTTCTAACAAACAATGTTGCATTTCAATACTTCCTTAAAGATTAAATAAGTAATTAATAAGTAAAATTATTCCTTATTTGATTCAAATGAAATCATTCTTTCCGATAAATAAATCTTCTACCTGTTGAAGTAAAGATTCATTTCCTTTGGAAAACCTTTTGTTCTTAATGAACAATTATTACTCTAACTAGCGTAAATATAGATTTAGTCAACTACAGAAATACTTAATTAAAATAAAAGAGCATTAAATTGTTTCTTCCTGTCAAACAAATCAACTCAAACAATTTCTTCAGTTTTAAAAAACTAATCTTTGTTTCGCCATATTTAAAGCTACCATTTTTTCGGTCCAAGTAGATTTTTTTTAAGGAGATAAACTGTTCTATCAGTGTATGTCCCTCTAAAAGTTGCTATGTAATAACAGTGGCCACAAGGGTTTCCCATTTTGGAATAGTTACCAAAATGTTTCCTTGTGTTGTTCCTTTAAAGGCACTCTTCCTAGAGATATAGTTTGCAGGTTATGAAAACATAAATGTGCCCAAAAAAGTTTTTCAATAAAAAATGTGTCAACCAAGGATCAATGTCTGCATAGTTACAATAATTATTTATGACATGTGGGTATCGTGTACGTACTGTCATTCGCAAACTATAAAGTATAATGAGTAATAACAAACGTTCTTTTAAAACAACGTCTTCTTTTCATAGGAAAGTCAAAATATTAATATACCATAAACATTTTCTTCGAAATATATTCACAGAAGAACCATTGACTTCAAGCTTTAATGAAGACCATAATAAGAGTTTACCTGATGACGAAATATCTAATTGTGATGAGTTCATTTATGAAAATTTAAATATGATATCATTTAACAAAACTTCAAACAATATTTCGTAAGAACATTGAAGAAAGATTAACTATTTTACAAGAGCTGCGACTTTGGGCTTTAAACAACAAAATTTCATTCTGGGCTTTGAAAGATCTTTTAAGAAGGTACTTCGTGAAAACGGTTTCGATTACTTACCGAAAGATGGTAGAATATTATCAAGTACTCCCAAGTACATTTCAAATATCACAAATATTGGAAATGGAAGTTACCGGTATAATGGACTGAAAAAGAGTATAACAAATATTTTATCACAAATTTAATGTCCGCAAACTGCCGCTTTAATTATTGATAATGCATCGAGTTGAAAGACCGAATTTTGACCAATTTTTTGTGTCATTGATGTTTTTGTTGCTGGAATCTATTGCGGGAAAACAAATCTTTCTCAAATTTTTTCCTTAATGTATTTGTTGAAGAAATGTCCTCAATTTTGAAAGAGAATTCGTTTGAAAATTAAATGTTTTGTTTCAAGAGCATTTGTTATTAGGCACACTGCGTTGCCCCATTTACGCAATAAAGAAACTTCGGAGCGTCGTTGTTTCATAACGTGCGTTTCTAAATGGGCCCACTGCTAGACAGAAAAACGTGACCATGACCATTGTGCGTAAAAGAGTGTTAGTTGGGATGTTATGTTGCTGTGCCATATTGATTGTAGATGTATCTTCATTGAAGGCAAGAAAATCTTCCTTTCAATTTTGTATTTTATTTTAAAGAGCCTTAATCAATTCCTGAGTATGAATGAAATAGGCATCCGTTCTGGTAGAGCAATCTTACCAGGATAAGGAACTTACATATAAAACATACCATGCCCGGGAATTGGAATGAGGTCATTAATGGCTGGTTTAACTGTAAGACGATCCAATCCATTTTAAAATTAGATTCCACTATCGCAAATACAAATAAAATAAAGAAGCAACAACATCGCGTCTTATATATAGTCGGATGTTCATGTTACCAACATTGGAAGTACTCAGATTCCATCTATGTACATTACTGTGCAAGCAATGTATGTAACTTACTAGGCTAGAAACAGAAAGAAATTGCCAGAACTATACCTTCTTTGACAGTAATAGCTCCCTGGAGTTCACTTGATTAATTTGCTCCCAGAATAGATTTCTTCTATTCCGAGTTCATCAGGTAGGATCAGAAGAAATATTCAAGACTACGTCACCCAAAGGTTTTTTAGGTAATCCAATGCTTGTAATACTCGATAATGTGATGATATTTAAAAAAATACTTAATATCTCCGTAAGCATCATTCCACGTTCGTTATTTACATTCCCTGATGGAATTTTGAATCCTTTCAATTCAATCACCTCTCAAAGCAGTCGCTGGCGCTGAAACCTCTGTAAATACCGAAAATAATTCTAATTTCTCAATCAGATCCAAATGAATTTCCATTCTGATTAGAAATTGATTCTGCCAAGATGTGGAAGAGCAGGGAAGCGTGGAGTGCTGCGGCGGCCGTGGGGCGATCAGATAGCGCCCACTTGAGCGAGAATAAATGGTTCATATAAGTAAGCGATTAATCACGGGAGCATTTCATGGAAAATTCATACGTTCTACCTAGCACAAGATTTGTACTGGTAGACACTACTTGGAGCACACATCCACACGCTCCGATTTGAGTGCTTTTATCATGGTAGGTACACGTAACGTATCTGCACCTTTCGGAGTTTAAACTGTGTAGCACTGCTCATTTCGTTCATCCGTGCACATCCAAAGGAAATGTGCTCTCAAGTCTCAAGTCATCCCGGTATTCTTGGATATTTACAAATATAGAAAGATGAACGCTAGCTAGCCGGGCTAATCTTGGAGCCATGGCATTAAAACGTTGTGGCACCTCGTGCTTAGTTGCCTTCACATCTGCCAGAGCAATGTAAAAGCATTTAATCAAAACAGGTTAATGGATTAGAATGATTTATATGCACGTAAGTACACAATATGTAGCACAGCAGCCGTGCAAATTTTGACGAAACGAAATGATAAAAGGGAATGTTCGCATTTCATTTAAATTTTATCAGTGTTCTGTAGTACATGCAGAAAAATCTATAGCCTTAAATTCGAGTATTTGAATCAAAGTTTGTGGCACATTGCAAGCAGCCTTGTAAAAGTTGTGAAAAAAAAATCAAACAAATATGTAGCGTGAGATTTAAGAGGCCTTGAATAAAAATCGCTTTTTAAGACCAAAATAGGTCGATGCGTGTGATTGGACGAACAAAGTTGTAGTAGAGAAGCTTCGTCGTATGAAGTTAATCAACTTTAATTAACTTCATACGGCGAGCTTTTTCAGAATTTAGAATTGCACTATCGTCAAAAACTATCCAAAAACTCGTAGCATACGTAACTAATCAACGAAAATTAAGTTCCTGAATAATTTTCGGGCGATTAATTCTATTAAACATCTTACTAAAGTATTTCTAAATAAAATGAATTGGCTTGACTAAGTTGTTAGAAGTTTATTTAAAAATAATCATAGCTTCAAGAAGTAAAAAAAGCTAGAATTGGTCTAAGACCAATTCTTATGACACTATGACATTATGTTTGTTCAAGTTAGATTTATGAAGTGGTTTTTCGCATCTATTTCTGGAATGGTTCTTCGGACAGCAAAATTATTTTAACAAATTTCAAAGAATATTAGATTCTATGCTGAAGAGCTTTTCAGTGTAATTAAAACGTCGACGTAAATGGCTCTCATTTTTGTACTGCAACACCAAGAACGGGTTGCCGAATTTAGTCCACTTTAGAAGCTGTATTTACAATTTTTATGAAAGCGCCAAGTGCAACTTTTCACCTCTCTACGTAAACTTATCAGCAGGCAGTGTGTAAAAAACAATATTTTTGTATGGCAACCCTATGAAGGAGTTACCTTATTTCTTCCGCGCCGTTTTGTGCCGTGTGCAAAATTTAAGCTGCGTTCTCGATTTATCGTGCGGACAGACAGCCGAACGTGCAAAAATCAAAATAACTTTTAATATTTGCTCTACTAGTATTATTTTTATGGGTTACAAACGGAATGACAAACTTAGTATAGCTTATTATTTCATCATCTAGGGTATATATGTATCGAGAGTATGGTCCAGCGTTACGCCGACACTACCATTGGCCCTAACACTAAACACATTAGGAAAACGGTGTTTGGAATATGTTGGGCGCTCAACAGCAGCTCACATACTACTTCATCACAACACCACACATAAAAATAAAATAAAATTAATAACATAATATATTTTGTTCAAGAAAGACATTTTTGGCATTCTCCGGTATATAGCAAAAGCTAAAAAATGTTCTAATTTGTTATTTCATCACACAACCCATTAATTTTTTGGTGACAAGTTTCAAGTCGTGGTTTGACTCATCAACATGTCCCAAACAGCGAAATTGAGTGACTTGAAAAACAAATCAAAAAATAGAATAAAGAAAAGAAATGAAAAAATGAAAAAAATTTGCGAAAAATAGAAAAAAAAAATTATTATTAAAATTTTTTAAAAAATTTATATAACCAGATTCATTCGAAACGAATCGAACCTGTATACGCCCGCAGTGGGCTGAAAAAAGAAAAAGGAAGAAGAAGAAGCGTTTCGTGTTAGCAGAAAACCTAACACTCATTGGTACAGCTTGGTTTTCTGCCTGCTGCAGACGCTTGAAAATAGATGAAACTGATCTCTTCTCATATAAACTCAGAATAAATTATGGGTGTGAATTATATGAGGAAAAAACACTCCTATACAAGCCCAGGAGGAAAAATAAATAAACTTTTTACCGGGTTAAACTTAATTTTGTTCAAGAAAGAATTTTTTTCTATTTTTCTCAAACTTTTCATTTCTTTCTTCTTTTTTCATTTTTCATTTGTTTTTCAAATCAGCCAATTTCGGTATTTGAGACCTGTTGATGAGTCAAACCAAGACTTGAAACTTGTCACAAAAAATTAATGGGTTGTGGATGAAATAACAAATTAGAACATTTTTTAGCTTTTGCTATATACCGGAGAATCCCAAAAAATTCTTTCTTGAACAAAATTAAGTTTAACCCGGTAAAAAGTCCAAAAGAGTAATCTTTTTATTTATAATTTTGATAGGAATAATTTTGATTGATTAATAAATGTTTCTTTGCCTTTTGCCCTTCCCTTTATGCTCTATCCTTTTCTTTTTTCTCTTCACGTTTTTTTCTTTTCTTCTAGCCAAGAAAAAACCGAAACAGAAGAAAAATCATATTCCTCTGTTGCGTTTTTTCTTGGCTAGATTCATTCTTGTCTTAAATTTCCTCCGCTGCTTTTTTATAACTTAGAGATGATATCTATAAGTGCTTCCGTTTGTAATAAACAGAAATAATGATGGTAGAGAAAAGTGGATTGCACACCAACGTGTAATATTAAAAGTTATTTTGATTTTTGCATGTCCGTCCGTCCGTGGGTACGATAACTCGAGAACGCGTTCACTTAGAGAGCTGAAATCTTGTAAGCAGTCTTTAAAAAAAAAAAAATCACGTTCGAAAATAAGACAAATCAGGAAACTCTTTCGTGGGGTTGCCACACAAAAATTCCGTTTCCCCCTATATATTTCGACACTGACTGAGAATACGTTGACATACAGAGCTGAAATTTGGTACATTGTGTTTTCATAGTAAAAGCAAATGAAATTTCAAAAATGCAATAAATCTGGCAACCTCTTCTTGTTGTTGCCATATAAAAATTTAGGTTTTTTACGTATACTGTGAAAACGATCAGTCACAGGAATTTCTGTCTTCACTCAGTGAAATTTCAAGAAAACAAAGTATTTCAAGTTCGTGCTTTGATATTTCTCAAATTATTGCTGTTTTTCACACAATTTTAATTGTTTTATCATGTTTTTTACTACACCACTTTATTTAACATCTATTTAAGAGTCAATTTGCACTATTTTTCTGCTTCTAATCCGATTTTTTAGGGACTTTTTCTGCAGAGCACTAATGTCCCTGAAAGAAAGAACGGAAAAAATAATGCGAAATGTAGTAAGTGGGGTATATGTTACCCAAGTGCATGAAAGTAGAGTCCACCATTCGGTTTTACTTGGCGAGACCTTTAATTTAATATGAAACAGCATAGTATGCATTGCATAGTACTATATTTATACATATAATAACAAATATCGTATCGACGATATTAAGGATATCAATATTTTAAGAGTCAATATATTAGTGTATCGATATTAAAAAAAATAAATAAATATCGGCGTATCGATCTTTTTCCAACTAATGGCCATCCCTAGCACACAAATGGTATAGGTTCATGGTTACTTCAGAAAGAGAATGGAAGATATACAGAGAGAGTTTCGAAGAATATAGTCACTACTCATTCGGAACGCAGGACTCTGATTAAATCGATATATCTATATCAATCGAATTGAAAACGAATATTCAGAATAGATAGTGTAGGCCATTAGCTAATATCTGAACCAGTCTTGCCTCTGAGCTTAATTATTTTGAATCCAAATTTTCGGAAAAAATAGAATCTATTGATCAAAAATAGTATCATAGATACATACGATTTATAACGATTTAAAACCACATACACTACACACTTGTAAAGCAAACTGTAAATATGTTTTTTATTTTGTTGAAACGATTGGCGATATTGAATGGTCAATCACATTGCAGTTACTACTAGTCGACAAAAAGGTGTTTATTGGAATAGAACAGATACGTTCATTGTTATGAGAAAGAAATGCAAAAAAGGTAAGAATGTATCCATTTCGAAAAAAAGTATACATGTATCCAAAATTAAAATTCTACAAAAAATGTATCCAAGTGGCAGCACTGCTAAGCACTCTTTCATTTATCTAATTATATCCTCGATGATCAAATCTATAGGGTATAGGCACTAAGTTTGTCATTCGGTTTGTGCCGTATTGAAATAATGCTGGTAGAGTAAAAGGGATTGGACTCCCACGCATAATATTAAAAGTTATTTTGATTTTTGCATGTCCGTCTATCTCCGTCCGTCTATCTGTCCCTTTGCCTATTGTCACGATAACTCGAGAGCGCGTTCACTTAGAAAGCTGAACACGACGTTATTAAAAAATTATAGATTTAAGTTCGAAAATGGTAATCAAGTAATTTCTTAGGAGGGTTGCTATACATAAATTTCATTTTTATACCCTAGATGAACTCTATAGGGTATTTGTAACACCTAGAAATAATGATGGTGGAGCAAACTGGATTAGACACCCATGTATAAAATTAAAAGTTATTTTGATTTTTGCATGTTTTTCCGTCCGTCCGTCTGTCCTCACGATACTCAGGAACGCTAGTACTTAGAGAGAATTTTGCACACGGGAATATAAAAGAAAAAGTAAAGTCAAGTTCGAAAATGGGACAAATCGGGTAACTGCTTCGTAGGGTTGGCATACACAAATTTCGTTTTTCACTACATATGTATTTTGACACTACCTGAGAACGCGTCAACGTATAGAGCTGAAATTTTGTACATAGGGTAAAAGAATTCCAAAAATGAAATAAATCGGGCAACCTTTCTTGGTGTTGTCATACAAAACTGTGATTTTTCACTTTATTTAACTTTTATTTTCTTCACGTACAAAATGTTCATTAAGTCAAGTGGTATTTTTAAAATTTACTTTTTCTATTTTTTTCAATACACAAGAACTAGGGATGGCGAATAGTTGGGAAAATATCGATACACCGATATTTCCAATTTTTTTCCAAAATATCGATACATCAATATATTGCTCTTAAAATATCGATATCCTTAGTATCGTCGATACGATATTTGTTATTAGAGCTGTATTCTTTTGTGTCCGCAGAACAGAGCAGAACAAAAGATACACAAAAAAAAAAAAACGCCTCAACATTTTCATAGAAGATTTATAAATGAAGCGAGCAATACAAATAGTTCGCTTCAATCGACAGAACAATTTGTTCTCTCCAAAAGAACACAGCTTATATGTATAAATATAGTACTATGCAATGCATACTATATTGTTGCATATAAAATTAAAGGTCTTGCCAAGTACTATCGAGTGGTGTACTGTTTTCCTGATTCAGAAAACTTTCTCGGGACGTTTTTGTTGCCGAAAAACCCACTTTCATGCACTTGGGTGACATGCAACCTAGTTACTACATGCCGCATATATTTTTCCGTTCTTTCTTTCAGGGACATTAGTGCTCTGTTGTGAACATTTTTCTCATAGGAATTAATTTTCCACGACGCACAATCACGAGAAGAAAAAAGTCCACTTTTTCATCCAAGAAAGTAGCTCTCAAAATACATCCGATCGCCAAAGGTTCCCCCGCTTAATAGAAAAGATGTTATTAATAAAATATGCTCAGCGTATCATAATGCGAAGCTTAAGACATCCCTCATGTCTGTGCATGTCGGGCCTAAAATTGTATGAAAAGTGGGCATTCAAAGCCATAGCCCACGCAGGGGAAGATATTGGCACTTTTTACGTAAAAAAGTATTCGTCTGGGTCGGCCCAAACGGAATTTTTTTTTAGCGATATAGCTATTGAAATACAACGACATAAAGTTTACGAATTACCTGTATCGTAAGGGGATAAATATAGAGATATCGAATGTAGTATCGGTATCGGCCATCCCTAACAAGTATCTCCTTAAAGTCAAGAGCTCAAAATTTACGCTGATAGTAAGGTACTTGCGGCAAATAAGGCCCACCTAATTTTAATATGCAATAAATCAAGTATTTGGTAATATAGATCTACAAAAACAAGTTTTCTTATTTGCACAACTAAAAATATAGAAAAATTATAACAGACGTGCGTATTTGAAAAATAAATCAGTTTTATAGAACCTTTTCCAAGGGCCTTATTAAACAACCACATTAATAAGGTCCAAAGAAAAATTAACTTTTTCAAAATCTTAATCAGAGGAATGATTCCCTTTAAACTTGTGAAAACTGAGAAAATCAATAAAATTTGGTTATTTTTAATAATGTCGAATAAAAATGTGCCTTTTTATCCCCAGGGGATAATAAGGCCCCAACAGCTTTAGTTATATAGTAAATTTCTTAACGTACAACAGAGTAAATCCAAACAGTATTCATTCTTTGGAACACAAATAATGTCACAATCATAATCCTATATAGGAACATTTGTATCATTGAGAATTTAGGTTAGGTAGGGTAATAAGGCCCACGGTCTACTGCAGTGGGGCTCATTAGACCTAGACAAGATCTTACGAAATTACTCATTAATCAAATAAACGTTCAAACGAAATATGTTACTACATGTGGAGATAGCAATTCAACAACGGAACCTATTTGTAGCCATACTCCTCTCAGTGACGTACTGTTCGCTACTGGCAAGATGGCGGCACGAGCTACCATCATAACTCATAAGTCCCCTCGATGAGGTTGCTGCGATTAATTTTAGTAGGAATTTTTAAATGTGGGCCTTATTAACCTCCGGGCTTTATTTGCCGCAGGTACCTTATATATAAGTTATGGCGATGAAAAATGTATCTCCAAAATTATATGCCTTCTTGTACAAGTTCAGTTTTCTATTTCATTTAGTGGACCTATTAAGAATAAACAAGATAGAAAATTTGTGAGCCAGACAGAGAACTGCCATTTGACGTCCACAGTATTCAAGCCAAAGACTGTTAGCAAAACTTTATTCTAAATAAATTGTTTGTTTTCTGTATGCTTAGTGGTACTATTTCTAATGCCTTCAACAAATTTTCCAAAAATAAAAATTCGTTGTTCACAAAAAGTAAAAATTTACCTCATGACAGAAAATTAGAACAAAAAACTGAAACTAATCGTTCCCATGGAAGTGTCAAATTCAATCAAAGTCAGCTAGTTGGCTATTTTAAATATATTTAAAATACTTTTTCCTCTGTGCCTGTTCTGTGCAGAAGAGTAAAAATATACTATAAATATTTTGACAAATGACAGCTACAAAAAAGATTCGAACCACATTAGTCAGTTTTTTAATACCTTTTATACTTCTTAAATGCTTTCCCCGGCGGCAGACGTCAAATGTAAATTAATTTCATCTTTACTTGGGTGGCTTTTTGCGGCTGCTTCCTCGCAAGCGCATCGAGCAGACTCGCTTACCTTACAATTGCCAAGAAATGTTTTAGACTGTAGGATCTACAGAATTCACTCGTTTATTTTGAGCACCTGCTGCGGTGTTTCATATGAAACATGATTTGTTTTGGCTTTATTCTACAAGAAACACATGGCTTGAAATGCCCTGAACATTTTGAAATGATAATATTGAAGGTAATGTGGCCACGAATTGTCTTAATTGAAAAATTTCAACATTCATGGTGAGAGAATAATGCACTTTTAAAGAAACATGGAAAGAAGCAATTTTGGCAATAATCCACACCTAATCTCTAACTTTTCATATAATATGTAAATTAGATCGTTAAGGCGGTTTTTCATAGAAAAATAAAGATGGTTGCAATCAATTTTATAGGTCGTTATCTATCGAGAAACTCTAAATCTGCTATACTGAAAATGATGCAAATCTGGAAATTTTTGTATAGCAGCCCTACAAAGGAGATCACATTTCATTCATTTTCGTTTGAACATAGATCTATGTAGTACGAGAACGTTGTATACAAAGTTTCAACTCTCTTGCCGTCCAATTTTATACTATTATTAGTGAAATACGAAATTTTTGTGCTTTGGCTCGTTTTCAAAATTAGATCCATAATTTTTATGAAGAGACCGTGTATAAATTTCAGCTCTCTAAGTCAATCCGTCCTCGAGTTATCGTGCGGTCAGTTAGACAGATGGACTGACAGAACGGACAAGATAAACTCGAAACGAATATTGATATTATGTGTGGGTGTCCAATCTATTTTGTTACAATATCTTTATTTTTATGTTTTGCAGGCGGAATGCCATATTTTGAAAATACTATAATTCCATCTAGAGTATAAGGAAGTTATAGATTTTGCGTTTTACTAACAGCAATTGAATCATATTTCATTTGTATGAATATAAGTGTTCCTTTTAATGGTTTATTGCTTCAGCTTTTAATTTTACTTCAATATGGTAATCACCACATACTATATATCTCCACAGCCATACACAGCCTTATAGATTAGTTTATTCAACGCTCCACAAGTAAGATGAGGTCATATAATTTGGGTAGGAAAAAATTTCTCAAAATACATAGAAAACGAAATATTACTGCGCTAAATTTCATCAAACTTTTCTATAGACTAAGTATATGTTTGCATACTAAAATTGTGCAAGAATTATGATTATTGTAAATTATAGTAAATATAAGAAAAATACAATTAACTTCCATAAGATTTATTCCTGGAAAAAATGGGCATTTGTTTGAGATTCACCTTTTGCACATAGTAAATGTTATCTAAATTTTAACGTTACTGTATTTACCTATTACCTATATGCCTTCTGATTAGTTATTAATATGACAATAGAAGTATAAAATTAGACTCAGAGCAAAGTATCGTGATTGGCCAACATTTTAAAGCTGAATATTATTATAATATCAAAATGCGGATTCCAATGGTATTTAGGTACATTGAGAGATAGAGCTCTGAGGAATATCGCATATATAGGTTGAAGAATAAGTGAAGTGCTCTGCCGCAAAATACAGGCAAGGTTTCAGTTTATGAGTAGAGACAAGTCTTATGGATGAAGTTTGCATCTGCATATCACATAATGTAATAAGCTCTTGCTTCTAAGGAAGGACAGCACTATAATATTAGGCTTTTCGACCATAGTGGAAATAGAAATGGAAACAATAAGTTTCTCAAGGCTACCTGTTTAAAGATCTGTTATTAGATCTTGCTAATTCCCTTTTTTATTGTTTCTATTATTTCCATTTCCAGCCAGAACATGTCTTTAGCACAAAAAGAAAAGCTTTAAGACAAACTTGTGCAATTACACAAAATTAATTGAAACTGCAATAATCTGGCTTGAAATTTCGTATAAAATTAAAATTTCTATTAAAATTAGGAGCGATTCCCTAGAGAGTTAAGCGAAAGCTTTCAAAAACAATCCCCATAAAATCCATTTTACGGCCGAAAAATCACCTGAGAACGAAGCTTGGTCTGAGTGTTTATTTAAGGCGAACGTATATACATAATAGTTTACAATACAATCACAGTTGGAGTCGTAACAAGATATCTAAACTGTGTTTCATGCATGGTTAAATGCAAACAAATTTCTAATCCAGAAATCCAGCGAGTGTCCCCCTAATGCAAATCCTGTTTGGCCATTCATTTATTCCATAGTGCTTGTGATTCGCTGTCTGATGGTTACGTCCCAAAGATTTCTGCAGTGTGTGTGTATGTATGTGTGTTCATCCTCTTCTTGGCCTGGACAAAATCTGTAATTTCTCTATGGTGGAAAAGCTGCTCTACAATTGCTAAACCGATAGTGGCATGTGTCAAGAGCTGAAAACGGTAGTGACGTATGATAACTACATCGCTAAGCTGGCAGAACTTTTTTCTGTTAGCTCCACTGACAGGAGGTTGAATGTCATCAGTCAAGGAATTAAGGACAAGATACACATTTCAGTTTTTTGCTATATGAAACGGATGACAGCTAAAAAATCACAATCATGAAGGACTTCTTTAATTTTTGCCGCAGCTACAATCAGCACGTAGCGGGATTGGTTTATTGTGGTGATAAAGAAAATTATCATAAATCCCGCGCTGTTGCTATTAAACCTGCAATAAGTCACAGCATCCTGTTCAGCGCTCCTCAAGGCGACAAACCTTCCGCAAAACCCTTCGTATCAAATTACAGAGATGTAAGATGACAAATAGCACATCGTCGTAGCCACCCCTCTTTTGCGCTTCTTTTTTATTTCCACTTCATCTTAAATGTCTCTTTTTAATTCTATTTGCCACGTATCTCATCATCATCGCCTTGATTTTCATCTCATTTATCTCGTGCCAAATGGTACGGTAGCATAAGGCTGTAGTAGATGAATAGATGCTCGACGGTGCCCAAAAAAAAAAAAGTGGGAAACACGGTAAATGAAATGTTTACGACAGTGAAAAACACCTCCGTCGCGTCGTCCCCGCGAAGAATTCAGAAATCACTCGCCCAAAGCGCCGGGTGGAGGAGGTGTTTCCATGCACTTGGCACTACCGAAGAAGCCACCTTCTCCGCAGATGATACTTAGATAGCAGAGCTGGCGAGATGATTATGTGCGGAGAGGATACGGAATAAATCCGAAGCTCATCTCAAATTGTAATTCTCGCCCGGCCCTTGTTTACAGAAATCGTTAATAATAATTTGCTCAAAGTGATTTATTGTAATCGGACTGGAATCGAACAGGCAATAAACTCTACTTTTTAGCTCTGGCGAGGTTTTGCTCCTCTTAAGTGGTTTTCGGATTATTCAAATTTATTTATGCTTCCGAATCTGGTTAAGGGTGCTTTACATTCAATGATAAGCCGATTTTTATAATGCCACATAACGAGTGCAGAGTTCTAATGGATGTGGTGTGACCTCTTAAAAATTCATCTGCAACTTCACCACTCAACTCAGATGATTAATCAAAGTTAAATCTCTAGAGTAATTCAAAAATTCGCGAAGTAAACCTACGACAGTCTTTATTTTTTCAAATTAAAATTTGCTTAATCGCCGACAAATGCTTTCGTTTTCATAAATATAAAATAATAACAACAGAAAATTCGAGTTAGCTAAAAACTTAAATATACACATGGCATCATAAAAGACCAATCAGTTAATGATTATTTACAACGCCTGTTGACAGCTATGCAGATTATTAGCGAGTGTCAAACGGCAGTTAACTACATATAGTTGGTGGTAGAAGTGCCTACTTTTCCATTTTTCAGGGAATTTTACTACTATTGAGAGAAAGAGGGAAACAATGAAATTAATCAAGGAATCTTGCAACTGAAAGTAAAACCAAAGAATTTATATTTGAAATGCTGTCTGGTACTGTACAGTGAAATTTTGAAAAATGCGGCTTATTTCTAATTTACCGAATTAAAACGCCTTAAACTTTTGAAATACCAGATCCGGCGAACTTCGGTGGACACTTCAGTACTAATCTATTAGTTACATACGAAGAATGTAATGAGATCGAAATGGAGTTTAGAATTTTAGAGAATATGTCAAGCTAGGAGAAACTAAGAAATTTAAATAATATTAATGAATTTGGCAAAAGGGCTGTCGATCATTGAGAAGGGAGATAATTCAAAAATCTTTCCTTTGATTAATATACTATATAAACAATTTTTATGCCACAGTAGAAAGAATATTTTCTATCGTAAATTAAAAAAAAAATTTGAAATAAAAAGGATATATAAAGATTGGAAGCGGTGTGGCCACTAGAAAAATTTCTAGCTTGGCTTTTTACACTTTTATTTATTTGTATCTTGTCCCGAACTCACAATTTTTAGAACCCGTCATAGATAGAATTAAAAATTTTAGTGAACTTTTTATTTTTATGATTCTAAATCAAATTAATAAATACACTTTTTAGCGTAGTCCGAAAGTGGTTTCAGTAGCCACACGTGAAAACTTGAAATCTTACCTTAAATATAATTCTATTATAGAATAATTAACTGAAAATTTACCGTAAAAAAATTATTTTTCATAATTTATCTGTATGAAAATTTTCTTTCATTGGGATCGAAATTTATGAAGTTGGTTTTTTTTTCTGTTAAAAAAGTACAATGTAATCGGTTCATTTTTTTTATTTTTCTACCCTAGATGAAATCTAAAGGGGGTATACTAAGTTTGTAATTTGAAATAATGTTGATAGAGCAAAATGGATTGGCCACCCACGCATAATATTAAAAGTTATTTTGATTTTTGCATGTCCGTCCATCCGTCCGTCCGTCCATCCGTCCGTCCGTCCATCTGTCCATCCGCACGATAACTCGAAAACGTGTTCATTTTGCACACGGACTTTTAAAAAAAAAATTAATTTAAGTTCGAAAATGGGCCGAATCGGGCAACTCCTTCGTGGGTTCCCATACAAAAATTTCGTTTTTCAATATATATTTGGGCACTGACTGAGAGCGCGTCGATGTAGAGAGCTGAAATTTGGTGCATGTTGTTTTTATAGCAATAGTAAATAAAATTTAGAAAATGGAATAAATCGGACACCTTCTTATTAATTGGATGGTTTCGGCAGAGATTGTGTGATACGACATATTGATATTGAACTTACTTTTTAATTGAGTGCAGACCGGTTTCAGCACATCGGCTATCATCAGTACACTGACTAGTGACATGGTGATCAATAGAGTCGGAAGTGATAGTACTCACCTATACAAAAAAAAAAAAAAAAAAAAAAAATTGTATAGGAGGGGGAGGGGGTGGGGCACATATCAACCGTTTCGGAGTTACATGTTTTATGTCTTATGATAAGATCAAGGCGATGACTCAGCAAAGTTGGCTTAATTTTTATTATGTATTGAGAATTTTAATTATCCCTTTTATCAATTCGATTATGTAGCGATTTCATTTGTTATAAATATGTAAGCGACTGGCAATAAAGCATTCAGTGATTTTTTCAATCCGAAAGGTGAAAGTGTTTAAGTTCTGTTAATTAGAATTGTACATAGGTATTGTGCCTAGGCACAACAAAGGCATAGGCTCTTCACCTAAATCTAAGCAAAGCCTATGCGCTGCACAGAGTAAAACCTTGGGAAAATTGCTTGTGCGGTAAATTCATCGCGGTATAGACACTCACATTTAAAAGTATTGCGTCGTAGTTTACGTCCGAATTTATTAAATATTTCATTTTTATTAATCGCAGAAATTCCTGAAGGAAATCCATTTTGAGTGAGTGAAATGCGTCTGATACCATCCGTCTACAGTTTCGGCAGTATAATAAATCGAAGACACATGTTCAAGTGCAAAGTTCATTTCTGGCAACTTGGCTGGTTGTGCTAAGAATAAATTTTCCACGTATGCAAGTTCATTGATTTTCTGTATCTTCGAAAGAACACCACCCAGTCGTGGCCATCGTCTCCAGCTCACCAGCCGTACTATGGCACAAGATAGAGGAAAAAAGGTGTTCTGTACATGTTTATTTCTGAATACAGTTCTCCTGGGTTTATTGAGATTCAGAGCACGTTTGCATCTATGCCTCCGAGGAAAAGTAAAAGAAAAGCCGAAAACACTCACCTTTTGCTGCAGTGTATCTTTTCAGTTTCCTTTCCTGCCACGTATCCCCGGCTGGCAGTGCGAATGTGCGTCCACAGAAATCAACTTGACGATAAAGATAAATCCTCGATTGGTGGTGTGTCTGCACCTACTTTTACTTAAAACCCATGGGACCCAGCTGGATGAAAAAATCTGTGAACACTTTAAAGTGACAAAAGTTTCGCGCTTTACTTTCATCTGCAAGGGGATGCGTTTTGTTTATGTGTTGGGGTTATTTTCCGGCTGTTTTACTCAGAGATTTGCAACTTGTTTGAGCTCTGATGCCTCTGAAGCCACCAAAAAAGAACGTTTCGCATGGTCGGGTGTGTTTGTCATAAATCAAAAGGATTTCCGAGGATATCCGGAGTCGTGTAAAATGTTTTGATTTGTTGGAGCCGGTGGACGGAATATTTAGGTTTAGATATAGGTGCTGTTTCGCACAATGCATAGTGTATTTAGACTCATAGGCTTATTGCGAATTGCATGTGTTCTCGGGGAAAAGGTGTCATTTGGTATTACGGTATTACGAGGGTGTCTTTAAGCATGACCAACTGCTCACAGCTTAAGCCGAAAAAAACCAACGACTCTTCCCCTTTCGACCACAATAACTCATGGAACTTATTTCCGATCACTTTAACAAGCTCAATATGCCAATAAACGAATTATGAGGCCGTATAACGATGTGCATATTAAATTTGCCCGCTGGCAGTAAATTTTCAGAGAGTGCATCACTTCACTTGCACAATGCTTCCAGCCCAGTAGCGAACCTTTCTCTGAGCTGAAATTTTAACACAAAAAGGAAAACAGATAAAAAATTGGATGGGATAATTTTGTGGGGAGCGCTTCAGAAACGGCAGAATATGAAACAGGGTAGTTGGACTATCAATAAAGTCGATCGGTGTAAATCACGTAAAAATAATATAAAGAGGAAAAGAGCTGCAGCACTCAGGTGGGGGATTTGAACAATGAGCTCTTGGCTAAATGAAAAATAAACTTCGCGGTGGAACTGCAGAATTGCCATAATGGAGCGAGGAATGCATTGTACCTTTGACAATGGCCGAACAATGACCGGTCCATCATTGCTCTGATGCAAGGCTCCACGCCGCATATTCTCTCAGAAGCAGTAAAAAATGCACCCGAATTTCACGAATGATACAAAAACTTTCAACCCGTTTGGATAAAACGAGAAATTTATGCCATAATCGATTTTAGCGCCATCAGCCAATATTCGCCCATTGTTTCAGTACTAATTGTCTGGTTTTTGCACGCTTCTCTTCATGCTGGGGCTCTGAGGTGCTTTTTGTTATGGGTCGGTTCAACTGATGAATAATGCTTTTCGGCGGTGAATTGATTTTTGTTAATTTTCTCCCTCTTCGCGCTTTCAAGTTTACGAGTAAACGTATTTGCATGGAAGCGCCTGCCTAATCACCAGAAGTTCTAAATTAATAAAACCATCTGCCCCTCCGCTAATAGCAGAGCAATAATAATGAAAGTTATATGAACATTGAAATAAAATTACGGAATTGAAGGGTACTATGAAGTGTCCGTAGGTGGCGAAAGTTATACAGTAATTGGAATATGCACATATGTATATGACCACCTCAAACTGCCTCATACTTATGTATTGAAGTTCCTTGAATCTCACACTTTTTTGAGTTTTTTCTACACATTTGATGTGAACATATTTTTAATTATTCATCTTCTGTAGGATGAAATCTGGTTTGTAATCAACTCAATTTTTTTCAATTGAAATTCGGAGTGTATCAAGATTTAAGGGCCCTTAGGCGGTTAACAGAGTCGTGGCCCTTTTTTTCTCTTTTTTAATAATACGGAGTTGGGCCTCTAGGCAACTGCCTAGTTTGCCTAAGCAGAAGTTGCTGTTCTTTTTGGGTACTGGAGACACAAATTTGGACATAGTTATTCCTTTACATTATATTGCATAAATATCGCAACACATTCTTTCTTACAGTGGCTTACCTAGAGCTTTTGCCACCTGAGGCTCTTCCCAATTTACTGCCTTTTTTAGCTCAATCAAAATCAAGAGTGATTTTGGTTATTAACAATTATGGAACATAAGTAAAAAAGCTAGAATTGATCTTAGATAAATGCCGATATGAAGTTTCGTATGGTACCCATGCAAATTTGATTTTTGAAGTGGGTTTTCTCATATATTTCTAGAACGGTTCGTCGCACAGAAAAAATGATTATAACCAATTTTATATTTATATATTTTCAGAATATGAAATTTCTGAAGAAGTGTTTAGTACAATAAAAACGTCTAGGACTGATCCTTTTGACAGCATACGTAAAAAACTTTCATTTTTGTATCGCGACACCAAGAACAGGTCGCTGGATTCAGTCCATTGTTGAAGTTGAATTTACAGTTTTTATGAAGGTGCCCTGTGCAAAAGTATAGCTCTCAACGTTGACGTGTACTCAGACAGTATCCACATATGTAGTGAAAAACGCAAATTTTGTATGGCAACCCCAAGAAAGAGTTACCCGATTTCTCCCATTTTCATTTTTTAAAACCCATCTGTAAACTTTCAGCTTTATATGTACACGCGTTATCAAGTAATCGAGGGGATGGAGAGACGGACAGATGGAGGGACGGAAAGAATCTATGTGGAACGAAGATAATTTTTAATTAATTTTAATGTGGAAAAACTCCGTTAACAACTAGCGACACTGGTTACTATTGTTAAAAAAATTCGTAATAATATTACTATGTTGAAAACAGAGTTTTTTTTGGATAAATATTAAAAGTTCAAGAGGCTTTTCTCCGTAGAGACATATGACACATGACACTATTCTTCGTCAATGCCAACATAGTCAAAATTTTTAATTAAAAGATTAGATAGTATTAGGCACAAATACTTCGCCGCAAGTAGTTGCTCAAATCGTGATAAGTTTTTTTTCTAATTCGTTGCATATAATCTTCGTTTCACATTTTTTTGTCTTTTTCAAAGCATTTGATTTATTTTTTATTTTTTCTTCTTTCTTTCCTTCTACTTGTTAACATTTTTAAGGAAATCTTTTCTTACTTCCTTGCTTGCTCTTACATAAGTTTACTTTGCTTCACATACCATGAGATAAGCAGTGCGTTCCTCTTTCCTATTGACAATGTCCGTAACCGGTGGAGGCTCTGTTTACAATAACAACAATGGCGCTAAAGATATTATTAACAGGTGATGTTTGTTTATATACGTTTTTAGACAGATATTTATGCTTAGTGTAAAAACGAGTTTTCTAAAGTTGTAAATGATGAAAGTTATTCAAAATTATGGAGATATAACTGCTTTTAAATAGAAACCAAAAATATAGCAGATTGTATTAGATATTATGTCTACTTTCGACGACATTACAATAATTTTGTAGAGTTAGATTGAACTTTCGGACTCGAAGCTAGCGTCGTGTTCGATTAGTTAAAAAAAAAATATTTTGTCAGATTGAACGCCTTGACATTTGAGTTTCATCAAATTTGCTTTCAACTTTTTGTTATAAATTAGTTCGCATTTCTCAATCAAAATCTCATCAAATTACTTTTTTACCTTTCTGAATAAAAAAAAATCGCCAGTAGTACAATATGCTAAGTGTGGGGTCAGCACGTATTTTTATTAAATTAAATACTTATTATAATCATTATAATTATTGATTCTGTTGATTACAGCATAATTGTGTTATTAATTTTTATTTTTATATAATTTATACAGAAATATAAAAAATGCCACCTGTGCCAGAGGCCCCCCCCCCTTTCCCCACCCGCTGGTACGCTACTGCTTTCTTATGTTCATATGCATAGATCTTAGAACATATATCAAACAGGAATGATTATAAATAAAACCCTTGAGAATACTTCCCAATCCCTGAAACAGAAATTTATACATGTGCGTGTGAGTCCGTTCTCTAAAATGTTCTATATTGATGCTTATGGAAAAGTGCCAAACATTGACTTTATATATGGTATGGAGTCTAAACTACTATCCATACGAAAATAGTCTTGCAGTAATTTTAGGCTTCGATCCTTACCTTCCCAAAGGCTTCAGTTACTATATAGCTTACTTAACAAAATAATAAAATAGTTTTGATTAAAACGTAACCTTACCATTTTATGCTCAATATTTCTCAGATGAGTAATAGCTGCAATAGCCAGACTGATTCGATTTCATCAGATCACGGCATGCCACGGCACAGCCTCACATACAATTATTACTCAGCTGAGAGTTTTTATTTGAGGAATCGTAGTCATTTGGTTAAGATAACTTATTTAAATAATTTTGTTAGCAAAGGTATAACAATTTTATTTCGGTTCGGAAGATAGGAAAGCAAGCTTAAGATTATCAGAACACAATTTTTCTGTATGAATAGTAGCTTAGGGCTGAGGAGTTATTGAAATCAAACTTTTGTCCATTTTACATAAGAACACTGCAAATATTTTAGAATGTTAGAATTCCGTTGAGGCTCTCATGTGGTAGTGAGGGAGTCTGTTTCATGGCTTGTGAAGTATTCTCGACTTTGTTATAAACTAAATTAAGTGAAGTTTCTCCATGTTTGTGTTGAGCTCAAGTGTTCTAGTGTAGGTACTCTGTGCAGGTATAAACAGCTAGCAAAACTCATGAAGACATGAAGAAGTAGTCAAGTTATCCTAGTAAGAGTGCAAATTTGTTGCCATTTCTACGTCTTGCCATTGATTTATGGCCCTTGGTCCCACTTTTGTGCTTGCATCTTATTTCTTCGAGATATTATGAGGGGGGAAAGCAAACATCATTCATGTACACGAATTTTATACGATACCCGCATTCCTGTTTGACATATGTTCTAAGGTATGGATATCTGTCAAAGTACCAAGTTGGTATCACCTAATCCTCAATTCCCAATCGCTATGCTAGAAAAATTGATAAGGTATTGCCTTCCTGAACTGTCAAGTAGAGGTTGCGTCACAAGCCACATATTCCACTCTTTTCAATTTCAATCGATGTAGTGGAAAGAACATATTCTATTTGCAAGTTTCTTTGCTTTATTTTCAACCCTTCTTCACATTTTTTAATTCACACTTAGTAAGCGGAAGAAAATAGTGTTTTTATTAAATGTGTTAACCACCTGTTATTTTTGTAACTTAACAGTGCACAGTGTACCATTTCTTTCCATCAATGCACAATAAAACCCCAAAAAAACTGACGTTAACAAATTATAAGATCATTTATGAAATTTTTATACTGTATTCTGTTATCAAGTCTCGTACATATTAATAAATCATGCTTGAGGTCTGAAAGGTATCTCAGTGAAAAAGTTATCCCTTTTGGAGAAGGCGGTTCACCTCAAAATGGTTTTTCAGTCTACGCCTTTAATAACTGGTGCGGGAACTATGCTTTCACTATTTTTTTTATTAAAGTTTATGACATTGAAAACTTCTTCATAACACCCTCCTTTAACTAATCATTGACTTGTTTCAATATTGTGTTTGAATTGTGCAATTGGGGTTTGCTTATTCAAAACAATTACAATTTGGATTGAATATTCTGCGACTTAATTTATAGCTAGAAATAAGTACATTTTGAAAAATATTTTGCTTCAAAACCAACATTAATAAATTGAAAATTATTTTTGCTTCATTTATTGAGGACATCATTTTGGATTTAATTAAATTTTGAAATTGTAGAAGCACTAGAGAATTTTTGTGATATACTCATTAAGTAAAGGGAAAAGTTATTATATATTTTTAGTGTGGATTTTGAAGTTTGAAAGTATTTTTATTTGTTTTTTTTTTTTTATTTCATTGTATTCCTGTTAAGCTATTCTTTTCGTATGAGTGAGATTTCAATTAAACAATAGTACGAGAGCCTACCCAAATAAAATCAATTTCTTTAGCCGGAAACTATATCGCTTCAAATCTCTCCATATCTACTTATTTTTTGAAAGAATTATGAATGATTTTCGATTTTTATGAAATTTTATGCCCTACGAAACTCAGGAGCTTACTCACATATATGTTTTTTTTTTAATTCAAAATACACTTAAAAAACTATTTCAATAAATGATTCAGTTCCCATAGCAAAAAGCCGTCTTTTACAAGTCCTTAGAACAGGGAAGTATCTTTCCTGAAATATTTATTGAGATATAACAGAATATTTATTCCAACATAGCTCTCACCAACTTAATCAAAATTATTGCGTATGGCCACAAAATTTATATAAGGGTGGATTAAAGAAAATCCCCTAAGTGAAATTCGGTCACATGCATACATCTCTTAATATGTTTTTGATGATGATATGTATGCCTACGCAGAATCCAATCTTATCCGGTAAAATTTTGTACCACATCTACGACACTGTCCTTGATAACTTTGAGAAGAAGAAAGAAATTAGAAATTAAGCAACACGCAAAGATACGAAAAGTAGAACATATGATTTTTAAGGATGTTTCATATGTGTCCCTGTTGTCATTCACAAATTCAATTAAATATCTACACACATGAGCTCTACAGTAATGGTTCCTGAGAGCTCATAGATTCATTAAGAAATTTCAACCATAGCTTCCTGTTGTAGTCTAAGTAAAATCCATACAGCAAACACATTCAAATCTTCTTCTCTACTTGTAAACTTTAGTAGATTGAGTCCGCATAAACCATAACGTTCCACAGGATCTATATCCTTTAGGATACCTCAATCATGAGACGAAAATCCTCTTGGGCAAATGAATTGAAGTGTAACAATTCTGGTGGATATTTCCGCAGGATTCACTTTAAATGAATTATTTCCCATCAATTATAATGAAAGATAGGTGTCTTAAAACGTCCTTTTCATAAAATCCTTAAACGATAATTTATGTTGTCGTCCATTCGTTCGCTCCTCCCAACTCCTCTGGAATTAGTTCTCTACCTTAATGCAGAAGTTCTTGGAGATTTTCACAAAGAATGGAGGTGATTACTTGAGGATGACTGCGTGTCTATATCGTTCCTCGTAGTTCTGAAACCAATTTTATCGATAGAGCCGAGTGTACAGATATCCTTCGCCTTTAAGTGAGTAGAAACAGGTCATAATAAGGCTATATGCAAGATTAAATACGGGTATTACTGGAGGACAAGATGAGGGATGGCCTCTTTGCTTGAAGTCGAGTCTTTAAATTTATTTTTTTCATAGCAAACATATCTGAGAGCGGTTCGCCGGTGGGTTATTGATGAGCTGCGGAGAACTGACGGAATTCTCATTATGTTGAAGGGTAGCTATTGGAAAGCGTTTCCCAGGTTGTAAGTATACATACCGCCAGGGATGATCTCTCGTTTGTAATTAGTTCTTTTCGTAATTTTTCACGGTGGCCTTAATTTGATTGCAACTCTTCTCTTTAGTTCAACAAAGGGGTTATCGGCCAGAAATTTCATTAACTCCCGCAGAGGTAATGGGAACAGTTTTTATCTTTGTAATAGAATGAAGGGGTTTAGCGAAAATCTCATTTCGGTAAAATTTGAAAAGGGTTGATGGACAGTCAAAATGATTTTCTTTCAAATGACATAAAATATTACGAAGAGTAGCAAGAAATGAGAAATGTAAAAAAGTTAAAGAAAAACTTAGATAAACTTGCTGTGCAAAACCGCACAATGTTAAGCCATAATACATAACACACTCCATTAAATCGTCATTAGTGATATAATACACTAGTCTATGGTTCACCTTAGCCAAACGAAAAAAAGATAATTAAAGGAATGACGAAACCAAAGGCTTTGGAAAGGATATCTCAAAGGAAGCATCAGGCCTCAAGAAAAGATGTGAACAAGGAGACAAAACGAATCCTTCACTGCTTTACACAACTGATGACAAAAGCCAAAAGTCCAACAATAAAGAGCAAAAGAAGACATTTGGATAAAAAGTACCATCAGCGGCAACAACAACAAAATCCAGATCGAAAAAAAACTTGGAGAAAGGGATAAGTCACAAAGCACAAACAATATCCTGCGCCTGGGCGAGTGTGTGGAGGATTCTTTGATGGCACATCGCCGACAATGAATGAGCACTTGCATCTCTGTAGATATCTTTTGATAATGTTCTCGAAGAATTGAATGTCCTGGATACATTTTTAGAAGGCATCCTTGCCCTTTAGTTCACAATTTGCCATAGAAAATCTTTCCAAAGGTAAAGAGATGAAAGGGTATTCAGATTCACTAAATTTACAAGTTGGAAAGTTCAATTTCGGGGAATGTAAATTTGCAGAAGAAATCATTCCGACTTCCGACACCTCAAGATTGTATGTATGTATTGCGTATAAAGAGTAGGGCATACTTTAAATTTTTCACTCGAATTCAGTTTTATATTGTAAAATATCCAAAAATATTAAAAAAAGAAAGATTTAGGAGTTTAATGATGAACGCATTGGTTTGGAGCTAAACTGACAGATCTCGAACTATAATAAAATATTGATATCATGCGATCTTCCGAACTCGACTCGTAACTGGCTTATGTTATTAAACGAACGTATATAGTTTTGAATACAGTTTGCCAGCTAGTGTCAGCATTCCATTTGACTTTTTAGGAAGAAACCAAACAGTTTAAGACAAAAATGAGTTATTTATCTAATGCAGAGGATATAAGCGACGAAGAAATGAATGTATAATATAATATCGTAATGTGTGACCCGTGAAAAGATTATAAGAAGGCGTCCGAAATATTTCGAAAAATGGGATGGGATGACGTTGATTTTTATTCTCGGTACTGCGGCTCTTGAGGTCCTACTCAATCTGCCACCCCTGGATCTTGTCATTCAGGCAGATGCCAAAAGGGCTGTGTGCAGATTGCGCTCATGGGGATGTTGGGAGGACAGCTGGACTGGCTCTTCTCATTGCTCTCTGGCGTATCGGCTGGACTTGTAAAACCCTCTGGCCAGTATGCCACAGGATGCGATGGTACCTGAGCTTCGTTTCGGGTATCACTTCTCTGTGAGCTTTCCTGTAAGGGAATCGTGGATTGAGGGAGGTGCCTTATCGAGCCTTTCCCGGTCTGCTCTAAAAATTTTCACCGACGGCTCTCTCACTAATGAGGGAGCTGGAGCGGGTGTCTACTTTCCTGAGCCTGATTTTGGAATGGAGTACTCACTTGTAAGACACACCACTGTCTTCCAGGCTGAAGTCTTCGCCATCTCAATGGCAGCGATGTTAGCCCTTGATGTGCAAATCAAGGAGAACGACATTGTTATCCTTTCGGATAGTCAGGCAGCCTTGATGGCTCTAAGTGGCCTTCGGATAACGTCTAAGTTACTGGGGGATTGCAGGTCGTCTGTGAATAAGTTGTGTATTCACAACAAAGTGTCCCTCCTGTGGGTCCCTGGTCACATGGGGATCATGGGGAATGAAAGGGTTGACCTTTTAGCTAGGGCTGGCTCTGATTCTCTGTTCCTCGGACCGCAGCCCGCCGTAGGCGTTGCCACCTCGAGTATCGGGTCTCTCATCAAAGCGGATACTCATAGGAAGCATCAGCAGGGATGGGAGAATCTGAGTACTTGTAGGTGTACAAAACTGTTTCTGGGAATATCTCCGATTTTCTCATGAGGCTCGGAAGAAAACAGTGTTTTGTTGGAGACTTTAAGTCGTAGATTTCGTTTTTGTCATTGTATGTTGACTGTATCTCTGAATTTTTGCTAACTGTCTGTGTTTGGAATATATAAACTTCTTTTAAATCTATCTGAGGTAAAAGTAGTACGCGAATAATTGAGATGGAGTTATTCTCTCTTTGGGAACCTTTTCTTGCATATTAGACAGTAGTTATCTATATATAAAATCAACTTGTCTGGTGCCATAATTTATTTACTTTAATCAGCTTTAACTGTGTAGTGATACTGAGCTTCTCACAACGAGAACATCCTCATACTTTAGTTTTACTAAAAGCTGTAAGCTATATTGCTTGAACTGAGCACAGACAACATACAACTAGATAAGAAAATCTCCATAAAAGTTCTTTAACTTTACATTTAGCCAAAGAAAGCCATCAGTTATAAATATTGTAGCTGTGTTCTTTTGTGTACCTTGCTCTAGAACTCCCATATACTGGAGAGAACAAATTGTTCTGTCAATTGAAAATGTAAGATGGCTAACACCTTGTTAAATAATCTCACTTGCTTGTTTTTAATCACCACGTTAATCACGTTTTCATAATTCGTGCAAGATTGTCCGATTAGTATTGGGTTTGTTTGAATATTATCCGGCACAATAAGTACTTTTACAGTTGCCTTTGCAAGATCGACGTCCAAGTCTTCAGCCTCACCTTTGGCTCTTGTGAAACCTCCTGCATATCCCGCAATGTTTAATGCACATGGCTGCATTTCAAGTCTGAACACCTTTGCATATGTTTCGCGCAGCATCACTGCACAGCATCCCGGGTCTATATAACCTCGGAAACTTTTTCCGTTTATCAAACAGTCGACAAAATAACACTGATTTTTTTTTTCATCATGCACTTCGCAATTCAATGCGTTTTTATTAATTTTATGCTGGCAAGAATTCACAATCTATTGCATCTGGAGCACTCAACTTTAGGCTTTGTACACTTTGTCGAAATATGTCCGCGTTCACCGCAATTAAAGCACTTCAACATTTTTTCATATCTAAATTTGCTGTTCCTTGATGTGGTGATGTTTTGATCTGTGTGATAGGAACGTTTCCTGCCTCTCTTATCTTTATCACCGTGCCGACTGAAATTGTACGGAAGTGGTTTCACATCATCCATAATCGTTGAAAGAAATTCAGTATACAAAACTTCTGGTGTAAAGTATCGTCCTGGCCTTGCTCCAATCTGTAAATTTGGATTTTGAAGTCCATCGATAAGACACGATACTGCATCCTTTCCAGTTATCTTGCAAATATTGAGTAACTCCATCTTGGCGTAGTAGCACCCTGTCACTGATTCTTTCTCTTCGTTCTTCCGATTGACTAGTTTCCTCAACGTAGAAGCAAAATCGCCTGTTTTATTAAATCCTTCCACTTATCCCATGAATGATCATAAGTGTTCAGATTGCTATACCACGTTTTCGCTAGTCCTGATAATCGTTTCTACATGTGGTAAATCATCATTTTAGGCCTCGCGCAGACTAAAACCATAGCGCAGCGTAGCGTTAATGGGCGTTTTTTCAAATCCACACACGATTGGTATGAATTTTTACGTTCGTAGAAAGCGACAGCTGTTTGTGGAAAAGTGAAAATGGATTGCGAAATTTTAATAAGTCAAGTGTGTTTTCGACCTGCGTTATGGAACATGAGCGAAAAGTGTTATTATAGTAGAGTTATAACGGACAGATTATGGGAAGCAGTTGCCGATAAAATAAAATACATAACTAAGTACAAATATGTTTTATTTTAATTATGACAGCATTATTGACGGTAACCACTGACATGTATATAAATAGACTACTTGTTAAACCAAAAATGCATGAAAGCAAATAGCACCACTTTCATATTCCTATCTCTTTCCGTGAGAGCATACTTTCCAACTGAACTGTAACGTTTCGGAACGCGAAATTGCTTGAGGTATTTCCAACCAAAACAGCCTTGTAAAAAGCACTTTCCTTCGACATATAATTAAAATTTAACAATACAAATAGTCCCAAAAGCTTTTATGGTAAATTCGGTAAATCCCACTGACATGCATATAAGTAAATTCCCAAATCATTTAAATACAGAGCCAGTGAGAGCATACTTTCTCAAATCAAAATTGGTGCCACATGAAACAGGAGATCAGTCAGTCCATTTATATATATGTCAGTGACGGTAACTGGTTTGATTTGAAAAAAAAAAAAAACTCAGTGAAGTTCTTTCGAATTTCTTTTGCATATTATTTGTTGTTATTGTACCTCCTTACTCTCACCATGTTCGGTTTGTTTTTATTGCAATTATGTATGTCGTATAAATCGTAGTAATCCTCAATTTTTTCCTGATCAATGATAATATTGTGCAATAATCACATCGTTTTAATAATTGAATTTGCTGTCTGAAGATTCGTTTCAATTTTCTTTTTAACAGCCGCCATTTAATTGCCAAAATTCCGAAGGCACATTCAATGCAACGTTGTGCTTTTGATAGATGTTCATTAAATAATTGGGTTTTTATATTTAAGCTCTTCCGTGAAAATGGTCTCATCAAAAATAGAGTTGACGGATATGCCTTATCAGCAACGAAAACATATGGAGCTTCTATGTTCAAATCTGGCAAATACGCTTTATTTGGTAGTTGCAGTTTTTTAGTTACAATTGCCTTATATAAATGTCAGGATGCAAAAGTGCCTCCGTCGGCTTGATTTCCCTTAGCTCCAACTTCTACAAAAATAAGTCTACACCGTATAATACAATACAATAAAATTTCTTGTAATTGTAGTATAGTGATCCGGATTTTGGAGGACATCGTATTTTGCAATGTTTCCCATCGATTGCTCCTATGCAGTTAGTGAAATCATAATTTTTGCAATATCCAATTTTTAAAAATGAATCTTCTGAAAGCATTTGCAAATGCATGGCCAATTGATGTCATTTATTAAACATCAATTAAGTGCCTTCAGAAACAGAAGGAAATATCTCCGAAAGAGTTCTTTTGACTGACAACTCTACGGCAGATTCAGATGCAGTTATTTTAGAATTGGGAAGTCAAATTTTAACACCAAGCGATCAAAATGTGGATTATGAAATTCAAACTAGAATTCAATTTAGTGGCAATGATACTGGAAAAAAACATCAAAGGTTCGAAAAAGACCAAACAACACCGCGGAGATGATTCGTTTAGAAGATAAAAAAGTAATATTGTTCGAAATGGATTTTCTACGAGAGAAAAATGAGGATAAATATGAGGACCTTTTATTTTTCAAAAGTTTACTTCCATTTACAAAAATTACAAAAACGAAATGAAGTTTAAAGAGTTATTTTGAAACACATAGAACAGTCCACAACACCTGTACCATCACACTCTGCTTGGACATCATTTGATGATTCAAATTCTCCTGTAGATAGAGTTTTAAATTTTGGCAACTATTAATATTATTACTTCAAAATTAATTTACATGAATATTTCTCATTTGTTATTTTCTGGCATTAAAATTAAATGTACCTACCTTAAAGTAACAATTAGTCTTTCTTTGGTGAAATTGGTTTAGGAAAGCTTGTTTTTTGCTTTGTAATATCATCTTTAATGTTTCCTAGTATGTAATCAAAAGTTTCAGTGGACATTCTAACATACTCATAGAATTTCTCTGGGTGATTGCGAAGCTGTCGATGCAAATGATTAAATTCCAAACAATTTTTCCGTAATTTATTAATATCATGTACGCCGATTCTTTTTTTCTCGAAAAGCACTTTCCTTTTAATGAAAATATTTTCTAGCAATAATAAACGACGTATTTTTGCAGACACCATAACTCAACTTTTGAACAACACTTTTCATTTTGAATACTTTGTCACGACTAAATAAATTTGCATTATCATTACGCTCCGCTGCGATACGCTCTCAGTCTGCAAGCTTTCATTGGATAATATATGCTACGCTGCGCTACGCTGTGCAACGCTTTTAGTCTGCGCGAGGCCTTAGAGTCACACTGATTTATGGTTGCCAACTGCTCTATTTTACCGATCTACTTAGTTGCTGTCAAATTGGGATTTCCTGGCTCGAATTCGGGGACACAATCAATTCTAATCGCATATCGAACTTGATGTTTTAAGAGAATTTCGACCATTTTCTCTAATCGAACAATATGGCTGTCAGACTCCCAGACTCTCACGACCGCCTCCTCCATCAACAGAGTTTTCCCGGCGTTCAATTTGATACCGATGTTCACGACACCGTACACTTCCTTCAGAGCTTGAACTCCTGGATCGTTCTCGTTTCGACCGACCCATAGTATTCTCACTCAATTATCTAGGATTCACACGTAAAATAAGTTTTATTTTTATATACGCACACGCTGCGAATTTCGCGCACAAACCAATGCTTAATTTATTTATTCAAAACTTTGTAAGTAATCCCACTTCTGAGCTAAAAGACAGCTTATTCTTAAAATAAAACTTACAATTCAGTACACAACACTTTTACTCACTTTTCTATATTTTCTATAACTCAGTATTTTCCTTTTTATTTTTCTCCAGGCTCCTCGATTTCATCTCAAGGCTACTCGATTCTCGGGTAAATATATCGCGGGTATATCGAGACGTATATACCTCTATAATTGCTAGTAACGGCATTCCTTCCCACCTCTTCTGGGGTTTGTGTTTCTGGTGTTTATGGTGGTTGTGAGAGCTGAGGACTTATGAGTTTCTTCGCTTACATAATAATGTCGGGGTTTGTTCAAATATTCTCTCATAAGCCAAATAATATTTTCAAAAACTGTTTAAATTTTCCATAGATCATTTACCGTTGAGTGGAATGTAAAAGGCATCTAATTAAAATAAAAAAAAAAAGTAAAAAATGGTTTCCACTAATTTAAGAGTTAAGAGCTTAAAGGCCCAGGAGCTGCCATTTATTGGAATTCTTCATTTTAGCATATACGGCATATCATACATTCAGAAAAAATAAATAGGTTGAATCTAACCACGACAAATAGGTTGAAAGGTTGCCCGTACAAATTTTAGACAACTTTAAATATTTTAACTAATTTGGTAGGTTGATGATAACAACTATGAAAAATAGTGAAAATTAGTTTTGTTCTGTGTAGTTACAGTTGATGTCAATAACGAGCGACATAGTTAACTAACCAATTCACTTGTTTCTTTATTATATTTAATTTGCGAAATTCAGTTCTCGACGTTTTGGGTATTTTCATTTGTCCTAACTGTACATGTTATGTGTTCATAATGGAAATGGTAAGGGATTGACAAATTGTTTTGTATATGTATAGTAAAATTTATTCATGTAGGTACATATATGAAATATTGCAATAGGATGTGCCACGCGGTACATATGTACCAACAGATTTTGAGTTTCGGCTCTTAGCAATTTGATGTTGTATGTAGTGCTGGAATTATAAAGTATAAAGTTCTAGGAACATAAGCCACCAGATTTCTGATTCTGATAGTTTTTACTATCATTTATTAATCTGAAATTGTTCTGGAAACATGTGCCCAAGTGATTTTAAAAATGTCTTCCTTACAATTTGTAGGGAACTTTGATTCCATTACATCAGTTAACGACGTTAGTGAAAGTGATAAAGCGATTACAAATTTAGATGAATGCGATAAAGTTTCAGAATAGTTTTCCGGAAGATTGGCGCTTTGCCTTCCTATTTGAAACATTGAAAGGTAAGTGGTTTTACATTTTATTGACAGTTATGGCGAACTTTAAGTGCCAATTGAGAAAAGGGATTGTGTTTATCCACCTGAAGTACTTCGTTCGACAGCATTTATATTTGAATTTCCCTCCGGTTTAGTAGTGCAGAATTTTTCACTTATTAATTGGTTAAATTCCTATCAATTCTATTATTTTCTGAAGCTCCCACTACGATGTCGTGATCGCTTTCAAACTTATCTTGCACTCCATACAAGAGACCTAATTAATAAAAATAAAAGGGCACGTATATGATAGTGAATGTTTGTCATAATTTTAGGGTTAACATAATATATTTCATGTAAAATGTGAAAAGATTTATTATTTCCTTTACTATATATGGATATTACATAGGAAATAGGATTGAAATGTCTCACTGAACCTGACTTAAATGAAATTTTCTCAAATTACTCAATAGGAGCGAAGGTGCGGTTTAAACAAAAACTAAATAAAAATAAAGCGTTAAAGCAAAGTTTAAACAAACCGAAACGTTTATTTTAAAGTATATAAAGACCTTCCTTATGTGATATTGCATTCGCAAATAGCGTTTAATTCATTCGTCCCCCAGTGGTTGAAGTAAAGTGAAAACATAAGCCCCATCAGCGGATAAAACAATAAGGTCAAAAACTCCTCAACTCAAAGGAGAATGCGTAAGGGCCTTTTGGTTTTAAAAAAAGCAAAAATTTAATGTTTTTTATAGATTCTTCAAACTTATGACTTATCCAGAAAAATTATTGTAGATGCAGTTGTGACTTGGCACATCACAAGAAAGCAAAAAATCGGACGTAAGGACTTTGAAGCTATTGCTGAAGACATTTCGAAAAGGTTCGATGACGATAAGGTAATCCAATTAAATATATTAAAATAGTTTCGGTTTACTGACATCTTTTCTTTGCAGCTAATTTACTATAAGTGAGGAGGGGTGAAATTGTCACCATCGGGACGACTTTATGACAAGTACCATAATCACTTGAAACGTTTACGAAAAACTTTGGAGTTTGGAGGACCAACTTGAACTTTTACCAAAACACCAGCGACTTGAACCTGCATACCTTGAAAATAATGAAGGTAAGTTTTGCATTTCGCTGTCTAATTGCTTCCTCCTTTATGTAACTTTCTTAAATTTAACTTATTAAAAAAAACATTTTATCTGATTAGCTTTATTTATATTTCAGAAACATCGCAGTTTAACGCGTGGCTTAAATTATATAACAGTCCCTGGGTAAACGAAAAAAATATTTTAAGATCACCTTCAATAAAATACGGCAAGATCTTCTTTCTGGCAATTCCAGCTCAAAAATTACCGCAGTCCTGAAGAACTGGGATCTTTTTAATAATTTCTTAGGTAACAATTATGCATAGTATTTATGAATAACTATCAATTCATTTTTAGATTGACCTGGATTATTTTTTAGTATATATCCAAACAATTGCGACCTGCACCAAAAGTGGCAAGAATTTAAGGTGAAAATAAAGCCAATATATGACCAAAAGATTAGAGACAAACAGAGTCTTGAGCTGCTTAAAATAATAAGTGAAGTAAAAGAAGTAAGTAATAATATGAAGATTTTTTAAATTAATTTATTATAACAAACTATTTTAAAATCGAAGCGGAGGCAAGAAGATTACAACCAAGCGCACTATTAAGGATTCTCAGAATACGTTTCTACTTGAAGTTTCAACTGCCAACGACGTGGAAAAAAAGTTAGAAATATTGAAAACTACATTACAAAAACACGGTGACACTCTACAACTGTTAATTGTTTGTGTACGATTCGGTGAGGATACAAAGTACTATGTTCATTATGATAATATTAAGTATGAATTTGCAAGTATTCTCAGCGCCCTTGATATATGTTATAAAATTTTCCAAGTATTAGATTTGAAGTAATCACCCAACAGATAAGCCTTCAACGAAGGTGCTTTGCTTGATCAACAGCCTTACGTAAATTTAAATCCTTTTACTCTCTTCTCTTCATTTTTTTTCTCCTTATAAATATGTCTAATTGCTTTAAATGCCCTCAAACTTGTAATAGAATAGATAGCCAGCTTAAGTGGAAGTCCTTGTAAAACATTTCAAATGATTTCATTTGCTTGGACTTTCAGAAATATTTACATGTACAAGCTGCCATCATACATTTCAATCGTTATGAGCTTTCAAGAAGTATTTCAAAAATCGAAAATCTTGTTATTTTATAAAAAAAAATCCAGAAATTATTATCAATACTGAAAGCACTACTATTAATAATACCGAACCAGACGACATACAACTCTTGATTCAAAGAGATATATATGTATATGCAATGGAAAATCTGTGCTTAATTTCACTTGAAAGGCTTTACGCTAAATCGAACTTGGCTAGATCAGACGTTGAAGAAATTCTAAATGACATCACCGCCTCACTGTTTCGTACACTTTCAAATGAATTCCGAAAAGCATTTTCTAATAAACTCTATGGTGAAGATAAGTATATATTTGATAAAAGTCTTGCCTTTGTTCAAAACCCATTTAAAAGAGTTAGAAGTTTTCATACTTTTGTGAAAGAATTAAAAGAAATGAACGCTTATTCATTTCCCATAGTCTTTGATATAAATAATGAAGTTGGCAGCGAACCAATATTGACAGAAAAACGAAGCAAAGGTGTTCTAATGCCGCTTAACTTTCTTTTTAAACAAATTTTTGAGTTACCCGATATTTTGGCGAAAACTGTGGAAATACGAAGAACTTATCCGAACATAAAGAAACTATAACAAATATAATAAACGGTGAGTTATGGAAAAGTAGAATTTCTAAATTTGAAGGAAAAGTAGTGATTCCTTACATTTTATATTTTGACGATTTTGAAATCAATAATGTATTGGGGTCGCACGCTGGTGAGCAGTCTATAGCAGCCATGTATTACACTTTTCCAACTTCACCTCAGCATTTTCTTTCATCACTCGAAAATATATTTCCAGCTGTATTTGTGAAAGTTTTCGGTGACAATGCATTCTTGAGCCTATTGGTAAAAGATATCTAAGATTTAGAGAGGGATGGAATTATAATCGAAGAAAATGGAGAGGAAAAACGTATTCACTTTTTATTGATGTTAGTTGTAGTTGATAGCTTAGGATTGAATTCTCTTTTAGGTTATACTAGAGGTTTCGAAGTGAGTCTTCCTTGCAGGTTATGTAAAGCTAATAGATTAGATATCATATCAACAACAAACTGCGTTCTGTAGAAGGCTATGAAAATGATCTTAATGAAGGGGACAATCCCATTAAACTATTAAATCAAATTAACTGGTTAAGAGAAGAATCAAGTTTCAATACTTTAGATAATTGAAAATTACACAGGTGACATCATGTACAATTTATTTCAAGGTGTGTGTGTGTGCTCCTTTAATATACTTGACTTAGTAGTAAGGTATGAATTTGACAAAAGCATTAAAGATAGCATTACATTGGGTATTAAACAGCATCATACGCAATACCGAAGGCTATTCGGAAGTACATTGAAACCGAAACTACATTTCCTAATTCATTACCCATGATTATAGAAAAAGTAGGCCCTATTCTTAATTTATGGAGCTTCCGATTTGAATCAAATCACAGGCTTTTTATTTGCACAAATTCCATTGATTCTAGAGTCAACGTCCCTTTGTCTATTGGGAAGTTTGCTCTTCGTTTGATATAAAGTAAAGGATTAATTCATGCAGGACCAAATTTACAAGGAAACTTATTAGAAGATATAAGAAAAAAAGTGTATTTCAATAGCCTTTCAATTTTTTTTTTTTTAATATTTTCAATTATAAATTTTGTGAACGCATTGAATGTAATGGTAGGATCTTCAAGGTCGGATTTTTTCTCTTTATAAGCTCTCTGGAATTATTTGAGATTATTGACATCGTTACATTGGAAGAAAGCGTTTTTGTTATTTCCAATCCTTCCCAGTGATGGAAAAAACACTGACACTTGTTTTTTAATATATGTTATTTTAGATTTACTCGTATTCACTTATATTAGGCCAAAATATTTTTAATTCAATGTATATATATAAGACTATGTAAATCTGGAAAGTTGGAAATAAAAACAACATAATATTCATTGTTTTCTTTTTCTATACGAAAATCATAATCTAATTTTTGTACACAATTGAGAGAGCTATTTACCTGCAAAGGTTTAAGCTACCTACTAACAATAGTTAATTGACAATAGAAAGGGTAAAATAAAAAAAAAAGCAGTGCAACAACTGTTTAAATTGGTGGATAATGAAATAGTATGTCAACATGTTGATAGTTAATTAACGTAAACAAAAGTTAACAAACCCCACCTCATAGTTGGTTTATGAACAACTGCTAATATTGCTTATTCGCCAAGTTTTATGGATAAATGTTTTTTAAATATTTAACTATTATTTGTGGTTGAATGAAACCAATTTTGTTGGTTGGCGCATTATCAACTACTTTTTCAGTTACATTTTATTAATTTTTCTCTCTGAGTGTACATTGTATATACTAAAAGATATTTTTTTAAATTTGCGTGGTCAAAATCAGAATTAAGTATGCTTAATGTTAGTATATATGTAATTATATTGTACAATCTATGTCTTATATACTAATGACCAAAGTTAGCGGATATGTATTTCAATTTCAAATTTAAAGTGAAGTTCAGGTCAAGAAGCTATCAAGCTATCTGAGTCAATAAAAGACTTTAAGATAGCAAAATTTACTTTAACATATATATAAAAAAAAATTGCATGCAGACTCTATATGGGCCTCGAAAGAGTAAAACAGAATCTACCTTTCTATGTAAACATACATAATTTTTTCTTATAAGATCTAGTTCTAAGGTCAGTTCAGTTCTAGCAAATTTTGGTGCATATCGCGATTAGTCTGTTAACAGGACACACACTTTCGACCCACCAAAAGCTCCAAGTAATCAAAATAACTTTCAAAGTTTACTCAAGTTAAACTTACTCACCCACTCATCCACCAAAGCAATAAATTTAATTGATGAAGTGAAGCTATTTGCGATCAAATATGTATAAAATTTAAGCTTTAGCTTAATTTGCAACAATACTCCTTAGATTGAGTTTATGGCCTATGGCGGACATTTAATTCTTCTCAAACAACAAAAAGCAACTCCTTAATTAAATCAGCTTACTAATTCGACCCCTGGGATTAACGAAAAAGGCCATAATCACCTAAAATTGCTTTAAACTGTGCCTTCAACATGACAGGAAGATTTCCTCGTCCGTCGGTGTGCAGATAAACACTTTTCTCATAAAACTTTTGGTTTCCGCTTCACTGCAACTTTTTTCAAACTCATGGAAAAGGTAGATGGATAGATTTGGCTAGCTTACAGCTCTTCGTTTCCGTACTCTCTGGCTTATCAGTAGCCTTTTATCTTTGATGGTGTACTTAACAAGACGAGCAAGGTAGAGAATTAGTGCAGGACACAAAAAGTTTTTTAATTAACATTTCCTGTCGCTTAATTATTCCGATGTCCTTCGCCGCATGATAAGGTTTAAGATTTCAACAGCGAAATAAGTAAAAGTGCAGATTTTGCGGAAATCACAATCGCTGCACACAGAAACACCATTTCAATGTCCTAGGGCTTAGGTGATGCAATTGGATATAGCACTTGTGCTAGCATTATTATGCAATAAAAAAGGATTAAATGGATCTTTACCTATCCGGATAAATATGTCTCTATTGTCTTTAAAAAAGCTTGTTAAATGACGTTTTCGGCCAATATTTAGAAAAAAAAAAAAAAAAAAAACTAAAACAGGACACATGGATTTTACAATGATAAATTTGTAAACTAAAGCTGGATTTACATTATGATGGCACGCATTTTTTACAGAAATTGTGAGGGAGATAGTACAGCGTATACGGAAATTTATTTATGAGCGACCAGAGAAGGAAACGCGTTCTGCACTTTTTCCAGACCTCGATTTATCAATGAGTGCGTTTCTGGGACCATAAAAAGTTCTCAAGCATAGTAAGTTTTTATAGCTACTGAAACTAAAACATTGTTACTAACAACCTTAATCCGTTAATTTTGAGTACTGGCAACACGTTTTACTATGATTTTATAGCAAACATTTACCTGTCAAAATGGAAGAAATAAAAGTACATTTTTAATTTGTAATTAAATACTTCGGAATTCAAAGATTTTCAATATTTGTTTATCAAAGCATTGAAGTTACTTTGGAGGTAGTTCTGTTGCAGTATGCGTTATGGAACAGTTCTTTTTCGTTTTCAGAGCTATTAATTTTTACATGTTAGAAAATAAAATTAAATTCGATCAAGGATGCAATTATGGTGACTGCTAGCTGCTAGAGAAATCATTTGGAAGAAACATTTTGCTGCAGTTTTCTTCTGGAATGCCATACCACATATTACAAAGCTTCACAAGGTATGGCCTTTCCACAAGTAATCAGCGTCATTGTTATAAAAAAGTTATAAAAGGGTGATAGCAGTGAGAATAAAATTAAAATCATATGACTGAGAACTGAGGCTGTAGAACGCGATTCTGTTCCAGATATACTTGATAGAGAAGCTAACCATTACAGATTGGGACTACAAATATCGTTTGTTTGAAGGCACAGTTATATGCATTGAAATGAATATTTAGTGGGATTCAAATTTATACTAATTCAAATTTTAAATTAAAACTTGGAACATACCTGTCTATGCATTTCATCAAGCTGTTGATATTAACTGTTGTAGATAAATTAATTAAAACTTCTCCTATGCTCTTTTAATGCTATGAAAATATCTATTCGTCCATATGACGGGCCTAATGCCATTGTTTAAAGTTGAAAAAAAAGCATGCAGCTCGTAGATATATGAGTGATATCAACTTTTCAAGAAACTTGAAATTTGAGGTGTTGAAATACTTTCGCGCCGGAGAAAAAAAAACGAAGAAACAAATTGGCAATTCGAAGCGTCTGTTCTAGTCTCATTAGCTAATGAATAACTTGGCGGCATCTTAAGTTTACGCTGATACCGTCCCTCATTTTTCACACTCGTTTTACACCTCACAAGTGCTCGTCCTTATTAAATTAGATGAGCGGTGAAAAATTATCCTTTTGTTTTTTAATTAGCTGCAAAGTGCTTTATCCTTCGCAGCATAAAGGCGCTAGTGCCTTGTCCCTTTCTTATCCCCGTCGAACAGTTCTCCTGGTCACCCGGGGGTTGAAAATTCTAAATAAGTGGTGTAGGCAATGGAACTCGAAAAAGTTCAGCGTCTATAAAGAAAGTTTTCAGCAGTTTTTTACAGCGCTTTGAGGATGATGTCAGTTTTTTACTCGTCTTTGAAGGACTTGCATTTCTTTTTCTGGCGGCCTTAGGAAGGTATACAACACCAAGAGAGCTGGAGCCACTAGACTTGAAGTTGAAGACTAAGCAGCTGCAGGGAGGTGCACACCTCTAAACGACACGATTTCAGATCCGGAATCGCTCCAAGGATAATAAGATTATGATTCTCCTGAGTGCTCCTGGTTTGCCTTGCTTTTTTTGCTTGTTCGAGCTTATTATTAAGTTTTCGACCATTTTTTTTCGTTTTACCGTCGTCTCCAGCGTTGTAGGTGATATCCATTTACATAAAAGTTTTTAATGGATTCAAACTTTTGCCAGGAATTTCAATTATATTTTTTTTTCACAATTTAAGTGTGAAGATTTGCGGTGTAAATTACCTTGGCGTACATTTTTGGTGCTACTGGATTCCTTAAATTTAAAAGTTCTACCCTACTAAAGTGTGGTGCGAACCATACTCATGTAATGTATTAATTGTAAGGGTAGTAGGAAGGCCGTAATAGGAAAACTCTCGAGACATGTTTCCTTCCATGTACCCCTCTTCAAAACGATTATCCTTAATCCCTTGCCTACCTGGGCTTGTCTTAACCAATTTCTTTGTGATTTCCTGGGGAAAATAGCAAACACTTGAAGAGGTATTAAACTGGAACGCATCCAAGCAGAATGCTGATAAGGGCGTTAACTCAGTAAAGGTTAGAGGCCTGGGAAAAACTGCTGAGGAAGTAATCTGAAAATTGCTTATGTGTGTTTTATGTGCGTAATGTGCCGTAGGTGCGAGATGAAACTTCAAAGGTATTTCCAGCATCGCTCCCAAGCTGCCTACTTAATCGTAATCTTCATTTGAATGAGTAACGGCATCATATGATTATCACTCCTCATTGATTTGCATATTCTCCGCACATTCTTTTGTACTTCGGTCGTCGAGGACAATATTGGAGTAGGGGTGTTTGCCCCAGTGCATGAGTGTTCATTCCGACATACCCGGTAGATATGACATCAGTGGGGCTGGAAAACAAAAACTGAACGACATCCAGGTCTATAATCCCATAAATTACTTCCAACCCATTACAACTACTGATTGATGATTTTATGGTTTTTACAGGTGTAGCAAATAATTTCGACTGAGTGAACAAATAACTATGGTAAATTGATAATTTATGGGTGTGCTATTGTCATCTCGACGCGGCTCTGGCGCTGCGGAGCATCCCGTGGCAAGGTCTATTTTCGGGATGAAAATGAATTGAATTCCATTCCATGCACCTTTCTGTGTGGCAACGTGAATGTAAGCCACCACGGTATACGGAATGTACAGTGTACAGGTTGGGTACAGTTTTGTGCTTTTTGGAATTGGTTGCAATATGAAAAAATTGCACTGAATCGAATCTACATACATATCTATGTAGGTAGGTTCATTGCTGGAAAACGACTCTTTAATTTTGTTGGTCGGGTCTATAATATCTAGAGTGGAAGATTTGAGTCATAAGGTGACTTTTGGTCTATAAACTATAGGCATTTTGTGATTTGTGCCTACAGAGTTGGAAAAATTAATCTATTCACTGAATTGTGCTGTCATACTTTATGGGAAAAAATCGAGGTGTTGACAATCTGGTTTTCAATGTTTTCGCAGTTGCGAAGCTGTGGTGGCGGACCCCGCTCGATTTCACAAAAGCGTTTAATAGTTTTGGCCACTGAAATCTTGTTAATAAAATATTTATTACTTTTAATCGGCTAATAGCCTTATTAGATAATTTCCGTGCGATCCGTCATTAGCGGGTCAAGATAAATATTAATTTCTCTGGTGTATCTCCTCTACTGATCGAAGTACCACAGGAACAAGAGTCGATATTGGAACGCTGCTATTCTTTAATTGAGGGTGTAGAGGTTCATTAGATTGTTTATGATTTGGATATTAGGTGTGTTTACTTAGTATTAATAGCGCTAATAGATGATAGTTTCATTAACTAATATTGATCGCATATCAGAAGTCATATTGCTTAACTGATATGACAGCGCTCATGGAAGCTCTATTTGACTACAGTCGTTTTAGATAGGATTAGTCTTTTAAGTCATTTAAAGTAAAAACCCTAAGTAATATCTGAAGTGGAGCGTTATTTTTTATGTGTTCAAGGTCTACATAACAAAACGTAAATTGGACCTCAGTAGCCTCTACAAAGTTATGGAGTAATCTTTGATAGAAAAGATATGACTAAATTAAAATAGTAATCATAATTAGCTTAAACAATTTTCCATACTCGATCAACTTTTTCAGTTCTAATCAGTTTTAGCGAAAATTTCAGCGGATTTAGTTTTCCAGAATCCATAGAAATAAATACTAAGTTTGGGCATATAATATAGGTGAAAACTTCCAAAACTATTTTTGAATGAAACTGAAACACGAATTTGCTTTACTTATAATGGATTCAATGTGATCCTCAAAGGATTGGCGAAATTAAGAACTACACCAAGATCCCTACTCTAGTCAAGTCGAAATAGTCAGCTTATATCCGCAGCGTAATCGATATGAAATGGGTAACTTTACAGGATAAAATCTTGGTAGTACGCATTTGTAAAAATTCAAAGGACTTCAGTCACTAGAAAATCACTTAAAAGGGAACATTCAGCATTATGCTCAAAAGCACGTAGGTAATATCTTAACGTCCTCATTTAAAAAAGCTTAAATAGTATTGAGTAAATAATGAAAATGTAGGTATAACATATTTTGAATAATCTATATACCTTTTCTGTGAGTACTCTGTTCAACTGCAAAGCCAAGAATTGTAGTAGTATTAGTTAGTATTAAGGCCCATTCAGGCTCGGCCAGTTATTTACACAATTAGATTGCTACATATGAGTAAGTTCATGTTCACATTCGTCAAGTACTTTTGCGGGAATTTGCCTGAAGTGGAACGTTAACTTAAAACAGCTGATTGCTGTTATTCCTTTCAAAATTTCTCTTTCATTTAATATTTCCCCAATTTCATCTTTCTTCACTTCAGATATTTCCATATTACTCTTTTGGATCAACCTTTTTATACTCATTTTGACTTTAACTATATATTTTTTAAAAAGTGTGATGCAGCTTACACAAATCTAGTTCAGCTGACAATTTACACCCTCCGCCAAGTTTAAAAGTCACGTGAAATTGAAGTTAAAAGTGTGGACTTGTTCTTAAAAGTAGAAAAGAGTGGAATAAGATTTTCAGCTTGTTGCAAGTAAGCATTTGGACTTACGAAAGCATCGGAAAGTTTAGGGAGTTTGTACTTGTGCAAATAACTTGCCGAGTTTGAATGGGACTTTAATTAGTACTTATTATAAATTACATATGATGCCAAAGAAGAAAAAATGGATTATTTTGTTTAAGGAACTCCAATAGGAATTCTCCCCCTCAATGCGTTGAACACATACCTGAGATTTCTTCCATTGATTGTGTTTATTGTTGGTCGATTGAAGAGGTTACGTAACAAATATGTGAACTGCGGGCTATGGATACCGTATGAACGGAACTTTTACAAGGCAATACTGAAACGGCAAATTACTTCATTCATAAACTGCCCCACTAACCAGTTTCCTCAAAGCTATATTATGAGTTCTTTAAATTATTCTTTCCCGGTGAAAGGTCGTCCTGGTTTTAAGGATAAATTTCAAATATCGTCCTGTCGCATCCACCTTTTATTTACCTTTCAACTTAATTGATTTCTATACTATGATTGTTCTGAAGAAGTGAACATGTGTACCTACTTCTATCCGCACATTATTTGATGAAATGTAACCCTTAATTTCGGGGGAAAATCCGTTCAGGTCTCCCTCTTTTCAGCCTTTAGATATGTATAAGCATCAACCAAGCTGTGCACATATGACATCACCGGGACCGAGCGGTGAATGCCTTCTCATTACTCTCCTACAATACCTTTGGAAATTACTTCAATCCATGTATTAATCAACAAAGGTATTGTAGAGGGTGCAGTAAGCAGAGCCTGCGGCGTCAAGCCGGTCTGGGGCGGAATTGTTCCAGTCGAAATCCACCAATGGCCATCTAAATTTGCATAATGGGGTGAACAAAATAAGAGTTCTCTATGCATAATCAAATTTAAAATCTTTTCGTCTAAGTTACATATGTAGTATAGCTCTATACATACTGAATATGTACATAAATGTGACTTGTCTTAATACACTGAACTTGTTCTATTCGAATGCGAAAATAACGAAAACTTGCTTTAGCAAGTCGGCGGGAGAGGCGGCATCTTCACTGACGGTAATGCTGTTGTCACACTACTCACATGCAGTTGACATCTATGATGACAATGACTTACATGACAAGAAGTACAATGAATCTGCTTTTTTACAAAGGTTGAGAAAACATTCGTGCACTCCCTGCCGCACATTAAGCTCCTTTAAAATGCTTGAGGTAAATGTGAAACGTTTTCATGTCAAAAGCAAACGCTCAGCAGAAAAGAGACTTCTTTGACATTTGGTGTATCATTGTCAGTGAGCAGGTTCATATCGCTGGGAATATGTCGACTCCATTGAGCTCAGGTTTCGTTTCATCTACTCTACTTATATTTATTTTTCTTGTGATTACTTAAAAGGGAACAATCACTCTTATTGGGGGATAATTGCAAAAACGTAATTAAGTTATGAAAAGAACATTGAAAATGTCCCAGTGAACCAGGCAAATAAACGCTCCTCTGATGTACTTCAGCTGCTTAGTAGATGTATCAGCATTACTTGTCAGGAGCAGTCAAAATTTCCAATTTAAAAACATTCCCCAATAAAAATAAATTTATATCAATCGTACCAGTGTAGCATTAAACAACTCAAAATTGCAAACATAATTTCAAATTATATCGACTTCCTCTGCCAGGCCGCTCTGAGATGTCTTCATGGTGGAGCACACAATAAAATCCCCATCACTAGGAGTTTTCACGGGAGGTTGTACGTCAATTTGGCACGCAAATCCCTTCTACGTGAAACCCTTAGTCTTTTGTACCCGGATGGTGAAATTGATTGCAAACAAATTTAGGGTTGAATTGATGTTCCGTAATAAAACAGGCAGGTACAGCTTCTATCAGGGAATCATCATTGCTCGCTTGGTTTGTATATCGCCCTCGCAAGGATGCGAAACTAAGCCCACACGTACCACCCACATAAAAGATGTGCGCACAGCCGTATGATATACAAAATATATATTGTATAAAAAAAGACGACAGAACAGTCAGGCCGATGATTGATTGCAGTATCAGACGTAATAAAAAGTAATCACCCCCTTTGAAAGCACATGTAAACTTGCCTTACTCACAGTATCCTACTTCTCTGAAGGACCATCAAGAGAGGACGTCCCGTACGGAAGACTTAAAGACGTTGTGCAACTTATAACATTTTCAATCATAAAAATACCTTCGGCAGTGAAGACGACACCTCAATGAGGAACTTTTAACTAGTTGCAATTATCATTCGAAAGAAGGAAAGCGATATACAGAGCGCTGGAGTGAATGTTGCAATTGATCGCTTTTATTATTTTTAAAAATTTATTTAATTTTCGTTAGAATTTTTGTTCACAAAATATGAAATTAGAAAACCCTGGTTCCAAATTCTCTCCATAAATTTGTTTTTTAATTTTTAAAATACTTAGTACCTACTAACAAAAAAAAAGAAAATCTAAAAATTACTTATTTGGTATTTTGACAATCTTCATGTATTCCAAAAATATAAGGACACTTCAAACTGAACAAGTTTGTTACAGGTTGTTGTTTTGCATACTTTTCGTATCTTATTATCTTATAACGGTTCAGTTTTTGTCTTTTGTTGTACGGAACTGAACGAATTGAGAGAAACTATTTAGTTACCAATTACAACTTAGGTGGAGTGCTGGCTTCAGCTCACTACACCTTCCAGCTTCACATAGACCCTGAGATTGTTCTTTGTGATACTATGTACAAATGCTCTTGATCATCTATTGTTGGATGGCAACCTATTGTTGAGAGAGGATGTTAGATCAAATTGAAACTGCAACTTCTAAGCTCGTGATCTCCCTCAAATCACATGGTGCATTTGGGATTTATTGCAAGGCATAAATGTCTTGAGATTACGTAGACACCCATCTATGGTTGGCACGTTGAATAGGTAGTCTTCAAATTTTATTTTAACTGACTCTAGAGTCATCCAACATATTACATAAACAAATCAAAGAAGTACCATCAACATATCATATCGATTGATCTGAATTAAAATCTCAAACTCGAATGAAATCCATACTGAAAACCAGAAGATATTTAGATACTAGAGTTCTTTGTACTAGACTTATAAATAAGAGAGATGTAGCGGTTTCACCGAAATTTGCATAGTAATTTTCGCATACTCGAATCTGGTTTTGTGGAAAATATTTTAAAAACTCCAGAAGGGGAAAAAATCAAAGGTCATAACTATCAATTAAACAAAATATCCTAAAAGGATTTCACCAATAAATTGCAGAAATTCATCCAATGAATGCACTTCAATCTTTACCAATTTGCAGCGATGCACAGATTCTTAAGGTGCTCCCAACTGACGTTGTTAAAAGTTTCAATAAATATTTTATGCCGTTTGAGATAAAAATATATGGATATAGCGGCTTTATTATAAAATACACTATAGGAAAAAGGGTCAAATCGAATGCAGCTCTGAATAAAACAAAGGAAATATGATCGTACATCGAGTATGTTGTCCGTATATTGAGGAGGAATAATGTCATGATAATGATACGGTATTCTCTTAAAAGACCACCTTCATACCCTTGTCGTTGCATGATAAGCCGAGTTAGAATAAAGGATCTTTAGCTGTATCAATAGAATCATATTATTTAGAACCAATTCTGATAGTCTTTAAGAGCTAGTACATAGTTCTAGATTGATTAACTGGGGCTGGAAGTGTGAAACTCACAGTAACTTCTCTTGAATGCTAATTGAGTCATTTGAGCATTCTGGATATTCTGGAGTCGCCAATTGTGCTGATTTCTCCTTTTATAAAATAACTTCAGCTATGTATATACGCTTCAGAAGTATCTACAGCAAAAATGGATGATGTGGCAATGCAAGTAAGTTTTGAGCTGAATTTTGGATTGAAATAATCTTCACAATTTCACTTATTGCTTATAATTTCGTACTAACAGGACTTCTGTTACTCGTCTGATGCTCTTAAGTTTAGATTGGGTCTCCTTGAGCTGGACGATTAACGTTCCTAATTTTCGGCTGAATATCAAGTCGACATAGGGTCGGCTTGCTCTTCCCGTAATTCTAGCTGAACCAGATTTGTAGCAGCTTCCTTAAATATCGAGCTCACACGTTATCTTCATATTATTAGAAACAAGAACCACTAACAGTTCCTTAGAAAGCTGGTCAAAGACTACAGTCGTTGGCCGACTGTCAGGTTTCATACTTATAGTCTCACCATCTTGGTGTAATATCAATGACCATTCCGAAGCAGCGAAGCAGCTGGCGACAACCTTACACTCTCGTATCAACTGTTGACAGCATTGCTTCTATGACCCAGTTTACACAGGTCAGTATGCTGACTCTGCCGCACGAAATCTGTAGGTAGGGTGATGCTTCATTCCTACCCCCAACCATCGTCTTACAAACAAGTTTTCGTGAGGCAGAGGCAGCATACTGATCCGTCTAAACAGGGTCTATCATTCAATCACTGCCTCAACCGGAAGCTGAACCATTACAAATGGTACCAGTAAGCGGCTATCAGCTCAAGGCTATTCTCTCGAAATTGAGCTAGAAATTTAGCTACTACATCAAGCCATACTAGTACTACGCCAGTAATATGGCACCAACGAAGTAATTACTAAAGGAGATGCAATTATATGTGCGTTCGGTGCACATGAGCATAGCCGAAATATCCTGTATTTGGGTATGTTTTATTTCGCCAGTTTTGGTCTTCGCCTTCGCTGTCAAATTCATGTTTAGTTCGTTGAAGGTTTTGGGCTTGCCGCATTGACGCAGGAAATACCGTGAAATAACCGAAGGGGCGCGAAATAAATTTTGCTAAAATATTTCTTACCACTGAAATATTTTTCCTAATTATTAACTGTTTTATATTCGTACTTGCAAACTCAGTAAATTCTTTTCGGTGTAAGAAAATAAATCCGATTAAAATTATGCACAGGTTGTACAATTGAGTACAGGTGTACTAGTTTTACGGCGCTTATGTACAAACAATATCAGTGTGTTAGATATTGCTACATGATATTTGCTTATTTTCTTCTCCTTTAGTTCTTACCTCGTTGAGAAGCACTCAAGCGCTAAATACTCATCGATATAAGGAAAAAGGATCCGTTACAGAATGCAGCTCCTTTGCTGAAATCGCTTCTGTCTTTCCATATTAAAATTCATCTAACTAACTAGATAAAATTAAACACCTATAAAGGTTTTCATCTTCCTTAAATTTTAAGCCACGTGCCAGGTGCCAATAGTCAAGACTGAACTAGGATTGAGCAATCTATGCCTTTATGGGAGCATCACCCAACCAGAAGATAATCTCTTACAATCACGACTAGCATAGACGACAAAATCCTTTCAAATCCGGTTTATAGCTAAAACGAGGTAAAGTGAAAAATTTTGTCGTCTCCTGATACCTGATAAGTAGAACTCTATTGAGTGAACTTTCAAGTAGCTCGTAACTACCCTGTGGTGCAAGCTGCAGTGACGTTCCCTCTTTACGAGTCTGCAGCCGGAGTGCTTTATGCTCTTAAGCTGTCACACCACAGGCATCGCATAATTTATTCGAAAAGCAAACCACCCCCATCACACAGTCAGCAAAGCAGCCTCAAAATAAGTGCCAGGAGCGCATCAAGGTAAAGAGGTAACTGCCAATAAAGCCGCGGTGAATTGTTACTGACTTGACTTCACAACTGAAGCCGGCCGATGCTCGTGTTCATGTAAATTAAGCATTCCAACCCAAGATTTAAAGTGCATTAAATTATGCGACTAATTATAGAACAATTTATAACCAACACCTGTTTTTGGTGTTTGCTACCGCCAGAATTGTACAGCACCGAATTTATTGGCTAAGAGCATCAGCAATGCAAGCTGGGTTAGGGTGGATTATGGCCACTTCAAATGGCACCTAGGTGTAGCAGACCTCCGGCTGGCGATTCTGCTGTTTACCAGCGAAACTTACCGCGAATGCTAATAACTACCAGGGATGAAATGAACAGGTACAGCGCCAACGTGGTGGAAGCAGCCACCATGCCCTGTGGTACAGGGTGCAAGTGATTAAATGTATTACCTGCAAAATTTATTTGCTATTTGTGGAGTGTTTTTGCAAATATTGTATTTTGACAAATTTCTGTGATGCTTGTTTTTGTGGGAAATTGTGATTCCAACTAAACGGAACGCTTTTTGTTCGTTTTCATAGCCACATTAATCATTTGAGCGGTCTTTGTTTTTTAGTTTGCATGCACTGACCAACATTGATATATTACCAGAAGAGCTATGTGGAGACCAAAGTTAAAGCTGTAAAAAGTTCTGCTAGTGATTCAAATGCATCAACTTTTACTTTCCATTATTTAATTAATTTGTATGGCAGCCGAGTTAGCCCAGAAATTCTTCATAAGAAGGGTGGGACCCGTAGCTTTGCATACGCATTATGTTCTATGAGTAATTAAAATTTACGCTTTCAAAGTAATTTTGCACCAACCGGAGAGAAGAATTTTTCATTCGGGTCCCAAAATGGTATTCTGAAAGTGATTTGGTAAACGCAAATAAAGGAAGTAATCTTATAAATTTCTATACATTGCAAAAAGGTCTGAGATTGACCTCCATCTTTCGAATAGACGCGTTAAGTCAACTTTTTTGGCCGGATCTAGCATTGAAATTAGAGGGGGGAGGGACATCCAGCGCCATAAGTCGCTTAGTTTAACCACCGCAGTACTAGGAAGGTTTCCGCATTGAGCGGTGTGGATGATGTGTCATTTTTAAGTATACTTTTTTTACAAAAAGTAATTTTTTAATAGAATAGTAGCTTAGGGTGCAAACTGCAGGAGTCATTCAAACCAAACTTTTCTCAGCTTTACACACTGGCATATATGGACTGCTCGATATGCTATTTCATGCGAGTACAATTACGTCAGTGCCAACATTGAAAAAACCATTGGCGGGAAGTTGAAAAGTGATTTTAATAAAACCTTTCGAATTTCTGTTGAGTATCTATGAATAAAACACTTTTTATCACAAATTAACCCAAATAATTAATTAAAAAACATTTATTTCGACGAACCCACTTATTTATTTGTTGTTTACAGTTCTCTCTCAGTTGGTACTTGGTGCTTAGACAGAAAGAGAACACTATATAGAAGTGAGCCCACTTTCTGCAGTGTATTTCTATGGATGTAGCAGGGCTCAAAAATAACCGGTATTTTCTAATTTTCAAACAACAAATTCACATACAAAATAGGTAATACAACAAAAAATATTTTAATGGTGTGTACGTTTTTAAAAGCTCTTTCAACTCGTGGCATGACCACGAAAAATTTCATATTTTTTTATAAAAGTAAATAAATGTAAGTAAAAATAAATTTTTACAATAAAAGTTTTTAATAACCGGTAGTTTTTAACGTACATTTTTCAGTCAAACAATACAAGTTAAAAAATTACTTTTATTTTTCAATCAAACAATAATAGCAATTTCTTTGACTTTTTTTTTCTCCAGCCAGTTATTTAAGTCACTTGTTAAAGAATTTTTCATTTTGGAGTATTACTGAAAGTAGAATATCACAGTAAAATTTATGCGGAATATGGAAGAAATATTGTTAAAAAATTGTTATACGTGACGTTTTGCGAAACTAAGTTGAAAACAAACACTAAAAACAGAAGTATCTTACTTTACTTGAAATATAAAAGTAAAGGAATGACTTTTATTATTTGACCGAAAAATATACGTTAAAAATGAGCGGTTATTAAAAACTTTTATAATGAAAGCTACTAAACTGAAACGGTTATATAATGACGGTTTTTTCTTAGTCATACAATTATTGGTTACTTGTGACTTTTAATTTAAAAGTCATAAAAGTTACCTGCCCTGGGACGTAGTCAGTTCATATTATACATGTCAGTAGTTTTACGTAAGAACGCTGCAAATATTTTATAATGTTAGGAGTTTAAGGACTAAGTTAGGGCCCTGATGTGGTATTGAGGGAGTCTGTTTCGTGGCTTGGGAAGTATTTCTCGAGGGTTTTGGATCACCCAAAGTTAGAGTCCCAAACTCAAAATCTGTGAAAAACCTATACACATACATCGCATGCAGACAATAATATTCATTGAAATAAATTTTGATTTTTTTAAGTTTCGGAATAAAAAATTTGTTTGAAGTTGAATTATATAAATAAAAAATTTATTTTTTCAAATAACTCAATTAATTTAATTATTTTTTTCTTCAAATTAAAGGGTGGGGGGGGGGTTAAGAAATGCTATAGAAACGTGCATTAGAATCAATATAAAAGGAGGAAAATATAATCGGCAGTCAAGCCGCATAAAGCAATAACTTAAATGCCTTCATTTGAAATATTATTTGAGACTGTAGGAATGTCCTAGATTAGACAGATAGTAAAGTAATCCTTAGACGGTAGGGGCATACCATAGCCCAACTACCTACATATAGTAAAAATATTAGCTATCGCCGAACTTTCGAAAAATCCTTCAGGTAGGATCAGTATCCCCCTCAATAGTAACAAAGAGCTTGCCCAGTAAAGATTTACTGGTGATCACAGCAGCTATTAGCCTAGTATCCGTCTTATTGTATCTCAGATGCGGCCTCGCACTTTCCATTGATGTATCATCATGAATCACTGGCATGGATATGGCCACCAATTTACCTGTAGTACACTTATGCCCTTCTTAACCGATTTAACCCTTGATGTATTTCAGTTCTGATTTCAAATGGAGTCTAGATAGGACTGAACTCATTGATTTTGTCGGTAGTGATTGCGTGCAGTTAGTTTTTTTTAAAGATAGTATAACCTCCTTTGTATGAACATGTGATCTTAGAAGTTTATTTGTACCTTCAATATTACAGTATTTTGAAAGGAAATTATTGCATCCGTGTCCATAAGTAATTCAACTTCGGGTATATTCGCTATATGAATGGGAATTTTTGTAAACGATTTTTGATTAACTGGAGCGATAGGTACACCGTTGAATTTTGCTACCTATGGGATGTGCCCCTGGTGTCTTCGGGGGGCGAAGTTTAGTTTTTCGATTTAATATTTCTTTTGGAGTCTTTGAGGTCCCATTCCTGTTTAGCGCGACATTCTTGTAAATCATGTGAAGAACGTTTACAAAAGTCGCACTTTTTCCATGACTTAAATTGTCTTTTACCTTTGCTCAATGAGATTTGCTATTGGTGCGCAATTGAGTGCGGTGTGACCGTAAATTTGACAATCAATACAAAAATGTGATTTCTATCTTATACAACACTGAGAGAAAGAATGGCCTAGTGGATTGCAAAATTGCATTTGATTCTCGTAATACGTTCGTTTTTGTAATTTCTGAATGAGAACATTAGTGCTGTTTTTTCTGGAAGGGAATGCATTAAAGTTATTGTTAGTGGGTTCAGTTTTTATTTCCGGTGGAGTAGTAACTTGATTAGAAGGATTATTTAGTCACAAAGTGCTATTGATATTTGGCTGGAAGTTAGATAACTTTTCGTATAAAATTGGACAAAATAGAATGATAATTTTATAACCTAGATGAAATCTAAAGGGTATACTAAGTTTGTCATTCCGTTTGTAACAGCTAGAAATAACGATGGTAGAGCAAAACGGATTGGACTCCCATACATAAAATTAAAAGTTTATTTTGATTTTAGCATGTCCGTCCATCTGTCCGTCCGTCCGTCCGGACGATAACTCGAGAGCGCGTGTACCTAGACAGCTGAAATTTTGCATATGGCCTTTCAAAAAAGTAAAAATAGGTTCGAAAATGAGACAAATCGGGTAACTCCTTCGTAGGGTTGCTATACAAAAATCTCGTTTTTCACTACATATTTGCACACTGCCTGAGAATGCGTCAACATCGAAAGCAGAACTTTTGTACATATAGTTTTTCATAAAAATAGTAAATGTAATTTCAAAATTGGACTAAATCGAGCAATCCCTTCTTGGTGTGGCTATATAAAAATTCAGGATTTTTACGTTTACTGTAAAAACAATAAGTACTATATGGTTTTAATGTACTGAAAACTTCTTCAGAATATGAAATCCTATAAAATTATTTATAATCATTTTGTCTGTCCGACGAACCGTTCTATGCGAAAAACCAGTTCAAAAATGATACTTGCACAGAGGGGTGACCATACAAAAATACATACGGGCAGTCATCTAGGGTATCATAAGATTTAGTCTTAGACCAATTCTAGCTTTTTTACTTGTTATGTACAGAGTTGTTTTTCTCTTGCATAATTTTTTCCGGCTTTATCTAAAATTTCTGAGAGGTTTCGTTTTGACGCAAAAAGTATGAATGTAAATTCGGGTGCAAAAGATCTCGTAAAAATGTGTTAACTGCGATCTCCTTAAGATTACATAGATTGGTACAGTATCGAACCGTACGAGCTCACTGTTTCACAGAAAATTGGATGCACTAATCTAATTTATCTACGAGAAGTCGATGTGGTTTATACTCTGTAAATTTTTGATAAAGGAAGATTTTCAGGTCATCAAACGTCCTAAACGTTTCCCAACATAGAACTGAAAATGCGTACCAGTGAGTGTTTTAGAAATGGATTTTAAAAACAGCTCAGTTTCTGGATCACCAGTTAAGCCTTCGTAAACTTTTTCACAATTCTTAATAAAAATTTCTACCTTATTATTTGATTCGGTACATATTTCACCAGTGAACGTGGATATATGTAACTGTATAAGTTATTAACCTTATTATAATCTAGAGCCATTTCTTTAGAATTTTCCTTATTACTAGTCTTTCTATGGTTAGTTAGTTAGTGCCTGTTATTTTTACAATATAATGCTAGTTTTCAAGGAAAAAACGACTTACTAGGAGAATTTACGGTATCTGTTGATTGATGAAAGATTTCAGAAAGAACATAAAATCTCCCTGTACCTACAACTCGATCGGGCTGTTTGTGTTTTCCTTATATTTTTGTTTCCTGAGCGAAGTTGAGGTCTCCCAGTTACTGCCGCGGCATGCCCGTGCGAAAAAGCTGTCTCTCTACCTCACGTAGAAAGACATCGTCGTCATCTAAATTGGTTAATCTTCAAAAAAGAGTTCACTGATTCTTGTAGTAAACCTTCTTCTTCTTTCCGGGGTTTGTGGTATTAGGACCTCTTCTTGCATATACATATTTATTTCAGAAATATTGTTTTAATTTTGAAACTGATGCTTGCTCACTTTAATATTTTAGTTTAAATAAAGAAAATATTTATAGGATCTAACAGTAAAGTTTTGTGTCCTTTGAAGTTTAGGATAGTGTAAATTTATTATACCCAAATGGCTTCGTTCCGGACCGACCGGAACCCGTTGTAGGCGTTGCCACCTCGAGTTACGGAACTCTCATCAAAGCGGATGTTTATAGGATGGGAGAACTTGAGTACTTCTAGGTACACAAAACTGTTTTTTGATGGGCCCAATAGGAATATCTCCGATTTTCTTATGGGGCTCGGAAGAAAACAATTTAGAACTGTGGTTGGCATCATCACCGGCCACAGCTTACTTCGAGCTCATCTAACAAGGATGGGAGTTGTCAACAGTCCTGTGTGTCTGTCATGCATAGAAAGAGAGCCTGGGACAACGGAACACTTTCTGTGTACCTTGGCCTGGAGCAGGGCTGGATACTCTAGGGTCTGCCAATCTCTGTATAGATAAGCTGAAAAATCTTCCTCGCCAAGACCTGATGCGCTTCATTAAGAGGACAGAAAGGGTTTAGTAAAAGGGACCCTAGCAGGATAGCACAATGGGCCGCTATGGCCTCCGTTCTTGGGATGCGATCTCCTGTCCCACTGTCGTAAAAAAAAATGCCGAAATGGACTTGCACGACTTTCAAAACGGCTTCATTAGGGATGTCCAGGAAAGTACTTTCCTTGTTTTTCCTAATCCTACCGGCTGCGAAAAATGTTATATTCTTACATACAATCTCACAAATCACTATTTTTATCACTATTATTATTATTATTTTTTATTATTTTTATTAATTGTGCCTCTTTTTCGATTCCACGTGATATTAAGAAATATTGAAAGTAAAAAGATTACCTGGAACTTTAAGACCCACACAAAGTGCGAAATACCTGGATATCCAATTCCATGAACTTTTAAGATTCAATGACTATGCTAAAGCGACCATTAGCAAAGCCAATTTCGCATACAGCTTACTTAGTCCAATAATAAACTTCAAGGACGGCCTCTCAACTCAGACCCAACTTCTGTTGTGCAAGCTACTCATAAGATCTACTTCCTTGTCTGGCATACTATTTCTCCCACCTATATGGAAAACCTCAGCAAGCTTGAAAGAAAGATTCTTAGAGCTTGCATGGGACTCCATAGACGAGCCAACGGAAAATACTTTCCCAACAGAGTAGCCTACGAGGCAGCCAACATCACTCCAATTCAGGAGTGTCTACTTGAACTTGCGAGCAAGCAAGTTCAAAAAATAGCGAACCTCCCAACCAGGGGCGGATTTCCCTATAGGCCGAGTAGGCCCGGGCCTAGGGCGGCAGATTTAGGGGGCGGCGATTTTTTCTTGTAGTTGTGGGTATTTCATTACATTTTTATACTTTTTCGTTTTTTTAACTAAAATAATTCGTTGGAAAGTGTTATTTTTAATTCTACTCCATTTTTTTCAAATCTACTCCGATTTATGAGGCAGCCTACTCCGCTAATTCTAGCCTGGGGTCCCTTCACTGGATATAGATCATTCAATTTTTCGTGTTTTAGAGGGAGTAGGGGGGCGGCAATCTTCCATAGGCCTAGGGCGGCCAAGTGATCAAATCCGCCCCTGCTCCCAACCCCACTTTTAAACAAACTGTCGGACCTTTTCATACCGGCAAACTTTAATTACCTTTCACCCATGTTTTTAAAGTTCGAGGCTAGAAAAATCTACCATCGACATGATAGTGGAATAATTTTCTACGACCATAAAGGTGATTACTTCCGCGGGTAATCACATTTCAGCCACGTATACTCAGCCACATACCACAGCCTAAAGGATGAAACGCAATTCAACCATTTCGATCCGATTCGTCCAAATGTCAAATTTGCTTATATGATACATGCGTGCAATTGGACACATTACACCGAAATGGATCGCAATGGATCGAATCGAAACGGAGAAGTTGAGCAAATTTTAACTTTTACGGGTGACATAACCTAGAAAAAGATTTGTTTGTACTCAAAGATGCATGAAAAGGCTTTTGTTGAGGAAATAAAAAAACACAAGAATTATATGACAAAAAAAGAATGTTTTCATGGATGAATGTAGAGCGGAAAAACAAAATCTGGCAAAATTTTAAAGTCAAGTGTTTGAAACCAAAAGGAACAATTATGCTCATGCATCCGTTAGATCGAAATGGGTTGGATCGAAATGTCGGAATTGTGTTTGACAGCTTAGGAAAGATCGATTCCTAAACTCTTCCAAAAAATCCACATCCTATCCTCTCCTATCTCCTTCCCCCGCCCTCCTACTAACAATTGACTCCAAAAGGAGAACGACATGTAATACGACTGATACGACGCATCAGCTGTAAACCAAACGACGACAGTGAAACAGAAAGTTACCAAGTTACCAAACAAGAGCACAAGAGACGACATCAAATCGGACTGAGGGCTAAAAGATGAACCCCAAGGATAAAAAGAGGACAAAGAGCTAACATCGGGAGAAATGACGACAACTCAAATAGGAAAATGCGCAAAACACACTTGACTTGACTTGGCCTAGATCGTTTTTTGCACTTGGCAGCGCTTGAGGTAGGTTGTCTAGTTAGGAACCAACATTTATATCGGGTCTCGACTGATATATAATTTTTATTAACACAACACCTTAAGCCGGATCTCGACTGGCTCAGTATTTTATCTCGGGTCTCGACGGGAATAATAATTGTCCTAAGTAATGATCAGAACAAACGGTATTAACATTAGCTTAAAGCCAATTAATCAAGTGAGTACCAACCACTTGTGACATTTTAATTTTATTTGTGTATCTATTTTATTATATATTTAAGTTTCATGTGTATGTATTTCATATATCATATTTTAACCTCCTGTTTTATATATTTACGAATATTACATTCTTACTCTCTGCCAATAATTGTGTTTTCCAATACGTTTGAATGTCTGACCTATTAACTTATATATAACCACATCCTGATACAAATATTGGGCCATTTCAAAAATAAGTGTAACATTTAATGATAGTTACAAGGAAGTGGGGTAATGTTTTTTTTTTTTTTTTTGAAAATAGACCACTGATTTTAAATCCAAAATTACTAGTGCATTCTCACATTTCAATTTTCGCTTTATTCAAATTTGCGTGTACGTTCGAACAACGGGTAATACAATATGCTCCTGGACTAACATAAGCTCACATAGGCTATGCCCCAGGTCCAGAAGGACCTTAGGTTTTCTCTGCGATAATTTGTATAAAGTGGGGATTTTAATATAACTGAGTCTACCAAACTAGACTAACGACCGATAACATTAACGTAAATTTCCACTAATTAGGTATGCCCACTTTTAATGACAACGGATATGCTTTCTTACTACATGAGATACTTCTCTTCACTTTGTAGCCGGCCATCTTTAATATAAAGTCTAATGTGTTGTCGTTAAATTTTCGATTTTTTTTTAGTGTTCGTTATTGAAATGTGTTTTGATTCTGTTGCAAAACATTGCCGCAAAGTGTATAGATAATAAAAGTCTGGTTCTTTCCGCACTTGTCTCTATATTGCATACCTGAAACAATTTGCATTAACATCTCTCTCTCTCCTCCTCCATTGGCAGTTGTCTTGGATGGCACACGGCGCCATAAAGAGATGTGACTACAGTTGTTTTCACATCTTGAATATAAATTGCTTTATTTTGTAGAGCGAAATACGCGAACATTCTGACAAACAGACAGATAGTCCCGGCCGCATAAGGTGGATATATCAGACCCTTCCGAACTGTTGAATTATTCCACACAGCCATGTTATGGCATGCAACCTGAGGCATACACTGACAGCGCTCAAGACTCCTTCAGCCGAATCCCTGGCTTCTGCTGGTCGGATTCTCAAGTCGACCAGAGAATTGGATGCTGTTCCGCCTGCTGGCTTCAGTTAACTCCATTCAACTCCATCCAGAGCTCACCGGTACACACAATTGTTGTGCAATTTAAACTCGGTGTTCATCTGTGATTTCACCCCAAAGTCCTTGTTGAATAAGACGCGAGTTACACCTGCGTCCAGAGGTTGTTCATATTCTTGTACATAGTCCTGAGGGGAGTTCTTAGCTTCCTTGAAATCCTTGGGCATGGGACACTACATTTTTTCATTGAGTTGTCAGTTGTGCCTGGAAGCTTGAAGAGGGTAAGTACCCATGTTTCAAGGCAGGTTTAATTCAGGTGTCTTTCATTCCCTATATTCCCTATTGAGGTGCAGACAAATTTGTTTGGAAGTTTCGTTTTGTTCAAAAAATTATTTTTATTACTTTCGTATGAGAAACACCTGTGTCAAATCCTAGTACGGGCAGACAGATATTCGATATCTGAAGTAAGTAGTTGAGTTGGAGAAAGCACTCCATTACCTTTGATTGACAATATATTTTACAAAATTTCCGTGTCTTTTTAAGGATCTGATGAAAAGTTGCATTTCGTGTGAGCGCAAACAATTTAGATTGTCCCAAGTTGAACAGGACTCCCCACACAATAAAGCCCCCTTTATTCCGTGTGGCTGAACATGAAAAATCATTTCCCCAGTGGGGAGCTAAAAGGTAGCTTAGCTTTTCATGTCATCTCCTGGCCTTATATAAGAAGTCGTGCTGGCTGCGATGTGAGCAGCATCCTATACTTTTCCCATATGCTGTGGTAACCTTTGCTCCGACAGGGATGTGTTTTTGCCGACTTTTAAATGAGGTTTAGATGTTGGTCTGTCTGAAAGAACTTCCCCAGTGATTACGGGTAAATTTTAAGGTGCCTGCAGATTAATGGAATGACGAAGTAAAATTAAGTTGCCTGGAAGCTTCTTTCGTGACTTATTGACACTAAATTTCATGAGGTAAATGAAGGTAATGATAAGCTGGAGAGGAGCGCTGTAGTTATCAAGATTAATGAGATTTTTCGTGACATATCTGAATCTTGGAGTAATCAATTTTCGAGGTGAATCTGAATGACAGCTTCGTCGTTGCTTTATTTTGGAATTTCTGCTACGGTGCTGGCTTTCAATACATTTTTGTTTAAACTTATTTATGTTTTTAAAATTCAAATAAAGCTTCAGTTTATTTTTATTTATGTTTTTTCTGTAAAGAAATGATATAAAAGTATTTATCGACATTTAAATTTCTCGGCGGACTCACTTTCGTGCTTTGATGAGAACAATACCAAATAACTAAGCTCTAATACAATGACGTATTTATACAAAGATATCATCCAATGTAAAACTAGAAACACTTCTTCATATACCTGAGCGCGAATGTCAATCAGAGTAACAAAACTGATGAATACCAGAAATAAATAACCCCACACGACCGGGCAGAGCAATAAATCGCAATTGTCCTCCTGATGTAATTTATGCTTACTCTGTTTGGAATTATTTGCCTCTGGATACAGAGACTAAATTCCCACATCCTGCTTACACCAGGAAGTTACGTGAAATTCTATGTAGAATTCTACTATATCTACCTTTCGGATGGACACCAAAATTCCGTGGTGCTACTAATCAATCGATCACACAATTTTCAAGTGAGGACTCTAAATAAAGGTCTCCTTCAAACAGTTTATTGCTAAACCTGGTATCCATCCGTTCTTGACTTCTCCAAGAGTCGAATTGTCCAGAAAGGTTAATGGATCTTCGAATATCACTTCCCTCTCCATTAATTGTCCCGTATGGAGTCCGGGAATATGTACGTTCGTATTCGGATAAATCTACTCGGTAGCTGTTTTGGGGGATTTTGGTTAGATATTAGCAACGGTTGCATTTTACAGCCTGGCAGACCATCCCCGTCGGTGACGGCTGTCACACAATGTGCAATTAAGAGACGCGTATCCTGTCTGTGCCATTCCAGAATGCATTTCGGTGGACTCGAGTCAAAAGTATCCTGGAATTGGGGACGGGATACTCTATTCCCCGGAACATAGGGGCTACAGGAACAAAAATGTTTGGGCATGATTACACTCGGGAGCATTTTGCTTTTCTTCTGAATTCGATTAATGTGTGCACACCTCGCATAGTGCACACCGACCCCTGAGTTAGAATTTGTGTTTTTTGCCATCGCACACATATAGTGAGGTAAGTATAGGTATTCGTAGTACATAGCTCCAGCAACGTTTTAAAGTCTGTTTATGTTTGTTGTGTAATTTCTATCAAGACGGTACCCGAGAAGATTTTCGCTCGAGACACTCTCTATGTTTGTCAATAGAGCATCAATTGCTATCATATATCTGCTTATGTTGGGTGAAAATATTTTCCTTGTACAGCTACTTGAACGATTCGGTTGAACTACTTATCCTCTCTAGTTTGCAGACGTTTCCAAAGAAAAGTTTTAGCTCCTCTTATTCCCAAAATGTTATCTACCCATGATGCCAGCAAGAGCTTGGCTCACCCTTTCCTCGCCCTGTCTACTAATGTTACAAGTTGACGGCGAAATTCAATTTACTTTTCAGTTTACCTGACAATTTCCTCGACACCCTCTTGCAAATTTAATACGTCGTGTGATTTATGAGTCTGAGGGGTACTGGGCTATGCTTTTAAGATTACCAGATCGCTTTATGGGATTCTTAGCGTGATTGTCTCGCGATAGTGTTATCTGAAAGGTGGATTTATCAGGATAAGATTTCATGACGTTGGTGTGATAGAATATTGGCGGATATCCTGTAATTTTTGAATATTCCTTTCTAGGTTTTCGAAATGCATTTTGAATTGAGGAAGGAGGAAAAGATTTTGTGTGGGAGTTTATATTAGTGGTCCATGCTGGAACAGTCTTCAAGCCCAATTTGGGAGAATGGAGGCGCGTAGAGATTTAAATTGTGTAACATATATCAAGTTCTCGTTAAAATTATAGTCAATGTTCGAAGATGTTTGAATATTCCAACCATTAAAAATATTTCTGTTGACATATATTTGATTATGAGAAACCTAAAATTGTATATACTTTGAAATTGTGCTTAATACGTTCAAAAAGGTGAGATTCATAGAATTTGCTGGTGGGTTGCACCTACTAGAGGTGTTACCAGGTACAGGTGAGTATATATCGATTTTAATCACTTTTTATTTTGTCTTTCATATGTGTCTGAACAAGTTCACTGGAATAAAAATATGAAAGAAGTCCGGTAATAAAAAAAGCATGAAAAAACAATAAAAAAGAATGACACAACTGTTTGTTTCATTTTCTTGCAGTGGGTGAGAACTAAACCAACTCAAATTGCCCAATTGGCGGTTTATTTGAACTTAAATAATTTTAATCAAATATTTTTCTTTATTTATTAAAAGTCTTTACGTAAAGTAGGTAAGAGTTTTCAATAATTGAAATTTGCTTCAAAATTGCTATTATTATTAATAATTAATGTAAATAAATGAAAAATTCCATTGAAAGTACGCTAATTCTCGTAGGAGAAGATAGTAAAAATAATTAAGTACAATACAGTAACGATGTCACTTTCACGACAAGACACACAACTGATGCTATATAACCTTTGTAAGACTTCCAATTAGCTGTAAAGAAACTTTAGCTCTTTAATAATCCAGAAGCTGAATTTCTTGAACAAGTAGAACTGATTGCGTAATGCAGTTTTTCCTCCGAGGATATGTTTTGATGCTTCAAGGTTTTGTTATGATTATGTTCCGTGCGAAATTTTTAAATTTACATTATAAATTTGGGCCTGTCAGTTGAAGCGTTCAATTGTGTTGAGATGCGTATTCAGCTATCAGTGTCCTGACAGCAAATAGGCTAAGCACCCCACTTTATTCCTGCTCACTTTTCGAAGCTTGGGAGTTATTTTCGTGGAGTGGTTTTCAAAGAATATTTTACACTGCTTGTAGTAGTTTCTCTCAAATGGACATTCGCTTGTGGTTTTCTTACCTATCCCGCATGGTTTTTTTTAGCAGCCAAGATCGGGATATCACGAAAACGTATTGGTTTCATGAATATCATCTCAAATCCTTTTCTAACTCAAAGCAGACGCTTCTCCATTATCTGCAATATAGCTATAGGATAGCGGACTTAAGTGAGCATGAATCATGTTAATTTGAGATCTTTCCGACATCTATCTATTTGTGATTGCTGTAGCCCATTTCGACATTTTCTCTATTGCAAAACTCAATGGCATACAATTTTATTTGGAGGAAGGTCGGATTGATCGCAAGTTTTGCGGCAATCAATGTACCATACCGGAGCTGTTTTATTTGATTACTGATTCCGAGTACGTTGAAAAATTTAATCACATTGTGATTGTGTTATCTATTAAGGGAATTAGCTTGAATCGCTTTCACCAGATCGGACTAATTTATTTTGTGAGATTCTCCTTCTTCAGCAGTTTAAAGTTTGTGAGTCTCCTTTTTGTATTTGCAGAGGCAAAGGTTGTAGGTTAAGTACATTTCCAAGATCATGTATGACCCGTGATATGAATACATACATAGGCCAATCTCTGTAGTCTGTAGAGTTGTTTCTTGTGTAGTTTTTCGCTATCACATAGGCGACGAATACCAGATACAAAGCTTGGGGTATCATAAAACCAAATTTCCCCCCTGGCGGGAAATTTCACATTCCCTAGACTTTGGTAAATAGTTATGTGCTAAAAATGTCTCCTATTTTATATGAGCTCATTCATAAGGAAACCATAAATAGCCAAGAAACATCAAATGCCGAGGGCTAGAGGAAGCTAATTTTTAAGGATTGAAAACAAGGCGAAAAAAGCTAATTTTTGAAACACGGTGGGCTTAAAAGCCAAAATGTTTCCTTTTACTAATAAAAGAAAATATTTTTGGCTTTTAACTCTATTAATTCGAAACGTCATCGTAAAAATGACAATGCCTTTGAAGAGAAATTTATTGAATTACTAAGAAGAAATAATTTTTTTAATAAACAAATTTTGAAAAATCTAAAAAAAGGCAAAACAATTTTAGAACTTTTTAGGAATATTAAATAATTGATTTTGACATCGGTATCTAATTGTAAGTTGGGTTAAGTAGCAGGGCCGTACCACTGACATATAAATAAAACTGGACTGGTTATTTTTCTAAAATCCATACATTTAAGAAGCATTTAAGCAGCACATATTTTCTTTCTGTACTCTCTGGTCCCCTGATGACATGATTCTTCCATAGATGGCAACTTAAAGGAGTCAAAATAATTTTAAAATACATATATTGACCTTCACGTATAATAATTAAAAGCAGATAATGTTATATGATTTTGTCATTTATCGTTTTCTACCTGCGGACTCATTCAGGAGAAACAACTTCAAGAAAATCATACATGGGAACGCAGAAAAGGGAGGAAAATCCCCATAATAATACAGGGAAAACGCATCACACTGAAAATCGTAATAAAGTCTCGATCTTGAAGGTGATAGGAAAGTGGAAGATATGCTCGCGTTTGGATGAAATAGAATTAGGAAGGATAAAAGCCGGTAAGTAATTTTCCTTTGGTTACATGTTAAAGTATTTAACATGCATCTCTATGCATTAAGTATGGCTTTTAATTATTCACCCAAAAGTTTTGTTGTCAAATCAGCGTGATAAATAAATCTGGGAAAATCAATTTTTTTGGCCCAGGTACATATTAAATTTTGGCGTTATAGACTGATATGTTTCCCAGTTTAGTCTGCGTTCGCGGAAAACCATTTGGCGCCCATTTGAATCTTCTTTTCATAGGATACTACTAGCATCCATCCATGTATTTCTACTCATGAGTTTCATAGGCAACTTTAAGCTGTGGAATTTAATAAAACCCATTCACTGTACTACTTTGCATGTACCGAAGCACATGTAAATCCTATCAAAGTTCAAGGACTGCAAAAAATGAAGAGGCCGCCCGCTATAAAAGTAAATTTTTCGAATTTGTATTCAAAATTCCTTCAGGGGGTACCTTGAGCTTTTATTGCGGGCGCTTATTATTAAAAAGCGTCCAAGCATTCATGTATGAACATAAGCGTTACCTTTCTGGTGATCCCTTGCGGCTAGATCTATTGCAGGGAGGCAGCAAAAAAAAAAGCCATCAACAACAACAATGACGACGGGAATAAAATTTCACATGACCGGGATAAATTCGTTCAGAGACGAGGTACGGATTTTATTGTTATAGTCAGGAGCAAGGAGCATCGTTTTTGTGGCCCAGGGAATCATAAGGATTTGAAGGCAGGTGAACAAAATAATGGGAGTTTGCTTGTTGTGATGAATACTTGTAAATTTGAAAATCCTCGACTTTAGTATGCTAATTTTTAGTGCAGTTTTATGACTATGGTTTTTGTTGCTTTGTTCGCTCTTTCTTCGATGTGTTGTAGCTTTGAAATGGAGACTGCAAATATATTGCTATGGTTTTGGGGTAATGTTGCGACGATTTTCCTCAACTTATGTTGATTTAAATGCCTCGGATTTCACACACACATTTGTACGATGAGTATAATCCGAATTTTATCTTCTCATCAGTCATGTTAGTGCAAGTCTATGAGAAGGGGTTTTATTATTTTTACTTTTACTTATCTTACAAAAGACGTTAAAATTTACTTTGAATAACTTTAATTAATTTATATTTGAACTCGTTAGTTGGTTTTTTTAATAGCTCATAAATTATTCCCATATTGTATGTTCTCTTCTGTTAACAGATTACTAAGTGTTATTAGAAAAATGAAATGTATTTTAAGGAATAGGATAAAATTCGATGTAATGCATGGTGCCATCGCGTCTTTAACAGAAGATCTTGTTAAACAATGCGTGAAAGCTTTAATTTCAAAGTTTAAAGAGATGAACTTTTTTAATTGTATCTTTTGTGTCAATTGTAAGGAAATATTTTCTGAGATTCGGATGTATGATGTTTGTGTCCCATAATTTTGTACGGGGAGACGAAATTATTATCTTCTTCCTTTTTTAATTTTTTTCATGTCAGAAATTCCCACAATATTCGAGAATTCCACTCACTCGAAGCCAAGGTTTTGTGGATACTACGAGCAGTGTTGCCAAGATCTGGATTAAGAAGCTTATTTGTTTAGATTTATTTCGTGCTTTACATTCATCATTAAACCTGTTAAAAAACCACTGGTAGCCCCAGCATATGCTCACGAAAGCAAATTAAAAAGAAAACCGATGAGTATCTGAGAGAAACGCGTAAGCAAGCTAAAGCGAAAAGTGAAAAAGCTTTCCATATAAGTAGCCGGAAATATACCCCGAGCCCACTGATCACCACACCGTACAACAGTATTGGGGCCTTGAGGGGATTTCAAAATTTTCAACGCGAAAGATTTGATTTTATACATATTTCAATTTTCGTTCATTGCTTACTTATCTAATATTCTACTCTACTCTCATCTATGATCTCTGATGCATGCTAGCAGCGTGTACGCCAAATATGTATTTCTCAGAATTAATATAAAGACTTTTTTATTGTTGTATCATCACTACTGTCTAACCAGCGTATTTCCAGCTTCTCACAGTCTATGATAGTATGAATACCTTTAGATGGAACTGAAATAATGAAATCATTACAGAGTTAATATAATTTTTATTCAGAAACCGAATTTTAATTGAATGAATCTAACTGCTTATTAATCCAGCGTTATTATTTTATGTGGTTTCAAGTTTCATCACTTCATATGAAAATATTAATTTTGTAGCCTTTCGTGGACCCATAGAAACTGTGGACACCCGCGTGGCGGGGTCTGCGAGGGCGTTAATTACGCCAGTGTAGTTGTCTGATTTTACTCTTTATTGTCGGAGGAGGAAAGATGGCTCAATAAAAAATAGCAATCACTTCGCGAAAAAAGTTAGGAAACCAATTGATTCTTAGTTTCCATAACTTTTCTTAACGTGAGTTACATAAATAAATTTTTTAATATGAACAGATTATATTTGACAAAAAGTGAGGACTCGCGATCTTTATGGGCAGCTTACTAAGCTTCGATACTTTTTTTTAGAATAGCGGAAAACCGCATGAAATACCTTATCTGTCTAATCTTGAATATTCCAAGATTGAAGATTAAATAAACTTTAGAGCAATCTGTCTGCTTTCAGCTATGGGTAAAACGGTTTTTGATTAATAATAATGGTTATATATTTTAAAAGTACATAAATCCTGCTCTTTACTCCGATTAGAAGTGTAAGATAAGTAGACTGTCACGTCATATTTGCAATGAAATTTCCGGATATTGTGGAGGATGCATACTTCCAACGCTTTTATTTTCTTAAGAAAATACTCAGCAATAATGGGCTGGACAAAAACTAAAAATTGGTTGAACGATTCACGCATTTAGATTATACTGGCTTATCGACACCAGGATCATAATATCATTGAAGACAATTTCGTAGGATTTAAACTAAATTTAGCCAAAACAAAATAATTACCGAATTTTCTGGTACAGAAAAATAAATTTCCGTATCATAAGCTTTGCAGCTATTGCGGATATTAAACTCCCGTAGGATCTCAATCTCAATTAAAATAAAACTGCGAATTTTCAATATCAATGTAAAGAGAGTACTGCTATATGCTTGCGAGATGGGCTTACGTCGAATTCTTAAAATACTTAGGAGTAACGGAATCTCAAAGTCAGGGAGGAACTGAATGCATATAATATTGCAACGCAAACGCGGAACCTATGCGGAACATGCAGTACTAGGGATCCAGAACTATTTGGAGGAGAACAATTATAATTTTATTTCTCGATAAATGATAAACGTGCACTCTTTCGTTTTTTAGAGTAGTGTATGTATATGTTCCACGATCCTCCTCGCGTTTGGCCGTAATTCAGTTTTCTGGGTACCTTTAGTTTGAAGGTTTCGCCATCTATCAGTGAATATTTTTGTTATGCGCCCTTATATTATCAGAATTAGACCATTGCGCCCCTTACAACTTTAACATTATGCGAAGACTATCGACTATAACAATTATGTATTTAACAAGTCTACTATTTAGGTAAAGATTAATGATGGCCAACACTTCACATTTGGTTCTTACCTGTGTTTGCTTTGTTTACACTAAAGAATCCCAGCCTCCCGTTTCTGTTCATTTCGTTCGGTTCTTTGTGGATGGTGGTTTAAAAGAGTAGGTCAATCTTTTCTTTGAGATGATTACACGACTATTTCTACAATTGTGGGGTTTTTCATTTTATTTATGCAAAGTTTTTAGTTAAGGGCAGAACTCCTGATCGATTACCGAGCCAACTTGCAACACCTTTATTCGTCTTCTTGCTTAACATGCTTGGGACTTTCTCCCTGTAGTTAAAGAGAACAAAAATGTTAAAACTTGGCTTATGGGCTACGCTTTCGACTTATAGGCTTAATGGATGATTGATTGGAGTAAGTTCGACATATAAAAGATAAATGAAATCAATAATTATTTACCTCCATATAGCTAAAATGAAAAATAAAAGTTTAATTTAAACATTTTTAAACGCTGCAAAAAGCTCTGCCTACATTTAAGAAAAGTCTACTCAGACAAAGAATTTCACCTGCAAAAATCCCCACGAAGATTTGCAGATATTCCAAGTGGAGAAAAGGGATCCAACTACGAAACTCCATTGCGCCTTCATAGTATTCAACCATTCAATAAATACCTTCGGCTTCTACACCTTTTTACCATTTCGTCCAGCTGTTGTTTTACCCTTACTTCACCCTGTCCATTTGTTTTTTATGTTTCATGCTGGCGCCCTATTGGGCTTGCCAGAAAAAGATACGTCCCAGAGTAGCAGATTTCTAAATAAATAAATCCTGGCTAAAGGTACACACCGCCTCCTTCCGAATGCCCTTAATTTGATATGCTTTTTGCATTAAGTCCTCAGCTCCCTGCCGCTCCAACTGTCAAATTGTTTTCTGAGTGAACTTTTTGCTCAAGAATACCCGGCTGCCTTCCTTGTCGTTTCCATTCACACCTATTTAGCACCGCTCGTTGTATGCCGAAAGGACAATATTCCTTCTTCTGGAAATCGAGTCCTGGGGCTTGGGCATTTTCCTTAAGTGGTACTTCTCGTAATTGAAGTATTTGTAGCTGGCACTGTAATTCTAAGGCAATTTCTGTACCACGTGCTTTTCATGAGAATGTCAGTTTTGTTGAAAATATTACCTAAAGGCTCCCAGTTTATTTATTTCTTTTGATTTCAACGTTGAAAGCGTCCAGTTCGGGACGTCCATACAAACTTTTTGCAGAAATTTTCGTATAATTATCGGAAAACATCGATCAGTGCTGCAGTATACTTGCCACTAACGATTTGTTCGCATGTTCAATCGTTAAAGGTCATGTAGAACCATCTACGAAAGCAGCCCAGGAGATTCTGTGAAGTACCCGTGCAGCTGGGCCGCAGAGAAACACGCGTCCAATATCTACTCACCTATCGAATCACGGGGAGATACAAGTCAAACGACATGACAAATGATGTTCGATGTTCACATATGTTGGAATCAAGCAAAAACAAGGATCTGCCCGAAACTTTATCCACAGTCGAACGTGTATACCTATCGATACCCGGCTCTTGGAACGGGGAACAGCAGTTAGATGACACAGGAAAAAAGGAGAACTAGAGATACCGGAAAATGGACACCGATACCGGCAGCATCAGCATCACCAGCAGCCAGCTATAAGCCCAAACTTTTTCCCTACATCGTTCGACTTTGTTGATGCTCTCGTTATCATCCCCCAGCTCCTCGGTCAGTCGTTTTGATTTATTGCAAGGGAAGAACTTTTTGATAATCGATTATTGATTTTCCGCAGGTGGACCCTCTGGGGTCCGGGGTACTTTTTGCCGTTCCGACAAATTGACTGCGGTAAATGGGCTGATCAGATCCAGGTTCCACTGAGGAGATGCGAGGTGGATTGTTCGCCTGATATGTCAGGGTGAAATCTAATTACAATTCTTTCACACTGAGTACCACTGGGAGCACTTTTCATTCACACAAGATGGTAGCAACGGATGCAGAGAAAGCAGATTTTCATGCGTTTTCTTTAACTTACACACACACAAAATTCCGAATTGGTGTGTGTGGACACGACATATTTTCGGGCTCATTGGGAAAATTTCATGGTCAGCAGGCAGCAGGTGCGCCCTGAAGTAAAATGGCCAACTTATCTCTATCCACCCATATACATGTGCAGGTTGTTTCCCCCAAAAGATTCCTACGTAGAAGCATTCATGGTTGAAATAGATAAAACACAACTGGCTATTGGACTGATTCAAAGTGGGTGGAAGGTGCCTTTGGTGGGAAATGTTAAGAGGTAAAAACCCTGCACCCTTCTGTCCATGTAAGTTCCGTGTGCTCTTGTGTCCATGAAGCAAAGAAAGCACAAAGTGGAAGCGAAGGCATCTGCTGCCGTTCGACAGCGACAACATTCTATTCCACTGCGTTTTAGTTTATGAACCTGTTTACGTTTTCGAGAGGTGAAGACAAGTTGATTCAAATGAACACTTGGGGCTTCCAGTTTGAATAATGCGAACTGAGGAGAGGTGGCGTGCATCTGTGCTGGCCAGAGGACACAAAGGTGGTACCACATGGGTCATGGGTCTGTTGAAGATTTAATTAACGCATCGACCTGTCATTTGTCAATGAAACAATTAAGAATAGCTTTTGCGAAATAAGGTATAATTTCATTTTTAATGAACTCTTAATGGAATAACGTTATTTCATTTCCTCTAAAATCCACCTTTTGGTTTCAGCGTCAACACTCAACTGTTATGTCATTAATTGAATTTTTTAAAAATTTAATCTATATTCTCAGCCGTTAAGTTACTTTATGATGTAAGAGAATAACGATGAAGCAATTCTTGCGGTGTTTTTATTATTTCTTGTAGTGACGTTTGATGAACTCCCTTGAATTACATTCACAGGCAGCTACAGATTTTCTTTTACTTCGTACAAAGTGTGGGTCTCATCCACGGTGTACGGACAACAAGATGCATATCGACGTTTAACAAGAACAGTTTCCAGGCGAAATTTTACAAAAATTAAGTTTTTTCATTATTTGTTATCTTTTTACCCCTACTACAAAACGATGGTGAGTAAATTGCGTAAAACTAATTATTTACTGAGATAAACAAAAATAGTTGTGCGCCAAAATATTCAATAGAATTAAAACATTTTGTGATAAACGCCACTGATGATTCCGCTACATCTCAATTATTTCACCAATATGTGGCGGTTCTAACATTTTTCTTGGAATTTGCAAAAAATATTCACAATTTTCGCGTCGTAATTTGTTAGTATTTGTTTGAAAAATTCTAAGTGGAAACAAGAACTGAACTTCATAATTTCTTGCATGTTTTAGTTCATATTATGTTCAATCCATGATACAAAGATTAACAACGTATACATATTGACTGAAAGACGAATAATTCAGTTCAAAAGATGCAAAAGCATACGAATCTTGCTTTTCATGTAATGATTTTTAATATTTAATAGAAATATTAGTTTCTGGGTGTAAATCACTTTTCTCTTTTTCACTTTGGTAAGAACGATTGAAATTGAGACGAGCGAATTTGTGACATTTGTCTTCAAATGACAGATTTGTATAATGTGTTTAATCCACATAGTTTTAGTGACATCTATTGGAAAAAGAAGTGTCTTGAAAGTTACCTTTGTAAGGTCGTGACGTAATATTCCCCTTTTGATGCCACGCTCTGTGTATAAAAAAATACTGAGCAAACGTTATTGCTAGTCTGTATACCTCAACTATGTTTTGAAACTCATCACCGATATCCTCGTTTAATATCACGAAGGATTAGAGTGGATCTGGTGAATCTCAATCCAGACTATGTTTTATACAACTGGGTGTTTCCTTCGAGTTATTATATTTATAGCCGACAATTACACTCCGGGCTATTTGGAAAGAGAATTTTGAATTACCTTCTGTAAGCAAGCGGATCTTACGAATTGAATTCGGTTTGCATATCTCCATTCGATATCATGTAAATTCCAGTGGTTCACATTCAGCTATCAATTACTGTTCGTTTTATTTTGAAATATTTAGGTGAATGCATATTTTAAATCGCAGCTCCATCCGGTTAATCACATTGGATTTGAAGATGAAATTGAAGGTGTTCATGTGGAATTTGCATATCTTCTGTCCTGAGCGCCTCCGAAATTCTTAATATGTAACTCGATCTCTCATGCGTTGAATACATAAATGACATTATTTAAAGGAAGAAAAACTTATAATTACAGCTGATCCACCCACTAATCATCTCTGGGTTATAATTCCGTTCAAATACAAGTTAAATTCCAGTAAATAGTAGGTATAGCTTAAATGAACTATTTTCGAGTTCGTATTTTTTCGTTGATGATAGCATCGTATTACTATTATTTATCGAAAAAAAATTATCTATGGCTCAGTTAATAATGTTTAGAGATGGTCTAAATGTTAATAGCTGCTTCACGAACAATCTGCTACTAAGAGTCCCTTCCCCCAACGCCAGTTCGACGCCTTCTTCAATTCTTCACACATTTTTTTATTAATCGCCCCTCATTAGATGTTGATGTCACCTCGATTGAATTCCCAGGCAGTAAAAAATACACTCTCTGAATAACTTCTCTGTACTTGTAGATACGTGATTGAATTTGAATTATTATTCACCAATGCTCTTGATTCGAGTTATGTAACCTGCAGACTTCGTTAAGCCAGAATTAGATCTCGAGTAATTTCGTGGTGGGAATTCCTCTCGCTGGAATTTTGGCTTGGTGACCCCTGAATAGTGCTGCGAATTCGCAAGGTTATCTTTTCCCGTCACTTCATCTACATAGTCACTCATATAAGTTTTATATATTTTCGAAAATCACTAAAATTCAACGTAGAATGGTTTTGGAATCTGACCAAAATGTATTTAGTATATTCTAATTTGCCAAAGAAAATTCTGAATGCTTTTAAGACTTATAGAGAGGTAACCACTTAGAGTATACCACCAAGAATCTTTTGAATATATATTTAAGAATCTCGGTTTGAGCTCAGAGTTATTAATGTTCCATTTGCGAAGCTTCATTATTACTTTATCGTGTACGCCTCGTCATACAGGGTGTTTCCGCTAGGAGATGATGTACTCACCTAGATAAACAAAAAATTCTATGGCATGGGTGGGGGGCATATCAGCCGTTTAGGAGTTATAGGGTGATTAAGAAAAATAGCTAGTCTTACACAAATCACCCTGTATCTTTAAAAGTACAAGTTGTACGGTCACTGTTAAGAGCTCATTGTATGCAAGGTCTTTACAACGACTGTTCAACCAGGCCCGTACCCTTTTTCCTCTCAAGAGTTATGGTTGTCTAAACTAAAAATTTCGGATTTTCTTACCTTTTTTTTACTTTGATATCATTTTTTTTTTTTATAAATAGGTAGTTAACATAACTGTTTTTACAAAAACTGTAAACTGGAGACTTTCCTCTTTAATTTGACCAATTACTATCATCTCCTGCTCTATTGTCCTCCTAGACGGAAACACCTTGTATATCATTATTGCGATTAGTTCGTCATTGGCATTGACAATTTAAAAGTATCCTTGAAGAAGTATAGGATAGAGTAATAGAGTATGCCAATATATTCCTAAAATCACTCCTTCCACCTCAAATCTAAAATTTGAAAATGTTTCGTTTTTTAAAGGAACTGTAGTCACTTAAATGGTCAGAAGTCCTTTAAAGTATCTCGCAGGATCAAGCTTGGGTACTTGTTCTAAAGAGAATCTTTCATGCTTTATAACGCAAGAATGTATATTTTCGATTAGTAAGTTTCATCGACAGCTGCTTCTAAGAATGTTTAGCAACATTTTACTCCTTTAAAGTCCTTGGTAGATTATAATCGCATGATTATTACGTGTGTCTGTCTAGCCGCAACGTTATTTTCCGCGGTCTAGCCCCTGAGCAAATAGAACTTCATTTTATGTCACATGTTTATAATTTTCGTTTACGACCACGATTTTATATGGCGATATAAAATCTTCGATAAAAATTTATTTTGTATTCACATTAAATTCTAGTATGCGGTGCAAAATTATAAAATTGTCAATTAAAAAGCGTTTCCTTACAATCTACAAATTACTTACCAATGTTTTTTAATTTGAATGTGGATTTATGCATACAAATTTGAAAAAAAAATCTTTAAAGGCGTTTTTCTCAAATTACGTGTTTTACGTAAATTTTCATCTCGCTTAATTTTTAATCAATGCAGCCGCTACTTTCAGAATATTTGTCTCAGTCTATAGATTAAAATGGATTCAAAATATTAAAACTCATTTTTTTTCGATTTCAGGTAGCTTTTCATAGAATATTCCGCATATAAAATAAATATAATTTACAAAAAGACAACATAAATAAATGCGAATACCTCTTGTATTGATGATTTGATTTAGAATCGTTAAAAATAAAAGTTCTTAGAAATTCTTCTATTCTTCATCTTTGATCGATTCTAACAAGTGCAGGTTCGATTCCCGTCTGCGGGAAAATAAAAAAACCAAATTTATCTTTTAAAATTTTTAACTCGCCTTACTTTTTGTTAAATCACAATAATCAGTTCGTGTATTTTAGATTTTTGCTAAACCTACAAGTTTCTTCTAGCTAATTCTTGGACAATTTTTCATTTGTTATATTTTATTTATAAAAACTAACAAAGTTCCCCTGACGCTAAATTAAAGAATTAGTTAATTTATTCACGCCTATAATTAAATAAAATGTAACTATCTAATTAAACGCTACTTTAAAACTTTTTTGAGCATTGAATATCGGTTCATCTCTTCCCTAGTAACAATAGCAAGCCTTCGTCATTCTGAACTACCAGAAAAGTGCAGGGAATTTCTTTACTTTGTAATAACTTTTCTAAGCAGGCCAGAATCTGTCACCACTCTTGGTTCTACTAAAAAGCTTCAGGCGTGAGGTAAAATATTTCAACTGCTGTCCTTCAATAGAATACTTCCCGGAGATATTTATTTGCCTGAAACTTCATTCCAAATTAAAAAATAACAACTTGAATTCCCATAAAGACCTTTTCTGTATCGAAGAACGAAACTGGAATTGAAGAGCATAATCATAGATGATAGAAATGGCTTCATTCAAGCAAAAAATATACAAAGAAAAGTTTGGCAAATAAGCAAAATCCCTACAACGAAAAGCACAGTTATTGTCAATAAAAACGATTTTTAGTTAGAATGTCAGCAAAGCTTGAGTTGCGATAGTAAGAGGAATTAAGAGAGGTACCAACATAAGCATTATAACTAAGAGGTGCTAAAGCCATAAATAATCTGGTGAAGAAAATAAGAGTAAATTAATGATTCTGACTTGTTTTTTAACAGGCGAAAGCGCTTAAAAGCTCTTTTGTTTCAAAGAAATATTGAAGCTTTGTCTTAGCTAAGCTAGAAAAATAAGTATTAGAATTGCAAACAGGAAAATATTGTAGAGCATAGGCAGAAAGATTGTCATAAGAAATATTTTCTCCCACATCAACGTCCTGTTCGTCAAGAACATTTGTTCAATTACTATTTAATAAAAATTCATTGTTCAACAAAATTAGTCTCTTTGTCGTTTACATCATGGTTTCTATTGACAGAAAATGTTGCAGTTGACGAACTATTTGAATATCAGATGATGGTGAGATATCTTCTGAACCAATAGAGCCAAACAAGGCTACACCTTGAGATTGCTCCAAGAATGTAACAAACTGTTATCGTTTGAGAGTGTCCATCTGACAGCAGGCAAGTTAAAGTCACCGAATAGCAAAAATTCATCAAAAGAACAAAAGGAAAGTCGCTCATAAATTTTCGATGGTGTTTCGGCAGGAATGTGCACAATTTTCTTACGAACGCGAAATCATAATGTTTTGCCACACTAGAGACCTCGTCATCACTAGATTCCGTCACTAGTTCCGCGGTACTGTACAGCTGCTGTTTCGGCAGGGTAAGAAAGGTATCCTTTCTGAATTAGATTTTTTTTGCTACTAGTCCCTCAATTTCCAACTCTGTCGCAAAATCGTAGTTTTGGTATTTTCTTCCCTTCATCAGCTGCACAAGGGTGCAAAGGGGTGCCAAGCCAATGCAAGTATTTAAGGAACATATGATGGATAAATCTTATAGTTTACAATATTATTAACATATTTTCTTGCTCTACCTGCAACGATCGATTTGGGACTTTAGGTTTGTTTGGTCATGCACGCACACATACTTAAAGCCAACTAATTTGGATTTTTGTTCTAGATTGGAAATTTTCATTTCCTTACAAGAGTTTTTTTTTTAGAAAAGTTATTTCTATGAAAGAATGAAATAAATTGAAACAAATACAAATTTCTGCCTTGCCATGCCACATTTTAGTAGTTGAGTAGTTAGAAAGGGTCAATTTTGATTGTGATTGCAAAATTGATAAACTAAGCGGACTTTTAGTTTTGAACGTTGCTCTGACATGAACGATTTGGTGAGGTAGGTAATTTTAGGGTATCAGATGATTATTTCCAACTGACTCAAATGACACTAATGACCGGATCTTTTACATGACTCACTTATACCAAAAGATTCATATGACCTGAGTCCCCAAAATGACCGACTTTGACCATCACTAATCTGGAGGGTACATACCTCATTTAGGCCTCCAATTTATGGAATAATACGAGTATCTAATATATTTTGGCAACGAACTCAAACCAAGGAATAATCCGTAAAGAAATGCCACAACGACTTCACTCACACGAGTTTTGGGACACTTATCGCTCATAGTCCATTATCTATTGAAACCAAACCCGCCTACTAGGTACGGTACAGAATGACACATGCGAAAAAATTGCAGCACAATGGACAAACTAAGTTAAATCAGCGCGCTACCATCCAAGTGATTGGTCGCATATTTAGAAAATTTCTCAGCTGAAGTAGGAACACCGATATCTTGATATGAAGCTTCTTTACTGATTTATACTCTTTGGTGAAACCTTTTGTTAGTCGATCATACTCTTTGGTCAAACATTTGTTAGTCGATCTTGGTTATTGACTATTTCTCAAATTTAATAGAGTCTAGGATAATCAACTATACGTACAGGGTGTCGTAATTTCTCTCGAGAATATACATCTGCAAATATTATTCCATGTTGAGCAGCTCGAGTCCTGTTGCTGTCAAATATCGGTCAATAAGTTAATTTACAAATAATGAAGCTGATATTGTAATCTTTCTTATTAATTAACTAGAGACATAATTCTGCGAATAAGTCAATCATGAATTACCCAGTATTTCGCGTTCCCAAATCACACTGTATTGTACGGTATAGAAGCAGAAATAATAGTCATCAAAATAAAGAAAAATTTCTGCTAGCTTAGTTTTTACAGATAATAAGAACTTCGTTGAGAAATGCGAAAGTAAAATAATGCAGGAGTAGAATTCGCCATCATCACTTGGAAAAAATTCAAAGCATTAAGCCCAGCTGGGAAAGCTCTTGTGAAAGAAAAACTTCTCTTTCCAAGGGATTGAAGGTAAGTGCCGCCCGCGCTGTACAACAATATAGTAGAAGGATCCTTTCATTTCAAAAGTAACAGAAAACACTCACGTTCCCATGAATTCCTCTCCTAATGCGTTGTTATCCTTCTGATAAAGTCGAGGCGCACATAAATCTTCATCACAAAAATTTTACTAAATGCGGGAAGTTGTGTGGCGACGAAATCTCCTCCAGACACTGCCAATCCTCCGGCCACAAGAAATAAACAGAAAACAGACCTTAAGACATCGAGACAAAAATATACCCCTGTAGTACGAACGAATACATTCGAATGGGATTGTATCCTTAAAGGATAACCTCTAAAAGTAGAGAACGTGGCAAAGATAAACGAATTTCAAATCCTTCAAGATGGATGGAATGCAAGTGGGTTGCTTTTTAGGTAATTGTTCAAAGATGCGGTGAAAATCTCGAATTCTTTAAAAGCTGGTAATTAATTTGAAAGTGCATGAAGTGTTTGCTCGGTCCCGTTTCGGTTTATGCATCATTTTAAAGCTTTTGGACAAAATTAAATATTTGATCTGATTACTTATATGTATATTTTTGCGGCATATATTTACATATATGCTCCATTTCTACCGACTCGGCATGAGATGATAACAATTCCTGCCAAAAATATTTTCTATCTCATAGCCAAGTCAAATTCAACGTCCTCTTTCGGAAATCTTAAAAAAAAAAAATTAGTAAACAGTTCTGCACAAAAGAGAAAAGAGAGATTTAAAGGGCACCCTATATCTTTCTAACAGCTTCTATTTTCATAAAATTTCAACCCCCCAATACTAAAGCATTTTGTATCCGCAATATCAACGACCAAGTCCCCATATGAGAGCACTAAATTTGGTATATGTACCTAGTACCTACGCGTACCTGTCTGTTTTGTAAATCATAAGTCGTCCCCCACTGGGACATTATAGTAAAAGCAAAGTGCAGAGCCATAATGTGGGGGATGGGTTTGATCCTCCGCCTTGCCTAGGGACTAACAATGAAACCAACCTATGAATAAATTTTTTCTTTCAGGAAGGGACTCCTGTACCGTCATCCGCTTTTGTGTTGGCGGTACCTATGGGTAGTTATCTACCGAAAATTTATGATGCTTTATGCAGGAAACTTTGGACTTTCTTGATTCATGGTTGACTGCGTTAATTCGTTTTGCTTATTTAAGGAGTTGCTCGTCCTTTTTGAAGAATTTTATTTTTAAATTTTTCATTGAGAAGATGTCGGTAGGCTGACATATAGCCTGGAAAGTGCTTTTACCGGTTTCGAATTGCCGGTGCCCATATTAGAATATAGCCAATACTTTGTTACGGATGTCCTGCAGTTCAATGTCGCATATATCTCGACAGGGATGTAAATTTCTTTGCTTCATTCAACCGGGTTCTACATAAAATCAATTTCTATGTGATTATGATCGACGGGCTAAGACTGAAGAGGTATCCGTCCAGGCAGTAATTGGGTTTCATCTCAGTGCATTCCTCGCATACCACACCGTAAGCTGCTAAAATTCAACTTTTTCTGTGGTTTAATTTAATTTGGAGACTGTGCATTTAATGCAGGAGAGCCGACCAAGCCCAACCCCTTTTGGGTCTATGTCGCCTTTCGCATTTTTTCTGTTTACTACTTCCTCAGATAAATTTGGTTTCGTTCAGTTTAAAACCGGCAGCAGGTGTGTGCCACTGTAAACAACCCTGGTCGAGCAAAACCCTCGACACATTTTCACCTCTGCACTCGAATGTCTACCGTAACTGTATCGGCGTGCTAGCGGTGGGGGTAATAGCAATGGAATGTTTTGTCGTATATCTAAAACGGACACGGATGAGATTTGCGAGGTGAGAACACCGCAGCATCTGGTGCCAAGTGTCTGTGACAATCTGCCCTCGACTATGGCTTTTCCGACATTTCCACCCTGGGATAGTGAAATGAGAATATAGCTTCCCCCAGGTTTCGCTGTTTTTCAGTGTTCACTTCTGTTCCTGAATAATGCTTTGGATCGTTTAATTTTTTTTTTTTAGTTTCAAAATTTTTTTATAAACAGTAAAAAGACTTTGCTGGCGATAAGAAAGATTAGAGCGGAGAAGAGCATGACGGGGAGGGGATCACTTACCTAATTAGTCTCTGGAGCATAAACCTTTGTATTCCTCTTCCCGTCAGTACTTAATTTGGGCGATATAAATTTCACCAGGAACTGAGGTGTTGCAGACTCCACTCTGTTGCTCTCATGAACTGGAGAATTGAAAAAAGACACTTTACACACTTACAATTATTTTAATCCGATTACCAGGGACGTTTTTTATCATTAGTTTAATTTTTTAATTAAGCATTTTTTGCTGGTACCAATCTCTGGGCAGGTCGAGGTGTGCTTTTGGTGTTTTTGCTTTTGGTGTTTGCTTTCTCTAGAGGGCTGTTAGAATTATGTTTTGATCTGAGAATCCATTTTAAAAGTAGTTCGTATATTTAGCGCTATAAAAGATCATTAAAAATCTTTACAGAGTTAAATGCAGAAATTAGGAAGTCTGAAATTATCTAATGCAAAAGGGTGATTTGCAACTGGTATTGAAATAATCCGCAAAGGTTTGTTCAGGTGTAGATTACGCACGATGGGTGTATGCGAAGGCGTCTCTTCTGACTGACAGATAAAACTAATGGAAATGAGGTACGAGATAAGAAAACTGGTCGACATGTCTGACATACGGCATAGGAAGAGCCTAGACGAGGAAGTGGAAAATTAAAGATGTATGTGTCTTGCAATGCGTTTAATTAAGACTAATTCGGATGACATAATGATGGGAGAATTAACTCGTTAATGGAAACGAGATAGCAATGCAAAGAGAAAATTGCTTGCAAGCTGAAATCATTGATACTGAAATATCTTGAAACACTTGTCCTAATTTTGGGTTAACATTTTGATTGCACAACTTAAGCCACTCGAGTTTAATGTTTTAATATTTAGTGATATTGAGATTTTGTTAAATTTTGGATTCAGTTTTCTCCTTTCTCCGAGATTAGTCTCGTTCGGCGTTCAGTAGCTGAAACTACCATTTGCTTTTTGTTTTTCAGAAGGCTTAAATTTAAAAAAAATAGTACACCAACACAAACACAAGATGCTTAAAACGAATATCTTTAATTAAATAACTGTGATAAAGCCCTGGAGAAAGTATATGATGTCATTACGAAAACCAGGGTTGGCCTGGATTTTCGAATCGGCCCGGGCAAATGGGTCCAATTCAGCTAACTTGGGTATTTAAAAATGACTTAAAATTACTTTTCGGCTGATTTCTCACTGAGAGTAACACAGTGTTTCATATTCGCAAGTCATTTTTACACTCAGTATACGTGTGGCTCAAGTAGAACCTCAAATGGAACTTTTAAACCTTTAAGTGCTTACATTAAATGTCAGCTTGAGTATAGTATGCTGGACTAGTAGTAAAGAAAGCTACAGTCTCTGCAATTTCTACAGTTTTCGTGAGGACAGGTCAAGTTATTTGTTGCAACCAATCTTGAGGGGTCAACTTTCTGAAAATTTATTCTGAGTGTCGACAATTAAAAATCGCAAAGTTTGAGTGGACAAAGGAAAGAGTTCGGCAATTAATATCTTTGGGAGGTATTTCCTCTGCTTTGGGATGTTTCAAAACAGGATATAAAAATTGTACGAATGGTTCTTCTTCTATTAAAGAAATCGCTCAACAATTAAATGCGAATGCAGGAGAAAAATGGTCGAAAGCTGTATAATTGTTTAATATTCTAATTTTATTATTGATAAAAAAAAAAATGAGAGCACCAACTTTACACTCATTAATTCTTTATGTTTATCACATTAATTTAAAGCAAATAGTTGACTGGGATCTGCTGAACTGCACACGTATAAATAGGAGTATTTTGAAGCCCTGCAATTCTTACAGCCTACCCATCTGCTATTCAGATATAAACCCATACATATTCATTTTTCAAAACCTTAAATGCACCTTTCTGAGAATTTTTCTGAAATATTGTAGTTGGCACTGGAATCCTCAACTAATATGTAAGAGAATGACAAGTCAACCTTAAAAAAAACAAAATCGACATATAGTGTAGCAAGAAATCAGAGTGTCACCTTGGTATTAGGTGAAATATTATTTCTCATCACAGTATCTTCTTTCCTTATTACAGGCGTAACTTTTTTAAGTAAATTATCGAAATCTGCAGCTGACATAAGCAAAGAGTTCTTTTAAAACTTTTCATCACCAAGTCTTAATTCGCAAAGTAAGTTATTGAAGCAACCAAAACGTTCTTTTCGTCCATTTTCTTGTTCAAAGCCCTTTTGTTCGATTTCGGCGTTTTATTTTTAGGCATAAGTCACGAATCGACCACTGTAACCGATTTTGTTCAAACTTTGTGAATAATTTACAATTCGCTCGCAAATATCACAATTATTTTTCAGGGAAACTTACACTTTCCGAGATATTTCACTTTTAAAATCACAAACTTTGCACTGCACACCGCCATACAATTTGATATAAAATATTCTTCTTCTTCTTTTAAGTAGCAAGGAAATGTTCTTATTGCGTTTTTTTTCATTACGACTACATATTCAATTGATGTGCAGTAAAGCAGCATTTAGTTCGAATGGAATAAAAAAACATTTATTAAAGAAACACACACACACACACAGGCAGGCTGGCAGGCACACACACGCGCGCGGAGCGATATTTGTGATATTTGTGATTTGCGAGCGAATTGTAAATTATTCACAAAGTTTGAACAAAATCGGTTACAGTGGTCGATTCCTGACTTGTTCCCAGATCGCTCGTCCCCCTCTGTGGCTAAAAACATTATTTCACAGCTGTATCGATTTTGTCAAAATAGATGCGGCACACAATTTCAAAATGACAAATCAATGTCAATTCAAAAATTCATACATTGACAATAATTACATTGGATTAGTACAGCTACAGCTGACCCTCATCAGAGCAAGAACCAGCAGAGCTAGCACCGAGGGTCAAATGTGTCATGAGTCATGACTCCAGGACTGGAGCCGCTAACTCGTACACGTATTTGCTTCTTCAAAGGGCAGGAGTTAACTAACCCTTAAAGCCTAGTACTAAGGTCCGTGATAAGAGCATTTTGCAAATTATTTTTTACTCGCGGCCATAAGTTTCTAAAAACAGATAGTTAAAGTTATTTGGAAATATTAAAATAATAATAAAGTTTACAATGATATTGAAAATGCGGCCACGAGAAGAAATCCAATTCATCCGTAGATAATTATCGCAAAGACGTACAAAACTACGTTAACTACAAAAATCCAGTAAAGCATTGTCAAATCTCAGAGTTCTGGCAATAAATATTTTTAGCGCGCTAAAGAACAGCCCGGGCGGATAAATTGAAGCTAAATTTATTGGAGTCTTACTGGTGGTGCCATCTCTAATCAAAACTCAAAAGCCAAATTTTAGAGCGTTGACCTTAGTGCTGCTCTCGCTAAAATTCAGGATAAATTTTCGTCAATATCTTTTAGCTTGATAAATTTTCATACAAAATTTATCTTAGCGCCGACTTTAGTACTAATCTTAAGCAAAAACAAACGCATGGTAAGCGTTCAGTAAACTTCGCCAATTGTACATCTTTTTTTTGAAACTTCGAATACAGTTTACAAATACCCACCCTGACATATAAAAAAAATTGAAAATATTGGTATTATATGTACTGTTATGTAGATAGTGGGGAATGTTCAGAAAGAGCAGTGCTTTGCGAAGTAGTTTTAGCACTCTTCATAATTTTTCAACAACTCTTAAAGCAACAAGAATTGCTTGTGGGCATTGTACAATAATAATGTTCGTTAACTCATGGCCTCTCAAAACTACCTTTGACTTAAGTTTTCCCTAACCGTCTAAAAATAAAGTTTATTAATAAACAAGACTTCTTCACACCTTTGGCTACAACAGAAGTCCCTGAAACTGTTCTCTGCGCCCATACAAACATTTATGAGATGCCCACCTCGTTGACTTTTTGTTTACAAAATCATCGCCCAAACACTTGTTTTTATAACTCCAATAAACCGAGCCAGAACCCGATTTCGGCTTTTATTAGCGAAGCTTGTTGAAAGATGAGCACACTATGGCGCCTCATCATTACAAGCAGTCATCTTTCACTTGCTCATCAAGCGAAATTGCTATGAGTACGGATTCAAATAGCGCGGGAGTGTTTGACTTGTGAGTCGAAAAAGATTTACGACTACGACCAAACTGCAAATAGTAAAATAAAAGTAAAAAAAAAACGAAACAAAAACAACAAAACAAAATGTACACAAAACAAAAGAAATTCTCCCTAAATACTTTTTGTTGTGTTTTTTAATTTAGAGCTTGCTTGGTGTCGCGCATTTCGGCGTTGACGTAGGCCATCAACGTTCACTTTATCTGTCACCTGAGAGGTAGCGCATTTCTTGGCTGTCCTGCCAACATTTTTTCGTCGTATTCACGTGCTAAAAATTACTGACATACTTAGACTAATGTCGCCGTTTAACACTGCTCTGGTCTAGCACTGAGTACGAGATTGGTTTGATTGCTTGAACAGCGGGCGATTCTTTTCAATGGTCGATTTGCGCGGATGTAGTGGCTGCAGTTTCAATGAGGGGGAGAATGAGCTGTTTTATTGTAAATTTCGCCATTGCCAACACCTGAATCACTTGCCAACAATCGTATTTATTGAGCTGTGAACAGTCGAAATTAATTTCACTACGAATTTACAAGATTGGAAATCTGCTTTTCGTATTTTATTAGAAAATACATCATCGAAGTGGAACCCGCAATAGTGCAACAAGTGAATTTAGTATTTAAGTCCACCTTGTTTTCTGCTAAATGTGGATCAGAGTTATGTATGTGTGTACTCAAACTCGTCTTACATATATGAACGGTTGAAAGACCTTCTGAAATTGCTTGAAATACAAAATAACACAAAGCCACTTCAACCAATTTTCAAGTATAACGGTATTCATATAAAATTAAGGCTTGAACATATGACAAAGGAAAATGAAATCTTTTGTTCAGATTCAAAATTGAGAACAAACTATTTTTTGATTGCTTGATAAATTTCTTACGAGAAATATTTCGTGAATTGTTTATTTCGTTCCAAAAAAAAATTTATTATAGTTTTCAATTGAATTTCATTCCTGGAGGACCTGAAAATTTGATTTTCAGTCCTTAAAAGCCAAAACACAGTGAGAGCGACACAGCAAAGTTGGCGTTTTAGTTGGCTACAATGTCGGTTTTTAAAACGCAGTGAACGCGATGCGACAAGTGTACTTTATAGCGAGTACTGTTTTATTCATTGTGAAAAAAAAAATAGCAGCAAGGAAAGAATTAAGAAAAATCTTTTAAGTATAGCATTATAGTTTATGCGGCTTATTTATAATTGCAAAGCATAAAGAAAGAAACAAAAAAGAAGAAGAAGAGATCGATATACACGGAATGACGCTTATCGTACAGCTTAACTTTTTCTCTCATCTTCTCTATTAATTACAACTTAGAAGCCATAATTTCTCAAAGTAATTAAAGAAAATCATTTTATTAAAGTTTTATAGTTTACCTCTAAATTTCCTATGCTTCACAAAAATAATCAAATCGAGATAACACGAATGTCACCTATACAGAAATGTCGGTTATATTGGCGAAAAGTTTAGAGATTTTCGAAACTTGACGCGTCCGTCGTCATTGTGTTAAGTAATATCATAGATGGCACAAGATCTAGGTATCATGTGAGTTACGTCAGTAAACCTAAGTAACTTTGAAAATACAAATGCTAATCCAAATAATTATAATTTAGAATGCATAAAGCAAAGAACAGAATTCATGAATAATAAAATAAATATACAAAGATGATTCGTCTAGACAGCGTTCCGTTCTCACAAATGAAAACAAGTAATACGATATGCAACTTACCTGAAAGTCACAAAGCAGCAGAAATTAACGCAACTTACCTGAAAAGACAAAAAATAGCAGAAATTAACTGTGAGAACAGTCGAATTAGCAATCTTATTTTAAAATATGTAATTCTTAAAAACCTGGAAGAAAATATCAGAGTTAAGAAAAGGTCAGTCTTAAGACCGGAATCGAGAAGTAGAGATCCCTCTAAATAATGGATGTCGGACAAGTATTTTTAATGTTGTATTTGAATATTGTATTTGAATTAGAATCAAAGTTCTAAGTGTATTGTAAATTTAGTTCTTTAATGAATTTGTATTAGAACTAAAGTTCTAGGTGTAATCTAAAATTCAGTATTTAATAAAATTGTGTTCGAACCGAAGTCCTAGTGCGTAATTTTATTTTACTTTGTTTACTTTGTTTTTTTTTCTTAAGAAAGAATAGTAAATAAATAACTCGTGCGGTACCAAAAAAGTATACAAAATTTATATGGCTGGGTGGTCCATTCCAGAATGGAGCACAACATTTGAATTGATGTATACGTCGAGTAATTGAGATATTTTCGTATCTGAAGTGTTGAGGAAGTCGATCAAATGTATATAAAACTGCTATTATAAAAACACTTGATTTAGACACGCTCTAAAACATATTATGGTCCATTCCAGAATGCACTACCCGTTGCACAATCTGTATACTCTGCACTAGTATGCCATGCGACATCTAGTTCTTGTGCCATCTATGGTAATATGGAACTACCATATCGAATCTTTGACAACAACCAATTTACGGCAATATTGTTGTGCTGCTCTCGCTGTGTGTCGGCCTTAGTCCATGCAATCCTCTCGACTTCTGAAAAACTATTGTGACGACATCACTCAGACGGTAAAAATTTTCATCGCAAATTTTATAACCATCGATTTACACGGCATATTGGCTCTTCGAAAATGCCGTGTAAATTGAAATCATGCTATTCGAGTTCACAATTCGCATTGAAAAGAAATACACACATGTAATAAATTTAATAAATCCATATTTAACCGTATTATATATGACACAATTAAAAAAAATCGGCCAAGTGCTAGTCGGACTCGCACACGAAGGGTTCCGTACCATCGTACAAAATTTAACACTATGTATATGCCCCCTTTAATTTAATTTTATTATTATTATATTTAAATTTATTTTTATATACGCTTCATGAGCTGCAGCCCGGTGACGGACAGACGGACATCGGAGGCTTAGTAATAGGGTTCCCGTTTTTGAGTACGGAACCCTAGAAAGGGAGAAAATGTTTTTTATTCTGTTTCATTTTCGCTTGCTCTTTTTTGTTTCTTGGTGGTAAATTTATACTAAGTATTGCTAGTGCTACTGCTTCTAACTTGCACCACAATTTTACAGCTCTTTAGCCATTGCAGGAGCTTTGTCTATAGAATTTATGTACATAGAGTGTTGGAAGCCTTTCATGATAATCTGCTAGAGATTCGCTAGGTGTAAAATCAATGGCCAAAGTCGATCAATCAACTTTTTCCAGAACAAACCCGTTTGATCCGCGTAACACTTTATCCGGGGTATAAGAACCTTCTTCAAATTGTTTGCATAGTTCTCATCAGCAGAGACAGTTTCTCCTTTTTACTTTAACATTACCATATATAAGGAGTAACAATCCTTTGCTTCTCGAAAACAGTATTATTTTATTTGAAGATGATGGTTGTTTGTCCCCTATGCTACTAAAATTTCTAATTGCCAAATGGCGGATTACCCTCTATAGACATTTTTTTCTTATTCTTCTATCCAACATAATTCAGGCATTTTTGCATTAAATCCATATTTGTATATCTGACATAAGAAGTGCGCTTTCAGCTTAGAGAAGATCTAGATCGGTCTATTTTTTCTTTAGTTTTTATAATATCGTCGGTTCATTTAATTCAAAATGTTTCGATACCAATGTTGAACTTTCTCCAGTCTTGCGTTTTACTAAATCTTTTTTGAAAAATTCTTTTAATACCCATCTAGTGGTTGCATTGCACAAAAAAAAAAAAATAAAAATAAAAAAAAAAAACAATTTAAGGTAATATTTGTATTTGTCTGATTTGACCGTGTTCAACGGAAGTGCAACTGCTTTGTATATGGAAACTCTTCCGCTCTTCTTCTACCCTGTTCTCGCGAAATCATGATGCCATATAAATTGAGGGCTAAGGAGTATGTTTACATTTTGAACGGCTTTTCCCTTTACAGTAAAATACACTTAAATAAACGTCGAAAATGTCGTGAATTATTGTGAATTTAAGAAAATTTTTGAAAAGCCTTCGGTTAAATGGGAAAGGATGTCTAATTGAGATTAAAGTTTCAATAAAGTTCTCGAAAGGACAGAAGTTTGGGGTAAATAAATTTATTAATTTTCAAATAAAACAAGTAAAGAAGTTAGAATTGGTCTAAGACAAATTCTTATGATACCCTAGACCTAGATGAATGCATGTATTAAATTGAGCAATTATAACCAACTTTATAATATTTCATATTCTGAAATAGTTTTTAATACAATAAAAATGTCTAGGAATGATCGTTTTCACAGTATCCGTGAAAAGCCTAAATTTTTATATGGCAACACCAAGAAGGGATTGCCCGATTTAGTCCATTTTTGCAATTATATATACTATTCTTATGAAAACACTATGTACCAATTTTCAGTTCTCTATGTCAATGCGTTCTCAGGCAGTGTCCAAATATATAGTGGAAATCGAAATTTTTGTATGGCAATCCCATGAAGGAGTTGCCCGATTTTATCACATTTTCGAACTTAATTTTACTTTTCTTTGTAAAGTCCGGGTACAAAATTTCAGCTCTCTAAGTATACGCGTTCTCGAGTTATCGTACGCACGGACGGACGGACGGACAGACGAACATGTAAAAATCAAAATAACTTTCAATTTTATGCGTGGGTGTCTAATCCATTTTGCTCTACTATAATTATTTCTGTGCATTACAAACAGAATGACAAACTAAGTAGTAGTAGATCCGATTTTAAGTTTGTGGCAGCTGGAGGATTATCAATTAAAGGCAAGATTTTTCACATTAAACTGTTGCCAAATTTTGGATGTATTTATAACTAAAGGGTTTTCCAATAAGAGGTGTTATTTTGATATTCAAAGAAAAATGCCATTTTTTAAGATAAATGATCGGATCTTTATTTCATTATAAAGAGGAAGGTATGCCGTTAATAATGGAAAATAACATCAGCCAAATGACCAACACGACCACGCCTGCAGGACCATATCCTTTTCATGAAATTTTCCATAACCAAATCGCAAAGTGGCTGCCCTATGTCCTCGATAGCCTCACGAATTCCATCTTTGAGGTCTTGAATCGACGCTGGACTGTTGGCGTAGACCTTCTCTTTCACGTGGCCCCAAAGGAAGAAGTCGCAAGGTGTTAAGTCACAAGATCTCGGTGGCCAATTGTGATCACCTCTTCGAGAGATAACACGGTCCGGAAACTTTTCCCGTAAAAGATTAATGGTTTCGTTGCTTGTATGGCACGTAGCGCCGTCTTGTTGAAAGTAAACGTTGTCCAGATCAATACCATTAAATTCCGGCCATAAAAAATCATTAATCATCTGTCGAAAGCGCAATCCATTCACCGTAACTGTTGCTCCAGCCTCATTTTCGAAAAAGTAAGGTCCAATGACTCCGCGGGACCATAAACCGCACCAAACAGTCACACGTTGAGGATAGAGAGGCTTTTCAACAATAACTCTTGGGTTTTCCGAGCCCCAGATGCGACAATTTTGCTTGTTGATGAAGCCATCGAGGTGGAAATGGGCCTCATCACTCAAAATGAGTTTTCGATGGAATTCCGGATCTTTTTCATGCATTTCAAGGACCCAATCAGCAAATACTCGACGTTGTTGATGATCGGCCGGCTTGAGTTCTTGTGTTAACTGAACTTTATAAGCCTTAAGACCCAAATCTTTATGCAAAATACGGTGTAATGACGTTTGTGGAATGCCTAACTCCAAAGAACGACGAGGAATGGACAAACCTGGGTTTTCTTCAACACTTTCGGCTACAGCAGCAATATTCTCGGCTGTTCTTGAGCGACGTGCACGGGTTTTATTCTTCACATCACTAACTTGTCCCGATAGCTCGAATTTTTCTATCAATTTCTGTATTGCGGTCCGAAAAGATGCTTCACGACGACCCAAAAATATTCGAGTTTTACGAACCGTCTCTGCCACATTTTCACCATTTTTATAGTGAATTTTAATAATTTCAATGCGTTGTTGAATCGTGTATCGTTCCATTAACGGCGTAGTGTCTACTTGTCTATAATACAAAGATATTGCAGCACATTGTGTAGTTTGACCTTAGTGAAAAATAATGTGGAATCTCCAAGGTTCCATCTCTGTTGAAAAATTATTAAAACTTCGCATTGTACACGGCCTTCACTAATCATGAGCACCACAGCCTGGACCTGAAGTAGAGAAACCTTCAACTTTTTCTTAGAAATTTACTGGAAATATTTTCTTTAGCATTTGTATGCAGTATTGGAGACCGACTGCAATGCCTCGCTCCAATATAAAATCAACAATGTCTCGACCTGATCTCGAGAAGTCCTAAATTTTTTCCTTTAAATTTTATTGAATATTTTTTCTTCAGAATTTGTATGCAATTTGAAGTCAACAGTGGCCGAATCGAGTTATTTTCAGATACAAGACTTTCATGTATGCCGCGTCGGCCGCCAAAAATGCATACAAGGTCTAATGAAAAAAAAATGCAGAAAATTTCTAAGAAAAAATTGAGGGCTTCCTTAAGAAGATTTGTTGGGTGTGAACCACTGTGGAGTTTCAGATATTCAATTCTATTTTAGAAAATTGAGTTCAATAGACAGGCTATGCAACATCTGTATATTGTAGAGTCTTTGCTATTAGCAATGAGCATTTTTTGCATAAAATGAAAACAAAACAAGTAAAAAAGCTAGAATTGGTCTAAGACCAATTCTTATGATACCCTAGATGAATGCCCGTATTAAATTCGTATGGTCACCGATCTATTCAAGTTTGATTTTGAAGTTGTTTTTCGCATATATTTCTAGAACGAGTTGTCGCACAGAAAAAATGATCATAACCAATTTTATAGGATTTCGTATTCTGCAGAAGTTTTTTAGTACAATAAAAATGTCTTGGACTGATCGTTTTCAAATTATACGTAAAAAACCTAAATTTTTATATGGCAACACCAAGAAGAAGCTGCCCGATTTAGTCCATTTTTGACATTTTATTTGCTAATGTAGTAAAAACATCATGTACAAAATTTCAGCTCTCTACGTCGACGCGTTCTCAAGCAGTGTCCAAATATATAGCGGAAAACGAGATTTTTATATGGCAACCCCACGAAGGTGTTGCCCGATTTGTCTCATTTTCGAACTTAATTTTACTTTTTTTTTAAAGTCCGTGCACAAAATTTCAGCTCTCTAAGTATACGCGTTCTCGAGTTATCGTGCGCACAGACAGACAGACGGACGGACGGACGGACATGCAAAAATCAAAATAACTTTTAATATTATGAATGGGTGTCCAATCTATTTTTCTCTACCATCAATATTTCGAGGTGTTACAAACGGAATGACAAACTTATTATACCACTATGATTCTAGGGTATAAAAACTTGTAGGTACTTTCCGACTCAGTGATCAGAGATATCTACCAGTCTTATCAGCATGACAATTCCTTAATCGTTCGGTCGAAAAGGTCGGGGTCTTTTTCTTGCATTGTAGAATTTTGTAGATTCATTTAAGTTATGAATTATAAAATAAAATTTAGTATACGAAGCGATTATCGTTCCAGCATGCAAAGTTATTTGGATTTTCTGAGCATTTGCAAAGTCGAAAAGGGGGAATAATCACCTAAGCTGAAAATTGCAAAAGAAATTGTGCTACCATTTTCATTTTGTTGAAAAGCGTGATCATTTTTTGGATTGTTAAAAAGGTTTTTTTTGGGTTTTTGATTTATCAAGTACCTACAACTTCTATAATAGTTTCAAATTAATTTAGAGATATGTGCAAAAATTATACTTCTCCCACTAATCAGACTACCTATGCACATGTTGGTCAGAATTTGATTGGATATTTCTCGGGAGAACAGACATGTTCTTTGAATTACAAAAAGAGCTTTATCTGACTTCTTTTGATTCTTACTTTCTATAACCCCCTCCTCTTTAGTTGCGAGGGTCATATTTGGCAAAGTTTGGCCATTAAAATTATTTTTTTGCATGTTCATGGTTGCAAAAATTCTGCCAAACTAAAAAGCTAATTTAATAATGTTAATTTAAAGATAAATGAAGAAAATTCAAATTAAATAAGGTAGTGGTATTTATCAAGCTAAGACAGCCATTTACATTTGTCAAAGATCCCGAAAAAATCATTAGAGGAAAACTGGTTTTGATACCTTCACGGTTAACTAGTGGCTTAGTCGCAATCACCGCAGTCAAAGCGCCTGCCCACAAGGAGGAGTCAGTGTTTGGTGCCTTTGGATGATCATAATCATTCTTAAGGTGAAGATCCAATGATGGCGATGAATACAATGCACGAACCGCAATCATTGGGTTTTCACCTTTTGTTAAGCAATAGTTACCCGAATGATCTGGTTGTCACCATTTGAGACATGCTAAACAGGTATATTTGTCCTTATGAAAAAGGCACCTTCCGTAGTACGCAACAGGTGCTTTAACAAAGATCTGAGTGTAGATCCCATCAAAACGACCATTGTTACGCTTGCGAGAAGAGAGAAGATAACACTTGTTTTATTATCACATACCAGCTATAGCTAATATATAATTCTTAGGGATACTACAATAACAATTGCAGATATATATTCATGATGAATACATCTGGTTTCTTTACAACAATTAAGAATTCACATGGAGATAACGTAGTATTGATAATGAAACGAATTTTAGGCGTTTCTAGTATATTATCTTCTATCAACAATAGCAGAATCTTCTTACTTCAGTGCAGGATGAAGGGGGTATTTCCTAATCATGTTATCAATAACATTAAAGCAGGATACCGCTTTGAAAATTTTGAAAAAAAAAACATTTTTTTTGGCTTAAAATATTCTTTGAAATGTGTAGAATTGAAAACAATTCTTTGAAACGGTGACTGAAACCTTTTTCTAATATTATAAACCGATTATGAGTAAACGCTTCCAGCACGTTTCTTTGGGAGGTCGAGCGAGTGCAAACTATTTGTCTCATATTAGCATATTTCAATTTATCGACCCAAGCGTGGACCATTTCAGTTTCAGATAGTAAAATATAAATAGCCAGGTGATCTTTTCATTCTAATACTGTATGGCGTAGGCATTGTGGATTGAAGGTTAGTTGAAAATACTTAGTAGCTTCATATATTGTAAAACTTTAAGGGCGATTTTCTCGAAACGATGTTTTTCAAATCTACGTGTCAAATTACTCATCCAATTTTCATCAGATTGACTTGAAAATTTGCACAATTCTTCTCTATAGTATAATCTAAGGATGTGCGTAGGATATTTTCGGTAGAGTTGTTATTTTATTTTTGGTGTATAGTTTAAGCAACTTTTTTACCCTTAAAAATTCACTTTTTATTTTTAATGACCGCCATATTTAAAAAAATCGAAATTTCGAAAAAACCCTATGTACAGACATAAAATATATTGATTTTAATAAGAAGATTTTTTTATTTTTGTTCTAGGAGCCACCTACAAGGAGATTTGTGACACGCAGACCGAGAAGGCTCCTCAAAAGCCTCATACTTTGACTGCACTTACAAGAGGTTATTTTTAAGTTTTTCAACATTAATTTTTTTCCCAGTTGATTGATATATGTAGTAATAAATGCCTTAAACCGATTTCGTTTCTGCCCATTTGTTTTGGGGAAAAAAAATTCATAAAAACTCTTAAAAAATTTCAGCCAAAGACGGTAAGTGCTCATTGCAAGTGGAAGAACATAAGTTCAATAATGAAGTGACTAAGACTTTGATTCAATTTAGAAGATCTATCTTAAATTTAGAAATAAAAATTTCTATCAATAGAAGACAGCAATTTAAAAGAGATTCAAACGATCTTTATGAACAATTGTTTATACAACTCGAACCCCAGTTTTTTAGTAATTTCTAAGACTGGGTAAATAGCAGATATAATTACATTTTAGATAAAATAAAAAAAACTTACAGAAAATAGAAGACATAGCAAATAATTATGGCAAGATGGATATTAAAGTCTGTGAAAAATTTATAGGAATTTACACCGATGTTGAAATACCAATAGAAGCTAAAGAATTTTAGCAGCAGGATCAAAAATATCTATTCCTCTTACAAAAAAAAAAAAGAAGTTTCGTTACAGAATATCATCAAAGACATAGAATACAATATATCGGTGACAGATACTACATACCAAGATAAAGGAAATATGAGAAATAAAGCTGTTAATATTATTACCAATTTTTACAATAACATTAATCATTTTGACCAATACAGTAACTTGATAAAAGATTACAATAGAACAAAAAGTTTTGTGAAAAATAATAGTGATATCTATACACATTAATAGTGATAAGAGTAATTCAACGGTAATCATGTATAAACAAGAATATATCACATCTATGAACACATTGCTACGATACGAATCTATATAAAATAATTGAAAAAGATCCGGCAACTAAGCTGCAGAACAGAGCTACTGTGTTTATATGGGATGAGACAAAACTAACAAGCGAGGACTAGGTATGAGACCAGTAATTTCTTGTATTAATACATCAGCTCTTAACAACTTAACGCCTTACATTAAGGCATTTGAGTTTAACGTAGCCAATTCCATACAGTTGGCACACAGTATCCGTGACTTTATATTACCCACTGATCATATTTTGATTTCACTTGACGTGACATCATTATTTACCAACATCCCTAAGGATCTATTTATACACATAGTCAAAGAAGAGTGTTCAACGATACCGAGTTTTTGTATAACGATAGTTACTTCAAATTTAATAATAATGTGTACCAACAATTAGATAGCCCTGTATTGCTTACATAGTCATGAACTATTTAATAAAACAGACAATAAATAAGCTGGAATTTTCCATACCATTCTTCAAGCTATATGTCGACGATTCTATTTTAGCAGTGCCTAAGGAAAAGGAAGAATTGTAGTGAACCAATTTAATGATTTTAACGAGAAGCTGTAGTTTACATTTGAAGCAGAGACATATATTAGATTACTATTTCTAGATGTATGCGTAATTATGAAAAATGGTGGTATACGAATTTTCTCTCGGATTGTCTTCTACATATAAAAAAGATATTCTAATAATCTACAAGTAGTTTTCTATAATACGAAGCAAGTGTATAATCTATTCACCAGACTTAAAGACCGGGACCACAAGAACTACACTCTAATGTGGTATATAAAATTAATTGCAAGTCATGTGAAGCTTGTTATATTGGTCAGACGAAGCAATTGTCAACAAAAAGACTATACCAACACGGATATGATTGCAGAAATACCAACAGTCACCAAAAAGAGATGACAGCCCAGGAAAAACATCATTTTTAAAAAAATAATCATAGTTTTGATTTTGTGAATGCGAACATCGTTGACTATGAGAGCAATTAGTACAAACGTAATATTAGTAATTTCCGGAGGACAGATACAGTAAACTTAAATCACACATAAGTAATACCCAGATTTGGAAACCAATGTTAAAAATTTGCTTCTCATGTTGTACTGACTGCACACCGCCCAAAAGAGCCAACAAAAGGTAAGATTATATCTTGAAATATCTCACAGTCATTTGACTGTAATAATAGTAGCCTTAATTGAAAGGATAGCTGTGTAATCTAATTACACTATTTTAAGTCTATAACAAAAGGGCAAATGTATGCAAGACATACACTTTTATCGCAGAACCTCAGCTGATAATCCTGCAGCATTACTGAAGAAGAATACTTCAGCTCTCTTAAAACTCATAATTAATAAAACTAAAGTCTACCATTAATCAATTTCCATTTAGCAGTGCCCTCGATGGATCCAATAACTGTGTGAGTAAACACCCCAATAAGACCCCTTCGAAATGAGTCAGTCGGGTGATCGAATTCCCATTTAACATCATTTAGCAATCCACAGCAAGTCCCTTCCTTCTAGGCCAGAATAAATATGAAGGTAACCGGCGAAGTACTCAATCAAACATGGATGGCTTATATTTCTAGAGGACGCCAGCATATTCCTCGAGTCTTAATTGTGTCGACACCTTATCCAGCGGAGATGAAATCGCGTTCAACCTGAATCGAAGCCATAAAAAGGCAAAAACTGCGCTTTATTGTTTCAGAAGAAAGGAGAGAGTGTAATCCTTCTGTGGAAAAAGGGACATCTGGAGGAAAGTCCCCGATATACCATGCCGCATGGATTCTACATAAATACGGCAAATTCATAGGGTGGTGAGAACTTAAATTTTAGAAAATCTCATTAAAGGCGTCGTTGACAGTTGATTTGATTATTGGTTGAAACAAAATCGATTTCATTTTGAAGAAGTTTAATGATGTTAGCATTTTCCAGAAGAGCTGGCAAAGTAGGGTTCTTTGTACTTAAATTAAGTGAATACCTGATAATCGGATGGACGTGCAAAATATAATTCCGTTTTCTTTTTAATACACACACGAAATGGTAGGTACGAAAATCGGGAGAAAGTTGTCCAACTCACACAACCCGGGAGTGATAAGACGTGCCACTTTCCCTGAACTTCCATTATAAAATATACTACGAGTAGCTGGATATGAAATTGTTGTGGACAATGCTCACTTTGGTGCTTAGTGAAATGGACAAAACTCTTAGTTGCTCCACAGTTTCACTTTTAATGAGCGATCTGCGTTTCGTCTCTTCCAGATATGGCAATTTACTGGTTATTTTAATGCAACAGCAACAGCTGCTGTTTGCAGTGCTAACTCGTGACAAAATTGCTAACGAATTGCTTGAGCAATTCAATTAAATTACGTGAAAGAAGCGATCGATTCCTCCAAATTGGATCAGTTCATTCCACCTCTGGCCGAAAACAATCCACTGGAGCAGACATACAATTGGTAATGCTCGGCAATATTAATAGGTGCACTCGGGCGTTGAGAGCTATGGGATAAACGCCTCCAACGCTGAAAGTCTTAAAAGGTAGACACTCCGCACCAGATGTATCCACCTAATTCTCTTTTCATTCACCTTAAGCCCATAAACAGAAGAATGGACTCTGCCATATACACTCGAGAAAACAATTGGAAATTCCCGAAATAAAATGCTAACTTGGAAGAAAATGCTACATCTCCCTGCAGACATGTCCTGAAACGTGTCCTGAATAAAGAGTGTCCTCCGGTGAGGAAAAGGTGATAGAAATGAGCTCTTCAGGAGTAAATGCGAGGTATAATCATCTCATCTTTGCTCTATCCCCATAATAGGCTTTTGCCAGGCGAATATTTTACTTTTAATCGGAGATTGTGGTGCATGGGGGCCATGGGAGGACTGAACCAGTACTGCGTGTTCTGCCGACACAACAACACCATGCAACCTCGGTGACACTAAAGGTAAGGCACCTATAATGCGGCTACCAGCGGAACAGGTGTTAGCCATAAATTGCCTGAAAATTGGCTGATTAGTTTATTAATTGTAGGTTGTGGTGAGAGCTCGGGTAATTTGTGAGTCTATTACGGAACGAAATGGCCTCGGTAATGCAGGAAACATGCTGATGGCTGCAAATATATTACAGCAGCCGTTAGTCTGAAACTAATGGACGACAATTTTAATGCGAATTGAGGAAAAGTGAGCTTTTATTGTGTAAATAAGTTGGTGACGTAGTTTGGCGGATGTTTTGCGTAAATTTTATGTGCGAGCATAAAAATTTCCAAGCAGAATTCAAAAATACACTGTTATAGCAGCCTACTTATAAATTCAACAAAGCGGAAATGGTGATGAAAGATGGGGTAGTAGATAAGGACGAGGAGGGGGCTACAATTAAATGAAATTTAATTCTTTTTCTCAGAAAGGAAATTTCAAAGTGAAAAACCGGGTAAAATGGTACCAATTTTAGGCACTTTAAATATAGTTCAAACAATTTTTTTTTCACTTTCGTAAACAGAAAAATTATACGTTAAATTTTATATTTTTATAAATTAAATATAGTTAAGATTTTTCGTAAAAGACAAACAATAGGAAAGGATTATTAATACAAGAATTTGAAAGATAGGTATATGAAATGTTGGATTCTGTTAAGATAGAAGGCATAAAGGTAAATATTTTTGTAAAATATGATGCTCAGGTTGTGTATATGTATTAAAAGTTTTCAAAAACTTGAAATGATATTTCGATTATGATACAGGGTGTTTTAACCATATACCTACCCTTCGCAAGGGGTGTAGGACAGTATAGATAAACAAAAAGTTGTACTCCTATTCTAGTTAAAGATTCTTTTTCATATTTTACGAATCGCCCTATAACTTCGTCTGCTCCGATTTGAAGTTAAGTCAAGTCAAATTTTCAAAATTTAGTTACTTCTTGTCATTCAATTATTTTTTTTTCGAAAAGAACGTCATCAATATCTATTTTTCATATCGAGCCATTTGAAACGGAATGTCTTAATTTCATTGTACCCAAACTATAGTTTCACGACCAAAATATAAGGTTTAAATGTTTGCAGATATGGGCTTTTCCCCTTATACTTGAGCATCTTACAATACTTTTTACTTATTGCTAAAATACAGCAGTGAAAACATTTACGGTACACTATTTTTTAGACTCTAGATTGCCAATAGCAACAGAAACACTGCCATATTTTGTGTTGTTGTTCCAATGATGCCAACTTTCTAATGTGAAAAAGTGCTGATGCTGAACTTTCCTTATCAATAAGTAGACGTTGTTGCGGTCAGGTGCTGCTACAAATGTACCTCATAATTTAAATATAAAGACCTCTTGAAGTTTACAAAATTTGACAGTTTGAAGTGCAATTATGGATTGTTATGACCTTGCTACAGCTCTAGCTAGAAACTCATTAATTTAGCTTGATAAGGACTGAGACTTTGACTTTAAATACCTGCAAATAGCTAATGCCCTTAAATAAATTTTAAAGTCTAAAAATCAATATTGTTAGTTTTTGTTATATTAAATTTTGATTGTTTTTATTAATTTTTAGAAGATCTTCCTGTTGCGGCGGTAGTTTAATTCCTTACTTCTTTTTTTACTACTTATTCTTAGCGTTAGTTTTATTGAAAATCTTAGCAGTTGTCTACACAGAAAATTAAATTTATAATTTTATTTTTGGAATTTAGCGATTTGAGCACGCCTAAACGGGAAGTAGATTAAATATGGCTATGTCCCTAGAGTGTACATTGCAATTCGAGAAACTTAAATATTTTGTAGCCTACTGTAATTGATAAAGGAAGGGTAAATGGTCAGTAAATACACGATGAAATTAACTAGCTTTTATTTTACATGAAGCTTTTTCCTCCTCATGTCAATTGCTTCACTTACTTTAAGATCTTGTGAACGGCTAAAAATGAATACACTTCTAATTAATTAGTGCAGCGGGCGGTAAGGTAGTCATTCTCAATTTGCCGGACATCACTTGAAGGAAAAGCAGATTTCAGGTGGTTATAATACTTCCCTTCTTTAATTTACTAAAGCATTAAGCAAAAATTTTCACTGTTAATTGTTTGACTGTTCCAACAAAAAATATATTCCATCGCTCAAATTGTGACTCAAAGGATTCCATACAGCTTAAAGTTAAAAGCTTTCTGGGCTATCGATAAAATCTAAGCCTGTATAAATTAATAAATGGAATTAATCAGAAGAATTAGCAATAACAATAGAAGAATTCAAAAAGGAGTGTCAGATAGATCTTGTAAATTAAATTCCGTGATAATATGAAATCGTTTCTTTCTTATTTTAATTCTATAGATCACGTCGTCTTTGCATGTTATTTATTAACGAATAAATTTAGATTTTCGAAATATGTCATATAAATTAATCGTCTAAATAAGCTTTCAAGTGAAATCTGGAAAGAAAAATAAATTAAAATTTGCTTTGATGAATTTTAAATGAATTAAACATAGCTAGCAATCAGGAATTATTTGATTATATTTCGAAGGGAACATAATATAGATATATAGTAGCCTCAGGAAGAATGTTTACCTAATTTGTAAATAATGAAGGAATTACTTTTCTTCTTAGTTCCTTATAATTTCTCGTAACCTTTGCACTTCGATTAGAAATATAAGAATTTATCTGTCCCATAGAGAACATTATAACCAAGTCACTTGTACGCACTCTTAATCATGACCGCAAATTTTCCCTCGTCTGGAAAAATCTTAGCAAAACCTGAGAGCCCAACAATTTCCTGTTTCCGCTCCTTGAAGTGGTTTATGGCGAAAGTTCCCGTCGGTGTCCACATTACCTTTGTTACTCCCCATTAACCCATGTGCCAAGCAATAGCACGGAAAAGTGGTAGTTAAGAGGTTAGAAACATCACGATGAGAAAACGTTGGAGGAATAAAGACTCGGACTGTGTCGTTAAAACCATGAAGAAAGAGAACGGGATTTGGTTTGGGGCCATCCTTCCATATCAGCTACTTCTCCTTGACATGTTTCGTCCAGGTCAAATGGAAAAGAAATTTCTGTTTTTATTAGCCTCCGACACTAGGACAGTAAGTGGGTATATAATGGCTTGAGGTGCAGATCAAGGCTCCTGGCTTTACCTTTCTGTTTATATACGTTTCTGTCGTAGCTGAGGGTGGTAGGGTAAAGTGTACACGCTTGGCTGATAGCGTACCTCTTGAGTGCTCCAAACAATAAATGTCTAGACAGATTTAAGGTGCAATATTTTATATAATTTCATGCTGCGTCTTAGTTGAACGTATTTCACCAAATCAGTGAAGGCGAATTTAGCACGGCCTCGAAAACTTTAAAATTCACAAAGAAATCATCCAGATAAATCGTTACCTACCAAATTGGCCTCATCATTATAGTATCGCTCTTAATTTTCCTTGATCCTGACAAGTAGAAAACACAATCTCAAATTCCCTATCGCCACCAAGGAATTTCTCGAGGACATAAAGCATTTGCTGGATGTTTACACGAAGACGTAATTAGAATGCAAATTCTAAATTTACCAAAACTCACGGCGGCATTTCCTTTTCGAGTACTCGGAAACATCTTTTCCAACATGAAAAACATAGGCAGGGAGTTGCAGACTCCTTTGTGGGGGTCAACGGTTGAATCAAGAAGAAGATGTTTTACTTGAATTATGTAAATCATTAGGTTTCTCCTTGTACACTTCTTAATTCACAAGAAAAGGTGAAATTGCCTTGGAGGTATGTCTCTTCCGTGCTCAAGCAGGTGGTGAGGGTTGACAATAAGAGCAAGTTGCCAGACGATGGGGACTGGATAACGACAAGTTCGGTTTCGTCTTTTGTTGGGTGCTTTTCTGTGTATTTAAATTATCCTGAAGAAGTGCTTCTTATCCTTTGGATTCTGCAAAGTGATTCCATTTAGAATTCTCATTTTGTTTGATTTTTTGGAGAGCGCATTTTAAAAAGAAGTGGCTGAGGGAATGCTGACGAGAAGCTTCTTCTGAACCAAATTGAGCGACAGATTTACGAGGAATTTTAAATTAATTTTTCTTTATTTAACTTTTTCTTGTGCAAGGTTAATACTTTTACTGTTTTACATACATCTAGGAATTTTGGGTCCAGTGGGGCTTTCAAATCATTCCAAGTAGGTAGTGTTTTGAGTTCTATAATTTGAGACTTATTTTCATAATCTTACCAGCGGTGCAGTGTAACAGATCAAGATCTTATGAATTATGCAACATTGATGTGGCACGAAGTGATTCGTTTTTGATAAATTCAAGTTCCCGTTTACAATTTTTATAATTCATTTTCTAGTTCAACTTGGCTCAATATAGCTCTCTAAAATACATTTGACATTAAAACCATAAAGCCTGCAACCGATTTAGTCTGCTGCAAGGAATGAAGTTTTGCAATATTTTTATTTGCATCATCAGGCTTTGAAGCCTCTTATAATAATGATTATATTGAAGAAATTAAGTTTGGGGATAACAATAGTAGTTACCGTTCACTATCGCTATTCTCTTTGGTGAAATTCTAAAAACTGTTTTTATTGATAATAACTGCGATATTAGTTTCAAGGCTTTTGCTTATTTCTTATTATTAGACAGAGGAATCTATTGTTAGCTTGTTTATTGGATTGCATTGCTTTAGTACCTACGTGAAATCCTCTATTTTCATTATAAGCCATTTTGTAGCCTTTTTAGCATGATTTCATGAAAAGCAGATCGACTAAAACTAACCTGTTAAAAATGACTAATTTTAACTTATTGTAGAGGCTGGTACGCAAATTGAAGTGAATTATTTGACAAAATTAATTATGAAATTTTGATTCATAGGTTAACCGCTTTCCATTCTTATTTGTCGAATGGATTTGTTCCTCCTTAACATCTTCCACCCAGCGAGTTTCTACTGCTTCAAGATTCTTGATTTGTTGAGAGGTGTTCCTAATGGTTTTCAACTTGACCCTTTATTATCCTGACCTCGCTAGGATATTAGTTTATGGAGTTTCTTTCGTGCGCGACTAGAATTTGAAATTCTAACGTAAATACATTGCATATGGTGTCTTATGAATTTTGATCCCCTGAATATTACCAATGGTTCTTTCGATGTATCTTAACAAGACTGGACATATCCAAGGGCTTCGGTTTATGGTTAAAAAGTAGTTTTACTTCACGTGATTATATTGATTCGATAGTGGGACAGGTCAATTCGTGATCTGTAATCTGAGGAATTTACTGATTTTCACATCACGTGTATGTTTCAGTTCGCTGAACGATTTGTTCATTTGTACAAGGGTTCTCTTTGATATGTACAACATATTCAAACTATACTATTTATTCCTCTGCCTTAGTATTTCTCTTTAACATAACTCACCCACAGGCCCATTTTTAAGCCCCGTGGTGCTATGGGAAAATTAAATAGGTGCGCCCCACCCATTAATCTTTGCCAGTTTTGGTTATCGTTGAAATAAAAATGGGTCAAACTCGCTAATAAGTTCAAGGCATCCAAGGAATAGCCCATTAGACGTAGAACCCAGTTGTTGGTTATCACCATGAAATGGAGGTCTCCTGATTTCCAAAAATTTTACAACACTTCAGTCTAGTTAGCACATTTCTCCAAAACTTTACTTCTTTTTCATGTTGTGTTAGCACTAGAACTTCAACTGAATTGGCCTTTTTTCTTGAGATAAATTTAAGAACATTAACACGATGATCATTTGATTGTTCGTGCAGCTTGTTAACTCAAGAGAATGCATCCAATCATTGAAACCTTCGGAAGAAGACGAACGTTTATTTTCAGGTTGGAAAAGCAGGCAGGGCAGTCCCTTTTGAAAACCTCACTATTTGGAGCAGACCAGATAAAAAATTTACAGAAAGCTTGCGAGTGGTTTTAACAGCTTTATAACAATGTTCAGATTTTGAAAAATCTACCGTAAGTCTTGTTTAATGTTAGATTTAACTACTTTTTGCACACGCTCATCATTTTTCATATTCCATGTAGCTGGGTCATCTAGATAAAAATCTAAGTTTTCGTCAATTTTGGTTTTTACAATATCAATATTAGGCTCTTGTCCTGGAGGGATTGAATCTGCGCAAGGCAATGTTATGTTAGGGTCAATCACGCTAGATGAGGATGATTGTGGAACATTTTCCAGTAAGTTGATGTCTGAGTCTGAAGTTGAAATATTTGAGAGTGGTGGGAAAACAGTATTTTCTAAATTTATTTCTGAGCCTATTAGTTCAACATCTGATGGGTTTTGTTGAGGTGATTTTGATTCGGGTGGAGTAGTAAAAAACGTATTAATTCTAGGTACCTTTTTTAGAAAATTCTCCTCTTATATCTGTTTTTGAGCGGCGCGCTTAGGAAATTCAGCGTCACTAGGTTTTTTCTTATCAGCCATAGTCAACACAATGCAACACATTACTATCCAAGTCCAAACCCCAACCACTATAAATATTATAAGTCGCAAGCAGTTTTGCATATCATAACTGGAAATGACAGCAGTTCGCAGAATACTGAGAAAGAGAAACAAAGTGAAATAATTAACAAACGACTAGCAAAACGCCTTGACAAACAGACACTGAGCTATACTAAGGTAGAGACATAGAGACACTACTGGCGCTGCGATGATGCTTGGCAGACCTGGCGGAGGGCGGGCGGGTGGCCCAAAAGAAATTTTTAGCTCTGTTAGTAAAAAGCAGAATGAATGTTACTCTAATGACTGCAGCAACAGCTCTGTAGTGGTGGCAACTCTGTTGACGCCGCTCTACAGTACAACCTTACGAAAATAATACATTTTAGTTTGCTGTGTGTTAACCTCTTATCGCCGTTTAAGTTTTTTTCTATCTCACTTTTGTCATCTGGTAATTAACTTGTTTCAGACCAAATTTCTCTTGCGCCCCCTTTGCGCCCCAAAACCCTTGCGCCCCTGGGCAAGTGCCCATTTTGCCCAGTTATAGAATCGGGCTTGCTCACCCGAGTTGTTTCTTGAGAAACTGTCATTTCATAACAATACTTCTGCACTGCAATAATTATGATTTTAATAAGCATTTTAGTCACTGTGCCGATCTTTCACTAATTGTCGAAGTTGTATCGGGTTCAATTTCAGAAAAAAATTGGTAAGCATCTAAGTTTCGCTAATTTTACTGTTTCTTTTATTTTAAGAAGTTTTAGTTATGCTTCATCGGTTTCGTATTAAAAATTTTAAATTTATAAATAAAAAATTGCTGACGCCATCCTTGTTAAGTTGCCATATTGAGGGGAATAAGATTCCCTACGAACCTATAAGTATGTAACAAATGTATGTGGTTCTTTTTCTTATCATCTTCCTACTTTTATAATCTAGATGAAATCATAGGGTATATAGCAAAATGGGGCTTTTTTAAAAAAAAGTAAAATTAAGTTCGAAAATGGGACAAATCGGGTAACTTGAGAAAGCGTCAACGTAGATAGCAGAAATTATGTGCACTGCCTTTTCATAGAAATAGTAAATTTAATTCCAAAAATTATCTAAATCGGGAAACCCCCTCTTGGTGTTACCATACAAAAATTTTGGTTTAAAACGATCAATCCTAGGCGTTTTTATTGTATTAAAAATGGAATTCTATGAAATCGGTTATAATCATTTTTACTGTCCGACGAACCGTTCTAGAAATATGAGAAAAACCACTTCAACAATCAAACTTGTACAGAGAGGTGACCATACTAAAAAGTTAAATTACATACAGTCATTCATCCAGGGCTGCGGTTATCAACCTTTTTTGGTTTGCGTACCCCTTGGAAGTTTATTATCCCAATTAGTACCTACCCCTTATATTAGAATTTTTTTTATAATTTAAATACTTGTAGTTGTTATTATTTTAAACTTGTTCTAACACTAAATAAATAGCAAAAACGTTTCAAGGAGTATGCCCAGAATGTTTATTAATGAAAACTAAAAGATTTTTTATAGATAGATAACTTTTTAATAAAAAACAACATACTTAATAAATATAAATTGTTATAAACATGCCATTTTACATTAATTTTAACTTAACTTATTATATTCAGTGAGATCCTTAAGCCTGCTTTGGGGCAGACAGTTTTTTGAAATCAGGTTCGATTGATGCAGGGTATAAACTTAAATCTGGAACTGCATTCAGCTTATTACGGTATTTGGTTTTAATAAAGAGATACGAAGAGAATGCTCTTTCCACCAGCACTGTACTTGTAAATGGCAACAAAACGTTAAGCGCTTTAGCAGAAAGCAAAAGTTAATAAGACAGAGTTCTTTAAATTCGACTTTCAAAGCAGAGTCATTTGAAAGTTCAATTAAGTTCTCTTTTTCTTTGATAGATAATTTAGCTACTCGAATCCAATTGTTTCCTTCATCAGGTTTGTGAAAGTACTCCTCGAAACTTGATTTTAGCTCTTTTAAGTGTTGAGATATGTTGTTGCTCAATTCTTTGGAGAGGCAAAATTTATTCTCTGATAGAAAATTATGCAAAGTTTCAAATACCTCCGGTTGACCATTTTCAATACATGTCCTCCAAAAATCAATTTTTTTAATCATTTATTTAATTTTATCTGAAACATTGAAGATCGTTATGGAATTATTTTGAAGAGCTAAATTTAGATTGTTTATACGTAGGAAAATATCTGCTAAATATGCAAGCGTCTGAAGCCAATTACAGTCGTGTAACTTGGAAGCAAGTTTGAAAGGATGTTCTTCGAAGAAAACCTGTACTTCATGTCTAAGTTCCAACAACCGGGTGAGGACCATGCCTCGAGATAGCCATCTTACTTCTGTATGAAAGAGCAGAGTAGAATGAACACTATTCAAATCGTCCTAAAGAGCTTTAAAAATTCTCGAGTTGGTTGACCTGGACTTTACAAAGTTAACCACTTTCGTAGCTTCGTCAAGAACAAGTTTTATTTGCACTGGAAGGTGCTTATCTGCCAAACTTTGCCTGTGGATGCAACAGTGACTCCAACTTACATTGGGAGCTATCTCACGATCACGCAATAGACTTGCCACCATCGGTACATAGCCCACAACAATGAGACCAATTTATACCTTTTTCTCTATATAATAATAATCGATAGCTTTAAATATATACTCACCTCTTGTGTGTTCTGACAGAGAAGTAAAAGGTTTCTTCGGCTTCATTGTCCTATAGAACCGATTGCGAAACGAAGTTTGACTTAGTACCTTGTCTTATTAACCAAAGGTTAAGCCAGCAGTGCCTCCCTCCAATATAAAATTAACGATGTAGGGAAGGCCGAAATTTTTTCTTATTGGAAATTTTGTCTTTCGAATTTATATGAATTTTTGGAGGCCGACAACGGCACTACATTGTATCTGAAAGTAACTCCAGTCGGCCACCAGCCTGAATAAAAATTCTGCCGAAACATTTCCTGTGAATTTCTAATAAGAAATGAATGCTTATTGCTCATCTACGCGTACGCGTCTATGCTCATAAAAATTGTAAGTAGCCCAAGCACCAGTTGTCGACCTCCAATAATCCATAGCAATTGTAAGGTAAAAAATTTCCAGTAAATTTCTAAGAAAAAATTGCGGCTTTCCCTACATTAGGTCGAGGCCTCGTTGGATTTTATATTGCAGCGAAGAATTGCTGGCTTGTTATGGCATCAAGACGTCAGGGTTGATTTTATATTCTAGCGAGGCGTTCCGACGAGAGGAAAGGCTAAAGCACAATGTGAGCGACACGACAAAAACGCCGTTAAAAATGCTGTCAATTGGGTTCTAATAAGATGGCCGTGTATGGCACAAAATACAATGCTGACGACATCGTTCGACGTTGTCGTCGAACTTAAATGCAAATTGAAATTTGTCGCACGTTTAGGAAAATTATGATTTTGGGTTGCGTTCATATTTATTGTTATACGTTCATTGCAATCATATTTAAGACTTGATAGATAAAAAATATCCGTAAATAACAATGCCGTGGAAAATTTCAAAGTTGGTTGAATAAAAAATGGAAGAAAAGTTTATTGAGGTGGTAAAATGTAACCGTATATACAAAGAAAAAAAAAAAACGCATCCGCATAGAAACCCAATTCCGGCTGAGTTTTATATAGCTCTTGGGCACACCTCTTCTATGTAGGTTCTCTTTTTTATCTTCATTAGCCAAAACGGCCACACATGCATCATTAGTATTCTTTTTTAATTTATTCGTTGAAATATTTTCTATTACTAATTTACAGCACAAATAACACAATAAATTTAATTGGGGATTGACAGCTCTTGTCACTCCCATTGTATTTTCACGGACGTTTTGTACTGCGTTTTTTACGGCGTTTTTGTCGTGTCGCTCATATTGTGTTTTAGCCTTTAGTATATTTTTAACATCCGCCATTACTAATTTTTTTCGCGTAGAACTAAGCCATCAAACGTGTACCCCTAGGGGTACGCGTATCACGGGTTAAGAATCGCTGATTTAGGGTATCATAGGAACTATAGTCTTAGACCAATTCTAGAATTTTTGGTTATTCTTTGTTCTTGTAGCTTTCTTTTACTTTTTCTGTCATATTATGTCTTTCTCTCTCTTTTTGTTTGGCTTTTTTATTTTTTGATTATTAAGCCAGCTCAGAGGATACCCTATGATGGAAAACACAGACTTTGAAAAAATTAGTAGTAAGGATTGATTCAGAAAAAACCAACCAGATATGAATGATGAAATCAACAAGAAAAACCTTTTCTGTTTGTTATCAAATAATTTTTTTTGAACGATTACTTAATCATCTTCATAATACCCAATCGACATGGTATAATTCCTTCGTGCTATAAAATTGGTGAACTTTTTGCTTTACGTTCTTCATTAAATTTTGTAAGAGATGCTCTTTTATACTGCCTCTTGAAAGGGTGTTTCTTTGTTTGTTTGTTATTTTTTAATATTAGCCTAATATTTTTCGATTGGCCTTAGTTTCGAACAATTTAAAGCATTCACTTCTTTTAATAAGGCTGAGACAACTTACAGCTAGATGTAAAAAACTCATAAAAAGCGGTCGACTTAAAACGGGCTAATGGCCCTCTGATAGAAAGCTCTATACATTTTCTCTCTCTGTTGCTGTATTATGCCACATAAATTGTTCGCAATGATAGCTTTCTTTGGTTGAATGAAAAGTTAGAAAGGTTTCAAAAAGTGATCCGAGCTTATATGGAGATTTTCTTATCTAAGGATGGTTTTGGAATCGTAGAAATCTCTCGTTTTTCTGTCGTAGTGGCAAAATCCGGTGAAAAGAAAGCTGATGAATCATGCTTTCTAAAGAGTGGTAGTATAAGCTTCTGAGGATATACCTTAACGTGTACATTCCCCATGTTGATTGTGCCTACTGTCATGAAAGGTGATGATTTTGAGCTACTTGTACATATTGTTCGCCAAATTTATTATTTACAGGGAAATTTGGTCCACTAAAGATTCTTAAACTTGGGATCTGCGTCACGAATCTTCTTTGCCACACAAAATTCCTGCCCTGGAAGCTGGTTGAAGTTCGCTTTCATCTAAGTTTCATAATTCATAATGCAGCACGAATTTTGTTAAGAAATTTTCATATCAAATCTGGCTCCTAGATTTTGCGACTTGGTTCTTTTCTGGTGTTCTGTTCGGTATTTTCTGAACATGGAAATTTCGTACGGCTTCTTTTCTTTCAATTCGATGAACCGTAGAAGATGTTCCAGCCTTATCAGCCATATCTCTCAACTACATGTTGGGATTTCGTTTAAAGTTGTCTACCACTTCTTTGGCCAATTTTTGGTCTACCGAACCTGACCTGGACTTACTCTGGACACTATATGATTCCCAAAATTTACATTTTGCATGGTTGTCTTCAGGATTTTCAACTTTTCAGCTAAGCCACTTTGAGACATATTCGGATTTTCCATATGTCTGAAAAGAATTGATTTGCGATGTTCTTCTTGGCTGACTTCCATTTTCACTGCATAAAAACTTTGCACTTAATAGCTTGCAATTATAAGTGCACACGTTTTTATAGATGAAATCTTACCAGCGTTTTTGTTTACCTTGTGATGAATAATGGGAGGGGATAGGTGGTCGGTTTTTTAAATGAAAAAATTTACCATACACATTGGATTTGGATCGATGGATGAAAAACATTTGGAATGTACCTACTCATACACTGTTTCATTGTAATTAAATATTTTATTCTGTGGGTAGTTTTTAATAACGTTCAGTAAACTTTGTTCTTCATAATAAGTAATAAATTTTGGAAACCATACACAGACATGCCGGAGTCCCGTTTCAAAATCGTTTCTGACCAGTGCCTTTCAGGCCTCCCTTCCTCTTAAAAAAGATTCGAACCTTGAAACTGAGAACGAGAAGCAATATTATATTTGAGATATGGATACCACTTACATATCCACTCACATGATGTCACGAAATCATAAAAAGTATTGCGAAATTGCTCACGAAGTCTTTGGTACTATGAAGAAGACTGGAATCCCTGCATCTCCAATCTCGCAGGTAAAGTAATTCCTGAAACAAAATTAGATCCAAGGCCAGGCGATAAATGGCACGTTCAGAAGCAGTTTCTCAAGAATTGCAGACAAAACAAAAGTAGGGAAATTATGCTTTAACGAAGCGTACCTCTGCCTCAGTTGCCAGCGCGTACGTAAGCGGGTACCTACTGAACAGAATTTAATGCCCACCAATGAGTATGCGTCTGCTAATAGATTCAACATGGCAGTGAATCGTAAAACAACAATGTTGCATTTCAAAATTCATGAAACCCACAAGATATTCAATCCGCGCTGATTCTGAGCATACAGCAAAGAATTTTGAAGAATAACATCTTTGAGGAAAATGTTTAAAAACGCAACCACAATAAAGTAAGCTAGCATGGAAATCGATATTTCGGTTCAGTCGCATCTAAAGTCCTCTGGTCGCCCCATGACACAAAACCATGCACGGCGGCTATAAATGGTAATGCAAGTACAGCTCCAGCACCACCAAAAATAAGTGCCCATTAACATCATTAACAGACTGCAAGTGCTGCCAATGACAAACATTTAAAATTCATTTTTCATTGAGGAGCGCCAAATTTACAGGTAGGAATTTATCGGGAAACCCATTTCATGGTATCACATAATAGCGCGCCATAAAACTGAGTTACGAGTACATTTTAATGCAATTCCCCACTGGCCGGGTGTGATTGCACCGAGTCGCATTACTGTCGTAATTAAGGTAGGAAGTGCGACTAGTGTAATTTCATTTCAGCAAATGGAAAGGCTGTGGGCTCCGCTCCCCTTGTTATTCAGGTTGGCGCTCCAGGAAAATCGCTCAGTATGGTTTTTGGTGAAATTCGAAGAAAATAAATGCCCCCACGGCTCGGCTGTCCCGCCAGTCCATCGTATTCGTATCTGAGAGAAGGGAATTTTTGGAACTTTTCCAGATATTTGGCTATGTTGTTGGCAGCAGGGTGATAGATGTTCCCCTTTCTACGACTGCTTGTTAAACGGATGGGCTATGAACTGGCCGTCGTGTAAAGGTGCACAATAATAAGCATTACGTTTCCGGTCAGCAGGCTGTCCGCACAAGAGAAAAACAAACTAGATGAGCCAAAAACTATTTCCACGGCGTCAAAAGGTAGAAATAATGTCTCAATTTTAGAAATGATAATAAAATTCAAGCCAGGCATAAAGGCGGATAATAAAAACTTTCGGAAAGAATGTTCCAAGAATACCTTGCAACCTGGGAGGAAGTAATGTCTGATCGATGAGAGACAGGTGTTTGATAAAAGACGCAATAACTCGCGGGTGGCAGTAATGATGAGATCGTAAAGTCATGTTCTGCCAAACATTCTCAGCGCGCTCGATATTTTTATGAAGTTTATTATTAACAAGACGTGCGGCTTTGTTAGGACTAGCGACTAGGAGAAAATATGATTTTGTTATAAATACGTGCGTGAATGTGGCTACGATTTCCGAATTAAATGTGACCGAGTCGAGAAAATATGCATAAAAATACAATAATTCTCTTCAGCTAAAAGACTATTTTATTTTGGGTAGTGGATCATTTTAAAATTTGGTTCCAGTTGGTCCGTCCAAGAAAAACTGAGTCTTTGAAATTTATCACAACTGTAGTAAGATATGGCAATATTTTACCTAAGACGACTTTGTTCAAAGCCTTCATTTAATTATTCTTGTAAGCAGTTTTCTTAAATATGTGCGCGTAGTAGTAATAAATTAAAAATATGTATGTATGTCGGTAAGTATATTTATTTATTCAATGATTTCAATTTATTCCATATTATGTATGCACATAGCAAAAACTGTGCACTTTACCTGTATATATGAAAGAGTACAAAACTTTGTTTTTCATTTCATATGGGTAGGACATCGACTCTGGTCGCGGTGTCCGCATTGCCTGACGAGTTCACAGAACGCCCGTAATTGATCCTTTTCCATTTAGCTTGCACAATATATGTCGAGCTACTAGTAATTTTGTCAATTGTGTATGAGTTGGGCATTAAAACAGCATGGCTGATAATTTATCTTATGGTAACAGGTATAATCTTATATCTAGGGCGATCCGATCTGTATAAAGATAGTACAAAGCAGAATATTAAATATCCTGGTATCAAACAAAAGATTGTGTACGTCATAAGAATACAATAGCGGTAATAATTATAATACCACACATATCCTCTTCCACGTTTAATTTCCTCTCTCTTCTTATAACATAACATAACATTTATTAGGGACGATAGTATACAGGATTACAATTTTATATATAACGTGGAGGAAGTCCTTAAAAGAATATCTAAACAGTAACAAATGAGAAGTACTTATAATAAGGCGCTATAAATTACAATTAAAATCTGAGTGCATATCAAATATATATGGCTAACAAAAACAAGTTATAAAGAACTGCAAAATAGAACTGATACTAGAAAAAGTTAGTAATGCAATAGAAAAAAAGAAAAGAAAAAGAGAAAAAAAAGAGTAACCATGATTCGCGATAGTACTCCGCTGTGAGAAGTGACCCTGACAAGACAAGTAAATTACGGGCATCTAATTACGAAATGGGCATAAACAAGGCTCTTAAAGGAATTGGCAGTACGTGCATGCTGGATACTAGATGGGAGAGCATTTCAAAAGCACGCAATCTGGACAAAATAAGAGTCTTCCATGACTAGCCTAGTAAAACGAGGAAAGATAACGTTCCTGTTTCGCTGTGAGGTAGTGAAATTAAACATTTCTCAAAAATAATGCGATTCATTATTTTTCTTACAGTTTAAAGAAGAGCACTAAGGCTCTCTTCTTGAGATATGTAGTTAGCGGGCACCCCACCATCTGATCGCCGAAAATTAAGCGTAAGCAATCGTTGAACGCGACCTCCATTTTACGGGTACAAACGCTATCAAATCTAGGGAAAGCTAAACTTCTGTAAGTGAAGTACGGCAGGATTAGCGTCTTACCCAAATTTAAGCGAGTTGCTTGTGTATTGTCACAGCAGTTCAAATATTGGTTCAACACCATACCCAAATTTTCCACTTTGCTAGCACATGCAGAATTACGGGTGGGATATCAGACAAATGTAGTGGACTGTTGTGAGACTTAGAGGGTTTCAATTTCAATGCATTAATCTTGGACCATGCATAGATTCTGCTCAGATCATAATTAATACGTGCAATGCCATCTTCAAACAGGCCAATAGGTCTGTTCAGATATAGCTGCATATCAATTGCGTATAAAAGAATCTTAATATCACGTCCAAGTAGAGGAAGGTTTTTAATAAATAAACTTAGTAGCAGCGGCCCCAAGATTGAACCCTGAGGTGCACCAGTCCGACAACTTATCATCCACCTTCACCCGTTGATGGCGTTCTTACAAGAAACTGCCAATTAGAGCAGAAGCGGAAGCGGTAAAGCCAAGAAAATTAAATAGCTTATGCTGTAAAAAGCTGTGATTAATACTATCGAATGCCTTTGAGAAATCAAGCAGAACTAAAATGGTAGCGTTATCCTTGACTAAGATTGCTCTTATATCACCAGTCACTTTTAGTATAGTAGTCTTGCAGCTGTGAGAACGCCGGACACTAAACTGCCAACATGACAAGAGCTTGTTACTTTCCAAGTGACCAAAAATCTGGAAGCTAATTAGTTTTCCAAAACTTAAGATAAGAAATTTAGGATATTGTTTGGCCTAAAATCACCAGGAGACTCCGGAGAAGCAGCTTTCCAAGACTTTGGAAAGCAAAAGGACATTAACCAAGAGTTCAGGATATGAAGAATGTATGTGTCGATCATTGGAAGCAGCATTTTAATAAAACGTGGCCGACAGACAATCAGGTCCAGTAGCATTAGATTTGATAGCTTAAATGAAAGCAAGCAATTCAGTTCGATCTATACCACAAAAGAAAAAGAAGGGCTAATGCAACTTGTGTCACTTACGTAACTCTGGTTAGCTTTGTCTTTCCCGTAATCTCCTGCTGTTCTTAGGTTCTGCTACAAAATTCTTGGTTGCTAGTTACTGTGAAATTTATTGCTAAAATAACGACGTTTCGCAAAGTGGACAGCCATAGTGGCCCTTTTCGATCTGCACGGTACATGTTTAAAGCTTCACCTGTTTTAAGGCGCCTGTAGCGCTGGTGTAAGAATTCCCTCTCATGAATAAGAGATTGAACTCTCCGCGAGAACAAAGAGCAGCCATTGTCACGTATAAATTTAGTTTTAATTGGCACAACTTTTTTAAATAAATAGCTACACACGGAGAAGAATATATCGACTTGGCTATCAATTGACGAGGAACAGTAGATAGAATCCCATGGTAGGCGAGAACAGTCATCAAACAAAGCTGCTGAGTCGATATTATTGAAGTCACGGTAAGAATAACTCCTAGGAGATGGGTTAAGAGGAAGATTTAGGGAAATAAACAAAAAGTATGTCGTGGCCCAGGTTACTAAACGGGCACATTTGGTCTTGGAAACTAATTATACTTAGGTCTGAAGCGAGAAACAAGTCCAGCTGCGAAGGATTTGACGATGCTTGTTTACCACATTCAGATTCAATGTATCAAGAAGATGCATGAATTGGTTCACAGGGTGAAGATCGCGTAATACATCAACATTGAAATCACCTGCGACAATCACATTGGAGAGACGCTGTGTAAATTTTTTTACTATGTCCCCAAACTCTTGAGCCACTTCACAGCTAAGTCTACTTGAAAGACATTCCACTTCCACCCCAACGAACTTGACTACATCACCCACAAATGAGAAAACCTGTTTCGATTTGAGACTATCTTTGACGTAAATCGCTACTCCTCCCCCCAAATGATTCCTACGATCATTCCGAAACACGTTATATCCCGGTATTGAGATGTGCGAGGATGGAATGACTTTTAAGTTGGTATTCTTAATAATAGAATTAGATTTTTACAAATACAAGTTTATCGTCCATTTTTCACATAAATATCTTTTTTTTTTTTAAAATGACCAAAGCACATAACAATATGAAGGCGAATACTTCAACAAAAAAAAAATTAAAATAAATGAATTGTGAAGTTTTCTTTCTCTTCCGCAAATCTTAAGTAGTAAACACCGCATGGCTTTCCTGGGAAAGATTCACAAGATTAACTTCCCCAAAGGACCTGTTGCGCCTTTCTGTAACCCTTCTGCTCACGGGATGCACAAATGAGCATAATTCAATTTCCTGTCAACTTATTCGGCTAAGAACTCAGATCGGTTAATTGCAAAAATGAAAAATATGATTATTTCTAGTAATGCCAAATTGGTTTCTCGGAGCTCCTTCTTTCGTTCTGAGCCGCAAATTGCATTGGGATGTACCTTTGGCCCTGAGCTCTTCCTTTCTTTTTCAATGGTTGTGTCCGTTTGGTGTTTATAGAGAAAGGGCCAAATGGGCAAAATTTAGACACATATATGAACTGAACATATTTATAATTGCCGCATATTTTGTTTATAAGGCAATAACATCACACAACTTCAGTTTTGGGATTTACATAGTAATCGCGAAATTCAAAGCGAATGTCTTTAGCGTTGAGGGAGTAGTGGTCACTTCCAATGGCAATTTTTAAAATCATCAATTAAAGGTTCTATTTTTCGAACCAGCGATCGGAGAAATTATCAGTATGGCTATTCTATGATCGAACTCATATTATTTCATTTCAGAAACCATTACATTTCCTTTTTTTTTTTTTAATAATACTATTTTGTAAGGATGGAAGTATATAGTGAACACAAGAAAGAAAGCTGCTGTTGAGAACACAGCTCGCTAGCCATGCCACGCCACAGTATAGCGTTGCCGGTCCTACCGCATGTTCCGCTTGCACATCGGCATATGTTTCGTTGCCTTTCTGCGCATGGAATAAATAACTAACAGGGAAGTGACATATCGAGTGAAAACTTAAGCCACTCATTGACAGAAATTTTAAATGTATAGTGCTCAATAGTTTATACACCTAAAGCTTTAGAAACAACGCTAGTTGAAATATTTTATGATTATTAATAATATAAACTTGAAAAAATCGCTGAACTCCCGGAATTCTGAAATGTTTATTTTCAGAAATGTCAAAATCAGTTTTATTAAGTGAAATCCGAACGTCAGTAAGGGGCATATTCACGTAAAACAAACTGTATTGGAATTCATTCGGATTTGTTTGTGAATCACAATTCACATTTTTTGTTGTGTATAAATTTGTATTCTTTTTCGTGATATTTAATTATTCAGTCGAAACATATTTTTGTGTCATGAAACTAAGCCAAGAGCGCCTGTGGACTAGTTTACATACTGTACATCTTGGAATCAATACTAAATAAATACGCCGTGTTTATTTAAGAATCGCCCACCTTTAATTATATATTGTTCATTCGTTCTAATTAATTATTTAATTTATTTGATCTTATTTACATATTAATAGGCCGATTTCCTGTTTGAAACTGGAGCGCGTGATTTGGAACAAGTTTATAAACTGGGTGCGATCCTGTATTCTTGGATCAGATTTCAAGACAGATTTGACAGGTTTCCACACATAAATTATATTTTATGTTTTGTTTTTAAGTTCTTTTTTTGGATACTATACATGGAAAGCCAATTACACTTAGTATTGTTTCTGTAGTTCATTCTCAGTTTTGTGCTCATTAGAGTTATTCCAATGTGGACACTCTAGACTCTTAAAACTTGTCCTACAAATCATTGGGCCTTAGTAGCTCAGACGAAAGTAAAGAACGGTTTCGCGTTAAGTGATTGTCGGAATGTTGAAAAATTGGTACAATTTTATAATAGCAAAAAGTGTTGTGGATACTAAAAATAGTAAAATCGCAGAATTTAATCATAATAAGGCAAATGCCATGACAAGATCTGTATTTGCGGAAGAACACCCAAATATGAAGAAGTAAATAAATAAGAGAAATTTGGTGATGGTATAGGATCTCAGTGAAAGCCAAACTTTGATTAAGAAATTCAATCCAACAGAAATATACTGTACAGAGGAAGTAAGATGACAATATCAGCCTTGCATTTCATTGATCATTTGTCTCGTGGGTTGCTTTAAGGTAACTCCCTCAGAACAGACGAAATCGGGAAATGAGAAATTTTTACGAATATCGCTAAATCAATTTATTGATTTCAAATTTTTTTTTCTCCGATAATTTGCTCATAATAGATTCTAACTGTGAATAGAGTCTTATTAGGAATTTATGCAGTATTTATTTGTCTAGAAAAAATCTATAAAAGTTGACGCTATTTGATTTTGGGAATACATAATCAATTCATCGGCCGTGCGTCGCCGATTATGTAATCAGCTGATAAATATATGTGCAATTATTCGAAGGGATGCCCTATTGAACTGAAATAAATTTTCCGAAATAGCAGACAAACCAAGGATTTCTATGCCTATAATAACATGTTGGAAATAGTTCAAGAAAATCTCGGGAGGTGCCAACATTTAGCAAAAAAGTGGAAATCGTATTACAGAAGGGGTAGGAAAAATAGGGCTCTAAGGTCGCCCCCATCTAAACACTAAGAACTCCTTTTTTCAAGATTTTGGACATGGATCACTGTTTTCTTTATTCATAAACATTTATTTATTTACAATTCACGCAATGTGTGCCATTTTTACAAAATTTTAAAAAGAAACCTAAGATCCCATCAGTGTTTTAGACGTGAGGTATGGCTACGGTGACATAGCTGAACACAAAAAATCAATACAATATGGACGTCAGTGTACGAATTTGGACGTGCTGTACCACAATGTCGCCGCAGGTTTATGGGTCATTCCATATCAAATAGGCGACATATGGGACATGACAATCGCCAGCTTTTTGAAATTTTACATACGTGGAGGGTTTTTGAAAACAAAAATACGAATTAAAAATTTTCCTTATACATTGCATATTTCGCAAATTATAGGATCTTAAAATTTCGAAAAAATCTGTCCTGGTGTTCTTTAGGAATTCATGCAAGAATAAAGAAATATAGCTCATTGGATAATTAGGATTTCAAGCAATCTAAGAAAAATGCCATCTCAAAAATATATGCGAAAAGCGATATCAAGGATAAGGATTATATCCGTTATCAATCAATATCCTGGAAAAACATACTTTTAATTTTATATTTTTTTTTTATTTTCTGCCTTATATTATCCACTAAAACATATAAAAATTTCAACTTGAAATCTTAACGGGATCGTGGATTCAAAAATCATGAAAGCCGCACCATCATGCATTTGCTCATAATAAATTCTTAGTTTCTTGAAAATAAATGACCGTGACCTCGGCGGTGGGGTGTGATCTTCTCACAATAAAAAGTTTTATTTTTAATTACTACTATTACTAATAATTTCCATCTTAATTAAATATATTAACCCACAATAATATTAGCATTGGATCGGAATCGGAAGGCGGCATTTGCGGTAAATTCCGATTAAGAATTTTTACCCCACCACTCCACTTTTAAATCTGGAGATCTTTATTTCGTCCCTATTATAGTTGTGAAATCGTTATGCTCAAAACACATCTGATGATGATGATGAACAGACCATTCTTCCCGGTAGGGTTGATTCATTTCAGTAAGATGTTCGATTCCATCAATGACTCTAATTTGATTGCAAAATATGTAAAATATTATTTTTCCCCTCATCAGCAATAAATTTTATTTAAATATTCTAAAGTGGGCGCAAGAAATGTGTGAAATTAAATAACGATTTCAAACAACAGTATCTCTTGATTTATGGTATACCAATGGGAACCATACTTGGACCACTACTTTTAAGCCTTTATGCGAATGATTCTGAGATGTTAATGACGTTGATAATTTGCGGGTTTCGGATAAGTGTGGGCATGTATATGTATGTAACTAATCCAAAGAAAATAATTTACCACTCAACAAATCTAATTCCTCGGTGACTCTTGAAAACTCTATACCGTGGTCCTTTGAACATTGTATAATCTAAAATTTCCAGTGTAGATTTGATATCAACTAAAAAATTTGCTTTTGTAATTATGTCATTCGTTCGTCATTTTATTACGAATGAATGATAATTAATTTTGGCGGCCGGTCTAGGGTATAACACTAAAAAATTTGTATGGCTACTTGCTCTATCCCTTTTCAACTTCAAATTGGAAATAAGCAATGTCAAATTGGAAATAAGCAATATCAAATTGGAAATAATCATTTTCAAATTGGAAATAATCATTTAAGTTAAAAAAACACATGGTGTACAACAATATTTATGATCAAAACTTTATTAATATAATAAATTAAAAAATGATACAAATCAAATTTAAAATATCTGGTATGAATTTTTGAACATATGCAACATATTTAGCACAATTTGCAACAGATAAATGTAGTACATTCCGTTGTATAATATTTTCAATCCTTTGTAGGCGAAATTCGGTTTGGGTCAAATTTGTCCTATTTTCACCTGCTAAAATCTGTGGCATTTCAGTTGCTAGATCTCGTTTAATAGAAGCCTTAAGAGCTGACCATGCAAGTTCTATTGGGTTTAACATTGGACTGTACGGCCCTAATCTTAATAACCGATTATTTATAAATTCACTTTCAAGAAACACATCTTCAATAGATGTATGACACGGTGTATTATCAATTACCATTACGACTGGTGATTTATATTTGGTTAGAGCGCTTCGCAGACAATTGCGTATGAACTCTTTAGCTTGCAGGGTTTTAAATGCTCCTCTTCTTACTTCGTGATGAATAAGCCCCACATTACCTATGCATCCAATAATATGAACATTGGCGCTACGGCAGCCTGCTGAAATATAACTACAACGGCTTCCTTTTATGGATCTTAGTTTTGTCCTTTATACGAAAAGATTAAAGTTCGTTTCATCCATATATATGATTGGTCTATTTTCAGATTGATATGCAATAAGTTGTTCAACATATTGACGTCTTTTTCTCTTACTAATTTCATTATTTGCATTTTCAGGTTCCCTTCGAATATTCTTGAGTGTAAAAAGCATACCATCTAAATGTTTGCGCACACATTTCACGGCACGGAGACATCAATCTGATAAGCCTGAATAAGTTTCTCTTTCAATTATTTTAAAGTAATTCTTGTATTTTGTTCAACGCATTACTCCATGAAATTACGGTGTTCGTTTGTGATTTTACTTCTTCTATTCCCACGTCGTTGCTTTTCAGCCACGTTCTGTCCATTAACCCATCTATATGAAGTTGTCGTTTTCACTCCTAATGTTTTTGCGAGCGCTCTCCAATCCCCACCATTGTTATACAAAGCATAAATTTGTTTTTTATAATATTATCAGCTTCCATTTTCTTAATATACAGCACTTTAAGCGCAAAACTATTATTATTATATATCGACAATAGAAAACTTTTATCTTTTTGGCGAAAATACAACAAATGAAAAACTTTACACAATTGTTTTATCGTGCCCGGCTTGCTATACCTTTTCATTTTAAAATTATTAAAGTTTATTTCCAATTTGAAGTTGAAAAGGTATAGATGTGGTTGATAATTTAATTCATTATTAAGGAAAAAGACTGGCAATTTATTATGCTGCTCTATAATTATGTATGTGGTCATAATAAAACATCGTAGGAAACCCAGTGCAACTCCCAGGAATAGTCACATTTTATTCAATAAAAACGCATCGCAGATTTTCTTACATTTACAATGAATCTTTCAGCAGCTCAATGTAAATCGAGGTATGGTGAACGCTCTTACTTCTCATGAAGTGCTCATTGGTGGAATCGTTGTCAGCCAGCATTCCGCAAATTGGATCTAAAAAATCTTTTACAATTCAATAGTGTCACTAAAGTTATGCCAAGCTCAAATAACGCAACTTGCATATTACTTTGTTTCTTAATTGTAAATTGACAGTCCAAATTACGAACAATCTTTAAACTGTACTCATTCATTACCGTTCATTATAGTTTCAGTTTCTAGTTAACAAATGGAGCTTTTTAACTTCATTAAACACTCCAATAAGTATAATACCACTTTGGACGAGCCACAAATTCCCCAATTTTTCCCTTTTTAATAGTTTTCAAGTGTTTTAAGGAATCGATTTGATTCTTTTAGACAGAGATTTTCTGTCTGAGCAACAGAAGAAGACTTACAATTTTCCAAATTAAAGTTGAATTTCAGTGGTGGTGTTGAATATTACGTACACAAAGAGAAAGTATGTGTAAATAGCAGTTTTCAATCAGATTGGTGAATGGTACAAAGAGAAATTAATAAAGTTGGCGAGAAAAAATATTCGACCTTCTTCTAAAACCACAAAGCTTTTATTTTTCTAAATCCCGTCCGTAGGACACAGAAAACAATAAGTGGTAAAAGAAACGTAAGTCAAGGTAAGGAAAAGTAAATCGAATAGAAAATATACTGCAAGAACTAGAATACCGAGATTTATTTTTTGTTTCTGCTATTTTTCCCCAGCTCAATGCTTATAACTTTTCACTGAAATAGTTTTCCCAGCGTTACCTGCGTTACGATGGGAAAATTTTCCGATGAAAACTGTTTTAATTTGATGATTTTGTTTTCAATGAAGATGCCAGAGGATTAGAATAAATAACGCTAGGATTGAGAAAATATTCTTGTCATTGGGAAAAATTCTGGTTCTAATTTTACACACAAGCGAAATTCAAATGCCTCGAGTTCATCATTCATTCACAAAAGAATCACAAAATTTCACCATGACAGCTCACGAAAAATTAATCAACACCTCGGAACGGGAAACGCCTGATCACAGCGAAAATTAAAGAAATATTGTTTGGAAATTTATTGCATTCTCGACCGCGAGACAGATCCCTTCTTAATTATTATCTGAAAACGACTTTCCCGATAAATAAAGGCCGCGCCAAGCAGGTGGGCGTATAATTTTCTCGGGCACACAAAACTCCTCAGCAGTCTTCATTCATGAATAACTTTTTTGTCAGAATATGACGAAATTACTAATCGCTGATGTTTTCACGGCGAACGTTGTTATTGTTTTTGAAAATGTGGAAGTGGAAAAGCGTTACGACAGCAGAGCTCAACCAACAGTTTTGTGCGGAGTATAAAATCATTTCGTAGAAAAACTAACGCTGTTTCAGTTTCATCACTAGACCTATTTTCGCGACATTAATCGCACAAGGTTCGTCTCGTCTAATTCAAAACAAAGCACTCGAATTAAAAAAAATTAAACTAACAAGAAACACTGCACATTTGGATCAGCTGACGCTAGTGACGCCCAGATGTCGTATCCGTATGGTATGTAACTACGACGAACTGTTCGTTTCTTATCTCAGTGGCGATGGCGATTATCTGTGAATCTGCCTGTTTATTATTCCCCATATTCACTGAATCAAGATGAAAATGTGTTGAATTTCCACGCGGGAAAATCAAGCCAGTTCGGGAAGCTGGAATTTCTAAAAAGACTTTGCAGTCTCGAATATCGATATAAAGGGGAAATTTCTCCCTCGAAGTGGAAGCCTCGCATCGCACGGTGGTATCGCAGTCGCACACACGTTCATATTTTGCTGCTTTGGTTGTGTGGGATACGAGCAATCTTCTCCGTTTTTCTCTATCGCTGGCGAGATTTTCCATCAATACATCGGCATATTGGAGCTGCAGCAGTATTCGGGTTCAGGTATCTACGAATACAAGCGCGCGGAAAGTCAACAGACAATAAAATCCGAGGTGAGGCACTCGGTTCATGGGAAATGCACGAGCTTTTCAGTGTTTTTAGTCTTGTTGCGCCTTTCTCCAGGGGTTTTCACTTATATTTCTCGCTTTTTTGAATTTTTTTTCTTACATTTTTTCTTGTATCATTCACACTCTCCCTCGATATACAACTGCAAAAGAAGAATTTTTTGCATGGAGTTTCTCGTGGATAATTTCTTGTTTGAGATCTCATTGGAATTCAAGTCTTACACAAATGTTGGCGCCAGCGACCGTCGGGAGAGGAAAGGGGCCTCTCCAATTCCACGACAAATTAGTGAAAGAAAATTATAGGAGACGTACCGTGAACTGTGGAGGTAGAGGTAAATCTAAGGTGGAGTAGGTACATACGTCGGGAGGGTGAAAGAAACTTCTTTCATTTGAAGCGAGTTTCGTGTGCAATTACAAGCCCAATTTCAAAACCTTCGTGTTGGATACCTACATTCACATGAAAACGTGAAAACTGTTAGACGTTACCACCTACTCGCTACCTTGGAAGACCTATGCGAAATAATCTAAGAACAGGTATGTGCGCATGGTATAAAGATCAGCCAATCTACCTGCTGAAGAAATTGTATATAAGAGCTTTAAAGTTTACCCAACACACTGGGAACCGTACTGTCCTCAGGTTTCAGTGTGTTTCACGAGAAATTTTGTGCTGACGTCCGCGCACCTTGGATTTGATAGGTGGGTGGAACTCCACCCATTCAGGTATTACGTTTGATTTATTTCAGCCAATGGTTGAACATTTCTGAAGGTGTGACGTTTTCTTTTAATGAACTTTTTTCTCGCAATTCTTTACATAACATTTACGGCGAAGGAAATAAATGTTTCTAAGCTTTCACTATGATGAATTGCTTCCGATGACGTAGGACCTGTTTTAAAGCTGCCTCTTATAATCGAAGATGGAGCTCAGTGCTGTGACCTAGAAATTGTCTTAAAGCTTCAAGAAAATCTAGAATTGTTTTAATATTAAACCTGGGGCGAGAGTAGAATATTTTGCAGGAATATGTAGGACAGTTTTAATGAAAATAATGTTATACAATCTTTTCTTTGTGTGTGGATATATGTACGTCAGAGGAACAATACCCGAACATTATTATGGATTATAGCACTTAAATCTTCATTGGAATAAAAAAAAGAATATCCAGGTCTAAAAATTATTAGAGAGACTATAAAATATATTGAATGTGGAGCTGTTTTATCCAACCACAAAACATATGTGCTCGTAGCGGCAAAAATGAGTAAGCTTGGGTAAAATTAGTTATACTTGGGGATTCATGGAAAAAGAAATCTTACAGAAAAGAAAAAGTACCTACCCAATTGTAGACACATACCTTCTTCTTAGTACTCTATCAATACGGCGTTAGCTTAGCTGTAATATACGATTTCAGATTTGTCTCCACACAAGGCTCCTAATGAATAATCGACTAATGACGAGGCTAATGATTTATTAGATAGCTGCAGACACTCAACCATTTCCTTAATTAAGTTGTACTGTCAAACAGATTTTGACATACTTATAACAGTAATGATTATATTACAAAATGCATTCAGTCTTATTACATTTTTCCTCAGTAGTGCTCTAATGAAAAAAACGCATCATTAGTGTATTTCATTATCAGCTGATTTTTGCGCCATAATTGTGAATATTATGTGACATTATGGCATCTTATAATTTAATAATGATTCGCTAGATCGTGTGTGTCTGTATTAGACGATTTGCATTAAAAATCTTTACTTTTCTTTGTATGGTCAGAATGCAGAAAGAATTAAGAAACAAAATCCATGAAATGTTAAAAGTCGTCATTAAGTCTGATTTACACATTTGATACTATTGAATTTTATCACGATCCTAAAATGAATTGTTATTATTATTGTATTGTGAGGCTAGGTGATTTATGTAAGAAGTACTGAGCTATTGATTTTACTGGGAAGTATCAAGCAATTGATTCATGTGTTGCGTTGCTCATATGAATATCCTGCAGATCAGAGTGCGGTAATATGTAAAAGTTCGGTCTAGAATTCGTGGACTACTAAAAATGATATAAAATTAATAAAGTCTCTGAACAGCAATTCAAAGTGCACAGTTTTGTACAACGGAAGTATATCCAGCAGCAATAACTTATGGAGTTCCTCTAGGATGTATAGTCTATTCACTATTATTCGTTGCTACATTTGCAGGTGAAAAAGGAAGTGATCTGTAGTGCTCTCAGAGGGCAAAAGGAGAAACAGTTAAGGCCAGGGGATCTGGTTAGTCATTTAAGTATCTTAAAACAGATATGCTTCGAGCAAATGACGACAATATCTATATAGTCACACCCAGAGTGGATTTTATAAGATCATTCCAAGTGATGTGGGAGATCGACAGCAATGGAGTTCCACTAAACCGTTCTTGCAACAAGGATCGATGGTGTGGTATACAGACAGTAGGCTCTGGGCTCTACCCCTACCGTATTCCAAGCCGAGGTAATGGCCATAATAGAATGTGCCAATACCTGCATTAAAGGAGCCATAAATGGCTCAACTATTAATATCATCTCGGACAGTCAAGCTGCCCTCAAGGCTTTAAAGTCCTACACTGTCAAGTCAGGGATAGTCTGGCAATGTCCACAAACCCTCAAAAACTTATTAAGGAGAAACAAAGTTATCCTCATGTGGGTACCTGCACATGAGGGCAACAAATGCAATGAAATTACTCTTGGCCTAACCAAAAGAGGAGAGGAAACTCAGTTTGTCGGACCAGAGCCATTTTGTGGCTCAGAGCTACCCTAAACGACTGGGAGAATAAACAAAAATCCCCGTATTGGGAAAGGCTACAAGGACTTCGTCAGGCAAAAGAGTTTATCGACAACTCTGGAGGAAAAACAAAAGAACTCCGACTCCTTAGAAAAACAGAGCTCAAAATGATTACTGAGCTCTTCTCAGGCCATTGCCCCTTAAGGTATCACCTAAACAAGCTGGGCTTGGCTGAGACTTCTTCCTGCCGTTTTCTCAGGATGCTCACGAAACCTCGGAGTACTTGCTCTGCAAATGCGATGCATTGGCCAGGTGGAGACTGCTCTACCTCGAACATGCTTTTCCTCCACCAACCGTGTGGAACTTCAATCCCAGAATGGTTCTAGACTTTATCAACAGTCTGAACCTGGAAAAGGAGTAAATGCAATTGATCTTTCAGGTCGCCATGATAGCGAGGCTAACGCCTACAAACGCCTTCACAAATTACACAATGTACTCGACATTTGCTACTTAACGCCAATGTAAAATCAGTGCCTAAAGAAGAATTGTGGTACATTCCGGCCATTTGTATCTTGCTAGTATAAATTTATTGAGTTAGTGGATAGGAGTTTCCACATCTATATCCATCGTAATTTTATGCAGACTTTGATGGAATATATAGGCCAACTTTGATGGTATATATTTGGTGAATAAATTTGAGTTCAGCGTTATTCCACATACATATAAGAGCTGTTTGTCTGCTTTCAGTTGATCCACTCGCTCATTTAAATCACAAAATTGCTCCCACATGTCCATAGCTTCTGGAATTATTAGTTCAAAATATTAAAATTATCAACTGCATATAAACTGAAGACTGATTTCAATAGACTTAATTTCTGCTACAGCTCTCGCAGAACCATAAATGAGAAATACAATTATGCAACATATTTATTAGACAACAACTATGTACCTGATTTAAATACAAAAAATGTTGCATGTTTGTAATAAGGCAGAAAGTTATTTATAATCTTAGGTTTTTCTTAGATTTTTTTTTGTTCACGGCGTTTTCATAAAAATAGTAAATACAATTTCAAAAATCGGACAACCCCCCCCCCCCCCCCCCCCTAGAAACCTTCCTTTAAGAGTTATGGCCAGTTGAAGATTTCTCACATTCAAGCCAGATCATAAAATTGGATACAAGCAATAATCACAGGTAGTTACGTAAGGTCTTTTATGACTGAACCCACAATTGCTTTGGTTATAATTTTCCAGTGCTAAAACCTGTCTAAGACCAATTCTTATGATACCCTAGAATAGATAAATGCCGGTATGTAAAATCGTATGGTCACCCATCCGCGCAAGTTTGTTTTTTGACGTGGTTTTTCGCATATATTTCTAGAACAGTTTGTCGCACAGAAAAAATGGTAATAACCAATTTTATATGATTTCATATTCTGAAGAACATTTCAGTACAATAAAGATATCTAGGACTGATCGTTTTTACAGTATGCATAACAAACCCACACTTTTTTATGCCAACATCAATAAGAGGTAGTCCGATTTAGTCCATTTTTGAAGCTTTATTTACTATCAGTATGAAAACACAGTGTAAATAATGTCAGCTCTCTACGTCCACGCATTCTCAAGCAGTGTGACTGACATGTATATAAATGGACTGCTCGGTGAACCAAAAATCCATGAAAGCAAATGGCACCACTTTCATATTCCTGTCTCTTTCCGTGAGAACATACTTTCCCACTGGACTGTAACGATTGGAAGCGAGAAATTGCTTGAGGTTCAGCAGTATTTCCAATCAAAACAGCCTTGAAAAAATTATATAATTAAAATTTAATAATATAAATAGTCCAAATACTTTTGTGGTAAATTCGGTAAATCCCACTGACATACATATAAGTAAATTTCCAAATAATTTAAATATGACCCCAGTTTACGACAGTTGGTAGCATTGACAGTGCGAGCATACTTTCTGAAATCAAACTGGTGCCACATGGAATAGGAAATCAGTCAGTCCATTTATATACATCTCAGTGAGCAGTGTTCAAAAAAATTGTGAAAAACGAAACTTTTGTATGGCAATCCCACGAAGGACTTACCCGATTTGTCCCATTTTCGATCTAAATTTACGTTTTTTGTAAAAAGCCCGAGTGGAAAATTTCAGCTCTCCAAGTGAATGCGTTCTCGAATTATCGTGAGGACGGACGGTTAGACGGACATGCAAAATCAAAATAATTTTTAATATTATGCGTGGATCTTTAACCCATTTTTCGCTACTAGCATTATTTCTGTGCACTACAAACGGAATGATAAACTTAATATAGCGTAGAATTTCGTCTAGGGTATAAATATATCATTTCAATTCTTCGAGGAGGGCACTAAAGGAGGCGACATGTGATGAAAAAAGCGTAACAACTATCATTCTTCTTCTTGTTTTGTCGAGGTGGCAGGTGTTAACCGAATGCGATCGAAATCCCTGATCGCTGAGCGAATCAGTATACAGTGTCCTGCAAAGCAGCCCATTATCGTGGTGGGGTACACGTGGCACGCTTTGGTCGTGCTGAGTTGAAATCTACAGATCATGGTAGTAATGAAGTGGCATTATAAGGATGCGCATGTCCGCGAACAAGAGCTAAAGTGCGACGTGGAACCCTACATAGGGCGCGTTAGTGGGTTTGCTGCTAAAAACGGACAACAAAGTCAGAAGTGGGATTCGAATTCAACAAGTTTCGTGGAATTCGGGATGTGCAGCTAAGTACCTACTAATATAGAGAAAAGGAAAATGTAATCACGGGAATCGAGATGAGTGAATATATAAAAATGATGTTGCGCAATGTGTGTATGAATGGTGAAAGAATGGAAAGGATGGGGCTAAAAGAAAAAGGGTCATGCGCATATAATGATGACTCAGTGCATTGCGCGCATATAAGGATGACTCAGTGCATTGTGCGCATCTAATGATGACTCAGTGCATTTCGCGCATATAAGGATGACTCAGTGCATTGTGCGCATAAAACATTACTCAGTATATTTCTAAACGAGTCAGCATGTAGTCGGGTGGTGTTCGTCAACTATACTCACGCAATTCTCGGAAGACTGGCGGTGCGGATGAAATTGTTGCATTTGTGTGAATGATTATAACTGAATCGAAGAATGGAAGTGATAGTTTTGTATGTGTGGTGACAGTAGCTGGTTGGAGATACGGTGAGAGGTAATGGCAGATACCAGTCAGTGATAATAAGGTCCTCTTACTAGGGATGTAAATTGTTGCGTGGGGCATACATGGGTGTGTGAATGAGAGATTTTGGATGGAGTGTGTATTTCCTTTGTTTTTTTTTAGCACGCGATTCTCTTCACATAGGTTCAGAGAAGATGGAATGGGAATTCGTTTTTGTTTTTAAGTATATAAGTTGGAGTTTTGCCGGGCGATATTTTAGAAATATTTGCATCAATCGGATCATTAAGTGTTCTTATCTTCAGTAGAAAGTATCTTTTATTGAATAGTGTGGTTTAGAGTGAAAAATAATTTAAGCAAAGGTGGTGAAGTGCTAGTAAATAAACTCAAAGAAAAGTTCTGAGTGGAAGTGGACAATCTAATTTAAGCAAAATGCCAAAAACGAGGAATAGAAGCGCCGAGCAAAGTATAATACCGCGAGAGAATTCCTTGTTAAGCTCGGAAACAAATAATGGCGATCCAGAAATCCATCTAAGAATTGAGGAAATATCCAGCTTAATCCCTGAGTTTTCTCCTGGTATGGTAGGAAACCTCCCCGCGAGTCAGTGGTGTGATATAGTTGATGGAGTGCAGCAACTATATAAACTGTCCGACCAGAGAACAATGTTGTACGCCTCCTTAAGACTGAAGAACGCCGCAAGGTACTGGTATCAGACTGTACAACACGAAATATTCCAGTGGCTAACTTTGAAAAATCAACTCATCGAAGCGTTTCCATCTCCGATCGATGAGGCTAGCATACATATGCAGCTCATTGGGAGGAAACGTAGGGCAACAGAACCCGTGGAGTCCTACTTCTATGAAGTAGCATCATTGGCAAAGCGAGCTAAGCTAAGTGATATCACTACCATAAATTACATTATTACTGGGCTTAGTGATCGAAATTTGGTCACTATACTTACTGCAGCTAACTGCCAGACGTTAACAGAAGTATTGAAGCGGATAAAACTTTATGAGATTCTACAAGATCAGGAAATAAATAGAAATGTAGTGAGTTCTAAGAATAGTGAACCCATAAGTTCGGAATTGGGAGCTCCAGCAAAACTCGCAAAACATTCGAGTTACACGACGTCACGGAAGAGAAATTGAATTGCCTCGGAGTAGATTTTCAGGAAAATGTTTCAATTGTGGCAAGATAGGTCATCGCTCTGTTGACTGCTACTCCCGAGGAAGAACAAAATCAGCGACAATAAATCCAGTGACGACTATTAACAAAACGTTTAAAAACGTACATATACTGCACAAAGAGAAGAACGAGTTGTTTAAGACGGTAGAAATAGAGGGTAGGAAAATTCCCGCATTTATCGACCTAGGAAGCGAGTGTTGCACAATCCGAAAAAAAGATTGTGATGAAAATAAATGGTACTACAAAACAAACAATACAATTCTCACGGGTTTCGCAGGAGGTAGATGTTCTGCTATCGGAAGCGTACAGAAGAAATTATTTATAGGTGACGTCAACGCAACAGCTGAATTATTGGTGGTTCCTGATAAAGTACAGGATGTTCCTATTATCGTTGGACAAAGTTTTCTCGACCGGCCAGGAATACAAATAATCAAAAGTTTTGGACAACTTCAAATTCTGAACAATGCAATAGCCGAGAACGTGAACACCGATCAATCAACTGTTAATTTGATTACGGAGGAATCGCGCAATAATTTATGACTACCTATTCAAATAAATGATCTCAATATCGGCAGTGTTGATAATGATACGAAAATAATTTTGTTAAAATTAATTAACCAATTTCGGGAGTGCTTCGCTTTTAGTATTAAAGATCTCAAGGAAACAGATTTAGTCAACATGAAAATTGAATTGAAGGAGAACCATATCGTCAAATACAAACCGTATAGAGTTCCTTATCATCAACTAGAAGAACTAAAAACTATTATTAACGACTTGAAGGAAAACAAAATAATTGAGGATTCAACGTCTGAATGCGAGCCCGGCAATTTTAGTGCGAAAGAAAGACGGAACTTCAAGGATGTGCGTGGATTATCGGAAGTTGAATTTAATAACAAGAAGAGAATATTTTCCGACACCGAACATAGAAGAACAATTGAACGCAATGGTGGGTGGAAGCATTTTCTGTACTTTGGATTTAAAAAAAAAAATGATGAATGAACTTATTTGTGTTAATAATAAATTCCTACATTTGCAATAATCTGATTTGTTCTTATATACGAGCACTGTCCTTATCATTTATTTCCCTCTGTTATGAAAAAGACGATGCTATCTTAAATGTTGTTAAGGTTCTTTAATTGCCTCTAAGGCACAATTAACTGAAAAAAAATAAAAAAAAGAATAAAAAAAAAGAATGAGGGAACGTCAAATGGTTCAGGAGTACTGGCCAAATACATGATGTACATACGTGTTATCACTATGTCAAGTGGGGAGGACCCACAGGTATGTTGAGTATATATGACCGCGAATGAAATGCTGTAAAGTGTGTATGTTGTAAGTATAGTGCATGAATTTTTTTATTTTGCGTAATGTATTAGTTGAGTAAATTAATAATTAGCAATTGGCCAATGAAGCTCTAACCATAATGCATGTGGTGGAAGTAACTGCAAGAACTAAAACATTATTACAGTAGTATTTAAAAATTGCACTCTTGTAAATGGAATGAATGTTATGTATTGCTGAGGACAGCAATGCACAGGATGGCCGAATGTTAACCGAATGCGATCGAAATCCCTGATCGCTGAGCGAATCAGTATACAGTGTCCTGCAAAGCAGCCCATTATCGTGGTGGGGTACACGTGGCACGCTTTGGTCGTGCTGAGTTGAAATCTACAGATCATGGTAGTAATGAAGTGGCATTATAAGGATGCGCATGTCCGCGAACAAGAGCTAAAGTGCGACGTGGAACCCTACATAGGGCGCGTTAGTGGGTTTGCTGCTAAAAACGGACAACACAGGTTCGACGTTAAAAATTGTTGATTCCTTAAATATCACAACAAATTAATGGCGCGACAGTTCAACTACTATTCTTAGAGACTCCGCACAATCCTCCGCATCACCCACTGACACGTATATAAATGGACTGACTGATCTCCTGTTTCATGTGTCACCAGTTTTGATTTCAGCAAGTATGCTCTCACTGACGATATATTTAAATTATTTGCGAATTTACTTATATATGCATGTCAGTGGGATTTACCGAATTTACCACAAAAGTACTTTAAAAGTATTTTCCTCAACACGGCTTGTTGTATCTAAATCTTCGAGCATATAGAACTCCTTTTTTTATATACTATCACTTAGTTCAATAGCCATTAACCATTTCCTATAAAAACTAAATTATCCCTTTTGTAACTACGTCTCTGCGCCAAACACACTTCGCAGCTCTTTGTTTACAAAAAAGTGACAGTCAAACACCCTGCCAAAATCAAGATGGCGAAAATTTTTGGTTACGCTGCCATACATATACTTACTATGGGATGTTGTCTCCTTTACTTCTCTCCACAAAGCTTCAATTCGACAAGTGTGAAATACATCAGAAAAAGTTGCAGCCAACATTGCAATATAAAATTTGACTCTAAAATGTTCGTATATTAAATGATTGATGGCTTATAACTTGGATCATATTAGCGTCCACAAACGCGAGCGTAAGTTCTTCGGGCGTTTTCTTGGATACAATTCATATAATTTCCTTTGTGTTTGATTACAGCGCACTTACGCAGGTGCACTAGCGCTCGCCCACTTGTGCTGGCAAAATATCTTGAAAACTGAGGCTTAAGTCAAGCATTTTCTTATATCGGAATAACAGGTTCAGTCCTATATCTAAGGGTAATTATGGAAAAAAAATAGAAAAGCATTCTAAATATCTGCTTAAAACGTAGAGTCGTACATAATTTAAGTAGATTCGACCTTGGATTCTTGTTCAAAATTTTATGGAGGCGATCGTGACATACAAGAGGAGTTTAAAAAGTAAATTTAGTTGATATGGCTAAAGAAAGTTACATACATGAACACTAAATGGATATTCATTCCACACGTGCGAGAGTTGGAAACGGCCCGGAAAATCGGTTAAGAATACTGTTGCGAGCGTGGCCTTTTGGTTCGTTATTTCAAAAACAATATTTAATATACAAGTTCTTTAATTCACTCTAATCTTATACAATTCACAAACCTTCAATTAATCAACTACACTTTAATTATCGCTTAATACTGTACTTTCAATTATCGCAATCTAATTACAACACTTTCGCACGTTTATTACTTTCGCTTGTTAACACTGCAACGTCTAAGACAAGACTCTTTTTCTGGCGGTGACAACTGTTATATTTATACCCTAGAAACTCTCCAGATTATTCTAGAGTGGTCTATTCCAGAACCTTCTTGACTTTTCTATTCATTCTATTCCTGAACCTTCCCGCACATTCTGTCATCGATTCTCCGAACCTGAAGTTGTTTAGTCTCCATTGCCAGTAGATGTCACCAGTTGTCTATTTCTATTGCACGTAACAATACTTTGAGTGAAATAATACCTGCAAGAAATCCTACCGATAGGCTTTCATCTAGCATGCTGCTAGATGCATGTAGAAGCAATAATAAATACCCGTTTACTACTCAACATGCTCATTGACAACGTGAGCGATGAAGCTTTAACACTAAGCCATTTCTTACCCGGTTTTTAACTAAAATGTCGCAGAAATTAACGATGTTGGTTTGATATTAAAACGAATCTGGATTATTTTACATAACTTTGCTTTATCATCTTGGAAAAGATGAATAAGTCATAAGGTGAGTAATTTATATATAATATAAATACTATAACTGACAAAAGTTTTTTGTACACAAGTATTACAAAAGGGCATTTTCATGGATTCGCAAAATTTAAGACACGTAATGCTTCGTAAATTATTGCAGTGGCTGTTGCAATTTGCAAAGTAATAGTAAGGTTTCGGTATGTGCAATGCCCTATTTTATATATTTTTTAATTACTTAACGATTATAAACCCAATATACACTTATTAGTAAAAATTATTCAAGGAATATTCCCAGTTTACTGCAAAATGCTAGTCAAAGGATTATACTGACTAAGATTTTCTGAACTAACATTTCTTAGAGAAGTCAAGCAGACGAAAACCAATTATCTTATACTACCTACACAGTTTTCTTAAACTTGGATTACCAGAAAAAATTTTACTGCTTTTCAAAACTTTACCTCGTGGAGCTCGCACAATTTTAAATTCAATTAAAAATAGTTTAAGGACTTTGAGTTACAGATGGAGCAAGAACATAAAGTTGACCAAATTTTCAATTTCCATATTACTTTTGAGAAATGGGGGCTGGAAAGTCCTACAGAGTAAGAAACTAAAGGAGAGGCCCATCATCAAAAATTTCCTTGCCAATCTCAAAGATGTGTAAGTTTGTACGCACTCTATAAAAAATTCGCATTGTAGGCGGATGAAAAAAAGTTTATGGAGCATTCCATAGAAAAAATGTTCTGAACTTTAATTTTTATATTTAAACTTTACTCTGTTAAGTTGTATTAGTATCATTACGTCAGTGCTGGGCATTATTCGAATAAATTTTCAATCAAATAACGATTTTTTTAAAAAATCGTACAAAAAATTATTCGAATAAATTTTTATTTGATTATCAATTTTAATAATTATTTGTTATACGATCGTGAGTTATTTGATAATCAAATAATTATTCGTTATTTGGTGAATTATTTGCAAATAATTATTTCTGATGGTCATTACTTGAATTTCAAACAATTGCTTGTCATTCGATTATGAATATATGTTTTCTGGTGTCCATTAGTTCGAATTTCAAATAATTAAGCCTTGGTACACGCATTTCTTTTCGCAAGGTCTCTCATTACTTAATTTAATATAAAGTTTAAGGGAAATTCAATACTTTTGTTGTATTTGTGAAGCTTTTGAAGGAAATAATTGGGTTTGATTACCTAAATCACCTAAATATGAAATCTATGTCTACTCAAGGATCATAAGGATATAAACGCAAAATAACTGAAGTTTAACCATATAACTAAGTAGTACGAATATACTTACAGGGTCTCATGTAATTAAAAGTTCTAGTGTATATAAAAAAAGGGATATCTGCCATCCCACATAATGAAGTATGCACACAAGTGTCGTCGCCTCCACACGGGTAATTTTGCTGCAGTCTTCTGATCCATATGCAAATAAGAAGCTATGAATGTGTGAGTGTTTTGCATGACAAGTCTCTAACGCAAGCAAAGATAACCTAATAACAAAATGGGAAGGGGCGGAGTTTCCAGATTTTACTCTCATAAAATTCTATGAAAACAGGTTTTTTTTGAAATATTGAGAGTTGTTAACATTCGTTTTACTCTGAACAGATTTAGTGGGAGAAACGCATGCTGGATTCTCTGATATTTTCAGGAAAAATGAGATTTTTATTTGACAGATATTTTACATCTCCTTTCAGCATCTTTCTTAGAAAAAGTGAGGTAGTGTGACCCGAAGTACATTATTATGAATAATTTGAAATGATTTTGGAGATATTCAAGAAGGTTTTGTTGTTCGGGTAATCCTATGTTCTCTGGATTTTTGTTTTTAACTCATTGTCTCCACTACAATAATGCATAGCCAAGTTTTTTTCCCCCTTCCACGCAAAAGATGAAAGTATATGACATTATTTCCTTGTTTCTAAAAAACACGAAAAATTTCCAGTTTTGTTCGGCTGTATCCTATCTTCTAATTATGTTATCTTTGACCCAACTCTAAGTAACAAATAGTCTAGTTGTATTAGTAAGGCACACCATGTAAAATATGTTTGATTTTTGATGCATTGCTTCTTTTACCTCTTTCTTAAAAAACTGGTTTGCAAAATACATTAAGAATACTCGGGTGGGATGGCACAATGAGCTTCACGATCGTCACGTTTCAAAGTGAATGGCCATTCGGGTAAACGGATTTTTTTTTTTATCAACAAATATTGTCTCGAAATTGGACTCTTGTTCTCAAACGCCGAACAAAATGCCGGGCAAGTTACATTAACACTGCGCGGCACCGCCATACAATAATTTCCCATACATTTTACAGTTGAATTTATTTGCTTGTAATCTCTGCCGGTTTGCAATAAAATTGTAAATAATAATTAAAAAGATATTTCGTTTTCCTTCAAGTCACATTTTTTTAATATAAAATCATTTATTTTCAGAAATTCAAATATTGTTTAATTTTTTCATGTTTTTTATAATAGATTTCCCATAGATCTTCCATATTGGCAGCGTTAAAATTAGGATTAGAGATGGGTCGCCAACGACGACGACGCGGGAGTGGCCAATGTAATGCATTTCATACATGCAATACTGTCTCTAAATATTTTTGACATAAAACGACGGCCACGCATCGGCACCGCGTCGGCGTTGTTAATGTAATCCAGCCATATGAATGGTGTTATCGTGGCGTCACAACTCAAGTGTTAAATAATTAGTAAGCATACTTTTTTACTCTGTCTGCCATGTCTTGAAGTAAGGCTTTCACTTCGAGCATGCGATCTTAAGTACAATCCCACTTTTTTTTTTATTTAATTAACTATAAGATTATTTTAAGTAATAAAACCCAATTAATTTCAAAAGCTTCACATATACTTAAATGTACAAAATTATTAAATTCCTCTTAAACTTTAAATTAAATTAAGTAACGAAACACCTTGCGAAAAGAAATGCGTGTACCAAGACTTAATTATTTGAAATTGGAACTAATGGAAAACATAGAAAATATAGAAAACATAGAAAATATAGAAAACATAGAAAATATAGAAAACATAGAAAACATATATTCATAAAAGAATGACAAATAATTGTTTCAAATTCAAATAATGACGATCAGAAATAATTATTTGGGAATAATTCACCAAATAACGAATAATATTTGTAATCAAATAAATTTTTATTCGATTTTATATTTTATTCGGGTTTTTATCTTTTATTTTTATGCGAATAAAAAATGCCCATCTCTGCATTACGTTATGTGCAATTAGTCAGGGTGTTATTTTAAATCTTATATGCTACTCTATTTTGCTTTTGTTATCTTGTTTTATTTGAGTTTTGTTTATCTTATTTTATCTTATGTTATCTTATGTTGTTTCTACCTTACTTCATTATATTCTCTTTTCTTTCTTTTGTATTTTGCACTTCATCAACCTTAATTTAAGTCGTTCACTCGTTATTAGACTACTACCTCGATATTATTCTACCGCAATGGGTTTGTTCGTTGCATTTTTGTTATTTTTCTAAGCCTTGTATTCATTCGACATATTATCAATATCTATTGTATACTCGATGTACCTAACGTTGTAACGTAGCTTATGCTGAGGTTTTTTAATTAATACTTTTCTGTTGTATTCTATTCTAAACACCAAAAATCATAGAAAGTGTGACATGACCATCACCAATTATGTTGAAATATTACATACTTGGATGGTTTGTGAAAACAAAAATACGAATTAAAAATTTTCCCTTTACAATGCGTAGTAATGGCACTTTCAAAATTTCACAGAAATGCTACCCTGGTTTTCCTTAAAATTTCATATATGTTTTTCTATTCATGCTAGGACAGTGAAATATGGTTCATTTTGCGAAATTTTGAGAATGCCATAACTCGCGAAATACGCATTTTATAGGAAAAAATTTTAATTCGTATTTTTGTTTTCAGAAACCCTCCAAGTATGTAAAATTTTAACAAAATTCGTGATGGTCATGTCACACATGTTGCCTATTTGATATGCAATGTGCCATAGTGAGCGTTAGTAATATAAAACAACTTTTTGAGATTTGTAGTAAGCCTATTTCCATCTTCCATTGCCCAATAACTTGGCTTAAATTACATTTTTGGTAACGCTATATCGAGAAAATATATTAAAAATTAAGTGCTTTTATCAAAATTATAAACTTTTACCAATATTCTAATTTTCAGTTTATTATTAAAAAAAGATACAAATACAATATAATTAAATTTCCACAGAAAAGAATATTTGTTTAAGAAGGCATTTTTTTTGGAATCTCCGGTATATAGCAAAAAGCTAAAAAAAAAATTTATTTGTGATTTTGGGTGACAAGTTATTATGTTATTGGGCGACAAATTTCAAGTCTTGGTTTTGACTCATCAACAGGTCCCAAATAGCGAAATTGGGTGACTTGAAAACCAAATAAAAAAATAGAACAAAGAAAACAAATGAAAAAATGAAAAATACCAAAAAATTTAGAAAAATAAAAAACAAGTTTTTTTATTAAAAAAATTTAAAAAGACCAGATTCAATCGAAACGAATCGAACCTGTGTATGCCCGCAGTGGACTGAAAAAATAAAAAAAGAGAAAGGAAGAAGATGAAGCGTTTCGTGTTAGCAGAAAACCCTACACTCATCGGTACGCTTGAAACAGATCAAATTGATCTCATCTCATATAAACTCAGAATAAAATCTGGGTGTGAATTATATTAGGCAAAAAAACTCAACAAAGAGGAAGAAACAAAAATAGAGATTACTCTTTAAGATTTTTTAACGGGGCAAACTTATATTTGTTCAAGCAGAATGTAAAATATCTTTCTATTTAATCCCGTTCCCATTTTAATTTTACCTACGGCTTTGGTGCTAGGGTACATTTCATTAACGAACATAAACAAAAGTAACACCTAGGGTACATGTAGTCAGAGATGCAACCATATGTTAGAAAGTGAGAAAAATCACCACGGTCAGTACGCAAAAATATAATGCATTTGCATATACCTACACGCAATGGCTTTTTCATTAGTTTCTTACTCGTAAGGAAAATCAAGTTTTAAACAATTTTCAAAATAAAAAAAAAGAAATGGGTTACAGTGGGTTTTTGTTTTAACTTATTTTAAAGCAAAATGATGATGCGAATTTTCGAAATTCGATTTATTTATCAAGAAGAAAATATTTTTTCTATTCTCTAAACGCCAATTGTTACCGGGGTCGTAATTTCTTAAATCATAAATCATTTTGCTTACACACATACTCAGTTAAAATAAGTGCAACAAAATTGCACGCAAGAGGCTTTTGCGCGTATGCGTATTCTCATCTTTCACAACCCTTCGCTTAGCTTTGGGAAATTTCTGATATGGCTCGTTCGGTTTCAAGTGGTACAATGGGTGGAGATTTATAATTAATTTAAATATGAAATTGAAGTACTCATATACGCATGTACTCAGGTGGATAAAAATTTATAAAAAATAGAACAACAAAATTTATTTTAATGAGCCGTTTAAAAAATATAATTTAAGTTCTCTTTGATTATTTTTAATTCTTATATGTAAAGGGCTTCCACTCAATAATACTGTCATGTGACGTAGCAATCAATTCCAAATTATGGTAAGTATGTACATTTACATTGTCTTTCCTTCGAATTCACTTATCAAAACCCAGATTCAGGAAATAAAGCATATTTATCTTCTCCCGAAAACATTCGCACAAGAGGAGTACTTAAGTATTACGCTACTCCCATCCTGGTTACCTGGTTGGTCATTTTAACCCGGACATCCGGTATGTGTATGTTTTTGTCTCTTGTATAAGTATACATCATTTATGGATATACGTATGTGTACGGCTTCCATTAAATTTACAAAACTTGTGACTAAATAAATAAATATGAACCTTTCCCACACCTGTGATTATCCTAAATTGACCCAACTAAATGATCTCTTCACACTCATTTACATTCGAAGGAAAATACCTTCCCCATTGAACCCTTTCCTTCCTTAACACGTAAGCCCCTTCAAGAGCATAATGACACCAATAAGCACTCTTCATATTTGCCCCCTCCAGTGGACCTGTCGTGCACCAAACCAAGGAGCACCTCACATAAATTTGTCAGTCTCGGATTACGTTGATAAACTTGTGCGCTGGGTTGCGTCTCCGACAGACTTTTCCGTAATTCAAAGTGTAATTATGCGCCTTACATGACAATGATGGGCTCCATTCGCATAATTCTTTGTAATTTAAGCAGATTTGCATGCCGCCACATGGCAGTGGTTTATGGGGCTGCCGCCCTGCCATAAATGTACGTGTTCTAAACGGGTATACATGCCAGAATACCGGCAGACATACCTCCACGATGGGGACGTTTCCGGTGTAAGGAAATGAAAGTGCGAAATAAAAAAAAAACAACATCGGAAAATTTAAATCACTCCAAGGTGGGATTCTCACATGAGAGACTGGTGGAAGCAGTAATCCGAGCCCAATAATCTTCGCAGTAGAAAAGTTGAAAATTGATCGGCATCTCGACTCGAGCCACTCGAGCAATAAATTTCGACTTAGCATTTTTACGTCGTAGATATTTCTGCTCCGGAGCAGAGGTGTAGAGTTTTTGATTTAATGCTCCTGGGGAATACTTGATAGGTGCAGTTGCGATGGAAGGGTAAAATACAATTTACGAACATAAACTTGTTACTGTGGAACTTGTTGAAATACTCTTTAGTGCGTGAGGAGGATATCCAAGAAATTTGCATCATGTTCTGAAACAAAATGAGAACCATACAAGAGCCAAAGGGGCACGACTTGGTTATTTCTACAAATTTCAAGTCATTAAATGTGTAGCGCTGCAACAAATTAATTTATTGACGTTGGCAATATGTCAACCGTGTAAGTAGCTGGCCGGTGCTCACAACTTTTCACCATCGCATTGCCGTAGAATGGGATCACTAGAACTAGACAAGCCACAACCGCATATTTACTGCACACATATTGAAGTGTTTCATACGGGGAACGGGGTAATGGCCCGGCCATGGTGATGGCGGGTCTCTTAAAATATGATTGACTGCACTTTTAGCGGCTGCAATTGAAACAATTTCGTCAATGCGAACTTCAAACAACAGCGCGAGATGCCAACTATACAGAAACATTTGTCATCCGGGTCGCAGCAGCACTTGAGGAAGATGCGAAATAAATTGACCCCAAAATAATTTGGGGCCCATCGTGCTGTCCGTCTGCCGTTCTTTACTCCGTCGTCCTTCAGTCCTTCAGGACTGAACTACAGATTTAGGAAATCACTGATATGGACACGAATCATACGCCTGTTTAATCCTTTATGCCTTCTGAGTTTATAACATCTCACCAAACTGTAACAGACAGCTTACAGGATATCTCGATGTTCTATAGATAGATATGGGGGTACGTCATGTCCATTTAATCCCTCTCTCCGCCTGTGTGTCCTGCCAGAGTCAGCTGAAGCATTAAAGTATGAGCAGAGCACCTAGAAACTTCGTACAACAGGAAGTTGACATTTGGCATTCCTGGATTTTGTGTCTGCACTTGCTTTCAATTTTGTTCCTTTGGGTGACTTTCAGCAGACGTCGTCAACGCTGCTCATCCTGTCATTATATCTGCTGAAGTTGTTACAGCCAAAGCTCCATGTTTTCTCGAATTCTTGAAATTTATTCCTGCAAATTTATCACCACACTCTGGGTATTAAGATAATTTCAATTTCAAGTTCGGAAATCATTTAAAACTCGCTCTAGGCCATTTTTAACTAAAAGACACTTTCAGATGAATAATTTTATTCAATGGAGATTTCAGGAGTTCAGTGACTACATCATTTAATAGCTTTTCCAAGGTCAGTGTCAAGGATATTCTTTACATAATTGTTTCACCTTTTAAACTTTTATTTACAGTGTAAGTCAATGCACTTATAGATTTGCAATAAAAAGAGTTTTCAATAGTCTTGCAGTGCATATTTTTATAAGTTCTAGTCTGTTTGTAATGCTTTTAGAATTAGGATTTGCCACACTTCTCCAGTTGCTGCAGTCATCTTGCATAATAAACAGGTTCACTGCGTGATGCGTTCAACTCAATATTTTTCAATTCATCTTATATAAGGTCTAGTTCTGGAATTTTTCAGTCAGTTGCATATTTCGAGCAACTCTTATTATTACTTCTATATATGCTGGAATCAGAGAAAGGGCAGCTTAATTTAAACAAAAGTTGCGTCCTTGATGTCTTGTACTTTTCACTATCCTCTGGGTGGCTGTGTCATTGAGAGTACATCTCAGATCACTTTTATATAGAGTTTGGCATTGGCGCTGACCAAGTTAAAGTGACCCCAAATAGGATCTCTAGCGGAAGGTATATTGTAATAATCTCTTGATTTTATAACATCCTGCATTGAAGAGCATCACCGATGAAGTAGTGATCGGTTCATATTGACCTCGTATCTTATCTATTACGCTTCAGGTAATTCTATCTGGAGAGATAAGATAGGTTAAAAAGTTTGTATTTGGGCGCCTTATGATTTTTCTCTTGATAAAAAATTTTGGGAGCGATTTTTCAACCTATATAAAATGAACGGTTATTTTCATTCAATAAAATATTTAAGAATATTTTAACTAGACAAAACTGTAATTTCAATAACGGTATTTAATTTTTAATATATTTCCTGGATACATATTTTCCAAAAATGAAATGTTAAGACAAGTTATTGAGCAGCGCGAGAAGGTAATAAGCTTACTGGGAAACCGGTAACCTCAAAAGGTTCACTATGCTGCTGCTGGTAGGGAATTTTGCCCCATACTTTCAAAAGCCGATCCATAGCCCCCTGCATAATTATTTTTTCATCCACCTGGAACGCGAATATTTTATAGTGTGCGTATAAACTGACACATCTTTAGGATTGGCATAAAAATTGTTGATGATCAGCCTTTCCTTTAATTACTTACTCGTAGCCAGAGCTGGGCAATACTTAAGTAAAAAAATACTTAAGTACTATTTAAAGTACATTTTCTTTACTTAAGACTTATTACTCCATACTTTTGAAATGCCCTACTTAGTACTTGAACATAAGTACTTGCTTCTATTTATTTGTACTTAAGACTTAGTTTACTTTACTTAAGTATTTCTGAGTCTATTAAGTACCTAGAAATATCTAACTCTTCGTAGAAAAGCAAAGACAATCTCCAGCGCAACTTCTTTTTTGTTGAGTTTTAAAGCACACAAAGAACTATCAAAGTATGTGCCGCACTCACTCGTAAAGGGAGAACCTTAGACAACCTAATACCATACAAATAAGACTGGGCAAGTAGAACAAAAAGCAAGGGTAAGCAAGCAATGCCTCGTTCCAGTATCAAATCAACGATATCTCGACCTGATGTAGAGACGGTCAACATTTTTTTTTAGAAACTTAGTGGGAATTTTTACCTTAGAATTTTTATGCACTATTGGAGGCGACAATGAGTGCTTGTGCGGATCTCTAATAGTTTTTATGAGTGTAGCAATGAGAAGTGATAATTTTACTCTACGTGTAGGGACGAAAATAGCCACTGATTACTATAAATATTATAGTTTTCAAAAAGTATTTATTTATTAATATCTATTAACTGAACTCTATAAACTTCATTATAATACTGCCAATGAACAAAGATTCTATAAAAGTACTTTAAAAAGTACTTCAAAAAGTACTCAGTACTTTTTATAAACTAAGTACTTAGTTACAAGTATACTTTTCATACATGCGGTACTTGTACTTACGCTGAAGTACTCAGGTCTTCGGTACTTGTACTTGTACTTAAGTACTTTTTCTTTGGTACTTGCTTAGCTCTGCTCGTAGCTCAGAACGCATTTCCAGCGCTCTATTTATACAGCGCAAAATATACAGAGTAAACAGAGCTTTAGACAAATATATGACAACGGTTTCGTGCGTGAGCTCTGGCAGTGCCTATCTTTGCCATGTAAAAAGCAAGAGGCTTGTCATTGACTATGATGAGACAAATGTCAATGGTTCCTGCCATGGTACATTTGTTTTGGAAAGTTTGTCGTTTAGTGTAAATATTTTGATTTTGTCATTCCTTTTTTGTTTCTTTAGTATCATATCCATATCGAGTAAAGAAGAGAACTCGACTGCTGGGGTTTCGTTTCAAGTTCTCAGATTATGTACGATTTGAACTCTTTTGTTTGCTTACCAATTCATTTCCTATGTTTTGGTTTAGAGTGTGTTGTCGCGATACAACTAGAGTTTAGAGTTGAAAGTATCCGGATAATTTACTGTCCGGATTATTCGAGATAATTAGGATCCGAATCCTAGTATCTGGATCCCAACTATCCGGACCAGATCTCAATTATCCGGATCCTGATCCGAACTATCCGGATACAGGCTAAACAGGAAAAGTTCAAAATTTCCTCCAATGCAATTTTGAAGTTTTTTTGCTTAGCCTGGATCCGATTAGTTCGGATCGGGATCCGGGTAATATGGATCCGGATCTCATGAATCGTATAGTTTGCAGATCCGGGTATCCGAATATCCGTATATTCGGCTATTAACAAAATTCATGACCTCAGTGAAATCTAATATCGAGTTTAGAGCGAAAAAAATTTTATAGCTGAAAAACTTCAAATTATTTATAAAGTTTAGATAAACGTTCTTACAATATACAATTAAAAATGTTAAGAGAAATTAAATCCTTCAATAAACTAACAAAACAATCTGAAAATTGTCATAGAAACAGGAAATGTCATAATTTTACCAGAATTTTAATGCTCCGCGCATTTAAATGTTCAGTAAAATAAATGGAGACTTACAAAGCGCCATCTATCTTAAAATATAGAAATATTCACTTTTTACCAGTGAACTCCGTACTGCACTGGTAAAACTATCAGTAAAATTTTTGATTGCGATTATACCAGCGCTAAAATTTGTATAGAAATGTCACATTTTACTCGAACTCGATACTAGGCTTTAAGCTTAAATTGAGTTTCACAGTTCTGTGCATTTAAAAACTCTTTCAAAGTTGGCAGCGCTGTAAAATTATTCAATATTCTGAATTAATTTACTGTAAAAGTTTTTTTATGTTTTAGATTGTTTTTCCAGTAAGACTAAAATGAAATAAATAACTCGGTAATGGACATTTCTCTTGATTATGACGTTTGACACAATTTTTTTGATATTGATATTGACAATAAGTTGAACATATGCTTATGTGTAGACCATAAGAGACTATATGGTAGAGCTATGATAACTCACAAGCATTTTCGAAGATTTGAAATCTTAAACTCACTGATATACATATCAAGCACGCTCTGCACAATCATCCAAAAAGATCAACAGTGAAGGGTAAAAGCTGTGTGAGTTGAGTACTTACTCCCTACAAATTAAAGGATTGAAGCTAATTCGCTCATTTTCCAAGAACCAGTCTGTATCTTTTTAGTCAAGCAACTAGGTCGAATATTCCCAATACATTAAAAAAAATTGCTACGACTAGCATCGAAGGAGCAGTTCCTCAAAATCCCAAATTTCAAATTTTATAACGTTAGTCTAACAAAAACACAGGCTAGTCGAAATAAATGCACTGAAGTTGGGCTGGATCCCATTTTTGATTGGATCCGATATTAATTACTATCCATGCTTTCCATAGTTTCTTCCATAGAAGAACAAAAAAAAAAAAAATGGACGACATTAGTTCATAGGTCTTTAGTTCATACTACCTACATATCTATGGCCACTGCTCAACTAATAATAAGTCCAATATTCTTAAATTTTTATTATAAACGTGATTCCAATTGTTTTTTGTTTTTGTCTATTCGTAGTAATTAGTAAATCACCGATGTTTTAACTTAATTTTTGGTCATATCATTACACGATGGCTATAATGAAAAACTTGAATTTGGAGTTATCACTAGTTGCCCAGTGACCACAGATATATGATCTCACTTATGTTGGTTAATGGACAATTGAACTTTCTGAACTTTCAAACTTCACTAAAATGATCGTACTTTCTCCATTGTTATATTTTGCAATGGCAGGTTTTCTAATTTTTCAGTTTATCTGGTGCATTTTTGTAATTCCGGTTCATTTATTCTGCAGATGTCATGAAGATAGATATCCCACCAGAATTATAAATCTTCAACGCCATCTCTCAAAATAACGGAATTAATTAATTGACGCAATGATGATGACATATCCTGTAGTGGTACAATATCATGGAAGCAAATTTCTAGAGAAATCCCTTCAATACTCATAAGAAAACTACAAAATGACATAAAACTGAAATACTCTATCAATGTTCAATGTGAAAGAAAAGGAACCAAAATTAGATGCAGGTTAATGCTCGAGATCTGATTACTCCTGAATTACCCTTTTATTTCCACAACTTTCAGAGCCATTCAATTACCGCTCCCTCGTGCAACAGAATGGCCTGCATAATTTACAAAATTGCTAAATTAATGTCATTCTGGGCACACAATTCGCCAGGCAATAAGGGAACAGATGACGTCCTGTTCGAGTTGAAAAGAAATGTCCCCAACCTGACGCACACTTAGGCGTAATCTAAGGGAAAAGGGCTGATGACAAATAAAAAGAATACGAGCTTCAAGGAGCACGAAGAGGGTTGTGTACCTGAATCAGTTCTAAAGTACCCAATTGAGGTAATTGCCTTTGATCTCCTGCGATGTGTATTGAATGAAGGTCTCCAACTACCCCTCACATCTTACCCTCCTGTTTGTCAAGCAGAATATCCCCATCGAATTTCTTATGTAGCTCAATGAGTTTCAGCAGCTATATGGCTAGTGCCAAGAGTTCTTCCAAGGACATAATGAAGAAATTAATTAGAAAGTAAAGGTACGGCACAGTGAACTGAGGCAAAAGTTAGTGCAGGAAGTGAAGGAAGAAGTTATTTGAAAATTCGATTATTACTGCATCCCCCGCGAGGCGTCATGCATCACATTTATGTATGTACTTAAAGGCACACACGTATATGGGAAAATAATGTGGAGAATATAGCTATCAAAAGATAAATTCCCGGAAATAGTCAATAGTCCACAAATCATTTCGAATAAGGACCTCTAATAAGAGTTAAGTAAACCTAATAACTCTTCATTTGTTACGAGAGAATTTATTTCCACCGGCCTTAATACAGTCGTAACCAGCTTGCTTCTACCTTTTCCCTCACACTTTAGTTCGACACCTCCTTGTGTTACTTCTTGAGGTAAATTACATCAATGGCACTAATCAAGGGAATCTCCTGTTTGCTGAAACTATGACGGAAAAATACATTCCACCGTGCCGAAGCTCTCCAACGGAGGCGCAAACACCAAGGCACCCGCCCAGAGCAGCTTAAGGATTCCGAAGATGAATAGAGCTTGCATCAGTGTCTGTGGCAAGAAAGGTCTCATACTGATTACTGTAATTGATGGAGCTTAATTAAAAAGACGTACTGCGTACGTGGGATATCGTAAATGGAACAGATTTTATTAGACGGGTCTCTTCCGCTACGGCGGAGCCTTAACACCGACTCGGGGATGATACCAGGGAAATGGAGTCCTGCTCAGTTCAGTTATTATAAGGATATTATTAAGATGACATTTAATGTGTTTTCATGTTATTTCAATTAGGCGGTAAACATAATTAGTGGTGGCTTTGTTTAATCTTAAGGTAAACATCACTCCTTACACAGGGTTTCAATAAGGATCCATCGGGAATATTCGTCTCTCTTTTGATTTATTTGATCATCAGAAGCAGTATCCTTTCAATTTTCTTGCTGTTAATTATACAAATATAGACGACTTTAATTTTTATACCTCCTTACTGTAAAGCTTTTTATACTATATTTAACAAAGTGAGTGGATTCCAAAAGCAAAAGCTTACTGTGGGCTCGGTCAAGCGAGCAAGGTAAACCAAGATAACAATTTGATGTTGGATCTGACAGAAATGAAATATATATGACCCGTATCATGGATAGAAATGAAAGTGACACTTTCCATTAGCTTCTGAAGGTGATAAAGACCACAAATGTTTTGTGTGTTTTATAGAAACTTATTACCAAGCGCACAGAGAAGTCTTTTGAACTATTCATTTCAAATTTATGTTTTCTATTTCCGGAGACAGCTTAGCCTATTTATAATAAATTATTTAAACGGTTCCTCAAAGTATCTTTTGTATGTACTGATTCATGTATTTGGTAGAGACAGTTCCCCAGGACTGTACCCAGTATCATATTGAGTATACAAGTTAAAATACAAAACGAAAGTCTTGAGCGAATTATTCTAAAAAGGGTGATTTGTAATCCGTGGTCATAAATGAAACAGGTGATATGCTGAAGTATTACAAATAAATAATTTTAGGGGAGGGGATGATATTTTAATGGTATTTCAAATAGAAGATAATTCATAACTGAAGGTTTTATAGGTAGACGCTTTCATTTGTATCTCTAGTCACCCGTAACATTTCGACTTGAAGCAAATTTTATATTATAGGTAACAAAATAACTTTTACTCGTGTGCATATCCAGTTAGAAGACCTTTTACATTTACTGTGCAATAGAACATAAAATATTAAGATGCGCATTTCCCGCCATTTTACGCAAAATATTGCGTTAATATGATGCGAATTTTAATGAACCTTGGTATTGCTTCTGCTATTCCAGTAATAACGGCATATTTATTGCGTCTGCTTCTACACAATTCAAAGATATTTCTAGGAAAACATTTGAGGAATTTTTGTATCAAATCATTATGCAAATGAAAGATGCAATCTTAATCCTCTTTTGATAATCGTTGACCTACCGCGTCCCTAAATCTGCTTCCAGCATTTCCGATCCGCGACAATAATTCGTCACTCAATTCACTCGTTCGCGCAGACTTTTCAGACCAGTTCATATGACCAAAACGGCCTCTCTGCCTCTCGTGGTGTTTATTATTTAGATACGTCGATAGTCTGCATGTTGAATTCTGGTGCGTCTTCATGCTGGTAGTACATTCACTGGTATGAAGGGCTATATCCTGTAGCAACGTTGATAAGTCTTCTTCCGAAAAAAACAGTAATAGGGCTCTAGGTAAAATAGAACATCCAATAAATGCGTTGCCGTTGATGCTGGCCCTCCCTTTTAATTTTGACTCCTTCCACTGATGTGTGATGTTCCTTCATTTCTACCTTTAAGTCGGGGTAGGGATTTTACATTGGACGAGTAATGTTTTAAAGAATCACTGCCTGCCATTAAAATGTAATCACTTGTGAAATTTACTTTCCGCTAGATGAAAAACCAATAAGTATTAAATAATTTTATATATTATTATGGTGACACAAATACTGCACAAGACAAGTAGAGAGCAGAGCAAGAAGAGCAAGAGGTGTGCGCAGGTGAAATATTGCGTAAACTAATTGACTTGTAAAAATATCTCTCTGCACTCCAACTTTACTGCCTTTTATTTAGCTAAAAATAACTAAATAGGTAAATGAGGTATGACAGCACGTCGAAAATCGTTCATACATGTGAGCGAAATGGGCGAACTAGTCACATTAGCTATTTGCTGGACGAGCTGATGAATTAATTGTTTTTCCCAGAAATCTTACGTTCACCGATCTTTTATTTGTTTGACTCGCTAAACACATGTCTCCTCGAATAAATTTTGCCAGATATGTGTTTCCTTTCCACGGCCAAAAATATCTCCTGTCAACCATAAAGCGAATCGGAGCTCTAACCTTTCAAGTGCTTTCAATTTACATAAATGCAGCCAGACCCAGAGCGTACAGAGCGTACAGTTGCATTCCTGGGCGGGGGTCGCGGCCACAACGGTGCGTTTCCAACACCTGCTTCTCGTTTAGCAGCAAAGTATTTTGACAGACAGAAACCGCTACAAAATACTAAAAATCACTTTTGTAGCTGATAATCTGGGTTTATGACCCCCGCCGTCAGTACATTTAGCAAATTCGTTTGCAAGAGTATATACGGCGGAACATTCTTAAAACACACCAGTTCTTGAAGCTAATTTCTTTAAGGATATTGCAGCTAAGCTATTTAATTAGTCTTGTCTACATGATAAGTCGTAAACTTAAAACTGGCCCATATTTTACCGAATGTTCATAGCTTAACTGTTCATTTTATGCGATTTTCAATAAGAATAAGTTCTCCGCGATTTAATTGCACGGTATTAATTAATCTCGTTGATATTTACGAAAGAATGTAAATGCTCAGTTAATCCTATGCACGACACTTGCTTTCTAAAATAATATCAATCGTTTTTCTTGTGATATCCAAATAAAACAGCTACTTTGCTCTGAAAGGAAGAAAACATTGAGAAAAAAGATTATTTTGTGTCACGTATTTGTAGTTCGCCCATCAGTATTCGCAGAGATCGAATTTCAGCAACAGCGTTATGCCTTCCTTTCGAGTATCGTTGTTGTACTGTACATATATTCCTGTAAAGCATTATAATTTCGCCGCAGATTAGTTTTATAAATAATAAAGAGGAGCTACTCCATCCGCCTACAATGTCATAGTGGCAGATGGCTTTCGAGAAAATTCAACTGAGATACTATTACAGGAAGAAAACGACACGAAAATAAACATTTTAAATTGTTTTAATGGAGAATGCCTTAAACGATGCATTATGATACTCTGAACATAATTTATAAACATTGTTTACATCAATGAAGTGGGGGAAAACTTTGGCGATCGAATGTAGCTTGAGCGACTTTCTTGGATGAAAAAGTTGACTTTTCTACTTCTCGTGATTTTGCGGAAATGGTGCCTCGTTGAAAAGGATATTCCTATGAGAAAAAAGCTCACAACAGAGCACTAATAGCCGTGAAAGAGGGGAACTGCAAAAATATATGTGAAATGTAGTACCTGGGGTATGTGATCCAAGTGCATGAAATGGGTTTTTCGGCAGCAAAAACGTCCCGAGAAAGTTTTCTGAATCGGAAAAAAGTACAGTACCCTTTTCTTTTGATATATCTCATGCCGTATTGGAAGCACCCCTCTGCCGGTGGCGCTTACTACACACTATTAAAGTATCCAGAGAATAAGTAATAAGTAAGTAAGTAAGTAATAAGCTGATCCGAATAGTGAAACCCGTTTTCCGATCGAACATAACCCTAACGAGTTTGACTAATAAAGTATAAAAACAGTTGAAAAATAAAATAACATATCAAAATTAGCGAATATAATATCAAAAGCTATATGTAAAACAAGACAACAAAACCATAAATAAGCGTTTTTGTCTAAAACCTGAAAGAAACTCGCAGATTTTATGTTTTTAATTAAAACTACATAAATAGGCGCGTATTATTTGAAATAAAATTGCCTTAATCAGAGTCAGAATCGATGCAAATTTCCGTAACGCTGGTGGAGTTCTGGCCTTCTTTGGAAGTAGATGGTTTAGGAAGCTTAAAACTTAAAGTTGAAGATTTCTTGAAGAACATATCTAAGGTTTGTGTGCAAACTTGTTTTTTTTTTTAAACAACACGAAGCATTGATTCGCTATTTCATGTTAGTCTAGTCACCTTGGAGCTTCTGTCATGATAGCGGACGTGTTCTTCAATATTGGTCAAGTAACCACCCAATTTTGAACGCACTTCACATTTCCCCTAGTCTCATTCAATGGGATCTTCATTTGGCCAGAGTCTAGTTACTTACCGATGTCATTCGTAACGATCTCTTGGAAGCCCAATAATAGTTGTGCCATGTTCGCCCCACCGTTGTGCATTGTATAATGTGTAAAGTTATGTATCTATACACAAGTACGATGTCGCGTAAAACAGACAATAGTCAGAAGTTTTTTCAATGATTCAGAGAATTTTCCATTTTGTACCTACATCAAAACAGGAATGATGCAGTAGACTTACTAGAAATACTGTCGTAAAGTCTCATATTTAATTATAACTTCATTTAAGGTCCAGTAATTCATGAGAAATGCATTACCAAAATAATGAACTATTTTTCAACTTAAACGTAATCTACCAAGGTAGATTTGGTGTCTAGAAAATATAATAAACCAGAAAGCTTTTATGCGAAAGAAGATTTAAATGGAATTGTTCATACAAATATATTGTCGAGAATGAGGAGATGTTGTTGTACTGGACAAATATGGAAATTGAAATTGACTGACATGTAAGTTGTAAGATATCTGAAGAATCCAAGGAAAGCGATATTATTTCATGTTATTTAGATTTAGAAATGGACATCATGCAGAATTATTACTAATATTTTGTTCTTTTAAGTAAATAGATATTGTGAAACTAAATACTAAAATTGTTACTCAGATTACAAAATTACTTCAACTAGTCCGAAAAATGTTTTGAGTTGCTTAAATATGATTAAAAAATGTTTCTCGATACTTGTTTCAATATTTTGAAAAACTTTGAAGATATTGACAAAACTGCAGATGTTTACTCCTTACTGTGACTTATGGTAGCAAAAGTAATTATAACCTCACCTTTTCAATGCAATTTTTCCGATTCTTACCTAGACCTCTCACTGTCTTCAATTTAGCCATTCTACTTATTTGGGGACACTCTGTATATTACACATATGTATATACATAGCTAACTCACTCGATAGGAATGAGGAAATAAAAGACTATAGTGGTGGTAAAAATACGTGTATAAATATAGGGGTGAACTTCGATAAAATTTTTTTCGTTTCCCTCGTCTATCTATCACTTTCTTTAAAATATCTCTGATCGCCTACCACAGAAGTTTACTGATAGAGGTTGAAAACTTCATTTTTTTGCATTCTTAATACATTTTTGTAAATTAATTGAAATCATTTTCATTGAATTTCAGTCTTCTATCTTTGTCCACCGACAAATTTATTTAATATAGCTATCCTAATCCGGGGCACTCGATGTATATTATATGCATAGCTTACTGACTGATACTAAAATAGTAACAAGTAACTAACAACCCTACACACACGAGCAGAGAAAAACTTCATTAATTTGTGATATTATCAGTGATGAATCAGACAACAAAAAACCTTTGAAAGCGTTGACTTTATTTTGGTACAAGTTAAGAGGTCTTACCACTGGTGGGGGACACTCTTAATTGCACTTCTAAATTATAACTGCTCTTATGATGATAATTACTCTATTTATATAATTACTTACCTGCAGTACTTCGTATTCTCACTTGTAGGAGATTTTGGGTTCTCACGATAAAATTTCTGACATGGCAGCTGAGCAGTCTGGGAAAGAATTTCCAGACTGAAATGTAATGCGACGCGTAGCTTTAGATAATGTAGGAATTTGAGGTAGAGGAAAATATTTGTGAACGTTCTACAAATTAATTCCAGACAAGATGTAAATGAAATTATGAGAATACGAAATACCTTAGGAAAATATAAACTTTTGCTTTTAGCATGTATAGGCTTACACATTTGCGATATGTAAGCTTTTTATACATCCTCCCCCTCCGTGGTGCATTGCAACACAAAGTCGGTAGATGCTGGAGTGGTGAGCCTTGGTGCCGCCAGTGGTTTTTTCTTCTTTCCCGGAAGTCCGTGAAGGAATCTCCAGTAGATGTAGCCCTTTGTCCCAATGGCTGCGATGACTATCAGATAACTAATGGTGTATTGATGAATATCGTGTGGAGATATTTCCACCGGTAGCTGCTCTTGAAGCTTCAGATCATCTATAGCTTTACTGATTATGTTGGACTCTCTTGTATCGAACATCTACATTGATTCGGACTTCATGATACCCTTGATCACAGCGGCGTTGTTCTCTGTCAGTTGAATAGTTAGGTTTGTGAGGGGTATCAATGACGCGTTGACTTTAGTAGTGTAGATGTTATGTGAGCTTATAACCATGGATCGTTGTTTGATGAAACAGTTTGACTGTAGTCTTAAAATCCCATCTCTTGCTTGCCACATACTGTATTAAAAACATACTCCTTGTCCAACACATAAATCCAACTATTTGAATGATGTAATTCAATCCATATTTTCGAAGGCTCCACAATTCGTACCTTGCAGTCTGGAGATAAGGTGGATTGATGATTCAAAAGACTCACTTCACAATGACTCACATTGGATTGAAGATTGTAAATCGGATGCCTTTGTTTACATAGGTAGTTCTCTTCTTGGAGGCTGGTACATGATTGAAGTTCGTCTTGTGTCAGTGGGTAATACTGATCTCTATGTAAGCTCGCAATTAAGTGGTCGGATGACGGTTCAATAAAAAAAAATTTCGCTTGATGTGGTGTTGGCACAGGTGTTATGGCCCAATATGAGGAAGATTCTTCATGCAGCCAAGGGCGCATTTTAGAGAAATGATTAGCAATTGCTAAACAGTAACCTCGCATGGTACTGTTCTGCAACTGCCGGTTATTTCGCTGATTAGCTCAACAGCTGGCTACGATGAGCGCTTAGTGGAGCAATCGACGATTACGATAACAATTAACCTCGCATGGTAATTGTTATGTAAAGCGATTGTTTACTACTAAGCGACTCAGGTGCTGCAACCGGTAGAACAAACGACGAGGTTGTTGTCGTTTGTTTACATCCGCGTTGTGAGCAAAGAAAGTACTTCCGAATATCGGGGCATAAAAGACCAATGACTGGTCTGGCGAGTGCAGTTAAGTGTTCAGTCGCGTTTTATCTTTTTGGTTTTAAGGTGTCAAGTTTCATTCAGTTCGGTTCGGGTTAGCTTTGTTTAATGTATTAGGATAGGTCAGTTTTGAGTAAAATAAAGAAGTACATATATGAGTAAAGTAATCCGAGCGTGGAATCAATCTGAACAGTTGGTAGTGAGTACTATGAAGCGACGGAATTGTCAAGTCGAATAAGGCAAAACGCGTTGTTAGCCTAGTCCTAGCTGTGATGAGACCATACAATTGTATGAGAACATTTTGCCTGTCATCTCCAGCGAAGAGCAGGGTCGATGGCAAGTGTTCTCGGATTATTGCTAATTGAGTACGGAGCTGAATGGGTGTGAGAAGTAGTGGATGAATCTTTCCCCCTTGGACGTCCATTACTATATCTAATAACGTTGATTGTACCCTTTGATAGTTGACCATCATTAATGTTGCATGTACCGCTAATGACGTAAACATCTGTGTAAGCTTTTCTTTCTGCAGGTTTTCTTCTATCATGTTCATGTCAGCGGTGAGTTTATCAAGATGCTTTTTAAATGTTTCAAACTGGAATTGTATCTGATCCATATTCTTTTTTAATATATTGTTCGTTGCCTCGACTATCAACGTTTGGTTCCTTATCAAGATTATAAGATGGTTCTCATTCTCTTTTACCTTGTCAATTTGTTCTTTGAAACGTTTCGCATCATCTTAATCTAAAACTCCAAATAGTTTGTTAGCGATTGTCCCAATAATATCGAGTGGGGCCCTCTTGAGACTTGGTTTGTATTCTTCATTGCCGTGTCGCATGTGCAGAATCTCATTATTTTGTTCCATTATTCCAACTGATGGTGGAGTTGTAACCAAATCTGTTCGCAATAGTTTCTTTTTGATACTACAACCTTTCACATAGAACGGAGGGTAATGACGCAAGTTCGAAACCCTTACAACTCCGCCCAATAGTTGCGAAGGTCATAATACGCAATTATGTTCCACTCATTATTCACCATTCTTACTTCTCCTATTTGCTCAAAATACTTATAAACTCGGATGAGTGGTAAATGGTATTACTTCAATGGGTGATTCAGTTGAGTGTACAAGATTTGGAAAGTTACGAGAAGTAATGTTGTGAGATTTCCAAAGTTAAATAATTTCTTGCTGGGTAATTGTCGTGGCGGGTTTTTATCCGGACCTTGATTTGTCTGGATGAATTGATTGAGGAAGGGATCTTTTTGGTGGTTCCTTGGTTTCTAGTGGAGCGTAACGATGATGGTAATGTTGAGTTGCTTGTTTTTGGAATTCTTGAGACACCAGTTGACTATATCCTTGTACAGGGTGTATTTTTATTTTCCTTGGATTAGTATGAGCTTTCTTAATTTTAGCTTCCCTTAGTCCTTTCTTTATCAGCATCGCATAGTCCATAGGATCTGGGCTCCTTTGACAGATTTCTTGCTGTAGCCGTTCTTCCACGCGAGGGTGGTGAGACTTCGATTGTTGAGCACTTGTGTCTGGTATATCTGGGAGCGTGGTAGTCATCTCTTCTTCAATATCAGACTGAACTGGCTGAGTTTTGGTTGCTAGTATTCCATCAGGTGTAGAGGTTGGTTTTTCTGGGTTGTTGTCCGGCAGTGGGCACAATTTGTTTACTGATCTCTTCAGTGTACCCATTTCTGTTTTCACGGTTGCAACTCGAACCAGCCATCCTTGCCTAGATGAGTCTCTAAAATTCTTCCTAGTGACCATCGGGATGGAGGTAATCTGTCATCCTTTAGTAGAAGTACCTCTCCAGGCTGAAGGTTGTGCTTAAAGGTGGTCCACTTTGGTCTTTGTTGGAGACGAGATAAATATTCACTTGACCATTTCTGCCAAAAGTCTTGTTTTAGGCGGTCCAGTAATCGCCACCTGGTTAGACTGTGAATTTTCTGGTCTAATCTGTCTGGTGCATGTGGGGCCAGTAGAGATGCACCGATAAGAAAATGGCCAGGGGTTAACACATCCAAATCGCTGGGATAATCATGCAACTTGCAGAGTGGGCGAGAATTCAAACAAGCTTCGATTTGGGCAAGTACTGTAGTCAGCTCTTCAAACGTAAGCTTCGTATCTCCGATTACTCTTTTCAAATGAAATTTGATGGACTTCACTCCAGCCTCCCAAAGCCCTCCAAAATGTGGTGATGATGCCGGTATGAAGTGCCATTGTGTCCCGATTTGAGTTACTGGATGAGAAATTATATCAGAATATCTTTTGATGTAGTCGCCAGTGGCTGTTTGCCAGATTTTGTTGGCTAACACAAAATTGGTGCCATTGTCGCTGTGCATGTTTGCAACGTGTCCTCGTCGTGCCACAAAACGCTTAAATGCAGCGAGAAAAGCCTCTGCGGTTAAGTCGCTTACGGCTTCTATATGTATAGCCTTGGTTAATAAACAGATAAAGATGGCAATATATCCTTTATAGCTTTTATTGCCTCATCACCTTGACATATGAATATCGACTGGACCTGCATAATCCACCCCGCTGTTAGTGAATGGCCTGGCTATTGTAAGTCTTGGCTTCGGTAGGTTTCCCATTAGCTATTCTTGTATTCTTGTGTTGTATCGGTGGAAAATGACACATTTGTGTATGAATTGCTTTGCTGCGCTGTATCCCTTAATTACCCAATATCTCTAACGTAGATAAGCTAAGGTTGAAGTGCAATCTGCTGGGTTATCTTTCGATACGATATGCTGCCATTGCCTTGGGTTGGTATTTGTTTGGATTTCTGGTACTCTGTTTGCTTCAAACGCTTTCCATTTGCTTGGATGTCCTTGTATCCAGGCGAGAGCTACGTTTGAATCAGTGTAAGCATAGATCGCAAGTTGTTCGATTCTGATAGCCATTCTGATCTTTTTTTAATAATCTTGATAGTAGCACTGCTCCACAGAGCTCGAGCCTAGGAAGTGATATCCGTTTGCTAATGGGAGCCACTTTTGATTTCGCTGATAACAATGTAAATGTAGTTTTTCCTGTTGATGAAATAGTCTTGATGTAGACAACTGCAGCATGTGCCTTCTCTGATGCATCACAGAAGCCATGCAGTTCACTTTTTTTACTGAGTCTTTAATAATGGCTCCATCGTCAGTTCGGATCTAAATTTAATCCATATTTTACATATTTCCTCTGGAAGTCTTTGATCCCAATTCAACTCAGTGAGCCATCAGTCTTGAAATAATATTTTTGCCTGAACAATTGTGGGCGTGAGCCATCCCAATGGATCGAACAGTCGAGATGCGTCTGATAAGAGGGATCTCTTTGTTGGAGGTTTGTTAAGAGGTGACAAATTAATTTTAAATTCAAATGTGTCCGTACTTGGATGCCAATGCATACCCAATGCCTTGGTGGTATCATCCAGATCAATTGGGAGTGGATATTGGGATTTAAGATTTTCTGGGGCGCCTTCTATTAAGAGCGGATGGTTGCTTGTCCATTTCCGCAAGGTAAACCCTCCTCCTTTCAGTAACTTAATCAATTATTTTTGAGCTTCTAGTGCTTCTTCTATAGTGTCGCTCCCCGAAATTAAATCATCCACATAGAAGTTGTTTAATACAATTTTTGAAGCAATCGGAAACTTTTCCTGATCATCCACTGCTAATTGTTGCAGCGTTCGTATTGCCAGATATGGAGCCGATTTCGTACCATAGGTAATAGTGGTTAATTTATATTCTTGAATAGGCTCCGTGGGATTATCTCTCCATAGCATTCGATGAAAATCTTGGTCTTGTTCAGCCAATCTTATCTGTCTATACATCTTTTCGATGTTTGCTGTGAAAGCAATCCGATGCATTCGCCACTGTAGTAGAATATCTGTGAGATCCTTTTGCAATCTAGGTCCTGCTGACATCTGATCAATAAGACTTGTTCCGGTATTAGTTTTCGCGGAGACGTCGAATATTACCCTTAGCTTAGTGGCAGTGCTATCTTCCTTGAAAACTGCTTGGTGAGGTAAGTAATATATGTTTTCATTTGGTACTTTAGATTGATCTACTAATTTCATGTGTTTCAGACTTAGATATTCTCTTACGAATTTTTTGTATTCTGTTTCTAAGGCTGCATTTTTTAGGAATCATTTCTCTAACTGGATGAAGTCGTATTACTGCCATATTGAAGGAATTTCCCAGAGGCCTTTTCATGATTCGTCCTTGTTCAAATGGAATCCGCACTTCTTCGTGTTTCAGTGAGCTCCTCTATTTCCCAAAATTTTCTCAGCTGTTCTTCTACACTTGTTTGTGCTACCAAGCACACAGCCTTATTATTGTATTTCATCTGAGCTTGAGCCTGACAAAATCCAGCCAAGCTATGTACATTGCGCTATTGGAGTACCCGTAGGCCCCTTTATAAAACCGTCAAGAAGTATTTGAGCAAAGACATCCGCACCTAGTATAACATCTATGGGTCCTGGTCTATCATAATTTGGATCTGCTAATTCCAGTTCTTCCACATGCTGCCATTTCCATTCTCCTTTGTGTACAGCAGGCAGTACCTGTGTTAGTTTCTTCAGAACCAAGGCTGTTAGGGATAGTTGGAAGCTAGATGATATGACTGCACGAATGTCAAGATTGATCGCACTTTGAACCTTTGCAGTCTCTGTTGCTCCCAACCCGCATATAGCCATGCGAGTTTTGATTTTTGGCAGTTTTAAACGTTGAACTGCGTTTTCCGTAATGAAGCTGGCTTGGGAGCCTTGATCAATCAATGCTTTCAATATTTCTTCTTTGCCGCTCCTAGATATAGCTTTTATTAGTGCGGTTGCTAGCAAGACCTGATGTCCTACCTTATTTTGTGCAATAAGAGATTGGACTTGGCAAGCTGTTCGTTCTGACTGGCTTTGATTATTTGTTTTATATATTTCGGCGGCCTTTGTTGTCACGGCTGAGTGGTGAGTGCTTCTGCTGGCAAACTCTGCACCTGTTTAGACTGGTGCAGCTCCTGTAATCATGAGATGCGCTGAAACAATTAATGCAGAGTTTTTCTTTTCTTATGAATGCTTCCCTTTGTTCTTAGTGGGTTGTAGCTTGAAATTTATTGACGATTGTTGCCCTCGTCTCCCAGCCAGTGTTTCAAGTGTCTGAAATCTATTTTCTAAAAATAAATAGAAATCATCCAGGCTTTGTATTTTTCGTAACTCATATAATTTGTGAGTTTCTTGGTCTACCTTTTGCATTACAATGTGAATAATAATTACTCCCCAAGTTTTTGTAACCACTCCAAGATTTTCTATGACTGCCGAAACGAGAAGACGTGCATTATTGTATCTGTTGTTTAATAATTTCCAAGCGGTTTCGTAGTTTTCATCCGTAACTTGAAGGTGGCTTACAATTTTGCGCGCTTCACTCTTCAAATTAGTTTTCAAATAATACATCTTTTGAGCATTTCCTAGATGCTCGTTGTTATGGATAAGTTGAGTAAACAGGTCATGGAAAGATTTCCATTCCATATAAATGTTGGTATGCTCAGTGAAGGCAATTTGAGTTTTGGAATCTGAGGAAGAAGCATTGTTGCTTGCTCTGTCCTACTGATCTGATGCGACTCATTATTACTTAATTCATCAACCCTTTCCTGAAGTCTTATAATTGTCGTCTGATACACATCTTCAAGCTCGATATGGCGAGTTTCAGTATTCTCAGTCGGAGTTGTTGAGCATGCTACGACTTCAATATGACTTTCTGATATAGTTTTCCAACAGTCTTCTAGCATTTTAATCTTATGAAGAAGATAAACATTACTACGTTGTGAACCTTCTTCACCTTGAATTTTCTGCACCAATCTCTCAAATGCCTTAATCTTTATTTCTTGCCTTTTATGACGTAATATTTCTTCCACTGAAACCTTATTTTGGTTTTCTTCTGTTAGGTTTGCTTGTGATTCCATTCGATTGCTTACTGCTTGGGTTTCCACTGGAGCTGGCTGATTTACTTGTAATTTCACTCGAGATGGCGGTTGCTTTTGCTGTTCCTTTTGTGTTGTTAGTTCGTTTGAACCTGCTTCTAATAATTGTTTTGTGTTTTGGTAAAGCTTTTATACTTGATTGAAGTAATTTTTTTGAAAATATGGATGTTCGTTGTTTTCATTAAAAGACTTTTGAAGCTCGTTGTCATTGCGCACGAAGTCTTCTCACAAACTATAATTACAACTATATTTCAAATAGAAAATCCCACATTCTAAATACCGAACCCCTACTAAATAAATAAGGGTCAATAGGTAATAGATAAAATTAGAGTTTATTATAGAATTTGCAAGTTTAAATATCTAATATTGAAGAGGAAGAAAGAAATTCATATACTGATAGAAAACATGTATGCACAAAATACTTATAGAGCAAGAACGGTTGGCCCTTGCACCAATTAAAACAGGGTTTCACTATGAAAACAGTTTCCAAGAGACCAACAATTTTACTCGTGAAGGAAACAAGTGAACTGTTATTCTCTTGCCCCTACTGTTTTTTTTTTTTTTTGTTGGAATTTTTTTGTAACCGGTTAGAAATTCAATCGCCCTTTCATTTTTCACTCATATGAATAAAGAATAAAACCAAAATGCCACTGGCTCACTAAATGCAGAAAATTTCAGAAGACTTTTTCTATTACCTCAGCACTTTCCTCAGTTATGCTAAAGTTTCACCTCGGCAGTAACTTTCACAACTTTTATGTTAATGTATACTCTACCTAAAATTTTATTTACATTTAATAAAATTACTTGAATTTTTAATAATTAGAAAATGAAAACAAAATTAAAAAACAGTTTTCTATATTTGTCCTTCAAATACTAATTTGTTTTCAAAGGACGAAAAAAATAACTCACGGTAACGCAAAATACTGAATTGTGAATATTATGTCTATAAAAGATATAATAAGAAATTACCTAGAAAGCCTAGAAATGACGTTTTAGTAGCAACGGAACCCTTGTTGATATTTTGATAGGAAAAATATTTTTCGAAATAAAAATGACGAAATGCTATTCTAAAATTAATTCCAAATGCTTTAAAAAAAGTGAACGCTTTTGAAGCCACAAGAATACCAGATTTGTAGCGGCGGCCTTAATTGTCTCTGACATTTGTAGGTTTTTCTTTTTTAAATTGTCGAAAGTTTTCGCAGGGCAAAAATAGTAGGCCAAATAATTTAAGAAAAAACAAAATGTTTTAAAATATTCATTGTTCCTTTTTCTGTCGAACGCCAAACAACTTTTGATCAGAGATTTTATATATTCCAAAGCCTAGAAATATTAAAGATATTCCGAATCATTTTTAATTATATAAACAAATATTTTCCGATATTGTGCAAGGACTAAAGTGATATAAATCACATGCTTTTCAGACAACTTACTAGTGTTGAATAAGTATTCATTCACTCTGAAGTTTATAACGATTGTCATCATAAACAAATAAATGCGTGACGGCACAAGATGTTTTGATTATGTTACTGTATTTTACATCTTATTAATCTCCTTCTCTTTGTATGTGAGCCAAAGTTTCCACACTGGAATGACTATTGCGGTAAATCACTTGAAGAAAGAAAACCAGCCGTAGCGAGTATCCATAGGATATGCCTTACTTCCTTAAAACTATCGTAGAAGAACGATAGAATTATATTTCCATCAATTTGAAGAAAGAAAACCTGCTGTAACGTGTATCTTCAAGATACGCTTTACTCTCCCACCACTATCGTACAGGAACGATAGAATTACATTTCCATTCACCTGAAGCAGCATAGGATATGTTTTCATAACTCATCACTATCGCAGAAGAACGATAACTTAATATTTCAAGTCTGACCATCCACAATTACCAACAACTAAAGATTTTCCTTATAAAATGCTATCTTGGTTGGAAACACGCACACGCTAACGCTAACTCGGCTCCGCGCCCTGTCAGTTTGGTTCTGTATACATTGTATAGGGACTTTTTTTTTTAATAATGAAAGCTATAGGTGGATATACAGTTGTTAGTTCCATATTTAATTCCGTTGTTTTCTGCATGGTTTGATTACAGTGTATGAATATTGACGAAGGGTTTTCATTTTACCAATTTCCTTGAAAATAACAATGAGTCTCATTTGCCGCTTCTTCATGTATAGAGTACGCAAGTATCTGACCATTTGGCCCTTTTAAGGCCCATTGACTCAAACCTTATTGAAAATCCTGCCTGGTGGAGGCTTTATTTATAGGAAACGTCAATAAAAATACAAAATCCTGCCTGGTGGAGGCTTTATTTATAGGAAACGTCAATAAAAATACTGTTAGTCATATTACCTATGTCGTAGAAAGCAGACTGTAGAAAATGCACGAAATGTTGCCACAAAGCTTCCCTAAATGTAGGGAATATTCAATAAAATGTAAGAAATAGTGAATTGATATTATTTCATGCCTATTAAGCCAAAATGCTTTCAACTGACTTGTACTGAGCCTGTAGCGATTAAGCCCTTATGAAGAAATGTTTCTGTTTTCTTTTTATAATAAGTTTTTTAAATAACTCTGAGAACCTAATTTATTTTATGGAATAAAAATATTATTTATTATTGGTAAGATTCTATATACGGAAAAATCTCTCGACCGTGCTTAAAATCATCTTCCACGTTAGTTCAGTAGTGACAACAGTCGCCATGTAATCGTAAGGTTCCGACAGGGATCTTTTGTTTCGAATAAAAAATTGATCTTACTCCAACTCACCATTCTAGTTTCATTACCAAAAGTTTTTCATAATGTAAATTCATCCTGTTGTTTGAATAGCAGCATCTACTTATGAAAAATGTTTGAATTAAGTTAAAGAGCTTCAATATTGCCGGCAACATGAATAAAATGGCAGAATTTACCTGAAGGAGATGAGATAAAATCATCTCAGTTGCCAGTCCCTTGGAAGCATTTTCCATCCATTGCCAGACAACCACTTATTACCGCTCAGGGATGGCATGTTTACCTTGTATAAATCCTACACCACCCTTGTTTGCTCTCATACTCATAATGAAAATAAAAAGCTTTTACCGTTCCACCGATATGAGATGACCACTGGACATCCTCTCAGACGTAGACGAAGTTATATGCTGCCATATTGACCTTCCACCTTCCCAAGAGGGGGAATCTTTGTTTGAGTTAAAGCTTTCGGGACTTGGTTTAAAGAGTATTTTATCAATGACCAACGGAGATGGAATCTTTTCCATTTTACACTTCACACCATGTACTCGGACTCGGACGCAGAATATCATTTGTCCAGGAGGCTCTCCCTGGCATCTAAGGTTAAAAGGTTGAGAACGTTGATTGAATAAAATCCCCTAGAAGGGTGAATGGGTCGATGCCCAAGATATGGCCAAGATGCGGATGTCCCCACGTAGCGACGTGCAAATGAATCTAGAGCAACATGTGCAGAGTGAAAAGTCGACACAGTTCTTAGGCTATGCTTCCTTCATATTCACGTCGTCAGCGCAATATTTCATTTGTGCCACGTCTGAGTCCTGTTGGGAAGTTAAATTGGACTCGAATAAATGAAGGCGGATCCGGGCCAAGGCTCCTCTGTTCGTCGCAGTTAAACGTGTGTTTGATTAATTGATTTTATTCCGAGATGTGAACTCCTTCAACCAGACTCGCCCGTGAAAGGCAACAGATATAATCTTTAAGATTTAAGTACTTTCCTAATACATAAGTTACAATTCTGGCAAGAATTATGACTACGGCGAACGAGGCTCGGTTTTGTGATTTACTGGAGAATTTATTTCAGGTCATGCGAACAATGAAAATCACTTTTCCACGGCTGTTCGTCATGAACAACGCAGACTAATGCAGTAGGTACCGCACACGAAGATTCGTAACGAAATGGAAATGGTTTTTGCGGTTATGTGAAAAGTGATATGTGGCCGAGGATGGGATCGAGAGCACAGCTCGAGAGGTTATACTAGCAGGAGTGCAATTTAATTGAAAATTCTGAGGAAATACAAAGGGCGCTGGCACATTTTCAGGGATTCTGTGAAAACCTCGTTTATATTGCATCTTTTCTAAAACTGAATATGAGTAAAAATTTGCAATAAACTGAAAGATGAACAGAATTTGAAAGGTGGTTATAGCTGAATGTTGAATTTAAAAAAAAGTAAAATTCAGAAAATTCATTGATTTGTTAAGAGTTCACCTATAGCTGAGCTTTATTACATTCGAAAGTTCGAATGACAGATGCTATTGAGTCAGAGGCACCATTATTCTTGCAAATATAAAAAAATATATATATTCACAAATGCACCCATAAAGTTTCAGTCCTGCTACAGAGTTTCACATATCTCAGCCAAGTTTGCCAGCAAGCGAGTATTTGAATGTGTAACACTGGATTAGAGAACGATTCAAGAAAAAGCACTTTTGTGCTAGACAAAGTACAATCTTCAGGAGAGCTGCTAACCTCGCCTGTAGATATTTTTCAGGTTTATTTGACCGTAGAAAATGGCCATGAATCAAAGGAAGTGAACAAATATCCCGAATGAATTCAGAAGACCTTTTTCGGTCTGTAGACTTGGAATGGAATTGGAGATATCACCGCACTATAAAAAGACGTACTCGCATCGCCTAACATGGAGCGGGAAAGGTGAAGGAAATACTTTCTCATGCAGCTCCACATCCAACGTCTCTCTGGCGACGTAAGATGAAATAATATTATGTATTGCTCGGTGGTTATGAGTTGAACCTCATTCAGTTGTTGTAACACACTTTATTGCATTCGAAATTTATATCTTGTACTATCGCGCCAGCAGTTGTGGTTGGAACAGGAGAAACCCGGGGTTAAATGGGTTAAGGGCTATTTTGCGAGAACTTAAAATTCACTCATTTTTCAGCATAAAGTACGCTCGCGGGGGGAGAAAATTATAGAAAGCCCCAAGGAATTGCCGATGCACTGCAGAAATGTATAAATCTAATCTTTTCGTTATTCGTAACATGCAGTATTAAGGAATTATCGTTTGCGCATACTGTTTATTTCCAGAAAGAGATTTTTCAGTCTAAAATGTGCACAAGCTTGTGTTCAAAAGAACTATAAAAAATTGTGTTTTTACAAAACATACATAAGTAAGTCATGGGTGTTAGCTTTAGACATAACTAGAAATTCGAAAGCTTACTTTGCAGTACAACTTTAAAAAAAAAAACAAACACAATCCATTATCCATACTCAGCGCAAAAGTTGAATTTTTAAACTATGAAAAAGTGATTAGTATTTTACAATTAAAATATAGTTTCCATAAAGATTGACAGCTGCCATAATTATTCATACAGATCAATTAAGGTGATAGAGGACGCTGGGAAAACAACATAAAATGCCAAATGTAAAACCAATTCGTAGGCATCTCAGAGATATGGACAAACTGAGTTAGATATGAAGTTCTCGTGTTTAATTTTTTGATAACAGGTTTTAGGTTGTAACTTCCAATGGGTCTCAGTCATCCTTTCGCCCAGTATCTTCTGACGTTTCCCATTTTTTGTTTTAAGTTAAGCACTCTCAATTGCATCGTTATCCCGATGATGCTCAGCTGAATATATTCAGACCCATGGGTCTTATTGAGTATGCCGCCCGTGAGCCATATGAATGAAGATCTTGAGGCTGTTCACTTATGATCTATGTACATGCAATAAGTTGCAACTTAATCCACCGATATTAAAATTCCTCTTAGTTTAGTATTAGTATTAATAGCACAGTTATCTTGTATACAGATTCTGTGCGACTGTGGGAGAGTTTATGGTGAGCTACGCTCTCTGTGGGCATTTACTTATTTTATACAGACCTCATTGCGATTTCTTTTAGTCTATTGATTGCTCATCCCCATATTGCTGTGAAATTTTTTGCGAGTTGCCTTCATCTCTGTAGTCAGAAATGTTTACCGACTTCGAAGGGCGAAGATAAGGTCATGCGAGCTATGGCATCTATTTTGGAGTGTGACATTTCTTCTCATATGGATTACCGTTCAGTAGCTCTTTCAGGTAAAATTATTAAATTTCATTGCCCAAGATACTTCTTTAAACTTCTTCTTTGAACCTGGTTGTTCCCAGATCAAATTACTTAGTAACTAAACGCCTGCTCTTCAGATACTCTTCTAAAATCTGGAAGAACTCACCTACTCGTACTAGGATTTCCGCACACTCCAACATAATGGCTTCAATAAAGACTAGTATTTTGATACCCTAGATGAAATCTAAAGAGTATACTAAGTTTGTCATTTCGTTTGTACCGCATAGAAATAATGATGGTAGAGAAAAATGGAGTGGACATCCACGCATACAATTGAAAGTTATTTTGATTTTTATGTCCTTCTGCGCGTTTGCCGGTCTGTCTGTGCGCACGATTACTCGAGAACACATATACTTATAACGTTGAAATTTTGTAAACGGACTTTAAAAAAAAAGTTAAATACGACAAATCGGGCAATTCTTTCGTGGAGTTGCTATACAAAGTTTTCGTTTTCCACTATATATTTGGACACTGCCTGAGAACGCGTCGACATATAGAGCTGAAATTTGGTACATAGTGTTTTCATAGTAATAGGATATAAAATTTCAAAAAAGGACTAAATCGGGCAACCCCTTCATGGTGTTGCCATATAAAAACTTAGGATTTTTACGTATACTGTGAAAACCATCAGTCCTAGACATTTTTATTGTACTATCTTCTTCAGAATACGCACCTGTGGAAAAATTTTTTCATCATACCTATCCACAAAAAAGGTAGTAAAATTCTAAAATTTCTAACTGTAGGCCTATTGGAAAATTATCTTGCATGCATATATTATTCGAATCTATTAATTACTGTCAATTATCAATTTCCTACAAGAATTTGCTCTCTTCAAACCAACATGGGTTTATTTCGGGCAGTTCTACAACTACTAATTTATTGGTATTCGTCTCGGATACCATTGGCGGGTTTGCAAAAGGCTATCAGACAGATTGTATATACACTGACTTTAGTAAAACTTTCGCAAAGTTATCTCACTCCGTGTTATTGCTTAAAATGGAAAAGTATATGTTTCCCCTAACATTCCTAAATTCGACGGAGCCATATTTATATAACAGAATAGACCAAATATATTTCCGCCATTCCATTTTTAGAGTCTTGAAAGCTTCGTCTGGCGTACCTCAAGGAGGTCATTTGACCCCGTTGCTCTTTATTCTATCTATTGATGATATTGTCTCTGTGGTAAAGTACTGCAAAGTCTTGATTTATGCGGCCGACATTAAACTTTTCGCTCAGATTAAATCTTTTAATGATTGTGAGCAGGTACAAGGTGACTTCCAAAAATTTTACGATTGGTGCAAACGTAATAATTTGGTACTCAATATAGACAAATGTAAGATTATGACCTTTCACAGGAATCAGAAACCTATTGTAGAGGCTCTCGAATAAATAAAATGCAGGCGTATTCAATCCATTGAAGTTAATCATTTTATTTCACCAAAAGAGATTATCATCTTAAACATTATTCGTATTTATATATAACTAGAAACGACTCTACTTCACTTATTAATATTTATCTAAACTTTTACTTTAGTAATAATTAGCGCCCTAGACCGGACCGCACACGACAAGAAGATGCGGTTACTCTCTCTGTCAAAGCAACTCCTGACTTGTAGCTTTTTTATTTGACATTTCCAGAAGCGGTCAATCTGCATTATTTTCCAGAGGCGTTCAATCTAAATAATTTTCCAGAAACGGTCAACCCTACGGGTTTTCCAATAAGAGGTGTTATTTTAATTAGCCCGCTATTTCGGTAGATGTCACTTTTGGAGCTGTAATTTTTTGACATTTGACAAGTAGAAACTACGCCATTAATAAAAATGGAACGATACACGATTTAACAACGCACTGAAATTATTAAAATTCACTATAAAAATGGTGAAAATGTGGCAGAGACGGTTCGTAAAATTCGAACATTTTTGGGTCGTTGTGAAGCACCTTGTCGGACCGCAATACAGAAATTGGTAGAAAAATTCGCGCTGTCGGGACAAGTTAGTGATGTGAAGCATAAAACCCGTGCACGTCGCTGGAGCAGCCGAGAATATTACTGCTGTAGCCGAAAGTGTTGAAGAAAACCCAGGTTTGGGTCCTTGAAATGCATGAAAATGATCCGGAATTCCATTGAAAACTCATCTTGAGTGATGAGGCCCATTTCCACCTCGATGGCTTCGTCAAGCAAAATTGTCGCATCTGGGGCTCGGAAAACCCAAGAGTTATTGTTGAAAAGCCTCTCTATCCTCAACGTGTGACTGTTTGGTGCGGTTTATGGTCCCGCGGGGTCATTGGACCTTACTTTTTCGAAAATGAGGCTGGAGCAACAGGTACGGTGAATGGATTGCGCTATCGACAGATGATTAATGATTTTTTATGGCCGGAATTGGATGGTATTGATCTGGACAACGTTTACTTTCAACAAGACGGCGCTACGTGCCATACAAGCAACGAAACCATTGATCTTTTACGGTAAAAGTTTCCGGACCGTGTTATCTCTCGAAGAGGTGATCACAATTGGCCACCGAGATCTTGTGACTTAACACCTTGCGACTTCTTCCTTTAGGGCCACGGAATGAGAAGGTCTACGCCAACAGTCCAGCGTCGATTCAAGACCTCAAAGATGGAATTCGTGAGGCTATCGAGGACATAGGGCAGCCACTTTGCGATTTGGTTATGGAAAATTTCATGAAAAGGATATGGTCCTGCAGGCGTGGTCGTGGTCGTCATGTGGCTGATGTTATTTTCCATTATTAACGGCATACCTTCCTCTTTATAATGAAATAAAGATCCGTTCATTTATCTTAAAAAATGGCATTTTTCTTTGAATATCCAAATAACACCTCTTATTGGAAAACCCTATATAACTTATGATTATGGGTTCTCGGATTCCCCAATTCGCCGTGTTAGTTCTGTCTGTGACTTGGGTGTCAAATGTGACTAAATATTGAATTTTATCTCACACATAAACTTCATGGTATCAAAGAGCAGTTCTATGCTGGGTTTTATAAAACGTTGGTCCCGAGAGTTTTCGAAACCTACCATAACATTGCGTTTGCACACTTGCTGTGTGAAACCACTTCTTGAATATGCTAGCCCGGTCTGTTCAGCGGAATTTCCTACGCTTTGCTCTCAGGCACCAACCCGCGAATAATTAATTGATTTTACCACCCTATGGGGATCGCTTGAAGCTTTTAAATATGAAATCGCTTCAAAACCGTCGCATGATTGCCGATGTAACTTTTGTGCATCAACTCTTAAACTCGAATGTTGATTCTCCGCTGTTACTTAGTAAAATCTCTTTCCGCGATAGTGGACACAATTTGAGAAGAGTACCTATGTTGCATGTTAACTCCGCAAGATCCAACTTTTGCATGTACGAACCCATTAATCGCATGTGCATTACTGTTAATACTAAGGCTGAGGATTTTGTGGTTGACGTTTCTAAGCATGTTTTAAAGAAACGTCTATATAATACTTAGTTATCTGTTTCTATGTCGCTTTGCATATCATTTCAACCGGTGTTTGGTTTATGTTTAGTTTAACATACTAATACTAACACCGACTAAGTGATGAAACGCATGTATTGTTGACCGTTGTGTTAAACTGGTTCTGATACAAAAAAAAAAGATTTCTTGAAGAACATATTTAAGGCTGGTTTTTGTTTTGTTTCAGAACAATACGTAGCATTGATTCGCTATTTCATGTTAGTCTAGTCACCTTGGAGCTTCTGTCATGATAGCGGACGTGTTCTTCAATATTGGTCAAGTAACCACCCAATATTTTGAACGCACTTCACATTTCCCCTAGTCTCATTCAATGGGATCTTTATTAATAAGTTCACATTCGTCAGAGTTTAGTTACTTGCCGATGGCTTTCGTAACGATCTCTTGGTAGCCCAATTAGTTGTGCCATGTTCGCCCACCGTTGTGCATTGCATAATGTGTGAAGTTATGTATATCTATACACAAATACGATGTCGCGTAAAGCAGATAAACATCTGAATCGCGAAAATCTTCTTAAAGTGAAAATCGCGTAAAAGTGAGATCGCGTAAACCATGGAATTACCGTACTTTTTTAAATTTTTTATCGATATGTATTTTCTGTAAAGATTTGCTCATACAAACTAAAAAGATTAGCTGTGTTCTTTTGTGTCCACAGAACAGAGCTGAATAAAAGATACACAAAAGAACGCCTCATACATTTTCATAGAAAGATTTATAAATGAAGCGAACAGTACAAATAGTTCGCTTCAATGGACAGAACAATTTGTTCTCTCCAGTATATGGGAGTTCTAGAACAAGGTACACAAAAGAACACAGCTTTTGTATCTTAATTTTATAATTGTAACTTTAAAATAAAATTGAACTTGAATTCGAACTCAGTTTCTTTGATAACGTAGTTTTCAGTACATGCTTACATATACAAAATTTTTGCTACAATATTTTGTGGTGAAGAATATCGTATATAATATTATCAGACAGCGATGGAAAGAAAAATGTACCTAATTAAAAATTTTACTGAATGCAAAACTTTTCATATTTGTAAGTAGGAAGTTAATTATTTTTCTTTTGGTTTTGATTAACTTTTCCACATAACGAATTAGAGATGTAGCTCGAGTATTTTGTTTTTCCAAAGTCGTTGAATGTGGGAGCGAAAATATTCAATCTGCATGTAACTTACAGAGGAGTACTCTGTAACTATATGTAGAATTCATTCATTGGTCTTTACAATATTATTAACACGTGATTAATAATAATTTATGTGAAGTTAATCAAAATTAAAAGTAAATAGTAAAGTTAAACCTCTTACCAGATCAGATGTAATAGAGAAATACCGCATAAGAAAGTTGTTTCAACATCTACTGGAGTTCGAAGGGGTCCTTTGAAAGCTGTATGAGTTTTTATGTAAAAAAAAAAGGCATACTTGGAATTCTTTCCGAATTAGCACAATATGGGATTATAAAAACACTAAAAATTCCCTACTATTGTTGTTGAGGCTACGAATTATTTAAAATCCTATATCATTTCGATAAAAATTAGAATTTAGTGAATTGCTACTATTGCCCTAACAAATATGCTACATCTGAGTTGAGTCTCCCTTCCTTTCAAAAAATAAAAGAGATGTGATTCCAATAGAATAAAGCTAGGCATTTATACCTATCTCCACGTTTCTACCCTTCCCTCATGTATAGTATCAAATATTTTAGAATGCATATAGCAAAAGCCGTAACTACTGAGAGATCACGTATTGAACTGGAGATTATTAAGTGAGAACCGGACTCGAAAGGAAATCTAATTTTTTCGCTACATTTATCTCGTGAGATGATAATGGTGATTTAACTTTTATTTCAATCCCATAGTTTACATGTAATTATTTCTATTCACTTTCAACTGGCATGTAAGCAACATATTTCAGCGTACAGCACTGATAAAGAAACATCAAAACAAAATCTTTATTCCAACAAAGGTATGTAATTGTTAGGTTCCGTAATTAATTTAAGCCGTTCCACTTCTCTCGTATCCGCCGTAAGTCAGTTAATTAAGATTCCCAAAAATCCCGGGTGTAAGTAATAAAGTGAAAGTCTCGTATAAAAAGCCAAGGAGTCGCAGAACCACAGGATCAATTAATTACGAGTCGAGTTATCTTCGTCTAAGTTAGGGAACTCGTTCGGTGTTTACCTTTAAATTAAAATGCAAATTAAAGAACTTCCCTTAGACATCGGTTAGTGGATTTATATGCATACACTCGCACAGGCACCACTCAAATGAACAAAAAAACATACAAAGCCGCCAGCCGAATAAGACGAAGACGTTACACAAGGAGCCCTACTCTGCAGCCGGAGGAGCATCAAGAAACTCCTTGGAAGATGGTGCCTGTTTGACTTTTGCTTTGTACATATTTAAATTGTCTGTAAAATAAAAGGTAAGCCCCTTAAGAAGAATTAACCCGTAAAGCTCTAAATAAAATATAAAAGTTGTTTACTCGCTCGTACTTACACACACATCCATAGATACCATGACGTTTCCCGGAATGACACACACTCTTATTTTAGTGGATGTAGAGAGGGGGGGGGGGCAATTCAGTTTTTGGTATAATCGCTTCTTTCTAGTGCTAGCAAGTTTGTAATAGTCGTGTCGTCCGCCGTCATTCCGTCTTCATCCCTCACAAAAGTTTCTTCGAAGCTTTTCCAATCTGCATATTTAATGAGAGAAAATGTTTTTCTTTCGCTAATTTTTTAAGAACCCCTTCCGCTGGTTGATCGGCTTTCATTGCTGGGTTAGGCCAGTAAGAGTCAATTTTCAGTTGCTATGTCAGTTTTTATCGAAATAGGGTTCAGTCGGTAATGGGCCTTGCAGTTACCGGGTAAAGATTGTTCTAACTCACTGCAATTCTGCGCAATTGTCTTTCTAAATTAGATAGACGAGCCCCACAAAAAAAAAAAGTAAAAGAGAAAAAAATGAAATACCCGAATTTTCGTTACTTTTTCCCTAAAGGGGAACAATAGCTAAAAATTTATCATTCAAAATCCGTTTTGGCGGATTAAAACGCGGTGTAAACACAAACAATTAGATTTATGCAGATTTTCTCACAGGTTGTTCGCACAGAAGCATCCACTATACAAATCCCATAGTAGCAAGCAGCCCTTCTCCGCCGCCGTGCGGTGCCGCGCTTACATTCAAACAAACGCAAAAGGGGGAATAATCGAAATTATTCCCTGTACACACCCACATATCGCTAGATATATTGAAGCTCATTCATGCGTCCACACTTTAATCCCGTATTTATGTGCAAGGACAATGGATAAATAAAGAGAGGGCCGCTATGAAAAGGGGCCAAAAAGTGCCCAACGCGGTATCAAAGTGCTTGCATAGGTAACCCCGAAACGGGGGTAAATGAAAGAATGAACGTAATGTGCAGCCCTTCCGGCTCTTCCCCGTGACGAATGCCGGACGGTAGGTTGCCTCTTGTTGTCCATTTTAGTGGTGAAAACTTTATTCGATTTTCAATTGTTTCGTTATTTGTTCGACCAGGCATATTGCGATGTGAATTTAATCCGGTGAAAGGACATTCGATTCGGATCCGTTTTTGAGGTGGAATTTTCGGCATTACGTAAAAACGCTGTTAAGGTGCAATTGCACTGTACTCTCTGGCACTGGAATTCGCCGAAAATAGCTAAATGGATGCTTTCAACAATAGATTTTTTTGCTGTTGGAATGCCAGGTTAGTTTAAACCTGTTTACATTTCATACACTCATCAGTGGGCGAGTAAGGTTATGTATATACAACATCCACAGTCTGGATTTAAATAGTGATGATAGTCAGAAGGTTTTGAATCGTGCAATGACGAATTGAATTCTTTAAGGTTTTATTTTTACATTATCAATAAGAATTAAATTTGAACTGTCATTTAATGAGGAGCAAGGAACCGCTCCTATGGATATTTGTAGTTGTACGTTATCGAAATCGTCGTAGCTGATCGGCTGTGAAGACTGGTTCTTAAAGCTGTTAAGAAGAAACAACCAAGAACAACAGTGAGAAAGTTGTTGATAAAACGGACTCAATGGAATCAGACTTAAAATCGTTGAATATTTGATCGTTGAGAAATATATTCAAAACATCTTCATTTATTAAAATATAATCATCAATCAATCCCAATCTACATAGATTACATAAAATATTTCGGATGTGGGAAACAATACGCTCGAGTCCATTTTTCTGTTAAAGTTTTGTATTTGTTCCTAATCATGAAATCAAAATAAAGCAAAAAATAATTTGCCCGAATGGGCGATCAGTGATAGCTTCTCAAAGGTTATTTCCCAAGATGCGTAATAATAAAAATATAGGAAAGCTCAGACTCTGTCTGTAACGCAGACGAATCCCAGCATGCTTTGTTTTTAAATGAAAAATATATATTTAAATAATTAAAAAAATTTAAAAAACAATAAAAAAATAAAATTAAAGTTATTAAAAAAGATTAAAATGAAAAACAATAAATAAAAAATTACTTTACAAACTTAAGAGAGACGTTCTAAGAATGGGCAACTTTAGCTAGATCAATGGATTTTGCTAAGTTTTGTAATTTTGTTGGCTTATCAACTATTAAAAAAATTTAAATTTGTTCATCTTCTATATAAAAAGCAGTAATTGTAGGGTGTAAAAAGTTACGAAAAATGCAGTCTAAATCGGGGACATTTTTAATGTCTTTTTCGGTGAGAAACAAAATCTAGTATAACAACTGCTAACACAGAGGTTATACGCGAGTTACGTTACCTTACCTTAATACAGGAAACAGAGATTCCATTACAAGTCTACATATTCTGCACATAAATAAAATTCAAATACGGACCTGATCTATTCCACATTTTCCCACATTTCCACACTTACCTGCAAATTAAACAGAAAAAAATAGCTTATCAAAATTTAACTTGAAAACAATGATTACGTAAGCAATTTTAATTATCAGAATTTTAGAATTAAAGAAACCAAAATTCAGTCTTAAGACCGCCGTGATTTTGTTCGCAACCAGTTAGTTTCATTCGCAAGAAAAGGTTCGGCAAACTTAAAAAATATATATATACCTATATGTATAGTGTTGGTTACATATTGTAACATCCATAAACTTGTGAATATATATATATATTTGATCAGTTTACAGTGGAAATTGTCTTCTTATTTTCTCGAACCTCTCATCTGTGCTTTTTTTTAAAGGAAAAAGTTAATTCGCGTCCATAGAACTGACTACCGACTACAAACGCGTTGTTTTTGATCAGAGAGAAGATCAGAATTAATATAACCACACATTTCCACAAATATCTTCCCACTTAATTTCAGTTTCCGCCATTTTAATTTTACTTTGGACAGTTAACAGACAAGATTTTCGACAAGTTAGTAGTGACTAGTCAGAAGAAAATATAGTTAGTAGGGGTTTATTCAAATCTGTGTCAGTGATGGTGTCAATTCAACTAATACCCTAGTAACACTGATCAAGGCTCAGATTTGGGGGGTGTCACAAAATGGAGAAAAACTGATGTCAAGCAATCTAATGTTATTCAACCCATTTTGCAAATTTGAATGAATTTTGCATACGTCAGAGCATCATCTGTTCAGCTATCAAAAGAAACGTTTTGTAATTTACTTAAAATTTTTCATAAAAACGTATGAAAAAAAAAATGGACACAGGTTTTGAAAACTAAATATATAACTACATAATTGCTTTGGTATATACATAGGACATAATTATAATTTTCAAAAACTTGATGAACTTTGATTTGGAATAGTCGCTAGGCGTTGCCACATTTTTAAATACACTAAATCATGTAAGGCCGTGGCTACAGGATTTGGAGTGCATTCAGCATGCGCTACATTGTTCTTTGGCTTACTGGCTTACTTCCGTTTCTTCAGCCTCTTCACGAAAATCTAAATCAGATCACATGCCAAATTTCCCATTTCACCGAAACTATGTATAAGCTAAACTCAATTCTCAAATATCATTCCACAGTTCTTCTTCTTGCGTACTTTATTTCTTACATATTTGCACGGTAAATATGCGAACAGACCAATTATGAAAGAAAACATTTGAATCACTTTGTTTTCGAAATGTACGAGTACTACTAAAATGAAAGGGACAAATTTGTAGGTAATTGCGGCAACTTAATTATATTATATGATTCTGTGTTTTTGCGGTCATGGAGGGATAGGTAACGGCGGCGGGGGGGTTAGATCCACTGGATTCCGTACATACGGCCTTCGTCTTGAATTGTAGATTTGCACAGCATCAGTATATGGAAAGATTAGTACTCACTTCACTGAAAGGGAAATTCCTATATGAATTTCCTGAGGTCCGGGATAGCGATAGCGAGCAAAACAAACCTTATGTAACTACGAAGTGACCTTTAATAGTATATATTTTGTAATCAAACTACATGTTGGATCATTGGAATAGATGTTGCTGCGACTACAGTTTTTCTGAGATCTAGAAAATTCCCCTAACTAGTTGAGCGACACTTCAAGTATGAAGATTCTTTCCACTATAACGAGGAAGTAATGAGCTAAGGTGGTGGAATTCTTCTCGAAGTGAAATCTACAAGATTACTTGATATGCAAAAGTATCGCCAGTTAATTAATTGAGTTATGTTTAGAGTGTGACTGATCCTGTTCACCACGAATATTTTTCATCATCATAGGAAAAATGTAAGCCAGCTAAATGAAGTACAATGATGGAATCTCCTATCAATATGTTGGGATTTCTCCAAGAGCTAGGAATGTGTGGATATTCTTTACTAGACCAGATAATGGATGTGTGCCCAAGAGCTCCAACATACATAATTATCGGTATTTTTTTCAATGGAGATCGTTGTGTTCTTGAGCACAGCAACGAAATTTTGATCTGATCTAAGTCACAAATGGTCCTAAACTATACAACGGCAGAAAAAAAATCTTTGGATCATCTGAAACCTCCTCCTGGATCTCGTAATAAAGAGCACTAGAGGACCAACTAAGCCATCTGTATAAGAAGATGATTTTCAGTTGAAATAATTTGTTTCGAAATGCGAACCAGTCTTGTGGGATGCTTGCAAGGATTCCCGTATCCCAAGTATCAAGGACATTTGAAGCCAAAGCTATGGAAAATAATTCCGGTTGGAAGGTTGGATTGCAGCTTCGATCGCACTTCATAGAAAACAGCTCTCTACTTCGTGCTAATGTTGTTCGCATTTAAGCTGCCATGATAAACTAAAAGGAATTATTTGGATCATCTGAAACCTCCTCCTGGATCTCGTAATAAAGATTAATAGAGGACCAACTAAGCCATCTGTATAAGAAGATGATTTTCAGTTGAAATAATTTGTTTCGAAATGCGAACCAGTCTTGTGGGATGCTAGCAAGGATTCCCGTATCCCAAGTATCAAGGATATTTGAAGCCAAAGCTATGGAAAATAATTCCGGTTGGAAGGTTGGATTGCAGCTTCGATCGCACTTCATAGAAAACAGCTCTCTACTTCGTGCTAATGTTGTTCGCATTTAAGCTGCCATGATAAACTAAAAGGAATTATTTTATTATTCAGATAAAAAAATTTCTTTACTTTGTAGCTTAAGGCTCACACGGCAATGCCTCTTGACTTTCTACAAACTACTGCATCCTAATAGGTAGCACGGATATGCAATATTACCACATTACGACCAATTTGATCCCGTCGTGTACTTTCGTTGTAAAAGTTCGCACACACTCTGATAGTAGAATATCACTTGATGGAGTCTCTTCAAGCCTCATAACTTTTTTAGCAACAGATCCAATTGATATTCAGAACCTTCAGATCTTTAATCATATGTATTTTACTTGCATTGCCAAAGTAAACAGTTCCGGATAGAACTCACCCTTGACTTGTGTTTTGGGATTCGATCGTGAAATGATCATCACATCGCACTTAGGATCGTCAAGTTCTAGCTCATCAAGATGTTGTAACTCAGAATGTTCTGATTTGAGTGGAGTAACTTTGCTAACTTAGGCAAAGCCGGAGCACTTTTCCCGAATTAATGGTTAGTTAATACAAATTTGCCGGTACATATTATTCCATCGGTATTCAGTTGTGTTTGTGCTTTGCTTTTATTAGTTATAATTTGGTTTAATATGCAACTCCTGTCTTCTCTAAAAAAACCTATTTATTTTTATTATTTGCAAGAATCTCAAATTACGTTAGTTAAATTTGAGAAGAGAATAAAATGTATAATGTGTTCATGAGTAATGAGAAAATGTGTTTTGGTTCTTTCTTTAACATAAGAGCAGAGTTCAAAACCACATGGCGTCCTCTTGCAATTTTGGCCTTACCTCTTCCTCTCTATCCGCTAATTACATGCGAATAAAATCGCTTAGTAATTTGCATGGTAATCATAAAAACGGGCCGCCCAATTCAATTCATATCTGAAATAATTACTGTACCTAACATTTGAGGTCCTTTTGTGGACTCTCAACCAGTATTCAAATATAGTGAAAAAATTAAATTTTGGGAAAGCAATTTAAGGAAAAAGTTCCCGACTTTGTAAATTTTCGAACCTCGAACTACATATACAGAATTTCAGTTCTCTAAGTATGTCTTGGAGTGCTCGTGCGGACAGACAGACAGATGGACGAGCCAGACAAGCCAAAACTTAGTACATCTATATAATCTCATTAAGAATAAACAAACAAATACCCACACAACACTGGCAATGGTTTCTGCACAGCGATCTGTTGAGAAACAAAAGTAGAAAATTTTTCAGATATTCAATGTTATTGCCCCAATTATACTAAAATATAAATTCTAGTTAGCTAAAGCTTCTTACAACGCTCACTCAGGAGGCCTATGTACATAATAAGAATCAACCCCAGAAGTTGGTGACGCACCTGACTTTTCTGGAATTGAACTCAATTAAGCCAATTACTTTTGATCTGAAACTGAGTGCGTTTGTTCAATGCCAGCACAATAAAAAGAGAACTGGGCGTTGTGGAGGGATGGAGATTTGCAATTTTCTTATGTGATTACAGGTTGAGTAGGGGAGCATATGGATCTAGAAAGACCCCTATAACTTTCATCTGTATATGGTGCTACTTGACAATTTTTTACGTTTCGGTCACATATTTTCCCTTATTCCACTGCCAGAATCCTGTACAAATGTGCAACATCTTTTACGGGAGCATAAATGATGGTCATAACTTTAAACTTATGAACATATCCGTCGAGATAAAAAAGAGCTGCCATAACTTTGCGGATGGTCACTGTAGTGTTTGATTCCAGTTCAGCAACTTGCAAACATATTGGAATGACCGCAATAAAAACGTAAATGCGGGAGGGGAAAAGGTAGATTTGGCTGTTGGGCAGCTTTATGGACGACGTTGCGGGGATCGAAAAAAAAGTCCTCAGCATCCTGTTCTAAATCGGTGTGTCTTTCTTTTTCCTGCTATGCGGTAAGGATATAGAACCGCGATTTATACGAAAATTTATTGCTTAAAATCAATATGAGTTCGCAGTTGCTGGAAAGAGTCTCGTTTTTTGGCCAGAAAGGTAAATAGATGTGAAGACAACGTCAGAAATGGACATCAAAAAGGTCAGAGGACAAAGTAGGACAGGTGTCATGCTTTATATGATTTATTTTTAAAGCAAACCATTTTCCAATAACGTCATATTTTATCGGACTCTTTCAGAAATTCCTCTACAGAAAAAAGTGCTTCCAATATATTTAAAAGGAGGAGATACCGAAATCTAAGACTGTTAAATAAATCAGTACTTCTGAATTTATCAAAGCGCCCGCACGCAATTCAAATTTACCCTTTGATGGAGCCTCACGGATGCCTCGTCACAACAAATTCCACTTGATATGTTCTTTATAAACACAAAATCGGCTTAACTTTTCGTTTACGTTCGAAATGAATGCAATTTGTCAGACTCCAATCTATCGCCGTAGTCTGCCGATATAGTTGTCGCTCTGGGTGTCTTGCTCTTTGGTTCTGTATAAATATTGGATTCTTTCGGCACTGATCCCGTCTGGAATATTGGATTCAATAAACACCTCGTCTAAGGCGATTTCACGGGCCATAAAAGAAAATCTATGCGCGTTCTAACCGTTTGAGAGTTAAGCTCTTGATCGCTTACATTCGGAGTGTAAATAGCAACATAAATGTGAAATAGTATCTTAGGAGAATGCAATTTCGTTGGATAATTTGTTTACTCGAAGTGATTTAGTCCAGTTGTTGGGAAAAAAATGAGCGAGGAATTTTTATGAATATTTTTCGAATAAATTAAATGAATGAAAATAGTCCTTCTTACTCATTTTGGGTGTTCATATTTATGTAATATTTTTATGATGCTATTTGACAGCCCAACCTAATGCCTTTGGTATTGATTTTCTGATCAGTGCTTTTAATAATTTTAGTTTGAATTTAACCCGTATTCACGAGTGCGATACGGTACCGTGCGATATTTTAGTGGCATGCTGTTCTTCCTAAAGATCTATCTCTATTTGCGATTCGTTTTTATCGCGCGATACGTTCACAAGGTTGACAGCGGCTACAACTTAATTTGTTTTGGTTTTATGCTGGCAAGAAGATATTATTGTGATATTTATGTGTATTTACATTTACATATTACATTCAATTTCGGCATAACTGCAGAATTGTAGCACCCGAGTGCATATGTAAACAAACATAAATTTTGAGGTTAAAGTGAAAATAGCACAAAACTGAGAGCATTGTTGCGATATATTTTTGTGTCGAACGAAACGTCTATGTACGTAAGAGTAAGCATGTTCAACGACAACCACATTGCTGCAGCCAATCAGAACTCTGTCGCATGCGATAAATTACGCTCCTGAACAAGCCCCAAAAGTCAACAAATCATTAGGAAATGTAGGTAGAGTCCAAAATACCATAATATTTTCACATGAAGAAGTAAGTATGTCAGATAATGATTGTAAGCCGGCTGCTTTTTTGCACTAAAATCTAGTATAAGTACTAATTAGAGTTGCCCTCATAGATACTTCAGTAAAAAAAACTAATGAAAATATATATTTTATTTAACGTTTCGCACTGAAATTGTAAATAATTTCTATGTACCTCGGTTTATACTTGTTGGTTTCCGAATGTTTTTTAAAAGAACCTCGCTAAATCAACTCGCAATTTCATGAGAGCATTCCGCTGTGATTTTTGAGCTTATTATTTGTAAATCTTGAGGATAAAAAATAGTGAAATTATGCAGCCATTTGGGACTCAATCCCTCTTCAATTCATTCAATTCAGAATTATGGTGATAGACGAAGCAGAAATAAATTAGTGTCTAAATGAACTAAATTCTGGATAACGTAGAGCGTTGCATGAAAGTGAAGTAGAACAAATGTGCTCAATTGAGTATTTTTGTCAGGAGGTGGGTAAGTCTAGAAAGGTCGCTAAGGTCTTTTGTTTCTTATTGAGTCTAGTTGTAGTTCGTATATTAATATGTTGTTAGTAGGTACAGTTAACTGTTAAGACTACGTAAATTTAATACTTATAAATACTACTTATAAACTTGTGACACAGTATATTCATACAGTAGATGCTTCTATAATGCGACCATACTTTCTCTTTCAATATTTTTAACTAACTCACTAGTCAATTTTCAATGCAAAGACTCCTATGTAAATCTAAAGTGGAAGAAAGAAAACTTACAGCATATACAAACTTGTACTAGAGGAAAAGGGACAAAATGACAAGCAAAACTATTTCTGCAAGAAAAAACAGCTAACAACAATTTGATCCACTTCCCATGCAATTCGGCTTGATAGAACTGTCAAACTGTCACAAACATTATAACAGCCATTTTACCTATTGCATGGCATCTCTATGAACGAGCATCACTGTACGGTCAAACAGCTGTTTAGTTTATGGAACAATACATTTGTAAGTAGATTGTCGAGATGTGTACTTACATAAAACTAATACTTCTTCCCGTAGATTGTGCAACTAGCTACCGTTCGCCCATTTACTTTCGTATCATACTTAATAGTTCCCTCTTATGGGAGAAATTTGAGGGTTATTAATTAAAATCAAACACCTTTCAACTTTTATATGCAGTTAACAGAGAAATTCAGCAGAGAAGCATATATCTTGCATTAAAAAAACATTTGAGATATTTATTTTAATTGCGTTCAAACCTCAAAAGTATTTAAATACTACGAACTGCCTCATTGACTTATATTGAAATTTGAATCCAAATTAATATTACTAGCAAGACATCAAGAGACTAATTCTACAGACTTGAACTTTCTAAAAAAAGAAGTGTGCAGATCATATGAAGATGAAGAAAGAGACGTCAATGTTTTCAGTAAATGCATCTAAATTATTTTTTAAATATTTATAATTATTAGGTTCATTTTATTTAAATTTTTAGTTCACTGTATTTATAAACATACTAATATTTTATTAACTTTGTCACTAGGTTAGGTTAGTTTAAGAGTAGGTGACTAGGCCATTAGGATCATGTAGAATTGATCTACTGTTTCCTCCCCTTAAGTGGTTATAAGCAAAATCTAATCCTTTTTACGAGCTCGATTATTGCCCTTGGCATTAGATTGTAAACCTTAATGCAAACTTAATGCTTATGATCAGTCACTTTCATGAACCATCGTTGAATCAATCCACACTCACTAGAGTATTACACTTTACCCGCATTTGGGCGTTAACCACAGCCATCACTTAGTAGTCGATACAGTTCTCTGTGGATTTGCCTATTTCAGTAAAGGTGGAATTACAATGGACGCAACGAAACGCAACTGAACGGAGAGAAATGTCAAACCGGGTTTCTTTGTATGCTTTTCAAATGGAGTTGCGCACAGTGGACGGACGAAAACGCAGTCGTACGCAGCAAGTATAATAAAATCTGAAATCAACGCAACTGAACGGATAAACATAACCTCAAATTAGCTTTGGGATTGTTTATTTTGTTCCGTCAAGTGAAACTGTGCTGCGGTAAGTATGTAGTAAGCAGAGAGGAAATGGAATGAAGAGTTTTTTTGATTTTATCCATATTTGTTTATAAATTTTGGGTCAAACGTCACTGACACTTTCAATTAATCATGCGTCCATTGTAAGTAGCTAACCTCGACGTCCGTTTTACTGCATAAATTTGACATTTCACACCGTTCAGTTGCGTTCCGTTGCGTCCATTGTAATTCAGCCTTAAGTACTTTCTTGTACTTTGGTACAGTTTGCAAGACATACAGTGTGCTCACCCGAAAATAAACTACGAATAAAAAGTAAATTAAGCAAGAAATTCCGAAAAATGTGATTGATTTAAATATTAGGAAAGCCATCATTTACCCATTCAAAAACTCTTACTTTTCCCCAACGGTCATTATTGTAGCTCGATCGAAGTCAGTTAATTAAAACGAAACTCACCATAATTACTCACGAAAAACCAGCAAAAATAATTTAAAAATATTTGGCTTCTCTTGTGGTGTTATTTCTGAGCGAACTCTCGTTGTACGGAAAATTCATCGCAAGCGGCTAGAGGCTTTTAAATTTATAGTCCATCTGTAAAAAACGCAAACTTTCCTGCAATTATCGTGAACGTAGTTGAGGTTCAATAAAAAGCTTCAACGCTTGTCCCGAAAAATTTATTTTCCCGTATCTGCACAAATTTATTCGGCAGCTGACAAAGAGCGCATCTACTATGACCCGACCAGTTTATTTCGGCATTTTCTACTCGTAACAGTGCCGTTTGAGTGAGCATTTTCGTGCGCTATTAAGTCAAATTTTATGCAAACATAAATTTTAGGCCAAAAACAAAGTTACCAATACACGAAAAGAAACGTGCACTTTTGTTCGTACATTCAAATGTGTGATAACCCGAAATCCGGCTTATTTATGCGAAGGGATAGATGAACATTTCGCGGGAGCAAAGGTCACAAATTCACGTGAAATTTATGGCAGTGCAACAAAGCCAAAATTGAGATAGAGTAAAGTGCGGTGGTTGACAGGGAACGAAGCTGAGTCCCAGTTCTAGAATTTGATAGATATGGAAACGCATGATGCTACCGGTTTATCACTGATGCCTGGATTTATCACCACCCCGTGGAAAACTAATTTTTTTTTGTAGACGATATATAGAGTAGGAAACCAACCACCGGAAGAACAATGCATCATTACATCATTAGTGGAGTGAAGGTATGTACTGTACATATTTGACGGTACACGTCCGTCTGGTGAAATATCTAATATGTTCTTCAAGAATATTACTTTGCAGGTTGCTGTGCTTTCATCAGGATGATGAATGAATGCTCCAGCCTCTAGTGTATAATATCAGAAATTAATAAAAGATCGAATACAAAAGGTGGAATGAAGGTGGCTGCCAGTCACACATGTTAGACTCCTGACAGGTTATATGAATTTTCTGATTGCTTCCCTTCGTCAGGAATTCCTAATGAAAACAAATGATTCTCAGAATTTACCCGAAGTAAATCATCATATCTTGTGTACATATTATACTACACGTATATTAACATAGCTAACTATATATGTATATGTAAGTATCATAATTTATTAACATAAGCCATAATGATAATTGCTGTGCAAAATTAATTTTTGTGTTTTATATTTTTGCCATCTCACAATAGCCCGAATTGAGGATTGTAATAATCATCTGAATATTTGTGGTATCATATAAGTAGCAGTGTGCATATATTTAACCTTAGAGATGTAGCAATAATTTATTATTTATTAAATATATACAAAAATGTAAATAAACTTCTTCTTACCACTGAACAAAATGATTCAACTCAAGAATTATAGCCAATGAGCACAACAAATCACAATACATGACTTAATTGTAAAACATTTAAGAACATTCCAGACGGACTTTCTGGACAAAATTTAATACATAAAGACAGAGTTTGTACTTACACACGCACACATTGTTTACGAGTTTCTTTGGTAACAGCTGACACGTTCGATCCGACTATTTTCGATAATTGAAAGTTTAATGGGAAAATAGTCATAGAAGCTAGCTATCAACTTTCAAGGTTGAAATATATGAAAAGGAAGAAAAATTAAAACAAGGGTTAAGAAATCATATTTCAAAGAAATCTAATTTACCGATACTCTTGGTAAAATTAGAATTCTTGAAACATTATAATTATAGTTCTGAGATCCGATCATGGCAGGCGTTAAACAAGTTCAGAAAACTTTTGAAACCTTTAAACCTTAAATTTTGAAATCGTTTTATGCAGGTTAAGTTTCGTATGAGCTAAAAGTGTTGTCAAATGCTAAAAATTCTGTGTTGAGTCAGTTAGAACATGAAATGCTTTTTGGTTTTTGAAATTATATAGTTTGAACTTTAAATTATTTAATTTTCTGTATAATTCGATCTCTTTGAGCTATCGATTAAGACCCTGGATGAATGCTCGTATGGAATTTAACTTTTTACTATCATCACCGATCTGTTCAAGTTTGATTGTTGAAGTGGATTTTCGCATATATTTCTAAAACGATTCGTCGGACAGTAAAAATGGTTATACCCAATTTTATAGAATTTCATATCCTGAAGAACTTTTCAGTACAATAAAAATGTCTAGGACTAATGGTTTTTACAGTATGCATAACAAACCTAAACTTTTATACGGCAACATCGTTTTGACAGTATATCTAAAACAACATTTTTGTGTGGTAACCCTACGAAGGAGTTACCCGATGGGTCTAATTATTTATTTACTTTTTTTTTAAAGCCAAAATTTCAGCTTTCTTAGTACATGCGCTCTCGAGTTATCGTGAGGACGGACGGACGAACGTGCAAAAATCAAAATAACTTTTAAACTTATGTGTGGGTGTCCAATCCGTTTTGCACTACCATTATTATTTCTATGTGTTACAAACACTGACTTATAACAATGGACTGAGCGTGTACTGTCATTTTTCCATACGAAGGAATGGCACAAATTTTATAGTTTTCTCTTTCGCATCTCGCTATGGCAGAGTTGGAGCTACCAACACAAAATATCGCTTACTGAACGTTTTCTTATGCCATTTGATGTTTTTATGTTGGCTGCAGATGCAATCACCACAAAGAATAAGGTAAAGATAGTGCTTACCATGCTCCGTCTCTCTTGTCTATACGCAGGATTCAGGTAAAAATAACCTTTTTGAAAATTAAAGTTGGAATGAGTTTAATTTCTTATAAGCGATTAAAATATCACTTGAACACAAGAAAGATATTTTTTAAATTTAATTCGATATTCGGGTGTAAAATTTCATCTGATTGGTGGAGTTTTACATATTTTTTATGTAGTAAACGTGCTCAAACTCTGATATACAGAAACATAATATTTTTTGTGCCACATGAAATAGCAAATCGCTCAGTGCATTGTCAGTGGCTACAAACGGAATGACAGACTTAGGGCCTGTCCGAATACAAGTCTTCGTTTTCGTCTTGTTATTACAGCTAGTGACATAACATCGAGTCAAGCTCTATCCAAATCCATCTCTATGCCGACGAGCTTTGCTAAACAATTTAAACGTTATATTGATTATCGAGTGAAAAGTCGGGTTGACTTATTTAAATAGGCAACGTAATTTGAGGTTATGTTTATTCGCTGGCTGCCGAGATCAAGCTAAGCAAACGAATTCGGACAAGTCATAAGACAGACATCATTTGTGGCTGGCAATAAAATTAGTCTTTTTTCCTTGCATTAGGAATAGCTTATCGTAGTTAAGTACAGAAATTTATAATTTTTCGGGGAATTTGACTGCAAGAAATATATGACTGCTTTGTAATTATAATCCTAACAAATGTTGCATTTCAAAGACAAGACAGTTTGTTTAGTTAATGCGAGAAATGCAAGTATAATGTAATACAGCGCAAGCTCTTAAAACGTCAAGCTAAACATACAAATTCGAGCAGGTTAGCTTCGTCATCGTCTAACTATTATAATAGCTGAGCTTGTTGTGTTACGTCACTAGCTTTAATAACAAGACGAAGACGAAGCCGAAGACTTGGATTCGGACAGGTCCTTAGTATACCCTATGATTTCATCATCTTATAATAAGTTGGTGTTTTTATTGTAAAATTAACTTTATAAGCTAAGAAATAGTTTTTAGTTTGAGTATGTAGTTAATAATCATTCGAAGTTTCGTTTGTAAGTCGCAGTTTCGATACCAATTTTGTCTGAGACTTTTTTTAAATTTTTCTATGCTCTAGGTTTTAGCTATTCCGTAATTATTTCAAAAAATTTTAAGCCAAAAGGGCGGATCAGTGGTCCTAGCCCAACATATGAGAATCAGGAATACCAAGAAATAAATTAAAATATGAAATAAGAATGACAGCCACGGTATAGAGAAGATAAGGAATGTTACATATGGGCCGTGACGTAAGATGACCATTTGTACCTGGAAGGTAACAACAAAATTACAAAGGAATTTCACACAATTTGCTGTTGTTACAAATAACAACAATATTTGCCTTCTCTACTTCAATATGACGCAGTTATCCAGGTAATAAAATGTAATCAAATCATATATTGTTACAATAATTCTCAGTCCGACGAAAAATAATGTTTGGATATCTTTACCTTAACTGGTTAGTTCCACAATTTAAAGATAACAGCTCTACTACACTTGGTTTCTATTCAGTGCCAGTGTAATAAATTCCATTCATCTTGCAAGGGTGATCTGTAGATCTTTCTCTGTTGAAAACCTGTTTTACAATGAAAACTTGCAAGGTTAGACTTTTTCGAACCTATGTAGCTATGCATTTATTTTAGCTTTGTATGTGGCTCAACGCCTTTTTTAAGCAGTTCGCAAAATTTTAGTGAAAATCAAAACTTTAGTATGGTAATACTGCAAGGGAGTTGCCCGATATCATCTGTCTATGAATTTGATTTTACTTTTTTCATTAAATTACTGTAAATAAAATGTGAGCTCGCCAAATCATCGTATTTTTAAGTTATCGAGCGGACAAACAGGAAAGCTGAATTGGCAGACAGACAGACAGACGGATGAAAAAACATAAACAAAATTATTCTATGCATATTTATCTGTCTTGTTTTTAAAACAAGAATTCCGTACGTGCTGATGGATTGTAACGGATTAGCAAAAAAATATATTTACTACACACTTTCTGTTTTTCGGAGCTTCCTCTATTTTCGTAATCTGGTTCTGAATACTTCCGGAATATTTTAATTTTCTCCTGCGATCTGTTTTTTTTTTATTTCAATTAATTAATTTTTATTTTGCAATATTTATTTTCTTGTTTTTTGTTCTGCATTTGCAGTTGGTCCATCTGAAACTTTCACTTCCAATCCAATAGTGTGACTTAATACCTATGCCACAGAGCTCCTTTTTGGAAGTGGTTCCACTCTTTCTCCATGGCATTGCTAATGTGAGCGTTTGATATAATTGGTTTACAAGCTCTCAATAAACGTTTCATAAGCATGACCAAAAATTGGTTGCCTGGAAAAAGGTAAAATTTTCCAATAATTTATAGAAACCATAATTTATAATACTAACAAACTTAAATTACAAGTATTCAGCGGAATCAGCATCGCGATTTTTTCGTGCGTCGTTAAAGTCTTCCTTTCGCGTGGTGTAGCCTTGTAAGCAAGTCAATGTTTTCCTTGCTATCCAGTTCCTTCTCAGAATTCGCTACATTAAAAATTCGTTGCTATTTTAAACAAAATCTTACACCTTTACTCTTGAAGTTTAGCTATTTCGATACTCCGCGGAAATATACAGCAACCTGGTTATTAAGAAGTAGATTTTATAAGATTTGTGGCGCGAATGATCTTTCCACTGCAGCCATTTATTGACCTAATCTGCATCTGTAGTTCCTCCAGTATGCTTAATCTTTCAAAGAAAAGCAGTATCCTTTTGAATGAAATTTCTTCAAAGTAGAAATGGGAAATTGGAAATGATTAAGGCTTGTAAGAGTGTGCAAAGTAGATAGCCCACGTTTCAAGCTGAATCTCTTCTATTTCTTAACGTTCTAAGATTCGTAGTGGTGGCTCGTAAGCCAAGTAAAATATTTTAGTATTATTTTTAACGATTTTCAATTTAATTTCGTAAAATGTTCATAGATAGAATGAGCTGTGTGTGGGGAGAAATTGTCAAAGCACACAAAACTATATCAAAACATGTTTTGTGTGATTTTCGTTTCGAGAAACAATTAATAGTTGTCCTAGTGTATACTTCTATTTTGAGATCTTAAAAGAGGTAGTCTACTGTATCTAATACTGTGCCATCTAGCACTCTATGCCTAACGATGGGGAGGTAACCAGCGTAATCTTACAATTCCCTTATTCAGTTGGACCGACAGAAATCAGCCTATTGATTTTAATAGAAGCGAGAGCAATCACTCACGAACTTTTAGAAGCTCATCAAACAAAACAAACACTCGATTTGACAGCTGTTTTTATCGCCTTTTGTAGTATTTGTGAAATGTCTTCACTTTTGTACACGTGATTTGATAATTTGATAAGAAGTCTTTAGATTAAAATTTCTTTTTATTCTGACGATTTTAGGCCCTTAGGTTGAAATCAAAATGTTTTCCAATAAAAACTTTTGGTGTTGTCTGCAACACTTTTGGACTTTTTAATGCGTGAGTCATAAATGTTCGATGCGGAAAGTACCACACAAAAGCATTTCCTTCAGAAGGATTAACATCTTTCAATTCGGATCTATGATGCCGGCTAGATCATAATATAAAAACAACAGCAATTCCGGGAGGCGGTGGAACACGTAACTTTGCTGTATCAAATTGAAAGCCACGTAAAGATTTTTCGAATTTTACGACCCCACCAAATGGAAATTTTACGAGTTGTCTCTTGTTATGTTCTTTTACCGATAGCAGCAAAGTACGAGAAAATATGCACCTTTACGAGTTGGCGAAAGTTTCCTTAGCACGTCATATTTTGCCATTTTAGTGGTAACGTATTTCTGGGCTATAAATCGCCGTATATTGCTTACGTTGCGTTACGGCGAAAAATCGGAAATACCAAGATATATATTTGTATGGAAGAGTCTCACCATTTCGATACCAAATTTGATTATTGGACAGATAGACACAACTGTACATGTACACGTAGTAGATATATACATAGTCAGTCCGTTATTTCCCCCCAAGTCTTTCCTCACAGACTTGAAATTGGACGTGCATTTTTCTCTGCGGTTAAAAAATTCTAAGGACCATTCCACTTTATGAAAGTTTAATGTAATATTTGCCCCCGTTTTCAATGAATATTAATTTCTAACTTCATCAAGTAATTACTCAATATTGATGAATTAAAAAATGATAAAAACGCAAAACTTATTGGTATGCAAACTTCAGCCAATCAAGCAAGATTTTTGCTTTCAGAAAGCTTTTAATTTTCCGAACACGTTGCCCAAACGAAATTTTCATTTATATTACGACTTCTTTACCTTTTATTTGCTCGAGCCTTCCCGGGCTGCGGTGGCGGCATTCGACGGTTTTGTACACAAAAATTCAGAATTAACCCCGTCTTTTACGCAGCTCATTAATAACTTTCACAGCAACCATTTCTGTGCATTAATCCTTGAACTCCGCGGAACAGAGGTTTGTTGACAGATCCGTTTTATGATAAATTATTTGAGATCATTGGTAGTAATCCTTCAACAAAATTGTAATTGCTAGCAGACGTAGTTAATCCTCCTGCACCCGGAAGGCCGCATGAGTTTTTCTTGCTGCCACCGATGGACTTCGCTCACAATTGAAAAGCAAACCTCGAGTGAAAAATTAGGCCATATGTGTCTAACGTGAAATTATCACTGAGAGTCAATTAACATTCTATTTTTGGTTTGGGAAATTATAATGACGGAGTTCTCACGTGTAACTGCATTTTCTATTAAAATGAAATGTGTTTAGTAATTTTTCAAAATTACTATAAAACTGGGTGAAAACTTAGAAATAAAATTGTTCTAAGACCAATCATTGTTAATACTCTAGAAGATACTACGTGTAGATATTACACAAAGAATGCACAGAGCTTGCGTATTTTTGTTTGAAAAAATGTTAAAATGTCTGTCTGCAATATTATGGAAAAACAATAAATAAACTTTCTCGTGTTTTCTGTTGAAGTTTTACAATTTTTTTAAAATGTTAGAAAACAATAGCAGAATATTTTTTTTTAAATAATGGTTTCCAGCGCAGTCTAAAATCTTGTTTTTTCACTTTTTCTTCGTTTCGTCTGGTTTATTAGTATCAGCAGCAAGTTATAACAATATGAATGGTTGAAAGCGAAGGACGAATAATAAATAATAAAATCCACCTTAATGTAGCCCAGAAATGTAAGAGAAATGCAGGCAGATAAGGAAGTGTTTGTTGTTTCTCAAAAGCCTTTCAATCAATAAGAGTCATTTGCAGAAATAAAAAATAAACTCTTTAAACACAATGGCAAATAAGTGTAAAGAGTGTGAGTACATGTGTTGGAATGTGATATTTCAAAATTATTTCCCACGCTACAATTTGCAGTAATACAAATGCATTGGTCACGGGTTTTCTTATAAAATTTATACACATATGCATTGGCCATAGATTTTCGTATAAACATAAGTCGGTGCTGCTCAACACAATGTTACAAGATAAAACTCTCCTACCAGGCAATGAAAAACTGTACAGAGAGAAAAATACCATCTATTTTCAAAGAATTCTCCGCTTTACACTATTTTACAATGAATTAACTTTGGAAATATAAGGCAATGATGCTTTCTTATTGAGAAATCTTTATAATTCTAAAGAGATAAGCTTTTCAAAAATCTAGAAGGAATTTCACGCCATCTTTATGTGGAATACCATATTACATAAATAGTGTAATTGGCATTCCAATCATAATATTTTGAAGTTTTAAAAGGAAAGGCGCATTAAAATTTTGTTTGTAAAAGTTAATATTGCGCGCATTCATGTTAAGAAAAACCTAAAATGTATTTGACTTTCCCCTTACTAACAAGAGTTTTTCATATTATTAGGAATTTTTAAGAGGGAGACCATACCGATTACACGGATCAAAGTGATATTCTAATGGTTTCGCGGAGAATGTGGATCTTGTTGCAGCTAGCCTTGTTTCAGTAAGTTGCGTTTTAGCCATGGAAGATAATTGGGAACATAATTTTGAAAATCAAAGTGATAATAATGCTCAGTGTATTTTACTGGCCCCTTTAGTATGGCAGGAATGTGAAGTTTTAGAAATACAAGCTATATTTCGTTCTTGTGGATTGTCAAAATCTGATTGTGCTCTACTAAAAGTATATGGAGAGAATACAAAAAGAATCTTCGAGGACATGGAATTAAATCATACTGACAACTTTTTTTCGGCAATTAACAACAGTTTTGGCTACTTCGGGGATCGAATTATATTTACCGCAGGACTTAAAAAATTGAGAAAAGACATAAATAGTAAATTGGTTAAAATTTAGTTGAGTTTATTCGTTTACATAGTTTTAAATCTATTATGCAGTGGAAACAGCAAGTAGTCTTCTTTTACTATGAAATACTGCAACAAAGCAACCCAGTTATATTTCCAAACGCTATGCTGCAGCTCAGCTGAATGCCATTGTGTAGTTTGCTGAAATGCTGTGAAAGCATTTCCAGTTCAAATGAATTTGCTACGAAAATTATTTGATGTGAATCTGCTTTGCTTGCTATGCTGTCTTTGCTGTGGTTGAAAATAAATTTTGTTTTTAAATACGAGCAATTTAGGAAATTAGAATATAATGAATATCAAAGTGTAATTTCGGCTTGTGTGCATTTTTGATCACTACCGTTTTTATTAAAAATGAAATTAAACAAGTAAAAAAGCCCGTAAGAAATTTCGTATGGTCACCCATTTGAGAAATTTTGATTTTTGCAGTGGTTTTTCGCATATATTTCTAGAACGGTTCGTTGGACAGAAAAAATGGTTATAACCAATTTTATAGGATTTCGTATTCTGAAGAAGCTTTTAGTACAATAAAAATGTCTTGGTCTGATCGTTTTCACAGTATACGTAAAAAATCTAAGTTTTTATATGGCAACATCAAGAAGGAGTTGCCCGATTTAGTCCAGTTTTGAAATTTTATTTGCTGGTACAACGAAAATACCATGTACCAAATTTTAGCTCTCTATGTCAACGCGTTCTCAGGCAGTGTCCAAATAAATAGTGGAAAACGAAATTTTTGAATGGCAGCCCCACGAATGAGTTGCCCGATTTGTCTCATTTTCGAACTTAATTTTACTTTTTGTTTTAAAGTCCGTGTGCAAAATTTCAGCTCTCTAAGTATACGCGTTCTCGAGTTATCGTGCGCACGGACGAACAGACAGACGGACATGCAAAAATCAAAATAACTTTTAATTTTATACCTGGGTGTCCAATTCATTTTTCCTTACTAGCATTATTTCTGTGCGTTACAAACGGAATAACAAACTTAGTATATCCTTTAGAATTCATCTAGCGTATAAAAAGGAGCAGGGATCTATCGAATGGAGGGTGATTTCTGATGACAGGGTGCTTCAAAACCATTTTACTCAAAAATAGCAAAATATTCTTCAGAATTTCAAGACAATACAATTCCTTACAGCACAGCAAGTATAGTAATTCACAGCTTACGGCAATTAGCATTCAAGTGTAATTGTTGTCAAAGCATTCGGAGCATTCTACATCAAATCAATTTCAGATTTTGCTATTGCAGCAGTACTCAGCAACAGCATTTGAAGATTTTGTATACTTTCAATTCCTGATTTTATGATTTTCTAACAATTTTCAAAATAAGCCTGTGATATGTGAGCAAGATACGTTATCAGCAGCAACGTCAACAAAGATCTTAGACTGGTTGGGAAAAGTATCAGATGATTTAAAAAAAAAAAAATCAGTGATTTAATGGGAATGTTTGAAATTCTTAAATCATTTTCAGTCCCTTTTAATAGGAAATAAAAGACGATCATATTTCACTGTTTCCATCAATTCATTCATTTTTATTTTTTAAATAATTAAATTAATTAAATTAATTAATTAATTAATAATTAAATTAAATTAAGTTTTCTTTTTATTTTTGCTATGTTATTCGTTATGTTTTTTACTCAAAAATTGTTAGTAATTTTTAAAAAGATGTTAATAAATTTTTTTATAAAAATTTATTAATTTTTTTTATTTATAAATGTCTTTTTCAAATAAGCAAATTTCTTCTTAAATAATAAGAAGTTATTATATCAAGTAGATTTCACTTTTTATAATTAATAAGATTTCTTTTTGCGTCATAGGATTTCAATTTAAAATTACCGCCTTGTTTCAATAAGAAGTCACTTTGAAAACCATCCGAGCTCTTTTTGATTTCATAAAATGCACATAAAATTGTTAAATAGATTTTCTGTATGCTGTTAAGTGAACTTTCTACTTGGATGATAATAATAAGGAAATCTTATTTAATTTAATTTTACGTGGATTTTTTTCTTTGTGTGCTGTTGACCTTGAAATGGGCACCATTACTTTTAGTAAGAAAGACAAAACCAGAAAACTGAAAAATCATTCTGTCTACCAAAATCAAAGCAATATTATCTGCCATTATTGCGTGAAAAATGGATAGATAAAGATTATAAAATCTTTTAAATAAAGGGTGGGTCATAAATAATGTACCTATATAAAAATTCTATTTTTTTTTTGTATTAATATTTGTAATGTTTTCCATGTTTATATATAATTTAAAAAAAAACTTGAAACCTAAAAATAGTCAATTAACGAAATCTTAATTCAATTTGTAAATACGTAATTTATTTATGGCCCACCCTGTAGAATTATGACATAAATTTTTACGGTGTTCAATTTACGACACAAATAATAGTTACTCCCCAATTTTCTTCATTTCACTCTGAAATTTTTTAATAAGGGGAAATGGATCTGGCAGCTCTCATTTCACAATTGAAATATTTTGCAATGCATTTTGAAATGCGAAATTATTTTCTGAAAATTGTGTTTATCTTTGAATTTTGTTTTGTTAATTAAAACAAATGCCATTCCCAATATTTCCTGTGGTAACTTTAATTAACACAAAGTCTTTCAAAAACCACAGTATGTAAATTGGACCACACACCAGTGTGTAAAATAAACCATTCCCCTTCAGAAAAAACCAAGTATATTTCTCATTGCCACACACATGCTCAATTTCCTTAAAGCTACATGCAATTCTTTCCTTCAAAATTTGCATCAATTTTTTTAATTTTTTTGTTTCGAATGACGTCCTACTCTGGTGGGTAATCTCTTTCTATTGATCAGCTGTTCAAGAGATCCCTCTTCCAGATAGTGCAAATGAGCAGTTTGGCTTTCGTTGTATAGTCCATAAGCTAGAAAACTGCAAAATTTCAAAAGAAGTAAGCCAAATTCGGACACATTTGATTCAAATATAAGGGAAAATCTTATCAAGCATTAAAAGGGCTGAAAAAACCGACCACCTATGAAGGATGAAATCAATGTGAAAAACCTTTTTGTTTGTTACCAAATAATTTTTATTATTAATCATCTGCAATATACCTAGTTGACATGATATAATTCCTTCGTGCTATAGAATTGGTGAACTTCTTGCTTTACGTTCCTTATTAAATTTTGTACAGAGAGCATCGAGCGTATCGGCCGCTCTTTTATTCTGCCAATTAAAAAGTGTCTATATTAGGGGAGTGTTTTCTGTTGTTTTTAATTTAATTTAATTTGATTTAATTTAATTAGTCCAATTTTTTTGATTGGCTTTAGTTCTCGACAATTTGGAGGATTCGTTTCCTTGGGTACTCCGGGTATGCACTGGGCATCGTAGAAATCTCAAACTTTTCTGTTGTAGTAGCAAGTTTCTAAATCCGACCAGAAGAAAACTGAAGCATCATGCTTTTCAAAGAATGGCAGAAGACGCCTCTAAAGATACTTCTAAAAACACTACTTAACGTCTACATCCGTATTGATTGTGCCTGTTGTCACTTGAGTTAATAATTTCTTTCCACACGAACATATTGCTTGCCAAATTAAGTATTTAACGGGAAATTTGGTACACCGACGATTTTTAAACTTGGGATCTGCATTGCTCTTCTTTTTTGACAAATAAAATCCTGTCCTGGAAGCTGGTTGAAGTAAGCTTTCACGTAAATTTCATCATCCATAATGTAGCAGTCGAATTTCATTAAGAAATTTTCAAACAAAATCCGACTCCTTGATTTTGCAACTTAATTCTCTTCTGATGTTCTGTCCGGTGTTTTGAGAACATGAAAACTTCGTGAGCATTCTCTTCTCGTAATTCTATGGAAGCAGATGATGTTCCACCCTTATTAGATACATTTCTCAGCGACATGTTGGGATTTCGTTCGAAGTTGTCTACCACTTTATTGGCCTATTTTTGGTATACCGAACCTGATTTCTTCCTGACCCGGACTTTCTCTGAACACGATTTTCAACTTTTTAGCTAAGCCTCTTTAAGACATATTCGCATTTTTCATATGTGTGGAAACAATTAATTTGCGATGTTCTTCTGGTTTTCATATTTACTGCAAGAAAATTTTGTACTTAATGGTTTGCAATTATAAGTGCATAGATGCATCTTACCAGCGGACCCTACTTGTACTTACCTAGTGATGAGTAATGGGAGAGGATATAGGTGGTCGGCTTTTTCTGAAATAGTCCTTATTTGACGTATCTGCCTAGGCCTATATGTAACGCTCATATTTTTATATAGATTTTGTTGATAATATGAAATGTCTATTCTGCCTGAAAGAATTGGATCGCGCTGAAGTTGGTTACGTTATTTCTGTGAGTTTATGGGGAGTTCAATCGCTTCAGGATGGACTTAGATCTGATATTCTGTTGGAACGTGTACTGATAATTAGGGATGGTATTTCGGTGCATTGTTGTTCGCTTGACCCGATTCGAATTTCGGGTATCCACGGAATTTATGCTGTGTCTAATAAAACTGTAGTAAAATCTGATGCAAAATGTAGTATTGCAGTGCCTTACGAACTGATATGTCGAAAAATTGGGCGAGTTTTGTGAGAGCATTTTAATATTGTATTATAAAAACATTTAGAATATGAAAGTTTAGCAAGTGCAAATTTTTGAAATTTTTGTTTTTGATATGTAAATATATATTTCTCTGTAACCAAAACATGCGGACAACATTAATATCACCAAAAATTGTTACAAAGCGGCGAAATTCAAATACAATTGAATATGAAATTTTGATAAGGGCATTAAAATTTTTCAAAACTATTGTGTTTAGGTAAGCAGCAATTTACAATTTGAGGAATTATTATGACTTTTTGTTTTTTTTTTTTTTTTATTTCCGAGATGTGCCTTTTCCGAAATTGATAGACAGAGCATATAAGACTCGAAGGATTCTACAGTAAAAACCAACAGTTTATTCGGTGCGATCTTATCGTGACCTCCTGACTGGTAGTCCAAGGGTCAATGCTCTGTATGCTCTTTCAAGTTCTGTATGATTTTTTAAATAATGTGACTTTATTATTTTTATTTAACGAAAATTGCATTTGAATTACAACTATTCAAAGCAGTATTTAAAGACTTAATTTGTTGTTCTTATTGTCATAAATTTGAAGTTATTTTTTTTTGCTTCGACATTGTTATATGCAGTAGATTTCGATTATTGTGAACTACAAGGAAAAATTAGTGTATGTACTTATTTAGTATAGTATATTCATAAATTTCTTCAGAGTTTATTTCTGAGATGTACAATGTTTTTTTTTATTACCTTACAATGTGAGTAGGAGTGTTGTTGGGCCATATGAAATCAGTGATCTATGGGTTGCCTTTTGTATTAAATTAAGTTATTTCAATGTTTCGAAAGTGCATGACTTTATTAAGTTATGTATCGAAATGCGAGGATTGATATACTTTAAAAGTATATTCTTTTGTTTGATAATTATTTGAATATGGAACCATTATTGGTGTGCTAGGTCGAGATTAACTTAACTTGTCAAAATATCACAGGTCCAATGTTTTTTAGGGTACCACCTTAAATTTTTTAGTCTAGGCTTTTTTCTTTTTTTCCTTTTCGTGAATAAATCGTGGTTGAGGGACCTCGATCATGCTTTCCTCTAATCTAACTAAACTATTGTAGAGTCAACTTGTCTGCCTGATATAAATTCGTTGGTAAAACTTTCATTTTAATATATATTTTTAAAAAATCATCCCACAAAGCTCATGCTTAAAGTAACATACCGGATGGTACTATTTTAGGTTTTTCTTTGTTCAAACTCGTTTAGACCTATTTGTTGACTTCTTTTTCCAATAGAAATCCATCTCGATTGAAGACATTTCTTGCAACGAAGTAATTTTTCAGCCCTATGTGAAGCAAAACACATGACTGAACACTCACGTATGCTATGTATGCCTGTCCAAAGTAGGTACACAATTTGGCTTACTCCATTAGGGAAGGTATTATGTTTTGTCCGAAACTTGAGGTATTCGATAGGATGGCTTGAATCCAGACAACGCCTTCGTTATCTCTTGCAATAGCTGCGAGTTTAAAAGACGAGTCTAATTTTTTAAAGTAGGCGAAAAAAGAAGCGCCCTGAATATTGATGTTCCTTATTAAAGCAAATCCCCAAAATAATGCACAAAACCGCAACATTCGCAACACTTAACCGTATGAGGCCTCTTTCCGTTTCCTATGCACGAAAATCTGGTAGAGGGGAAGGTTTCTACTTTCCACTTAATTAAGGGAAAAGTAAGTGGCTCAATTAAAAGGGGATTAGGGACACATCCTTCGTCGACAAATTTCACAGTTCTTGGCATAAATTCTTCCTCAGTTCTTGGCAACTGTTATAGCAGTACGCTGAAGAAGGCAACTGTTTACGTTACGCCTTTGATGCGTCGCGTTTATGGAAAATTAATAATTTCTTTAGGAAGTCGGACTCTCTTAAAGTGCCCGATTCTATAATTATTTGTGTTTATCACTGGGAGATATTCGCAATGGTAATCCTCTCCATCTGAAGTAGGAAAACAAATACCGGACAGATTCAATTAACCTTTCCATTTGCAAGAAGGGAAATATTCGTTCGGCAGATCTCAAGCTCCGATTCAAGGTGCCCATGGAAAGAAGTTCCTTGCGTACCAAATGAGCAAGTTTTTAATTGAGTTATTACTTGAGCAAAAACCAACAACCACTACCCTATCGCCGTCGTTGCCAACTTCACAGGTTCAGGCAAACAACCAACAGGGCGGTGTAGAACGGGGCGGCACGAGGAGACGTGTTTGCTTTCACCTGCTTAAAATTCAGAAAGATAAAATTTTAGCAGCCACCGGGAGAAGGAATTTTGTGGGATACATTAGGAGCATTAACGGAAAACATGATTTAATGCAATTCCACAGGAATTTTTAATTTAATTAATCCATTTTTGGAGAATGTGTGGCTTTCGTCTGACGTGGATTTAAATAAGATGTTGAGTTTCAGGAAACTTTAAAGGGGTTTTGATTATACCGGCTTGATGCTAATTAAACTTTATGGACCATAAGGTCTTAATTTGGATATGGAATTGAAGATTCAAACAGGATACATGGAATCATGAGCTACAGTGCTATCCATTAAACCTTTGAAATAGATAACGAAATGGAAAAGTCATGACTCATAATTCGATTACATTTGTTCGAAATTACCGTGTTGTGTTGCAGTCGATATCAACCTATATATATATTTGTGTAAATTTTATTAATTAAGTGTTAAACAATAATATAAAGATATAAATATTGATTAAGATATGTCCGCAACCATCAAATCGCAATAGGATCTAATCATGTGACCTCTGGTTTGAAGACGAAAAGTCTTCACAAATGCTGTGTTCTTCTTGGAAAAAGCTGCTTTTTCAGTAAATTACCGTAAAATATATATGTAAATATGGTGCGCAAACAATAATAACATAGTTCGCAATGATAGCAAAAAATCAAGGAGTGCAGTAGCAACTGTACCGCCAGATTCAACGTAGAACTATATAAGTCAAGTGTGACTATATCATCTGGTCTGCAACTTATATTTAACATATGTAAAATTCAATTAATATTAATACTCCGATTAACCAGTTTGTTGTAGATAATAATATTATCTTAATGACTCTAATTCAGTGAAAATGATGCAGATTGCCACATCTGTCGTCATTTTAGATGCCACACACTATGAAATAATCATCTCAAATTTAGTTTAACTTTTTAATGTCACTGAAGGGATCAGGTGGGTTATAAATATCTTCAAATTATAAATGGATCTTTTTGAGCTAACTAATCTATTGACGTATTCTTTAATTCGTTGCGATCATTAGATTCAAAGTAAGAATAAGTGCTCAAAATGTTTTCGTTGTTTTCATTCTCATGAGTAAATTGAATGACATAAATAGGATAGTCAAGTATTTAATATGGCGTGTATTGTTGAAGAGTGGAAGAGTGTCTGAAGTTATCGAAAGATACTCCTTTCCTCAATCTGCCTCCTTATTGATTTATTATATTCAAAACTCGTTTTATGGCCTTTTTTATCACTCTCAAATCCTTCGAAGTGGCGTTCGGGTAAAAAAAAAAAACAAACAAAAATTTCCCTAGCATCCAAAACGAAGGCAAAATACTAACAATTTCTGCTAAATCTCTTACCGCTCCACCTATTTTGTGTAAGTAAAGTTCTGTCCGTTAATTAAAAAAGCTTCCGCTGATTAATTTTTACACGAGAAAGCTCCATTCTAGACTGAAATGTAATTTAATTGTGCCCTGGTCCTGCTGCTGCTACTACTCCTGTACTCAACCGAAAATTAATTCTCTGGTCTACCTTTGGACAACATGCTGAAATAGTTCTGGCATGTATGTGGTATGCTGGCCATGTACCCTATTCCCTTGCAAACTTTGGAGTCCTGAAATCACTTTTTTCTCATTTCAATTTCGCATCTGTAGTGGTTGAATTCCACAAACAGCCCGAGCTAGCAAATGGACAGTGTCTTACACGTTGTTGAGGGCAAACAAATTACACTGAGAATACCTTTCTGCAGGGTGGTGGAGACTTTGCAGACAATTGATACCGAGATGGGGATAAAATCGAGGCATATAAACAAAAATGTCCTTAAGATGCTTTCGGGTCATCAATAAGGACATCCAATTATTATAAATCACCATTACAGAGGCTAAATCTTCTCTTAGTTGTTTTCCTGCGTCCAGCCAAAGCTATGTCCCGAGTCCCTTTCGTTCCACCGGTGTGTGGGAGAATTTACCAAGAGAAATGGGACACGAAGATAGAATGGTCGTTCGCTATCCTACGATTTCTTTTATGTCTTCCATAAATTTTGTGCTTACCTTTTACAGTTTATAAGCGGACTTTATTATATTTAGATCTGCTTAGGTATATGTACTTTCGTATGTATACATTAAAGTATATGTAAAAGTCTTTTAACTGGAGCTACGACTTGGATGAAATACGCGAATAACTAAATTTAATATCAACACCAATCCTTTGTTTCATCTTGCTGCGTTCAAAAAGACAGGATTCTGTGTTTTTCTTTCATTGATTCAACAACGAGGACTTATTAAATGGAAACGGGTTTTACTTAAAGCAGTGCGCCGAGTAATGTCTTTGGCACAAGAAGTCAGAAAACATCAAAAAACTTTGCCTCCATTTGCTGTAGGGTCTTATGTCAGGCAACATATCAAGGATATATGAATTCTCAGAAAACGCACAAAGTTGTACGGAACGTATGTAATAATTTCGGATACGGTTCAGTTCTATTGTGTCACTTCAAAGGGAAAAGAACGCCATATTCGAGAAGCATGTGAAGTGGCAAAATTTGAGAGTAACAATTCACGTCTTAACTTTCTACGTGATACCATGCGGAAATTTCACCATTGTGAGGGAGGATTGTAAAAAGATGTTTTCCCCGCAATTATATTCTTTTTTTGTTATTCATTGTCGTGAGAGAGTCCAAAATTGAAATAACAGTAACGAGCGTAAGCGAGTGTGAAAAATAAAACTTAAAAATCAAGACCACAGTGATTACATTATTTCTACTCTGTTCTATTTTTTGTATCATTTCGACTCGCTTTGAGAATAATCTGAACTTCCTTGACATACTTAACCCGAACTTTGGAATTCCGATGATAAACCATCTCTTTTTCCGTTTGAGATGCGAAATTTCAAAGGAAATTATTATTTTTATTAACAAAGAACAAAAAATGGTTTGTATCAAGATCAAAAGTTTATTCCCAGTTTTGATGCAAATATGATACAGTCTTCGTTCCGTTTCGTATAGAAATCATATCGACGATGTTACGATAGACCTCGAAATCTGTTTGTTCTTTTAAATAAAATCGCTATTGTTTTGAAAAATAAAAATAAATTTGATTTTTTGATTTTTTGGTATTTAGAAAGTAATAAAATACATAATTATTTTTAATTATTGCAACAGAGCTTCATTTCAATATTGATTTCTTAAAATAGGACTTGATTGCTTATAATATTTGCCTTAATAATAGCCAATAATAATAATTGAGTCAAAAATGTGTATAAAGTACTAAGCTTAAAATGTAGAAAAAATTCCGTTGCAAGAAAAAGGAGTATTCTAAAATTTACATAAAAGTACGAAAAGTTGGTTTTAGATCAAGTTTGATTATAAACGTATTTTAATTGTCATCATCAGCCTCAATTCATCTTTCGAGGGGCATAGGGCGGAAACGGTTGCTTTCCATCGGACCAAGTTTCATGTGACAGCGATAGTGTCTGTTTCTATGAGAATAGTTTTAATTTTAATGTAAGAATATTACTAAAAAAAATGCAAGAATTTCATTATTTCATACAAAAATTGGGACATAAACATATGCATATCACATTTCCTCGGATTTAAGCGCAGAAAAATAAGTCTACTTAATTATATCATATAAAAGAGATTGACCTTCGCAAAAAGGTAAACAAGATATAAATTTTTATATAAAATCACACAATCTACTGAGTCGAATGCCTTGGAGAGCCCTTAACAAAATAATTCTTGGAAAATGTTTACCTACTTATGTGCAATAATTACTCATTCGAGATAAGGGATACTTGTCTATTGGATAGAGAACCCCTACTCTTTCAACTCTTGTAACTTTGTAGTCGTCTTATTTTTTTTTATATGAGCACTATATGTTTCCCATTCACAATAGTTCACTGTATGTAGTAGACCTAAATTAACTAATTCGTTTGTTTATTTTGGTTTTTAACTTTACCACTAATTCAAAAATGCAAGTGCTTAAAACACTGTGGGTCTGTGTTTTCTTTCAGTGCCATTGTAACTTTCCCTGTGATAAATCTGCCTTATCTACCGTCAAAGTACTTCCGCACTAAATTACACAAATCTCTATTTAAATTATTCAATGACAATTCAAGTCCTACTTAAATGAATGATTCCAAGTACTTTAATTTTCGTATGGTTTAATGCTAATATGAAGTAGCAAGGTGCGAACAATAATAAATAAATAGGCTTTATGTCGCTAGAAAAGCGGATGGAGGTAACTCGATTTAAAAATTTCGGTCACATACCTAATAGAATTTTATGTTGTAGGGACTTAAAAGAGCCAAGTAAAGTTTTGAAACTTCTACCTGTAGATGTAGCCAAACGCTTAAACTGTTCCGAAAGCACCTAGTAACCCTGTGTCAATTATTCTTGTTTACATAATGATGCAACACAGATTCTACTTTCCCGGATGTACTCAGCTCCTTGCATCCATCACTATGAATGACTTTGAACATGTGTCAACTGATTTGCACGAAACATGAGATTCTGCAAAAGCTGGTGAAATACTGTTCCGAGGCGTTTGTCTGTTTGTAGAATTTAATTACTTAATCCCCTGGCATAGCAATATAGAGGATACATACCGTCCGCGTGGTCTACATATGCGTCATCTAGTCACATACATATGTACGAGCATTCCTTGTGCGGTAACAACGAGACTGGCAAAATATTCCGCGAAAAAGAGTAATTTGAGGCAAGCCCTTTACGAATCGTGTTAAAATTGCACCTCCTTGCTGTTGCCTTTTGATGTCTTCGGGCAACTAATTTTACACTTTGTGATTTTTTTTGGCAGTGTCAAAGGGAAATTTGTCTCATTAAAATTTTACGATCCGAACGTCATAAATTAGCACCAACGTAATCACGTACAAATGAATAATAATTAGAAACTCACGGTCGCGTACTAGGTGACAATTTTAATAAATCCCATTAAAGGTGCGCAATGTTGGAATTTATTTATTTTGTAGATTGACATTAATATTTTCATTTATTTCTTAATAATTCCTTTGTTGTGAATCTGACTTACATGTTTTGATAGAACCTTTATTTTTTCACCTGCTCTAACATTCATTATTTATATACCTATAGTGAAAAAAGTCTGATTTTAAGTGAATGAAGTAGTTGTTTTAAGTAATTTATGGCTTTGAATGCACGTTACATTATCCATAGACGGCGTATTATTAACATGAATTTTTACTACAAATTAAAAACATTACATTACAGATGCATTCTTTTGTCCACATTCCTCTAGAAAACTCATACACATATTGGACAGAGTTACTAGCTCTATAAAGTGATGAAAGATTTAATCTCACTATTATAAGGTAATATGAGGGTTCTGGGAATATTATGTGTTATATCAAAGATATGAAGATTTGAAATAATCCGTACCAAGCTTCTGTCCATGTGTGTACAAACAAAAAAAGTGTGTCACTCGCCTATCATAGAAATCTTGGTTTCTTGAAGCTCTTTTTGAGTAATTCTCACATCAAATATTAAAAATTATATGTTTTGATATCAATCTTTCAAATTAATAACAATATTAAAGCTGTAAAGAACAATTGTTCTAACTCTCTAAAGCTAAACGCCTCTTTATAAAATAGTAATGTATGATGTGTCTACAAATAAATTTGAATTGAATTGAATTGAATAACATTGAATAACATTGAATAACATCTGTTGTGTCGAAGTTATAATTCAGAATTGTAGGAATTTCGGCTACACTAATGAAAGAAAAGCGTGACTGCCCAAGGAATATCATTAAGACTTCAAGTGCTGGAAATTTGGAAATTTTCCTATATGGCTCCTATATAAATCTGGATCAACATTTAAGTTCTCACATAGATCTTGTAATTCTTAAAGAAATAACTATAGTGTTATATCTAAATTTGTTGTTTTATATCAGTCTAAGGAGTACAAGTCCTATATGAAGAATCTACTGCTTGAACATGAGTGCTATAAACGAGAGTTTATAGGACTATAATTCCCATAGAATCGTAATCCTATATAACATTCCTATATCAGGATTGGGGAATGTATATATGGGACTACAGCTCTTCGGAAATATGTTCATATATCAAGTCTCATATCAAAAATCAACCTCTAATCAACCCTTATATAAGAATACGAGAAATAAGCTACGCTCATATAAGCAATCAGTATTTAGTGAACTTTCATATAGGATCAAGGGGATCACTTGGAAAATGTGTACAATTCTCGCCACGAAATAGGATCTTAAGTGCTATATGAATGTTTTTGTTTCGGTCTTTCTCTACTATGCTTATATAACACTACAAATGCTATATAGAAATATCTATTCTAAACACAGAAATTTACATCTTTATATAGGAATTTGCAACCTATATAAGTGTTTATTCCTGCTTATGTAGGTGTTGAAGTTATGATAAGAAATTTTGGTTATTATATCAAGATTTTTAATCTTTAAAGGAGAACTGAAATCCTATATCATCTCTTTTTAGGATCTATTGTCTTTTAATGATTTTACGTTAGGACCACTTTTCCTATATAGGATAATTTGTTTCTAAATAAATAAGCTATCACATAGGGATATATTTAATTCCTATATAAGTGCAATAGACCAATTGAGGAAAACCTACAACAACGTCATAACATTAAATTTCTACAATAGGGAATATATAAAGTCTTATATAAGCACTGATCATCAATATGAGATCAAGATATAAGTACATTATAGGAATTATTATTCAACACTAAATTTTATTCCCGGAGCATGATATGAGATTCTCCACTTTATCGCTATAAGAGTCTAGTGCAATTCGGTGAGACAATAATCTGGCTTCCTATGACACCTTAAGATCGCAGAATTTATTCCCTAGCAGAGCTCCGAGATTTATATAGGATAAAGATTGTTCGTTGGGTGGGACTTGTCATATTTCTTTTCAAACGAAAAATCTGTAAAGTTCGAATCCGATTTATTTCTTTTTCGTTCGTTCATTCGTTTTTAGAGAAATCATTTATTTACAACTGTTGGATTTAGGTTATAAACTATTTACAAGATCTAGGTTTACTTACATATCAATTAAACTATCCAACATATCAACTCTACTCAAATTTTTATTATATTCTCTATTAGGTCAACATAAATAAACAACTAAATATTTTGTTTCATCTGTCAAATCTTCCTAGCTTTTGTACAGGTTTTATTTAGTCCTACACCAACGTTTTAATGCTCTCGTTAATCTGGAAACTTCTAATTAGGCTATCTATCTCGTCGAACTTCTTAAACCAACAGAACGTGTAGTATACTACGTAGCGTTACTGCAAACTGAAGTATTTATAAAAATTTTCAAATAATCGGGTGGTCGGTATTATTTGGAACTACTAGTAGAATCTTCAAAATTCCGCAAGCTAGGTCAGCTAGATGTAAAATATCATATGTAATATATTATCTCATTAAAAGTATAACTTCATCCCTAGTTACCAGAGTTCTGGTGTCCCCACAATTTCCAAGCTATACTACATAAATATCGGACGGAATTCCACATTTATTCAACAAACATCTTTACTTTTTCCAAAGCTTTACCCTAACTATTTGCTCGTTCCAAAGAAAATCTCGCGAATTTCCACAGAAATATTCAGAGATAAGATTTGAAAAACAATGGACAATAGGTATCAGATAATATTTAAAACTGTTCTTTGATTTGCCGATTTTTTTTTCTCAAGAATTGCGTAATTGAAAACATATGGAAAAAGTTTGGACATACTGCATTTCTACAGTAAACTTGAAATCTTCACAATGTCCGTAGAAATCTCAACTCCATAGACAAACTATAAACAAACGAGTCTACGTTCAAAAAATTTTTGGCAGCCTAAGCATTCGTTGTTGGATTCCCCTAATGCATAATAATTCTATAGAAAAAATGTCCAGTAAATTTCTATGAAAAAATTAAGGGCTTGCCTACATCAGGTCGCGTTGGGTGTTGTTTTTATATTGTACCAATGTTTCCTTCAGTAGCAGAGTTTTTGTCTGCTTAGAATTGATCGACGAATCCGATGGCCGTTTGAGCGTCGAGCTATAGATATCTGCGAAGTACATGTCCCAGACTAAAGCGGGAAACACAATGTTACGGTCATCAGAGTTCATAAGCTCAAATTTCAATTTATTCCTATATCTGATAATAGAATGGAATGAAATCTGAGCTGATGACGTCGATAGCCGTCCTATTGTGTTTCCAGCTTAATATAACTATATTTTACCAAATGATTCCTCTCGACCAAACCAGCAAAATATTATATGTGACTGGAGAGGGGGGGGGGGGTGTCATAATATTACCCTATCGAGTTACAGGGTGATTAGTAAAATATGCTCTTTTTTCATTAAACACCTTATATCTTGAAAAGTAAGGGCAACGGCAAAGTTAACTTAACAACAAGTTAAGAAGCAGGCGCGATTTCCGAGTGATTATACCCTAGATGAAATCTATATGGAATACTAAGTTTGTCATTCCGTTTGCAACACCTGTAGAGCAAAATGGATTGGTCACCCACGCATAATATTAAAAGTTATTTTAATTTTTGCATGTCCGTCCGTCTTTCCGTCCGTCTGTCCGTCTGTACACACGATTACTCGAGAACGCGTATACATAGAGAACTGAATGTACAATTAACTTCGAAAATGAGACAAATCGGCAACTCATTCGTGGGGTTTCGTGGGTTTCGTTTTGCACTGTATATTTGGACACTGCATGAGAACGCGTCGACGTAGAGAACTGAAATTTGGTACATGGTGTCTTCATTGCACTAGCAAATAAAATTTCAAAAATGGACTAAATCGCGCAAATCCTTCTTGGTGTTTGGCTCTTTACGGATAGTGTGAAAACGATCAGTCCTAAACATTTCTATTGTACTAAAAACTTCTTCAGAATATGAAATCCTCCAAAATTGGTTATAATCATTTTTTCTGCCCGACGAACCGTTCTAGAAATATATGCGAAAAACCACTGCAAAATGGGTGTCCATACGAAATTTCATACGGACATTCATCTAGGCTATCATAAGAACTGGTCTTATACTAATATTAGCTTTTTTACTTGTTTACATTTCAAATGCACACGGCAAGAAAAAGGGAAAAAGAAAGAAAAAAAATCAAACTCTCTTTAAAATGTGAAAGCGAAAATTGCATGCAACGAAACAGAATGGCAAATGATTCATTTTCGTAAATAAATTAGAAGTGGCGGAGTTTTCACGTTTTACTCTCATAAAATGTTCCCGCGCTTTTGTGAAAACCGGTTTTCATGAAATATTGACAATGTTTGGTCACATGTTGTTGGTGTAAATGGACATATGTTGTTGCTGTAATCCTATGATATTTGAACAGCACGTGCTTCTCTATAGGTCCATTCGTTTTGATATGAAGAGAAACTCATGCTGGATTCTCTAATATTTTCGAGAAAAATGAGAATTTTATTTGAGAGGAACTTTACATCTCCTTGCAGGATCTGGGCCACAGTGAAATTTATCTTTTTCTTAAAAATGGGTGGTAGTGTGACCTGATGGACATTATTATGAATAGTTTGATAGGATTTTGATGGTTTAATAAGGTTTTGTCGTTCGGGTATTCCTACGTTCTCTCGATTTTTGTTTTTAACTCGTTGTCTCAGTTGCACTACAATAGTGCATAGCCAAGTTCTTTGCCCCCCATTCATGGAAAAGACAAAACTAGGTAGGTATGTATATGAAATTACTTGTTTCATTCCAAAAAACACAAAAAAATTCCAATTTTGCTTTACTGCTTCTTAACTTGTTATTAAGTTAACTTTGGTAACAGTCTATTTTAAGACGGCATTGCATGCAGATCCTATGAATGTTAAACCACCCCCGTACCCCTCCCAATTCCAGAGTTATGACGATTCATATTCAAAATTTCTGTTTTTAACTTTTTTTTTTGTATTTTCCGTTATTTGTGTAAAAGTACCCCTACTAATATACACTTAGGTTACAAAATTTCGAAAGTTCAGAGTCTCCTCTTAAATTTAACCTATTCCACTTATGTTTTATCGATGGTTAAGGACTTATTAGTTTTTAACCCATTGAACCGTTACAATTGCAGTTAGGCATTGCCGGTACTGACTTACTGTTTCTTACGTCATAACTTAAGTCGTCGTTTTATTTTAGATTCGAGCGAGGCATTACTGGCTTACGCTTTATTTACGTCATCATGTCGAGGTGTCGTCGTTTTTACATGTCATTAGTTTGTCTATGCCTACACTTTTCTTTTTTTGGAAAAACAGCGGACAACTACCGGACAAAATGTCTCTTGAATTGGTCGTTGCTTTTATTCCATCAACTCTTTATTTTTTATTTCTTGGAAAAAGTGTAGACTAACAGTAATCTGAATATACTATGAAATCCTTCAGACCGATTCTGCACGATATCCAGGCTTTATCCAATCAAATTCCAATGTTTTATTACTTCTTGGAAGAAGTGAAGACGCAGGGTAGCAGTTCAGACAATCTTTTGTTGCTAAAGTGAAATCAGATGCATAAAGTAATTTGTTCTTGTGAAGCGAGTGTAGTGAGTAAATTTTTCCAAGGAATATTATATTGAAGAAAACAAACGTACGACAATTTAAATTGTTGCGTATTTCTTTATGTGTGACTAAAATTAATGTTGTGGCTTGGTAGTTACCGTTTCCTATTAAACACATATTCGAAACTGAAATGCCACGTAGTTTGCAATTTACCGTGTGCTCATATGATGAAATAAATTTTGGACAATTGTTTTGAAGAATGTATAAAACTAGAAAGGAAATGGACAACTTTTGATTATATTCGTGTATTGTTATGGTCGTAGCATATTGCATATAGCAATATGTCACCACGGACTGAAGCGTGTAGGCCCGGCTTGTTGTCGACTACAGCATGAAACCAAAACGCGCCCCGACCGAGAGAAATGCTTCCTCAAGCTCGGTGTCATGTTCAGTGACAGAAGAAAAAGAAGAAGACTTTTTCCGGCGGTCATTTTTCTTGTCTTTGGGAAGAGTCTGGCTTGTGAAAAATGTGTGAAATGTGGAGACAAAAATTGTCCTAAAATTTTTTTAAATAAAAAATTAAATGAATCGGGAAAAGTAACTAACTAAAAACCATATTGAGGTGACCAGTAGAAACCAGCGAAATTAAATAAAACGAGAAAAAGTAAAACAACTAAATTCGACAATATCCCAGTGGATAAGGAAAATAGACGGCGTGGGCGGTTTGTTTAAGGCGCCTAAGGAGATCGAGGCAATTCCATGAAACCAGCGCTAATTGTGAAGGAAATGAAAGAACCGAAAAGTAAAAGATAGGGCAACTGTGGAGCGACAGCAGGGATAAGGTCAGAGAATTCTTTTTCTAGGTTAGAATTGCATTTTGTCCAGCTAGGGCACGTTGTGCCCAGTACCCAGCTTATACAATTACGAAAATAAGGAGAATCCGACCCCTCCTAGTCCATTAACAAAACAAAAAAAAAACAAAAATTTAGCATACATATTGTCGTTTACTGCTTATCATTCGAATAGTCTGGCTGAAATCACTGAAGCATATTGATGATAAAGTCAGGGCACGTAAACTTCCACTACCGTCATTGACAGCGGAAAGCCTAAGGACTTCGAGTTTATTGCAAATCATAAAGTTTCATTCCACTTTGAATTCTGACTGGAACACTGCAAGGAGGCAGTCACCTGGTGCACTAATCATTATTAATACATAGACGGGAATTTGTTTGAACCAACGTCTGCAGGTGGGTGCATATCGCTGCTCCGTTTAACCGAGGTCAGACTCTAGAGATGATTAAGACTCATCAAGGATTTAATACAAAGGGTTGTTATGGTTAGTTCGTCCAATATAGCCAAATTCCAGCACAAGTTCTTTTTGGTTTTCACTAGTATGTAGGCTTTTGACCGTAAGATTTCATTAATACAGTATGGTACATATATACTTAGCTGGACATTAGGTCTTGGATACTTGAATTTTGCATGCACATATATATATATTTACGCTGAATTCTGTGCACATATGTATACATAACATTACCTGATATAAGATTTTTTTTATATTCGAATTTTGCTGGTACATATATATATTTACGTTAATTTTTTTGCACCTATATATGTACTTACCTGACATAAGATTTTGATACTTGAATTTTGCATGCACATATATATATATTTACGCTGAATTCTGTGCACATATGTATACATAACATTACCTGATATAAGATTTTTTTTATATTCGAATTTTGCTGGTACATATATATATTTACGTTAATTTTTTTGCACCTATATATGTACTTACCTGACATAAGATTTTGATACTTGAATTTTGCATGCACATATATATATATTTACGCTGAATTCTGTGCACATATGTATACATAACATTACCTGATATAAGATTTTTTTTATATTCGAATTTTGCTGGTACATATATATATTTACGTTAATTTTTTTGCACCTATATATGTACTTACCTGACATAAGATTTTGATACTTGAATTTTGCTCATATATATTATATACTTACCTGACATAAACTTTAATATTTGAATTTTTGCTCACCTATATTCACTGTAACATAGGACTCTCTTAGTCGAATTTTGCCAATGTCAGGTGCGATAGCTCGGACCCAATACTATCCTTGAGTCAAGGCACCCAGGGCAACGATCCCGGAAAACTTGTACTATTTATTTCTTCCATACAGGCATTCACAGCGGCTGAAGCGCTTCAATCGTTGGAGAAGGAGTACTGTAAGTACGTTTGAATTTTAAGTATAGCTCGAGTTATCTGAGAAAAAAAAACAGGAAGATTTTCACTTTCTTTAAATCGACCCTGAGTCCCAATTCAAGTATGGGGTGGGTTTGAAATGATCGCCAAGCACATTTAATTAGATATAATTGTGTAACAATAGAGAGATGTACCTTTCAAGTACCTTTAAGTACCTATAGGCCTATCTAATAAGTGCTACGGGGGTGAAATTAAGAAAAATTTTTAAAGAAAGGAATAAATGTAAATTTTGATTATAACGTAATGAAGTCTTAAAGTTTATCACTTCTCCCTCTCACTATCCTGGAGCCCTCTAACATGAAGGTCGCATAGGTCCGCTCTAATTTCGTCTACAGGTCAGCCAAAGGGACTTGGAAATAGTGCCCCCCAAGTCAAAGGGAGGATGGGGCAAGGCCAAGAAGGCATAACATCTGCGCCTTCAATTCAGCAGTAAGCAGGTAAGTGACGTAAAGGTCCCTTCAGGACCGAGTGTGTGCCGTTTTTTTTGTAGTGCAGGCACGAAAATTTTTTTTGTCTATGGATGATGACATGCGGCAGGTATTTCGGGAACTCCCCCACACTCTCCGCCATCCTTAGCCGAGGTGCTAGCGTGCCGCCCTGTGCTATCGCTGTCATCAGGCGATCTGTCAGCTCATGCTGGCAGTTTGGACTTAACGTCCTGGTCAAGTCGCCTTCAACATACTTCCATAACAAAATGGCGCCCAACGTGGGGCCACCTCAGTTAGACTTCGGTGGTCTAAATATAAATTTTACTGGGGACTGAGACTTTGAGAGAGATGATCATCTGGTATCTGCCAGTTGATTGACCTCAAGTCTCACATCCAGTAGAAGATATAGGTGGACCTGAGTCTAATTGGTTTTGTGAAAATTTTTTTGTAAAGTAACGTAATATTTTGAAAGTTTTATTGGAAGTCTTTGATATTTTGAATTTTCGGATTAAAGTAAAGTAACGTTTTTTGATTTTTTTGAAAGTTTTTTGAAATGTTTTTGGATGATCTTTCCCGCTGGCCTTCTGCCATGGAAATGGTAGGTGGCCTCACGAAATCTTTCGTTTGAGCTCTTGTGGGGACATGTCTCTGTTGGCCAACTGGCTGGACAGAGTTATGAATCTGCGAGACAACTTCTTGGCTTCCAGCTAATTAGTTGACCAGACTCATGACTCTGCCCGGCTAGCGAACTAGCTGGACACGACGATTCGGTGAGGAGAAGAGAACGAGTTCTCGGAGGATGGGATTGATGCTGGAGATCTTCAGTGATCAGGAGTTGGCATACTGCTAACTGCCTGGCTGAAGAATCTCTGGCAGCATTCTCAGCCTTTGATACCTCCGACTTTACTCTTCCCAGATTTCTGCAAGAGCTCCGACTTTTTCAATGCACACACTCACGTCACTTGCTTATATCTGTATTATGACCTTGGAAGAGAGAGAGCGACCTGACCTCTTATGTGGGAGTTAGCTTCGGGAGGTGAGGGAGAAATTGTCTGATCTTTGAAAATTGTTGAGACGTTTGACCTGTCTTTGCGATTTTTTTTGGATTCTTCGTAGTTTGCAGAATTTATGAGAATTTAGTCGACGAAGTTATTGACGCTTCCTGACATCGGTTTTTGTTCTGGGGATTCAATCCTCATATTATCTCGATTTAAGAAGCTTAAATTAACTCTTCGAGTCCTTGTTTTGCAAAATTTATTTTAAAAAAAAAAAAAAAAAATTTCTTCGGACGCTTGGGAAGATATTTCCTTGGATCATAGTATCTCATCCCAACTTTCAAATTTAGTAGCTCGTTAGCTTCGATCCTGTTTGAGCCTGTGATCTCGATTTTTGACCTTTTTTTTAATTTCTCTGATATTCTTCTTCGAACCTTTGGTTTGCAAAACGTTTTCAATTTTGACTCACTATGGGTACAGTGAGAACGCCACCACCTGCGACAAACGGTATGTCAATGCTACCTGAACCATGCTCCATCTGTCGTGATGCAAGCTGGTCAGTCGAAAGGAAGCCTGTAATAACCAAATGTGAACACATTTTTCACCAGGCATGCCTGCAGCATTGGATAGGTGAACATGCTAGTTGTCCTAACTGTCGGTGCCATATTACACAACAAGACTTTATCGAATATACCGGTGCAATCCCAAAGAGACCGAAGAAGGTGAAGCCTGTGAAGTCTACTAAGCACGATGTGCCGAGCTTCAATCTGCCTACTTTCGACCTACCACCACCTAATAGACGCTCTTTGTCTCCAGGAATGTTCAATTTGCATTCCCGGACGTTCACTAATCCCAACTCACGGCAAGACAGTCCATTACCACCAGCCCAAGGCCACACCTCAGCTGCTACGGATGCGTTGCTGGCAGGCCTGCGCATTCAAATGAAAGACTTGGTACGTGAAGGTCTCGAACACAGCCTCAGTACATTACGGTCTGAGTTAGTAGATAGTGTCCGTCAGCAAGTAGCAGCCATGGTGCCACCAATAGATTTTTCACGTCCACCCCCGTCTATGGGTAATCCAAGAACGTCGAACGATTTTCCCAATACAAGGAGACAATCATTCCATAGACCGCCTTCAGCCTTTGGTCAGCCTATGCCAAACCTCGCTCCACCTCAACCAACACCGCCTATTCGTGTTCCTGCACATGTAGGACAGCGACGATCCGGAAGTCCCATCCGTAGATGGAACCTGACGTACAATGGAAATAACGCAGAGCTCCCGGTAGACGAATTCATTTTTAGAGTCGAAGCGCTCACGCACTCCGCTCTGGAAGGAGATTTCGACCTGCTGGTAAGGAACATGCTTACGTTATTAACAGGACCAGCTAAAGATTGGTACTGGTCAATATTGAGGAATAACCCTTTCCCAACTTGGGAATTCATCAAAATGGGATTGTCCATGGAATGGGGAGTGCCCAAGGATGATTTAAAAATACGATTACAGCTGATGTCTCGAAAGCAAAAACCTGGCGAAATATTCGCTATGTATCACCACCATTTAGTATTGCTGCGTGACCAGCTACAGACCGCCATGCCAGACCAAGAGTTTCTAGAGATTGTTAAATCCAATTTGTTGCCTGAGATCCAGGAAAAAATATGTTTGCACCCCACTTATACTATAGGACAGCTGAGATCGCTGGTTACTCGTATCCAAGCTACGCAGACACGCATTGCTACAGCTGGTAGTTGGAATCCGTACCGGAACCAACGAGTGCACGCAGTTGACAATTTTCAGAACTTGGACCCTGAACTGGCAGCAGCGACAGGCAGTGACCACGGCCTAGGTGAGCTATCGAGTATTTCAAACAAAAATGCTATTGTCTGCTGGAATTGTGATCAGTCTGGTCATTATTATCAAGATTGTAGACAGACGAGTCGAGTTGTGTTCTGCTATGGATGCGGACGCAAGAATGTTTTCAAGCCTGATTGCCGCTACTGCAGACAGAAAAACGAGAGACGGGTCGGGAATACCAACACCTCTTCCCGACCAGCGTCAACGTCGCAAGCAGCAACTGTAACGAACAAGGAGGAAAGCCCGCTCCATTAGTAGACACTCGTGATAACTCCCTAACGTGTCCTCTGATATCATTCAGTGACTCTGGTGATATCAGAAAAGCACCGGATTGTACAATTACTTCACTGGAAGAGGCGGAGAACTTGATGGATTTCTCTGCAGATCTTCAAGCTCCCATTTCCACTTCTGGGGAGCCCATGACAATACTAGACACTTCCTTAGAAGAGTCTTTACTCTTCGATGTCCCGTTGACACCTATAGCACGTGTAGCTGACAAGGTTACTGAGCAGGAGATTTGGCCTCCTGCCATTTCTATCTTAAAACGGCCACCAAGCTCTGATATGACGAGTGGGCGTGAGCCAGTTTTACATCCGCTGACGCCGTATCATACGCGTCTGCAGAGATACAGAGCAGCAAGAGACCGAATTTTCTCCTCAGTAGCAGAGTTAGCTGAGATTATGTTTCCCGACCGGGATATGAGACCGAAAAGGAAAAGATCAACCGTTCGTTGGCGAGAATACTGTCGACGAATGAAACTGGAAAGGAAAAAACTAGCACAGATTTCCGTGTCGATGCCAGACGACATTCGACCGTACGCAGAAGTAAAGCTGCTCGGGCGAACTGAGACTGGATTACTTGATAGTGGTGCCACTGTCAGTATTCTAGGCCAGGGAGCTCTCGAGAAGCTTGCTGAAGCAGAGGTTGAATGGAAGAAGTATCGGACACAGGTCCAAGTAGCTAATGGTGCCATGACGACTGTTCATGGTCATGTGAACTTGGACGTCACTTTCCGTGATAAGACCCAAAACGTGCGTTTTTACGTGGTTCCTGGGCTCACACAGGCACTATATCTGGGAATAGACTTCTGGCGCCTCTTTGGGTTAGCTCCGGATGTCCTAGGTATAGTCGCAGAAGTGAATCCAAGTGGGATAGCTACCTCTGACACCGATGGGCATATCCTTTCTAGTTTAGAACACCAACGCTTAGAGAGCACAAAACAGCTTTTCCCCTCTTTCGCCTCTTTAGGCCTGGGAAAAACATCATTGGTCACTCACAAGATTGATACGAATGACGCCGCCCCGATAAAACAGCGCTTTTATCCGATTTCCCCGGCAGTGCAAAGTTTGATGGATGCAGAATTAGAGCGAATGCTATCACTGGGTGTGATAGAGGAGAGCCAGAGTCCTTGGAGCTCTCCAGTTGTTCTGGTAAGGAAGCCTGGAAAGGTCCGGCTTTGTTTTGACGCCAGGAAGGTCAACTCGGTTACAAAGAAGGACGCCTATCCGCTACCGCAGATAGACGCACTTCTGAGTCGACTTCCTCCGGCAAACTACATAACGAGCCTGGACCTGAAAGATGCATTCTGGCAGATCCCACTGGACACTGATTCCAGAGAGAAGACCGCTTTCACAGTACCTGGTCACCCTCTCTATCAGTACACAGTGATGCCATTCGGCCTATGCAACGCTCCCCAAACGATGTGCCGCCTCATGGATAAAGTCATTCCTTTCGATCTTCGTGAGAACGTTCTCGTCTATTTAGACGATTTATTAATTCTATCATCTGACTTTGACACTCATCTCATGCTGCTAGCCAGGGTAGCGGATTGTTTGAGGAAAGCTGGCCTTACTATAAACGTCGAGAAGAGCAAGTTTTGTATCAAGGAGACTAAATACCTGGGATTCATTGTAGGAAGGGGAGGTATGAGAACTGACCCTGACAAAATATCAGCCATAGTTGACTATCCGTCACCTAAAACTGTTCGGCAAGCCCGACGCCTACTAGGTATGGCAGGATGGTACAGACGGTTTATTCCGAACTATGCTGATTTGACTGCATCCATTACAGACACTTTGAAAAACCCGAGTCAGTTCAAATGGACATCTGAAGCCCAGACGTCTCTTGATCTACTCAAACAAAAACTTACTTCTGCTCCGTTGCTAGTGAGTCCAGACTTCACCAAACCGTTCGTCATCCAGTGCGATGCGAGCCAACAAGGTATTGGAGGAGTGTTGCTTCAGCTAGATGACGATGGCCACGAGAAGCCAATAGCCTACGTCTCAAAAAAGTTGAACTCCGCTCAACGAAATTACACCGTCACAGAGCAAGAATGCCTAGCTGCAGTCTTGAGCGTACAGAAGTTCCGGCCCTTCATAGAGCTTATGCCGTTCAAGATAGTGACGGATCACGCGAGCTTGAAATGGCTGATGTCTCAAAAGGACCTCAGCGGAAGACTTGCTCGGTGGAGTTTGAAGCTTCAGGGCTTCGACTTCACTATTGAACACAGGAAAGGAAGCCTGAACGTAGTCCCTGATGCGCTGTCACGCATTCATTGTGACAGCATGAACACAAACGAAGATCCTGGCCCGGAAGTTGACCTTAGTTCGCCATATTTCAATTCGTTGGAATATGAAGAACTGAGGCATAAGGTTAAAACGACTTCTGGCAAACTACCAGATCTTTGCGTCAGGGATGGCTTCGTTTATATTCGGACTGTTCCGAGAACAGGCGATCCGATCCAGGAGGAAGAAGCGTGGAAGCTTTGGATTCCACGTGGGCTTGTCACCGACGTCATTTCGAGAGCGCATGATCCGCCGCTAGCTTCACACGGAGGAATAGGGAAAACCCTAGAACGTCTGCGAAGACATCTGTACTGGCCACGAATGACAGTTGATGTCAGAAATTACGTAGCCGCCTGTGACGTGTGTAAAGAAACGAAGGCTCCTAATACTATTTTGCGACCACCGATGAAAGTCCAGTCTGTGATAGAACGACCATGGCAAAAGCTGTACGTCGATTTCTTAGGTCCATATCCTCGGTCAGTTAAAGGAAACGTCTGCATTCTGATAGTTCTTGACCACTTTTCTAAATTCCCACTTCTCAAACCTATGAGAAAAGCGTCTACGCTCAATGTATGCCAATTCATTGAGACTGAAGTGTTTCACGTGTTCGGAGTTCCGGAGACCATAGTCTCTGACAATGGAGTCCAGTTTTGCTCGGCTCAGTTCGCCAGACTACTGGAAAAGTATGGGGTAAAGCATATGCGAACGGCAGTTTACTCGCCGCAAGCAAACGCCTCAGAGCGAGTAAACCGGTCTCTGTTGTCAGGGATTAGGGCCTATATCCAGAAGGAACACACCAGATGGGATGAGAAACTGAGCCAAATAGCTAGTTCCCTCCGGAGCTCTTTCCATCAAGCTACTGGTTTCTCTCCCTATCGAACACTCTTCGGTCAACAAATGATAGAACATGGCAGCTCCTATTCCATCTTGAGGAGCATTGGAACTCTTAATGAGCCACTGAGAGTAGACGCAGAAGATAAAATGAGATTGATCCGTGCGAGAGTGCAGGAAAATTTACAACACGCATTCGAACAGGGTTCAAAAGCCTACAATCTCAGGGCAAAACCCGTCGAGTTCAAAGTTGGTCAGGAGGTATTTAGAAGGACTTTTGCCCAAAGCAATTTCCAACAGCAGACTAGTGCTAAACTGGGACGAAAATTTGTTAAATGTCGGGTTAGAGCCAAGAAAGGAAACTCACTATACGAACTTGAAGATCTGCGGGGAAAACTGTTAGGTGTCTATCACGCTAAAGACATCAAGCAGTGATCATCAGTATGAAAACATCGTCGATACTTATTGTCGTTTATTCCTGGTAGCCCTAAGAAGGCATCCAGCCAGCTTAACTGGTAAACTATAGGATATCACGAAGCCCTCCTATTGCCCCGTCAATGGTGGGTGATATACCTGTTGAAAGTCAATCTCATTATAGCACCCCTATCGCTTGTGAGTAGATAACCTTTTATAGTCCCTTCCGGATCGGCCTCATTAGGAGGAAAATTTTTCCTTGTCTGTCCAGCTGCAACATTTCGTTAATCGTCGGACATAGTAGTACTAGATCTATACCTGGTAGCCCTAAGAAGGCATCCAGCCAGCTTAACTGGTAAACTATAGGATATCACGAAGCCCTCCTATTGCCCCGTCAATGGTGGGTGATATACCTGTTGGAATCCATTCCCATATTCGGCTGTCAACATGTCACTACTTCGACGACGCCTTGGAGACACACCCTTGAACAATCGCAGCCTGAGATCAGGGTGAGAGGTTGCGCCGGGAAAGCTTAGCGATCAGTTCTTTAGGTTACTGATCGCGGGGCTTCCTCAGCATCTCGGTGAAGGAAGGCAGAGAGGCATCGACCGGCTGGATTTTTTTGGGTTACCAGCTTGTCGATGTAGCTTTGGCTTCCCCACACGGAGAAGGATGTCGAAGTCTGATCGAAGACTGACGAGACTTCAAGGATGTGTCCTCGACGTGTCATCGGAAGTAGAGTCTGAGGATGAGGAAAGCATAGGGTCGTGGGACGTGACACACATTGAGCGCCCGCAGTGATGAGGCCTATGTGTAAGACCGGCTAGCTCAGTCGACCATTTTTCAGCGTCGTCTGAACCTCGGGTGGCGCAGACCACTCTGCCCTGTTATGGTCGTAGCATATTGCATATAGCAATATGTCACCACGGACTGAAGCGTGTAGGCCCGGCTTGTTGTCGACTACAGCATGAAACCAAAACGCGCCCCGACCGAGAGAAATGCTTCCTCAAGCTCGGTGTCATGTTCAGTGACAGAAGAAAAAGAAGAAGACTTTTTCCGGCGGTCATTTTTCTTGTCTTTGGGAAGAGTCTGGCTTGTGAAAAATGTGTGAAATGTGGAGACAAAAATTGTCCTAAAATTTTTTTAAATAAAAAATTAAATGAATCGGGAAAAGTAACTAACTAAAAACCATATTGAGGTGACCAGTAGAAACCAGCGAAATTAAATAAAACGAGAAAAAGTAAAACAACTAAATTCGACAATATCCCAGTGGATAAGGAAAATAGACGGCGTGGGCGGTTTGTTTAAGGCGCCTAAGGAGATCGAGGCAATTCCATGAAACCAGCGCTAATTGTGAAGGAAATGAAAGAACCGAAAAGTAAAAGATAGGGCAACTGTGGAGCGACAGCAGGGATAAGGTCAGAGAATTCTTTTTCTAGGTTAGAATTGCATTTTGTCCAGCTAGGGCACGTTGTGCCCAGTACCCAGCTTATACAATTACGAAAATAAGGAGAATCCGACCCCTCCTAGTCCATTAACAAAACAAAAAAAAAACAAAAATTTAGCATACATATTGTCGTTTACTGCTTATCATTCGAATAGTCTGGCTGAAATCACTGAAGCATATTGATGATAAAGTCAGGGCACGTAAACTTCCACTACCGTCATTGACAGCGGAAAGCCTAAGGACTTCGAGTTTATTGCAAATCATAAAGTTTCATTCCACTTTGAATTCTGACTGGAACACTGCAAGGAGGCAGTCACCTGGTGCACTAATCATTATTAATACATAGACGGGAATTTGTTTGAACCAACGTCTGCAGGTGGGTGCATATCGCTGCTCCGTTTAACCGAGGTCAGACTCTAGAGATGATTAAGACTCATCAAGGATTTAATACAAAGGGTTGTTATGGTTAGTTCGTCCAATATAGCCAAATTCCAGCACAAGTTCTTTTTGGTTTTCACTAGTATGTAGGCTTTTGACCGTAAGATTTCATTAATACAGTATGGTACATATATACTTAGCTGGACATTAGGTCTTGGATACTTGAATTTTGCATGCACATATATATATATTTACGCTGAATTCTGTGCACATATGTATACATAACATTACCTGATATAAGATTTTTTTTATATTCGAATTTTGCTGGTACATATATATATTTACGTTAATTTTTTTGCACCTATATATGTACTTACCTGACATAAGATTTTGATACTTGAATTTTGCATGCACATATATATATATTTACGCTGAATTCTGTGCACATATGTATACATAACATTACCTGATATAAGATTTTTTTTATATTCGAATTTTGCTGGTACATATATATATTTACGTTAATTTTTTTGCACCTATATATGTACTTACCTGACATAAGATTTTGATACTTGAATTTTGCATGCACATATATATATATTTACGCTGAATTCTGTGCACATATGTATACATAACATTACCTGATATAAGATTTTTTTTATATTCGAATTTTGCTGGTACATATATATATTTACGTTAATTTTTTTGCACCTATATATGTACTTACCTGACATAAGATTTTGATACTTGAATTTTGCTCATATATATTATATACTTACCTGACATAAACTTTAATATTTGAATTTTTGCTCACCTATATTCACTGTAACATAGGACTCTCTTAGTCGAATTTTGCCAATGTCAGGTGCGATAGCTCGGACCCAATACTATCCTTGAGTCAAGGCACCCAGGGCAACGATCCCGGAAAACTTGTACTATTTATTTCTTCCATACAGGCATTCACAGCGGCTGAAGCGCTTCAATCGTTGGAGAAGGAGTACTGTAAGTACGTTTGAATTTTAAGTATAGCTCGAGTTATCTGAGAAAAAAAAACAGGAAGATTTTCACTTTCTTTAAATCGACCCTGAGTCCCAATTCAAGTATGGGGTGGGTTTGAAATGATCGCCAAGCACATTTAATTAGATATAATTGTGTAACAATAGAGAGATGTACCTTTCAAGTACCTTTAAGTACCTATAGGCCTATCTAATAAGTGCTACGGGGGTGAAATTAAGAAAAATTTTTAAAGAAAGGAATAAATGTAAATTTTGATTATAACGTAATGAAGTCTTAAAGTTTATCACTTCTCCCTCTCACTATCCTGGAGCCCTCTAACATGAAGGTCGCATAGGTCCGCTCTAATTTCGTCTACAGGTCAGCCAAAGGGACTTGGAAATAGTGCCCCCCAAGTCAAAGGGAGGATGGGGCAAGGCCAAGAAGGCATAACATCTGCGCCTTCAATTCAGCAGTAAGCAGGTAAGTGACGTAAAGGTCCCTTCAGGACCGAGTGTGTGCCGTTTTTTTGTAGTGCAGGCACGAAAATTTTTTTTGTCTATGGATGATGACATGCGGCAGGTATTTCGGGAACTCCCCCACACTCTCCGCCATCCTTAGCCGAGGTGCTAGCGTGCCGCCCTGTGCTATCGCTGTCATCAGGCGATCTGTCAGCTCATGCTGGCAGTTTGGACTTAACGTCCTGGTCAAGTCGCCTTCAACATACTTCCATAACAGTATGGTGCAATGTACCCCTAAATATAGGGTAAGTTATGTAAGCTAGCCAAACAAGACACCGACGACTGCCTCGGCAGACTTTATACTTTGTGAATCAATATTTCCGTGACACAATAACTCCATTAGGAATTCAGCAGACAGACAAATTACTTCACTTTTCCACCTTCACTCTGCAGACTTAAAGAGTCCGTGAGGAAAGAAGTGAATAGAATAAAGTAATATATAAATTTAGTCACTTTATTAATTTAAAACTAATAACGTTTTTGTTCACCCTAAAACTGGAGTAAAATAATCCACTTGTTCAAAATAAAATTTTTAAATGAATTTCTTGAAAATAAGTTTTATTTTCATTAAAAATAATAAATTTATAATGCTTTTTATTTAATGAAGTACTTTAAGTAAAATGTATCAAAACAAAGATCTTTAAACCATTATCAGAGAATTATATTCGATTTAAACGATTTTTTTTTTCAACAAGTCCGTTAAATAAAAAAACAATCGAACCGAAGATCTTACTTCCTCTTTCAATTAAAAACACTCACATATATAATATGAACAGCCCAAGGTATATAGAATACAAGTTATTCCTATTACGAGCCACGTTCCGCCATTAGTGACGAATTAGTGTGAAAATGTAAATGAAAGTACGGTACAGAGAACACCATACTCTCTCTCCTCTCTCTGTCTTTCCTATAAAAATGTATATATATTAATCACAGAATTACGTCACAGGCTATCAGCTGCAATGTGCCTAAATGTTAATGGGAATATCTTGTCTTCTTTATACCTTGGGAGTGCCGAGCTTTCTATTTCATGTGGGCATAACTCCTTATTTAAAATAAAGGATTACGTTAGTGCCCGCATGGAAGGAATTTTTGGCGGGAAGTTGAAAAAGTTAGAGCGGAGATCAAAAAGTGATTTTAATAAAACCTTTAGAATCACTGCGCCGTATCTGATGAATACATTGCCTTTGGTAGAACACTTTTTATCAGTAATAACTTGAAATAATTAATTTAAAAACATTTGTTCCGACGAATGCACGTATTTATTTCTTGTTTACAGTTCTCTCTTAGTTGGTACTTGTCCACTTTCTGCTGTGTATTCGTAGTATACGAACGTAATCAGTAATTATTATACATGTCATGAAGAAATTTCTTGTAATAATAATGGCGTACTTTCCTCGGAGTTTTGCTTCATCACATTTCCATAATCCATAAAATCCTGTTGATATTAGGCTGAACTACAATAGACATATACGTAAGTGCATTTACTTACGTGAAGCGAACGCGCCCTTTAATTTAACAGGCGTACACAAATTAACTTTAATTCGTGTGAGGGGACCTTTCGTTAAATTTAAATATCAAATTTTCCGTAAAGATAGTGCGCTAAGAATCACTCATTCCGTAAGAATGGGATGTGTCTAAACAATTAAATTATTACTGCATGATTAGAAGTACAATGTAAAAATTAAAATGGAATAAAAATGGTACTGCGAATTAATAGAAAGCACAAATCTTCAATTACATCAACTTTCATTTGTTAATTTTTTCAGTTTTACCACTTTTTAAAATTGAAAACATTAAATATCTAGATAATAACTCTTACTGAATGTGATATTTATTTAGGCTAACTATATCAATTGTTCGTAAGTAAGCCTCAGTCTCGTTTAATTTCGTCAAGTTATTTACTTCTATTGTAGTTCAGCATATTCTTGAGAATATTCTATGCAATTCATTCTTCGGACAGGAATATCTGATGAAAATCCGAAGGCTTGGTTACTAGGGATAAGAAATAACAATAACAACCCCAGCGCGCTACTTCTCTGCTGAGCTACCAACCTCAGGAATTTATTTGTACAACTACTATTTTTCAAAAAACAGATCGCGGTCCAAACTGTGCCCAACTTACCAGACATGTTTATGTAAACAAAGTTTTGGAGTGGTAAGGTTCTACATTCACTTGTGCTGTGCAATAATTTGATTCACCTATTATTTTTTTCCTACTTATACCGAAAATACATAAAACAAGTAAAAAAGCTAGACTTGGTCTAAGCCCCATTCTTATGATACCTCTTACTAGATGATGGGGATTGCCCGTATGCAATTTAATATGTTCTGCCCACTATGCGAGTATGATGGTTAAAATGTTTTGCGCATCTATTTCTAGAACGGTTCAATTTAATAGAATTTTAAATTCTGAAGAATTTTTCACTACAACAAAAACGTCTAGGACTGATCGTTTTCACAAAGTATATATACGTAAAAACCCTAATTTTTGAGTTGCTCGATTTTGTCCATTTTTATACCCTAGATGAAATCTATAGGGTATGCTAAATTTGTCATTCCGTTTGTAACCCACAGAAATAATGATGGCAGAGTACTTAAAATGGATTGGACATCCACCCACGCATAATATTAAAATTTATTTTGATTTTTGAATGTCCGTCCGTCCGTCTGTCCGTGCGCACGATAACTCGAGAACGCGTTCAATTAGAATGCTGAAATTTTGTACACAGGTTTTAAAAAAAAAGTAAAATTAAGTTCGAAAATGAGACAAATCGAGCAACTCCTTTGTGGGGTTGCCATACAAAAATTTTGGTTTCCACTATATATTTGTATACTGCCTGAGAACGCCTCGACATAGAGAGCTGATATTTGGTACATGGTGTTTTCATAGTAATGACAAATAAAATTTCAAAAATGGAATAAATCGGGCAACCCCTTCTTGGTGTTGACATATAAAAATTTAGACCTTTTACATATACTGTGAATGCGATCAGTCCTAGACATTATTATTGTACTAAAAAGTTCTTCAAAATACGAAATCCTGTAAAATTGGTTATAAATCATTTTTTCTATCCGACGAACCGTTCCAGAGATATATGCGAAAAACCAGTTTAAAAATCAGACTTGCTAGATCGGTGACCATACGAAATTTTATACGGGCATTCATCTAGGGTATCATAAGAATTGGTCTTACACCAATTCTAGCTTTTTTACTTGTTGAAGTTTCATTAAAAATGTTTATGAAAACGCCATGTAAAAAATTACAACTCTCTACGTCGACGTGTTTGCAGGCAGTGTCCAAATACTTATATTGTGAAAAGCGAAATATTTGTTTTGCAACCCCACGGAGGGGTTAGCGGGCTTGTCCCATTTTTGAACTTAAATCTAATTTTGTTTTTAAAAACTCGAATGCAAAATTTCAGCTCTCTAAGTGAATGCGTTCTCGAGTTATCATGCGGACGGAGAGACAGACAGACGGCTGGACCGAAAATGTTTTAATACTATGCATGGGTCTAACCTATCAGCATTATTTATATGCATTGCGAATGGAATGACAAACTTGGTATTAGATATGAGTATAATGACCGTTTTCTTTAAATTTCCGTGTATTTGGATTTTCGGGCTGGACGGTCAGGAGGAAAAACACCTCTTTAGTTTGTGAGAATTTTATTTGTTCTCCGACGTTTCGGCCGATGTCTCGAACCGTTCTCAAGGACACAGTCTAATTAAAACATCAATGTAACTATTGCTTGATATAAAAATTAAAAAAATTAAAAAACAAAGGCTACTTACGGATTAAAACAACATTGTAAAAATATTAACAGATAACAAACAGCAAACATTAATTAAAAACCACAGTATAAATAAATAAATAAATGACAAAACATGGTAAAAGAAACTATAGGCGTTGTGGAAGGTTATCCAACCACTCGTCAAAAACAACTGGTGCTAGACGTAGCTTTATCATTTCCCAAAGATCTCCAAATGCGCGCAATAAATGTTATTGATATTGTCTGTATCCGTTTTTTTGTTCATGGTATTGGGAGTTTTCTGAATATATATACATATATATATGTATATTACTCTATAAATTTCATCTAGGATCAATCTCCAAAACAAAAAAATTCCAATGTTTCGTATCTTAAATGGTATTTACTAAAATTGGTGATAGGGTATAAAATTTTCAAGGGGTGAGTATAAACGCATTATTTTAACTGGTAGTTTGTCTTCGTATTTGACTTCAACGCCGTTCTGTGAGACCCACAAATCATAGGTTATTCCGTTTGTAACGCAAAGAAATAATGATGGTAGAACGACAGCATAATATTAGAAGTTATTTTGATTTTTGCATTTCCGTCCGTCCGTTCGTTCGTTTATCCTCACGAAAACTCGAGAATGCGTGTACATATATAGAGCTGAAATTTTACACACAGCCTTTTTAAAAAAAAAGCAAATTTAAGTTCGAAAATGGGACAAATCGGGTAACTCCTTCGTGGGGTTGCCAAACAATATATTTGGACACTGGCCTGAGAGCGCGTCGATGCAGGAGCTGAAATCTTGTATACGGCGTTTTTATAGAAATAGTAAATATAATTTCAAAATTGAAATAGATCGGGCAGCCCCTTCTTGGTGTTACCATATTAGGTTTTTTACGTGAAAACGATCACTCGTATTCTATTTCTATTGTACTGAAAAGTTCTTCGCAATATGGAATCTTATGAAATTGGTTATAATCATTTTTACTGCCCGACGAACTGTTCTAGAAATAAATGCGAAAATCCATTTCAACAATCAAACTTGCACTGATGGGTGACCATAAAAAATCACATACAGGCCCACTATTCAAAACTATTCCTATAAGTAATTGACTAAACATCTTTAGATATAGCTGGGCTTGTCTAAAATTTATATTGAAATTTTGATAACAGGTCAACGATTCTATATTTGGTTTTAATATTATAGTTTGTGTGAAATTTAAAGTATAGAGCAAGATAAGAAAATTTAAAGTCGCACTGTTGCAGGAAGAGCAGAACAAAATGCGAAAGTCTGCAGCAGAGCTGCTCCTGGAGGTGGGCTAAGTAAAAATTCGTCACTATTTGCTGGTAGGCTGTCAAATGCACAGGTCAAGACTTTTACGCCGCAGTCAAGGTAGATCAGTAGCCTACATTGTTGGAAACGAGAGGGCAAGCGCTAAATTTTTATCTCACAAGTCATCTTCAAGGATGTGACCACGATCCCACGAGTAAGGTTGGAAGAAAGAAAGATGAAGAGATTATACCTTTTATTGCTTTCTATTTCCATTCGCGAACGCCAATATTTTTAAGTCAATATTGGGTGTGACACTCACTTGAAATTAGTGGAAGTACAGACAGTAATGCTAGAGCATAGGTCACTAATTGAGTTTGCTGTAACAACAAATATACATGCGACACACTTAAATCTAACTCATTCAAGTATTCATCTAATGCTGTATGTGAACTACTGTCGGGTCTCTGACAAGGTCTCTATCTTCAACCACCTATAAATATGTAGGGTTTGAGTTGGAAATGACAGCTAATAAAGCAAATACTACCAGATTTAACTGAGGGGTTTTTATCACTCATTAAAAGAAAAGATGGCCCATTTCACTGTATTGCAGATGCCTACTGCCATCGCACATTGTCAGGGAGACAACATTACTGCCTGAGCTCAATTTTTTAAGGTCTCATGCGCGATCAAGAAGAAGAGCACAGTCTTAAAGTTCGAAACACAATGATGCCGACACGACATTGACCTAATGGAAATACCATGTTGCTGTACAGAATGGCGCCGACCGATTTTGTCGCCGTAACCAGAGTTGAGAATAATGCCTACTCTACAATGTATAGTAAAACCACATCGTCAAACGATAACGTTTGCTGAAGAATGCATATAAATACACTACGAAATATCTAAGTGGTGGTAAGCTGCCAAATTAAACAGCTGTTGAACTGTCAATTATCATGCTTTCTCGATTTCATTGAAGACTTACATCAAGGGAAGTATTTGTTCTGAGTAATTTATACTATAGTATAGTACACTAAGAAATTGTTTGAGACAAGTCGAGTAATATAAAATATTGCTTTCAAGACTGAAAGTACAAGTTTCAGTTTACAGCTGTTTTGTTCTAAATTATGCTGAATTCACCTGAGGTATTACTACATCGATTTTGCTGATTAACTACTACACATAAGCAAATGCAAGAGTGGGAAGCAAACACAAAAATCCATGTCGTTTAGACGACGTGTTTAACCATGCATTGTAGATTAGGCATAATTCAAATTTTGTCGTCGTTGTCGTAATTTGATTTTGACAGTTCAGAGTAATGACCACATGTCTTTCGAGGATCAATTAATTAATTGATTGAAGGAAATGAAGTATTTTTATGCCAAAAGAAATCCTCAATGTCGAAATACATATTTAAAGAAAAAAAAAATGGAAAGAAATTTGAGAAAAGTTAAAAATAAGTGGTAGATGATATTTTGTAATCCACATAAACTCAGTGTTAGTCATAGTTTATTACACTTTTGCAACTTTTTTTTTATATCTTTCCCATATTGTCAATAAATTTCAACAAATAATCTTACCACCTACATATCTTGATATACGAACATAAGAATGTCGATCGGTGTCATTGGGTTAATTCGGCGACATTTACGACGACATTGTCGTCGTAATTGCCGTGTCGGCATCATTGTGTTTCTGCCTTTACTCTCCGTGGATAAGATACAAAGACAAAAAAATGGCGATCATGAGTGGACATCGTAAAGCAACGGCCTTATTTAATTTCATGTATATTTAAACAATCGCCGAAAATTCCTGATAAATTCATCGAGCAGGAGAATTTGTTGACATTAAAAGTGCGATTCGAGAATTTTCAATAAATATTTGCATAAGGCCTACTAAGGGCAACCGGCTACTTGAATAGAAATTGCGAAATTTTTATGAAAAGTGTCTCCCAACTCCGCGAACTCCACCGTACATTTAGCGATTTCATTGAAAATCGTGTGCTCTGTGTTTCATTTGCGCTACAGTCTTATCAATTCCTGAATTCTTCAATGGTTGATATTTGTGTGAGTTTTATCCTCCTGTAATTGACGTTATTAATAGCGCTGCTAAGTGAATTTTTCACTCGTCACCTGAAAGGTGATTTTCTCGGAATGCCATCAGGAATGCAGACACGACCAAGAAATGTTCAAGGAGATGCAAATGGGACAAGACAGCCGTCTACCTTTGACCGATGGGTGTCTATCATAGTATCTTAGCATTCAGAAAATTGACTCGACACGGGATTCCATTGAAATCGGAAAACTGTCAGTCGAGTTTATTTTCGAACAATTATTTAAAACTTGCAAAATCTAGTGATCGGCGCAAATACTAGATCAGTGGAGCTAATGACGCTAATTGCATTGACCCGAACATCGATCGGTGTAATCCGCCTATTTTTCCGAATTTGATTTCTCGCGCTGCATTCTGCAAACCTAAAATGATTTTTTTTTGTGAAAATGTTTATCGCTCTCCATAAACAGAACTCGTTCATTCTGCTTCCGCCCCGTGTGCCTTATGATTAATTTTAGGTGATTTGTGTTTGATTAACGAACTGCGTGTTTACATTGAAGACGTGTGTTATTTCGCTCACGGTCCACGGTAATTCGGCGAAAATGTCTTCCTAAATAAACGCGTGAAATACGACTACCCGCCACTCTGGAGTAGTTGTACGAGCTGGTCGGCAATCGGAAGTGCTCCATCGAATTTCAACGGATTATGAGGAGATGATCGATTGCCACGCAATCTGTTTACTTAAAAATCTTGAAGTAGGTGTTCCATAATGTGCGTATATATGTAGCTCATTTCCTGTCCTTTGATAGACCCTGTGCGCTATGAAAACAGAAACACTAAAATTAAAATGTGGCAGGGATTTAGTTCTGACTTTTGATTGATATTACTTAATTCCCATTTCACCTTTAAGACATTAGAAGGAGCTTTATAAGCGTTCGCATATAAATGACAGAAAAGATATAAACCAGTCCTCAGAAAAGTTCTCGGTGGATGCCATGAGTGGGTATGGCACATTGTCGTGAACGAGGATATGAAATTTCACCTCAAATCACAGGGTGAGTGGACACGAAATGAAACAAGTGCTTCCATACTTAGATGTTAACATCTCCAGGAACAGGAGGGTTAAAGCTGGCAATCGGAGGGTAAAAATCAAGAAACACGTTGAATGGTGAGAGGAAAATATGAATGAGTACTGGCTCCAGACTGACGGTCTCGGCAGATAAAGGAGATGATGTTTCTTCCCTGTGGATAGACACGTAACCAAGGGGAGTGATACAGTCGTTTGGTGCTATACCATGTTCCTAACTGTATATAGCAATCTAGGTAAGACGCACCACCGACGATTGTTACTGCTGCTGTAGCTGTTACCGATATAGTGGCATTATAAGGTATTAAGAGGGTGAAAGCTGCGAGAAAATAAGAGCAGATCAGGAGTCAGGCAGGACTGGACTTGGAATACACGAAACTTGCAGTGAGAGGAAGAAATATATGTAATCGAGTCATCCTCATTGGGTTTGGGGAGTCCTGAATTATAAGAGTTCTTTATTCGGGCTATAAAACTGGAAGAAGTCAAACGCTTTAATACAGAAAGGGCTGAGGAAAGAATTTCTATTACAAATTACGGAAAATTAAATCTCGATTATGGACAAACAAATTTATGTTATTATGAACGTAGCTCCTCGTAACAGTAGGTATACTCCAATGTAAGGATTCTGAAACTTTAACACTGAGAAATACCAGTAAAATGTAGGTATGAAGTTAGTAATTAGTAGTAGTCAAGCCGATTAAAGAATCGCAACAAAACGTCATTTTCTTACACTTTGCTTAGGTTCATATCCACAATATATCGTTAGTGTTAGGTTTGACAATTGTGCATAATTACTGTTTTCGCATGACACGGTCTAGTTGATATTATGGATTTAAGTCAAAGATTGCGGATATTCTTTTTAGTAATTGAATTAATTAATTTGTAAAGACTTCTTTTTATTTGGCCATATTTAAGTAATGAAGGCGAAATAAAGCAACGTACTAATCTGAAGAATCGATTTAATGTGGTTAAAGTCATGGTGAATTTTGTGCTGTGTTTAGTGCTATTTGGTAGATAATTGCTCTTACGGTATGAAATTGCTACTAAGGATGACCCCAGTTTAAGATTAACTATACAGTCGAACACACAACATTAGAAACGTTAAAGATATTGTTTACAAATTATACACAACCGGCTACATCTCACAGATGAGGAAGTTCTGAGAAGTGTCAATAAACCAATTTCAGTGTCATGAAAGTTAATGAAGGTAGACTTCCCTCAGTGGCATTGGCATAATGGATAAGTTTTTGTCATGACTTTATTGTTGTGGGTGACCACGCCAAGAATTCTTCTGTCTTGTTCTTTCAACATCTTAAAATATCACCTGTAAGGCAGATGAAAAAATTTCTCTATTTCTTGACAGAGATTGTGATTAGGCTTTCGGTTTGAAGTTCGCTCTTAGTACCCGAGTGAAATGTCACTCATGCACAGCTCACCGTTTCGATGGCTTTATAATTAGTGTCAAGAAAATACCTTGATTAATCTCTCCGCTCGGCCACAGTAGTGGTGAATTTTCCCTGATGCTCCAAATTCCACTATTTGCTAGAATGTTTTCGAGGTCGCTGCGCTGATTGGGATGTCATATTTTAATTAATACTTTCAATCTGTTATTAGGTATATCCCAAGACGGAATGGCGCAAAATGCAGGAGATGCAGATCTAATGTTAATGTTAAGAGTAGGCGCGACTAGGCTTCCAGGACCATGTGGACACCGCGACCAGAGTTGATCTATTGTACCTTCCCCTAAGGTGGCTAAGCAAAATCGGGTCTTATAACGAGCTCGATTATTGCCCTTGGGGTTAGATTGCAAGCCTTATTTGAAGAGATTAGTGTTCCTCCAGTGATTTTCAACACCTGCAAGCGCTGAACACTCACATATAACATGTATCGAGATTTCATCTTCCCCTTCCCACAGTCGATACAGTTCACTCTCGAATTTGCCTAGCTTCTTCCAGAAGTGACGGAAGGGGCCATGAACAGTGACTTCATTAGCAAAAAGGCTGATCGACTGTCTGCTATGGCCAATAAGTTGGCGCGTCTGGAGAAGAGAGGGGTTGAAGAATTTCTTCGCCTGTTTTCTTACTCAAGCAGTTGCCCCCTTTTTGGTAGGCCAAATGTCAGGGAACAGTATACGTGCAGTCAGCTCTGGTTTCAGAGCCTACGTTCGCCTTTTTATTACTGTCCACTCCTTCGTTTCCAGGAACCCAAACCAAAGTTACTAGGTTGTCTCTACACAGTAGCTGGAGTTTCGAGTAGCACCTCCAGACTAGTTTTGAATCAAAGACTTGAGAGGTACGAGCTGAGAGCGCAGCTTGGCTGTCTGAACAGATGTCGATGTTGGAGCTCTTGCAGCGATTTTTAGACTTTCCTGAGCTCCAATCTCTATAGCGTAGACTTCCACCTGAATAATGAAAGGTGAAACACCAAGCGGAATGAATAGTTCCACTTCTAGAGTAACTACCCGTGCGGCTGTTTTGCCACCCTTTCGGGATTTGTTAATATACAATACTTGGGCTCGTCGCGGGAACTGGAGCTCTCTGTCTAGTATTTGGCTTCTTTCATTCATGGTTACCTTTCAAAGGAAAGTATTTTGGTCATAGTATCTGTTGAAGCATATTCAAATTCAATTTAATTCAATTTAATTTATTTAGCTGGATTGGTACACAAGATTTACAATCTTTTGTAAGCACTCGAAAATATAATTTTGTAGAAAACCATGTTCAAATAGTTACTAATAGAGTTAATGTCATATGTTGAGTAAAATAATAAGAAAATCATAACCAAAACTAAATTTAAGTTAAATTATTTATTATTTAATTAATTAATTAATTAAGCTGCACTCTTGAAACCATTCAGACCTATATTGAAGAAAGCAGCCTCTTAAATTCACCGACAGTAACCGCTCTCTGCAAGGTTGCAGGTAACAAGTTCCAAAGCCGTGGGATCTGAATGAAGAAGGAGCCTCCCTGAACCGAGCGACTATGACGTGGAATCAGAAGATCCCAACGTCGCTGAGATTGGACCAGTTTCATCCATTAAGTATTCAGGGCGTTTAGTATGTATAAGCTTGAAGAGGAATAGAATTGCCTGGCGTCTAAGGTATATATTAAGTAGGCAGCCCAGTATTCAGGGAATAGAATTAGAGACATGGTCAAATCTGCGTAAATTGAAAATAAAGCGAATATAATCATTATAGGCCACATTTATTCGACGAGAGCAATAATTATCCAATTTAAGAAAAATCAAATTCCCGTAAGAAAAGTAGGGCAGGATGAGAGTTTTCACCAATCTACATTTGATGTCCCAAGGCAGCCTATTGCACTCATCAGAAAGCTCAGAAAAATTAATGTTGTTGAAGTCACGATAAGGAAAATAGTCTGATATTAGACTGGGACAAGGTGCAAAATCATACGTCAGAATAATTAGATCATGGTCGAGAAACTTGCAGCATTGAGCTGATTGTGAAAGAGAAAACGATTTTCGTCACTGGTCATGAACAAATCCAATAGAGATGGATTTGCTGTATTGTAATATGTAGAGAGATTATTTAATATGAGCAAATATACAGATTGAGTGAAATCTCTAAAATAATGGGCAAGTGTATTGGAGGATAGGAGGTTAACATTAAAGTCACCTCCGACGAGCACGTTACTATAAATATGGGCCACCGTAGCAAGCGCATTTTCAAATTCAGCAGCATTTTCGTACGAAAAACAATTTGGTGGAGAATAAACAGCTGATAAAATAAGTTTCTCAACTCCATTATCTACCTCGACGCCAATAAACTCGATTGACCTTCCACTGAAGGAGAAAATGAGCTTCGTATTAAAGAAATCTCTGACGTATATTGCTATTGTTGAAGCATATAGGTCGTTAATATTGACCTGCTGGAAGATAATGAGATGAATCACACGGGCGGAAGTGGGATCATTTGGCCTTTTTTTTCGAAGTTGCCTGCAATGTTTTAGGCCACTATACGTTTGCTCCGTAAGAAAGTATGGGTCTGACTATGCCTTGGAAGATTCATAAGATCAATTTGGGGTTAAGACCCTGCTTTTTCCCGAAAAGCCTGTGGCATGAGCTGAATGCCCAGATGGCTTTATTAGTTTATTAGTTACCATTTCAAGGTGGAGATTCCAGGTAAGCTTGCGGTCTAGGAATTCTCCTAGATATTTTGCTACTTTGGAATATTCTATTGCAATTACATTTAACTTTACTTGGGTTTATTGATAGTCCCATGTTCTGGCACCATCTGGTAACGATGTTAAAAGCAGTTTCCATCAGCTCGGGTAAAGCTGACTCAAACTTCTCTTTGATACAAATAACAATATCATCAGCGTATCCTTGGGGCTTAAAGCCGGCCTCTTGGAGTAAATTTAATATAGCTCATCCGCAACTAATAGCCATAAAGTGGTGGATGGGGTCAAGATGCGTGCCTGTACAAGGTACGCGCTACTTGATATATCCTTGTACATGGGGCAGATTTCTTTTCTGCTGCTAAATTTTTTGCGAACAACTGTAGTAAGCAAGGCATTAAGGAAACAAAGTGTTAAAGAGAAATGAATTCCTAAACCTAGAGTTACTGTAAAAACTACTTTACCAAAAAATCGTATTCTACAATCAAGGTGGAAATTTATAAATATAGCCCGCATACCTTACCTATATTTTAGAAATGAGAAATTCTTATGATTAAGTTTTCTTCAAGAAAGAATTTTTTGGGATATCTCCGGTATATAGCAAAAGCTAAAAAAATGTTCTAATTTGTTATTTCATCACACAATCCATTAATTTTTTGGTGACAAGTTTCAAGTCTTGGTTTGACTCATCAACAGGTCCCAAATAGCGAAATTGGGTGATTAGAAAAACAAATGAAAAAATGAAAAAAGAAGAAAGAAATGAAAAGTTTAAGAAAAATAGGAAAAAACAATTTTTTTTTTTTTTTTTTTTTTTTTATTTATTAAAAAAATTTAAAAATTTTTAAAGAAACAGATTCATTCGAAGCGAATCGAACCTGTATACGCCACGCAGTGGGCTGAAAAATGAAGAAGAAAAAGGAAGAAGAAGAAGCGTTTCGTGTCAGCAGAAAACCTTCCACTCATCGGTGCAGCTTGGTTTTCTGCCTGCTGCAGACGCTTGAAAATAGATCAAACCGATCTCTTCTCATATAAACTCAGAATAAATTCTGGGTGTGAATTATATGAGGAAAAAACACTCCTATACAAGCCCAGGAGGAAAAATAAATAAAAAGAGATTACTCTTTTGGACTTTTTACCGGGTTAAACTTAATTTTCTTCAAGAAAGAATTTTTTGGGATATCTCCGGTATATAGCAAAAGCTAAAAAAATGTGACTTGAAACTTGTCACCAAAAAATTAATGGATTGTGTGATGAAATAACAAATTAGAACATTTTTTTAGCTTTTGCTATATACCGGAGATATCCCAAAAAATTCTTTCTTGAAGAAAATTAAGTTTAACCCGGTAAAAAGTCCAAAAGAGTAATCTCTTTTTATTTACTTATGATTAAGAACTTTTTTTTACTTATTTTCAACTATGTTACCTAAAATTTAATTTAAAATAATTTCTTACTTTTTTTATATAATTACGGACTTAAAATTTCCATTTATGGCAGATCTGATTCTACAAAATAAAGATATAGCATATATATAAATGAATTATGAATTCTTTTTTCTATTTTGTCACCTAATTTCCTCCCCAGGCAGTGAATACCTTGCGTGCTCAATAATTCTTCTCTCATCTGTATTGCAGCTTGGGCTGAAATAAAATCAAGTCTATAAATCACTATTAACTATCAATTTGGACGCGAATTATCCATATAATATTTCGCCATGATTTGTCAAAGCAATCTCCAAAATCTTATACTAATATTCCTCAGCCGAGGTCGATTTGTCGGTTAGGGTGGGGGGGGGGGGGGGGGTGTTATACTCTCAAATTACAGGTCAACCGTACCCTAGATAATAACTAACACCGATAAGTGGGGGAAAATTCTTACTGAACTACAGTCATTCCACAATTTCAACAATGTAAAATATAGTTTATAATTTTTATAATATTATTTTATTACTTTTATATGAAATACAAGATTGCCTTTTCTATTTACGGATCATGAGTTCTGATTCCGTAACTTAATGGATGGGATTAGCAAATATTTACAGTGAACCAGAGGAAATTCTTACAGAACTTAGTAAAAATCCGCGTGGTTTAATTTTTTAAGGAAACGTTAATAAAGATGCAAATTGTGATCGAATTCATTTTATTTTCATTTATTTTATTTCTTATGTCCTAGGCCTAGATGATGTAATTATAGGGTATACTAAGTTTGTCATTCTATTGGTAATACATAGAGATAATGATCGTAGATCAAAATGGATTGAACACCTATGCATAATATAAAAACTTATTTTGGGTTTTACATGTCCCTCAGTCTGTCTGTCGGTTTGTCTGTCCATCCTCTCCATAACTCGAGAATGCGTTTATTTAGATAGCTGAAATTTTGCACACGGCCTCTTTAACAAAATTATATGGGACAAATCTCCTTTGTCAGACAAAAATCTGGTTTTAATTATAAATTTGGACACTGTCAAGTGTCGACGTAGAGAACTGAAATTTTAAAAAATTGACTACATCGGGCAACCCCCTTTTGGTGTTGCCACACACATATTTAGGGTCTTTACGTATACTGTGAAACCGATCTGCCGTAGACGTTGTGAAAAGTTTTTTAGAATATAAAATCCTATGAAGGTAGTTATAATAATTTTCACTGTACGACTATCGTTGTTCAAGAAATGGATGCGAAAAGCCACTTGAGTAATCTAACTTTCACAGATCGCTGAGCATACGAAATTACAAACGGGCATTCATCTAAAAGTATCGAAAGAATGGGTCGTAGACAAGTTCTAGCTTTTTTCCTTTTTACTAAAGTAAACCTAATATGCTAAAAATTTTATAATTTCATTTAATCTAACTGTGCTAACTTACCGGATATCTTTCAATCTTTCGACCGTGCAGATTTCAATTTGCTACCATATGTCTAACTGTCTGTTACATTTGATTTAATCTACCATCAAGCTTGTTTGATATTCCTCCAGAGATTTAAAGGGTTGACTGTGGGACCACACAGGGTTCCAGGGCTTCCAAATGAAACCAGTGGTCACCTTTGAGCTCGAGGAACGTGTTCCATTTTCATGATACTTTCAGAGTTTGTATAGACAGTGAAAATAAGCAGCTAACTCATATTCTCCCTATTAAGCCGCCCTACTTTGGAAGTAGGGATTAGATATTTTAATGATAGTAAGATGAAACACTATTTTCAAAAAAAAAAAATCAGAACACAGCATCCAACTTTTCATCCCATATGTTAAATGAATCCAAATATGTATTTTGAACAGAAAATAAAATAGTTCTTATAATTTTATTTTGATTTTGGCTGCAAAGAAACCAAGCTTTGATATTAATAACCTCGGTTTTATCTCTTTGTGTTGTTATACCCTAGATGAAATCTATAGGAGTATACTAAATTTGTCATTCCGTTTGTAACACCTCGAAATAATGATGGTAGAGCAAAATGAATTGGACACCCACACATAATATTAAAAGTTATTTTGATTTTTGCATGTCCGTCCATTCGTCCGGCCGTCTGTCTGTGCGCACGATAACTCGAGAAAGCGTATACTTAGAGAGCTGAAATTTTGTACACGGACTTAAACAAAAGTAAAATTAAGTTCGAAAATGAGACAAATCGGGCAACTCCTTCGTGGGGTTGCCATACAAAACTTTCGGTTTTCACTATATATTTGGACACTGCCTGAGAACGCATCAATATAGAGAGCTGCAATTTGGTACGTGGTGTTTTCATTGTAATAAAATTTCAAAAATGGACTAAATGGGGAACCTCCTTCTTGGTGTTGCCATATAAAAATTTAGGTTTTTTACGTATACTGTGAAAACAGTCAGTCCGAGACATTTTTATTGTACTAAAAACTTTTTCAGAATACGAAATCCTATAAAATTGGTTATAATAATTTTTTCTGTCCGACAAACCGTTCTAGAAATATATGCGAAAAACTGCTTCAAAAATCAAACTTGCACATAAGGGTGACAATATGAAATTTCATATGGGCATTCATCTAGGGTATCATAAGAATTGGTCTTAGACCAATTCTAGCTTTTTTACTTGTTCATATAATAAATTGTCAAATTACGTAAAAAATTTTTAAAGCATTCGCAATAATGATACCCCTTTCAAATTATTTTTGGTGTAATTTATACAGAAATACTAATTTTACAATGTAAAGCCCCAACCGAAATCCTTAGAATTATATCACCGAGAGCTTTAAAACAGATTACTCACTATATAAGCCATTGGGTTTTGATGCAGTGCGATATCACATATCGGATTGATCTTGTATACAAATAATAGAGATCGTATTATACCACACATGAAATCATTGGCTATGTTTGTCATTTCGTTTGTAACGCATTTCTGCTGATATTATTCATTATGTTTGGATGTTGGTACGTGATGTAACAGCCACCTCAAACTTGGGTGCAACTCTGTAAAGCATGAGAAAATCTATAATTTCATGTCTCTTATGTTGTTGAGATATTAATTTTGGAACGAATAATACAATAATTTTCTACGTCTATCAGGAAAGCTTCAAATTTTTGGGACTAGATGTTCGGAACGAATTAGACAAATGAAGAAATTCCGATCCTGCTTGCTTCGATAGAGTGCCGCGCTACAAATAGAGTTCTCCATTTATTCAATTTGTTTCACTTATAGTATGGGAAATATTTGGGAAATTTTCTAAAAAATTATTTCGCTATTTTTCTATTCATTTCATGTATGTATGCAACTTTTTTATAAATTTAATGACATGTTTCTCTCCTATATAGAACAGGTCTCCATAGCAACCGCCTCTGTCAAAACCAGACTAATTTAATTACAAATGAGAAAGTTTGTGAGCATGATACGTTTATCTGCGCTGGGGTACACTGTTAGAAAAATCAAATGTTGAAATTGCCTTTTCAGTAAAATTTATCGTAAAGAAATTGTTATGATTTGTTTTTGTTCTAAAGAGATATATAAATAACACACCGGAAAAATTGCCATGCAATGCAACATAGAACAACAAAATATTTACAAAGTTAAATAGAACAAACAATTAAATATTACATAGACGTTTTTTTAAAACATCCTTAGAAACGCAATCAACAAAATCCTCAGCTATCTTATTAACAGCAATGCACGTGCAATTAATAAGTCCGTACCTATAGGAGTTAACATGCAACAGAAGTAGCCTTCTTTTTGTTCTGAAGATTTGGAAATTGACATCACTTCATTTTGTAGAGGGAGCCGCTTCTTCATCGTCGCTGCTTAAAACACAATCAGAAGTAGACATATCGTCAGATAAGGAAATAATAAACTTATCTGTTAACTTGTCCAAAAAGGTTTCATACCCAAGATATCCTTCCTCAGCTCTTACAGTATTTCGATAAACTCTTCTCCAGTTCTCCTCCGTAATTTTTTCGAATTCTTCCGTTGCTAACTGCTAAACATCATTTAGTTTGAAAATTGTATTTCTGGAATCAACCCTGTATTTAACCGTAGCTCAAATTTTGTCAATTGGATTTAAATCGGGATGGTACGGTGGGAGACGTAAAACTTCATGCCCATAACTCAGAATAAGAACATCCACTATATGCTTTCTTGGAGTATGGTGTACCTATTTTAATCAAATTACACAACTAAGACTTGAACATATTTTCCTCAAATTGTATGCTATTTTTCCTTAGCCATTGTTGCATTTCAGCTTTAGTATTGGCAGATGTAACATAATGTCGTTCAAAATTGCTGTGATATGATGCATTATCACTTTGAGAAGTTTTAAAAATTCATATCGTCATGGTAATCACCTGATTTAGTGCCAAATTTGAAAATGAGGAGAGCATTTTCTACAAAACCTTTTTCACTGCCTGCATGGGCTATAATTAATTTATTACCTTAAGATATGTTAGATTTAAGTCCTTCATTGCTGTTATCTGTCCAGACCAAAGATTTTGTGTGGCCCGGATGTATGTAGGTTTCATCTAAATAAGCAATATCATAACCACCGGATCGAAATTCTCTTATTTTTCTAATGAAAGTTATACGCAATACACGTGTATCGTGACGTTTGCATAACTCCTTCCTATTATTCTGTGTTTTTTTAAGCTAAAATCTATGGACCTCAATACTCTCCACATTGACGTGTTACTTATATGGAGCTGCAAATCTTCATTGACTCGTAATGCTAAGCATTTTATTCTCACGACAAGTCCTTCAGTTTTGTGGAAATCATACACAATTTGTTTTATTACTGATAATTGACCACAATCAAGGCCAATTATGGGTTTACGATGACTGTATTTTTTCGGCGGCGATTTTAACTTCGATGACTTTTTTCCTTCCGTAATTATGCGATTGATTGTTGCCGCTGATACTGCTGTCAAATTCACCGTTTCGCTTACTAATAACTTCGATGAATTCAATTTTCCATCGTTATCGAACCGTTCTTTCATCTTTTTAAATATGCGCAAAACAATTGCACGAGTCTGTCCTTTGACTGGCTTCCCTTTTTTTAAATACTCTATGATCCAAATATCAAATAATACTTTTAAATGTCCCTTTTCAATTGCGCTAACAAGTCCTGATCACTTTTTTATTTACTAAGAATATTCTTTATAAATGCTCTTTAAAATCTATCACTAAAGTGATGCGGTGAAATCTATCGTGGACATCGTGAAATATATTTAGGGGTATTCGTGATATAAAGGAGGGACCACTGACATATATAACATAGACTGCTTTATTTTTTCTTTCATTTGGGTCAACTTTAGTTGGCAGGGGTGTGACAATTATGTTGAAACCAACATTAAAAGCCACCTGAAAGTAAATCGTTCAAAAGATTCTAATTCCAAGCATTTCTAATCATTGAAACTAGGTTGGAAACGAAACTATGAATACCTACCTACAAGCGCCGTCGATAAGACACATCATGGCTACATTCCACATACACGAATCCGGGACACAATCCAATGAGAGGAAAGTAACTTGTCTTCGATTAACATTACGCAAATCAAATGGAATTAGATTAAGTCATCTGTACAGTTAAATGTATCTTTTAAAGTAGCAAATTAGCAATATTGCAATAGGAATCCTATTGTATAATTTTAATCATAATAACTTTAGCTAGGCAAAATCCGGAACGGCAACAAAAATACTCAGAATTCCAGTTGCACAGCTGCTTGGGTCAATGTACTCGTCTGACCTACGCACCGCTGCTAAGTTCAGCAGACTTTTCTGTTGCACCTACGCTATCTACGTACTTCGGTTGCTATGCGCAATGTAAAATAATTTGTTGGTACCGTGCGCCATTCAAAGGCAATATAAGTCGCAGGCCAACTTGAATCGCTCTATTTTCGCATCCAGCTCTCATAGATTGTGTTAAGATCCAGCCGCGTAATAATATTTTAAGATCTCACATTAGCTTATCAGCATGCATTTGTCGCAATTATACTCATCAGCATTTCGTACATTGCATTTTGTTTATCACATTCCGTGGTAACTTGAGTATCGTGTCCACGGCTTGAATTGTCTTTACTTGCGAGAGCTTCATGCCGGCATACTCATGCTGATAAGACAATGTGCTGAGTAAGTTGTTCACACGGTGAAGTGCACGTCTTCACTTGAGGTGAAATTTATGTTAATTAATTTAGTTCTGAATAAAGTTTAGTTTTGTTCAAAAACGCAAGGCGAACGGTTGTAATCTTTTTGTATCCTATCAACAAGCTTCAGCAAATCCATTTTCCGGACAAATACATTTTGGTGTACAAGTTAATGCGCTTGTGCTCCCCCATCAGAGGTCTTGGTACAAGAACCAAAGGCCTACGTCGTTAAAGGGAAGGTAAAATAATTTTACCCAAGTTTAAACATTTGGTGACCCCGACGTGATTTCACGTCACAAGCGAAACTCATTGTTGTCTCAGGAGTGTGACATTATTCTACATCATGGAGCAGTTTGGAAAACGACAGGCTGAGCTAGGCAAGGCGCTAGAAAACATTATAGACAACTACAAAAAGGATCCGAAAGACAGGAAAACCAAAGCAGAGTACTATATAGAAAGAGCGAGGAGATTGGAGGAGGCATGGTCAAGGTTTGAACTAACCGACAATGAACTTAGATCACTACCCGAGCTACCTCTTGACCACCCATACTTCGCGAAGGACTACTACAACTCGATACGGACGCTCTACGAGCAATACCGGGAGCATTTCAACGAAAAGATCGACTCCTTCGACAAAGAAGAACAAGACCCACTTCAACAGCCCGACAAGGGCTCAGAAACTCAAGACGTACCTTTAAGGTCACCTCCAAAACAAGCAATGCCAAAGCCATTTCAACCTGAAGAAAAGGCTGACATGGCACAGAGCAATCTCGAGTCGGTTGAAATTAATAAAATAATACGTCGACAAAGAGGCATTATCCAATCGCTGCGGAGAGTGCTCGAAGGGGTTCAATACGACGACGCTCATCCACGGCAATATTATAAAATCAAGGCTGAAACCATCAGTCAACATTGGTGTCAAATTGAGAATCAGAACTATTCACTGTGGGAAATGACCGATGATCCCGTCACAATGGGTTATGATGTCAATGAGTACATCGCCTTAGAAGAAAGAGTACAAAATACACTAGTACAGCTTTCTACAAGGATCGATGTGGCGCCCACACCAAATTTGGTGCAACAAGGTACTACATTGCAACTTCCAAGGATGACTTTGCCCAAATTTGACGGAGATTATCTTAAATGGCGCCAATTTTACGATCTCTTCTCGCAAATGGTTCATAATCAACCACTACCGAATTGTCAGAAGATGTGGTACTTAAAGACAAACTTGGTGGGTGAGGCAGAGAAATTCATCAGACATCTTCCACTGAGCGAGGAAAATTACACAACGGCCTGGAAGTTGCTGCAAGATCGTTACAACAATATGCGAATCTTAGTAGCCGGCCTGATCAACAAACTCTTAGGACAAGCTTCCCACGCATCCGACAACGTGTCAGCTAGCGCTGTGAAAATGTTACACGATACTACACAAGAATGCTTATTAGCATTGGAGAATTTAGAGGTTTCAACTACAAATTGGGATCCCTTACTTCTCCATATCCTGGTTAAAAAGCTAGACAAGGCTAGCCACACATTATATGAGCAATCGTTGCCAAATCCAAGAGGACTGCAAACCATGAAAGGTTTCTTGTCATTCTTAGAGGGTAGGTTCCAATCGCTGGAGGCTTTAGGCCACAAGAGCAAAAATGTGGATGAGCAGCGAAAGATTAACACATCCAAATCAATGGCTTCCGTTGCCATTACACCACCAGCTTGTGTATCATGCAAGGGCAACCATCAGCTTTACCAATGCACCACATTTTTGAAATTAACGCCATCAAATCGCTTAAAGGTGCTGAGGGGGAATAACTTGTGCGTCAATTGTATGAGATCAGGACATACTACAGTCAAGTGCAAATCACGTGGATGCACTAAATGCAACAAGATGCATAACACGCTAGTGCATCTGAACGACTGTGAAGGATTGCAATCACAACAAGCTTCTACTACCTTAGCTCAAAGACAAGTGGCATGCCGTGCAACCCCACCACGGTCTTCGTTTTCAACAGTCGACCAACCAATTGACTCGTCGTCCAGTGTTACAGCCCTGAGTAGCAAACAAAATCGTGGTTTTGTATTGTTAAGTACAGCACGAGTCATACTAACTAGCAGCAATGGAAGCAGCTTAGAATGTCGAGCCATCTTAGATTCGGGCTCCCAAATAAATATCATCAGCCAAAGGATTGTTAAAAAGCTTGGTCTCGCGCCCACTTCCGACTCTTTAGTCATAGAGGGCATTGGGCAAGGAAAGCGGCAATCGCATCAAAGAGTAAATGTGCTACTCCAGTCAAGGTTGAACGGATACTCTACCAGAGTCGAGGCTTTCATACTTCGGAGTATCATTTCTCCTCAGCCAACACGACAGTTGGATATCTCTTCGTGGGCCATACCAAACAACATAAAATTAGCAGACCCCGCTTTCAATCGTCCAGACCAAATTGACATCCTGCTAGGAGCTGAATTCTACCATCAATTATTGTCCATCGGGCAGATAAAGTTATCAGAAGACCTACCAATTTTGCAGAACACCATGCTGGGCTGGATCATTGCGGGAAGGGTGGAAAGAGCACCTCTAACTACAGCGGCGTGTGCAATATGCACCGACGAAGACCTTAACAATGTCATCGAAAAATTCTGGAAAATGGAAGAGGTCGAAGAACCCAAATCTCGCTTAACACCAGCGGAAAGCCGTTGTGAAGTCTACTTCAACCAAACAACTCAAAGAGACTATGAAGGACGCTTCTTGGTCAAACTACCATTTGCGAGTGATCCCACACAATTAGGCGAATCGAAGAATATAGCACTACGTCGATTTTTGTCTCTGGAGAGAAAGTTAGCTACAAACAACGTACTCAGGCAACACTATGTGGGATTCATGGAGGAATATGAACGTTTGGGTCATATGGAGGAAATTGACATGGAGAAATTAACGACTCCATACTACTTCCTGCCACACCATGGTGTTCACAAACCGGAAAGCACTTCTACTAAACTTAGGGTAGTCTTCGACGCATCGGCAAAAACATCCACTAATCTATCTTTAAATGATGTTTTGCATGCGGGACCCACGATACAAGATGACTTATTTTCGATTTTATTGCGATTTCGAATGCCGCGATTTGTTTTCACGGCAGATATCGAAAAAATGTACCGTCAGGTGCTGATTCATCAAGATGATCGAAAATATCAGCTGATCCTCTGGAGGAGTGACCCGCAAGAACCATTAAGGTGTTACCAATTAAATACAGTCACATATGGCACAACATCAGCCCCATATTTGGCAACAAAGTGCCTGCACGAATTAGCCCATGACGGAAGTGGAAGACTTCCTTTGGCGTCAAAATCCATACTAGAAAATTGCTATGTAGATGATGTAATAACTGGCAGCGATAGTCTCAATGAAGCGATACAGACCCAGTCGCAACTCATGTCATTGCTAACTGAAGGGGGATTTAAACTCAGGAAATGGTGCTCAAATAACTCCCGATTACTAAAAAACATACCACCGGAAGATCAGGCAATACAACTAGACTTCAGTGAGGAAATGGACGAAAGCTTAAAAACCCTAGGCCTTATATGGTTGCCAAAATCGGACCAATTTTGTGTGAAAACCTGTTGTATTGACAAATCACGAGTCACGAAACGCAATGTCGCATCGCTAATAGCTCGTTTTTTTGATCCACTCGGGATAATATCACCAATCGTCGTCACTGCTAAAATATTTCTTCAGAGACTGTGGCAACTTAAGTTAGACTGGGACGCGTCCCTTCCAATGGAGCTACACACAAGGTGGGTTAAATTTCACGAAGAATTGCTGTTCATGGAAAACATACAGTTTCCTAGACACGTATTCGGAGGCGACGTTCCAAAAACAGTACAGTTTCATGCATTTGCGGATGCATCCGAAAGGGCGTACGGCGCCGCTATGTACATTCGATCAACCACTTCTGATGGGAGAATTCTTGTCCGACTTATTTGCTCCAAATCCAGAGTAGCTCCCATCAAACAAGTCACACTGCCCAGACTCGAGCTCTGCGCTGCCAAATTAGCTGCGGAACTAGCAAGCCGTGTTAAGAGAGACTTAAAACTGGAAAACAGCCCCACACACTTTTGGACAGACTCCGAGATTGTTCTGGCGTGGATTAATTCCACTTCATCATCATTTCAAGTCTTTGTTGCAAATCGCATAGCGACAATTCAAGGACTCACAAATACGCAGCAATGGCGCCACGTCAGTTCGAAGGAGAACCCAGCTGATGTGCTATCAAGGGGAACTACACCTGAAAAGCTGAAGGCACATAATCTCTGGTTTTACGGTCCCCCGTTTTTACATGGCGAAGAAGCAATGTGGCCTTCGATATACAACAAAAATCTGCAGATTCCTTGTGAACTAGAACGGAAACGGGCTTCACTGCCCGTAGCCACAGCACTCAATGCTAATAATCGTTCATCCAATCCTATATGCAACATTCAGCATGGAAATTCCTTCAGACGGCTGCAACGAATTACCGCTTATTTAATTAAATTTATCAACAAGGTGAAAGGCTCGAAGGTATCACCCCCATCAAAGGATGCAACTCTAATGGTAAAGGAACTCGACTCAGCACTATACGTGCTCATAAAGCTAATGCAGCAGTCGGAGTTTCACGAGGAAATTAATCAACTTCGCCACTACAAAGAAGTGAACAAGAGGAGTTCTCTAAGCGACTTTGCACCATTTTTAGACGAAAATGACATAATTCGCGTAGGAGGACGTTTGGAAGAATCAAATCTTTCATACGATAGCAAACATCCCATGCTGCTTCCATATTCGCATCCATGGACAAAACTGTTGATGACAGATCTGCACAATGAAAATTTGCACTGTGGACCACAGACACTATTAGCCACCACGCGACAGCGCTTTTGGCCCATTAAGGGCAAAATTTTGGCCAGATCGATAGTTCAACACTGCGTGCGTTGTGCGAAGGCCAAGCCCAAGCTGTTATCCCAAATAATGGGAAATCTTCCATCTACCAGAGTACAGCCCGCCAGACCTTTCATCAATTCCGGGGTTGATTTTTGCGGCCCAATTTTCATACACTACCGAGTCAGAGGCAAACAACCTCACAAGGCCTATGTGGCAGTGTTCTGCTGCTTTGCCACGAAGGCAGTTCACTTAGAGGTCGTGAGTGACTTGACAACAGAAGCCTTTTTAGCAGCTCTAAGAAGATTCACGGGACGAAGAGGTCACTGCAAAAATTTGTATTGTGATAATGCGACGAATTTCGTTGGGGCTCGGAACCAACTACACAAGCTAAGTGAGACCATTTACTCTGATGACGCTCAAGCGAAAATAGCTTCGTCTTGCAACGCACGCGGAATTGATTTCCACTTTATCCCCCCTCGAGCGCCTCATTTCGGTGGCTTGTGGGAGGCCGCAGTGAAATCGGCAAAACACCTGCTTCTAAGAAGCGTAACTTCAGCATCGCTAACATATGAAGAGCTGGAGACGGTAATGGTGGAAATCGAAGCCATATTGAATTCCAGGCCGCTGACTCCAATGTCGGCTGATCCTAATGACCTAACAGCTCTAACTCCTGGCCATTTGCTTATTGGAGAGCCGCTTACTGCATCCATAGATGCATTTTCAGAACCGTGTAAAGCTAGCCTCCTGAAACGATGGAAATTAGTGTCCCACATCAAGCATGACTTCTGGCGGCGCTGGTCGCGTGAATATTTGAATGAGCTTCAACACCGCTACAAATGGAAGCAACGCTGCCAAAACGTAGAACCAGGAACCATAGTCATCTTAAAAGAAGAAAATACGCCTGTCACGAAGTGGCCACTGGGACGCATAGTTCAACTGCACAAGGGTACTGATGGTTACGCAAGAGTAGCGGATGTTCGAACAGTCACGGGCGTCTTCCGGAGGCCAATTCACAAACTTGCGCCCTTACCCATAGAAGCGAATGATGCCCAACATACCTTCACAAGTGCAGAACAGGTAACTAAGAGTGAATCAGCTCTCAAGACACAAGATGACCAACATAAGGAAACCCCTCGAGTTACCAATGGAGCGGACCCACGCCCCTCGACAAGTGACACTGCAAATCGCTCCCCCCGGAAAAAGGCACGAACATCACTTGGATCCCTAATTGTATCAACTTGGTTAGTCTGCCTATTTCTTCCAGCTCTAAAGGGAGATCCTGTAGAAGTAACCACATTCAACTCACGGCCTGGCATACATTTCGAACACTTGGGAACAGCGAAACTGATCTCTACCGAATGGAATTTGGTGACATATTACAATCTCAGGCCATACCGAATGGAGTTCAACACATTGAAAAGGGGTATAAAGACGCTAGAGCACCTCTGCAATCAAATAAAACACAAGAGTTCCTGCATACCAGTCATCACGCAATTTCAACACATTCAAGAGGAACTTATCGTCGACAACGACCTACTTCCCACACAAAACTCAAGCATAAGAGAGAAAAGAGGGGCTATTGACATTGTAGGCAACATCGCTAACTCATTATTTGGGGTGTTAGACTCGCAATACGCTGAAGACATGGCGAAAACAATCGAGGCCGTCAAAGGAAATGAATTACATCTCCTAGAATTAATCAAGAATCAAACATCCATTATTGATTCCACTGTTAACATAGTCAAACGAGACCAAGAAGCTACTAATAAAAAATTCATGGCATTAGAAGAGCAAATGACACAGATTATCAACCGCATTTCTGATACAGGTGAAGAGACTCAGCAATTTAAGGTGATGCAGTTATTCTCATCATTGTCCATCCAGATGACCTTAATTGCGAGTGATATTCAACGATTCCATTTATCCATCATCGATGCCTTAACGGATTCTCATCACGGCCAAATAAGCCCACGACTTCTATCACCAGCTCAATTGAGAGAGGAAGTACTACTCATCCAAAGCCACTTACCAACATCCTTAAGTTTGCCAACAAGTCAAGGGAGCATCTTACCGCTGTACAAATTAATAAGTGTCGAAGGCCGAGCCGTCGAGAATTATGTCATATTCAAGCTCATGATACCGCTAATCAACTTGGAGAAGTTTGATTTGTTCAAGACATGGCCAATTCCGGTCTATGTAAATGAGACATTCATCTCAATACGATCATGTGCATCGAACTTGGCCGTTACGTCCCACAGAGATCAACATTACCCGTTGACTGACCAAGAATTGGCGGGGTGCAAATCAGTAGAAGAAAGGGTATATCTATGTAAGCAGCTTCACCCCGTTTATCGCAGAAGAGCCAACGTGTGTTCTTGTGAATCCGATCTTTTGAATGGAATTCCATATACACAGTCATGCAATGTATTGAAAATAGAGGAAGATTCCATATGGTTACAACTAACTCATGAGAACCAGTGGATCTATGCATTAAAGGGAACAACCTCAATAAATGTTGCCTGTAGTAATGTCACAATAACGACATCGATAAATGGCTCAGGGCTTTTGAAACTACAGCCCGATTGCTCTATAAAACACGAGTTGCTAACGCTTCAAGGCCATTACATCTACTCGAGTGAATCACGGAGATCATATACCAAATTAAGTGAGCTCCTCAACATCACTACACCTGAACACCTATCCGCAATCCTGCAAGAAAAAGGCCATTACCATCCGCAATTGAAGGAGCTTGAAGAATTACAAGAGATCATCAAGAAGCAGAAATTCGACCTACCCACTGACATTCATACACGTACCACCCATGGTCTGGCGATCGGATATACAGGAGTTTTTTTGGTCATAACTATCCTACTGGGACTGCTCTACAAGCATCGAGAAGACATGCAAAAATGCCTGCGGGGCAAACCGAAGCCTTTACCGAGACAGCAGCAGCGCCATGAAGATTTCGTAGTCAACATCGAATGAAGCGTAGGTTGAACCAGGAGTTCAACGGCGGGGAGAATGTTAAGATCCAGCCGCGTAATAATATTTTAAGATCTCACATTAGCTTATCAGCATGCATTTGTCGCAATTATACTCATCAGCATTTCGTACATTGCATTTTGTTTATCACATTCCGTGGTAACTTGAGTATCGTGTCCACGGCTTGAATTGTCTTTACTTGCGAGAGCTTCATGCCGGCATACTCATGCTGATAAGACAATGTGCTGAGTAAGTTGTTCACACGGTGAAGTGCACGTCTTCACTTGAGGTGAAATTTATGTTAATTAATTTAGTTCTGAATAAAGTTTAGTTTTGTTCAAAAACGCAAGGCGAACGGTTGTAATCTTTTTGTATCCTATCAACAAGCTTCAGCAAATCCATTTTCCGGACAAATACATTTTGGTGTACAAGTTAATGCGCTTGTGCTCCCCCATCAGAGGTCTTGGTACAAGAACCAAAGGCCTACGTCGTTAAAGGGAAGGTAAAATAATTTTACCCAAGTTTAAACAGATTGTGTATCATTCGGAATCGACTTGGCTAGTGGTAACCATTTATTATATTTCATATCACATATCCCATTTCTTATTATATTTATATATACATATATATATACAATTGGTGCCATTCCTCAAAATTTATCACAATTTGTGACAGTGTCGTGTATAAATTGAACATGGAGACTTAAGTGAAATCTAGTTAGTAAGCGACTTTATTGAACTAATTTACATAATTGAAGTCTAGTTGTTAAGGGACATTATCTAAGTGTATATTTTACGTAATATAAGTGAAGCTGAAATATATTAAATTTAGTTAGAATTTTGTAATTAAGCGTGACGTTTGTGGGTGTAATAAACCAATAACTTTAAATATTCACCGGCGTTCTTAATTATAGTCCGCATCTTTATATACATATTTTCTCTTGAGTGTTCTCATTGGGCAGAACAATTAATTATCTTAATTCCAAGATTCAATTTCGCTTTAAAATTCATATACAGGGTGTTAGTACTCACTTAGCCAAACAAAAGATTGTATGGCAGGGGAGAGGGGGCATATCAACCGTTTCGGAGATACATGGTGATTAAGAAATTTTACTAGGTTTTCACAAAACACCCTGTATATTAAAAAGTACAGAGGGCATGGTCACCGTATATAGCTGGTTGTATTCAGAACTTCATGGCATTTGTAGCGACTGCTCAACTAGCCCCGTATTCCTCCTAAGGAGTTATTGTGACTTGACTTCTATTTTTTTTGCAAATATTTCGTTAACATAACCTTTTTTTTATAAAAACTTCAGACTCTGCTCTTTAATTGGACCTATTACACCGTACGTAGCTGATATTTCTTTAAAATGTCGTTTACTGGGACAAATTATCTTCGAGAATAAGTTTAAGAATAGCCTTGAGAATAGATTAAGAGCTAATAACTTTTTAACGGCTACAGATAGTGTTGTGGCCCAGTCTGCTGGTATACGGAAGCAAGAGCATGGCAGGTGTACCGGTAGTAAAGTAGAAAGCAATAGCGGAACACATTACTTCGCACAGTAAGGAGTTTGCTTACTGCTAAATAATGTGATGATTGTTTACATTACAGCAGCAGTGACTAAACATGCTACTTCGCATAGAGCTCAATCAATGCCCGTTTGTTTACAACAGCACAGCTGCTTGCTATCAGTGACATTGGTCAGTAGTTTTCGTCATCGGTTGTAGAATATTACCGCATCATAATTACATTATGTTGAGGGTCATGTTCTACTTCCGATTTCCGTGTGCAAGTTTTCGAGGTGCGCAACTGAATTGGTGTTCAGTTCGGGTTACAATTAAACAGCGTTGGTTCGGCGGTAATAGTTAGATTAAGTTAAAAGTTAAAGTTAGGTTAGTAAGATCTGTGAATAAAATATAAGTAGTGCATTTGTTGAAAACGGAGTGTTTTTATTGGTAAGGGACACGACAATAGCACATAGGGTGTAATAGGTCAAATTAAAGAGCATAGTCAACAGTTTACAGTTCTTGTGAAAAAGAGTTATGTTAATGACACTTTTGCGAAAAAAAATAGAGGTCAAAGTAAAAAAGATAAGAAAATCCGAAATTTTTAGTTTAGATAACCATAATTGGGAAGTGCGGACGGGCCTGGTTGAGTACTCGTTGGAAAGAACAGTTCTGAATATAATCAGCTATATCAGCTATATACAGTGACCCTACGCCTTGTATTTTTTAAGATACAGGGAGTTTTGTGGAAACCTAGCATAATTTTTTAATCACCATTTAACTCCGAAACGGCTGATATGCCCCTCCTGTAAATTTATAAATATATAAGAAAGCAAAGCAAGCCCCTACATATATCATATGTATTTGTTACCTGTCGAAAGAAATATTTCCCATGGATTAATAATTTAAAAAAATTAAGTAAACGAAAAATTTACAGTGTACTCGTTTAATTCGCTCTTTGCTTATTCGCAAACTCTTTAAAGTGCGAGACGACTAGTAGATACCTACTGCTCATCAATGGTAATTATCAACTGTGTTGAAACGTACTAACTCAATACCGTCAACCGTGAGATGTGTCAATTTTGGATCATTTAGAATATTGTACACAATAAGGGGTCTTGCATCATTAGAAAGGTTCTGACTCAACGAAGAACTGGGATCATAAGAAAATGTTCTCTTAATTTTCATTCAATAAAGCACAGTGTGCGAAACAGGTTAAAATCAATACAAAGGTCGGCAAAGAAAACAAAGTATGCATCACTGAAACATCTTCCAAAATATTGCAGCAAAGAAACTAATTGTTGTTGTTCTGGCTTGTGTCTGCATTTAGGCAATTCACAGTAATTGTTTTGTAATTTTTCGGTAACTCTCTATAGGAAAACGGCATTAAATTATCTCACGGCTGAATATAATATACACAATTTAATGGCCGGCCACTGTATACATCGACTTAATATATGTATCTTACTGACGTATAACAATGGATTGAGCGTATTTCCCTTTTCCGTATAGGTAAGAATGGCACAAGTTTTACAGTTTTCTCTTTCGCCCAATGGCAGAGTTGGAGCTACCAACACAAAATGTCGCTTACTAAACGTTTTCTTATGCCATTTGATGTTTTATGTTGGCTGCAGATGCAATCACCGCAGAAAGAAGAAGGTAAAGATATTGTGTACCATGCTCCGTCTCTCTTACCCATACGCGATTCAGGTAAAAATAACTTTTGAAAATTAAAGTCGGAATTAGTTTAATTTCATATAAGAGTGCTTATAAGCTATTAAAATATCACTTGGACACTGATTGGTTGAGTTTTACATGTTTTTATGTAGTAAAAGTTTTAAAGGGTGCTCTAACAGTGATATACAGAAACACAATATTTGTGCCACATGAAATAGCGAATCGCTCAGTCCATTGTTATAAATCAGTGATGTATCTATACACTTCAGACCTCTTTGTGTTTCTAAGATCTGTTATCGAGACAGTAGTTTTTCATATTTCTTTTTAATTGGTTCGTCGGACAATAAAATTTTTTTTAACCAATTTCGTAAGGCTCTGATTTCCAAAGAACTTTTTAGTACATACGAGAACTCCGTATACCAAATTTAAGGTCTTTACCGCAATTTTTGTCAAGGATGTGTAGTGTATAAATATATAGTAAAAATCCAAACTGTTCCTTCGTTTCCGATTTTATCCCAACTTTACCTTAATTTTACATAAAATTACTGTGCACAAAATTTCAACTCGCTAGGAGCGGTCAAGTCATCGCACGTAAATGGTGAGGCGACCTGTTATTGAATATTTGAAAATTTTTATTTAATATTTAAAAATTCAATATGATCTCTTACTGTATTAAATAGCTAAATATACTCTCTCACGAATCCTTGCTTTTTCAAAACAATGATAATTTCGTTTAAAAAGCTTTGCCTAGAAATCTTATTTCAAACAAAGAATCCGATTAGTTCAGACTCGACATAATAATCGCAATTTGCAGCAATTCATACGCACAATATTCCAGGTGAAATTTGCTACCCTGCAGTCGAAATTCATAACCATACTCATTACTCCTGCTTTTATGTTTAATCCGTTGTAATATTTGCATCATGGATACAGCAGGAGCTGGGCGATGCCCTCTACCTGGCGCTATAAAACAACTCCCAGTACCGTAAATTATTGGACCAAGTCGCGTGGAAAATCACTTTCGGACTGGTGAATGCGTAAAGAGGGAAATTTTCCAATATGGCTCAAAAAATGATAGCCCTGAGCACCTATGCCCTTCTGGTTTATCACAACGGAGGAGCAACGGATGCAAAGAACATGGTGGAAGTAATACTAGGGAAGGGAAGATATTAATTGCTTTGCAAGATCCCTTGTAAAGTTCGCTCTTCTTCTGGAAAGAATTATAATTAAAATTTTCTTTATTATTATTTTTTCTTTTGACCAGAGATATTAAAGTTTTTATAGAGGATACAGTTATCAGGCATAACGAGAATCATCTACCAATGAATTAGTGAAATTTAAGGGAATTTCCAGTTTTATGTGCATACTTGGATATCGTCGGTGAGTCTAATAGGTAACGATGTTGAGAGTGCGGTTCCAGCTCACTGCACAGAAAATTATGCCAAAAGAAAATAGTTTAGAACTAAGGTAACTTTTGTCCAATATATGAGCCGTTTATTTTGAAAGTGGGGCAAGTCCATTTTTCGTTACGATGAAATATTTGAATGTTTTAGTTTAATAAATTTAAAAAGTAAATTTATAAATATAGGTATACAGGATGCAACAGTGAGAACTTAAAGATAACATAACTTTATTAACCAATTATTTGACCCACTTTCAAAATAAATGTGTATCAGTGAAATTGATGATTGATCTGAAATTTAAGGTATTTATTGTTTTTTCCAAATACTTTTTAATTTTTCTGCTGAAGGTAAAACTGATAATTGTCAATCCCTTAATAAAAATGATATCAATATTGTGGTGTTTCTGCAAAGAATTGGATAACATGTGTTATTAGAGGCATCTTGGTAAGATATTGAGGCATTTAAATTTATCAAACAACGCTGTTCTGCTCAAAATTGTTGTGTGGCGATGTATGATGGAAAAAGCTCGAATTCCTCTGCTTAAATACATACTTACTACATATACAGTTACTGTTACTCTCAGGTCGAGTTTTTCGATAGATTTTTGGTCACGTTTTACTTGAGAACAGTTTTGTGATTCTTGTTTTCTCTGAACACTTTCAACAAGTTTATTAATATTTCACTTCTTTATAATAACCAGTTATTCATGACTGCCAAGTTTGGCAACCTCTCAAATCTCTCGGCGATTAGTTTCGATAGGTGGATCATTCCCAATAATTAATTATTACCTGACCTAAGATAAACGAATTATTTAATTGATCTGTTCATCGATTCAAATATGCTAACACCGATAACTATAGTTGCTCCCCTTGTTAATTTCTTGTTGAGAAAAATGCAATCGTTATGCTAAGCTTCAGTTCTAGAACCAATGGCATTCAGTCTATACCTACTGACTGAGTCTGCGACTGGCTTGCACGAAAATCATGTAAAACGCATTAAATATGCGTTGCAAGAATTAAATAAGAAAAAAAAAATAATATTTATGAAATTAAGAAAGAGCCAATCTCTTCAATTAGATAATTTATTCTCTGTTTTGTGCCACCAGTCAGTACTTGCTCAGCTCTGATTACTTTGCGAAAACTATATCCAGATGGTTGATATATTAAAACTTAACCTAACTTGAACAAATTATTTTAGCGCAGAAGTCAAAATTAAAAATTTATAATTTTAGTAGAAAATTTGTGCAATTACATTATCCATAAAAATATTCATATATAAAGGGTTTCAAAATATTATTAACTAAGAGTGGACAACACGATACTATTAAAATAATTCTCATTGTGAGGAATTTCAGTTTTCTGCTACAAGAATGCCATAAATACTTTTATATAAACTATATAACATTTTACAAATTAAAATAAGAATTTTATTACGAATTCTAATATAAATACTTTTATGTACCTTCAAAGATAGCCTATCACCCCTCTTCTAGTAATTTGCATTTCTTCCCAATCTGAAAATACTTTTATAACTTATATTACTTGCCCTTAAAACGTATTTAGTCGCTTCTCTGTAGCTTTTCCTGAAAGGGAATCATGGACTGAGGGTGGTGCCTTATCGAGCCTTCCCCGGTCCGCTCTAAAAATATTCACCGACAGCTCTCTTATTAATAAAGGAGCCGGTACTAATGTTTACATTCTTGAGCCTGACATTGGGTTGGAGTACTCACTTGTAAGGCATAGCACTCTCTTCCAGGCTGAAGGCTTCGCCATCGCAATGGCAGCTAACATAGCACTTGATATGGAGATGAAGGGAAAGGTCATTCCTACACTCTCGGATAGTCAGGTAGCCTTGATGGCTCTGAGTGGCTCTCGAATAACATCTAAGCTACTGGGGGACTGCAGGATGTCTGTGGATAATCTGTGTATCCACAACCAAGAGTTTTTTCAGTGGGTTCTTGGGAACATGGGGATCCTGGGGAATGACGGGCTGACCTTCCAGGTAGGTCTGGCTCTGGTTCTCCCTTCCTTGGACCGAAACCAACTGTAGGCATTGCCGCCTCGGTGATCAGGGTTCTCATCAAAGCGGATGTTCGTACGAAACATCAGCAGCAATGGGCGAACCTGAGCACTTGAAGGTGTACAAAAATTTTCTTGATGGCCCTAATAATAATTTCTCTGACTTTCTCTTGCGGCTCGGAGGAAAACAATGCAGGCAGAGGTGTGATTGTCATCATTATTGGTCACAGGTCGCTTCGCGTTCATCTAACAAAGATAGGAGTTGTTGACAGCGCTGAGTGTCTGTCCTGCCTGCAAGGAGAGCCTGGGCTTGTCCGGCCTTTACCCTAAGTAGGCTGAATACGCTTGGTTCTGCCCTCCTATCTGTGGATGATCTGAAAAATTTACCTCACCTAGACGTAAAGCACTTAATTAAGATGACAGGAAAGTTTTGATGAGAAGGTCTTTAGCAGGTTAGCACTATGGACTGCCTTGGCCTCTGTGCATGGGATCTCTCGTCCCCTATAAAAAAAAAAACAAGAAAAAGAAAAAAAAATCTTATTTTAAATAGGTTGCTTAATTGATTTACGTATTTTTAATTTAAATTATAATTTCAGCAGGCTTTTGTATTTGTAATTTCAGTTTTTCGATAGATAGGCCATTTACTCATTATGATGTATATTTTGAAGTTTTATTTTATATTCTCAAATTGCTCATATCTTTTCATTATTTCTTAATACTTATAATAAATAAAGTTCACTATACTTATAATGTCACTGAATTGAATAGTCGGACTTAGTTAATTAGAAAAAATCGGACTTTTCGACCCAGAGATCAGAGAGGTCTCATCAGTATGGTTATCTTTGATCGCCTAATATAGAAGTTCAATATTTGTATGGGCAATTGGGTGACCCTATCATCGAACTTTTATGGTAGGCGATTAGAGATAACCATACTGATGAGACCTCTCTGATCGCTGGGTCGAAAAGTTCGATTTTTTCTGCATTCTTAATGCATTTTAGAGATTCATTGAAATTATTTCCAGGGAATTTCAGTCTGCTGTAGACGAGAAATAATCCACCTTTAAGTTAATTAGGTACATAAATAGAATTGAGTGGTAATAGAGAAGCATTCAGGTGAGAAAAATCAATTATCAAGATCCACTTAAAGATAGTAGGTACAAATGATCAAAATTTTCAATTATTTCAAGATAAATATTAATATGAATGTTAGAGTAATAAATATAATATACGAGACGACCAAATAAAAATTTCTAATCTAAGGATAAATATAATTAAAAAGAACTTATGATAAACACAAATGACAATCTGCAATCTTAAGATTCACCCTTTCTATAATATGTAGTAATGATATATAAACTATAATTATACTAAAAAAGTTTATATGTTCAAGCATGTGGATTCTGAGAATATTTTGGACAATATAAAACTGCTTACATTTCATATTTTTGTTTTTTGGTAAGGTGATTGATTTGCATTTAAAATTTCTACTTCAAATATGACACCTTATAAAAGCACTGAAAAATAGTTTTGTGTACATAAAACTAACAGAAAACATTTTTTTTAGAACAATAAAAGCCTATGGTTTTCTTCCATATGATGTAAGTGGAACCGTTCGTGGATGACGAATGCCGAACATTAGCACAGTTTGAAATTTGTCGCAAGACAAGCGCTTCCCTTCCTTCAAATTATTTATGTTCGCACTAGAATCTAAGAGGTCTGGAGTGTCTTGGCGAGAGTCGTATATTACGGAGCGGCAACAAATAACCAAAAACCAATAATATCGAATAAACGTCAAATAATAGCTGTTTGGTTAAATAATAGCACATCCATAATGCCGGAATGAAGTAAAAGAAACGCTCTAACGCAGTGCTGGTTCTCCTAGAAGGGAAGGAGCACTACATCATAATGTATAGGAATGTCGGATGTCTAGTACTTCCCCGTACGTAAAATATATGATCCTTCATATGTGTGAAGTGCCATAAAAGCGGAAACGATACAACACGGTAAAGTTCAAAAAGAAAATATCCTCGAGAGCTTGGGTGCTATATGAGCTGTGTATTTATGAAATGACATTCCCGGTATAACCTCTTGAACATTTTTGGCGGAGGAACCTGCCGGGAGTGGGTAAATGCCAGCCACATAAATTTATGTACGTGGAGCCGAGTAGATGTGTGGATAGTGTGTAACTGGAACTTTTGGTTAGGGTGCATTTCGGTGAAACTGTGAAAATTTATTTTCATTTAGAAAATCAAAGCCTGGGAGCAGACCACGTGAAAATGTAAGAGAGATGTGGCAAAGTAGGTATGCGTCCGCTTCATATAAGAAAAGCGGCTCCAGCCAGTCGGGCACTTTGCGGTGCTATATGACAAGTCTATTCCGAGCGTGAAATCTTCTATACGACCATACCTTCCCACAGAGTGGCCATATAACCTCATACCCCATACTGCCCCACACTAGTATACTACCCGGATTTCTGACATCTGAGCCATAATGTCCGATTGTTCTCTCTCAGTTCCAGTCCAGTATAGAGCGGTAAGCCGGCAGAGATTTTGACGTTACGCATTTAAATTTGCTAGTATTCAGTTAAACAATACAAACACAACGTGCAAATCCCTTTGGCTATTTCGGCTCAGCAAGACTCTGTGCACCAAATACACTCATTGTTTTCTCATGAAGAGACCTATCTAAGTAGCAGCCCCAGGCGAAACTGTAAACATGGTTGGCCATTAAAACACAAAAAATTACCTTTAATACCAATAAAACGCCAATAAAAGAACTTAATGCCTCGCCTGTAAAAAACCCATTCCGAGTTTGTTTTCCTCTGTTTTTACGTTTTAATTTGATTTCTGATTTTTACATGTTTTGCTCAGCCTTTGTGGTTCGATTTCGCTTTCATGAGTTTTTAGGTCGATGAAATGCCATCAGAACGTGTAGCCGACTCCATAGTCATGGAAACATTTCCCATTATGTATCGCAGTTTGTGATTGACTGGTGGCTTTTATTGCAAAAGGAAGAGTTCCGACCTTGATTTTTAAATGTAAATCATCAGAAAAGTTCTGTTTACTTTCTGTTCTTCAATTTAATCATTTATTTGATTACTTCTAGACTTCAATAAGGTTTAAGCGCAAGCTGGTAATGTAAACGCAATAAATTCTGCACAATATCTTTGAGCTCGAAAACCAAAATTTCGTGTAGCAATTAGAAAAATGCATCTGCCTTCATTTTGTGTTTTCATTTTTTGTATTGTCTCAATTATTTCTGATTAACAAATAGCAGTCGACCAGTGGTCACCACATATTTATCAAAATAATATCTATTATTAACAGTCCTAAACATATATTTTAAAATTATAAAGTAGGTTTCACTCGATTTTCTTGCTTCAGTGCTTAGTTTTCTCACCATTATAAAAAGAAATTTGAATTTCGAAATAATTTCGTCCAAGTATGAGCGAGGTATGTTGCAAAACATCTTATCGTGTATCTCGGGGAAGGCTAAAAATGTTGTATTTGTCTGAAAGGTAACAGATTAGTTATGTTTTCTGTGGTACTTTAGGAGATTTTCGACCCTCAAAGAAGATAATTTTTCGAAGAGAAAAACATTTTTGAAGTTATCTTGTTAATTTTTTACTTATCTATAAATTTTTTTGAAAGATAGTTATTATAAATGAAAGCCAGTAGTAATACGATAAAAACAAGTCCAAAATGGTGGTTCAGTAAGCAAAGCGCTGCAAGGACCTCATATTCGAAAAAAAACTAAAATTCGCTGTAATCCCGAAAATAACACGAATTCGAAAAAAATTAATATGACATTTCGATTGCGAACCACCTCATATTTTAGGGGTTTCGGTTTGCATACTTTTCCAGGAACACCCCATTGCGAACCTTTATGCATACGAAATTCTGCACACTGAGCATTCAATTTAAAACTAATGTAAATATACCTAATTTTTAAAATAATTGCTTCTTTACGAAGAACAAGCTTTTATGAGACATAAGTTTTACATACCTACTTAATAGATCAAAAACCACATTTGCATCGATATTTAAATTATTATTAAGTTTAAAGCAAATTTGAAGTGAAATATGTTCAAGGACTACACTAAAATAAAGTTATAATATCAAAATTTAAGATGCAAGAAAAGGCTGTAAGACATTCTGAATGTTCATATCTTGTAAGCAAGAAATGAGACCTGAAGGCAAGGCCATCTACTGAGCATATACATATAATGATAGTCAAAAACGGCGCAATATAGCAGCCATTCCACATGAAAACGTCAACATTGTACATGCCTTGGGATCAGACCATGTCCAATTTGGGTGGAACTTTCGCACTTTGTATGGAGTAGCAAACCCGTATTTTTTTTGTTTCTTTTTGCCATGCTCAACTCCCCACTAAGAGGGGGGAGGGGGTTAGAACTCTCGCGATTTTCCGAAAACAACGTCAATTTCAAAACATCAAATCTGGATAACGGAGCAAACGATCTTTCCCATTCCACTGCCAAATTAATGCTTAAGGCTGAATGGCAGAAAATAAAGCTCTCGATTCCGAACTTCCCAAAATTTAGTACTACTAGCGTGAGCCTTCGTTTTAATCACATTAGCAATGCCTGCTACTTATAAAGTACTATTCAAAATTATCCACATATACACAAAACCGACTATTTGCTTCGACTACTAGATCCTGTTGTCACTAAGAAAAGCTTTTCAAAATTAAAATGGTTAAATCATTCACTTTTTATCAAGATAGAGGTTTACAAATTGATTTTTATAAAATAAATTACTTACGGAACTTATCTGAATAAAATTACCTCAATCTTCATTCCCGTGTTAAAATAAATGTGGACCTATAAATTTTATTTAAGTTACAGGCGTCTCAATTTTAATGTTATGGAAGTAATTATAACATCAAAAATATTAACAAATTTGGAGCGGTATCTATGCTAATTATAGTATTTTTTTCAAAAAATAGTAATATTTTTTTTTTATATATTATTAAGCCAAGCTCAGGTGCCGATGTACTATATGTCGTCCTTAAACTTCCGCAGATTGTATGCCGGAGGAAAAACAGAAGATGGTAAGCTGTTCCATATTCGCACTATTCGGGATAAAAAAGCATCACGGAATTTTACTGTACGGCCGAAAGTTATTTGAAGCGTTAAAGGATGTGCGCGGTTTGCAGCGCGAGTGCGTGCAGGGATCATTCTACAAGGGATTAGACTAGATGTTTCATCAGAACACTGACCATGCATGTAGCGATAAAGGAACGAAAGGCATCCAATATTGCGGCGGTCGAGTGAGTCAATATGACAAGTTATTGTCGAATCGCCAATGAGCTTGAAGGCTCTCTTTTGGACAATATCCAATGAAGCTAAGGCTGTGCGACCAGCATCGATCCATATATGGGAGTTCTATTCCATTCTAGGTCTAATGCAGGACTGTAGAGGAGCGCTAGATATGACGGGCTGAAATATCTACTACATCTTTTCAGAAATCCAAGACATTTCGATGCTTCTTTGGCAACAGAGAAGATGTGATCTGTCCAGTTTAACTTACTGGAAATATTAATGTCAAGAATGCTTAGTAACGGTGAATCAGAAATTAACGCTCCATCAAAAGAGACGGGTGTGGTTAAGTTATGACCTTGTTTTAATGAGATGATACAGCTTTGAGTCTTAGATGCATTGAATTCGACGGGATTCGCTTTGCCCCAAGCGAGGATATTGTTAAGATCGTTATTAACTCATGCAATCTCGTTTAACACATGCGGCATTTCCCCCTGGAACCCACAAGAGTGTCAGGAGGAATAAGCGAAATCAAGAGGACTGTCATCTGCGAAACTATGGATGGGATTGAAAGTAGGGGAAAGCAGATCATTAATGAAAATTAAAAAGAGAGTTGGAGAGATAACAGAGACCTGAGGCACACCGGACTTTATGGGATGCGGTTCAGATGTAACGCCATCTAATACAACACGTATTTGGCGACTAGATAGGAAACTTTCAATCCATAATAGAAGAGGAGGAGAGTTAAGTTTGGCTAAAAGGGCTAGATGCCAGACTCTATCAAAGGCCTTTGAAATATCTAGGGCAACGATTTTAGACTCACCAAAATTGTGAAGACTACGGTTCCAACGTTCCGTAAGAAAGGTCAGCAAGTCTCTAGATGAGCGTCCAGCTCGAAAGCCATATTGGCGATCGTTGATGAGATGATTAGTTTCTAGATACTTCATTAATTTTGAGTTAATGATAGATTCAAAAACCTTTGAAAGAATCGAAATGATTGCAACTGTTCGATAATTTGAGGGATAGGTTGAACATGAGCTAGTTTCCAAGCAGTTGGAAATTTTCCTGTCGAATAAGACAAGTAGAATAGTTTGCACATAGGTTTAGCCAAGGATGTTGAAGGACCTCTAGCACTTTTTTGTTTGTATTTTAAGGTCATAATAAGTAACGCAATATGGGAGCACTACACTTAAGAGAACATACTGCTTTTTTTTGTCTCTAATAGACACCACTAACACTCCTTTCTATTTTAAAGATCTAAATGTTATTTATATATTTATCGATTTATGTCTCAACACTTAGTGCAATTTGTTTTTAGACATCTTTGTTTGAGAAAAAAAATTCTTGCTCCGATTCCACAATAATTTTATTTAAAAGATGAATAACGTTTCGTCTTCTTAAGACGTCATCAGGGCTTGCACTAAAACTAGATCTGGGCCAACTACGTTATGCTAATTGCATACATTACATACTACGCTGACCGAGCATGCATGCAAACCGAGGTTAACCAAGTTACAAATTTACAAATACGTTAACCGAGCTACACACGAACAAAAGATCATCGATGAGTTATATATATATAAAATTTGTTGATTAATGCTGAAACTTAATTAGGTTAGGATTTAAAAGGGGGCTTCTATTATAAAAATCAATCTGATCATTCAACAAAGCATAACTGTCATCATCGGCCTTTCTGATTTCGAATATTTCATATCTATCCAGTACTGGTCCTCCATCAATATTATGTAAAAGTCTTATATTTTGGGTAGTACATTTATGTCCAGTAGATTTTAGATGTTTGGCAAGACCTGAATTTGGATTATTTGAATTATATGAATTAATGTGTTCTTTGAATCTTAGTTTTAAAGATATTTTTGTTTTTGCTATGTAAAACCCTGAGTAATCGCTGCAGCTTACTTTTAAACACCGCTCCTATTAATTTTGGCTTTCTTGAACCCCCATTTATTATTGGTTAGTAATTTCATAGTGGTAAATTTATTAAAAAAAGGCAGGGTTTATATGCTTGTTAGCTAAAGGTTTTTTTAATTTTTCAGAAATATTGTGAAAATATGGAATTTTTCTCCACTTCTTTGGACTATGTTCATTAGTCATAGGTAAAGGGAAAATGGAATTCAGGATACCCGTTTTTTGTTTTTTGCTAAGTATCTTGTAAATTAATTTTGAGTCATATCCGTTTCTTATAGCGATGTCTTTAATGTTTAATTCATTGTAAAAACTATTGTTGTTCAATGCAACAAAGAGAAGCCTATTTAAAAAATAATGGAAAGCTGCCATCTTAGTAGTCCAAGGATGGCAAGAATGGCTTGGTATAACCGCGTCCGAGTAAGTAGCTTTACGATAAATGTCAAATGTTAAAAGATTATTAGTATTAATAGTTATGGTCAAATCAAAAAATTTTAAACTCCTATTCCCTAATTCTACAGTAAATGTTATACTGTCGTCAATTTTATTTAAAAAGGTATTTAAAAAGCTCGTTAATTGCCTCTTTGTGCCAGCTCAGATACAAAATATGTCATCAATAAATCTTGCTTTGCACCATAGGATATCCCCTGTATCAATAAACAAATTGTTGGTTTAAACCTACCGATTTTCAGTTGTGAGAATATTTTGGTTTTACTTATTTAATATGTTTTATGTATCTTGTAATTGTATCACTTGCGTACTCCTTTGTAACTAGTTAAGGAAAAATAGACGAATAGAGAGTGATATATGCTGTGTGATCTCTTTGAGCGAATCACTCAATGAAACTTTCACAACACTGGAGAGTTATTCTTCGCAGTAACCAGAGCCAATCCACATGATGATCAGTTGATTAAAACAACCCCAAAACAAAAACAATATCAAATTGTGCAGCTGGTGAGTGTTATCACATTGCATTGCTTTCGACCGACCTTCAAATATTAATTTCACAACACGGTTTGGCGTATTTAGGATTCAGAAACTTCGTTACGTAAAATACATATACTTAGGGACTATAAATTTGTAAACGGAAGTTAATGAATAAATTAATGATGCCCATACGATACAGCACAACCATATTAGCAGTTGTAGTTTAACATATTTTTCCAACTGGAGAGTTCTTCTTATATTCTAGTAGGAATTAAACTGAACCTTAAGGTCGCGGAATAAAGTTTTCAGCATTTTTATATTTTACATTCCTTTGATACCGAATTTGTCTGGTGCTACACGAATTCTTTCCATAATATTTTGCTACCCGACCATCATGCCAGGTCGATAGTTAGAAATATTGCACTTGCTGACTTTGATATGCAAGAGAACAATCACAGAAAACTGTCCCGAAAAATAATATAAGGGCACATAAAATAAATAACACAATACAGCTATGATGAACACGCCACAGTGTTCTGTCAAGTCTGCTGGAGAAACTATCAGCTTTACTTTAAGACGACGAAGGTAATCAGGCACTTAGTTTGAAAAGAAATCTTTAGAAGCTTACTATTGAAAACAGTTTCAATAAGGTCACGAAAGAGGTTAACAGTCTCTAAGGGTACATCACAGTTGCGCTTAGAGATCACAAATATCTGTAACGTAAGTTACATAACTAGCGTCACTCCTTGAGGAAAAAACATCTTTCAAGCCTTATTTTTAAAATTCTCAAGATACTTCAAAGATTCACTAATCCATGGTCAAAACATGATTCGAAATAATTGAAGGTGCACGATGAGTAAAGTAGAGAAAAAATGTATCATGAAACGAATTCACTGTCATTTATTAATTTTATTCAAGTTTTTAAAGTTATAGCAATAGTTGCAAGTAGCATTAGATATCTTGTGATATTCGTGTGACGTCCTGCTCCTCCCAAACATCTATCTCTATTTGGTTTTTATTGCGCGATACGTTCAGAAGGTTGACAGCGGCTACAAATTAATTTGTTTGGTGGCAGGAAGATATTATCGTGAAATTTACATAGTATATTTGCATATATTTAAATATTATAGTAAATTTCAAATATAAACGAACATAAATGTTGAGGTTAAGGTGAAAATCGCACCAAACTAGGAGCATCCATGCGATTACTTTTTTTATCGCACGAAACCTAGAAAGAATAAGCAAGTTTAGCCACTACCATATCGCTGCAGTCAATCAGAGCTCTGTCGCATGCGATATGTCGCGCTCGTGAGCAAGCCCTTAGAAAGATATAAGATCAGAAACCGAAAGCTATGAACTATTGGACGTATCAGGAACCAGCAGAGTCAATTAACGCCTGACAAAAGCTCAACTGAGAAGAAAACAAAGAGCTTATTTTCCGCAGTCATGATTTGTACTTCTGGATTGCATTAGGCCTAAAGAAATAATGTGGTCAATAAAAGATGCTCAGATGCTTATCCTCGTCATCGAAGAGTACGGCCAGTCAACAGTAGGCAAGTTGAAGCTACCAAAAAGCACAAATTAGCTGCAGTTAGCAAAACTTTAGTAAGCGTATCGATACATAAACCAACAAGTCAAATGTGCCGGATGATAAGCATGTAGGTACATTAACAGTAGTAATATACACGCTTTTCTGTGGAATTACATTTAAACATATTTAAACTCTAGAGTGGTTCCCAAGGTGGCCCATAGGGACCCCACGCGTCCCCGGGATCCTGAACAACGTCAGGGGGTTCGCGCAAGGTTTAATGTAAAATAAAAAAATTGTGACACTTTTTTATTAATATGGAAGTTATAATATGTAAATAACAATGAATGATTTTTACATCCTAAGTAAAATATAAATATAGACAGGGGGATAAAATACAAGTAATAACAGGCATCGTGGTAAGTCAGGCCTATCTATACAGGTTTATACAGGAACGCAATAGAGCCGATACCTGCACCAACATGTCTATAATATCAAAGAACATATAACCTTACAAGAAGCTTCATCTGGCCTCTAAAAATGCACAAGTTGTATGGTTATTTGCCGATGCGTTTGGTAGGTAACAGACGGGAAGAAGCATAGATTTGAAACTGAGAGAATATTGCTTTGTTCTCTTTGTTCTCCACCACCCCACAACTATACAATTGTTAGATGTTCTTTGATAATAGCTGTGTTCTTTTGTGTCGGTAGAACTGGGCAGAACAAAAGATACACAAAAGAACGCCTCATACATTTTCATAGAATATTTATAGAAGAAGTGAACAGTACAAATAGTTCGCTTCAATCGACAGAACAATATATTTTGTCCAGTATATGGGAGTTCTAGAACAAAGTACACAAAATAACACAGCTAATATGAACTATAAAGCCTGAGTTACAATGTGACGCTGTCGCGAGACACAGACGCTGTCGCTAAGTTAAAATGCATGAAAGTACTCGATAGCAGGTACAGTGTGTCGCTAAGGGTGTTCTCGACGCCTGTCGCGTTGCTCAAAGTTGAAAATATTTCAATTTGAGATGCGCAACACCTTGACTGCTGGAGTTGAGGCAAAGTATTTTTTCAGAAAATTGAAATTGTGAGCCAAAAAGGTATGTTTTAAGAAATACTAGTATTTAATTACTAGTTAATTTATTTATTTACAGTTTAATTATTTTATTTAATGATGGAACGAAAATTTAACACATTTTAGAGCGTCATCATTGGAATAGCATAAGCAACAATCACTGTGTCCGCGACAGAATCAGCAACATATTCGCTACCGTGTCCCGCGACAGCGCCACATTGAGTTGCGCATCTAATCAACAATTTAGTTCTGTGTTATGCGTGATGTGAAGTGCACACAACAAATTTTCCTAGTCTTGGACAAAAAGAAGTGCCTTTCTTACTTAAGTATATTTGAATAAAATTGATATCTCTTTGTTATATAAATTGATTTAAGAAAAGTTATACTCTTGTTTAAGGTGATTAAAAAAATTATATATACAGTTATCAGTACAGTAATCCCTTAACATTCATTAAAGATTTCTTTTTTACTAAAACTTAGGAAGGGATTGTAAGTTTTTCTAACACATATATATTATTAATGATTTTGTAAAAGAAATTAGACATATTGGGTTTTATAATTTAATATCATGCACCCTAAAAGCTATAGCTTACTATTTTATATTTTTGTTTATTTTGTTTTCTTCCTCGAATAACCAAATCTGGGTATGTTTGGAATTACTGTATATTACTGCAGTATTATATTCCGTTGTTAATTAATTTTTGAATTATTTATTTTGGTTCAAAAATTAATTGGTACAAAATGAGTACCTACACAGTATGTGACATTTACATGAAATTTTATCCTTACATCTCAAACAATTAATTCAAGATGGCGTTACATTGCAGCATTCCATTTAAAAAAATATTATAATTAACAGTGGTTTGTTGCAAATAAAAATTTGAATATACTTATATATTTTCCTATATGTATCTTTTTGGTCCCCTTTTTTGCAGATAACAGTATGAGTGAGCCAAATATATGAAGTATGGCTTTATTCCGTCACCAGGAAATAGTACTTTCCCTATGAGTCTTCTATGCGGTAAAACAATGTCAAACGATTCAATGAACTAAGCTTAAGGAACATTTAATAAAAATTTATGGTGACAAAAAAGATAACGATTTAACGTTTTTTCAAGCAATAAAAGAAAAATATTTGAAAACATCGACATTGCATGAACTCATAGGGGCAACATCTAAGAGAGACGACGATGGATTACGTGCTTCTTATAATATTTCTTTAATGATTGCGAAGTCCGAAAAGCCGCACACTATTGGTGAAGAACTTATTCTACCAGCTGTAAGTGAGGTAATTCGTACCGTGTTGCACAAACCTGCTTTCAATATTATAAAAAGAATTCCACTGTATGATAATACTGTACGAAGAAGGATCGACGAAATGGCTCAGTGTGTAGAAAACTCTTTATGTGACTACTTAAAAACATCTGAGTTCTCTATATAGCTTGACCAGTCAACATTACCAGGAAACGAAGCTTTACTTTTAGCTTATGTGAGATTTGTAAAAGAAGAAAAAGTTACCCAAGAATTGTTATTTACTAAATGTTTGGAAACTAATACGAAAGGTGAATTAAAAAGATATTTCCATGTAAAAGCTACCCTTGACTAATATCATCTGCGGTACTATTGATGATGCTCTGGTAATGGTAGGACGATACCGAGGCTTTCTGGCATACTTAAAACAAGCTATACCGAATGTATTATCGGTACATTGTGTCATTCATCGACATCATTTGGTCGCAAAAAACCTTAGTGAACGTTTGCCTGAATCACTAAATTATGTCATTAGAGCAGTTAATAAAATCAAAAGGAATGCCTTAAATGAGAGATTATTTGTTCAATTATATTTGGAAAATGATGATGACTATAATCGTTTACTAGTTAACACAGAACTGCGTTGGTTATCTAAAAGTGGATGTTTGAATCGCTTCTATTCGCTCTCAGTCATATAAGCGATGTCATTTTGATGATTCGTTATTACAATTCCTGGAGAGTAAAGGCTTTGACATAGCTTATATGACTGATTTATTTGCCAGATTTAATGAGACTAATTTTGAAAGTGCAAGGTGACAAATTACATTTAATCAACACTAAAAGTGTAATATCTGCATTTGTTGCAAAACTTTTGCTGTACAAACAAAACTTGGAAAGAGGAGAATCTTCTCAGTTTCCAAATCTTTCAAAATTACAAAATAGAGATCAAGATTGTTTGTTTATTGTCAACACTTAACGGCGCTTCATTCGGACCTTAACGAAAGAATTGAAGGCATTCTTCACTTGGATATTCCCGACTGGGTGTTGAACCCTTTTGCAAGTAGTCCAACTCAGAGCACAAATACAGATGAATACATACTAATACAGGAGCAATTTATTGAACTATCCACAAATGAGGAGCTGAAACCAATGTTTAACCAAGGATACGACAACTTCTGATTACAAAAACAGATCCCAATTTTATATCCAGCATTATGGGTTATTGTACAGAAGCTGTTGACTGCTTTTCAGTCTTCCTATTTGGTGCCGTTATGAACCTCATCACAAAATTTGCGGTTGCTTCTCACAAACATGAAGCCGGACATAAATGCACTCATAACTTTCCATCAGGTTCATCCAAGTCATTAATTTTATTTTTTTTTGTATTTTAAAAGAAAAGTTATAATTTCAATAAATACTTCTTCAACAAATGTTTTATTTATATTTTATTTTGACCATTCAAGACATCAAAGTTAAATTTGTAATTTTTCTATTATGCAGTTATGTATATAGTTTTTACCCAGGGTTCGTGGGCAAGTTTTGACTACGAAAAGCGGTCCATGGGCCTCTGCTCTATGTAGATCAATGAACTAAACATAGTCGATTAACCTGCGCGGAAAGTTGGATTGAATAACACAAAGTATTTCACCTCGAACAGGAGAGTCCAGTGTCACAAGACGGCAGTGACCGCAACTTGACAGCAAAGTGGTCGAAGTGTGAATTCCACTCGAGAAATTATCCAGACGAGATCACAGTCAGAATTGCGGTTGTTCAACTCTAAACTAAAAAAGATTCGATTTGAAAATAACAATTTATCAAAGCAACACTTCCTCTGAAATCCACAAGGAACCTGTCCAAACCAACATTGAGGACCATGTTAGTAGGTATTACATCAATTGAGAGATCTTGAACTGAATTGAAGGCTGTCGTACAGAACAGAGTCAACTGGGGGCAACTGTTTCTGCTCAATGACCTATAGGGATTTAAGAGGCTAGTACGGTGAGGTAGATGACATGTTTACGTTCTTTACAATCCCTGAATTACTCTTTCAAGCAATGATGTATCATGCTTACTTTTGACCTAGGCCGGGGCATCTTTATATTATTGTCTGAAACATTGCAGTTTGAATTAATTAAGTTCAATTATTGTTGCCAGACCGAAAATGCAGTAGAACTTGTTGTGATTCACTTTCAAATCAGATGGAAATACAAGAGCTAGTGGAGCTCTACTAAACGTAATCCCGATTCAACAGCAAGTTTTGTAACACAGTAGATTTTTTACTGAAATCTTCGATGGCAACTTCGAAATATTTCCAGCAATGTAAAAATTAAATTATATTGTTTTTTGTTTCCAACTGCTCCACAATTTCCAATCAATATCAATTTTATATATTTTAAACAATTTACTCAAAAATAACAACGCTGATAACTGCTCTTTTATCTAAATTCTTTTCGGGCATTAATTATTGCCGCCCATTTTGAACATGGTTGGCTATGACCTATTAAACTTAGTATAACATATCCTGGCTTCGCTCGGTTGCTGTTTTCTTTAACTACAATTATATTCCACTTGTCGCAGCATGAAGAACATAACTTTGAATTTCCAATTCGAGCCCTAAATGCAGTCTATTCAATGAAATGAAACATTTGGTGTTTTGTAAAAGATCTTTCTTGATTAGCTTCAAAGCCATCCTCTGACATGACGTACTTTGTCCGTCGAGTCGGGCTCCACAAATACAAGCCACGCAGAAAAGCATAAACAGAGGAGCGCTCTGCTCGCACTCAGTGATCAATATTCAACAAATTTCCGCGAGGTAAATAAATCTGTCGGTTTATTGCGATTGGCTATCAGCCAACGTTTATTTACGATTGTCCGACATGAAACCTGGCCATTAGAGATATACGCTAGACATGACTTTGACGAGTCTTAACCGATTTGCCTTCACGAGACTTTGAGTCCACTGGATAAGCATCGTTTGTCTTTTCCGTGCAAGTCGCACTCGAAATCGAGGAGTCTTGAAAAATTACACATTGCAGAAAATTGAGGCAAATTTCGTTTTGATTGAGCGAGCATTCTTCGGAATTAATAATCTCTGGAAGACTATTTTGGCAGGCGGCCAAGAGTTGTTAAATTTATTCTGAGCATTACGTTTTATTAATACTATTTTATTAACTACTTTTGTTGGGCCACATCCTTTGCCCTCCGCCGAACAAGGGACTGGTAGGGCTCATCGTTACACTCAATTTAGGAGGACCAACAGAACAACGTGAAACGCACACACCTCCGGCGAGAATTATTAATGGGGCCACGATTTCATGGAGTCCAACACCCGTGTCCACATCGGTATCGTGCCCTCCATCTCCCGTAGACCAGGCTCCCATGTTATATGTAAACATACCGTGGCCGCCGTTTAAATTTAATTTTGCACGTAGTGACAAATTGCCAGTGAATTATTGGATGCCAAATTGCGATTATCGCTGCCATGTTATGTTGGACATGTCAATGATATATTTGTGGTGCACAAAGCGAGGCCAGTCTGTTAATGAAAAGGTCAATATGATTTTATCAATGTTGGGGCATCTCGCTGTTGCTCATTATTTCAATATTTGCTCTGCGGGTAAAACAAGCCGAAAGTGAAAAGCTCTAGCCATTGAGTGCTGACCTGAAAGTCTCTTCATCCGTTGGCTGCAAGACGTCACAGCCTTAATACTTGGATTCATGCAAGTGGCTTAATGATAACCCTACAGATGGAAGATGGGATTGCCCAAAAGTGGGATGTTGAATGGTGGTGCATGTGTTTTTCATTAAACCGCAGCCTTTTTCTTTTCATAATCGACGCAGTGTCTCCCCTCTCATCATGGCCATTAAAAAGAATTAAGAAAAAGAATAAAAGTGAGAACCTGCACGTACAAAAACACCATGAACTGAGCATTGCTTGGAAAGGAATTCGGTAATATGTATTGGTTTTGCGTCAGGAATGTGTTTTTCTTATTCAGAAATCATTCAAATAAATCCTCCTCGAGTTGGTTTATGGCCGCCAAAATTTATATGAGACTATTTGAGAAGGAAAGGGGGCCACTAGCAGTGCTCGGATATGCAGAAAAATTTCATCATTTAGTTGAGCCATGGAGGAACAATTATGACTTGTTTACGGCCATAAAAGCACTCCCTTCAAGTTAATGATGTCGTTTAGAAGTCATCGTTATTACGTACGAGGCTTCTTATGACTGCATGGCCGAAGGTATATTTCATATACTACCAGGATATTAGCTCGTAGGAATGCCTTGTGGATAATGGAACCATTAAAAGCCGAATAGTATGACACACAAAAATAACAAAAATCTCCAGTAATGGAGCTTATTGATCCCGGTCGGAGAGTGTCTGCCTCAAACGGCAGTAAACCCAACCCAACAGCTAAGGAGAAATCAATAGCTGTATAATATGCATCACGGAGCAGGACTCCGCTTTTGCTTCTTCATTAGTGGCCACTTACCCTGAAACACTTCAAACTGACATTAACGAAGCCATAAAAATTGTCAATTAATTAAAAGTCGCCTAAAGTGTGGGCTGTCGTCTGGGTTTGAGAAATAACACGTGATGACATCTTATGCCTTCAGTGAACGCTGACGACAGGGTCCTGGGTAGACCTTTTAATTAACGTTAAAGGGAATAAAATCCTGAGAAATGCATATCAATGAAAACAAAGGAAACTTTGTCTTTGCGGGAAAATAATCAACTGCTCTCAGCGATTCATACGGTAAAAATTTTTTTTCGATCTAATTTCTTCACGGGACAATCCATCTAGATTCTTCAAGGAATAAAATACAACGCATGTTGCAGCCATTCAAGTTTTATGTGGTTTTCTAGCGTAAGCAAAATAGCTAAGATCAAATTATCCGACCAAATCAATCAATCTAAGTGGGAATCAAGTCCGATTACACCTGCGTGCTTAGAGGGTAAGGCGTCCCTACTTGCCACAAGTTCAACCTTACATCACCTTAGTGTGTCGGATGTTGAAATAGTTTTAGCGAACTGTATTGGATAAAATTCCATAGTTCGGCGATCTCAAATACGTATTGATTAAGAGTAGATTTAGAATACTTCACACGGATTTTTCAGGATGATGAATGTTAGTGTATTAACACATGGCGTAGTACCTAAAGTTTTTAATAAGATGGAATATTTAAACTATTGTTATATAACAATTAAGCTTTGATTCAAGTGCCTATACCTACCACACATACACATGACACTATAAAAGTCGGAAAATTAAAGGCTAAAAAATCTGAAATATTGTGTTTTAAATAACGAAATAAGGCCACGCACGTAACAATATCATTATGTCGTTTTTTTGATTTTTTTTTAGTCTCTGGAAAAATAAGAGACATACACCTGGAAAATGCAACGGCTTTATCCTCCCCACGATAATGGAACCAAAGGTGAAAGCAGTCGTGCAGGGTGATTAATAGTGTGTGGTGGTAATCTACATAGAATCGGCCACTGTTTGAGATCAGCTCATGGGATGATGAGAAAACATAGGATGGCATGTAACTGTGATCTGGGTCTCGACTGAGTTCGCTTCGGTAATTCAGGCATGTCTGATCAATTGCTTGATTTCCTTCTTACGGAAACCTCTTTTCCAGATATGGATTGTATGCAACATATAGAAGTCATCCTGCTTCACTCAAATCTAGTGAGGTAGAAGCAGGAACGCAGAAATGAAGACGTTACTTAGAATACATCGACCAGTGAAAGGAGACTCTAAGGACGCCTGCCTATCTAGAGTCTGGTAAAGAAAAGCTGTAAGTGAAAGCTGTGGTAAAAGATCTTGGCATAGGAAAATCATAGGCACTGTCCGTCTTAATCACTTCCATACACTCGAAAATATTTTTACGTGGTGAATGCCAATTTGACCAATCCGTCGGAAAGATAAAGAAGTGCATTCAAGGATCTCTTGGGAAGAAATAAGTTTAGAAAAGGAAATTCAAAGGAAAGGGTAACGCAAAGATTGAAAAGTCTGCAATATCAATGGATCTCAAATCTCTCTAAATCGTGTGAAGACGCACACTTGCATATGAGAGTGACATTATGCGATTGGTGAACTCAAGTCTTCTCGATGATAGATCTTTTAAATTATTTAAATATTTTAAGTTGACAAGTAGCTGCTGCGTTTCAGAAAAGACCTTCGATATGGGCACATTATCATCAGAATAACGTTAATTTCTACTAAATTACTTTAAGAATATACGAGGATGAAATGAAAGATTTTATGTGCCATAGGAATTGTTATGTTCCCAAAAATGTAGGGAATATTTCCTACATTTTAGGGAAAAATACCTAGGCTTTGTGGCAACAATTGTGCACATTTTTTACAGTGAAGATGAATATGGATAAACATATTCATACAGTTGATGATGGTAGTGGAGACATTAAGAATCACTAAAACTTTTAACATATAACATAACAATGCTTAAGTTCCAGGGCAATTATTTTATAAAAACTACAAAAATCTAAATTAAGTCTCAGCTTATGGTACGGAATTAATTTTAGCAGTATAAAGTAGGAAGGTGCACTGGAAGAGATATGTACATACGTTCCAAGGCGGTTATGTATAGCCGTGTAGGAATTATTCACAGTAATTCAAGTAAGATATAAACTGCCCCCCTCCTCCCCAGTATTGTAAAAGTCCGTTGTATAATAAGAACTCTGTTCCGATAAAAGGTCTCTTACACAGTTATATATGTATGAACAAAAATTCACGCATATCCTTTGGTTGGACGTAATCCTCACATAAAAATTCAAGAACACGTTCCCTATTACACTTTATATGACTAAAGCACATGTTCAGGATATTTTGAGTGCTCACAGTTATCTCATATATACCAAGCTCGCAAACACACATTCACTTAGCGGAATATCTATGGCAGCTAGGAGGAATCCACGCAGTAAATATATCGAGGAGATTGTTTTATATTCAAATTCCTCCTCAGTCTATTCAACCTCTTCTTTTCATATATGATGATCTTCGGGAATGTCATCTTAACTGTGTCCATCTACTCCGCATCATGTCGCTTTGGATAGCGGTCAAAGTGGCGCCACATAGCATTACCCACAATCTTTGTGATATGATTTCTTGTTTTTTGCTCCACCCGTGCTTGTCGTATGTGCCCTTCAAATACTCTTTCGGGTATTCCCCCTCCACAACTGTGTCACTGGACCACTTTGTACATTGCGACTTGCGAGCTGTGCAGATGAATAAAAACATTTCATTTCCAGTAAGAAGTTGAGCCCGCTCTACGGACACAGAAACTGACATTTTGTGGCTAATACCCTAATACTTAACCCAAATAAGGTAGTTATTATTTTTATTTATTGTGGCAGTTACCATTTCTTGGGTTTATCTTAAGGACACAATTATATCAGGCAGCAGATAACTGGCCGCAATCCTTAGTCATATCTCTGCGGAATTGGCATGAACATATTGGTCAGGCAAATCTGATGATTTATTTAGTAGTTGCCCGGCGTCACACATAGGCAATTTTCTGGTGAATAGTTCGCATAGTTCATCAAAAGAGTTTACCAAGTCGTTGGCGGGTTTATGGTAATTGGCTTGGCAGCTAGTAATTTGTCATAGTACCTTTACCAAATAGTAATAGCATTTATTGTGTCAGTAAAGTTCTAATGGAGCTTGTTTTCCTATGGAAAATCGAATGTATGTAAATAGTTGGCCCAGTCTATAAATTGATCACTTCCAGGCGGTATATGTCGTCAGCGATAAAAGGTAAAGCATTTTATTCTGCATACCATTTTCATTTCATCAGTCAATTTATCCGAAGATTAGCTCTAAATAAATCTACGGTATCCATCCAAGCATATTCAGCTAATGTGCGATTAGCGTTAACAGGACGGGACGTCGAAATTGTCTCAAGTGCATCCGTGATCGTAGAAAACGCACAAGTCATCCTGTCAACATAGCAGTTCGACCGATAGCTTAGGAAAAGCGATTAATTTTCAGCAACAAACACACCAATATTATCAACAATAAGAACATTTTAAGTGTGATCAGTGAAATCTCAATTCACAAAACGACACTTCCGGTAGTTTGGGTTTTTATTTTTATCAAACAGTGTACAAAAACACGTTCATAGGAGTAATATTCTGGAAGCGTTCCAAGTTTCGACTCTATCTTTCAACTTTTTCAGTTGCTCTGTTTTGATCGTCTGAACACTTCCATTCCGAATAAATAATACGCACAATATTTGGACGACAGGGTATAGCCTATGTCTCCACCTTTGTGTAATACATTTTGTCGTTGTATAGCATACGGTGATTTGTGCGGTAATAATCGTTAGACGAAATGTGACAAATATTCGACCAGGTATTTTTATTCGCTTCCGAGGGATGCATAAAACAAACGAGCCGCGGACGTCAATTATAAATAAATCGAATTTTTGAAAGAAACATGACGCCTTCGTAAGTTTGGCGCAAGAATTTGTTTTTTATGATGCTTATGAGAGCGATGAAATTTTTGAAAATATCACATGATCTACAAAAGACTGGTGTTTACGTAAAAGATTAATAATTTTGGGCGCTATAAAAAATATTTCATAATTCTTATGAAGATCTTTTATTACGTAAAATAAATTCAGAGGTCTTTTGAACACTTATATGTCACCTGTGATCTCTAATCACAATAGAAATAAAGCTGAACTCAACTACATACAGTTGGTGTTACTCAGTAAATTCTGGTGATTATTTATTATTATTATTATTTATTATTGAGTCAACATCAATCAGTGTCAAATACCTTGATTTATCTTGAGAAATGCGGCCAGATATAGAAAGACATCAGTATTTTATTTTAACAGGTGCGCAGTTGAATACCACTTTTATTACAATATCCAAACTTTAGTCTTTTACCAGCAGACGCCTCAAGTGCTCGTGGATGATAAAAGAGTCCGGTCTAATGATTTGAGGGATACATCGATGAAAAAAAACAGATATTGACACAAATACAAGGACACGGACACATCCAAGTACTACAATGTTGTTGGCCTCATTTCGTGTTCGAAATATACCCAAAATTCAGATTAGAAAATTTCAACAGTTGGCATATAATTAAAAAAAAAAACTAGAGTTTTAGATATTGGATATACGAGTATTGCCAGTTCAGAGTAGTCCTCTCCTACTCTCGAAAAACAGTAGATGGCACAAATTTTGAAATTTATGAATTCAAATTCAAATTTATTATTTATGAACTTGAGGTATATAAGAGGCGTAATCTTATAACTGCACCATCAAATAGAAATAATTTCTATTAGGAATAGAAATAAAACGATACCTAGATATAAAAAGCAAATCGTAGTCCTTTATAAATCTGCAGAATTTTCTGCGGAAGAGACATTTGAATAATATTACTTTAGTAGCTGAACTTTCAGTTAATTTGGATACCCATGTTCATGACGTATTCAATGTATTCCAAGATTCTTTTATTAAGCATGACTGGTGGAAGGTAGAATATTTTATTGTCCCATGCAATTTCATTTTAGTTAAGTAGTAATTTGTTAATTAATGGCCAATCATATTTTCTTTTCAAGTATAAATGCCGCGCACGTAATCGTTGATCAAGCAATTAGCTTGCTAAGATATACCTGAAAATTATTATCATATATTTGGTTTTAGTGCCCTTACGTATAACATTTGGTTAGTCGTTTATATAAAGATTGAACAGTGATGGACCAAGAATTATTTTTTTATGTACAGCTGAGCGACTACCTCTCGCTTCCATGTGGTTGAAATTAAGATATAGGTAGGCAAACCCTAAAAAATGGCTCATGGGATTATATGTATGTAGTTTAAGGACCTCTGTCATCGCTGAGCAGCCATAGCATGCAAGTAATATGATTTTCATGGCTTCTTACCTCTTTGAGCTGTCGTTATAGTCTAAATAAAGTGTATACATAATGAAAGCTCGGATGAAATTCCTAAATTATCAGTGCTAGCAAGAGCTAAAATATTAAAAACTAATAAAAACACTACAATTGTTCGCATCAATTTTACTCGAAAAGTATAATGCATGACTAGGAACTTCATCCTAGTCGCAGCTAACAAAACGCGGCTCATTAAAAACGTCTTCTGATTAACTATAGAAAACAAGTCGTGGCTAGGGAACCGAAATGACAATCAAGCATGAGGGTTTGAGACTCTTATTTTGTTTTGCTTTGTAAACAGTGGAAGTGTAAAAAAACATACAAAAAACTTCCAAATGATCCATTTGCTTTAGTAAAAATAAGAAAATAAATTTTCTTCAAAATCACGAATTCATCATAAATTGTGACTTTTCAAAAGCTTCATGGAAAAGTTAAGAAAGTTTGAATTTATTGTCTTTTTATTTAACGTTTGTGTTAAGTATTCTAGTTGTAATATTTTTATTTTGTATTTTATTAACGGTCGCTATGTAATATTTTACTCATCAATCTCGGTCTTCGTGGTAACGATTCTTATTGTTTCTCAATTGTATGTTCAAGCTCAAGTCTAGGCTTAATTTGCCGCTTTATAGTCTTTAAGCTTTAAAGGTAAGCAAGGCAAGGCTATATGCCGCTTTATTGCCTTTGCTTAGGTCGGTTGATCAGGCTGAAGATTGCCGCTTTATGATCAATAGGCTTTTAAGCCGAATTGTGAGAAATGAATATACTCCAATGCAGTAGATAATCAAGTCTGAGTTCTTTATTCTTTTCTTCGTCTTTTATATAATTGGTTTACATAGGTTCTTATGGAAAATCATTCCATATGCAAGAAATGGCAATTTCAGAAATGAATTGTCCAATAAGCAAATTCATTGCTTTCTTACTTATTGAATGACCTTTTACAATAATAATTCACATCAATTGTTACGCCACACATTTTTGTCACCTACTTGACTTACTTGTAAATGATATCAAATTGCTGATTCTTAAGATTGTAATTTCTTTTGATAAATTGGAAGTAAATTGTATTTCTGTTAATTTTTGTTTTGCAATATGAGATATGTATACTTATTTACTAGCATGATATGGCGCTTGCACAATAATGTATGTGCGTACAATGATGTGCTCATATCATGCCATTAAGCATTGTGCATTATTATTATTCATGCATGTATGTACGTTTGTATATACGTGCATATAATGTTACAAGGTGATTAATTATCTTTTATTAGCGAGATGCGCTTTTCTTTTTGCATGATTATTTTGAGATATTTTTATTACATGTATTACATGTGTATACTACATAGTAAAACTATTTCATTTAGCGAAACATAAAACATATTTATTCCAAAATAAATCTCTTTCTTTAAATCTAATAGCTCACTACAACAATACACAATGATTTCTCTGCCGTTGTGGAGTTTCACTGAATTTGTCCACTTAAGAGTTATAATTGTGTCTTTAAATATTTGTTTTTTTCCCGCCGATAATAAGCCGTCTTTACATCGAAGACTCATTCAATTTAAAAACCTTTTTTGCAGCTGCTTTCAATTAAAACAAACCTTCCGCCGACTTTACCCGAATATGCTCTTTCCTGCTTCAAACATCCAGAGAAAAGTCACGCTATGCATACGAATTTTACAGGTATGAGCACTTCCTGTTTTCTCTGTAGGCATCAACAACCAACCTGAAATGGACCAAAGGCGGCTAAGCCGTTTGCCATAAGGCCTGCGTTCTTCTTAATCGTATCAAATTGAATTTGAAAACATTGCATTTTTATGTTCTTTCATAAAAAGTACAGTAAATGCATTTATTGCGCAGTGAATCATTTTGTCCGGAAAAATTCTGAAGTGTCTTTTTAATGATCTTAAGGTGGGGGTCGGAGGAGGGAAGGGGAGCACCTAGCCGTATGCTCCCCTCTGCAGCATTGGAATGCTTCGGACAATTTTTAAGTACGATTTAATTTTTGACCTTGAAAGTAGTTATACCTCAGTTAAACACTGCACCCCAATATGTGATCTATCAATGTAATTGGTACGAATCATTTGAAAACTGTGAATTGGAGCTTCTGCATTTGTATACGCCAGAGACAGGAGTTGATGGGACATCTGATATTCTTAGTAATTGTCGTTTCCTTCCTTTATCGTAGGACCTAGTAATAAGGTCTACCACGTATAACTAGATATGGAATGCAGACTTCACTCACTAAATTAACTTCCCAGTGAAGGGTATGAAGTTCCTAATATAACTCGAGATCAGCATCTCAGTAGAAATATGGAACCAACAAATTTCATCTGGTACAACAGGAACTCGTTTGTTAACCATTAGAAACAGCTATAATGAGACCGTTTAAAATCAACAGTGTTGTGCAAATTGATACTGGGCCCTTAAATTTGAGGGATTTAATAGCATAGCAATATCCGACCATAATTTTTGCAATTTGCTCCATTTCCAACGTATCGCTACTGCGCTAGTGGAACAATCAACAACAAAATAGTTTTTCTGTTCACTGGTTCGAACAAGAATTTAGAAAATAATACCACAAAAATTTAAATAATGGCATTTTTTGCTAGAATGAAAAACTACTACTACTAAGTCTATACTTATTATCTAGAAGCAGCTAAGAACTATCGCCGCTTACTTATCTCCGACGATTTTATATCAATACCAGGTTCACAAATTTGTATGAAATGGATTCGTTCTTCTTCCTTGGCTACGGTTGTCTATATTTGTAAATGTAGACTTCCTACACAAGAAGTACATACATGTACATACATAAAAACTCTTCTGCTGAAATGTATACATAATAAAAGATGATGCTCAAAGCCCAGATCCCTCTGCTAGGTAAAAGGGTAAAATACTATAAACCAAGCGCACTTCTTATGGGATTGTCACCCTTAAGTCGTCTTGCTAAATTAAACAGTATCTAAAAGGCACGGGAGGAAATGCATTATCCCAATTTGCCCCAACCAACCCCACCCCACAAAGAACTGTGACTAAACACATCATCGTCTAAATGACGTGCCATACAGAAATTCGTCATAGTTCGCACCACAAAGAGTATAGGCAGCAATTTTTTTCGCAAGTGAACCCACCTTTTGGAATAAATCTGCGATGATAAGCCAACCGTTAAGTGGAGGAGAGGGACTTATCCCGTAGTCTTGTACAGTGACATGACTCTAATTCAATTTGGTAATGCGATGTGAACCCCTTGTGCCACATCCTGGCACATCAGTCCACACACATGTATGTTAGTCCTCGATGACTTAAAAAGGACATGATATATGCTTACTCGCAAAATGCTATAAATTTATTAGTTTTGTCCCCTCCATGGAGTTTTTATATTATCAGTATGACACAGTATCTAGTCTCTATATATATGAGTCCACCACTGTACCCAAGATTTATCATATTACAATAAACGTCGCTACATTAGGAAATTGTTCTAATTCCTGTTAATGCTTTCAGAGCCTCTGTAAATATCAGCAGTATTATGTGATGAGAAACGTATGTATTCCACTTATATATGACCATGTCATTGCTCTGACTACCTTGTATTCGGCATCCAGCCCACTGCTTCTCATTATAGGTCGCAGCACAATATAATGTAATGACAAAAATGAGCTAAATCAGAACTCCCAGGATAGAGAAATGAAAATGGATTATTATAATTCATAAGTCCTGAGAAATAGTTCAAATATAAAGCCATAAGAATCTATTTAGGCAGGAATATCAATGAAATTATTATTGGAATTACTACTTTTAGCATATCTAGAATTGTAGGAAACTGCTAAAAAATTTCTGCTTTTCTTAGAAGGTTAGAATTAAGGATATTTAGGTAGATGCGCTGAAATAAGGTACATAGAACGAAATACGGTAAGATCCTTAATCTTATAAGGTATAATAGACTGACTGCTTTAAACTAATAACTGGTGGGCCCTCCCTCGTTTTTATTGTTGCCCTACATCTTGCTGACATTGACTCCATGAGAGCTATTAAGAATTGGAATTCTTTTATTGTTTGCTCCCAAGATATGTAATGTAATGATGCTTCTAAAGTCCCGAATTGTTTTCGATTACATTTCCTGAAAAAAATACTTCATGCGATCCATAAGTTTTCTATCCGATCCAAAACCTCAATGCCCTAGTCGCCCAAAATGGTTGAAACAATAAAAATAAATTAATTCATGGAACTGGAAGTCAAAAAGGGTTTGCTTTTTGCATTTATTGGTAATATTAAGAAATACAACTCAATTTACAACAGCAGCGCTTTGTAACCGGAAGCGTTATTCTGTTGGAAAGCGAACTCTTCGTTTTCAGAAAGCATGTTCTGGATAGATTGTTTTCACCTTTCATCCAGGATACTTTTATAATGAGTGTATAGTCTACAAATACGAAAGTACCCAAAAACATACTGGAGATTTTCAGTTAGTCGACACATGCAATCCTCAACTAAGCCAAGTAGCCTGCTGAGATGCATCTGAACATTTTTGGAAGACCGATGCATCCGACAGCGTCATGAATCACGTTAGCAACATTATTTACATATACAGAGTGTCCCGTGAGCGGTCTCTCACCCGAAGGCTATGGTCATGCTTAGACAAGCAAATTATATGAGGGAGGGGAGTGCAGGGAAAGCCTAACGGTTTCCGAGATAACGGGACTTAAAAATATTTGAGTACGTTTATAAAGATCATCCTGTATCTTCTGAACATTACACCCTATGATTATGACTTAAAATTTCGATTGATAATCGTTGGGCCCTTCCAATGGTCTATAAACCTTTCCCCTGTTTCCCTCCATTTTGAAGTTATATCTCAATAGATTTAAGAGTTTTTGGACTTTTAACTCGCTTTTTTCTTATTTAACTACTGTTTTTATCAAAAACACACCATCAACACTAAGTTTTCATATTAGATTTACGAAGCCCAAAAGCTTGGCTTTAAAATGACCTGTCACACTTTCTACCCAAAATGTAACCCTTTCTGCGTTTTTTGTACTTTTTCTTAAGCAGTGAATATTGCTTAAAAATCGTGTCCCCAAAAATAATAATTGCCTACTTTCTGGCACTAGTTGAACTTTTTCACTGGATTTGCTTAAGAAAAAGTGCAAAAAACGCAGAAAAGGTTACATTTTGGGGATAAAGTTAGATAGGTAATTTTAAAGCCAAGGTTTTGTGCTTCTTAAATCCAGTATGAAAAATTACTGTTGATGACGTGATTTTTATGAAAAGAGCAGTTAAATAAAAAACAACACACTTAAAATTTTGGAAATTTTAGCTTTGTTGAGCCATAACTTCAAAACGGCGGGGAGGAGAAGATCATTGCAAAGCTCCAATGATTATCCATTTAACAAATTTTAAATCATCATCATGGGTGTAACGTGCAAAAGTTACAGGGTGATTTATAAAAATATACCCAAATATCTTTAAGTCCCGATATCTGTGAAACCGTTAGGATGCGCGCATATAACCCCTGAGAATTATTAATTTTTAGGTTCATTGTCTTAGGAATACGAAACAAATCTGTACTGTAAATTAAACAGTGTTTGAAATTTTTTTTTTTTATTTTATCAATATAGGTATTCTAGTAATATTAATTTGACACTATACATAGCTCAGCTCAAATTTAAAGGATCGATATGAAACAAAGTACAGGTTACTTTGATGATGCAAGATTCCTTTAAATTGGTGCAATCGTCTCTGGGCCAACTCAAAATAAATAAACAGACAGACGGACATAAGTTCCAAAATCTAAAGATATATTTCCAGATGAAAACGAGAATGTAGGGCACAACGGACTCAATGGTGATCTAAGTGAAGCAGGCTAGGTACTTCTAGCGGTACCCTTCTTGCCTACCTAACCTAAGACGAAAATGCAAACAGACACCAAATTTAAATTATATGTAAAAGAAGAAGATGGAATAGAAACAACTTATTCTAGTTGTTGCAGACGTATTATGTTATTAGTATTTTTACATATACACAGGGGCGGATTTGATCACTTGACCGCCCTAGGCCTATGGAAGATTGCCGCCCCCCTACTCCCTGTAAAACACGAAAAATTGAATGATCTATATCCAGTGAAGGGACCCCAGGCTAGAATTAGCGGAGTAGGCTGCCTCATAAATCGGAGTAGATTTGAAAAAAATGGAGTAGAATTAAAAATAACACTTTCCAACGAATTATTTTATTTAAAAAAACCAAAAAGTATAAAAATGTAATGAAATACCCACAACTACAAGAAAAAATCGCCGCCCCCTAAATCTGCCGCCCTAGGCCCGGGCCTACTCGGCCTATAGGGAAATCTGCCCCTGCATATACATAGTTTCGTACTTAAAAACAATTCCCAAGTTAGGTAGCCTAAAATCTTTCCAGATTTGGTACCCGACATTTAGTTGGTACAATTCAGGTATGAATTGAATACGCGGAAGGAAAGTAGTCCCGAAAATATAGAGATCTATGCCTTTTGAAATAACAAATATAATACAAAAATTCTTGCATGAAAAAATTCTGTGAAATCCATAAGAATTAAAAATAATATTATTCTCAAAGCCTTAGTTATTTACTTTGCTAGAGCGGCCAACAATTTTTATGGTAGCTATTTTTTACAACAATTTTGAGCGAGCGACTAAATGATTGCTAGCTATGCTCCACAAAATACTTAGACAAATACAAAACAAAAACACATTGCCAGATCAATGTAATCGGATGAATAGAGCCATACGCATTAGCATGAGACATACCTTAAGATAAAATGTACAGAGGGTGTAGCATGACATGATATCGGTGACAAAAAAAAATTAATTTATCCCTCGGCGTGACGATACCATAAACTTTTTGTTATCGCCTTAATACCACTTTGACTCTTGCGTCCTGCATTTAGGAAGGAGATCACCTTTTGGTCCCTTTGTATCGCTCTGAGTCATAAAACTCAAGAGAAACTGCGAAAAAGCTTTTGTCGCTGATTATGATATTGCGTTATTGCCCTTCATCTTCGCCAGGGGATTCTATCAAGAAGGACCTGACTGAAAAGCCTGTAGAAATGGAAAGTTCTACATGCCTACTCAGAATGGCCTGGGAAATAAGTTATGAAACTCTTGAATGGATCTTGAGGGTGAGCAAAGAAAGCCCTGTGGCATGATTCCATACCTTTTCAAAGAAATGCCACAAATGCGGTTACTTTCTCAGCGGGTGAATTAAAAAAGTTCATATTGCCCTCGCTTTATTATTTCAGGAGGAGGGGAAATTGCTTCTGTATTTAATAATGGAACTTTACAATGCAATTGCCCCTACACTTTGATATTTCTTTTACGTTGTCAAAGGCTCGAAACTTTCTTCTCGCAAATAAATTTGCTCATTTCCTTTTTGTTAAGAGAAAAGTTTTAAATACCTGAGCTCCCATGGCGATTATTTCCTTCTAGTCGAGTAGCCTAACAATTATATTTCTTTACTATTTATGTACTTAACTACCTACTTGGGTGCATAAGTGCTGTCCTGGCATGGTTGTTTTCTCTAGCTCCTAGCATAATTTGTTCTGTATCCGCCGTCCTTGCACAATGAACGCAATATCATTCCGGAGGCAAGTTTCTTTTGGAAAATGACCAAAGGTCCAGCATAATACATTCAATCAGAAACTTTATTTGTTTGTGATTTTCGGAGGAAAACATTGGTTCCGAGGGTCTTGGGCGCGAGGCTGTTCTATCACAATTTTTGCATCATCGACTCAGAAATGGCAATTTTTCCCATTAGTGATGATAGGCTGCTCAAATATAATCGATTTCCAATGCCTTGGGCCAGAATCTGTGTTTCTTGCAGAAAACGCAGGAAATGAGTTGCGGAAAGGAAAAAGTCGCGTGGCACAGCGTACATCGTATGCGATGGATATCATAGATTGCCTGAATAGAGACGACTGTATCTTTTATAAGCCGGAAGTACTTTGTTTTGTAAATTTTTCCGATTCCATATAAGATTTTTTCCCCCAATACACAGGATAGCCATGTAAATGTAAATTGCTTATCACGTTTTACTTATCTGTTGATGTAAGTATTTATACATATATGATTGGAATAGTGCTGTTGCTGTGCTGAAAATATGAACCAGATTTGATTTTGACAACCATATATTGCACAGCTCTTCTAGGTGTCAATATGTAATTTGCAAATTGCGTGTTAACAAAACCCGTAAAATATTTAAGAGGGTATAATGTCTAGGAGTAGATTCCTAACGAAAAGAAAGGAAGGCAGTACGAATACGATACCTCTTGTACCCAACTGCGGCCTAATCTATGAATTGTTTATTGTTGGTTTGCTATAAGTTTTCCGTCAGCACCGAATTCGTTCAGGTTCATAGTTTTTCTTTAATAAACAGAAACATCAGTCCGTGTCTCGGAAATTTCTTGTAAAGTTGATGTGCATTGTTTGAGATTATTCGTCAAATCATTCCATATTATCACTACCTCCAACTATGTAATGAAAGAGTGAAGATAAATGGAAAAGTACTTTCACATCCGTAGCATAATTACCGAATTCTCGTACCAATAATTAAGGCATGCCCTTTCTCAGCTATCCCCAACTCCATTTAGATCTCATTTAAAAAGAAATTATGACTTTGCAGCTCCAACGTAAGAACTGTACTATTAAAAAACTCATAACATGCCGGCTGCGACTACAAATGGTATATGTTATATAAGTGTTTAGGACAGATCTATTAAATTCATGATGAGTAGCTTAGGGCAAATCATTGTATAGGAATCAAAATAAGAAAATTTAATTCAATCGGCCAGGCCATATACCCCGACGTGGTAGCCAACATAGTCAGGCAGTCCCTAGATAGAGCCCATAGAAAAACGGCGTAACAGTAAGCTCAAAACCAAATTTAAGAGAATCATCTTAACAGAAGTGGGATCAACATCGCGGAGTGAGCTAAAAGCTGGTCCGCACTAAAAGTAAACGGCTTGAAGCATTCTGCTGACAACAGAACAATCGCAACAACTTTGTTGTAATGTAAAAGCTTATAGTGTATAGAAACAAAGCACGCTATATCTATATTTTGTTACTCAAAAACGCTGGAGACCTGGCGCACTCAAAATAGTAAGTAAAAAAAACATTCTTGAAAAAATAGATACATTTTTCCGCTTGCCCCATGTCTTAAAGGGAGGGTTTGAAATATCGCTCCTCCTCGGAAGTGTTGCTATAAAAACAAAGAGGCGTCCGGAGCGTCATATCTTAAGCTCTCCCTATTGATTAGTTAGCGCCTTCTTGAACGAAACTCCACCTGATTGGAAGTAAACGCTACACACAGGAATTTTACCCGGTCTGGAGTTTTTGTAATGTCCCAAATTCTAAGGCTCATTTGGAGCAACATTTTTTGCTTACAAATAATATAGCTCATTAGAAAGCCAATTAAAATAATTCTAATGTCACATTTGGCTTTGTAAGAAGGACTTTGTATCTGCGATCTCTTGTTGAGTATGCTATCCCCATTTGGTGTCCCTTTTACGATATAGATCTAAATAAGACGGTTGGAATTTTTACAGCAGAGATTTATTAATTTCGCATTTAGATTACTTCCATGGGATAACCCTCTCATGATTCCTCATTATGAGCTGAGATTAAATCTTCTGAAGCTACCTACTAAAAGTTTCCGGACCGTGTTATCTCTCGAAGAGGTGATCACAATTGGCCATCGAGATCTTGTGACTTAACACCTTGCGACTTCTTCCTTTGGGGCCACGTGAAAGAGAAGGTCTACGCCAACAGCTCAGCGTCGATTCAAGACCTCAAAGATGCAATTCGTGAGGCTATCGAGGACATGGGGCAGCCACTTTGCGATTTGGTTGTGGAAAATTTCATGAAAAGGATATGGTACTGTAGGCGTGGTCGTGGTGGTCGTTTGGCTGATGTTGCTTTTCATTATTAGCGGCATACCTTCCTCTTTATAATGAAATAAAGATCCGATCATTTATCTCAAAAAATGGCATTTTTCTTTGAATATCAAAATAACACCTCTTATTGGAAAACCCTTTACTACTCCTAGAATAAGTGAGGTACTTAAAGTAGTCTTCACATTTCAAATAGTTACAGGTGCCCCCGACGCTTCTGAATTTTTATCTAACATAAAAATAAAATAATATTATAATATTCGCCCACGGACTTTGAGAAATGACTCGAATATCCTGTTTCATATCATTATAGTACCAAAATACGGTTACAATGAGCCTAATTGATTTTGACTTAGCTCCGACAAAGCGGAAAAGTCTGCTTTACGAATTAAATCAAATTCTTGTATTTTTTTTACATTTTCTTTTCTTAATGTTTATTTTTGTTTTGTTTTTGTATTGCAATTTTTGGTTCTCTTTTTATTTATTTTGTTATAATTGAAATTTTCATATTGCTTTCATTAGATTTTGTTGTTATTATGATTATATTTTAAATTAATTTATCATAATATGTAGTACATATTTTTCATTTTAAATTAATTCTAAAGCTTTAAACTAAAGATTGACTTAGGGTGCCTATAGGTGCTAAAAAATTGTTTGCTCTTTGGAATAGCTCCGGTCCAGAGTTTTACCTTTAACTGGAAAGATTTTTCTTCCTGGCTGGGGCTAAGTATTCAGTATATCAATATTTTCAGAGAGATATTTCAAGCCTTGCCTTGTTTAAAGGAGCTGAAAGAAGAAGACGATTGGCTTGGCCAAATTGGTAATTGTTGGCCAAATTAAGCCGATAGAACAAAAATGTTCATTGTCTATACCACAGGTAATACCATTCGTGGAGACAGCAATTACGCCAACGGTTCTCATATGCAAAATTCACGCGGCAACAATTTAGGTGTGATCCTAAACTTTTAGATTCTCTCGTATGCATAGCAGAATGTGCAGTACAGGGCAGTTGTAGTCATATCGCCACGGAAGTAATGTCGGATGATATTAAATTTTGTAAACGTACGAATAAATAGTAATAAAGTTTTATTCTAATTGTCTTGTTAATTTAATTTTTTATTTCTTTTCCTTATTTCGCGTTTGAATAATTAAACTATATATTTCCAGTTGGTTTAAATCCTATCTAATCGTGCCAAGTGTTTATTTATTTATTTATTTTTTTTTTCCCAAAAATTCACATTTCTTATATGAAATTCATTTGCAACTGAAATCAAGTAAATTTTCCAAGATAATTTGTACAACAAATGGGATTGAAATGGCTGACAAAGGATATATAAAACAAGTAAAAAAGCTAGACCAATTCTTACGATACCCTAGATGAATGCCCGTATGAAATTTCATATGGTCACATATTTGAGCAATTTTGATTTTTGCAGCGGTTTTTCGCATATATTTCTAGAACGGTTTGTCGGACAGAAAAAATGATTACAACAATTTTATAGGATTTCATATCCTGAAGAAGTTTTTAGTACAATAAAAATATCTAGAACTGATCGTTTTCACAGTATCCGTAAAAAGCCTAAATTTTTATATGCCACACCAAGAAGGGGCTACCCGATTTTTTTCATTTTTGAAACTTTTTTTACTATTGCTATGAAAAAATTATTTACCAAATTTCAGCTTTCAATGTCAACGCGTTCTCAGGCAGTGTTTAAATTTATAGTCAAAAACGAAATTTTTGTATGGCAACCCCACGAAAGAGTTGCCCGATTTGTTTCATTTTCGAACTTAATTTTACTTTTTTTTTCTAAAGTCCACCTACAAAATTTCAGCTCTCTACGTCGCCGCATTCTCGAGTTATCAGGGGCGGATTTCCCTATAGGCCGAGTAGGCCCGGGCCTAGGGCGGCAGATTTAGGGGGCGGCGATTTTTTCTTGTAGTTGTGGGTATTTCATTACATTTTTATACTTTTTCGTTTTTTTAAATAAAATAATTCGTTGGAAAGTGTTATTTTTAATTCTACTCCATTTTTTTCAAATCTACTCCGATTTATGAGGCAGCCTACTCCGCTAATTCTAGCCTGGAGTCCCTTCACTGGATATAGATCATTCAATTTTTCGTGTTTTACAGGGAGTGGGGGGGCGGAAATCTTCCATAGGCCTTGGGCGGCCAAGTGATCAAATCCGCCCCTGCGAGTTATCGTGAACCCAAGAGACGGACGGACAGACTGACATGCAAAAATCAAAATAACTTTCAATTTTATGCGTGGGTGTCCAATCCATTTTGCTCTACCATCATTATTTTAGTGCGTTACAAACGAAATGGCAAACTTAGTATACCCTATAGATTTCATCTACGGTATAAAAATAGCTTTTAACGGCGAACGTAAAAAGGAGAGTAAGGTTAGTTAATGCTAGAATTTAAAAATATAATAATGTCCCTTCATAAATTGAAGGCCTAGGAATGATACACATGAATAATTTATGCGGGAATAGATTTGAGTAACACTAAACAACCGACAACTGCGCTATCTTTCCCGTCCTTGCCAATTATTATGAATAGCGAAATCATTTTACAACTGTACTTTACGAAGTCTCAGAAGTACCCACAAACAATTTTCTTAATGACAAACTTTAAATGCATTTTCATGTAGTCGGAGTACCCACAGAAGCAACCACAAATAGAAGTGTACAGCGGACCACTTCCAGTTAATACTTATCCAAGGATGGCCCTTTCGAAATAAGTACGTTAATACATATGTTACATGAATCGATGATGGCACAAGCAACGCTTCATGAAGTTTATAGTTTTCAGCTAGCAATTTTGTTAGCCTCTGTATATGCACTCCCAATTACGAAACGCATAAGTTCTACGAATTACAACAGTAGCAGCACCATCATAAGGACAACAAGCAAAGGATGCTGTTTCGATGATATCTTAGAGTGTTTTACTCATGCTGGTAAAATACACGGACCTGTTTCAAACGCATTGAGGCTTATCCTTCCTGCCCCAAAACGAGGAGATATTATGAGCTGTGTGTGGGTGCCAAATGACAAACTTACTAGTTCTGATATCTTCCCGGTTGGGAACATCCAACTCTGCAGTATCCGAAGACATTGCCGCATCTTTAAAGTTTGGATTCGGTATCTGTGTCTGAATGGAGACTGTAAGACTTTCTGGTTAACCATGAAAAGTTGTTGCGCTTCGATCTCCTCTGATTCTTTAGAAATGGAATTTTGGATGGTTTTCATTATAGTTGAATTAGCAAATAATCTAGAACTAATCTAAATGGCACTAGGATTACGGAGCATGTTTGAAAACTCAATTCTTAGTAACGAATGTTTGTTGGCTTAAATGCAGCAAGGTTAAAACTACAACTAGTTTAAGTGTTTATTGAAGGACTGCACTTTCTCCCAGTTTTACAGTTTTCTTAGCTTTTCTTTTGCTTTTGTTTTTTTCGGTACCTACATTGAATTGACAACTACAGCTCAAACTAAAAATATAAATGCTCTGTTTGGCTATGTTTAGAAAATTGGTAATAGTTCATCAGGTATTATAAAATTAAAAAGTATTGGCAGAGGTTATCATTGCTTGAGGAGATTAATTTAAACCATTTCCATATTCCAAGTGAATAAATACTTTTACATACTCTTTATGGGAACTGACTGAATCGAACTAGTTCCACACATAAATCGCAAGCTGACATATTGGTGTAGATTTCATGTTGACCTGAAATTTAGATTCATGCAGACCTGTTAAGAGTATCGCCATCATTTAGAAGGCAGTGGAAATTCTGCAATTTTACAGTGGTAGGTTGTAGGTATGGTTCAGACTTCTAGCCCTATTTATTATTATTAGATAGCAAGCAAACTGGTCTCCAGAGGGAATCGCAGACTTATGGAAGGCTATTTAGCAGGACCAAAGTTAGACTGTAATTATTCTCTGTTAATGTAATAAGTATATCTGTAATTACAATACAGTGAATTGTGCATAATGACAGCTGATATCCTGCCGCGAACATGTTAGCTCAAACACTCCTTTTCATGAAGGTACATAAACCAGCCTTCCAAACATTAAATAGTGCTATTTTAATTATTATGTCAAATTGAGTATCAGACCGGCTGAATTTCTGTCTTCTTTTATATTTTGATATTATGGATCAATTTTCTGGTAGCAGCCAGCATGCTAATGTCTACTCATCATCGTTCAAATAACTGACTCGGTTAACCAGTATCCAATATGGGCCAGTTGATGTGTATATTCCCAACATCACTCATCCCCGACAAACTAAGTACATTGCATATCAAGTCGATAATGTCAGCAATCATTCCAGCAAAATTATATTTTTTGGCAAAGGCACTCTGGCTGCATTCATTTCGCCTTGCCTGTCTATACTCAAAAACTGATCCCTAATATTGTACACATATGTATATTGATATTTTTCTGTATGCATTATACATACATATATATTTCGTAATAAGGGATGCAAGTGCTAGTCGACATCCTTTTGACTTATTTATAAAGGCCGTTAAATCTCATTGATATCATGGCAGATTAATTTTTATTAGCGACTAAAAATAGATAGTGTTTAGCAATCTCATCTTACGCAGGTGATGTTGATGCCTTAGTTGACTTTATTTATATAGTAGGCTGTATTAGTTATTGACTGCTGCCAGAGTCTTGAAACCCTTCACAGCAGTAGATATCTCTATTGGATTGTAAGCTGTTGTCAGGTCATTATATGGCTGCTTGACCTATTTGCGTATCAAAGTGTTTTATATCACTTGAGACGACATACTGGCTACCTCAAGTTTCTAATATTTTCTCTTGATCATCTGAGAAGAGGAATACAATTTCGTGTCTGCATGTTATAAAATGGTTTTGGTGATGTAAAAAGCAAAAAATAGATCCATAACATTTATCACATGTCGCTTATAAAAATAAATTGGGACCACATTACCATTTTCAAACGTCTTTCAAGTGTCCCGCTGACTTAAGGCGAAACATTCGTCACATTCAGTCAACGTGAAAAGCACCTCATCTCTGTGGGAGAACAACTGACCCCCTCTAGATCCAACGACTCCTTAGATTTAAATACTTTCCACCAAATTGTCTTATTTTAACAAATCGGAATTGAAGTGTTACAATTTTTTATAATTCTAATTTGTATCTTGGGCAATTTCTATAGCAGTGTTACACTACAACTGCTTTCGAGTCAGTGAAAATTTTTCAAGTCTACGGCTACATGGGAAACACACTTCGTCTCGGCAGTAATCTCCGTGTCACTTTTTTCCGAATGGAGTTTTATTTTACTTATCGCTCTCAGTTTCAAGTCACTGTTTTTGCCTATTAGAGAGTTCAGAAGGGACACCAGACGCACAACGAGATGACATGTGGACTCACAGGGTGGCGCGGCATACCAATGTAATCAAGAAATATATTCCTTCCACATATGTGGAAAACTGATTGGAATTCTTTGGGAAGGGTACTTGTGATTCTTGTAACAAAAGAGTTATTTCTGGATCTTCTCGTAAAGAAAAGTAGCAGAATGACGTAGATTTATGGATGTTTACCCTCTGTTTATCCATAAGAGACGGCAATACCTTCGTACAATGCAAAGCTGTCCTGTAGTCAGAAGAGGAATTTACCTCTCCAAAAGGATTCGATTACTCGAAGGAATGTTAGACTGCGGTAACAATACATATATTAGGGTGTTAAAATTTGCCTATCATTTTGATTTCTTCGATAGATCCTATAAATAACCCACGTTGAAATCGTGTATATGGCAGCTGAAGACGCCGCCACGTGTGCAGTACAACGGGCGTCAAAGTATTAATTAAGGCGTTCGTTTGCACCGTGTTTTGCAAGAACACGAATAAGCGAATTACTTTGAACTATAAATAGCGCACCCGGCGGCGGTCTGTTGCTCTAGGGACTAAAGATAACGAGTTAATAGTTAACAGCACGTTACACCTGTTCCTTCTCCTTGGACTAACACCGCTGGCAGTTTACATTTCGACGAATCGCTGGTAGACGATTTCACTTAAAGTTATTTTCAGCCCTGAAGAAATGTGTGCACTTCATCTATGATAGCGACGCAATACGGAGAACCTTTTGTTTGCCCTGGCATTGTACAATAGTCTCATCAGGACGGAATTATGTACATATGTAGAAGCCTTCCAGAAAAATAAATGGTAAGGCGCGAATACTAAGGTACACACATTTACGTATCCAATATTAATCTAATAATAATAAATGTTAATAATTTTAAGATGGGAAGAAGGTTGATCTCAAGCAGCATTAGGTCATAATGATTATCAACACCAGCATTACGAAATTCACAATCTGACCTGGGAGAAATTGGCCAAATGGAGAAATTTCTTTAATTCTTGAAAAATTTTATAATTGAATTATAGGCTGAGACATTTCTCGTACATTAGAAAATCGCAATGGCTTTTCCAGGTCGACGATATTGTCGATAGACCGTGGGTGGACACCGACGGGAGCAGAACACAGACTCATAGAATTATGAACTAATCTGTTACGCATTAGACCATTGCGAAATACGTTTAATAGCAACCCACAGAAGTGATAACGACGAGATGCAGTTTTGTGCGTTAGTACGCTAGTCGGACTCAACTAAACCGCAATATCTACTCAAATAACTTCATGGTGCTAGTATAGACAACATTGTTGAAAGCAGTCATGTGCTCTTAACTGTTTAACAGCATCCAGGTAGATTCTAAGACTTAAAGTCATGTGGGTGAATAATAAACATGAGAAATTCGTTGATTGGATGCGGTGTGATTGACTCTCACTTGTCTCTGCCTGTACATTGAAGATTTGATGCTCTTTTAATATGGAACCGAACCACCAAAATTATATTTCTTTTGTTGCTCTGCGCGTTGGGATTCGTATCAAAGTCTTTGGTTCTGATGGTATAGAAGATAAAGCCACATATATGCATAAGCCTGAATATTGGATGCATCTTGTGCAATACAATATGCTGTGATGATTGGTAAAAGCCATAGCTTCTTACATCTCCATAGGCTAAGATAAATACTTCAGCTTCCCAATACGATTAGTTCATCGGTGCAATCAATTCAAAAGCCATAGATATTAATTATAGATTATTCTGTTACATGCATATACAAAAAATTGCTGCAAAACTGCGCTTAATATACGGTGGGAAGCAATCAGTATATATCATACAGTGATTTATGCCCAATCAAATCTTCTTCAATATCCATCTTCATGAAAACCTTTCTCACCACATGGTGAAACAGCACACCGTTTTTGTTGATTATTTCCCCATTTATGGCCATAGAGGGACTTTCGTGGTTGTATTTGTGTCAAGATTGTCCAGGCATCTTAGATTTATAAATTTAGCCTTGTGGTAGAATTGCGTTCTTTGGTTCGAAATTGAAGCTCTCGAATGCTTCAGAATGAGGATCACTAGCGACATATGACAATACGAATTACCTATGCAAACTATTTTGACCCTCTTATCTCTCGGAAAATTGATCACCAGTAACAGAGTGAAGATGTAGATCCAGTGCTCAGTACTCTAACTCTCTTAAGGTCCCTAATTTTAAAATCCAGAACGAGAAAAATGAGAAAACCCGAATGATCAAAATCTCTAAATAAAAGTGTCCCGAATGGCCAGAATAGCAAATATACAGCGAATATAGCGCTTTACACTACAATCTTCTTCTACAATTAATTTAGTCCTCGGATTCTAAGCAGTTGGAATTAGAATTTCAAGATTCTAATCGTCGAAATTTTAACTTTGCGATTTTGCATTTCGTGGTTTTACAACTAATTGCATTCCACCAAGCAACATTTTTCTAATTCCTAATCAGCCGTGACCTATCAAAAAGCAACATAGGAGTTTTAAATTTTCTCAAACGCTTCTTGTAGTCCATCGCTCCTGTGTACTTTATTCCAGTATTCTTGAAGGCTGTCGATTTTCTCTTTTACCAATAGACAAGGAGGTGAGACCTCAAACGGGATTTTTTACTGGCTGCATTTCTCGGATTTAATTTTGAACACACTACACTTAGTTTTCTCCTTCTTGCTCGAACAGTATTGTACAGACAAAACTTTAGTCACCTTACTGTGCTATAGATTAATTATAGTCTACAGGTTACCGGGACAGGTTATCATTTACAGAAAAATTATTTCTATCTACCAGAATAGTCTGTGCTATACCTCTTCAGTTGAACAATTAACATATGGAGACTCAAGTTAGTTCGCAAGGCCTATTATCATGAGCTTATCTCGCTTTTTCACTGATTTGCTGAGATCCATTCCATTTTTTCTCTGGTTGAAAAATGGAAGTCTTTTGTTTCTCACCCAAGTAGAAACTGTTTTATTCAATTATTTATGACACTGATTTACAGACTATGCAAACTATTACAATCTATAAATTTAAGAGCATTCAAGCATCCAAGTCCAAATTAAGAAATGTCTGATAGCTGCCTGAAAAGTCCAAGGAATCCATTTGTGTATGAGTTCGATTGCAATGAACGCATCCAGTTTCACTCCGGAAAGATTTTAAGACAGTATTCTTTAGATAGCATTGCCACTGAACACATTTTAATTAAATTTCTTGGGAAAAGTAAGACCAAAGCTCTTCATCTCTAACACCCTACTTCGGCTTTGTGTCAAAGAGCCGCATATACACATGATGGCTTCCAGCTCTTGCCTCAACCTCAACTTGGTGGATACACATCATACAAAGTGTAACTTCATCGAAAAGTCAGAAACATTGTCGATTCCTTTTTCTTCGTATAGTGAACTGGTCAAGGCACAAAGCAAAATCACACCACAGGCGACATCAACAGATCCTCCACTCATGTCCAACACTAGCCCTTACGGACGTACGTTGGGTCTTCGAAATGCCTTGAAGAAAAAGGAAATGAAGTTCACCAGCAGAACCACACATACCATAGTGAAAACTTCTTCAATAATAGAATATCCTTCTGCATAAGATGCTGGCTACCCAGTCCCATAGGTCTTTGGTCAGCAACGAAAAAGCGCCGAAAGGCATTGAACCATCACTTCCTTGGACTATCCTTATTGTGGTCGCAATATCAAAACGGAGTTTACGGTTTTTATACCACAGAATGTCTTGACACAACAAAAGAAGGTAACTTTTATACATACGTACCTATCTATACATACGTACATAAATATGTACATTCATATCCTTCTCGCATATATGTAAAACGGACATGAAGTGAAGAAAGTCCCTCTGAAATCTATAAAAAGCTCTTGGCTGAGATTCTCAATTCACTCCAACTGTGATTTAAGCCTTGGCTATAGCAATCTCGTCCTTATCTTCCCCCAATTACCGCTAATGTACCATCAAGAAGATTTTCTCATGCATTCCTTCAAACTAAAATTATTTTTTTAAAGGCTCCACGTGCTTGGTGGCGTACTTCATAAATTTGTAGGCGGATACAATTAAAATTGATTGAAAATTCCTCGAATTTGAGAATGCCTTAATAAGTACTGAGCATGGGGTCAGGAGTAAGATACTCGCAATGCAGATTACAGATAAGGATGTGCGATGCGAAGGTATTTTATAAACACCCAAGAGAGAAATCAATATGAAAAAGGGCTTGGGGTCGAAGTATACTCTATAGAGATAATATTTATTAAAAATATAAACTTTTAAATATAGAAAGCGTAATACAAACATGGTGTTGCATAAACACAAGGAATGACATACATATACTGCTTTGCACAGTTTTATATAAAAATCTACAATTTCCATGAATTAAATTAGAAAGAACGCCTGGTTCTAATTTACGGAAAATTTTCGCAATTACGTTATTGATATTAGGTACTTCTGTCACATATCACTTGAAAGCAGCAGTGGTAATCTGCCATTCTATTTGTAATGCATAGAAATAATATTGATACGATAAAAATGATTGGGCACACTTGCCTACTATTGGCACGATTACTTGAAAACAAGATGGCCTGGAAAGTTGACATTTCGTTTATCGCGCTTTCGCAAGGTTTAAGTTTGAAATCAAAATTGCACTACATGGGTTGAAAAACGTTGACGTAGAGAGCAGACATTTTGTACACGGTTCTTTTGTACAAGTTGTTGACCTCAATTTAGCTGTATTCAAATTTCACTAAATGGAATTTCGCTAAATGGAAACACACTGACAAAGACAAATAAAATTGCTGGTGCAGTAATAAAACTGAAACTGAAATGAACTTAATCGGGGAATACCTCCGTATGATTTCCACACACAGAAATACAAAACTCCGTCTAACAAGCACATTCTGAAGGGCAGCATTATTTACGAGTATTCATCACCATCGCCAATAATTGTTTTAGAAAATTCATAGGTTTTTTCCTAGATGGAAATATTTTATTTTTATTTTTAATCATTCTAAATTGCTGTGCGCAGATAAATTGTCAATCTTTGCTATTTTATTTTATTTTTATCTTATTTTAATTTATCTTTGGGATCGCCGCAGTGTAAAATTTGTCTATTGTCGTCGTCAGTTATAAAATTGTTACGAGCGTAGCTTTAGTTCGTAATTCAATTCACACTATTTCATCAAATATGATTCAGAAGTATTTACGAACCATTATCAATCAACTCTACTTTAATTATCGCTAGTACTGTACTTGAAATTATCACAATCCGAATAGAACACCTTCGTCTATTTGATACGTTAACTTCACTGTCTAAGATAAGACTTGCCCCTAGCGGTGACAAGCGTTGTATTTATACTCTATAAATTCTCTAGAGCCTTCCCGAAGATTTCATTCTAGAAACATCGATTCTCTGAACCTAAAGCTGTTTATGTTCGCACTTTGTAGATGTCACTTGTCTTTTCCTATTGCAAGTAATACGAGTCCCCGAAAGTTGTTTATGTCCGTACTTAATTAGTCATTGCAAGTATGCATTTCCAATAGATGTCACTTATCCTTTTGTATTGCACTTAACAATATTTTTACACAATAGCTTAGTCTATGTATATTCTATAGCGCGATTCAATTTCGCCCCAAATCTGACATCTGATAAATTATTAAAAAAGAACACGTTTATTGTTGGAGTTCAATATACCGTGCTGGTGCAAAAGGTCTTCAGGCTGAAATACATTATGGCGCTGTAACTTAAACTGGCGCGCACCATGTAGCTAACACTGTGATGCAGCTTGTAGTCAATGGCACGGGATTAGCTGAACCTTTCATTATTAACGTTTATCTTAATTTGTAGAATACGAAAATATTAAAAAAAAAACACAGAAAGTGATGGGCTAAACATCTACATCAACAGAGGAAGAACTCAGGATTTTATGAAAAGATATTTAAATATATAAATCACTCAATTCACAGGGTAAATATTGAAATGTCAGATTTAGTGCGCGCCATAAATTAAAATTTATCAAAAGTATACTACAGCGCCAGCGCTAGCTATTCATTGGAACGCTATCATAGACTTTCCGTGCTTTCAATTTACGCGCCAGCTACGAACTACAGCGGCATATTATGTTTCCACTTTAGATAGATTGAAATAGCTGTAATTTTTTGAAAATGAGTTTTTTAGTTAAATCGAGGCATTTCGTTTGGGAAAACAGCCAAGACTAGAAGTATTTGTAATCAAGTAAAAAAGTTAAAATTGGTCAAATGCCGCCATTCCTACGATACCCTAGCTAGATGTACATGCGTTTGTAAGTTCGTATGTGCAGGCTTTATTGGTTAATCAAAAAAGTTTCGAATCATTTACATAGGATTTTATATTCCGAAGGACTCTTCGGTACAATAAAAAAGCCTAGGACTGATCGTTTTCACAGTAATAGTAACAAACTCCAATTTATATAACGTACCTAACACCATAAACGGCTGCGTGATGTAGTCCATTTTTGAATTTTTGCTTTTCACTACTCTTATGAAAACCCTTTGTACGAAATATCTACTTTCTACGTAGGCGCGTGCTCACACAGAGTCCAAATATATAACGAAAAACGAAATTTTTGTTATGGCAACTCTACGATTGAGTTACCTGATTTGTTTCATTTTTGAATTTAAATCTACAATTTCTCTCTTCTGTCTTTCGTCCGGCTTACAATCTCAGAGGTTCAAGAGTGGCGTACATCAGTACCTCCCAGGAGCGAATACCGAATTCTCATGAAATGGCGCGCAACTCTGAAAAGGTTAAGGTTGGAAAATCATCAAAGTTTCGAAGATATTCGCCACCCACTGACATGTATAACAACCCTTAAAGCAGGTATGGGGACAGAGAAAAGATTACAAATATGTATTGTATTGCGATCTATTTCTATTCTAGAAAAAGCCAGTAAACTATCGTGGCTTTCAAATAGAACTTATTATTTGAAGTTGAACAGAATACAGTCGTTCAACAAAAAAGAGCAAATTATAAAAAAGTGCTCCCGTATTAATGTTAGCAATTTCAGCGGTCCATGTTTTACATAGCAGCATCGCTATCACTTGCAAATGTCAAATGCATTAAATTTATCATTTGCAAGATACGGATCAAACAGATATTTATTTCACAAAAAAAAAAAAAAAAAAGAAAAAAAAAAATTGAAACGAATATATTGGCGTATAAAACCAGATAGACGAAAGAAAACCCAAAATTCCACGAAGAAACTTTATAGCAAAAATCAACAAAATAGTCATCTGTTCTTATCATCGACTGCTTTGTGGACTTTTTTATGCTATTTCCTTTTCCGTCGGATATATCGTGATTAGTGCTGCCAATTATTAACAGTTTCCAAGCAATATATTTGGGAACGAATTTCAGTAGATTAATAATTTGCGCCACCAATATATATTTCGTTCAAATTCGCGAATTCATCATAAATTTTACCTTTGAAAAATACTGGAATTAAGGGGCTATGTATATTACATCTATTAAAAATAGCAGTCACAGAAGAGATGCAATAAATACCTTGTACGTGTATATATTCATGGAAAAGTTAAAAAAGTTTGACTTTATCTTTTTTTCCCTTTATTTAACGTTTGGGTTAAGTATTCTTATTTTATTTGTCATATTCATCCCAAAACAAATCTAATAACTTACTACAACAATACACAATGGATCGCTTGCCGTTGTGGAGTTTCACTGAATATCTCCAAGTACGAGTTATAATTGTGTCTTTAAATCTTTGTTTTGCCCCGCCGATAAAATTCGAACAAGCCGTCATTACATGGAAGACTCATCAAAGACCCTTTGACAGCTGTTTTCAATTGAAAAAATTTTCCATCGCGTTTACCCGAATAATTATGCTCTGCTTAGCTTTAATCACCTCGAGAAAAACCACGCTCATGTACACGAATTTTACAGGTATCTGTTTTCTCTACAGGTTTCAACAACCACAACCAAAAGTGTAAAAATATTATGACTATTGCCTAAATTTAAGACACGTAGAAAGGGAAAATCAGTTTAATATCCCCAAATCAATGGAACATTCAATGAATTTAGGTATCGGGCGCCAGAAAACCTCTAAAGTGCGTAAAATTCGCGAAATGTTAAGCTCTTTTGGATATAGGGAAGAGAACATTAAACAAATTAGGTATTATACTACATTTTTTGTGGGAATATATTTTCGTTTCTATAATTCACACAATGTTCTTGAAAACAAGTCATATATTGTTTTTCAATATTTTGTTTAAGCATGCCCACTGCACCAATATAACTCCCATACTACTTAGCAGTATGGACCATAAGAAATGAGCTATTGAGCTGATTCTCATGTTTTTTTAAAAAGGGGTGGTCTTCTATCACCTTCACCTATGGTGAAGAGTGGTGCGGTGCTATCACATATTCCCTACATTTTAGGGAATATTCTCTAAATTTCAGGGAATAGTCTCTAAATTTTAGGAAAAAAAAACAAAACAATAATTTAAAATTCCCCATATTTTAAGGAAAAAAATAAAAAAAAAATATCAAAATTCCCTACATTTTAGGGAATTTTCCCTAAATTTTGGGGAGAAAAACCAAAATTCACTACATTTTAGGGATAAAAACCTAATCTTAGTTTTCCAAGGTGGAGCTTTCCTTAATCTTATCGACAAATGCCTAACCTGTGTGGCACAAATTGTTGCCACTCACTTCAGGGAACTATTTTTTGCTGTGCGCTAAGCCGCTATGCTATCCGTAGGGGCTGGCGTTCTTCTTAAACGAGTTCCCAATATATCGAGAGGACCCAACTAACAATTTTCATCTCATATAGGTCTACAAGCGTCTTATGAGATTATATAGCAGGCATGGCCAAATTGCGGCTCGCGAGCCGCATGCGGCTCTTTGATTGAGTGAATGCGGCTCTCGAAAAGAAATGAAAAAATAAATAATACATATTTAATAATTTATTCAAATTGCTATAAAATTGGAAGTAAAACAAATGTATAATGTTTAATATAATATGATTTAATAAAATCAATTATTATATTTGTGTTATTTTGTGCTCTTAATCGAAAATGTCTACGAGTGGGATAATTCCCGTAATTTTATATATGTAGTTGTGTTTGGACTCACTTGAGATTTTCGGTCTTATGCGAAAACCTTTGTTATTCTTTAATAGAGGTTTTAAATCCAAAAATGAAGAAATGAGTATGCGAAAAAGGCTATTAGCGCAAATACAGGCTTAACATACAAATGTTTAAATGACGAAAATTTAACATAGGCTACCCCCTAGTTTAAAGCAATTTTTATTTAATTTTCATACTTTCATTTTCATCGGTTGTCGTGCAAATCTACTTTTTATTGCAAGTGCGTACCATATTTTCCGTTGCGCTGCTTCAACATAACTTTGCATTGTATGAGTGTGCAAGTATGAGTGTTAAAATGTCAAAACGAAATGCCTGCAATCCCTCAACCTAGCATTACAAGGCAAAGATAAAGTTATTACTGATCTTTTTCAAACTGTTCTAAGTTTTATTAAAAAAATTCAGCTTTTTAAACGCGATTTAAATGCAAAAATGTTCAATCACTTTTCTCGTCTGAAGACAAGACTCTCTAAAATTGATGAAAAAAAAAACTGAGTGAATACGACAGTAAATTAGGAGAATTATTAAAAGAATTTCACTTCCGATTAGATGATTTGAATAATTTAAAGATTTCTCTAAACTTTCTTGTATGCCGTTAGCAATGGAAAATAATATCAGCCAAATGACCACCACGACCACGCCTACAGGACCATATCCTTTTAATGAAATTTTCCATAACCAAATCGCAAAGTGGCTGCCCTATGTCCTCGATAGCCTCACGAATTCCATCTTTGAGGTCTTGAATCGACGCTGGGCTGTTGGCGTAGATCTTCTCTTTCACGTGGCCACAAAAGAAGAAGTCGCAAGGTGTTAAGTCACAAGATCTCGGTGGCCAATTGTGATCACCTTTTCGAGAGATAACACGGTCCGGAAACTTTTCCCGTAAAAGATCAATGGTTTCGTTGCTTGTATGCACGTAGCGCCGTCTTGTTGAAAGTAAACGTTGTCCAGCTCAATACCATCCAATTCCTGCCATAAAAAATCATTATTCATCTGTCGATAGCGTAATCCATTCACCGTAACTGTTGCTCCAGCCTCATTTTCGAAAAAGTAAGGTCCAATGACCCCGCGGGACCATAAACCGCACCAAACAGTCACACGTTGAGGATAGAGAGGCTTTTCAACAATAACTCTTGGGTTTTCCGAAACCCAGATGCGACAATTTTGCTTGTTGACGAAGCCATCGAGGTGGAAATGGGCCTCATCACTCAAGATGAGTTTTCGATGGAATTCCGGATCCTTTTCATGCATTTCAGGGACCGAATCAGCAAAGACTCGACGTTGTTGATGATCGGCCGGCTTGAGTTCTTGTGTTAACTGAACTCTATAAGCCTTAAGACCCAAATCTATATGCAAAATACGGTGTAAGGACGTTTATGGAATACCTAATTCCAAAGAATGACGAGGAATGGACAAACCTGGGTTTTCTTCAACACTTTCGGCTACAGCAGCAATATTCTCGGCTGTTCTTGAGCGACGTGGACGGGTTTTATTCTTCACATCACTAACTTGTCCCGACAGCTCGAATTTTTCTACCAATTTCTGTACTGCGGTCCGACAAGGTGCTTCACGACGACCCAAAAATGTTCGAGTTTTACGAACCGTCTCTGCCACATTTTCACCATTTTTATAGTGAATTTTAATAATTTCAATGCGTTGTTGAATCGTGTATCGTTTCATTTTTATTAATAGCGTAGTTTGTACTTGTCAAATGTTAAAAAATGACAGCTCCAAAAGTGATATCTACGGAAATAGCGGGCTAATTAAAATAACATCTCTTATTGGAAAGCCCTTTAGTATCACCATCAAAGTACCCTAATTTAAGGAAAGCTGCTAGCAGATTACTGTCTCCATATTCGGCACAACATATTGTTGTGAGTCACTTTTTTCAACAATGAAGTTTATAAAATCAAAGCACCGTTCACAACTCACAAATGAGCATTTAACGGAATTAATTCGTACCGTGCTTACTAACTATGAACCCAATTTCAGAAAATGCTCGGCTAAGTTACAAACACACATGCCATCTACCAGCAAACAATAGCTTAACTTAAATATATGTATGCATATGTTTGAAGACGTATTCAAAAAAATGAAAATTCCATGCCAACTAATGTTTTTGATAGTTTATTTTTATGTTGGCTCCCGTCACGACAGATTATTGGAATTCGGCTCTTCTAGGAGTGAAGCTTGGCCACCCCTGTTATATAGTATATGCACTTGAGTGCCCTTGTTTTTTCAGTCTTCTAGAGTTCTACGAGTGCTTTATGAATGTGTTGTCAGAATTAAATGGCGCACTTATGCGAGTTATTTTTCTCTTGTGAAAATACGTTAGCCCTTTGTGAAAGAGTTAAGTAAGTTTCGTAAGAACACTATTTGAATTTTAATGAGAGTATTGAAGTATTCTCATAAGAGTATCATTATAATTAGTATAATCTTATTATAAGAGCTACACTTTCCTTACCAGAACTTTTAGAAAGAGTTCTGTATTTATGGAGAATACCTCTCGGCGATCTTATTTTTGTAGGGTAAAGGAAACTATGAGAGTTAATTTATATTACATTTTATATGATATATATAGATAAAAGTGGACTAGAATTTAATACAAATATGTATTTATGTACTTTAGACAATAATGAAAATAATTTTTTCGAATATATAAGCCAAAATTTTATGTGGATTGAAATTTTATTGGTAATAATAGACATTTCACTTCGAAAAAAAGCAAGAAAAAATAAAAACTTCAGTAATGCTCCATGATTTAGTTTAAATTCATATAAAACACTTTATTTTCTATAAAACGTAATTTTTTATATTTTATAAATACTAAATTGCGTAAATTAGCTACATTTATGGAATTCTGTTTTCCCTAAAACCTCCATATCAAAGGAAAATATGGCCGCTTTTGACTATGTTTTCTTACGAGAATAAAATTCTTGTTATAAGATTTTTAACTTTCCTTACAGGTGTTGTACACTATTTTTTCTCCATATAAGAGCGCTATTCTATTTATGAGAGCAAAAGCCTGCGTATAGAGCTTCAATTCTTTTTATGAGAGTGATACTCTACATAACTCTTGCTATAAGAACAACAGTTTTGATATGAGACATTTTAACTCTTGTTATGAGACTACAACTCTCACAATAAACATGCAGCCTTTATTATGAGCATTTCACACTAGAATTGACATTTGTCATTCATGAAGAGTCATCGAAAGACAGATAATTGCGCATTAATTATTAGAACTTTGAAATAAGGTAATGAAGTAAATTTTTTCTGACATTTTGCAGCGCATTATAACTATTTAATTTTTCAGAATGTCATTCAATACCGAAATTGAAGAATGAGTGACGTCTATGGTAATTATAATGAGAATAACAATCGTTTTGCACTAGTAACAGTGTTCATATAGGTGTTTTAATATTTTATCACTCACAAGAGCATCTTTATGAGTTGTATTATACTTGAACTATTATAATAGCTTTAATATAAGTATCATAATACTTAAGTACTCATAAGTACATTTTTTTGAGAGTATGTCTCTTTGAGAGTTAACATTTCATAAAAAATACTCAATAAGAATATAAGTTTTCTGGCACTCAAAACAGGAGTACAAAGATCATCTTAATATAAGAGTAAAAGTTTTAAAAGTTCTAGTAGCACTAATCTCTCATAATACTAGTACTATGAGACATATTTAAGTGTTATTATAAGAATTATGTTATGAGACTATCCAAGAGTGTTAAGAGGTTTTTATGAGATACTTTTGCAATTTGTGAGAGTCTTACTCTGAAGAGTTTGTTAGTTGGGGACGGTCAAAGTAATTTTTAACATTAGGCATGGGTGTCCAATCCGATTTGCTCCGCGATCATTATTTCTATGGGTTACAAACGGAATGACAAACTTAATACAACCTATGATTTCATCTTCTAGCATATAACAATAAAGTTAAAATAACTATAAAAAATATACAATACAATAAAGAAAACAGCTGGAATTGGTGTAAGATCAGTTCTTACGATACCTGGGTGTAATTTTTTTATACTGTAAGTATTAAAGTAGTTTTTCGCATATATTTCCAAAAAGGTTCATCGGACAGTAAAAATGATTATAACCAATTTCATAGGACTCTATCTTCTGAAGAACCTTTAAGTACAATAAAAATGCATAGGAGTGATCGTGTTCATAGTATACGTAAAAATACAAAAAAAATTATATGGCAACACCAAGAATGGGTTGCCTGATTTGGTCCGTTTTGAAATTGTATTTACTATTTTTATGAAAACTACGTGTGTAATATTCTAGCTCTCTATGTCGACGCGTTTCCAGACAGTGTCCAAACATATACTGAAAAACGAAGGAGTTACCTGATTTATTCCATTTTCGGACTGGAATCTAGAATTTTTCTTGAAAGGCCGTGTACAAAATTTAGGTTCTCTTAGTGAACGAATTCTCGAGTTATCGGTAGACAACGGACAGACGGACGGGCAGGCAAATGGACGGACATGTAAAAATCAAAATAACTTTTAAGCGTGGGTGTGTATACCAAATTGTCTACACTCAAAACTGTTAGTGCTAAATCATATTAGCATTTACTGAGACATAAACGTTTAGAACTGCCCAGGTAGTAACAGCCACAAGAAATTTATCAGTATATCCAGCTGATTATTATCTCAAGGCATTCTATAGAATGCTGTAAACTTTAACCTACATTCTCAAGAAATTAGTTCCCAAAATTCATAAATAATTGAGTTGTGGCTGATATGACGATCAGTAAAAGTTGTCCAAGAAACATTGGAAATTCCACCACTTATTATCGCTTGATTTTTTTGGAAAATAGTGTTATAAGAAGGTTTCCCAGTCGGGATGACCAGTAATAATCCTGGGTAGTGTAATATTGTCGTTAGAAGTCCTAAAATTATATCAAGAGATGTATGATAATCAAAGACAAATTACATTTAATATGTATTTAAATTATGATTTTATTAATCCTTAGAAATAACTTTATGAAAGTTGTAGTGAAAAATTGTTATAAATTGCTAGAATGGATGTAAGTATGTTTTACTCATCAATTAGGTAAGGCATGATACTATACCTATTGAACCTGATTGCCTGCTTTCGACACCAGTTCAAATCCGCACAAAATTCATAGCGTACTTTAACGTTAGTACACATACACAAGAGAACTTTTTCAGGTTTCCGTTCGATTGAACGGGGTTGCCTCCAGAACGAACCTGGATGTTCAAACGAAAACGACATTAGTAACATATCATAAAAAAGCAACCAAAATCCGGAAGCTTTATGAACATCATGAAGCTGGTATATTACACATCAGCGAACATAAAGAGTAACCAAACAGCTGTATTTATAACCTTAGACCTTCAAGTACTGCAAGGCATCATGTAGCGTTAACAAGTATATGGTCCTTGAGGCTTATAAACAATCATCAACTCTCACTCTATCGTGTGATATTATCGCACTATAGAGCATCATCAAACATCTTTAAACTTCTCAAGTAAATAGCAACAATCACCAAATATCATTAAGCATCTTCACCGATCATTGAACGTATCAATTATTAAAAAACAGCATAAAATTGTAGACTAAGTATAATTAAATAAAGAAAACATTAACTTACACTGTAAAACAAGTAGGACAGTTCACTAAATTTAAGACACGTTTTTTTCCTTAAAGTAAATGTCCTTTTATCTGATAGAAAGGAAAAATCAGTTTAATTTCCCCAAATCGATGAAACATTCAATAAATTAGGTATTTTTATGGAACACTTACAAATATATTTTCTCATATTATTTTTGAAAACAAGTCATATATTGTTTTTTGTTTGAGCGTACCCAGTAGCTCAGCACTAACTTCCATTCCATATGTTTTAATGAAAAAAGCATATATGGTAGTATGGCACATAAGAAATGAGCTATACAGCTCATTTTTATATTTTTTAAAGGTGTAGTAGTTTTACGTATTCCCTAGATTTTAAGGGGAACAAAAAAAAAACAAAAAGTTTGAAAATTCTCTACATTTTGGGGATTATACACTACATTTTAAAGAAAAAAAATCTATTTGCATTTTAGGGATAAAAACCTAATCTACGTTTTCCAAGGTGAAGCTTTCCTTAATCTTATCGTAAATACCTAAGCATTGTGGCACAAACTGTTGCCCCTCACTTTAGGGAATTTTTTTATGTGTATGAAATCTTTCAATCATATCGTCAATAATAATATCATATCATGTATCACATCTTAACTCATGCATATCAAATTATATAAAAATATACGGATGAAAAATCACACCCTTTTTCACCGGCTGCCTGATGTAACCTAACGAACTAGTAAGGTAGCTGCCTTTCTCTTCTGATCAGAACACTCATCCGGCAAACGTTGAGTTCCGTGTTCGAAGTTGTGATAAGCCACTGTCGTCTTTAATTTTAGTATTATTTAGAACAAATGTAAATTATCTTCTTATTTAAAAATACGAAATAAGTTAATTAATCTAAACGCAATTTTGGTGATACCCTAAATGAATGACCATAATCGTAAGTATGGCAACTCCTAGGTTTTGGAAATATCTAAGCTGAATTATTGAAATGGCTTTCCATATTTCTTTCTAGAACGATTCATCGGACAGTAAAGTAAAGCCAGGAGGATATAATCTATTTTATAGGTTGTCATATTCCGAACTTTTCAGTACAATTAAGTATTACGAGTACACGATGTACCAAATTCCAGTCCTCTGCTCATAGCGTTCTCAATCAGTGTCGAAATAGAAAGTGAAACACGAGACTTTTGCATGAATTTGAATTTGCCCGATTTAGTACATTTTCGATCAGGAATTCTTTTCAGAACGCTCCATGTACGTTTCAGCTCTATAGCTAAACCTCTATATACTGATATCTAAATACTATAGTGAAATGTAGGGAATATCATAATAATACTGTATACAAAACTACATTCTCAAGTTATCATACGAATACAAACAAACAAATATGCAGGCAGCAGAAATGTTTGCAGAACAACTGAACTCTATGATTTTATCATCAACGATACAAAAATCTCTCATTCTTCTACATAAATTTATTTATCAAACTAAATGAAAAACTTGAGATTTCATTTCATCAATTACAAAATTATATCTACTTGTATCCTGTATGCGCAAGAAAAAACGGCAACAGTTAAATGAATACGATACAGCTTTTCTGGATATCTGAATAACAACAACCAAATTAAAATTTAGATATGAACTAGATTTAGAATTCAACTGACAACCATCCAGGCTAAGAGGAGCCTCGCGTCCTTTTTTCTATTCGCTCGCATATAAAGCATATAAAATTAAGCGCCATCCATGGAATATTAAGGACCAATTAAGATATTGTCTCAATATCCCAAATCCGTACCAAGCACTACTCCGGAACTAGCACTCCAGTCACGTCTCCACATAGAAAAACGACATCTTTAATCAAGGCAATCGGATTCAATACGGCTCCTAACAAATTTCTTGACACAAGAAAGAAATGGAAACTACCCACTAAAATATGTTCCTCGGAATCACTCCATTGTTACGCATGAGAATATTGTCATTCCCGAGCTGACCACACTTGGGGCTAGATGGAATTAGAGCTTTCTTATTCAAAGTAGCTGGCTCTCCCCCTTTTTCGGCGCATATTAAAACGGAGTGTTCGTATGGATGCCTGCAAATATCAAGCATGTTCAGCCGTCATCTCGCTCGGATGTGTACTGATACTAGATACTGCCCATAAAGCCGGAAATTCATTTAAAGTGTAACGTGAGTCCATCTTTCTGGCCATCGAATTTTATTTCCAATAAATAAACATTTCGGACACATGTCGCCGCGTTTTCCTTCGTGACATATCCTTGATACTGCGTTACGCCCCGATAAGGCCAAATGAAAGGGTCGCAATGTATGGCCACCCGAACATAAAAGTACTTATTGGACCATGCATTCTTATTAAGATTTTTCAGACGCAAAGTTTATTGACCATCGGTAGGATATGGTTCCCTGCATCGACACAGATTCACGAAGAAATCCTCGAAGGTGATCACCCATGATTATTGGACTGTACATACATAGTAGCCATATGTATACCTTGGAATCTTATTAAAATGTAAAGTAGACGTTGCTGCTTTAGTAGCGCGGCGGGGTTCTATTATTGTTATTATATACCATGCCGCAGATATATAAGGACACCTACGTGTGTGATGTGAATACGATATCCTGCAAATGCCATCTTTTCAGGGAACTCGACAGACGCTCCTGACGGATAGGAGAATGAATAAAAACGCTCTTCTCAACGTTATAAGTAGTAATGAAATTTTTATATGTGATTCCTGTCCTGCTGTCCTTTCCGCACCCCTTGCCGCATGCGCTTGTAAATTGACAAGGACTTGCAGCCATGAATCTTAGTGTACGGGTAGGCGAAAGTTTTCAAGAAATCTTCTCAGGAATTTTAGTTCGATAGAAGCAAAGGTATGCATGTAATCATTTCGATGGCATTCAAATACGATAAACAGATTTTATTGGGAATCTGCCATTCTGGAATGTGAGCCTTTCGAGGGGCGATATATATACTTCTTGCCTTGCCAGGCTTTCTATGGTGCTCAACAAAAACTTCGGGTTTAAATTTTTTATTTCCTGGTTTTTAGTTATACCCTTAGATTCTCTGATCATGAAAGCTTTGATGTATCGGTGAACGGAATTAAGAATATCGTCATTAACACACTGATTCCCATTGATATTGCCAAAAATATTACCCTTTACATAGAAATTATTTGGACATTTTTTGCAGCAATGTAAAAAATTTATTTACAGGAGAGAGTTATATGTTCTTAGGATTTAATAAGATTCATATTACTATGGTTCGAAAATGAAATTGACATGGAGGGCAACTTGAATTCGACAGAAAGGCTAGTGTTGATGATTTGTTTTTAAGTAAAAACTAACTAAGTGGTAAAAAATTATCAATTTATATTTGTTTGTATGTATTAAGAATATGATAAAGAGGGCTATAGCAAAATCGGGCGAGTTAAGTTTTTGACTACATATACGAGTATCCTCTAAAGTCTAAATAGAGTTAACTTGAGCCAAATTAAATGAAGAAGCGTCTTGCATGGGTATGTTGGCTTATCTGTCACAATTTATTTTTTATTTATGGCTAAGGCCAGACTAAATGCAATTAAAAATTGGTATAGAAGGGTTAGCAAATATTTCATATATGTACAGTTGCCTCCGAAACCTCTTATATTACGAACTCTGATCAGTATTCGAATGAAGATATTAAATATTCTGTTAGATTAAATGGGGACAACTTTTCAAATTGAGATTTGCGCCGTACTAAGAGCAGCAGACTGTATGAAAATAAAGATTCGAAGAAGTCAGGTTACTCTTAGAGCTTGCGAGAATCTGGCTACCCACTTGTAAATTGTCTTGTCTTCAAATGTTATACCAACCTTAACTCAGTTGGCAGACACAATCGCGTTTTTTTTATATTGGTCCCCATCCTTGGTCAAGAGAGGTTAACAGGTTTTATATATTTTAGGAATAGGATTTTCTCAGACTTTTCCTTTGTATCAAGGCTCATAATTGGCTTTGATCATGCAGAAAGAGATAGCCCAGTCAATCCATTTGTAGAAACGCCAAGTACCAACTTTGTAAAAGGACCCAATAGGAGAACTCCAGCATATGAAATTGGGTATGAAAGAATGTAGGGATCTGGTAGCGTTAATATGTAATAGATTACAATTCATGCGGCTGCTCTATGTCCCCGGCCTGCACGTCTTTGATAATCTGGTATATGAGCTTTTTGTCTGTAGGATGAAGACACCACTTTCGCACCTCGGCCCATAAAAAGTATGGATATCTTTTGTTGAAAATGACATTGAAACACTGCCACCAGTAGCTGTAACTGTAAATTAGTGGGTAAATTAGTGGGTAATCGTTAAGAAGTAAGAATTTGGTTTTGAAAATTATTAACTAACGCCACTATGATTCTCTTTAATTTATTAGAGGAACTAAGAAATTTCATTAGAATGTGGCACGGAATCTGGATTCGTGAAAGTCTGAGTACTTACGATTCCTCATCTCCTTTTGGTAATATTGTATAATCCATTGTACCCATTCAATTACCCAAGCAACTAAAAACTATTCTTTGAAATGTGGTCATATAACATATTAAAATTAATGTGAGTAAGTTCTTTTACAATAATTGCAAGAACACAACACAATGTTTAGCGAACACCGATAAATACTCGGTTCTATATATACATATAACCTAATTGCTGTTCGTAGCTCTAAAGCGCTAGAATATTGACATAGAAAAATAAGTAAGCAGAAACTTGTCTGGATGACACTTGTAAGTAAATTAGTAAACTAGAATAAGCAAAAGTTCAGGCATGGATGTTTACAAAAGTAGTCAAGTAAAATAGATGTGAAAAAATATGACGTGCTTGTTTAATTAAATAAAAGTTTCCATTTCCCATGCTACGAATAAAAAGAATACTTCAAAATAAACATAAAATAATATATATATATATCTTTGTCGGTAGATACCAAGGTGATATCTATTTCAGGTAAAAGGCTGGAAAAGCCTGTGGCACGCGCACATAAAATTCTTCCACTAATATGGGCGTCAATTAAGTGATGATGATAGCAGCTATGTATAGAAGAGTTCTGTGTTAAGTTTCAGTCAAGCATTCGGATAGACGACAAAGGGATGTTGGCTTTCATCTGCTAAATCAACGGAATATCGATTTATCGTGAGAATAGATGTGTAGACAAATGGAAGGATAGCCTCAAAACTAAACTTTGTGTTACCCTTCAATTTCGTATAATATCATGTAACATATTATGTTATTGGGAAAATCATACAAACTAAAACAGCATTTAATGCACACTCACATTTGGCCATATTTTCGCACGACAAGATCAATAAACAAAAATAGTAACTAATTGTGTCAAAACTGCCTTTGCCCATTTTACTTTCATTTTTTTTTCTAAAGCTGAAAATTTATTTATATTTGGAAACATTACAATGATAAAATTGATGAATCAAACCTTAAACATACCTGATGTAACCTCCTTTTTTATGCTGGAGGATATCAGTGTTGTGCCCACTATATCTTAAAAAAATACCCTGTGGTTTTAGTACACGTAGAACAATTATCCTGTCTAAATTTATAGTAAGCTAAGCAAAGCAGTAATTTGTATTCCAAATTAGACGCTGTATTTCTTTTTATGGCTGCCTATGAAGTACTTCTATTCACTTTCCAGGGAAATATTGTAATTAACAAGTTTTCATAAATATGAGCAGACGGGGTAGACATTGAAAATAACTTCGTGTTGAAGGAAAATCTTCTGCTCTTTATTCAGCTAAAGCAGCCATCGCTATCCTTGTTCCAACATTTGCCTTTAGTTCGTGTCAATTCATCAAATTTCTCAATTACAAGTTGCTCGCTTGAGTCGAATTACTCAGAATGCCACTTACACAATTTGCACGTAATTTCTTCTCATACATATTATCACAAGTTAACCACAAAAAGGTGAATGAAATAAATTATCCTCTCCGGATCAATGTGAAAATCTGTCCCTGATTTAATAATTACATGCATAATGTTCGGTCTTGAGATTACTTGGGACAAGTCTCCCGTATCTAGATGTGCCTAGGTAAGTGAGGTGTAGATCCAGTAGCAGGAAACTGAGTATTGAATATTCATGCAAGTACCTAGAAATGGAAGGAAATCTCACAACTTTGTGTGGATGTGGATTGATAGTCGCACGTGCTGTGTGCTTGGTCTATGCTAGAATTGGGGCATAAATACTATGAACGAACGAATACTTACGCTTCAATGGACCCTCAGAAAAGAAGCTTTTAGTCGGTCCACGCCATCATCTCAAAAGAGCAATGGATACTAGGGCGCCAATCCGGTTGACTCGTGGCCCATATACAGTATTACATTTGGATAGTGCCATGAAGCCCCTGTTCTCATTTTAATACTCAATTTCGTTTTCGCTTCTTTTGCCCGTTACTTTGTGCTGTAGGGATGGATTCCTTGAACTCCTTTAGCGTAAAGGAGTATTGGGAGAGACGTGTCGTTGAATTTTTATGTCTGATTTCCCATCGAAACCCTTCAGCAAATATTGACCCTGGAATGTTCGGAAGCGAAGTCCTTGAAGTGCCTCTTGATGCCATGCCGGTAGAACTTAAGCATTGTTATTTTGGAGTTTTTAAGCAAAAGGTAAGTTCTCCAAATAAAGTATTCAACTGCTTAATCCTTCTAATCAAGCCAAACCAATTCTTTACAAATTATGCAAGAGAATGCTCAACTACAGGAAAACAAGAATATGAAAACATTTCGACTTTTAAGCAAAACAGTCCCAGGTTTCATTAAAATTTCTGAACAGCATACACGCACACACATTTTGAACATATCTTGACTTTGTAAGACCGCCAGCCAGGCTGATGATTTTTTACTGCGATCAACCGTAGATGACTAATGGACCACAACTTGACAAATTGTTTTAAATGTGAAAAATTGTTTCACTTTGTTAGCACTAAATGCAATTGCCTGAGCATGTTGGGACGATTAATTACAATCTCAAGCGGAATTGGGAAGAAACCGACATTTTTTCAACCAAATTACTTTTCTATCCGCAGCCAAGGAACACGTGTGTTATTTTTTAATAGATTACAGACAACTACTTAGAGCGACCTTATAATTTTAATTGTTCTTCGAAGTAAGAAATTCAAAACGACGAAGAGTAGGTGCATTGCATAGCTTAGCTATACTACGAATATTAAACTGAAAGAAATTTTATTTTCGAAACTTAAAAATAAAATACTTCTGCGAGGAAAACTCTTTGCTTCAGGTCAATTAAAAGAAAACAGTTTTCACCCTTTCTTAGTTGTATTTTCTTCAATTAAAAGTATGTGACGAATTACAGCGTACAAAATGTAATTTTTATACAAAATAGAAATTACTTATTTTTTAGTAGAGTTAGTTCTTGAGTTATAGCTTGTTTTTAATAAAATATGATATTAATATATTTTTGCCTGTTTAAATATTAGCAACCCATAAATTGCAACTGATATGTGAGGTACATTTCACCCGATCTAGTTACAAAACTGGTTACGCTCGATGGAGGTTTCGGCTTCCGGTCGTTCTTCTGTATTGGTATTGCTCAATCTCAGCATTCGCACTCTACAGACGAAACTAAGCCTTTGATTAAAATGTCTCCAAAGACGTATTAATGGTTAAACAACTATTCTTTCAAAATGTTTAAAAAACTAGCTAAAGTTTCCTGTTTTCTCTTAAATTTAAATTTAAATTAAAGTCACACAATACAAAATTTGAGTCGAATCCGACTCGAAATCGAAATTCGTCCGCATCTTGGATTTACATTATCTTTATCTTTGGTGCATCTGTTAGTGATGGTGTAACTTCTGAACTACTTGACCGATTGCAATCATATTTTCACAATATATTTATATTGTCGACATGGTGGTTCAAAGCTATGCTAGGAACCAATCGGTGGCTCTTAGAATTCGAACAATAAATCAGGACGCAAGTCTTCAATTCACACCAGAAATATGTAGGTAATGAAGCATTGGCTATGACCGAAGACATTTGCATAGTCATTTCGAATGAACCACTGATAAATTTGGGAGATACCAATGAAAATGCAGTGTGTAACATAAAACAAAAACTCAGGCATAGCTAAAAAACTGCAAAAATCTCAAATTATTATCTCTGATGAATGTACAATGAATGGCCAATAAACATTCACTGCAAGCATCAAATCTAACCCTAAACGATTTAAATGGCACCGGAAGATTATTGCATTATTATTAGATATTATATTAGAACATTACCGGAATATTATTACATTGCCACTCATAATAAACATGCGTGTTACACTAAACAACGATTTATCCGCTTAAGGATTTTCCAAAAAATGGTAATGGAAAAATTGGGGTTATTAAAAATACACACACTAAGAGAAAATGTATTTCGAAATATACCCGACAATTATCGTAACCATGATTTTAGCTGTTAAAAATGTCGATATTGACGAAATCAACTTCGAAATAATAAAATGGGTTCACCCATAATTTTGCTTTCAAAACTTAAATGCACCTAGACTTTGCAATGGAACAAGATTAGTTATTTAAAAAATTATGGGAAATGTCATTGAAGCGACTACAGTAAACGTAAAGTTCAGAGGAGACAATGTTCTACTGCCACGCATTGCAATGCTACCCCCATCGACGCGACAACTCAGTTCAAACGTTTACAATTTCCCATACGTTTGGCATTTGCGATGACCATAAATAAGTCGCAAGCACAAACAATGACCATATGTGGATTGGATATAGAAAATCCATGTTCTTCTCATGGACAATTATATGTGGCGTGTTCATGTGTTGGAAAACCATCAAACCTTTTTCTTTATGCATCTGATGGACGAACAAAACATATTGTTTATGATTTAGCGTTAAATAAACACAAAATAAATAATATAACATTAATAAACATTTATTACATTATAATGTACTTAAAGTTTCCTACTTAAATAAAAATGTTTGTAATATGAAATAGATGTGTTTATTCTTAAGATAGTTTGCCTGAAATCATTATAGTGAAAGTGGAAGCATTTTGAACTTTCATTTCCAATATTAAATCTATATCAATATCAAAATAATAATAACGATTTTCTGTTTTCAATCTACAGTTTTTGAAATTTCTTTTAAAAATGTCTGTTTCTTAGTAGTTCTCGATTTGAACAAACTACATAATATAGTTTCTATTTAAATATATAAGCAAAAATATGCCGAATTTGAGGTAGTTTCTCGATATAATTCGTTAAAAATTACTTGAACATATCATATAGTTGTACCTACATATTTATCCTATAAGAATGAAACGGGGAATTTTAGATAACGGAAAAAGAAAATAAATAGTAATAGTTTGAATAGTTTGCATATTAAAAGAAAAATGGAGAACAATGCCCTTCAAAATCTTATTGGTCAGTTTAGTTCGTTTGCCAGTGGTTTAGTTTGGGCGGAAATTCTGGAGAAAAGAGCATTAAATAAGTTGATCATTATTGAAATTGTATATAGTAATGCATACATTTTCGAGTATTTAAATAAAAATCATTATTGTTCCCCTGTTGCACTATAAATATGTTTAACGTTAAAAAAAAATGGGGAGAAAGGAAGTGATAAAAATGAGCCACAATAGATTTAATTATAAGCAAAAAATAATTTAATTGTGAATCTATTTAAATTTTAGCTTTTTTTTTTTAATTTTCAATTAGCTTTTTACTTTTTATCCCTAAGAAATTTGTTTTTATTTTGTGAGAAGATTTACTAAGAAAAATTACACGACAAGTCTACGAGTAATTCATTAGTAAATTACTACAAAATTACCAGTAATTTATTGGTAGTACGCCTAAGAAATCACTAGTAGACAGAGCGAGCAATTACCAGAAAATTACCGGTTAAATAACGGAATAAAATATTAAAGAAAAACTGAGATGGGTTGTCACATGCATTGACACCTATAAAAGGTAAATAAGTAGTAAATATATAGGGTAAGTTTTTCCCGATAACCTATCCAGGAAATATAGAAAAATTACCCTAAAACTACTTGGTATCAATTAGAAGCATGCACACACACATGATTTGCGTATTTCTTGACAATTATTCATGTTGAACACATAATTAATTACATAAAAAGCACTATTTTACACTCACCTGATTTATAAGTCCATAATTTAACCAGAAAAACACAAAACAACACTGCATACACTAGCGGACTTAAATACCGCGATAGCGTCTGTCAAATTGACACAATTTGAGTAATTTTACTGCGCGCAATCTGCTTGTGATGCCGAAAAGTTGCTAAATTCGCGAAAATTAGTTAAAATTAATTAAAAATTAATTCTCACAATGTGTATGGAAAGTTTTGGAAAAGAGATAAAAGAAAATTTTGAGAAAAATTTATGTTCCACATTGGAAAATATTATAATATGGTAGAGAGCCGAAATATTGATATTTTATTGAAAAATTAAAATATTTAATTAAATAAATCAGAAAAATTAATGGATAATGAGAAATAAATTTTTTGAGACGAGTTGGAATAATTTGAAAAATAACCCGAAAAATATGCTAAAATTTTAATTTTCGTGTGGAGCTTGTTACAAAATGGCTGCTCAGAAAGTATAATAAAAAACCGGCCAAGTTCGAGTCGGACTCGCACACGAAGGGTTCGGAACCATTGTACAAAATTTAACACTATGTATACGCCGAAAAACAACCTTTAATTTTTAATTTTATTTTATTTTTATTATTTGTTGTTATAGCGGCAATAGAAATACACAGCCTGTGAAAATTTCAACTGTCTACCTATTACGGTTCATGAGATCCAACCCGGTGACGGACGGACGGACATCGGAGGCGTAGTATTACGGTTCTCGTTTTTACCTTTTGGGTAAGGAACCCTTAAAAGGAGGTTTACCTTAAAGAAACTCACGTTATTTCGACGGCGATCATAAATGCAACAGCATACATCAATCAAGTAAAGTTTTTTTTTATAAGTAGAAAAATACAGGGCTATCAAAGCCGTAATAAATTGCATCAAATAACAGGTACCACGGTACGTTATTTATATGCTTAATTTAGGAAAGAGAAATTTACTAAGATAATTGTTGTGTGATTAATGAATAATTCAATAATTAATTTGTAGTAGTCTTTGTAGATTTAGGTTCCTTTACACAAAATGAAACACATGCAGTTACAGCATTTTTAATTACACATGTGAAGGAACAATTTAATTAAGTTAATATTAACTGCTAAATGGAATAAACGGTGAATTTTAGAATTAGAGTCTGATCAGTATCAAATTAAATACATGCCAAGGTTCGGCATATTAATTGCATATGCGAACAAACAGGTAGAATAAGTGCAGTGATTAGATTAAGATTAAGAGAAAAAACGACATAGAGAATTCGTACGCAATATATGCGAGATAGCAATTAGCGAATTGCTTTCTATGACCCATAAAGTGAAACGTGTAATTGAGGAATTAATTTACACAATAAACATAAAAGTAAGCACAAGCACACATATCTTTTCTACCGCTACGCTATCCCACCAGAATGCAGTAACCCAGCAAGCATTTTAGCGAATTTCGTTTTGAGCGAAATATTCTCGAATTCCGAAATTCGAGGTTTCTTCGAAAATTCTTCGTTTATCGATGTGTATTTGTCGGAAATATTCCCGAATTCCGATCTTCGAGATTTCTTCGAGAATTCTTCGCTTAGCCATATGTATCTGTCGTCGGAACGCTCATTTAATTTTTTTTTCACCTTTGTTCAATTCTGAAAAGCAATTACAATAGATTTCTTGAAATTTTATTGGAGATTTGTTGAAAAATATCATTTGTGGTCTAAAAGTACTAAAAGTACTTTATTGGTCATTTAATAAAAGTGGGTAGCAGTCCGTGTATTCAACATTGTATTTATAATTTCGGTAAGTACTCAAAAGCTTTGTGCAAATAAAATAAAATAAAAAAGAAGTTTAATATATTGAAGCGATCGTCAATCTGGTTTTAAAATGAAGTAGTGAGTTGCTTGATATTACTTCTCCTGCGGATATTGACAGACGATATTCCTCAGGAGTTCTGATAGCTTGGAAAAAGGACAAACAATCAGTGAGGGAACGCAGGATAGTTACGGGTATAAAAAGTACGTGTACATAAAGCACTAATAAATTGCATTTGTAACTGTTCAGTTTCTATAGATACATTTCACGAAAAGTTTCCTGGCCTTTCCGAAGAATATTTCGAGAAGTTGATTTTAATTTGAGAAAGCAAATCAGTCTCGAATCGTTATTACGAATCGTTATCGAATCGTTATTATGAACAGTTATCGAATAGTTACTGCGATTCGATGAATGTTCCTTTTAGTCGTGGCCGGATCGTAATCGAATCAACATCGAGATTGAAGTCAAACTCCGCTCAAGTGAATCGCAATGTTTGCTGGGAATCTAGATGTAATTCTCGATGGCAGTTCCGTTGCACAACAGCTTAATTAAATAGTAGTGGTTTGTAGGGTCAATATTAATATTAGTGTAGTAGTCCCGGTAATGAAAAGCATTCAATCCACTGCAAGGTCGCAAAGTTTGAAATGGCGTCTTATTAATAAGCTGGCTACTATTCATTTCTAAAGAAGTGGTGGAAATAATATACCTTAAAATTTGCCATTGTTTTTAATTTTGGTTCTGGGTGTAATTTCGTAATTTCTATCGATCTAATGTGTTTTATAGTAAGGATAGATTGGTATAAGATAAGTTTCATGATTCATATCCTTGGCTCGATGACGTATAGTTATACATCTTCAATTAGATTGGTCTTATTTCGGATAGTATATGTCGTGTTATTGAAGATCGGGAGTCAGTTTAGTGGTGGTCCACATGGAATAAATTGAGACTAAGCCAAATTAATGTTATAAGTGCACCTCTCAAGATTAAGCAGGAATGTATACTTACCTGTTTCTAGTAATATACTGTTAATCCTTTGTCGACTACGGTTAATAGCCTTTTTGTTATAGGAAAGTCAATTATAGACTTGGGACAAAATATCTTACACCTTACACCAATACGAACTAGACTACCACTTTTTTGCTTTCTACTGTGTACTACCTAACCTACAATTATGAAGTTTTCGGGAAACTAGACTAAAATATCACAATCAATTTTTCTTCCTGGTTGAGTTGTTGTGCACTACTCCTGTCTTTTTATTGTTTTAACAGACTCAGTTGTTATATTTTATCTTGTAAATCAAGTCTGTCCCTGGTACAAATTATAACCAAATGGAAGGTCAGTAAACGCTCTTTCTAAAATATTATTTCAATTTTTTTTAATACGAGTATAGAGCCGAACTGGCAGGACGGGCGTTCGGGCGCTAGCCCGATGGTCCAGTGGTAGTCGGGGCCGGTGGCCTCCATGTTAATCTCGACCACACGTATTGCGGGTATCGACTGTAATAAGGATTCTTTCTGTGGGTACCGACTGCAATGTTATGATGTTATTAGCCCATTTTATTAATATGTAGGATAGTTAGCCAAATATGCATGTAGAAAACTTCCGTTATTGCATTTGTATTCAGTATTTTGATTTTTAATTTATTTTTCTTGCTTTTCTTCCATAAATATTTGTCACTTTATAAAAAACTGTAATTTAACTTTTTTATTTCTTTTCTCTCATATTGTAATTGCTTATTTTCTTTTTCTTTTCTCGAAATGTTTTGTATTATCGCTATCATTTACCATTTTTTTATTTTTTTATACACTTGTTTAATTGAAATTTATTATATGGATTTCGCGCATCTTAACGAGCTTTTTTATTTGTGCTTTATATTTTGAATAAAGTATTTAGTATTAATAAGAATTACTAACCTCACTTTATTCCGGGTATCGACTGAAAAAAAAATATGCCAATCCCAAACCTCAATAAAATAGAAATTAAAGTGAATCAACTGCCAAACATTGACCAGGTATGTCAATTGCAGCAAACATTTTTTTTTTCTATAATTTTAATTTACTTTAGTTTACTTTTTATCATTTATTGAATTGTGGTTTAACATTATTGTATTAAGTCATCATATTTTGAAAATTCAGTTTAAGTGTGAAATATAGACCTGGAGAACAGAAGAATAAACCCCAGAATTAGTGACTTTAAACCATTGTAAATTTTGACAATGAAATTTTATCAGTAAATATACTGAAGAATCATCAATATTTCATATTGCTATTCGTTACAAATTATTCTAAAAGGATTCCTGAGAATTCCCTCAGAAATAATTCATTTGAAGTTAAGGAACTAGGATTTCTCATTGAAAATTATATACTTTCACTTTGTCAGCTGACATTTCTCTATTTATTATTTGTACGTGCTATCTTAACAAAGATCATCTGAGCTTCAAAACAATGTGCGCAATTCAATCTGAATTAAAGTCAAGCAAGACTTGCGACTACAATTTTCAACTTCAACAACAGACGCATGAAACTTGTGTCTAACCTACTACTCCGACAAGTGCAGCATTTTAGGTGGCAACTTTGGTTAGATTTTGACTATGACATAAATATGCTAACTGTGCTATGCTTCACCTGCTTACTGTTCGTCAATGTGCAATGGAATTTAAAGGGAGAAAGTGTTAACTAATTATATTAACCGGCCAAGTGTGAGTCGGACTTGCGCACGAAGGGTTCCGTATCATCGTACAAAATTTAACACTAGGTATGTACTTTATTTATTTATTTTTTTCAAATGAGAGTAGACGTGATGTGAAAAAATAATGCTTTCATTTAAAAAAATAATAATAATGCTGTCAAAAAAATGCCTACTTATGATAATAATAATGAATGAGAATAAAACGAGGAAAAAAACGCCGAAAAATCACGTTTCTTTTATGGGGGACCCCCTTTAATTTAAATTTATTTTTATTATTTACTGTTATAGCGATAATAGAAATACACAGTCTGTGAAAATTTCAACTGTCTACCTATTACGGTTCATGAGATACAACCTGGTGACGGACGGACGGACAGAGAAGTCTTAGTAATAGGTTTCCCGTTGTTACCCTTTGGGTACGGAACCCTAATAACAATGCAACGAAGACAAAACACACTAACTTGTAATATATTTTTTAAAATACTTATTGAAAAAGAATGCTCCTCAATTCTCCTTGGAAATTTTTAGATACTTTGGAAAATAGTTCTTGCCAAAATTGCTGCCGGTTGGATTCCCTAAACACTGAACTCCTAGATGAAAATGGCAGGAGTAATCCATCATTTCGTTAAGTGGTTTCGTTACTGCAGTGGACTTCGAGAATAGGCAAACATTTGCCACCCTTTATTTACTGACTTGATTTAACCCCCCATTTATCTACATGTAACGTAAACATTGAGGTGGATCTTTGCGACCATGTCTCAGCCGTGCTTCCTCGGATGTAGAATAAATTTAAGAAATAGACTTGACATGTCCTTAAATGCAAAAGTTGACTTGTTTGTACTTTCGATAAAAAATGATTGATCCTCTAGAACATGTTTCCTACTGGTTGGTAATTCTAAGCGGACGAGAAGGGAAGTAAAAATTTGTTTCTGATGTGCCTATCCACAGATCACATTGCGAAGGACGACGATTATTGTTAATGTCGTTGTGAAAGAATAAATATGGGATTAACTTTTTATTCTTGGTTTTGTGTTACGTACTCGGCCAATGCTATGAATAACAGGGTGAATCAGTGCAAATAACTTCCAACTAAGCTCAAGGAGGTCTAATTTAGTAATTAGTCGGGAGTGCTTAGATCAGAATTGATGTGGCAATCAATACTGAAACTTTTCCTTTGTGCCAGCCTTAGCTACAAAATTACTCATAATTCTTTCAAAAGCACATACTTCATAATAATTAAATAATTTGAAGTACCTTACATGCGTGCTAGATTATGTGCTAAGGAATTAGTGTTCTAGTTAGTTTTCATAGTTCTATGGTGCGAATCATATTGCAGTACGCTTATTTTTATATGCTAAATATTTCTTCTTTGGACATGAGGGTAGATAAAAATGAATTCATTTTTTGACAGAAATTTTGAAATGAGATGGCTGCCCATAGCTCGTGGACCAGGATTTCTTAAAAATGAAACTACTTTAGTTACAATAACAGTTCTTTGTTTAGTGTTAAATAGCCTAACCCTTACAAAAGCTAATATACTAACCTAGATCTACTTATCATCTATACTATTACATGTGTTTGTTCAAAGATTATGTAGTGGTAAGGGAAAAATTCGCACGACTTACCACTTGAACCTGAGAGGGAGACGGATGACTTACCAGAGGAGAATACTATGAATGTGGGAAATGTGTGCGGGTTGTTTCGCACAGACCACACTATTTTAGTGCGGGTACTGATATGTCTCACACGGCGTACAAGGAGACGGGAACTTCAACTCGGAAATTTCTAGAACAGACGGTATGGGGATATATCACACGACCTAGCAAGGAAAGTACTGAGCTGGGATAGTGCGCGTAAACCTCAACACTTGGACAGGGAGGTATTGGCAATCTTCACACGACGTACCAGGAAATATCGAGACGGGATATTTCACGCTAACCGCGATATTCGGAAAGGGAACAAAAGGTCCGATAAGCCACATAACGTACCAGGAAGATGTTAAGGCGGGATATTTTCTTAATTTAATATTACACGCTGGTATTAACACGGAGAAATAGGACACAGGAATTATCACACACCGTACCACGAAAATGTTGAGGCGGGATATTACGCGCTAACATCAATACGGAAAATTAAATAAATGTCGGGGGGATTTCGCACACGGCGTGCCAAGCACTTACTGGCGCGGGATTTTCATGTTAACACCAGGATACTTACCAGAATTGTCCAACCAACTGAATCTTCGATTTCGCTGCTTAGACTGACTTCTCTGGCCAACTGGCGTGCTTTATATAGCCCATGGTGAAAGCTCCCAATGGCTGAGTGGCTGATGATTCCAACAGTGCAAGTTGTTTATATTAAGAAGAGCTTGCAAGCTATTCTGAGAAGCTTTTCTTATTTTGGCTTGTGTATGTAATACAATGCAGATAATGCAGCAAGTGGTTATGACAGTTTTATGCGTATGTCCTAATGGTGGACTGTTTTGATTTTAAATTAAGGTTTTAAGTTTGTAACTTCGTTGCAAGATACGAGCCGGCGAAATGATTATAATTTATGTTAGTTACTTTTGTAATTTAATTTATCAGCACTTTTACTATAATCTACAATATACATATTTACTATAATTTTTAAACTAGACTTCCTTCTTTCAGCCTTAAATGCCCATAAGTCTTCATATCCTGGTATAGTAAATCATACTAAATATTGATCTATAAAATTGTAACAAATCTACAGCAATTGGAGCAAACACAGAACAGATGCAAGCAACTAAGGCGATATCCTTACAAGAACAATGAAGTAAAAAACAATAACTGACAAAAACCAATATAGTTTTTGTGATGGCTAAATGTTTCAGAATAGGCCTTAAATAATTCAATATGGCCTCACCTTTCAAACTTGAATGAGTCCTAGCAAGTTAAGCCTGAATAGAACTAGCGACCCATTGCACATCCTGAAGAAATATCCTCATAGAAAAATATGATGCGCATCCTAAGCTATTGTTAACGTTTCAAACAAACTTAAAATACGATAAAAAATTTAAAAGTCGGAAACATTTTCAATAATAATAATTAAATGGCTACAATCCCAAATATTTGCCAATCACATCGAACGACAATATCAACAAAAGGTTTCCCAACACGCCTATTCGTAGACATGAAATGAGTTTTAAGAGTAGGATGCTGATTACATGAAGCTAATATCTAGGAGGCTGGTGTGCGGTCAGTGAAATTAATTTCTAAACACAAAAATAGCAGAAGAATTATTTTAAAATAAAATAGAGCTGACTGAAGTTGTAATATTTCAAAAATTAAGTAATATATATATATATATATATGTAAATCGGAAAACCGTCAGTCGAGATACAAACCTGGAGACTCTAAATTTGTCTTTTTATGGAGAAGCCTCTAAACCCCATGATATGTCATTAGATTAGATATAAATAAAAAATAAATCATTATAATAAATACATATATGTATATATGTATATGTATAAAAAACAACATAACGAAGGGGGCTTGAAAGTATTTTCAGCAAAAGAGAAACTTCTCACCCTGTTTTCCATGATATGCCAACAATGTCGAGTAGAGTAAATCCAGGACTTGGTATTTTTATAAAAAACAATAGTGTTTTATTGTAATTAATAACTTCAAAGCAGCTGTTTTAATGATTATGAGTTAGTTAGATATCACGAAAATACTGCTTATAATTTAAAAAAATAACTTTATTTGAATCTGTAACTTTAGAGCGAGTGACATTCGGTACCAATCAACGTAATCCTCAGATGTATTGTTTGGTTATCAAAAAATTTTACACTACGTGCTTTTGCACTGTCTCTAATAGTTTTCTGGAAAAACTGCTATTAGAACCCCAACTGAGTGAATCAAAACAACAAAAATTTAAATCATTTCGCAATTGATTTTCCATAACTCACATCGAACGCTTGGCTCAAAATTAAAAATGTTCATTTAAGTCTTTCAGAAAATTTTTATTGTCAAGCAACCCACAAGCACTTCACGTTTTTCCCACAGTTAATGGGCAACTTTTCATGCAATTAACCATCTGCAAATCACAACAGTCGCATCATATGACAGTTTTCGTTAGCCCACTTAAATGCTACACGTGCCAGAGCCGCCCTAATGTCAGACTTTTTAGGGTGTAGATGTCCTTCTCCATATAATATGGGATGGAAGACAAGGAATCTTTTCACATCATTGCCCCCGGCCTAAGACACTTTCCAGCTACCGTCGGGTAAATCACAACAAAACGGACGCTGTGCTTAATAAAAAAAAAACTAAAAGTAAACAAGCGACGAAATTGAAAATGGTTTGCTCCTGCATAGTCACTGGCAGAATAAAGGATGTGGAACGGTAGATGGCAGCCCTCAGACGCACGTTGAAGTCATTTGTCATAATTGCATTCGAGTGCTTCATCAGAGGACCACTGAACTGTAATACCTACGGCGGAAACTCTTACAAAATCGAAAACGTGTCCAAACTTTATCGATTGACAACGTGATAAATGGTCCGATAAGTGTTCAGTGAAAAGTTTCGATACAATTGGATGGCAGGATTGTGTTGTGCAGAGGCTCCTAGTAGTAAGGTGAATTTTTTTCTTTTTATTTTTCGTTGCTCAACGTTATAATCATTTTATTTATTACTATGACTCACGTGCTTCACTTTTTGAGATCTTTAAAACGATAACACTCTCCTCTCCAACATTAAAACCACAGGCGGATGGGCTGTAACATGAAAGTTCGAATGACCTATAGAAATCCACGACTGGAATTCTCCAAATCATTAGCATTATTGTTGTACATACTTGGCTTTTTGTGGACCCAAAATCGATTTACATAGACTTGTGCGGCGCAATGACATCAGCGCCGAATTCTAGAAATAAAACATTGCGTAAGTATCTGGGGCGGCCATAATTCTTCCCTGCAACGATTCAATGGCCATTACTGCCAGCCTTAACATGACAAGTAAAAGAGCAAAGGCATTCCACTTCAGGCTAACTTATGTGGTTAATTCTTTTTGGACAAAATTTTACGAGATGTTTTCATTTTTGTTTGGATGTTTTCCATCACCTCGAATGTAAGGAGGCCTTAGTTTATAATTTGAAGCAAAGCAAAGCCATGGAGGAAATTTAAAATACACGAGAGCATAATTCTTAGTCACTTTTACGAGAGCCAGCCAGAGTGCTTTTAATGAGTAAAGCAAATGTAGACCCATCAACAAATGAACTAAATGCCGATTTGATCAAGCGACCATCAGAAACCCAATTTGAGTGTAATTTATGGATACTAATTGTGCCTTTTGAATAAATCCTGCGCAGACTGCCAGTGCAATAAAGGTGCACTATGCGCCTTCTCAAGCAGGAGACAAAGCGACAATTTTCTTTAAAATTTTGCTAAATTAGAAGGCTTGATGAAAGAGAACCAGATATACATTTTTTGATTTCTGTTCTACAAGGCTGAGCCATTGATGAATAGGACGAAGGTTTTCTTCCATCACAAATACGGTAGGAGGCCGCATACGGCATTAACAACAATGGATAAGATACAGGACGTCGGACCTTGCCCCACACCATTACCATATTTCCGGAGTCTGCAAAACTGTTTACATGGTAAAACCTTCCAAAATGTAGAAGAGTCAAAACTACCGTTGGAGAGTTTTTTAAGTCAAAACCATCATTTCCGCTAGATTTCATAATTTGCCAGTAAAATGAAAGATGGTCGTATTATAGATTAAAAAAATTCCAGCTCTCCAAAAAATCCACACCAACTTATGGACTCACTCGTTTCTCTATCCTTAAGATGTACTGAATAATTCCTAGACCTTGGCTTGCTGTAAAAATTAGTTGAAAGCATCCAAGAGACTTTTTATAGCTCATTAGACGAATCAATTCATAAGTGATAAGTCATCCTGTGTACACTGAGCTATAAAACATTAAATAAGTAGATTTGAATTACTCACATATGCACATATGTTGATTTTTGCATAGGTTTTTACCTCACTATTGTCGATTTTGGTTTTCGTGGCTGCTTTTGGAAATTTTTTGTATGTGAGCTAAAGCTTTTAGTCTTATATAAGTTTCGACAATATATTTCTGGGATCAAAGTTACAAATTCTATTTCGCAAGGTAACCTTTTTGAAAAAGTTATTATAGAAATATTTTCATTATTTAAAAAAAAAATGTATCGCCTGATGATATTTATTGAAAAAACAACCTAACATAGAACATACCAAACGGACTGGCAAGGCAAGTCAGATATACCGGTATCTTTGGGGTACCTTTCGGGTAGTGCCCAAATACACCGGACTAACATTTTTATATCTCACTAAAATGTATAGGTAAATAACGGTTTGCTGAGATTTGCGAACCAGTCTATGGTTCTGAAGTAAAAACATTTTCGGAAGTTGTTAGTTCCATTAGTCTTTTAATTTTTTTATGTTTTTAGAACTATGGGCCCGAAATTATGTCGCTCTAATCCTTATAGATTAACACTGGACGACCAAGTGATATGTTGAGAAAATAAATTCCATTTGAAATTAGGTTATGTATGGTTGAATCAGGACAGTTAGACAGCGAGCACCTTGGGTGTAATTATATAAGATATTGTCGCCATTTGCTCAAAGCATATCTGTTTTAAGATACATAAATGGCCAACCAGATCTGAACTGTTTCTCCTTTTGCAGTCCGATAACATTACAGATTGCTTCCTTTTTCATCTGCAAATTCAGAGGTGGAAGGCTTTATAAGGCTTTCATGGTGGCTGTAGGATATATACTCATGGCACCAGATAATCCCAGACAAACAAGCCGCTGGATTATTTGAAGAAGAGCGGCGGTTTTCTTTCGATTATTTTTTGCCACCATACAAGTGCCGCATAGGTCACCATTCATTCATTTTACCCACTGTGCACGTTTGATTGTTAAAGTGGTTTACCGCATTTCTAGAGCGATTCGTCGCACAATTAAAATGAATATAACCACTTTCATAGAATTTTATATTATGAAGTACTTTTCACAATACACGTAAAGAACTTCAATTTTTGTATGGCAACACCATGAACGGGTTGCCCGATTTAGTCCATCTTAAAATTGTATTTACAATTTTTATGAAAACTACGTGTGTAAAATATATATAGTTAAAAATGAAGTTTTTGTATGGCAATCCTACGAGGAGCTACCTGATTTGTCCCATTTTCGAACTTAAATCTACAATATTTTTAAAGGCCGTGTGCAGAATTTGAACTATTTAAGTAAACACGGTCTCGAGTTATTGTGAGGATACAGACAGACGAGCGGAGAGACGGACAGACTGACATGCAAAAATCAAAATAACTTTTAATAGTACACGTGGTTGAATTGATTTTGCTGATAGGACAGAAAAATTAAGTTCAGCTCTCTAAAGCTTAGTAAAAATCGATGGTGGGGTAAGAAAGGCCTCTGGGAACTGAAAAGATCTCAATACGATGAATTTCAGCAGTCATCAAAGAATTTTATCAGTATCGTAGTAAAGTAGTCATCTCATATATTGGCAAAGCATTCAAATAGATATTCCTGGACATTTTCTTTCATCGCAACCAACAATTTAGCTAATCGTATAATTCACAAAAGAAAGCGCACTATTCCCATGAAAAACAAAAGAGACAATAAAATGTCAATTGAAGGCATTTGGAAAATCCCCAAAAGTAATTCAATGACAAATCATTACTAAATTATGGGATACATCTCAAATCCTCACAAGGTATGTACGCCATTCGCTTTGGATCGAAAACACAACAAGAAGAGATTAAGGAAAGTGGAGATTTACGAAGGACAATTCTTTTTCCTGCCGAACTCGTGAGCTCATCCCAAATGTTTGTATTCGCCTCGTGAGCTACATAAATCGTTCAGTTTATTGGCTTCGACAAAGTTTTTTTTGTTTCCTCCACCCGATTTCTCTTAGGCTTGATTTAATAGGTCTTTTCTAGTCCCCAATGTCCACTTAGCCCTACAGTTGTCCTGAAATTTCAAGATAATTGCCAGGTATGCCCTTCTTAAATGGTCAGTGTAAAGAAATTTATTGCTCCACAAACTTTTCGTTTGACACTAGTTCCTTGGTACCCTTTTTATTCCTGTTCACTTTTCCGAATATTAAGGCTGAATCGGGATCATCATCATTTGAGTGATTGCTTCTCCACGCGCTATATAAATAGGCCATGATATTATATTGCAGGCCAATTCGGTATTTCCTGACTGCCACTTGTTCCATATGTCATGAATGCCGCCATTTCTTGCCTGCCTTACTAAAGGATAATTTGCCACCAAATGGGTCGTATGTTGAACGTAATGAGAGTACTCTGCAGCATTATGAACAGACTGGCATATATCATTGTCACTGGCGACTGCTGATTCCTCGGCGAATGATTATAGGTGTACATTAAGAGTATAGAACTCATAAAATTCAATTGATGACGATAATCAACTGGAGCTCATCTCACGCTTATCCTAATAATTATCTTAAACGTAGCCATATGGCAATTTTGGAAAATGAGAGAAATGAGCATAAACAGACCACCGCATTATCGATTCTCTTTTCACATTCCACTCAAAGTTCTGAAATGGAAATTATTATTGATAACTTCAGGAAGGATAATACCAACAGGTACTTCCTTGACTCTGAAAACTCTTTTTCTGACTAATTCAGCAAAATATCCTTAAGGAGAGCAGGAGAGTAAGTACTTCCCTAGTACATAGTTTCATACTCTTCAAACTATTTCAAACTATATCTGTCTTGTACAAAAATCGGTATATGGCTAATAAAACTTATCAAGAATGACACCCATATCCATTCAAGGCGGGAATCTCCCCCAAGTGTGTTTTCACAGTAAATAAAACTCAAATTCATCGGCAATTTCTGCAGCCCTAATAAGCCCTCCGGGGAGGTATAAATTCTTTCAATCTGGAGATATCTGGGAATACCGATGATCACCTTGCAAAAGGCACCAGAAGGGAGTTGTATAGCTCCTTGCGCATTGGAGGTGGCTTAGTATTCCAACGGTGTGCCATATAAAGGTATCAATCTTTATCAAATATTCAACAGAAGGACTCGTCTGCATATTTTGGAGGCTTTCTTATCTGTTATTGGTCATTTTATACGTGCGGCACGTAGACACGTGAACAGCAATCAAAGCATCAGTTGCCCTGATTTCGCCATTGCCTAAGATATAGGTGACTCACGTGCGGCCCAAGGTGCTAAAATCGTAAAAACTAAATCTAACGTGGTCTACGGCTTCACATTCATTCCATGCATTGGACTTTTCAGTTATCGCCTCTCAAATTCCAACTGCCCTTAGTAGCTCGTAAAAAGCATTTTAGTACATTTATAAAACTGCAATATAAACAATGTGAAATTCATGGAGGATGGGGGAATTGTTTACGTTCATGGGGCCGCTGTAGGGTGTGTTTATGATACTAGTTTGACAAGATGTAAAAGACAGTGAATGGCGAAGTAAAATCTGGATGCGGTCACATTTTGAAAATGGATAATGGACGTGATTATGAGCAGAAAATACCGAATTGTTTTGTGCACTGAAATAACTCCAAAATATAAACCTAAACCGTTGAAGCAGAGTTGTTTGAAAGTATTAAAAGATTTGTTTAGACTACGTTCGCTTATTGGGATAACCTCACTTAATACCTTGAGAAGCGAACTCCGCATGAGGCCGCCATATGTGACCATCTGTCACCAAGAGTTATCCTAGCTACAGAATGTGGTGGTTTTTATTTTGTTTTTGGTTTCGGGGGAAATAAAAAGTAGCCCAGTAACTATTTCGTAAACAGCTCTGCCAGAAAGGTCAAGTAGAGGTAGCCGCGGCTGTTTACATTTGTGGCAGCTATGCGTTCTGATCATCTCTCATGTTTCTTTTATTTGAACAGCCCTACAATCACATAGTAGGTAATGTAGATTTTTATCATCTACAAATGCTGCAAAATTTCACGTGAGTATATGAATATATGCAACTTAGATCGTTAAAGAGGTGTTGCTCATTGAACGATTCGTCGTACAATAAAAATTGTATCAGAGCAAGGGTGGAGGGATAAGGGTAAAGTAAAAAGTAGCTTGAAAAAAGGTTTTCAAATGAATTTCTGACTTTATGATTCTCTTTTAGTTGTAATTAATGTTAGCGTTTTGGAAAAACATGGTAATAACTATTTTTTAGCCGTTTAATATTGAACACCTTGTGATTTTTAAAGTACGAATATTTTTAACTAAGAACTATTGGCACTTTTCACGAAATAACAACAACTACAGAAGCTATCCCCACTCCAGAGTTAAAGCACTTTCAATTTGAAAATTCGGAATTCTTATCAATTCAACTGATTGTCATTAAAAACGCCATCAATATCGTAAAGTTTTGACTACGTTTACAAATTTTGAAAGACAGCTTAAGGGATTTTTTTGCAAAATTTCGCAAAATTTTAGTCAGGAATATTGGGAATTATAACGAAATAAGTTTTCTTTAGGATTGTGGATAATCAATTTAAACAAGATGTTATTATGTGTTGGTTGGTTGTTTATTCACTGAAATTTGAGGATTTCGTCAATCTGATTACCTGTATTTATATCTTCCGCCTTCGAATTCCAGTAGTTGTACTTCCACTTCTTTTAAAGTAACATCACAAGCAAATAAATAAACACATATGGAGCACATATTATGACTACATTCCTTGTCAGGTTCATTTATTATTTATTTGTTTGTGTTAATAACTTTCCCTTTTCTTGTACGGGGTCATGAAATTATGATCACTTCGGAAAGCCGTGCTAAATGTAACTTCGGTGGTTCTGTATGAAACTCCCACTGATCTTTTAGGAATAAATTACGCACTACTGGAATCTTACACTCGCCTATTGCGTAGTCTGGCTAAAATTTCTGTTCCAGTTGAGATATATAATTCGATTTTGCAATTTGAAATGTGAACTGTTCTTTAGAGCTTTTAAGTGTGGTGAATGGTGTTGTAATATATTTTTATCGTTGTTTCGATATCTGCTTTCTCTTTACACAGTTTATATGTAATCAAGGGGTTTGTTTTTTAGTTGGGGAAGAAAAAGGACATTTCTATAGAGAAAAAAGTGAAATTTTGTCTGTGAAATTGCCCGACTTCAAGAGATTAGCCACGCCTCCGTGGTCACTTTGAAATTGAAAATGCAAAAAGGCGAGAAAAATGTCAGATCTGTGGCCGTAAAAGAGAAAAGAACGAAAGAAAGGATCGGAGAGTGGCATCCACTCCATGCGGACATCGCAGGATACCTTTAAGGGAAGTTTAAAATATGTTGCCGGACGACGGCATAAAGTTATCGGTCAGGACTCTGAAAAGTCGTTGCGCCGAATCTGGTCTAAAATGCTGTCGATCAACAAGAAAGCCCAGACTGACAGAGGTGATGAGAAAACAGAGGCTAATATTCGCCAAAGCTTTTAAAGACACTACAGTCGACCAGTAGAAAAAGGTAATTTTCCATTTTTTGTAAAAATATTCGATACTTTTAATTTTATCCTCAATGTGAGGTTTTGTTTTTTTGAGATTCTGTTCAACGACGAATCGACAATCCAAATCATGACTGAAGTGCCAAGGTTCGTCAGAAGGTTTCCGTACAGAAAAATTTTATCCTTCCTGCGTGGTGCAATCAATAAAACACCCACTTCAGGTCATGGTTTGGAGCGTTTTTTCCTGTGAAGCTAATGGCCCCCTCTATTTTATAGAGGGAATGATGAGCCAACATCAGTACCTCAAAGTGCTCCAGGACATTTTCATCTCGTATCGACGCTGGCTATCGGATACCGGCCTTGGTGCGACATTTATGCTGGACAATGCTCCTTGCCGTACTACCCGGTCAAAAACTTTCATGAATCCTCTGAAATCCCTATTGTTCCTTGGCCATCCAATTGCCCAAATCGTAATGCCATTGAAAATGTCTGAAATGCCTGGAAGGTTATAAAACAATCAACCCCACCAAAGAAATTCACATCCAGAACATTCGGGAAGTATGGTATAACTCATTCCTAATCGAGGACTCCATCAATTCGTTCATTGAAAAATGAAAATATGACCAAAAGGATAGAAGCTGTTTTGAAAAATAAAGTAGGATGGACTAAATACTAAAATAAAATTAATTGGTTTTCTTCTTTTTTCATTGCCATATACTAGAAATAAATTATTTTATTTAAGACTAATTAGGCTTTTCATTGAACTTTCAGAAACGGGAATCGAAAGATGTGATAAAGGTAAGGTTGTCATATTTTAATGGTCCCATCTTATTCTTTTCGATTGAATCCTGTTGAAATTTTTCCTTTCCGATTTTGGCAGTTTGTATAGCCATCAGGAGTTTCAATTATACAGAGTGTTTCCCCGTCGGAGGTCAATAGTACTCACCTAGACGAATCAAAAATTATATGGCTGGGGGGGGCTCCAGAATAGAGAAAAACAACCGAGAACTGAGACTTGTTATATACCTTGGAATGACACGCTATTGAGTACGACATGACCGAGAGATATGAAAATATAATCTGAGATAAAATGGAAGAACGGTTTTAATAAGAGGCTTAAAATTACATTAAATATAATCTATAATTCAAATAAATGTTAGGAGTACATTCCAAGCTGATTACATTCAGGGGTAAGTTTGAAAATACTGGACACCATTCTACGACATTAACATTAAAAGCCACATTAATTTTCCTTTCACCAATAAATGGCATTAGCATAAGTTCTGTATTCGTGCGGATTGTACCATAAATTCTGCCAAAAACTTTATTTATGTGTTCTCGAGGTAAGTGTCTTATCAATGCCATGATTATTAGCAAGATCGCTGTAATGAATTGCTGATTAATCACTCCGTGTTTACTTCACTCCGAGAAATCACAGTTGGTTTTAAGCGAAAATTTTATTAGTGTGCGCCCACTGTAAAATGAAACAAGGAAAAAAGCTAAAATTGGTCCAAGACCGGTCATTATTATATCCTAGATGAACGCCCGTATGTAATCTCGTATGGTCATCTCTCTATGCAAATTTGATTGTTGAAGTGGTTTTACGGATATATTTCTAGAACGGTTCATCGGACAGTAAAAATGATTATAAGCAATTCCATTGGATTTTATATTCTAAGGAAGACATCTAGGTCTGATCGTTTTCACTGTATACGTAAAAAGCATAAATTTGTGTATGATAACAACAAGAAGAAGTTGTCCAATTTAGTCCATTTTTGAAATTGGATTTACTATTTCTATTTCATTCAGCTCTGTACATCGACGGGTTTTCAGGAAGGGTGAAAGTATATAGTTCACGCAGGTGTTGCCTGATTTGTCCCAATTTCGAACTTAAATTTACAACTTGTTAAAAAGGCTGTGTGTAAAATATCAACTCGTTAAGTGAACGCTTTCTCGAGTTATCGTGTGGACAGATAGACAGACATGCAAAAACCCAAATTTCCATTTTGTTCTACAATCATTACTTCTACGCTACAAAAGGAATGAGAAAATTTGTATATCCTGTGATCATCTAGAAGATTAAAAGGCTTATGTAAAAATGCTGTATAGAGAGGTATGCATTATGCAAAATTTGATCATATACTAGTGCTGGCCACCCCAAAATGAACGCGGGATATAAGCGGAGCGAGTATTTGTGTAGACGGAGAATCAACTATCGAACAGATCTTTACTCTACGGCAAATAATGCGCAAATTTTGGGGATATAAGGAACATCTATCCTCATAATCTTTTTGTGGTTTTTAATTAGACGTGCCATAGCATCAACAGGTTTCCAATGAGGGTTGCACGTAATGACGACGTACTCCGCAAGCTCGTAAATCAAGAGCTAAAATGAGGAATACATGGCAATGGTCCGTAAACATGTCTCTGGAGTCTCCCGCTATTAAAACCAAATGTTAAGTAAAATTCTTGACTGGTAGTTGACAAACATGATTTTATTATAATGTGTACATTAGGTATATAAGGGACAATATCGCTTAAGGGACAATATCGCTTATTCGAAGCCTTCAATGTACCTAACATTTTTGTCTAGAGTGCAAAACTTCTCTCAGATTTCGTAAGAACGACTGACTGGCATAATAATCAGTCGAAGTAGTCTGTGGGGAATTCCCGCAATATGACTTCGGTTACCAGGTTGCAAAGAAGTTCAAATAGTCCATCGATGATCCAGGAAAAAAAAACAAACTTGTACTTGCAATTCTGAAAAATGCTGCATTTAATATTCATGGACAAATGCTAGTGTGAATATTAGTTTAAGTTAGGCACAATGCAATGCTGATACCAACATCAGTTAAGCAGATAATGACAGAACATAAACATGGAAAATAACTTCTCTATTATTGTTGTATAAACCTATACATTCTTATCGAATTTGAAGATTTAAACCTTGTTAACTTCAAAAATTATAACGTAATATATTTTTCCAGCACTACATTGAGGTGTTTGGCCCAAACCAACACAAGAAAAAATAAATACCAATTTCACTCAGTACTCTGAGATGCTTGTCCTTCTGGATGAAATTTATGCGCGGTTTAATCCTGCGACCATTTTAATGTGTCTGTAACTGACATTTTGTCACCCAGAGGTGGGAAAATCTTTTGCACCCAAATTAAATGTACGCCACTATAAAGCACAAGGGGTGGTCGTTGAGAGCCACGAGGAATATCCATTGCCTTGTACTCACGACACATATCAATGACGCTACGCACGTGTCAATTAAAGCCTCTTCTAGTAGAATCTGGTACACCCTGTCAGTTTGCAAAAGAACATATCGCCGGCATCGCTCGACAATATGACGGCGCGCACATTCAGTGGGACTCTTCCTGTCCAAAAGTCCTTTTCCTATAGATTGTTGTTGGCATTGTTCGGAACATTAAAATTGATTTCAAGGTAAATTTAATTATCAAACTCGTTGAGACAGAAAATTAATATTAATGGCGCTGTGAAGCACACGGTACGTTGGTTGTGCGTATGTGGCTTGCTCACCAGGAAATCCTGAAGGATAACTCATCGAAAAAACAGGATACTGCGGGCAGCTTTTGGAATGAGAACATCATATATCATCTCTAAGACATCAGTCACAAAATTATATAAACATTATGTTAAGCCAGGAAGGGAACAATTCATTGTCCCGAGGTGAACCCTTTTTGACATCTCATTGCTCCAGGTTTAGACTGTATGCCAATATCAAGAATCCAGATACACCATCCACCCTCTATGATAAAACGTTGTAACAGACTTTGCTGATGTGAGATTTATCATTAGTCGAATCCAAAGCCAAAAGGTGATGTCACATGGAATTGTCTTTCGAATTCAGCCGCATTTATGAGGTAGGGAATTAAAAGCAAACCGGCGGGGGTTAACAGATGAGACGAGTGATGATATCCAAAGATAGGGGGATTCCCTTGTTGATTGGAATTGAAGCATAAAGAAAGTGAAACTGAATTGAGTGATTTTAGTTGAAGTGATGCTTTACTTCCACGTCTACCTATATGTCCTACATAATCCACATACTTACACATGGGCCTACTTCAAAAATCGTATTGTCAAAATAAGGCTTTCTTTTTCAAAAGGTATTTAAGCTTACCCAACAAAATATCTGTAGTCGTCCCTTTTCCGTGGATAGAAACAAAAACAGAAATTCTGGAAGCCGAAAAATTATGATGCAGAAATTAAATTTATGCGGAGGATTTTTCCACGTAATTTGGCTTGGCTCAATGAGATGTGTGATCAGAAAATATAAAACGTCACTACCTTGTAGCCAAGAGCAGTATCCTCTTGATTCATAAATTTATCGATTCGATCCCTTTACCGGTGGATCCGCTCATCTGTTTTGCCGTTTGCTGGGTGTGTTTACGGGAATTTGTTGTTTATGTGCCAAAATGCTCGCTTGTCTGTGCACGAGGATGAAATATGAATAAATACGAATCATTCAGATTCAGTGGCGAGGCAAACAAAACTTAACCGAATAATAGGAAGCAAAAGGGATAAGAATCCCCAAAACCCATGATGATGTGTATACACAGGACAGGAAAAGGCCAACTGGAGGGAAATTCGGGATTCATATGTACTTCTTCCAGCGATGGCCATCATCTTTATTTGGGGCTCCTGTCCTCCTCCTAGTAAGGTGGGCTAAACGTTGACGGCATCTTCACTCTTGTGCATGGAATTTCTGATTGGATAAACATAAAGATGCGGTGGTCAGGGTACACATATAAATCATATGAATCAAATGAAAATTTATATCGAAAGGTTGCTGGCACCCGTCCCCCGGTCTTCAAAAACTGTCTTGTGGAAAGCATTGAGCCCTTTTTACTTCCTCGACAATAGGTTTGTGGTGGCAGTGGAGATGGGTTCGACTTTGTTGTTATTGTCATTCGTATCAAAAGGATATGTGCGGCTACATTTGAGGCGAATTTTGATTTACGCTTTTAACGTGAAAAGGGTCCATTTTTGCTATTGGATTGAACTGGATTTCAGTCTGTATCTTCTGGACGCTAGAATTTCAGGTTTTCAATGTTCCCAAAAAAATGTGAATCTTAAGCGTTTTCTAAGTCTTTCGAACAGTGCCCTGTTTGTTTGTATATCGCTGCACTTCATTATGTATGCCGATTGCTTACTTACGATTATACGATTATTTCTTAGTAACATGAAATTAGTTGGTTATATTTAATATAATTGAGATAAATAATAATAAATTAATATAATGTAATAAATAGAGATAAAAAACTATTTATGGGAGAATACTTCCGGAAGAGATAATTTCGAGAGGGAACTAATCAATGCGGTTTTTGAAATCAAAAAGCGATTTAAGTCCGCATGCAAACACAGCAGTTCTGAAAAAATGATGATAGCGGCAGCAGTAATATTATGTTAAGCCGTAAATGATCGCTAATTCGACAGTATTTGCCTCCCAGTTGTAAAAATAAAATTCAGAAATATAAGTCGCTCCAAGCGATTCTTCTACCAGAAATATTTTCTGATAACTAATGGTGTTTTCGACTGGATCTAGAAAGCTGTTAAGTATAAAATAGCTGCGAAGAGTGCATATGCAACAGACTTGACAATTGGAAAAAACTATTTTAACATGAATATAGAATAGGTAGGATATACTTAACATCTACTTCTACTCACAAGTTTGTTAATCCTTAAGGTAAGATCGAATACTCTTTAAAAAGGATCGGGGTTTCTATCAGTAGGAAACGAAGACGGTTCTATATGGGCTAAGTTTATGCTTGCGGTAGATTTTAATTATCTATGGAGACGTATTGAAATAATTAGTGAATTCGACAGTACCTAATACAATGCATTATACGAGTCCTTATATCAAACGTTTATTTCCTTGGCGGACTTATATTTGTCTGAGGAATTTGAAGAAGCGTAGATTTCCCGATTTAACATATTATCTGGCTCCTTGTCTAATATACTTGGAGTTTCATAATGTGAGCAGAATTGTCCAACTATACTACTTCTTCTTTCCAAGAGATCGATATCGTTATCATTTCCACGCACTGGCTTGGATTTGTTGTATATTAGTAGTGCCTGATGACAGAATCGTGCATCTTTGAAATGCGAAGTGTAATGCCAGATTAAATAAAATAACGGAGGGTGTATTATCTTCTCTCGGGCTGAGATAGGGGATAGGGACTTTCTGTAATCTTTTACGTTGATTACGGATCATTGCCGTAGATCCCTATAATTTGACTCGATAAACTTTAAGGATTTTCTTGGAACGGCCATATTACCCAGCGCAGACTACATTGAAAGGCTTTGCTTTGCAGACTACATTGCAAGCCTCTGCTGTCGTATGTATCAAAAACATTCCTATTAATTTGTACGCTAATGACCTACAAGTCTATGTGGGGCGGTGTGGTAGTGTTTTAAGATATAAGATTAGTAAGGACGCTGAGATTGCTGCATCTCTTGTTGTTTACCCTAGACTCGACTCGACTCACTTTACAAGCGTAAGCTCTAAGTAGTCTATATAATTAGGTTCGCATTTAGGCTGCCCATCTCGGAAACCTGAGTGATAGTCGCCCAGAATTTCTCTCGGGTCCATTTCGAAGTGGCTACTGATAACATATAATCGGACCTTGCATGCTGCACACCTCGCAACATATTTAATAACTATACAAAAACTATTACAAAATATGCCATGACATTATACTAAGTTATACAAGTTAAAACAAATTACAAGAAAATGAGTCTAAGAAAACGTTATTGAAACAATTAAAATCTAACATATCAGACAACGTCAAGTCAACATTTGCCATATACCATTCAAAGTACTAATAGCAACATTTTTGTTGTCCTCGTTATAGTACCTACTTATAAAGTGAATATTAGATAGTTAGCAACGGAACAAGCTCAGATTTTGTTTAAGGTAAGTCTATTAACACAATCCTTCATAAGTTCTCTATTATCTATTTAAGTGTATTTTAAGGCCATCGGCTTATAATTCAATTTTCAAATATTTAATGGCAACAGACAATACAGACCAAAAGTTGCCCATCGATTTACCCATGTGTCATAATTATTGATCTAATAATATTGTTGAAGTAAAGCTTGTCCTAGCGCTTTTAATGAAGCTTGGAACAAAACTTAATTTTTCCAAAATCGCATTGCCTAAAAATTTGTGCACTTTAAATATAGTGTATTTGGAGAAAGAAATTGTCGCTGAAATCGGACAAAATATGTGTCGAACTTTGTCTCTGGAGAAAAGAATCAATGTGGGAGCTACAGAATTCAAAAAGAAGGCAGAGGAAGGTGGTGTGTACCGTGGTACCTTTTTTGAACTAGTTTTTTTTTTGTACTAAACTAATGAGACAAATCTTAAACAACCGATAATTATAGATTATCTTCTAACCCATAACTTTTGCAATACTAGTCGAATATACAATTAAAAATTTATATTTCAGGATATATCAAAGGATATATGAAAATCTTGCTTTCGGTCCATAGACAGTGGAGTATTGTGCCTTCGACATTTGTAATTTACTAAGAAGAAATGATGGTATATCAATACAGTTAAAATAGATAACACTCTTTATTTAACCAAGAATAATAATATTTCCAAAGCACTTTAATAAACAAAAAATTGCTCTATACATGTGATATTTCTTTGCCTCTTTAAACAAAAGGAAAACCAAGTTCGATTTTCTTTCTTATAATTTGTTGACGATATTTAGTTCAATTCAGTATATCCGATTCAAAATTTGCTAACTTAAAAATTATCTTGACCGTGAGAAAAATAACTCGACTCTGCCTTAATTTTACAAGACCCATTCGCTCGTTTATCTTTTATCGAATGCCTACAGCTGCCTCTCATGATGATGATGGCTATGTTATTATCATACTCGGTACAGTTACGTTTTTGGTACAGTTACAGTATTTGGGGATCGTTACTAAATAGAGTTTACATACACATTTAATTTAGTATTTATTTAAAGGCCGGTCTAGGGCTTTTTTTAAATGTCCATGGTAAAAATGTTTGAAGTGTCCAAGGTACATACCGCTTGTAAAAGAAACAAAACTGCCTGTGAATTATTTTAAGATGCGCAATGCACCACATCATGCTTGATTTATAATAGTAAATATAAACCAGTTTTACCTTAGCTTAAATAAAATGAAACTCCAACACTTTCAATTCTTTATCTCTGGAAAATATTTACTTATTTTACGACTTTTCTTTAAAGCGCAATAACTGCACATTTGTCCAACAAACTAACTCTCAGAATTACTTCAGTGGCATCTGTTGATTAGTAAAATCGGATAAAAGTGCGTTTATGTAAATAGGTGGTAACTACAGTCCGCGTGGAAAATGAAATGACCAAGGTACACACATGGCCGAGGTACAGCATCTTCCCTACATATATTAACATAGTCAGCTTAGTTGTATTATTACTATAGTAAAAAATATCTATTACTATATTACTACCGTAAAAAATATCTATTGAAAATTCCGCTACTATAATAGGCAACAAATTGCCAACAATGGTAGCGGAAATTTACATAACTTTATGCGCACTGCATAACCTTATGTAAAGCAATTTCGCACTGTATGTAATTTTACATTATTTATGAATTCTTCAATTCCGTATGTATAGTAAACAATATGTAAATTTACTAATAGTTATGTAATTTATTTCAATTGCCAATGTAATGTTTCGTACGGAAATTAATAAAATACATACATAAACAAGTCAAAAAGCTAGAATTGGTCTAAGACCAATTCTTATTACCATCGCACTAATAAGCATTGATAAACAATCAACACGTAAAAGAAGTAATACTAGTTTCGATGCTAACAGCTACCTAAGAAATCATCATTTCAAAAATCAATAAGTATTTGTAGGTATGCAGTATTTCCATAATTGAGTTTTTTTGAGCGAAATTCAGTTATGAAAATACTGCGTGCCTAAAAAGATTTTTTTGATTTTTAAAACGGTTTTTAAGATAACTGTTAAGATCGAAACTAGTAACATTTCTTTACATGTTTTATGATTATTAATCTATCACCAACTGCACTCCACAAAATCAAACTATACACTGACCGGCCGGCGCGGCGACCGCATTCTGATATAATTTCCCGTATAATGATTTATAGCAATGCAAATTACACTATTGTATGGAATTTCACGCAAATTTTAAGTACGATACAAAAGTTTTGTATGAATAAAGTAAAATCACAGTACTGTATGGAATTTTACACAAATTTACAGTACGATATAAATTGTTTATGTAATTAAAAGTAGGAAGTTTGCAGACTACATAAGAAGTATTTAATTTGTTAATGATTATGTGGATATACATACAGTTTAAGCGGTAGTGAAAACATAAAACAATATCAAGTAAACTCATCGTAAATTGAACTTCTTCTATATATTTTACCCATTCATTTTATAATCAAACAATTTGTGAAAATTTCAGCTTTTTTTAATCACAGCCAAGACAGCAACAACTTTTACAGATCACGTTATAGTGTAATAAATATTACAGTGGTCTGAATTTTATAACACTAGGTTCGAACCTTGCCGGCATGGTTGAATCATTCTGTTGTCAACAGATTACTAACCATGACGCCACTAGGATCAGTGTCGTGCTCAAAATAAACTTTTTGTATCCAAATAGTTCGGAAAATATATTAAATGTATCCATTGCTAATTTTAATGTATTTATCATTAGACTTCGTGGAAAATTACAAAGAAAAACCTAGCATCCCCATCACAACTAAGTTTATTTAGAAAAATAATCAATAGAAACAAAAATTAAGCACTAATTATTAGAAGTTTTTGAAATAACAAATAAATTAAATAAATATAGCCTTTTCTAGGAGATAAGTAATAACAACACTTTTTCAGTAAAGCAAAATATTCGGATTCAAGCTCTTTCGCTAACATTATTGAATTAATAGTTTTCAACATAAATCTATTCGAATTTTTATTTTTTATTAGGTTGAGATGAAAAAAAAAAATCTTTTCAGCTACCGCCGAACTATGCAGTAAACTTCAAATACGCAGAAGAAAATTACATAAATTTTAAAACGTCGGTCAATATCGTAAAAAAAATTTACATTTTTTTAAACAAAGCATACGCCATTCATTATTCATTAAAACATACTTTCCGATTTCTAGCAATGTTTGGAAAACTATCAATATATTATTATTATTATTTATACTGCAAAGTATTTCAGAATTCAAAATGGACAGCCTTTTTAAAAATTTTGTTAAATGAACATTTAATAAATATTATTTTAAAATTTGAGCATATAGTTAATAATACGTACATATGTTCAAAAAACAATTATTTTTAAAGAAAAAAAAATGTGTCCATCTATAAAAGTGGATATTTCAAGTAAAATGTATCCAAAATTATACAATTTTATAAAAGTGGCTTCACTGACTAGGTTCCTTTAATGTGCGATACATAACCTGTCCATCTGCGCCATGTCCCACGAGCCTATTGTATGAATTTTGAATATATAAGTAGTGTAATGTAAAAGTGGTTACCGTTAAGTGCTGATCAGTTATTGAAAAATATATAACTCAGAAAAGCAATATCAAGTCTCACTCACTTGCCCGATATATCGTTTTTCGTCCGTCTTCAATCGCCCGTATTCAATCGCCCGTATTCAATCACTTTCCGTCAGTTCTTTCAAAAACCTTTATTCAAGCTTTCGCACTGACCTACTTGCATTTGTTGCTTCATATTGTAGGATCAGCGGAATTAGCGTATTTTTAGAAATTTAAAGTTGATCAGCTATTGCGAAAGTAAGTAATCGATACCTTATAGGTCGATACCCTAAAGAATTCAATTGCCTCGCAATTGCTTTTCTGGGTTATATATTTTGCAATAACTGATCAGCACTTAATGGTAACCACTTTTATATTACAGTAGTCTTTTTAGTTAGTGGTATTGGCCAATGGTAGTAATGGCTGACTCTGGAATGTTTTCCAAGAATTTTTGGTCCGAAAATATTTTTGCTTTATATATGATAGCAATACTGCCCACAGTCCAGTAGTAATATTGTTGTCTTGAGTAGAAATTTTCCCATATTTCAAAGTCTATATTACTGAGTTAAACAATAACAGCAATACGAAGTTGCTGTTACTTAGTCTCCATAATTAAAATAAAGCTACCGTCGTATTTACCATTGGTAGGCCTGATTGGTAGTATTATCTCATTTTGTAATCCTTATTACGGCATTTACTAGAGCCGTACATTCTACAATTGTATTTTAGGATATTTTCCAAAATATTATCTATATTACAGAAAAATCTGTGCCTGCAGTGCTCTTACCTGAAGAGCTAATAATATTTGGACAGAATCCAAATTATTTCTGCTTGAATTTCTTTCTTGTATTTTTCAAACGTAAATATTTGCTTTCTTGAGATTTTTCACAATCGCATAAGTAATGAGGCAGTTTGCAAGCTTTGAAACATTTAAAATTAACCAAAGACTCAAAAGAAACCTAATCTAATACACAACGTAAAATAAATCTTATGGTAGTAGGTAATCTGCTTGTTGTATCTACCCTCCGAAGGAAACCACAATTAACTTGTTACCTTGTGCGACTGAGAACCTTCAGTTTGAACTTCCCCGTGATTCGCACAGGCACCGAATTTCGCAGCCACTCAAAAGTCTATTAAAACAAACAAGGATAAGCCCAGGATAATGCGGCAATTTTTAACTCACTTTCACCGAGCATATTTCAAAGAGAATTCGTTAGAATTTCCGAAGGTAGTCGGGAGTGAGGTGAAGTCACTTCGCTCCTCAATTACCGGAATCAGCCCTAAGTGCCTATTCAAATCGCACCCCACAGTTTCGGTATTCGGTAGGCAAAGCAGATAGGTAAGCTTGTCGCTAACGTCTTCTAGTTAAGATTGTTATGAGGATTTTCATCTCGCCGCACTTACATACAAATGGGATACTTTGCCATGCGAGTTATAAGTGTTTTTGGCAGGAGAAACGGAATTGCAGAAGCTTACTTGTTAGCAGGTTTTGTTTCAATACTCCTGAGGATTTCGTGTTAAAGTAGTTAAAATGATGTTTTTGAAGTCTTATCTGTAATCATCAGGTTTATTGCTGTTCTACGTCTTAATCCTGAATGACGGGCGGATTGCGATTCCATTTCCAACTAAACACAAGATCTAGAGCCTTTTAGCCGTTAAATTTGGAATCATCCATCCGGTACAGTGCGGAAACAAGAGAATTCGTTAAGATTTAACCAGCTGCTGATAGAGTTGGAGGTATTTGAACCACACGTTAAATCGAAATTTAATTAAAAACTTTTCAAGTCTTGGGCGCTGAAGGATAACAGATCTTCCTTAACCAAATTTTACTTAAGGAATTCCTTAAACTCCAAGAAACGGTCCACATTTAGGAGGCACGGTATGCCACCCCGGGAAAAGATTACTATACATAGATACATATACCAAACACTACTGTGTGTAGAGTGTGCGGTAAGCGTCTAGCTAAGAATAGTTAAAGAAACTGTAACATATTTCTCCGAGATCCCAATCCACACAATCTAGGCACAAAAGCAGGAACAGGTCCGGCTTTTATGTTTGCAGACTATACATATAAATTTGTGCACGGGAATTTCGGAGTAAAAAACCCCAAGCGTACGGAATGAAAACTTCGAACAACAGAGGGTGGGAGTAGCAAAAATTCCCTTTCTCCTCGCAGTTTTAATTAAATATTCCTTCTTGAGATTATTTCCTTAACTCAGTGTATCCTCCGGGGCACAGAGGTGGTTCCTTGTGGCAGATACATTTACAGCCCGCTCAACAACAAGAGCTCCAATCCATGCATTTGCTTCCGCAATATACTGTAAGAAGTGCCAGGAGCAGGAGAATCTATGGACACAGAATCTTCGGCTGACCAATGTAATTATTACACGAGCATTGAAGAAATTGCCCATTCATGGAATTCTTTCTTAAATGAATCCTTGTAAAAATTTAGAAAATTGATATCCTAAAACTGCAGATAATAATAAGTAGATTTTTGTGTCAGGGGCCTTTCAACATTTTATCGTCTCTAACTGCGTATAGACCGATAATATTCGCGGAATGCATCCGCATTTTCAAGCCACCGACGCTTCTTGGCAAGTAAAGGATATTTTTCATTGATAGTGCTCGCTGAAAACATTTGACAGCCTAATTTGAGGCCTTACTATACGCCTTCTTTGGGAGTCAACGATACTAGACATAGTTACAGTCATACAAGGCATACGCTCGTTGTCTCGAAAATGAATATAGCAATTCCGTGCTTGGGCGTATATGAAAGACGGAACAACAACAATAAAGTGGAAGCCATCTACGACTTAAGTTAAGTAAATCTTTAGAATTTTATAGCCGAGTGAACTCTAATTTTATTTATGGTCAAATTTATGCCAGATTTGATCAAATGCCAACAGTTTAATTAAGCTGTAAAGGCTATCTCTTCGATTGGGATAAAAGTGAAGTATTTATGGATGTGTCGTTTGCAATTTGTCTCCATTGAAATATATTGTGTAGCGCATGTTTGCATTGGCTGCCATATTAACAAACACAATTTAATAATAATGAGCAAAATAACATCTCTCAAATATGTAAAATTTTATTTAAATAAATTACATTTTTGCGAACCATCTAATGAAGGACAACGCGGATAGCGAAAAATAAATCAGTCGGCTAATAAGCCTAGGTGAATCAGACGAGGAAAAAACAAATGCAAACAATGTAGAAACCTAGATAATGCTATAGGGTGAAACTAAGCCAGCCGCTATCCTTTAGGGCTGCACCTGAGTATTTGGGAACGACGCCAGAGAATTTCAGACTCCTGTGAAAAACTTCTTATCAATTACACCGTAAAACATGTTGTTGTAATATTTATATAAAATATTTTCTACATTTTGAAAATACTTAGTTACTTTTACTGAAAATATTTAGAGATCCTACTGAATGAGATTAGCAAAACCGAAATTTTTGACCACTATATGGCTCTTTCGCTACAAACTTCCTATATTTATACTAAATTTCATGACAATTGTACGTACCAAAACAGAATTGTTCACTGTTTCACAAAAACACATTCCGTTGCATTCCAATAGAATGAAAAATATTGGCTGGCTAATGCCATTGTAATGAGTAAGTAAGGAAAATCGGTATCAATTAGCAACTAAGATAATTGTTTCTCAAAATTGAATAATTTAAGACTTAACAATTTGTGTAAATATAAGACACCACAAATTACAGTATAAAATTCTGAAGAAAATTTTTTAATAAATTTCTGCACTCAAAAAATGTTTAGCGGTCGGTGAAGGCGAAGCTTGCTGTTTTGTAATATTCTCGGCCACTGTAGATGTTCTAAAATATATATATATATAGGATAAACGTTTTAAAAAAAGCTTTTAGAAGGGGGTGTTAAATTAATGTTGCTTTGAAAAATACGACTTTATTAAATTTTTCGGTATTCCCGATTTGAAAAGCCACTGAAAAAAAAAGTTCTGTAAGAATTCATAGTACCAGCATTCTTCAGATTAAAACCAACTCAATTCAAATTGTGTTGTTTTAGAAAACGGCATTTTTAAAATTCTATTAAATTAAAAGGAACAAATTTAAGAGAATTATAGAATATAATGAAATTCAACGTTTTATAAATTAAAATAATGAGCAAACTGCTACCTTAAAGCTATATTTAATTCGACATATTTTTTAGCCAAACTTAAAGCTCTTGGTCTCTCCCCTCCTCTTCTATTATGGATTGAAAGCTTTTTATCTGGGCGACCAATACGAATTGTATTAGATGACGTTACATCTGAAGCTCACCCTATAAATGCCGGTGTGCCCCAGGGCTCAGTTATCTCTCAGTCTTTCCACTAAACTCCTCTGGTTGTAGCATATGTGTTGTGTATAGAATTATCCCGATTGCGCTAAAAGACTCGCTTAGCTCCGATATTAAATGGGACTTGTGGCCGTCAACAAAAATGATCACATGTTTTTCAATTTAATCATTAATTAACCATGTATTTACCTCATCCATGATATAATCTGATACAGCCTGACTATGGCTATTGGCTACATCCCTATGTAGTCTTATGTAGGGAAAACAACTGTTTCTTTAAACATGTCTCCTGCATTCATCTCCTTTATATAATTTTGAAGCTCATCAAACCATTTTCAAATAACTTGTTCAGAAAGCATATATCTTTCCTCAGTTAGGCCTTCAGGAACTCGATATGCAAGCTATGGATTGCATATGCAGGTTATACCATTTTTGAAGGATTAAGTCATGCCATCGTCTTACCGAATTTTTAGAACTGTGTTTAAAATGCTATCTGGCATTAATGGAAACCCACATTTGGCTAACGACTCCACACAACTTAACTAGTTTTTCTTCGGTTTCCGCTAAAATACTTTGTATGGTCAAGACTTTCCTACGCCCTCAGGGTGTCCTCCAGACAATTCAGTGATGTTTTTTGACTATTTTATTTAATGCTAGCTGCTCTAATAGAAAATTTTCCTTGTCGAATGGCCGACAATGCTTCATTTAGTTTTGAAACAGTATATCGTTCCATATTTCCTTAAATGCAATGCCTAATTAATAAAATGTTGCTTGTGGGCCGCAATTGGGACCAAGGCAAAAAATTTATTTATAATTTCCGACCACAAGAAAAAACAAGTAAAAAAACTAGAATTCGGCTACCACCAATTCTTATGATATCCTAGATAAATGCCCGTATAAAATTTCGTATGGTCACCGATCTATGCAAGTTTGATTTTTGAAGTGGTTTTTCGTATATAATTCTAGAACAGTTCGTCGGACAGAAAAAATGATTATAACCAATTTTATAGGATTTCGTATTCTGAAAAAGTTTTAATTACAATAAAAATGTCTAGGACTGATCGTTTTCACAATATATGTAAAAAACCTAAATTTTTATATGGCAACACCAAGAAGGGGCTGCCCGATTTATTCCATTTTTGATTTTTTTTTTTTTGTTATTACTATAAAAACACCATGTACCAAATTTCAGCTCTCTATATCGATGCGTTCTCAGGTGGTGAACAAATATACAGTGGAAACCGAAATTGTTCTATGGTAACCCCACGAAGGAGTTGCCCGATTTGTCCCATTTCCGAACTTAATTTTACTTTTTTTTAAAGACGGTGTACAAAATTTCAGCTTTCTAAGTGACCGCGTTCCCGAGTTATCGTACGCACGGACAGATGGACGAACGAACAAACGGACGGACGGGACGGACATGCAAAAATTAAAATAACTTTTAATATTATGCATGGGTGTCCAATCCATTTTGCTCTACCATCATTATTTCCGTGCGTTACAAACAGAATGACAAATTTAGTATACCCTATAAATTTCATCTAGGGTATAAAAACTGGCTCATAATAGTAATTATTGATCCATTTCGTGGCCACTAAAATTATTGTGGTAATTCCGAAAATTAACTGAAATTTCAAAGAATACTACATTTACTTGAAATATGACTACTTAAAAAGGTGTCTCATGAAACAAAAATGGAATAAAACGAGCAGTCTGTTATCTTTTTAAATCATAGCAACACAAAAAAAAATGTGTTATCGCATTTTCGCATTATTTACATGACGATATCTGATGACTGAACTTTAACTCAACGACCCTGTTGCTCACTTTCCATAGGTAGCAAGTAATACATACATTCACATGAAGAAATGAAAATATCTGCATTTGAACGAAAATACGTCATCTTTTTGCATGTATGAAATGGACGCAAATTGGGTAGTGGAAGCGAATTGGTGCATTTGCTTATATTAACATATAAAAATCACGTGTCACTGTGTTCGTACACGCTAATATCCGAAACCGCTCAACCGATTTCAATGAAATTTTATGAATGTCTTTGGTTGGTTGCAGCTTGAAAGATAAAATTAACTTGGACACGATATATGGCGCTGTTGTCGAGAACTAAAAAACTGCCTGAGAAAGCGTCGACGTGAAAAGCCCAAATTTTGTACATGGCGTTTTCATGAAAATTTCAAATAAAAGTTCAAAAATGGACCAAATGGAGCGACCGCTTTTTGGTGTTGCCATACACAAATTTTTATTTTCACTATACATATGGACACTACCTCACGCGTGAACGTAGAGAGCTGAAATTTTGTAAATTAAGTTCAATAAAATAAGTAAAAAACGAGTTTTCAAACAAAACTGAGGCCAAGTCGCATAAAAAAGTAGAAAATAAACTTTTCTTCACACACAGAGGTGGACTCAGATTTTATTCGCTGACAATCACCGATATATTTCAGTTTGATCAATCAGAGTTAATAAGTGATTTGATTCATGAAGAGAAAGAATATTCAAGAGAAATGTCCCAATCAAAAAATCTGAGTCAACCTCTGATTGATCAAACTGAAATATATCGGTGATTGTCAGCGAATAAAATCTGAGTCCACCTCTGTGTGTGAAGAAAAATTTATTTTCAACTTTTTCATGCGACTTGGCCTCAGTTTTGTTTGAAAACTCGTTTTTACTTATTTTATTCTCTGCCTTTTTCACGTTAACTAAATTGGAAAATTCTGCATTTTTCCTGAAACAAATTTATCACTAATCCCATCGATGAAAATTTTTCCGATGATTTTCCCGCCTTTCCAGGTTTTCCATGGAGTTTACCACAAAAGCAATTTTATGCAACTCATTTCGCTCTACAACTTTGTCTTAGGTTGCAAAACGCTCAAATGCTTCCTTGGTCGGAAAAACTCCGGAAAAGCGTTTTACATGAATTTTCCTCGATTTTTTCTGCAAGTTTTCACCATTGTCGGAGAGAAAGTAATGATGCCAGTTGATAGGGAACTTGATCCTGCATAATTTAGAAAACTTTTTTACCGGAAAATTCCGGAAAATTTTTCGGAAAAATCGGAAAACTGCATTTTTCCTGAAACGGATTTATCACTAATCAAATTTGTACCAACATTTTCAAATGATTTTTCCCGATTTTCAGGGTTTTCCATGGAAATTTCCGGTTCAAATTTTGACAGGATAAATTGTCACGCGACATGAACATGTGTACCAAATTTCAGCTCGCTGTGATGACGAAAAGTGGGTCTACGAGAGTGTCGAAAATAGTAAAGAAATATATAAATAGACAAATTCGTGTACGAGTTAAAGGGAATGGCTGGCCTCAAAAATGGGAGCAATCGGGAAGGAAACTTCTTCATAGGATTACCATACATAAAATTTGGTATGTGGTATTTTCATAGCAATGGTAAATAAAGTTTCGAAAACGGTTTACTCCTTCTTGGTGTTGCCATACAAAACTTTTGTTTTTCACTACTTGCCAACTGCGGGAGAAAGCGTCGAGGTGAAGAGCTCATATTTTGTACACGGTGTTTTCGTAAAAATTGCAAACATAGCTCATACATGGGACAAATTAGGCAACTCCTTCGTAGGTTTGCCATACAAAAATTTCGTGTTTTACTATATATGTATTTGGGCACTGCCTGAGAACGCGTCGACGTAGAGAACTACACTCTGCCACACACATGTATGGATGCACGCACACGCACACACATACAGACAAAGAGTGAAACCCTATAGTATGGAATCGCGCGATCGAGTCAGATAATAGCTTAGATATTATGCATCTATAAAATGTTTCACAAACCAATATCATTAAACAGCTTAAAAATATTTGTTATATAGTTTTATCGCATTGAACCCTTGGATTCACCGCACAAGCAATCTGCTCAAAATTTAATTCTGTACAAGCTTAGGTACAGGACAATAGGATGGTGATGCAGTCCCAATAGGTTCAGCATAGGTTACTGAAGACCGAACACATCATTCATTCATCTATTCAAACAGACGGAGGGAAGAGTAATTTTATTAGAGTTGGTCTTATTAGTAATGGTAATAATAACGAAGTTTCGGTGGGATGGCTGCGGATAGCTCGTCGCAGCAGGGTTTCTTAAAATAAAACTCCTTCGGTTAAAATATAAATAATAATGATTCTTTATTCAATTAAATAGCCTAATATTTACAATAATTTAACCAGAATCTATGTATCGTCTATACTAGAGACTATATAGTGGTAAGGGGAACTTCACATGGCTTATCACTATAATAATAATTCCTGACTTAATATTAAAGAACCTAGCTCTAATGAAAATCAATATACTACTCTAGATGTACTTAGCTGATATTCTGTATGGGTAGAAACTATGTATTGGTACGGGGAAACTTCACACGGCGTACCACTATAATAGCCTGAGAGAGAGAGACAAAGTGACGTACCAAGGAGAGAATATTTATGGAGGCAGGATTTTCACACAGCCCTCGTTACTTTTAGAATGGGTACGGGGATTTATCTCACGGCGTACCAATGTTTTAATTCTCATGCACTTATCTGGGAAAACGGCGGATAGTTCGGGGATGTCTCACTCGGCGTACAAAAATGTTAAGATGGGATATTTTACACGAACCTTAAAACGGAAAATTCTGGGACAGATGGTACGGGGCATATTCACACGACATACCAAATATCAAGGCGGGATGAAAGATGATACATAGATGATTTCTCAAACAACGTACCAAGCAAATGTTGGGTGCGATAGTATATGCTGACCTTAACACAACGGATCAGGACGGATGGTACGGGGACTTCTCACACGGCGTACCAAGGACATGCTAAGGCGAGATAGTACACCTCACCTCTACACAACGGATCAGGACGGATGGTACGGGGATTTCTCACATGGCGTACCAAGGAAATGTTAAGGCGGGGTAGTTTACCCTGACCTTAACACAACGCATTCGGACGGATGGTACGGGGAAAAAACACACGGCGTACCAGGGAAAGTATTGAGGCGGGTTATTACACGCAAACCGCAATACAGACTCAACATAATATTTAGGAAAATGCACGGGGATTACTCACAAGGCGTGCTAGGTCTACACTAGTGCAAAAATTTCATGGAACACTAGCGCCTTACCAAATTTAGTCTAACCACCTAACTCTTCGTGCTTGCTGACTAGACTGATCACAATGGTCAACAGGCGTGCTTTATATAGCCGGGGGCCAAAGCTACTCACTGGCTGAGTGGCTGATGCTTCCACTTTTGCAAGGTCTTTATACCAAGAACAGCTTTCAAGCTCTTTTGAAAAACTTTTCTTGTATTTGGCTTGTACATATGATGACGTGCAGGTCATGAAGAAAATGGCTATGGCAGCTTCGTTCGCATGCCCCGGTGGGCTAGAATAATTTAACTTCGGCCTCAAATTTATAACTTCATTACAAAGTTAAAACAAAAAGCACTATTTTCCCAACAGCTATAAGACTGATGAAGGAAGTGTTAGTTTTCTATTATCTATAGCTTTTAACTTTAGAACCCTAGAAGAGCAGGAGGGTTGGGAGTGCGGTGTATTTTTTCGTACATTTTGGGCAATATTATTTTTATAACTAATTCACCAAAATTTAGCTCTTTCAAACCCCACGCAATACAAAAAATAATATCCCCTGCTTTGCACGGAAAGTGATAGTGAACGAGGCGGGCAAGCCTAATATTGATGTGATGAAATTTATCTCTCATTGAATTGCTCAAGATCATAACTAAGTTCTACGAAAATGGAGTGCAATGTGTAGTTATTAGAAGAGAGTCTCTAGCCTTCATCTTCAAATAATTGTATATTGTATATGTACACGGTTGAAAATTTGGGAGTAGAATTTAATATTATGACACTCGTTTTAATTTCGTAACGGAATCTAAGAAGAGCCTTGCTTACTGGGAAAGACACATGAACATCAACAAATTATCTCATGCTAAAAGAAAATATTACTAAGCTTTTCGCATTCCAATTGAAAGCTTGTTTTTTATGTTTAAATTTCACTTATGAAATAAAATGTCCTACTTCTGTACGTTTTTCACTAACAATATATTGATGACGAAGGAGTTGATGACGAAGGAGTTGATAACAAAACGAAGGAGAGACCCGATATCATCAGTTCGAACATCCGGCTGTAATTTCTTATTTGACGCAAAAATATACAATATTATAGAATATGTACGTTCCAAGAAATCCAATACTTACAATTAAACCAATATTTTTTAGTCCTATAACTTTTGAAATTTTACTTTAATTCTTATTAACCGGAAAAAATTTCCGGCAATGCGCTTTGTTAATGTAGGTAGGTACTTTAGCTCTTCTGTTCCAAGTTTAGTTTCTATAAGGGCAGAAGAAGTTACAAGTTGCAAAAAGCAGAATTGAAATTCGAAAAAGTTTTCATGTGTTTTTATAAAATCATTTTTCGTTTGTGGAAAGTGGTAATGAGCTTTTTACTCTTTCGAGGCCCATACAAAATACGAGTCGACAGGCAATTCTCAACCTACTGCATATGAGCAGAGAAAATTAAAAAATAACTACCGAGGTACTATCAGTTTCTGGCCTAAAGCTGAAGACCAAAAATTCTATAAAGAAATTTTTGGGAGTATAGGTACTGTGCGTAAAGCGTTTCAATCAGCAGTAACAGGGCGATCTCATCAGGACAGCAATGAACCCTGAAACTGCCTGCTGTCTACACTATTTTAGCTTGATTTGACAGAAAAGTAATTGAATGAAACGAGTTCTATCGAATGCGCATTTTAAACACGGCGTTTGTTTGTTATGAATTTGAATATTTCTCACCTTATACCATCCCGCAAGAATCTAGTAGGTTCAAAGTCGATAAACAGACAACAATCTCTTCATGCGACGTTTACATAACCATTCTCAATCATGTATAAGATCTGTGAACTCACTGTCGAACAACGCATACTGCTGCTGTATTTTAAGAAGATTGTAGAATCACACACTTTCTTCGTCCTTCTCTAACCCATCTAGGGTACCTCTGCAGATATTTAATCCCTTCAGGCGGCTGATACAAGCCGCCATTTTAAAATTTACCTGCGAAGAAAATATGACTTTCAAATATTTTACCATTCTTTGCTATCATCTGCGAAGTAAATGAACCTGGAATGTGAAGTGACATCGCCATAGAAGCTATTGAGACGTGTTGTAAGGGAACACAATCTCATGTGCTGTGCTTTTCAATTCCATTCTTTTCTCCTGGCTTTCCTAATGTCCGCCTCCTCAACAAAAGTCGAAAATTAAAAAATCTCCATAGATTCAAGTACAAATAAACACCAGAAGCAATTTTCACATTCACCAGCGACAATACTGGGAGCGAGCGTGGCAAATGACACCTCGATGACATCTAATTTCCACCTCTCAGCATTGTACTTTTATTTAGTAGAGATTCCTCAGGACATTTTCCTTTTGTTCGTGCACAGGACAAAAACTACCTAGGATGAATTTTTCTCGAAATAAACCGTCATTTTACAGCGGTGTTTTATTGGAGGAATGGAAGAAGCTTTGTTGTGCGCTGCAATGTCCCCATAGGCGTATATTTAAAGGAGCTGGTAATAGGCAATCTTTTTCAAGTTGGCACATGTTTTAAGGTATACATACCTTACTGTAACTGGACTTTTGTATTAACATTACTAAAACATTTTTTAAAAGCAATTTAGTCTGATGCCAAGTCGACCACAGCTTCCTAAGCCCACTTCCATCGTTAATTCATTTTCCTCGTCTAATTGATCCAGACAAATATTTTCAATTACAGCAAGCGAAAGAAGCATAAAAAAAAGAAAAAGTCGCAACCTTCATTTCAGGGAATCAAGTAGTGTAGGTGTACCACATCAGTTTCAGGGTTGTTGGGGAGGAGATGGGGGCAGATAAAGACGCGGTCATAGCCTGGAAAACTTCTTAAAAAGCTAGTCCAGATATGCATTGGTAAAAAACAAAATTCCCATCCAACTTTTATTGAAGTTAGAAAAACTTTTTCTTTCCAGAAAACTTTTCTGGTTTTTCTGTTCGCTTGCCTCTGTATATGTAAGGAAAACGGGCAAAGGTACTCGAAAGTTTGTCACTATACCGTGGCAAAGTCCTCGTTTCTTTAACGTACTCAGTACTCACATTTATATCGACACGTGTTCAACGACAGACAGGATCGAGAAGAAAAAGGATGGTTTCTTTTTAAACGAAGAACCCGGGGGAAATTGAATTAAACAGAGAGTAAAAGGTAGTCCTATTTCTATTGCATACTTAAGAAAATGAGAGGAGACTAATTGATCGAATTTCGTGAGTGGGACGCGTATTGCGAGAATTATTACTGGACTGGTGGACTTTAGTTAGATATGTAATTTATTAAACTGCTGTACTTTTCTTTAAGAACTTAATACTAGGCTCCAAGATAAAGAGAAACGTTACCAAGTTAAAGAGGAATTTTTAAAAATCCTCATCAATGTGTGAATATGGAATTACAAAGCATGTATGAGATAGGTAAGTAAACGCGGCCCTTTCGTACGATTAAATTTTTTTTTATACCCTAGATTATGTCATTCCGTTTGTAACACACAGAAATAATGATGGTAGAGCAAAATGGATTGAACACCTACTCATAATATTAAAAGTTATTTTGATTTTTACATGTCCGTCTGTATTAAAGATAACTCGAGAGCGCGGGTACTTAGAGAACTGAAATTTTGCACACCGACTTGAAAAAAAGGAAGTATATATTAAAAATGGGACAGATCGGGTAACTCTCTCCTGAGGTTACCATACGAAAATTTCATTTTTCACTATATATTTGGACACTGCCTGAGAACGCGTCAAAGTAGAGAGCTAAAATTTTATACATGGTATTTTCATAGAAATTTTCATAGAAAAATGTGATAATTCGGGCAACTCCTTCCATATAAAAGTTTCAGTTTTTTACGTATGCTGTAAAAACAATCAGTCCTAGACGATTTCATTTTACTGAAAAGTTCTTCATAATACGAAATCCTATAAAATTGGTAGAATTATTGTTACTGTCCGACGAACCGTTCTAGAAATATATACGAAAAACCACTTCAACAATTAAATTTGCACAGAGAGGTGATCATACGAAACTACATATGGGCATTCATCTCTGGTATCTTAAGATTTAGTTTTAGATCAATTTTAGCTTTTTTACTTGTTTTTAATGAATATTGTCTATAAGCATCTGGATTCTTTAGTTAACTCTAAGATCTCCTTATAAAATTGGTGAGATTTTGGTTCATAGGACGAAGTAAAAGATTTGTGGATCAATTGTAATGTAAAGTTTACCTACCGTAATTACACTTCATTATCTTTTAGGCAAAGTTTTGTGCTATATACGATTCAATCGCTTAACTTGTAGAACAGATAGAGAGACCCAGGATAAGTTAGCAGCAATAAGAAATGTATGGGACCTTTTTGTTGAAAATTCTAGAAGGTATTTTGAAGAATAAAAGGATGTCCTCGGTTAGCACCGCGAGTATGGCGTGCAGGAATTATTCTACAAGGGATCAGACTAGATATTTCATCAGAAGATTGATCATGCATGTAACCATAACGGGGCATCTAACGTTGCTCGAGGACAAGGTTCGGATATAACTCCATCTAATACAACCCGTATCTGGCGACTATAATAATAAAAGAGGAAGGGAGAAACCAAGTGCTTTAAATTTGGCTAAAGGGGCTGGACGGCAGACTCTATTAAAGGTTTTTGAAATATCTAGGGAAACGATTTTGGACTCACCGAAAACATGAAAACTACGTCCAATCCTGAAGTCATATTCTTGATCGTTGATGAGTTGATTGCATTTTAGATACTTCATTAATTTAGAGTTAATGGTAAATTCAAAAACCTTTGAAAGAATCGAAGTCATTACAATTGCTCGATAATTAGAACTAGAATCGCTGCCTGGAATAGGCTAAACGTGAGCTTGTTTCCAAACAGTTGGAAATTTTCCTGTCGAATAAGACAAGTAGAATAGTTTTCGCAGAGGCTTAGCAAAAGATGAGGCGCAGCTTTTAATTAACAGTTGCCAGAACACATATCTCGTACGGATATGTATTGGATCTTGTACACATCTACAGGGCAGATGCAAATAGGTGTCTGTCAAGTGGGTGTAAGACAAGAATTTGAAGCGAATCTAGCAGTCAAAATATTAGCTTTATCTAAGGAGTCAACAACCACAAACCTTTGCTGCCTTTGCGCCTTGCCAAAATTCTTTGTCTAACATTCTGGTCAAAAAGAAAGTTTCCTCTCTGAATAATGGTTTTGAAGATATTCCGTGCAGTCTTGTAAGCTTGTTTCAGTTCTGGACAAGGATTCACTTCATAGGCGCGAAAAGCAGACTCTCTTGCTTTTATTACTTAGTTGCATCAAAAGCAATTTTTCTGTTGTTGAGAACTGCTGCAAGAATAATAAATGTATTCACTCATGCCATGACTTATAATTTGACTAAGTTCTAATGTGCATTTATCAACATCCCTCGAAGAAAATCAGACCGACCAATCAAATTCTCTAAGATACTGATTATAACATTCCCAACCAGCACTTTTATAGTGCCATACAACCCTACTTGTAGGTGTAGAAGTAAGGTGACACAGGTTTGAGGTGGTAAATTGTGCCGTGATTAAGCAGTGGTCTAAGTTACTTAGAGAGGAACCGAATGAGATGGAATATTTGTCGGGGTGAGATGCTAGAAACAAATCTAGTAAATTAGCTCTATCTCTAGCTGCATCAGGAATACGGTTGGGTGCATCCACTAGCTGTAGCAAATTAAAAAATTCACCGAAAAGCTCAACAAATCGACCCGCAGGGCTTGTGTTCTAAGAACGTCGGAGCCACTTTATGTTAACATATTAAAAAAGCCTGCCAGGATGATTTCGAGAGAGGGGGGACAGTAAGCAAAAGATCAATATTGTTGGAGATATTGTCAAATACGGATACCGTGTCGTCATCGGACATATTTGGGCTGCGATAAAGGAAACGGAAGTAGATAATCCGGATGAAATTTAACTCTGGATTTTCGGATGAAATATCTTTAAGAACGGTAAAGGCGTCAGAAACGACCTTGGTTTCAGTGCAAGAATTCCCGTAATTTTGGATTTAAGGTGGTAGTGCACCAAAAATCGATTAGCTCTCAATCCATGAATGTTGCAGAATTCTAAAATAAAATTCTGCAAAGCAAAAGCAGAAGCAAAAAAGAGTGACACATAATAACACAAATATATGGGCGCCACTAGCAGCAGTAACCGATACAAACTATATAAGTGTTATGCCTATTTGCTGCTTTCAATAACTCTGACTTTGCAGTTCAAAACCCACAACTGGGAAAAGCCATAGTACAAATGAGTAACAAATTCACTTGCACAGATCACGAAAACACAACGAAACAAATGGGAAAAACAGAATGCTACCGTAGTGTGCAAGTGGCTTTTGTGATGCTAGAGCATAGAAAAGCCTTTCACTGGGCTGTATGTAATTAATTAATTAATTAATTAATCCGGCGATTGGATTTACTATTAAATTAAGATTATAGAATACATGTGCATACACATCCCTTTGTTTATTACGAATAAACTAAATACTTTCATTCGATTTGTTTCAAGGAAAACCCGAATAGATGAAATGTAAGCTATTACGCAGAAGAATTTATTTCTTACAAGTGGAAGATCACACACATACAAAGGTAAAAGTACAGGGTCCACAAAGTACCACCATCCGGAAACTACATACATTTTGGAACTTCCGGAATTTAAAACTTGTATTACAATTTGTTTCATAAAATTTACTACTTTTACAATTTCAAAAGCAACAGTCTATGGAGCAAAAAGACTAAACTAGTGTCTGTGAAGGGGATATTTATGCAAAATTACGATCCAAAATGCACTTCTAATAAGATCAAGAAGAGAATCGATAATACAAAGTGATTAAGTGTGGCTAAAATTATTTTAAGGATTAGTTGAGTTTGATTTTTTGCCTAAAGTGGATAGTTGGCAGATTCATACTACATATTTTCCTAGATCTTTCCTAGATCTCTTTCTGTGGAATTTTACAAGAATTTAATTTGAAACTTATGGAATGGTAAGATATGAAAGATCAGTTATAATGGCATTAAAATTTTTAGTAAATCTAAAGATGCTAATATCAAAGAAAAATCTAAAATGAACGTATAGATATATCCGTCAAGTTCTCATATTGAAACTCGCCCTATACATCTTAAGCCTTACAACATTTGGTTTCTCTGTCAGAGATTTTTAATACAAAACACTTTGTCTTTTCGTAAGTAAGTATAAGTATGCATAATATGAGGTAGGAAACGAAAGCCTCTGACAACCTCTTTTCTTGCCCACATATATACATGCATATAAATACAATAATATATATTTATATGTTTGCGAAATAATTAAAATAAATCAGAAGGAACCATCATAACTATACGTAAACGCCATGAAGCGAAAGCATTCAAACCATCCTCCTACCGGCCGTACACGATGAAATAAACAGCTACATTTGTAAAATTACAAAACTTGCAAGAGAAGGATTTCACATTTGACTGAGTACACCAACACTGGGATTCGCTTAAGCCGTCTGAAGGATTGAAATCGGGCCGACGCCCCAAATCCGCCGGGTTACTGGGAGGACAATAGTTTCCACGACTGCAAGTCGTATATTTATTTTAGTGAATTTATCTCTCCGAGTCATACGTGTTTCACAAATCACGAAAATAATTTCCGCATAATCTCTTTTGTGGTTCCAGGGAACATTTATATCACAATAGTTTACAGCGCACACGTTTACTCGTATATGTAGTCACTATAAAAGGAAACACTTCCCTCAAGGCCTCATGCCACAGTATAAGCGTATAACGGTATAACTTAACATAAAATCTGTATGGTATATATACGTATGTGTAAATATACATTCATAATATATTCCAGCGACTGTATGCTATTTCACTTGGCAAATGCTTCCAGGACGTGACATTTCAAAAAGATAAAACATTTAACAAAACTAAAATGTGCTTCTTCCGTTGGAAATTGCTTTAAAACATCGAAAATCACACCCGAATGCATTTGCCATCTCGATCTTGGATTCTTTCTGTCATATAAACATACATACATCCGGCTGCATTAAAATTAAGGTAATCTGCTACAACAATTAACAGCATTACGGCCCTTATGAGATCGAAATCATTTGCATGGATGTGCCAACCGTGGGATCCCTAATCGCATTTCGTTCATTTAGACTAAACTGAAATTGCAAATATCCTTAAAAAGCGTGAAAAATTATCCCACTAGAAGCCTGCAAAGGTACATACCACAGTATACCACTAGCGGCGATAATCAGAAGGTTCGAAAGAAGGAACCACTCCTGGCCATGGATCGTTGATAATAGAATTATTCTGAATGTAATTACAGCCAATTAAGGGCGAGAAAAGATTCTTTTTCAAATAACCGAACAAATTTTTTATCTCGGAGATATTTTTTTACTCCGAATTTCAAATGAAAATGAACGGGCTTAATTTAATGAACACCGAACGAGTGGACTTGGCTTAGGTCTATGGACGGACCGACCCTTCAGGTTTTGTTGAATTTACAAAAGAACTAATTAATAGCCAATTAGGCGGAATATAGAGAGAGCGAAAGACGGTTAGGCATATATACATAGGTATTTAATTAATTTATAATTTTTGTAGTACATAATGCCCATTCTACAATGCATGGTAAAACCACATCATCAAAACGATATCGTTTACTGAAGAATGCGTATAAATACATGAAATATGCAAGTAGTGGTAAACTGCAAAATTAAACAGCTGTTGATCTGTCAATTATCATAAATGTAATTGCTTTCTCGATTGCATTGCAGAATTATATCAAAGAAAATATTTGGTCTCAATAATTTATATTATAATATAGTAAACTAAGAAATTTTTTTGGGACAAGTCAAATAATATAAAATATTGCTTTAAAGACTGAACGTACAAGTCCCAGTTTACAGCTGTTTTATTCTAAATTCCCCTACATGGTTCTAAATTAGCTGAATACAGCTGAGGTATTACTATATCGTTTTTGCTGATTAACTACTACACATAAGCTCGTGCTCATGTCGTCAAATGAGTGAAAGAGAAGAGACATTTTACACGCATGAATTTTCAAAGGCAAGAGTGTGAAGCAAACAGAAAAATCCATGTCGTTTTGACGACGTTGTAGATTAGTCATAACGGTAATTTGCTGAATTTTTTATGTTTGAAAACTAGCACCGCCGTGCAATAACTGTTATAGCAGCTCTTCTAATTATCTTTCCCAAGAAATATATTCAGTCGAATAATTCCCAGAATAGTGAAATTTGATAATGCACCCCTTTGAAACAGTTCCTTGGTCATTCGGTAGTGAATTTATCATTATATGATCCTCAAAGCATTAGGGAGATTACTGGTTTATTTATCGGCGAGGATTTTTTTGAACGTTTCTTCGGACAGTAAAAACGGTTATAACTAATTTCATAGGATTTCATATTCTGAAGAACTTTTCAGTACAATTAAAACGTGTAGGACTGATCGACAGTATACGTAAAAAACCTAAATTTTTATATGGCAACAAACACCAAGAAAGCGATTATCTGATTTAGTCCATTTTCGAAGCTTTATTTACTATTGCTTATTTCTATGAAAACCCAATGCACAAAACAATCTCTACATTGACGCGTTCTTAGGCAGTGTTCAAATATACAGTGAAAAACGAAATTTTCGTATGGCAACCCTACTAAGGAGTTTCCCGATTCGTCCCATTTACAAACTTAAACTTACTTCTTTTTAAAATAAAACTCTGTATGCAAAATTTCAACTCTCTACGTCGACGCGTTGTAAGGCATTGTCCAAATATATAGTAAAAAAACAAAAAATTTTGAATGCAACCCTACGAAGGAGTTGCCCGATATGTCCCATTTTCTTTAAGTTCTTTTTATAAAAGCCCGTGTGCAAAATTTCAGTTCCCTAAGTGAACGCATTCGCACGTTATGGTGAAGACGAACAGACGGACGGGCAGACGGACATGCAAAAATCAAAATAACTTTTAATATTATACGTGGGTATCCAACCCATTTGTCAAGCATTACAAGCATTATTGCAGTGCGTTACAAACGGAATGACAAACTCAGTATACCCTAGGATTTCATCTAGGGTATACAAATAGAAAATTTTCCAGGACACGTAACGACAGCAAAACATGAGCGCAAATATTGTGCAAATAACTTTCTTCACTCACCCGTTCATCATAGAAAAATTCACGCTTCTTTTGGTTGCTACCTCTTGAACGAAAATGTTGCATAATAAAAATAATCGGACACATGTTATTGGATATAGCGATGTATCCACCATATGCACCTTTCGCTTTCCCTTTCGCGCCCTTACGAGCTAGGGGTTGGTCATCAAAGACTTTTTTACTTTGAATAAAATAGCAATATTAAATTTTTTAAAAATTTTACCACTTACGATCCGCATGCATGGCAAGTAGATTGTCACACGTTCTAGGGAGTTGTTAATGTCTTGCACCCCTTTGCTTTGGCCCTAGGACGCTGCATTTTCGCGAAAATACTCCCAGGACCGTCCTACTCCAACCCTCAAAATTGCAGCCTGAAACTAGTAACAGAACCAGGAGAATCAGATCGTACTTTTTACAGCATAAGCTGAACTAGTATAGGTCGATGTATGTAGAATACCGCTATTATTGCTAAAATTCCAAATTTTGTTCTTGTATATCCATATATTAAAGAGAACGTTTTGTTCTGCTTATTGAAGGAAGAGAACTGTTTAGTTCATTTGTGTATAGAACTATATAGTGATCGGGAAAATGCTTCCTTGTTATAATGTTAGATGCCTTTTTTGGACCATTTGGAGCAGTTTTGCTCACGCTTAGTCGCTAAAAGCTCTGCACCTGAAGTATGGTAGGTTCAAGTGATAAGCCGTAAGAGCATAGCCAAACTGTTAACATCCAAAGGCAAGTAGAACAACCAGTAAAACGCCGCTATAATATAAAATCAACGATGGCTCGACTCGGACATCTTGATGCCATGACAAACCAGCAATTCTTCGCTCCAATATAAAATCAACGATGCCTCGACCTGATGTAGGGAAACCCACAATTTTTTCTTATAAATTTACTGGAAATTTTTTCCTTAGAATTGTTATGAATTATTAAAGGCCGACAACGGGTGCTTGGGCCACTAACAATTTTCAGGAGCGTAGACGCGTAAATGAGCAATAAGCATTCATTTCTTCTTAGAAATTTACAGAAAATGTTTCGGCAGAATTTTTATCAGTTCGGTGGCCGGCTAGAATTATTTTCAGATATAATAGGTTTGTTCGATGAAAACACAGTGTAAAACATCATGTAAATTTTCCCCGCCAATACATATTTACCTAGCGTTTTTGTTCATCGAACAAGCTTTTAGAACACCGGGTAAACCTAGTGTAATCACATTTCTCTGATAGTTCTGCTGACTATAATTAATTGTAAAAAGTTATTTATAAATGGGTGAAGACAAATAAAATGTGCTCTAGCTATTTTTTTTTTATTATTGCTTATTTTTGTTCAAGAAGTAATTTATATGCCCCAATCAGCAAAAAGTTGCAAGTGACAGTTCTTAATTGACAAATGTCAAACCATTACTCCAAGAACTTTTTACTTTAAGCTCGGGGTAGCCCTAGGTTTTTCAAAAACAAGATAGTCTAGCCCGGTTTAGCCCTATATTTACCCGGTGTTTTCATAAAACATACCTAATGCCGTTATCGGCCTCCAAACATTCTAAGGAAAAAATTTCCAGTAAATTAAAAAAAGAAAATTGCGGCCTTCCCTACATCAGGTCGAGTCGAGGATTCGTTGATTTTATATTCGAGATTTTTAAGAAAAGTACAACTTTTATGTTTTATCGGTCGAAAAACTTTTTCTTAAAAATGTGAAATAAATATACAACTATTTTCTCAGTAAAATTCTTAGTTTATCCTATTTTCCTGAAATTTTAGTAGTCAAGTGAAATGTGTGGTTATGCAAATATCTTAATAATATAATATAAAAATGTTGCCTTTTTTGTTGAGCAAAACATGCCCTTGTAATTAGTATAGATTTAAGATTAAACAGAGTGCATTCAGAATAAAACTGAAACTTTTAATTAAGCTTTTATCTTGAGTCCGTCGGTATTCCCTATAAGCACTCATGCTTGCGTTAAAACCATATGAACAATAATACGTCGGGGAAGCGCTGCAAGCTTCCAAAGAAGCACTCTCCCTGCAAACATCATGATTCGAAAACGATGTACTAGCAACTCGTAATCTCTGGCTTAAACTTCGAAATCTACCAGCAGCGTAGTAAAAGGAACATGATTCTCGACTTATCAACCCGAGATTCTCTCTCGATAGCGAATTGCTTTAGATCTTAAGGCGAACCGAAATTGATGTCAAAACGAAGTTATTAAGAGAAGCGAGCTATTCTCGTGTCGTAAGCGATTCGCGTAGATTTTTGTTTTGAACATTATCAGTAAGGGATGAGTCATTGAGTCATGACAAAACGAAGGAATCTCGCAGTAAATTCGAAGCATAGATGCACGTAGTCTCATTTCATTGTAAATTCTGAAATCAGATAAATGGAGAAATCTCGGGCAAAAAGCGGAATTTTCGTGCTGACCTCTCTATTATCCTCTCATTCGTAACAGAATCAGAAAAACAAAGGAATCTCGGGGAAGCTCGAAGTTCTCATTGCTTGCCCAAATTCGAGATTACTTCGAGAAAGCGAGCTCTTCGCTGAAATTTTTGTAGGGCTTGCATCCGGCTTTGAGCGCTGCTATTTCTCGCTGGGACATTTTTATACCAACACATCCATAATAGAAGTGCATGAACTTCATACTGATATAACAAACTCAAAGTGATGCCCGCACCACTACACCACGATTGACTGGTTGACTGCTCCAGTTCAACTGTCGTTGACTGCCCTCAACAACCAAAATTGGACCACGGTTTCATAAACAATCGCTCTAATAGAAACCACAAGGGCAATCCAATTACAAAGAGGAAAACAACTTCCAAAAAACAGGAGGTTCTGCCGACTGTGGGATTTAACCCACCGAATCCGCCAACTCCTGGTAGACAGGGTTCTCCTTCGGCTGGTGGGGCCGCGTATGCAGCGCTTTGAGTCAATGCGTGGATAATACCACTCCAGCTCCTGCTTCTGAATTCACAGTAACAAATAATATTAATTCTGTATCCACATTAGGGAATGGTATTGGTACCTCTTTGAGGACAGTACCAAAACCTTCAAGTGTTTTCGTCACTAGGTTCTCTCCTGAAACGGTGTGTGACGACATATTGAGGTATCTCGAATCCAAAAACATCGCAACAGAGGGTGTTTCTTGGCGCAAAATTAATAAATCCTCTCAACCGGTTGCATCATTCGTCTTAACTGTTTCAGCAGATGTGCAGGATAAGTTATTAGAACCCTTATTTTGACCCGCTGGCGCTTTTACTAAATTATTTGTACCTTCTGGGCGCCGACCTAGAAATACAGCTAAAATAAGCAATATTATTCCAAAAAACTGAAGTCGCTTTCCCTTTACTATTAAAATGCAAGGGGGATTCGGAGAAAAACTACACATATCTTCAAATTCTCAGTTGCAACTTGTTTTGATATTGTTCCTTTCACTGCAACTTGGCTGCTCCATGGCTTTCGTGACGCCAAAATCTTAGACAATTCTTACCAGGTTTGTAGAAAAGCCAGATATACTGATTCTGAGGTTCGCGGCGGTGGCATACTCCTCGCATGTAAAAACCATTTTATTTGCAGCCAAATTGAGGTTCCCAGTTTTTCCAACACTTTTGACACTGAACTTATAGTTCTAAAGCTATCTCTTTTAAAATACGACTTATACATGCTATGTTGCTATATTCCTCCAGACTCCATAAACATTATTGCTGACAAAGGTAAAAATATTTACGACCTACTAACTTCAATATCTAATTTTATTCATGGCATGATGCGAAGTTCTACTTATTGGTGATTTTAACTTACCCAATATACATTGGTTACTAAATGAAGATGACGATGACTATCTTCCTCTTAATAACTTATCAACAAGGGAATCACTATTCCTAGACACTATCTCATCTCTTGGTCTCAGCCAAATCAGTAATGTAAAGAATGTCATGGGTAGGCAGTTGGACCTAGTTTTCTCTACTGACACGGGTAACTTGTTAGTAGAACCGAGCCCAGTTTTAATGACTAGTATTGACAAATATCACCTCCCTCTTCTATTTACATATTGCTTTGAAACCGAAAACATTACAAATTGCGACGAAACACAATACTTCTTCAATTTTAGAAAGGCTAACTTTTCGGAACTCTCCAGGTGCCTTACCGCTATTGATTTCAACACATTACTATCTAGCAATAATGTTGACGAAGACATTTCTAAATTTTACATAATTTTTTTCAATTTATTTTCATCTTATGCTCCCCGCGAGCGACAGCGGTTCTCTAAAACATCTCCGCCACGGTTCAATAAAGAACTGAAACATCTTAAAAATAGAAGAATAAATTGTGGAAAACAACAACTTTCGCTCATCCTATAATGGGTTCAAAGAACTTTCCTCTTCACTTTATAATGAATATTTAGTGACCCACGTATCTTTTTCAAGTTTATTAATATGATGAAAAAAACTGACAACTATCCCAATACCATGAGATATAAGGATTGTGCTAGTGATGATTCGTCTGAAATTTGCAATATGTTTTCGATTTCGACAATGCTTTTTCTTCGTCAAATTTTCATTCTCGACATAACAATTTTAGTCATATGAACGATTCTCACAACGTTTCATTCACTATTCCTACAATTACACCAAGAGGATATACTCGATCACTAATGAGCTTTCAAATGACTTTACAACGGGTCCTGATGGAATCTCTCCAGCCTTCTTTAAGTCGTACTGCCTTGCCCTGACAGCGCCGCTTAAAATAATATTTCAAAAATCGCTAGTTGTTTCCGTCAGCTATGGAAAAACTCTTCCATAATACCTATTCACAAAAAAGGTAGTAAACATGAAATTTCTAACTATAGGCCTATTAGTTTTAATTAATTTTTTGAGCACTGTGAAACACATTTAATAAAGATATAGAGTAAGAAAAAGGCTGCTTATTGTTTCACAAGGTTATTTTAATATATAAATGCGTTTCGATAGCTAAGCTACCATCATCGGTAATCTTTATAAACTACCGATGATGGTAGCTTAGCTATCGAAACGCATTTATATATTAAAATAACCTTGTGAAACAATAAGCAGCCTTTTTCTTACTCCATATCTTTATAGGCATATTGCAAACTTATCCTGTATGCCCAAATTATTCGAATCTATTATTTACAACATGGGTTTATTTCGGGCAGATCTACAACCACTAACTTGTTGGAATTTGTCTCGGCTACCATTCGCGGGTTTGCAAAAGGCTACCAGACGGATTGTATTTATTTGACAAGTTATCTCACTCCGTGATACTCTTTAAAATGGAAAAATATGGGTTTCCCCCAAAATTTCGAAAATGGACAGTGTCTTATTTAGATAACAGAATATATCAAATCTTATTCCGCCATTCCATCTCAAGAGTATTCTTTATTCTGTCTATTGACGACATTGTCTCTGTAGTGAGGTACTGTAAGGTTGTCGTGACCCAATATTCAATTGGTGAAATTGTCACATCACGACTCGAGCTAACAGCAAATGCACAAGTAATTAAACGATTTGCAATAACTAAGCATTTTACTTCGCACAGTAAAATGCTTGGCGATTGCGAATTGTTTACTTGTAAACTGTCGCATCCACTGCTGTATGTAACTGGGCATTGAGTCATTGTTAAGTAATTCACTTCGCATAGTGAAATACTCAGCTGGGCTCACTGTTTGTTTACATACAGTATTGGGGGCTCCCGCTGTCGGCAGTGATTAGCGTAATACTTTGTAATTATGATTGCAAGGTATTGCGCTGGTCACTGGGTCAAAGTCGCTTCCGCCTGGTTGAATGGAGGTAAGCACAGTCGTTTCGATAGATCGGGTTGCGTAGTTAGAAGTTAGTTTAGTTTGATAAAAGATAACGGTTCGGTGTTCAAGAGGGCAGTCAGTTGTAATTCGAGCGGTTAGACGGAGTGGTAGCTCCAATTAGTAATTCGAGTGGTAATTAAAGAAGATAATAAGAAGTATCGATCGCGAGTAACTGTTTTTGTAACAACACTAAGTCCAATATAAAGTATTGTTTTAGAATTACGCGAGTTTTTTATTGAATCTAACTGATTTATTTACGGCATTGCTTTGGGACACGACAAGGTCTTGATTTATGCGGACGATGTTAAGCTTTTCGCTCAGATTAAATCTGTTCAAGAATGTGAACAGGTACAGGGTGACCTTAAAAATTTTACAATTGGTGCGAGACCGGTACACAATATCGACAAATGTGAGGTTGTGACTTTCCATAGGAATCAGACACCAATCACTTACGATTATGAGTTCTCGGATTCCTCGATTCGCCATGTGGACTCTGTCTGTGACTTGGGTGTCAAATGTGACTAAAGATTGAATTTTATCTCACACATAAACTTCATGGTATCAAAGAGCAGTTCTATGCTGGGTTTTATAAAACGTTGGTCCCGAGAGTTTTCGAAACCTACCATAACATTGCGTTTGCACACTTGCTGTGTGAAACCACTTCTTGAATATGCTAGCCCGGTCTGGTCTCCTTTCTACGGTACACACATCGACCATATCGAGTCTGTTCAGCGGAATTTCCTACGCTTTGCTCTCAGGCACCAACCCGCGAATAATTAATTGATTTTACCACCCTATGGGGATCGCTTGAAGCTTTTAAATATGAAATCGCTTCAAAACCGTCGCATGATTGCCGATGTAACTTTTGTGCATCAACTCTTAAACTCGAATGTTGATTCTCCGCTGTTACTTAGTAAAATCTCTTTCCGCGATAGTGGACACAATTTGAGAAGAGTACCTATGTTGCATATTAACTCCGCAAGATCCAACTTTTGCATGTACGAACCCATTAATCGCATGTGCATTACTGTTAATACTAAGGCTGACCATTTTGTCGTTGACGTTTCTAGGCATGTTCTAAAAAACGTCTATATAATACTTAGTTCTCTGTTTCTATGTCGCTTTGCATATCATTTCATCCGGTGTTTGGTTTATGTTTAGTTTAACATACTAATACTAACACCGACTAAGTGATGAAACGCATGTATTGTTGACCGTTTATTTATTAAACGTGTCAATGCACCGAGCTTGTGTTAAGCTGGTTCTGATAGTCTTATTTTATCTACTTCTCTGTCTTTAGTAATTCGATGAGCTTAAGAGCTCACTGTTTAGTCATTTCTTTATGTATATATTACATAAGTATGTTATGTGCCAATGTTTTAATAGAATTATGTTAATAGTGATAATACATATGATATTTGATGCTTACGTAAACAGTATGTTTTTGCATATATTTTTAGAATACTTTAAAATAGTTATGTCCAATTCTATCATGCGTACAAATAAGCTTCAAGTTGTTTAATATGCAGTTCTGAAAGTTTAAAAGCTCATTTGGTTTAACACATATGTATATTTTAAGTAATGACAGTTTAGACAGCAGTGCTGTAAAACGATATGTATAAGACATATTAAAAGTGACTTGGAAACGTTTCGTTTTCACTATACATTTTCTGAAGCCAAATGCTACTAACCAGCATGTTATTTTGTCCCATTACCTTTTGCCAACATTAAATAAACTATTCGATTTTTCGACGCAAAATCAATACATTTCCCAAGACTATTACAGCCCGAATCCATTTCAACTGAATTCTCTTCAAATGTATAGTTTTCCCAAACTAGTTACTTGAATGCAATATTTCGATATCAGGAATGATTTAAAATTATAAATAACATTATAAAAATAGTGGTCAACGCGTTCGATCGTATTCCCGTCCGGGCAAGGTGGTAATACCACTTATTAGTTTTGGCGACTGACATGTATAACATAGACCGCTGACACCACTGAAATCGCTTGGAACACTTTTCTGTAGTTCTCTTTTTGAATTAACGACTGGATTCCACTGAACTTGAAATAATAATTTCTATACCAAATCCACCATAGTTCAGTTTCAGTTAAGTGGATTGTCCAAATGAATATATAGAATAGAAATATATAGCAATATAACAGTTGTGATTCTTTCTCTGCCCCCCATAGCTATTTTTAGGGATAGGCAGACAAAAATTGCTTAATTTTATTTCCTGAAAAATCGAGTTTAAGGAATTCTTGATGTTATAGGAGATAAGCTTCCAATAAAAATAAAAATTGTGAATATATTTGGAATTTGTTGAGCTTGTAACAGGACTGTTAAAGCGAAAATGAAACTTGAAATTAAGATAGTTTTCACACCCCTGCCAACAAAAGGATACCCATATGAAATAAAAGATCAAGCAGTCTATGTTATACATGTCAGTGGCTACAGGATGTGCTAGATTGTATGCCAAAATAATTACAGTGTATGACTTTGACAAGCGTAGGAGCTTCAAAAGTTTGTTTGGTTGCTATGCAAATATTATTCTGCAACCAATCAAATTTTGCCATGTGAAAGAAAACTTGATTCTGAATCATTACAAAATTGAGAATTTCCGTAAGGTGAACTTTAGTGCGCCGCCAGAATACCTTTCCTGGGTCCACGTAAGATTTCTAAAATTAAGCCAAGCACTGCTGCGGCACTATTTGTATAAAAAGAATGATGAATTTGTTAAGTTCATCCTCCAGGTATAATCTTAAAGCCCAAGGCTAGAGCAAAAATTCTAATGGAAGCCTTGTTAATTTATAAATGCTGGAAATGAAAGTTTGTATTTTGTTTATCTGAAATTATATTTACCGCACTTGGACGCTGTAAGGTGTTACATAAAATAATCACTTATTAAATATATATCCTATAAATTTACCGTACAAAAAGAAAAAACAGAAAATTGAACATATGAAAACTCTCAAATAGAACAAAACAAAAACTCGTCAAATAAAATATATAGTACTTTCATTTATCGCAGGACTGAAGACGGCATGTAGTCCGAAATGTAGGCCTGTAGTAAAAAAGGTAACCGTTCCTCTTGCGTTAAGGCCTGCCACTTAGTTTCGGCCTCAATGCATAACGTGTCCCGACTGAAGTGACTTTCTGCCTTAGACTGACAGTAGTATTCCATAAAGACTGAATACGCTTTGCACATAATATCCGACCGGTGAATTTCCGCGCAGAAGAGCAAATCGTTGCCCTGATTATCAGAACAAACCCGTCCTGATTGGCAGAGACTGTCAAATAGATTGTCCTCATCTTTGATGCAATCATCATCCGAGTTTGTTCCAACATGCGGAGGATTTGACTGTTCGTCACTTTGGTTTTTTCGAGAGTTCTCAACATAAAAATTTAAATGGGGCTCCTCCTTGTTAACCTGTCGTTGCTGAGGATAGTAGTCAATACTCTCGACATTAGATTGAAGGCAGAAAATCGGTGGATCTTCGAATTTTTGAAAATTCTGTTGGGAATGTGAACGAACCAAGTAAATGAAATCTCCATTCAGAAGTGCATTCTCTTCATCTTCCGGCCTTGTTAGCGGAACGGACCACTGAGATATCTTATCGAGGTCACAAGGAAATGGTGATTGGTTTTCTCTTAAAACGGATATCCTTTTGCGTCCAAATCGTCTCCTTCTTCGAACTCCTAAAAAGCCATTCAAATCGTTTTGAATTTTGCCAACTCTGACAAATTTTTTCTGTCGCCGAATAGGAATATAGCTCGAATCGATGTCATCCAATTTTGAAACCAGTGAAAGCTTGTCATAAATCTTATGCTTCTTGAAAATGGGCTTGGAAAGTCCCCCACAACATGCGCCTGTTAATAGAAGGTTCGGTAACCGTTGACTCCTGGCGGGCCTAAAAGTGGTGCTCAATTTCAGTCTCATCTTCGCGGCTTATTTTATTTGGTTTCCGTTTATTTAATTAATTTCCACATTAACAAATTTACTAAATTGGTTTTAATGAGGGACGATGGAAATATAATAATCAAAAGAATTTAAACAAAATTTGGAGATGTGAGAATCCGTTTTTTGTTTTAGGTTGTTAATGAATTGACAGAAAATTTCAAAGTTAACTTTTGGCAGTCATTTTGATGAGTTTTGCAAAGCAGCCGGGCGTTTCATTTAATTTCCCGCCATTTAAAATCAACAAAGTGTAGTGACTTATCGAAAATTAAATGTATAATTCTCACGAACCTTAACTCCACGGTATTTTATTTATTTTTTAAATAAAATGACACAAAAGTCCGTCGAAATAAATAGAAACCTCCACCTCGCCAAGTACATCAATGCTCGCCAGAGAGGACTGTTTCAGAAAATTTATTAAAACGAATAACCACGACAAATTCTGATAAATACGTGTAATTTACTACCGGAAAATCCCTTTAAATCGCGTGATTACTTTTCCCTGTCGTCTTTTCTGTGCTCTTGCTAAAACCTTAAGGTTGTGTTTCCTCCTCAGTGAGTTTCCGCCTTTATTGTTCTTACTTGCGCTAACTCCACAATCCACATACAGTTCATTCCATACAGTCAGTGAGGTACTCGGTAAGTCAGAAAAATGTCTCGAACTGTTCCCTGAACATTGGAATTTCTATACTCCAAAGGATGTTCAGGAGAGTTAGTTCAGTGACAGCAAAAATGAACAAGGACAACAAAATATTCACCTCACGGACAAACAGAAGGAAATTGTCAACTTAAAGTGGACAATCTTCTTCTTGCACGTTTTTCCTCGCTTTCTTGGTAAAACAAATGTTTACCGCCAAACGCATCCCTTTCTGCTCCTATGTGGGAGCACATTCCTTCGAACGACTGGCATTGGCACGGTACGGCATGGCAAGACAATCTGCCCCAGGAAGAACTCCGGCACAGATATATACGAGCAGAGTTCCATTCGACATCTTTATGTTGGCTTGGGTCAACACTCACTTAAGGTGCGACCAGACGGCACAGTCCGTATGATGTGCCTGTGTTTGAACATAAAATAAGAGAAATAGATTTAGTCGAGTTGAATAATGATGTTTTGGGGCTACATAATTTGGCAATTTTCTACCACATTTATCTCGTGTGTCACGTTACATTTGGTCAGTTATAGGTAGGCATCCTTACGTTGCTTCCTTTGGAATTTCTCGGGCTATTTCTTAAATTTATATAAGAAGAAAGTTGACAGCTCTACAGACAAATGTCCTGCAGTGCTTGTTTTCTAAAGCCTGAGATGGTCAACATTAATCCAAAGATAAATCTAAATTATTCAAAGTGCAGCGATTTTTCAGTCTTTCTATCATCGAACTTGGAATGCACTTTATGCCGACCAATTTTAAAAGATTTAAGCGAGGGATAAAGTGATTATGCCGAAATGCTGAAAGTTTAGGTTTATCACCACCACCTTTAATTAAATCCTCTGATTAATTCCTGGGCCATTTTGGGGGAAAGTGTTCAAGTTTTTCCTATGCCAGTACCATTCTTGAATTCATTTGTCACTCGTACACCGTACGACCGGACCTCGAAAGGGTTACCTTAATGGAATTTAATGTGCTTCGGGATCTTCCAGAAAATTAATTTTATAATTTCACCTCTGTCCATATGAGTTGTAAAATGGACTGTTAATAGAACCCTTGAAAGGATTAAGCTTTTGCATAGGTACATTTTTACAGCACATTAACTGACCACTACATGCATACCTCAGTATCATTAAAGCAGCACACAATTCCAGTCATGAGAGATTTTAATTTTGTCGACTTACGGGTTATACGTACGGTCGAATCCCCAGCCTGTGTGCAACTTCCTCCTTCAACCCTTTCCTGAGAAACTTAATGAGAATATTATGGCACCGCTATTGAGTTGACCGCTCCACGGTCGAACATCTAACCGAAAAGGTTTCCCACGAAAACCGAAAAAAGGAAGCCGAGCACCACTTTGCAGCCATGAGTTGCAGATCAAAGTCAAAACGTCACGAAATGGGGAGCCGGGTGATGTGAAAAAAGTTTCATAACACGAAGCTGATGTTTTTTTATTATTATTTTTTTTTTTTTTTTATGAGTGGTTCTATCTAGGAAATCCACTAAACAACACATAGAGTAGGCTGAATGTGGACCCCATCGCACGTAGCATATGTGTACGAATATATGTATCAGGATTTAGGTATTTTTCGAAATTAGTTCATCATCATCACAAGGCAAAGCCGATGGTGCAGGAGGTCCTCATGTTCTCATCGCTCGCCTATAATTTCCTGCCAAAAAGGTTTGGGAAGAAGTACGTTCATCGTACGTATAAGCACGGGCGACCGAGGCAGTCCATTGCTCCTACAAACGCGGATCTAATGGTGCGGGTGTGGAGTCCCAGATTAAGGAAAAATAGATACAGCAAGATGCGCAGTGTACATAACGTGTGGTTGGTTGCGAATTGCTTTTCACTGGCTTGAAGCTCAGTTACCCTTATTAGTCCGCGGTTTCATGTTTTTCAAAGCTTTTTGATGAGAAAACTCTGAAATAGTTTAGCGATTTTTCATTTCAAAGGCAAAACCAGGTTAGGTATATAATGTGTTGATGGATGTAAGCGGGTAAAGGGTAAAATTGGACTTCCGAAGTAATAACACTGGTAAAAACCAATATAAAACTTCATTAGGTGTGTAACGATGTTTAACCGACTGAATATTTCGTATATTTCTCAATTTAGTGACTTAAAGAGTTACATCGGTTCACTTTATCCCTTTCTTGTTTCTCTCTAATGGTTAGACATCACTCATGGAGCTTTTGTTATAATTACTTAGAAGCGAAACGATTTACATATGAATGTACAGAAATGCACATATATACAGGTTCTTAAAATAAAGTTAACTGTTTTGGTGAACGAAAGCTGACCTTTATAACAAGTTTGATTCGAATAACAATTTTCGACTTTATTGAATCTTATATTTCTTTCTAATGATTACTATATACCGGGTCTTGCCGTGAGCTGAAAGTAAAGGTAGAGTTAGATTGACGCGGGGCTAGTGTCGCGTGTGTCGAGTTGGAAAAAATATGCTGTCAGATTGAACGCGCTCACATTTGAGTTTCGCCAAATTTTCTATGAATTTTTTATGTAAATTAGCTCACATTTATGCAATTTACACAATAAACATTTCTCAAATTCCTTTTTTGTCTTCAGAAGTAAAAAAAATCTAAAACAAATCAGGCAGCAGTACAATTTCCCAAGGTTAAATTGAACGCATACGCGACGAAAAATATAAATTCGTCCTATTTTTGCGTCGCGAACGTCGCGTGTGATGGTAATCAAACACTCCTTATATAACAAGCGTACATTCGATATTACATGTCAACGCAAGTTACGCGCTTGAAACTTTCAATCTGACTCCAGCTTAAAGAACAAGGTTGACAGAAAAATCAAAAGTAGTGAGTCTAAAAGAAATAGAGACGTAAAACTGGTGCTTGCCCGGAGTTTTTTTGGTTGCTGCGATTCGAAAGAAACCCATCTAAGCAGCAGCATGGCTGTAGTGGGGATCCGCAATTTTCAGAGTGCGCAGACACTTTTCTACATTAACTCCGTCTATACACAACCCCTTCCTGTAGCTCTTCGATGGATATAGTCAGCCCTAATTAGAAGCGATTAAACACTATCGTGAATAACGGACCCATCGAAGTAACTGCCTGTGCACCGTAACCCGGAGATAAGTACAATTTGCAGTAACGCATAAGTGAACTGCCTATCGTATATTAGAGGACCAATTTGGTCATAGTATCCCACAGTATATTAACTTATGCTAACATTTATTATTAGATCAAACAGCTAAAATCACAGCATAGCTAGGTGTACAAAGATTGTATAATGTACCAGCAAAAGAGAAGGAAAGACCTCTCAAATGAGGAAGTCCAGACGATTAGATTCCGTAGTGACGGGAAATGTTTAGGCACATTATACGTGTTGATGCATATCTTGACACCTTTCTGAAAATTTATGAATTATACCTAAAGTTAAGTAATTAAATATAAAAGTAAGAAAAATAAAAAAAGAAAGCAGGAGAGAAAACAAGTCCCGTGAAAATAGTTCAGTGCTTTGTTTAGTTTAAGTTTTGGCAATATATCTAAGGGACACGTCGTCCTCTAGAATTGGAGACTGACCTATGGTGGGAGGTTGATATATAAACTCGAAATGGCTTCACTTCATTGACACAAAGGATAGTTAAATTGGTTCGCCTGCCATTAACTGCAACCAATTTAAATATCTAGCAATAATATGAAGATACAGACTATTGTTATAAGTCTACGTAAACGTTCATAATTGTGGTGTATTTTCGTCACAATTAGATACCAGAAATACAAAGTAAGAATATTTAATTTGGTGACACTCGTAGCATATATTATTAGTAAATTTTGAAGCATTAGCTTAAGCTAATCTATATGAGCACCTATTGCGGTGTTCATTGGTGCTACGTATATGAAATCAGTAAATGTTGAAACAGTATCTTAGATTAAATTATATGCACATCCTTTGTTGAAATTGTCGATGCTGGTAGTATACATATATGATCATGGAATTTGGAAACTTTAACTTAACTCAGACCGTATATACACATATTTCGGAGTTATTAGTGCTAACTACATTTAAAGTAAGTCAATCTTGGAAATAAAGTATTAAATTATATTGTATCCACATCCCTGGATCAGTTTGTCAATGAGCCGGTTTAGACCGTGCCATTTAGGACTAGTTTTACGTAAGTCGACTTTCGTAGAACTATTATGCAATAGTCTAAACATGCCGTATTACGAAAATCTAGTCCTATTGTAGTGCGACTGTAATAAACTCAAACTTAATTTGAGTCTAAAGAATTAAAATACTCTGCGTTTTAGATCAAAACTGTCTTTATTCATTTTATCATATGACTTAAATACTAAATTATTGCTAACATAACATATATTTACAAATATTGGAAATTTACTCATGCTACATACTAATTTAATGCTAACGCGGCAAATTTGGTTGCGTAGATGTTTTTTATGTTAACAAAATTATTTTGTTGTGACAATTTATTTTTTGTATGACGAAATCATTTCACTATGAAATGAAAAAGATGTTCAGTTCTGAACACCTATTTTAATCCGGTATCTGATGGGGTACTGACCTAAAACTTGAATGCTTAATATACTCATTAACAGATAGTTTTTAGTTTGTTTCAATGAAAATAAGTCGGATTAAGAAAGAAAAAAGTGCGACCAATCAGAAGCAAATTAGCTTATAGACTTTTGACTTACTGAAGAAAGTGTTCCATCCATAATGGGTTGGACAAAATTTGGAAATTTGGAGAATTTAAATTTTCTTCTATGCTCCATTCTCTTGTGCATGCGCTGTACAGACAAACAAAATTAAAATATTTAATTCTCATTCTTATCGTGAAGAAGTAGGCAGATGTACCAAATTTTAAAACTGTCAAAGCTTTAATACGAGCGGACCACTGACATGTATATAAATGGACTGCTTATTGAATAAAAAATGCATGAAAGCACATGGCACCACTTTCATATTCCTGTCTCTTTCCGTGAGAGCATACTTTCCCACTGAACTGTAACGATTATGAACGAGAAATTGTTTGTAAAAATCCTTATAAAAAACACTTCTTTCGACTCATAACTAAAATTTAACGATACAAATAGCCCCAAATACCTTTGTGGTAAACTTGGTAAGTCCCATTGACATGCATATACATAAATTCCCAATTAATTTAAATATAACGTCAGTTTACGACAGTTGGTAGCATTGACAGTGAGAGCATACTTTCTGAAAGCAAAATTGGTGCCACATGAAACAGGAGATCAAGCAGTCCATTTATATATATATCAGTGGAGCGGACTAAATAGCATTCGGATTAGTACTACGTAAGTCGACTTACGTAAAACTATTTTTAAATAGCTCCGGTCTAAGCCTACTCAATGATAGCAAGAGAGGCTGAGACTTAAAGAAAAATAAAGAATCACATTATAACGTCGTAATGTACTGAACTTTTATATATCTCTTCTGGAGCCTTCCTAACAATGAAGGTTGAATAAGTTCACTAAAAAAGTCTCAGAAATAATAATTTTAATATGTCAAAAGGAAAGAGGGGGCGGGGTGGACCAGAGTACGGTGTCATCCACACTTGTGTCGGAAATGTACCGTTCTTATACTTCAATGTTGGTAATACTGGGGCCACGAGTCACAAAATTTGACAGATCAAATTGAGATTTGGTCAAACTTGGCCACGGCCGCAGCGTGGCTTGCGGCCTCTGGCCATGAATCTTAGGCAATACATTTACATTGCTTCAGAGGCGTGCGTCCTGTGGGCTGTGATCGGGAATGTATTTTGGGCCTAAGTACTAATCGTACTTGTATCTGAAAGTACTATGAGTATTTATAAATATATAAATATTCATTTCGTAGGATCCTCGTTAGATTTGACAATTCCTTCATCCAAGCGCAGCTGATTTGACAGTAAATAAGCATTTAACCTATAACTCCAATAATGTGTTTTCACTTACCATAAGCATAGCCTCTAAAAATAAGTGCCGTTGGCCTCTATGTTGAATTCCTCTAACATTAAATTATTCTCGCTGTCTCAATATATCCCCTACTCTACATAGGCATTTTAAAAACATTTAAGGACCAGTCTGTCATATATGAATTTATTGGCATCTTATGCGCATTAAAGAGTTTCCGCGTTAATTTTTTTTTATTGTTTCCGTAAACTTGCTTTGTTCGAATAGGCAATGGGAGCTTTTCCAGTGAAAATTATTGTTAAATGTGTAAAAGCGGTTATATCACGAAATCTATACTTTCAACTTCCGAAGAACTTGCTTATTCCTAGCGACGACACCGTTCTTGTACTTTCCTCTTTTATTATGTGCTTTAAAAATATTCACTAATGCGGCTGCCTTTAGCTCACAATCTTATATCTTTGCCATGCTATCTCTTTCCCAGTCATTTAATTAGTTCGCATTCACTTACAGTTATATTCATAACCATTGAAACGTAAATGTCCTCCTTGAGAAACATTGATGCGTTGCAGGATGAAAAGTTTTCGGTAACGGATGGGACAACAACACCATTTGTCAGCTTCCTGTATCCGTAGCTCGGAGGTACTTTACAGTTCTTGTGCAGCTAGAATAGCTAAAGCTGACAGAAGAGTTCAGTCTCATTAAACCCAGGAGATACAAGAAGAAGTCCGTCCTGAGGAAAGGCAAAGTACTGACGAAAGTTTTCTCTTAGTTCCTGTTTTCGGTAAAGTTTTACTTAAGCCATGGTTGATGCGCAAGGTCTGAACTTACAGATTTCCTGAGGGTCGACCAGGCGCTGATATTCTGATTTCATTAAAGAAAGAGATAAGGTAATAATTTCTGGTCAAGGCAGAAAAATCTTTACAGGTAGGTACACATATACATAAATGGAAAACAGTGAATTGATGGACTGGCATGAACTCGTAAATGGGGAGGTAAAGACGAGGGTGAAGTATTTCTAATTCCCATACGATACGACCTTTAACGCTCATACTATTATGCCGTTGAATACTCTTCAAAACTTTGATTGCTGCTGTGTACCTTTATATTCACTCTATTCCCACAGCTCATATCCGTTCAAATGGGAGCAATGCATGCATCTGTGTTTATGTCTTTTTTAATGGAAATTTAATAGTTTCCTATTTCGTCCTAGTTAATATTCACTATTCCTATTGCAAGAGTGGTAGGTACGTAATCAGATAGGATCTTTTAAGATAATTTGATTTTTCACCATGTGCAAAGGTAAATCTGTCAGGAGTAAGGGAATTTTTCCCGCGCATTACAGAGAAATTCGGGATAGTAATGAAAATATTGCTCGTTTAACAGTTTCGCAGAGAAACTAATTTGTAATTGTTATCTAAAAATAAAACAAGGCTAAAAATAAGGCAGGCTTTTTTGAATTTAATGAAAGGTTGAATAAAGACACAAGATGTAATGCTGTTCCTGTTTTTTGATGATAGTGCAGGCTAGCTAGAAGCATTATTTTTTCTACGACAAGAGCTCAGAACACTCTAGATTTTTAGAACATTCAAAAAATTCCTACAAAGGATAATGCATATTCAAATTTTTAAAATATTTACCTGACTACTTTTACCCCATTTGTTCTGTTTTGTGAACATTTACAAAACCTCACTTAGGACTTTATTTTCATATGTATATTATTTTTCATGACAAGACAAGTTACCCTTATACAACTACGATTAATAATAGATAGCGCGCTTTTCTGAAGTTTCTCTAAAAATGAATTCGTTCTCGCGAAATTCACTTCAGTTGTCGCGGTATGCCCGACCCTTTGAATCTTAATCGTGGATTTAAAACAAAACTGTCAGACACAAGTGAAACCCTCCTATTGAAGAAATTTGCTTTTCAGATAATAAAAAAAAACTCTTTCATTAAAATTTTTCAGGCACTCCGCGTCCTGAGCAATTTGTAGGGCACTCCTTGATAAATATCCAGCTGAAATTGAATTTTTCTCTGTAGCTCAGAAATGTTGCCGCCTGAAAAAATTACCAGCAATTTGTACGCTCGCTTCTCAAAGTACCAGCAGGATTCTTCGGATATTATGCCGAACAGCGTTGTCAAATATCTTTATTTTCCACTAAATTGCCCGGACTGATTAGCGGCGGCGTATCATTATCCTAACGTTTGTGGGGGGCCCCGATTTTTGGCTTCTTTCTGAACAGAATTTTTAATAAAACTTTATCCGGTCAAGAATCCTTTGGCAAACACAAAGGCCTAAGGTCTCTTCCGCCTGTCTATTCGGGATTTAGCCGTTTATATGAGTGTTTATCCCTAACATGGGGACCAGAGGAAATGAATTCAATATCCTCCACCATATTATTGCGAATTTTTATGAATGAGAATGTCGGTGCGGTCATCTACCACGTCGACTTTAGTTGTCCCCACATGCATGGAGGTATATGTCGACATTTTCAGGGATAAAGGAGGTCACACTTCTGCAAACACACATATTGCGAGCTGTTTTCTGCTTTCCAGGATGGCATGTTTAAATTATATGTTATGCGGCTGAGGAAGCTTTATGTTTTTTCTTCAGATCTCTGCTCATTTGAATGCTGCTTTTGTCCCGCTGAAAAACTCTATAATGAATGTGTTTCGTGACTTTACAGGGGTCCTGATAAGAAGCCCTAATTAATTTTTCTATGTAAAGGAGATATTTTAGTGTCCACATTTTGCACATTATTTGTTGCTGGAGTCACGTCACAACCTATTTAAGCCCCTCAAAAGTATGTAGAAATATGTGTCGTGTTCAGCTTTAATTTTTAATCTAACGAATTTGACCTGACGTATCTACAATGAAATTGTGTTGTTCAGACAAAAACTTACAAGTTAATCGTTCACTTTAGCGGCTCACCAAGAGATGTTCTGAGCTCGGAATGGGTAATACATTTACCGGTTACTTTCTACATATGACCCTTAAAAGTAGCTGTACGATAATGAAATGCGTGCGTGGTCCAAATAAGAGACACTAAAAGTACATCATTGTTGGGGTGAAAAAATCAGAATTTCTAAATTCTACAAAGAATGATCAATTTAATGCTAGAATTCAAAGGGTGAGAATCGGTTCCCTTTCAAAATTCTCTGGACATTTCGAAGGGAGAAACCACTGCCAGATATCTAAAAGCTTTATTCCATTACTGTGATCCACTAATGCGAATTAGTCACACCTTGTGCACAGCACGAGTACAGTAACGAATTATTCCAGACAATTAATGGGAAGAGAAGAAAAGATTATATTAGTTTATAGTGCGCTGCTTAAGCATGTAAATATGAAATTTAATTTTCATGGTTGCTTTTCATTTCTGTCGGCAGTTTGCAAAATCTGGATCAAATCGAAGTGCTGCTATGGCATTTCAAAGATATGCCGTGGAAAAACTATAATTGGTCTAATGAAGATCGATTTTCCATTATATCTTATGATTGACGAATCTTTCGAACCTGTTATCGTAATTATTTTTCTCGTCAATTCTGAATATACTTCAAAAATCATACAAATTTAGTTACAAATAACCTTAATACTAAGTCTGAAAGTTCTAGTAAAGCTTGACTAGAAATTTCTCGTAAGCACAAATTATTAGCCAAACCCTATTTATTTTAACTATTATGTAGTCACATTCCATAAAAATATCGAAATTCTTAAATTAACAAGGAAATAGTTAGTAATGACTAAAAGCAATTTTCAAGTTATTTTGTTAACTATGCCGAATATTTTTATACCCTAGATGAAATCTAAAGTTTGTCATTCCGTTTGTAATACCTAGAAATAATGCTGGTAGAGCAAAATGGATTGGATACCCACGCATAATGTTCAAAGTTATTTTGATTTTTACAAGTCCGTCCGTCTGTCCGTCCGTCCGCATGATAACTCGAGAAATCGTTCACTTACAGGGCTTTTTAAGAAAACAGTAAATTTAAGTTCGAAAATGAGCTGAATCAGGCAAGTCTTTCCTAGGGTTGCCATACAAAAGTTTCAAAAATTTCGTTTTTCACAAAATATATGAGAGGAGATCATTTTGATCTATTTCAAGCGTCTACAGCAGGCAGAAAACCAAGCTGTACCGCTGAGTGTTAGGTTTTTTGCTAACACGAAACGCTTCTTCGTCTTCCTTTTTCTTTTTTCAGCCCACTGCGGGCGTATACAGGTTCGATTCGTTTCGAATGAATCTGGTTATTTAAATTTTTTAAATTATTTTAGTAAAAATTTTTTTTTCTATTTTTCGCGAATTTTTTTCATTTTTTCATTTCTTTTCTTTATTCTATTTTTTGATTTGTTTTTCAAGTCACTCAATTTCGCTGTTTGGGACATGTTGATGAGTCAAAACGAGACTTGAAACTTGTCACCAAAAATATAATGGATTGTGTGATGAAATAACAAATTAAAAACATTTTTAGCCTTTGCTATATACCGGAGATTCTAAATAAATTCCTTCTTGAACAAATACAATATATTTGGGCACTGGCTGAGAACGCGTCAACGTAGGTAGCTGAAATCTGGTACATGGAAGTATAGCAGTAGTAAATAAAATTTAGAAAATGGACTAAATCGGGTAGCCTCTTCTTGGTGTTGCCATATAAAAATTTAGGATTTTTATATATACTGTGAAAACGATCAGTCCTAGACGGTCTTGATGTACTGAAAAGCTCTTCGGAATGTGAAATCCTATGAAATTGGTTATAACCATTTTTATTGTCGACAAACTATTTTAGAAATATATGCGAAAAACCACTTCAAAAGTCATACTTGCACAGAGAGGTGACCATACAAAATTACATACGGGCATTCATCTAGACCAATTCTAGCTGTCTTACTTGTTCCAATTAAATTTGATTAGATATATAGTAATATTTCCAATGTTAGAGAATATTAAATGACATTAAAAAACAAGTAAAAAAGATTATGAATGCTCATATGTAATTTCGAATGGTCACCTATGTATGCAAGCTTGATTTTTGAAGTGCTCTTTCACATATATCGGATCGTCGGACAGTTAAAATGGTTATAACCGATTTCATAGGATTTCACATGCTGAAGTACATTTCAGTAGATTAGATTTCTGAAAGGGTGTGTAGGCGTTAGCATCGCAATTACTGCGACCTGAAAGATTTATTGTGAGTCCCCGCTGCATTTACTCTCTTTCTAGGTTCAGATTGTTAATAAAGTCTAGATCCATTCTGGGATTGAGGTTCTACATGTAGGTTGGTGGAGGAAAAGCATGTTCGAGGTGGAGTAGTCTCCGCCTGGCCAATGCTTCGCAGCTGAGCAAGTGCTGCGAGGTTTCGTGAGCATCCTGACAGAAACGGCAGGATGAGGTCTCAGCCAAGCCCAGCTTGTTTAGGTGATATCTTAAGGAACAATGGCCTGAGAAGAGCTCAGTAATCATTTTGAGTTCTGTTCTTCTAAGGAGTAGGAGTTCGTGTGTTTTTCCGCTAGAGATGTCGATAAATTATTCTGCCTTGTAGGCTTTCCCAATATAGGGATTCTTGTTTACTCTCCCATTCGTTTAGGGCAGCTCTGAGGTAACACTTTGAAGTGCCACAAAATGGCTCTGGTCCGACAAAATTGAGTTTTCGCTCCTTTTGTGGCTAGGCCATCAGCAATTCCATTCCCTTTGAGGCCCTCATGTCCAGGTACCCATATGAGGATAAATTTGTTTCTCATTGATAAATTTTTGAGAGTTTTTAGACATTCCCAGACTATCCCTGATTTAACAGTGTAGACTTTCAATGCCTTGAGGGCAGCTTGACTGTCCGAGAGGACATTAATGGTTGAGCCATTTATGGCTCTTTTAATACAGGTATTGGCACATTCTATTATGGCCAATACCTTGGCCGGAGCTCAGAGCCTTTAATATATGGTATTTGGGGCCATATACACCCAGTCCGATCCCATTGTTCGTTTTTGAACCGTCTGTATACCACACCATCCATCCTTGTTGGAAGGACGGTTTAGTGGAACGCCATTGTTGTCGGTCTCCAAGAACCACTTGGAATGGTCTTACAAAATCCACCCTCGGTGTGATTATATCAGATATTGTCGTCATTCGCTCGAAGCATATCTGTTTTAAGATACTTAAATGACCAACCAGATCCCCATAATTCTTTTCATCTTTCCAAGCTACATATATGCGATGAATTTAGCTCTTTTTTCACATAAACTGACACACCACCGGTATGCATCGAGTCTGACAAACAATCGCACCTTCTATGTTCAGAAATATTCAACTCCGAATTTTCTAATTCTTACTTACAACCTCTTCTAATAATTCAAAATTTCCTGTTAGCCCATGTATGTTTAATAGCGCCCCCCGTTAAATACGCTGGCATTTTAGCTTTTCCACCACTATAGACAAATCTTTTTTTCTTTTTACACTTATTTTCTTTTTAAACATGGACAACTTTTATCGCTTATACTGTGATCTACGTTCAGTTGCAAGTTATACGCCTCGTTAGCCCGCACACAGTTTGCACATTTCTCTACATCGCGCAAACAATCTTTAACAAGATGGTCGCCCCCGCATTTTAAACAAACAATCGTCTTTGAAGTACAATTCGCAACTCGATGATTATAACTTAAACATCTTCTAATTTTATAATTTTCGTACACTCGACAGATTTCCCAACCAAGTTTTACTTTACCTTCTGTTAAATAGTTGAATATCTTTGAAGAGACTCTTCAACTTCGACATATTATTGAGGTAAAATATCGATGTACAATGTTTTCTTGGAATTTAACCAACCAAGAGAAACTTAAATCGAACTTTATTATATCTGTGAAAAATAATTTCAACCAGTAACTGAAATATACGTTTATATTATGCTTGCAGAGCTCCCATAAAATATTTCGTAAAACATGTTGGGCTGGAGGGAAAATATGAATGCACATCTCCACTATCAGGGTTTATATTCCCTGTTCACAGTTAAAAATCGCCACATTATTTTGCCCGCGAATTCCCTAGTCTTATCTCCTCAATTCGAATCTCTTTTTCTCAAACAATCAAGAAATTGTCCTCCCGCTTAATAAAGCGGCTTTATGTGTAGTTACGTATTCGGTAGAGTTTTGCAATAAAATTAATGACCTGGAGATATAATATCGACAGATCCTGATATCAAAATTTATTGTCATTATGCACACCCTACAGATAGTGCAGCAAGCGAGCTGTGTAGAAGAATGGAGCATTAGGCCTAAGTGCCATTCAGCAAGTATTTGGAGGTACTTCTTCCCTTGAAGAAATGTGCTGAATCCCACCCAACGATGATCTATTAGACTGATATCCTTCTGTGCAGGATGTTCATAAATAGCATGAATTGAATTGCCATAGCGACCCGGAAATAAAATTCGTCCGTATCCAATTATTGAATTACAAAATGTGAGCCCACGACGGTGGATGGATGTCAATTCGAAGATATATGCGCTCCTGATATTATGTGTCCAATGAATCATGTCCGGAAAATCACAGTTTCGGATGTTATCAGGAAGAGCCTGTAATTGATTGGAGTCGTTGGTATGTTCGAACACGTTTCCTGTAATCTCATTAAAAACAATCAATCCAACTGGAATTATTTTATGCAAATATATCAAATCAGTCGCTGAATGTTTTCTTGCTATTTCTATTCTGATTCCATTTTGGTCGCTATTTTAATTCTTCTGCGGAAAACGCGACTTCTCTACCACTTGCTTTTTAAGGTTGATATTATATACCAGCGCAAATGCGGCTTAAATTTGAGATATAGCACTGGCTGCAAAATTGACCACTAAAAATAGAAAAAACTATTGAAATATTTAAATGATTCGCTGATTACGGATCACATTTCTATCGATTTTTGCTAAAAAATCGAACCCACGCCATTGCAGAAGGTCGTGTGCCTTGTGAAAATAAGTAGCAGATGCAGGCTGAGATTTCACCCTTCTTTGATTCTGCTTGAAGGAATAAGTAAACGTCACATGAAACTGAACTCAGACACGTTATCTGGTCCAAAGCGAAGGTAAATTCTAACGGTTTTCCACGGGGTGGAAACCCTCCTCTAATCCAATATCAAACAACGGAGAAAAATTATCACCGAGCACAATCACCGAAGTCACCTCTCCACCCCAGGCTACATTAGTTGGAAATTTAAAACTCTTCAGCAAACAGGAGGGTCCACGCATTTATTTAGACAATCAGTCCCCAAATGCACCGGGATATCGGGGTGACATGTGCAAAAACCTTTAACGGTGAGCATCTACCTCGGGTATCAGGAGTTACACATGCTCGAGGGTTACCTCGCTAGACCTGAGATTGTTTCACGAAGGACGTGTGTGAATTTTCGGCACACGTCACGGATTTTAGACCTCTACTCGGTGCACATCCCAATACCGGTAAGGCCAGGGATTCAGGGAATGCAATTAAACCTGATTGTTGCCGAGGTTGGTCCTGCAACTTGTCCGAGTAGGATGCGGGGCGCTTATGCGGTGTGAGTGGAAGAAGAGCACATATGGCATGAAGTGGGTAGTTGTATGCTTCACTTCACCCATACATGAATGCATCCGTGAGGGGTTGCACATAAAACAAAATAAAAAGCATTTATTATCCCGCACCTTTTGTCCTGAGGTGTTCAATAGAGCACGTGCCACACACACACACACATAGTAACGTATAATTTTTTTACTCGAGTGCGTGCAAGGTATAAATCCAATTGCTTAGAAGCTGATGCCCACATGTTCACGAGATTGCAACCCTCAATGGAGGTGGGAAGGATATAGTATGCAGAGTAAGTACTTAAAGAGATTTGGTGCACTGTCTGTGTTGGTGTACCTTGATTGGATTCAGGGTTAGCTGATGCCACCTTTGAGAACTAAACGGGAAGGTAATGAGGGAGAGATTTCCTTCCGAGGGTAGTTTGGTTTCAGAGAAATAGAAAAATTGCACATTTGTTCCATTTTTTCCTCGCTTATTCTGCTCTTAATGAATTCTAAAAATAAACTTTTGGAGGTTTTTACTTTTTTTTTTGTCTTTTGACACTAGAGGGGTACTGAACCTTTATGGATTGACAATATTTTACTAACCAGGCGGTATTTTATTAAAGATTAAAGAGTTTTCTTGTAGGCACTATGAAAAAACACTAATGGACATGTGAAATCACCAAAGGCCATATAGACACAGTAATATCCAAAATATTAGGAATAGTGCAAATAGATACAAATAGATAGCTACTGAGTTCGTGCTGCCACGGGAGAAATTTTCTTAGGTAGTTCAGTTATGTGCATACAGACGCAGTTTTAATGAAATATTATTATAATGAAAGATTTTTGTATGAAGCTTAAATGCAAGTGTGCCAATTTTACATTCTTCTGTCAAGCATTATTTTTACTCAGTAGCTCTTGCATGAAGGGTTGAAATGTAAGAAAATGAGCAAAGCAACAACAATTAGATGTCGAAAACAAGGCTAGTCATTTTTTTTTAATATAGGCACAGATTGCCGGAACTGTTGCTGACTTCTGCAAGTGATCGACATGCTTCCATGCGGAGCACCTTAGTAACCAACTTTCATAATTTAGCTGAAATCGAAGGCCATAGATTGACATCTTCAGGGAGAAGAGCCAGTATAACATAACGATTGTGAGCTTAGGGAAAGAAATTTCGCCCAGCTATTGATAGTATCTTAGAGAATATAGGTATTTTGTCAACAATTAAACTGAACGGCATAGAGATGACGTTGGCATAACTTTCACTTTAGAATCATTATTTTGTGTTATTATATTTGGCTTTGTAGTGAAATTTTAGTAAAGAAGCCTTAATATCAGAATAGAGTGACGTTATAAGGTACACTCATACGATACAATAATATAATAGATTAATGAAAAGAGTTTTATTGTCACCATTGATCCACGATGATGAAAACATATTCGAATTATTATTCGAGAGCCAACTTGAATTAGAAAAGAAATTGCAATCCAGGGACAATATTTTTGGATAACGAATAGCCCATCCGAACTGCTGAATGTGGATCCAACCAGACGTCGTCTTGTCAGTGGACACGAGAATATAATTTGTTAACTTCAAGCACTTTCAAACCGAATTCCTTTACCTTCAAATAACTTAAAACGTTCTAGGCACCCAAGTCAACTGTTCACCAACTGACAATTGCAGACAAGTCTTATGCTTTTTTCATGTATTGCGCTAATAGACATATGTGAAAATTATTGTTAAACTAACGTCAGTACATAGCTCACTGATTAGACGAGGTATGGATTTTAAATTTGTCAATTGCCTAGCCAAGCATGCAGGTGGCTACAATAATTTTGCCCATTTCGTCTACTCACGAAGTGGACCATAATTACTTAAATGGTCCACTTCGTGAGTAGAGTGCATGGAACACCTGTTCCCGTCCGCGAAATTCGATGGAAAATATTTTATTTCCGTTTATTATCAAGAAATATGCTATAAAATTATTATATAACCACTACAACATAATTAATAAAATTCGGAAGAAGTTAACTACATGGGAGACTGATTACAGTTCTGAAATTACTTAGTTGCATGTTTCCTCCAAGTTAGTATCATATTTAGTCATAATCTAAGATCCCTGTGAGGCTGTATAGAATTTTCGAGTTGAACCTTGGATAAACCTTAGTTAATTGTGTCGATTTATAACAATTAAATTGGATTTGGAAAGTTGAGCTGTAAAAACAGTAATACGGTACGGAAAAGATACGATATGAAAGGAAAAATAAAGAAACTAGAATAGATCTCTACGGTAAGCCACAGTTGATCAAAAGAAGAGTAGAGAATGTGCCATAGTGAAGTGTATGCCATTACAATTCGAATGTAATCTGTCATGCTTAAAAATAACACTATTAAACTGCACATTAATTTGAAGGCAGACTGGGAGCGATGCAATTATTCATATCTACACTTCAGTGATAGATTATAATGATTCATATTCATAAAGACTGAGGTTATAAATTGACCCGAATTTTATGTTGGTAATAGGTGTTCTTCGCTCGACTGTTTTGAACCAAAATTAATCCAAATCACATAATTGCTTACCTTAGTATCTACTTAGCTTAAAATAAAGAACTTTTTTTTATTGTATTTAGATGTAGATATGTTCCAGAGCACACGTTGTTTTCGAGTCTGTGGAGTACAGTATAGAATATACAAAGATCCCTATATCTGCTATTTCTTAATTATGAAGATTTCATCGCCTGAATAAACAAAAATTACATATGGAAAGCGTTACATCGACGTAGAATTTCATAAAGGTAATTGAGATAATAAAATCTAGCTTGAGGAATGCAGTTCTTATTAATAATCCGACAACATTCATATAATTTCGTCAAGTTCGTTCCTAAAATATCATATACTTTACTAATGATGCCATTAATATGTTCCGATCAATTTAAAGTTTTATTGAACCTAATACGAGGAGTTTTGACTGCAATCAATAACTAAATTATCAATTATCATTGCGGAAGCAAGAGGTCTGATATGATAATAGTATACAATAATAATAATAGTATATACTTTTGAAGTAAGTATTAAAATAAAGATCGTTGTCAAAAGCCCATTTAAATACCATCATTAAGTCATTGTTGAGCCGACAAATATCATCTTCAACAAAGATCTAGAAATATATTACTGAATTTTATCTGCTTAAAGACGAAACCTACAGACTCGCAGAGTAATAGGAAAATTATTAATAAAATTGGAAAAAGTAGTGGACCGAGGATAAAATTTTTTCGAAGTTCACTAAAAATAAATACAAAGGAATTCAGGTGACGCATTATCCCAGAGTTGCATAATAATACCCGTCGATTTGTGCAAAAAACCAGTCATTTGTTTATGTAAAAGGTACTATTAAGGTACTTAAAACAAAAATACTACTGTGAAAATAGTATTATAGATACTATGGAACAGTAAACTGATGTTGGAGCTTTGCTAATTATTGCTTATGCCGAAATCTTAAAATTGGCATAGAAGTATATGCAATTTAATTGGCCACAGACTTAGATATGATTTTTGCACCATCGCAAGGCATACCTTATCTGTAAATAGCAAGGGCCGTATACCTTACGGAAGTCCCTGCGTTACTTGGAGTGGAACCAATTCATCTGATGTTGTATCTTTTAGAAGACCAGTACAGTACCAGTTCCTGAACTTGAAATATGGTAACTACAAATACAAGTCCCGGTACTGGTACTTAAAAACATTTCAAGTACAAGTCGCGGTACTGGTACTTTAAAATTTTTCAAGTACAATATCAGGTACTGGTACTGATACTAGTACTTAAGTACCAATGTAGGTACTTGTTAAGTTTAAGTAGTTCTTTTTACAATTCATTTCTATTAATTGAAAATCAGTATAATTGGCAATGTTGTAAAATTTTCTATGTTCTAGTTTAACTCTTATCAGCAAAATCTATTGTTCAATTTTTTTTTTTTTTTTGCCTTTGTGAGTAGCAGCCTGTGCTTGTGATTTTTATAAATTTTCTATGAAGCATTAACATTAGTTCTGCTGCAGTCTAGCAGTCAGCAACTTTGAAGTAAAGGGAATAAAATTTGTTAGTCCCAAAGTTTTCGGTTCTTTTTTTTTATATTTTTTTTTTCAACTTTGTTTGGATTTTCGCTGCATTTTTTCGCTATCAACACCAGCATCATTATTATCGTAGCTGTACGATTATAAAAATTTCCAAAACGTTTGAAATTTACCAGTACTTAAGTACTTTACAGGTCTGCTGCAAGGTCAATCAAAGATACTAAAATTAAGGAAATTGCTATTTTTCCAATTCCAGAAGAGATTAAAGGAGTTAAATTGCTGTGTAACGCAAGACATTTCTCACAAAGACTTAGTTGTAATAGTAAGTATACTAGCTATTTCGAGGAGGGCACAAAATTTCGCAATAAGCCAGAGAGTCATTACGAACCTTCTTATTACGAGTCTTGCTCAGCAGAGAAGAGACAGCGTTGCGGGATGCCTTTCTTCGTAGTAAATATGGGCACTCTTTGATTGTTAATTATTATTTTTTTAATGATGAATTATTCCGAATTCATAAAATTTTATTGTCTTAAAAAATTTATGAAATTAATATTTGAGAGAAGTTTTATAAAGAGGGTAGATGAAAACTTAAATGAATGTATAATGAAATTTGTAGTAGGTACTAGTGAGGATATATAACTGTTATTGTAGTTCTTTCTAAAGCATTCGATACGGTCAATCGTCACCTTACACCTTGGAATTGCGGGTTCTATACTCAAGCAATTTAACTGATTCATGGTTATTTAAATACCAGATTGACCAGTAATGAGCTTAAATGGCTGCTAGATTTCATTCATTGTTTTTTCAGGAGTGGCATAAGAGTCCATAAGAGGACTGAAAATTTTCCATAATCCTGAATTATATTTTTTATCTTAATTACAGTAAAGTACATGTTTCTTCTGATCATTGGCAAATAATTCTAACACTAGTTGAGGATACTTCAGGTTATATAAATAACAGGTCATTCATTCGTAGACTGCATAAAATTAGTTAGAGTTTAATCATATAAAATTCTAATGATATAACATATTTTTTCCAAATTTGATGCTAATAAATTTGCTCCCGTTATGATTGACATCACACTATTATCCATCTCTTGAATGGTCATGTCAAGTCTGTTGCAAGCAGAATGACGAATCGCAAAAAAATACATTGAATTTGTACGGAACTAGTGATTGTTTACTAAAATTTTAGATTTGGTAAGTTTTTTCTTGAGTTTTCGTGAGGAAAACGCATAATTTGTAAGGAAATAGTTTAACTAAAATTTCAGTTTTGGTAATCTTGAGTTTTTGTGAGGAAAACGCAAAAGTTGTATGGTAAATTGCATGCACAGCTGCTGCTGATCTCTTGTTAACACCATTAATAAGTTTTGGTTGTAATTTTTTTCTTTAGTTGGATCATGTTAATGAGCATCTGCTAGAAATCATGTTCAACTGTGTTATCACTTAGGTCAAGTCTCCGCATTTAGTAATTCAATTTTGATGTTTGAAATTTCACTCATTCTATGTTTGCAAGATCAAGTTGAATACAGAATATTATCGCACCAAGGTCTTACTCTTAGTTGGAAAACACCCTTTTTTCAATCATTCAACATCTTTACGGAATCAACGAATAAAACGAATATGTTTAACATCTATTGTACTTTTATCTTGATAGTTTCGTTTTTTCTCTATTTTAAACTATAACTTCTTTCTAACATATTTTCTTTTATTAGTTTATTTCAGTTGGATGCACAAATGTTGCATGTAAATACAATAAAAAATGTTGCTTAGATATATCTGTCTTGCTTTGAGTGAAGAACTCGAAACATTTCTAAATATAATGCACTTTCGAGTCTCAATAGCGGCTATTTGAACATTTCCTTTGTACCTGTTTCTATTTCCGTGAATTTTCATGAAACTATTGAATTCGAGTTTCTACGAAATTTTCTTTATTTCGCAAATTTTCAGGTGTGGGGCTTTAATTTTTCCTATATCCACCTGATTTATTTTTCCCGCTTTCCATTTCTTGGATAAGAAATTCATTAGACTATTGCAAAAGAAATATTTATGTTTACATTTTACTATATACTCTCAGTGGCGTAGCGTGCATTTCTGTCACCTGGTGTGAACCCTAAATTTGCTGCCCCCTATTTTCGCAATTAAAAAAAAATCAAATCTGTGATACTCTGTCACTATTTCAAATGGATTCGAAATAAAATGTTTTTCTTAAATTAAAATTTTATTATGTGTGTTTTTTGCAACGCCAACTCTTTAATACATTCGTCAATGCTAATTTGAACTTCTTGTTCGATTGCCAAAATAGCTATATTTATACAATGATTGTAGATCTTATAAAATTTTTAATCAGTTTCAATTTAGAGAAGCTTATCTCACAACTGGAATTACTTACAGCAGCTGTGAGGAATATTCTCATCATTATAACTGTTATAGGTAACCCTCCTTCAAGTTTGTAACTCAAAAATAAACTTTAATAAGCCCAGTTGGCTAGAATCAATAAGTTCTCTTTAATACAAATAGAGCAAATTTAACTTGTTAATTAAATTAGCCACCTTTTACTCAATGTGTCACCAAATAGCCTGAGTATGTTGAAAAATACCCCGAAAAACATGCCAGTAATTTCGGGGTATTCCATCCTCAAAAATTGATGGTTAATTGCAATTACCCTGATAACAGCGCTAACTGGGTAGTCGCTAGAAATATAAAATTTGTGTAAGCATATATTCAGCGATGATAAGTGAAGAACCAAAACCACAGTTGAAATGACAAGTGGCAATTCGAAAATTATGCTGACGCTTCGCTTGAATTAAGTAATACTAAACGTCGAACGTGCACGTTACGAGTCAAATTGCCCTAATTTATGTGTATCAGGGGTCTCCAATTAACTTAGTAATACAAATACCTAGTTAAATTTACCCTATGTGTAACATAAGCATTACTACGAAAGCCCCCTATATTCGACGAATCATTAAAACAAATAAATTTGACTTTACAATAATTAACAAATTTAGGTACAGGGAAAACTTTATCAAAGTATAAAATAAACAATATCAACGCTGCACCGCTCCTCTAAAAAACAAAAAAACAAAATTCAAGAAAATGCCACCTGCTCATCGTCATATCTAAATCAAAACGGACACACTAATTGTATTTGTTGTGTGGCAACAGCGGATCGCAACCGGCCGTTTCGAAATTCAAGAAGTGATAGCTATTTTCTTATTTTGAATAAAATATTTAACAACCTATTATTTAACTTCACATAAATGTAAGTAGGTATATTTGTTTAGATTAAATCTTACAACTCTATTTTAAACCCCTTCCATTTATCCAATTGCCTTGAAATTCTGCATAAGTACCTATGTAGTCCCGATCACAAAATGCTGATGCTGCAGATAGGATAGCCAGCTGGGCCGCTCCCTGCCATCCGAGGCAATGCCCCCTCAGCCCAAGTTACGCTACGCCACTGTATACTGTTACAACTTTTCTTTTGTGTGTTAGAAATATTATAGATGTCAGTTTTCAATTTTGCCAGTATTCAAGTTATCACCAATAGCATGTCTTACTGCGTGCAGCTATAAATATATTATTTGAGCATGCTCACAATATACAAGTTTCACATATGATTCAGGTTGAAGCCTGCCTAAGTGTCTGATTAATCCTATTTCATTTCTTCTTATATACTTTAAATTTTGATTAATCTAAACCATCAAGAAATTAATTGTCGCTGAAATTGAAAAAATGAAATGTCAGTGAGTACGTGTGACCCATGAGGAAAATAAAATCTTGCAATGTAATTTACCTATCTTATCTGGGCACCAGGGTACAAAGCAAGCAAAACGATCTATACACACTTTCAACACGTTCGACAAATAGTACCAAAAATTCCAACAACAGTTTTATTTAATTCCAAATGAATTCACCTCTGCAGTATACCTTGAACGCTTCTAATAAAAGAGGCTCCCACATGATTCTCTCGTTAACTTCCCTCAACAAAAGTCTCATTGTCCCAATTTAGGAAAATGAGGGTGCGAAATTAAGCCCTTCAGACCTTCTTTTCATACCCCCATGTGTCCTAAACGTTCGAGCAGAGTGGACTGTCTTCAAAAATTCAGCATTTCCTCACGGTACCTACGGACTGGAGCGGCGGCGCATCTCTGCAGGCTAGGCGTGTTGGCAATTTATGTACCTTCATCAACTTTTAATTGGTTTTAATTGAATTTGATTAACCCAGCCGAAGATGAATGCGTGCTGGACCTCCTTATGGTTATAGGGTTCCTAGACGAGTGAACGACGGTTTGCTATGCAGCCTGTACTGGTACTGCCTGCGCATACACATACATGCATCCAGCATCAGTGGCAATAACCGGCGGTCGTGAACGTGTCATCTACCTTCACTGAAACCGGGGCTAACGACGAATTCTAACTAAGGCCACAGATCTGGTGACAAGGCAGACCCACACGGTGCAGTCTGTGATTGTCACGTTGCGGACAACTGCGGTGCACTTTATTAAAATAAATAGTCGTTACACGTATATACGTATGCGAGAGGCAAGCGGCGCACACATCTCGAGTGAAATGTTTTAAATGCTCCCATTTCACTTGCTGTAAACGTAGTATACGTAACGTACCCTCATAATTTCAGTTCTCTGTTGCTGGCTAGTTTGTTGGCGGGCCTTCCTCTCTTTTCCCAGTTGAAGGATCAATTAAGGTGATCAAGTTTAATTGAAGCAAATTTATCGAGGTATCGCCGTCATCACAGTCTTCGTGGCTGTCTGCAGCATAGCGCTTCCCTGGCTTGCTCATGGAAGACGATACAATGCCCTAACATTCAATTCAATGAATCGTCTGCAGGCACTCCATGTGGGCACATTATGAAGATGGCTTGGCTGCGATGTTTGATTGGAAAGGGCTCTCCTGTCTAATAAGCTGTTTATTTGGCCGGAATTACTCATTTCGTGAAAATGCTTTGTCATACACCTTCTTTTCGGTGAAAGCGAGAGCAAAGGACTCGAAACAGCCCTACTAAGAAAGGCGCTTCCCAGAGAAATATTCCTTGTCTACTGTTGGCAGATAAGTCCGATATAAATGTAAGTTAATTTCAATAAATCTTTTTAATAGTCAGCTTAAGGCTCGTCTGTCTTTTTAACGGCGCATCATAAACTATTCCAAACACGACTAGTTCGCAAAGGTTATACACTTATGAAAGATAATAACAACTTGAGTCTGCCACTCTTTTCCGCTATGAGCTCTGGTTGGTATGGTTTTCTACATAAATATTCTCGCGGCAGATAAATTACTGTGTCGTACCTTTGGCTTTAGAGCATCTTTATCCTGAACAAATCCACCCAGGCATTTTGAAGGCGGCAATGTATTCTCCTTGCATTGGGAAGACAAGAATATATGTACGTGCGTACACTGTACATATGTACATTAGGATGAAACCTCATATATCATCCCGAGATATCTATTCGTGAAAATAATCAATTTGGAAACTGCGTTATTTAGTTAAAATTCTCTTCCAGTGTATTGAATTAAATTACTAAGTAAGTATGCATAGATCTTACACTTGGAATGGTGTTAGTTGTTAAAATATTCTAAAATCGATTAAAACGAGAACTCTTTACAACTTTAAAAACCACTGCTTTCTCAGTCCCAGAGTCTTGTAATGCAATATAAAATTTACACTTATTGGAAACGCAAATGATTGACCAAAGCAATTGCAAAATTCCCAACCTAGATTAACGTCATAAAAACTGACAACTAATATTATTTGTGCGGCAATCAATAAGTCTGTGTAATTTGTGACGCAAAAAAAGTATACGCAATTTTGTCTGTTCGTCCTGATGGCAGAACTGGGTCACGAAAATGGAATTAGATTTTAGCTTTTGATTCGCGACAGTAGGATTTAAAAAAACAACGTTTTGGTAAAATTAATGTTTTAGTAGATTTCCTGATTCGACTTCATGTAAAATTCCAATATCAATATCCATTTTCTATTCTAAAGCTGATAAGAACCGACAAACGACGGGATATGACTGACACAACGTTGATGATCCAAAATGTTTGATTTTCTCGAAAATCAAACGTAGAATGGAATTGGATTGGGCACACCTTTTAATATCATAGAGACAACATTGCCCATCAATTACTCGATTGGAGTGCCAATGGTATTGGAAAATTGGAAAACTAAGAATTTTACATAGATAATTGAAAACGGCAACTACTGGGTGATGGTGGAGCAAACTGAAAGTGGTCGCACAGAGCAGAGTTCACTGGCCAGCAATCATGTACATCCTATATCCTTTCAGAGATGGATGATGAACCCTAAGAAGGGGGCTCGATTGGGTTGATTTTTGAAATTATATCTGAGCTCGTAAAATTACTGTACCTGTGCTTCCATTTAGGGTAAAAAAGCAGGAGAAAAAAATCAAACACTAAAAAATTATCAAACGAAAAAATTACAAGTAAATTGATAGTTGGTCAAGCTCATTAGAGGTTGTGGCAGGACCAGATAATGATTATCCTGACCTGATTATGGTTGCAACGATGGGCAATTGAATTGTCGAATTACTGGTATTAAATATCGCGAAGCCAGACAAAATTTTCTTACCGATGTTATATTACGTCTATCTCTTGCATTATAACTAGCAATCGCGTTAATCAAACTATTTCTATAAGGGATATTTAAAATATATATTTTAATGTGTATATAGGTATGTGTCAAATATTCATTCATGACAAGCTAAATCCCGAAGTGGAAGATCCCGGGCTTTTAAAGTTACAAGATCCCGGAGTACAAAAGGACACAAAATCCTGGAATACAAAATCCCGAAGAAAGAAATCGCGGAGGCTAGGCTCTAAGAAAGACAAAATTGTTATTTAATATGTACATAGTTCCAAACAAAGCTTTAAATATCGTCCAATCTACAATTTCTTCGGTTAACATGATTTGAAATTTGGTTCCTAATTTCTTCACATTCTACTTTAAATTGAATATATATTTCACCTATACCTTGAGATTGTTTAATAATGTAATCTACAGATATATCTAACTCTGTTATGTCCATACTGTTGAAGATAGATAGTTTCCCAGTGATGAATTTCAATTCACCCATCCGTTTAAAATGTAGTCCGTTGGAAGTTATTGTTAATGTTAATGTTTAATTTTATTCTTATTATATTTAAAATGCTTATTTTATCTTCTAATAAGTCCTAGAATCCTAATTATCTTAAATGGGTCTATGTAGGTTTAGCTTGATTTACCTCTTTCGTCAATTTTTATATGAACAAGTTCGCATTTTTTAATTTTTGAACTAATTTTGTGTCATATGTACCTCCCTCGCTCTATGTTCCTTTTGGCTTATAATTCCGTACGAACTAATTTCAATTATAAAGCCTAGTACTAAGGTCCGCGCTAAGCTAAATTTTGTATGAAAATTTAGCAATCTAAAGGATGTTGGCGAAAATTTATTCTGAATTTTAGCGAGAGCGGTACTAAAGTCAACGCGCTAAATTTGCCTTTGGCTTTTGATTAGAGATGGCACCACCAGTAAGCCTCCAAAAAATTTAGCTTGAAGTTATCCGCCCGGACCGTTATTTAGCGCGCTAAAAATATTTATTGTCAGAGTTCTGATATTTGATAGGTTTATTGACCCGATTTTTGTAGTTAACGTATTTTTGTAGGTCTATGCTGTAAGTACCGATGAATTAGATTTCTTTTCGTGGCCGTCTTTTCAATATCATTATTGATTTTTTTTTATTGTATACATTATGCATATTTTTTTAATATTTTTATTATTTCCAAATAATTTTAACTACCTGTTTTTAGAAATATTCTCACCGCGCGTTCTATTTCCGTATAAAAATTGCAAAATTCTTCTTGTTATTGTTTTTAATATATCTTTTCTCTGAATCTCCGCTGTCATAATTTAGCTGCTAAAGAACGGCCCGATATTGGAGACGCGCTAAAATTTAGCTTAGTGCGGACCTTAATACTAGGCTTAACTCGTGAGTATAGTTGCTTTAAACTTTCCCTATTTTAAAGTAGATGGCGCTCTGTAAGTCTCCACTTATTTTACTGAACACTTTAATGCTCGGGGCATTAAGCCTAGTTCGAGTTCGAGCAAAATAAAATTTAACGCAGTCTCCAAATATTTCACATTAAAATCGCTAGTAAGATTTTGATGTATGTTAATTTGGAGAAAAGAAAGTGACATATGTTTAAACATTTTATCGCTGAAAAACTTCAAATTGTTTATAAAGTTTAGATAAACATTTTTACAATTTACAACTAAAAATGGAGTTAATTAATCTGAAAATTGAGAGAAATTAAATCCTGCAATAAAGTAATAAAATAATCTGAAAATTTTCAATTAAAATTAAATCATTCCAAAAAAAAAAAAAAACAACAAAGCAATCTGAAATTTTCATAGAAACGCATTAAAATGTTCAGTAAAATAAGCGGAGACATACACAGCGCTATCTATCTTAAAATAGAGAAATATTCACTTTTTACCAATGAATTCCGTACTGCACTAGTAAAATCATCACTAAAATTTTTGCTTGCGATTCTACCAGCGCTAAGAATTGTATGGAAGTGTCACATTTTACTCGAACTCGATACTAAGCTTTTCTGTGATAATTTTCAGATTGTTTTTTTTTTTTAAATTTGTTCAGCGAATAATTTCTCTTGAGAATTGTTGACTTTTAATTGCAAATTGTAAAAACTTTTATTTAAACTTTACAAACAACTTGAAGCTTACCAGCGATTTTAATGTGATATATTTGAAGACCGCGTTAAATTTTACTTTTCCCCGAACTCGATACTAGGCTTTAAGCAAAAACGTTCTTGTTGATGCTCTGCTATGGGAATTTATACAGCTTGACGGTATAGAAAAAAGCGCATGTTGGTGCATCCCATTAACAAAAAAAAAAGGAAAAAACAACACATTAAAAAATTTCATAAAGAAGTGACGAAAGAAAATTGTACAAGATTAAGTTTTGGCTTGTGTGATTATGTTTTAAATCTGACCACTCATAAAATCTGGTAATTCGACTCAAACTCTCCACTTCTCCACAAGAACAAGAGTTTCTCAATGTTCACTTATTTAATATAATTAATATATTTTTCACTGGCAAGGAGCAACTGCGCGCTCAACAACTTGAACTTGCACTAAATTAAACAGCGAAGAGGATTGTTTTATCATCAAATAAAGGTCTCTTGCTTTGGGTTCCAGCAGCAATATCCAAAATGTTTAAACCTGCTGTACAGTAATTCTGCTTTTTGTTTAATCGGCGTGGGATAGATTCTATTTCGCACTTCCAGTGCAAAACCAAACCACCACATCTCAATAATCATCATTTTGTTTTTAGTAGTTATACTTTATATATATAAACTAACTAACTAACTAACTAACTAACGAAGCTAAGAAGTACACCAATACTGAAATGTTTAAACGTCAATTACTCGAACGAACATTTTTTGAGATGTGGTGGTCTTGCATTGAGGGTGCGATATATACCAACTATATACGGTTTGAAATTTTGGTATAAATTTTATAAGTTTTCATATGCATGTATATAGGTCCACTCGAAAATTCGTATAACTTTTATATACTTACATCCTATAAAACTTTATTCTAAATCTCTTATACTAATTATAATAAAATAGTATAGCAGAATGTATACGACTTGATGGCATTCATATATGAGAGAAGGAATACACATATTTATATTTCTGACTTACACATTTTATACAACCCTTGCATAAAAGTGATGTATATAATTGCTGCATAAAATATATAAATGAATTAATCTAAAAAATGATGTGCACTGAAGAGGAATCAAGGATAAAAGAAAAGTTTATTCCAGTTATTATATATTTTCTATTTATTATTTATTTTCATTTTCAAAATACATAGATTTTGTTGTCCTTCCGTAATATTAAATAGGAAATGTGGAAATGTGTAAGCAGATGGAAGTGGTATAAGCTGGCTGTCGAGAACTATGAAATATTGAGATATATCCGACTTACAGTCCCCAGTTGCTATAATGTAGGGTGCTTTTTGGTCTGACCCAGCTAAAAGTTCATTTGTTGTGAGTCTTGTCACACGACTCAGTTTTTTGCTTCCGTTTGAAGGTAGTAATTTTAATAAATTTATTATTGAAAGCGTTGTAGGGTCCCAGTCTATGAGAGGAAAATTCAAAAACATTCAGAGTGCGAAGAAGTTAACAAACATATTTTTCACACTTACCGCGTTACATTCCATTTTGACAAAAATCCCGGAATACATTATGACACTCACTAATTATGCACTCTACTCTGTTCAACTGTTCAACTATCAATTGAAAACTGAAACTAGACACAATATTTTGCCGCATTCACTCCGATAGAATAATTAGAATAGCCATCTAGTGAATACATGTGCATTTTCTTTTTGCATTGTTGGGCTTGATAGTTCCCTAGATACAAATTACAGTTATTTTTGTCATAGTGTTTATATACATATAGTTAGACAATTTCAGATGCACGTAGTACACCGACTTCATTACAAAATATAGCTGACTTTTGAATTATCAAAACATCGATTATATAAAAGAATGTATAAACAAATTCATTTATTTTTAACTGGTATAACTAGACAGCCAATATATACATAGCTCAGTATAGATTTTATATGCCTGCGTATTATTTTTATCTGAATTCCTATAAAAATTATGCCACTCTCTTATAATAGCAGTAAAAATAGTTATTTCCTATAAATGTTGTAAATAAATTCGGATAAGTCTTTTTATATTTCCAAATGTATAGGGGTTTATACCAAATATAGTATAAGAAATTTCATAAATTTTTTGGAATAAAAAAATTCGTGAATTATACCAAAATTTCTAACCGTGACAGTAAAGAATATTCGCAGCAAACAGGATATTAATAACGTTCAGAAAACATCAAATTAAAGATATATGTAGAACCACTCAGTTTTGATTTCTGAAAATAATTGTTTGGATGAGTTTTATATTAATCTTTTTAACTATGATTTTGTATATAATAAAATGAATAATATGCCTTAAAAACCCTAAAGTCAAATTGCAGAACGATCGAATTAGTTCTGTTAATTTGAAATTCTTTTAAAGATGTCTATCACACGCTAAGCTAAGCTTTCCCGCTTGCTTTATGAAAAAAAAGAACAAATTTTCACAAAAATCAATATGTTGCACCCCCACAATCTTGACCATTGTTGTCCAAGAGAATTGTAAAATTTTCAATCCCCCGAATACCTTTTCTTGCGTTCTCTGAAAATCTCCCTTTCTAGATTCAGTTCACGTTCAATTGCGTTTTGTGAGGATGCCGCAGAAACGGGAAAATTCTATCCGCACAGTATAAAAAGGAATCGGACAACGAAGAGAAATAAAATTAAAATTTGAACAAGACTTGCAGACTTTTTATTGTCTCGACAAAGAGAAGAGCCACGACTAATTGAAATATAATCCAGAAAATTATGGGCGCTTGTTTAATGTATATATTTCGCACATTCATGATGTTTTTTCTGATTTCCGTCAGGAGTGAACAACACTCATTCCTGCACCCCTGTAATGTCAAAAATACCAACTGATTAGAAAGTCCTCTAGACGAAGTAGTCTAAAACTCAATTTCGTACGTGATAAATGCCGAATTTCAGGATATTATGTAATAATCAAGTCTTGATGGAGAGGCACAGCGAAAATTTAAATGGTTATGGCCCGTTCGTGATGTCACTTTCAACCACAAGACCAGTCCAAGGAGGGACGACATAATATACTCACCAGGACCTGAACTCTAGCATTAAGAATTTTTACTGCCTTGTTGTCAACCTCCTGCATACGGATTACGGTTGCAGAACGTAGATGTGGGCTTAATGGAGGTGAACTTTCTGATATTACATGAGTTGGTTCGCTAGAGCATTTTCGAAATTCCAAATGGCTACGAGGTTCCGCCGTTAAGACTATTCAAATCATTTCTGAAGGAAATTATTAAAATTTTAATCATAGAATGGTGAAAACAACTAAAGTTTTAGAAAAACAAGTAAAAAATATAGAATTGGTCTAAGACCAATTCTTATGATACCCTAGATGAATGCCAACTTGGTCACCCATCTGTGCAAATTTGATTTTTGAAGTGGTTTTTGAATATATCTCTAGAACGTGTCATCGAATAGCAAAAATGATTATAACCAATTTTATAGGATTTCATATTCTGAAAAGCTTTTCAGTACATTAAAACCATATAGGACTAATCGTTTTCAAAGGATACGTAACAAACTTAAATTTTCATATGGCAATACCAAAAAGGAGTTAAGTCCATTATTGAAATCATATTTACTATTTTAATGAAAACACTATGTACAAAATTTCAACGCTCTACGTTGACGCGTTTTCAGTGAGTGTCCAAATATGTTGTGAAAAATGAAATTTTTGTATGGCAACCCTACGAAGGAGTTACCCGATTTGTCCCATTTTCGAAATTAATTTTACTTTTTTTTTAAAGCCCAAGTGCAAAATTTCAGCTTTCTTAGTACAAGCGTTCTCAAGTTATCGTGAGCACGGTCAGATGACCGGACAGACGGACGGATAGACGGACGGACGGACGGACGGACAGACGGATGGACGGATAGACAGACATGCAAAAATCAAAATAACTTTTAATTTTATGCATGGGTCTCCAATCCATTTTGCTCTACCATCATTATTTCTAGGTGTTACAAACGGAATGACAAACTTAGTATACCGTTTAGATTTCATCTAGGGTATAATAAAATAAAGTAATGAGGTATCATTGCCCTTTTAGAATAGTGTGTGTGTGTGTTTGTTTTCTTTAAGTGTGCTCTAATAAAGTAGTCCCTCTATGTACTTTGCTTCGGAGATTTGCGTTCTAAAAAATAATTAATCAGCATAGGGTTATAGATTTCAAATCTTTCGTTCCAGCCACCAGTGATCAAAGGAAAATAGTTGAGACCCAAATTCCTCTATGCTACGAATACTTATCTCAAAATCTAGTCAAGCACCGCTTCCAATCATATAAAACGATCTCTTTTCCATATGTTTTCAATTAAATTTTCATTTGTTTTCCTCCCAGAAAATATCTCTGGGAATGTCATTAACTGATAGCATTACGAGGGGAGATATTCATTCTAATAAATTTACCAGATATTCTCTGGATTTGACTTCGCTGTCAATAACTCCGGGCAACTTAAAAAAATATTAACGCCACCAAACAAACCATAAGAAGATTGTAAAATTCGGAAAACTCAATAAAATATAACGTCAGACGTTGACAACATAATTATCGGTCATGATCTATTCGTGTGATCATATGTTCAGAGTAGCATTTCATAAAATCGTAAATTTTCATGTTATACTACTCCTTTTTATGGGGGCTCTTATGAAAAGAAGTAGTAATTTCCGACTTCTGGGAATTCGGTTACAACACACAATTAAAAACAGATTATAAGAGGAAGATAAAATTTTGCTTTATTTAGGTAATGGCTAATGTCTATAGATGTGCTATGATTAACTTACTCAAAGCAAATTATTATCGGAATCAAAACAAAGTATATGTACCTCCAGTTTCTCATTTCAGTGCTTAATAATTTTCGTTCCAGAAGCTACAAGTTGCCACAGTAGTTAACACTTTGACATTTTCCTTACAAAATCTAATCCAAATATTCAAGATTTTTTTTTTAAATTACTTGTTGACATCTACCTACGATTATCCTGCGATTGAAAAGTAGTAGACGATATAGGAGCTGATATTTATAAAGTAAAGTTCAAGCGTGGAAAGTACTTCTCAATATTCAATCATAAAAATGTGAATATGTAAATACGACACAACTACATATAATAATAAATCTATATTTTCACGGATATTCAAGCAATACTTAGGGGAATATCCAGGCACTGGAATGGGTATGAAAGTAGTTAAGACCCTATTTGATTCTAAGACACCCAGTATTTGAACGAAATATCAAGATCAGTTATGCAAAATAGCTAAACTCTCCATAAAACTTACCATAAAACAATGGTTCAATAGTAATCAGATCGAGGACGACACTAGATCTTAGAATATATAACAAAAAGGATAGGCTATGAGGAAGAAAAACCTGAGCATCTCTTTTTTTTCACGCATCGATGTGTTCGTTTTAGTCATGGAAAAGTAAGCTACTATAATTTCAGAGTAGGCACATAATTTAGTGGTTGAAATTTTACTAAGTATTGAATAAACTCAATAGTACAGATCCCATTATATCGCAAAATTTTTATGAATTAATTTTTAAATTTATAATTTTATAATTTTTATATAACTTCTTAACATTTATAAGAATTTTCCTAGTACCCAATTTATCTTCCGATAATATTTCTTGGCGTTGCCTTTATATGGCTGACATAATATAGGTCAAGTAATCAAACAATAGGTCTGTTCACGTACTTAGATTTGGGTGAGTGCATTATAACATTTTCACCCAAAAGCATCCAAACTCTGCTTACGTAATCAGAAAATAGGAGAAAATATATACAGGGTGTTTCCCACTAGGAGATCAAGAGAGCGGGAGGTGATAGTACTCACCTAGATGAACCAAAAATTGTATGGCAGGGGGGGGGCCATATCAACCGTTTAGGAGTTACAGGGTGATTAATAAAAAAGGCTAGTTTTTCGCAAAATACCCTGTATTTTTAAAACTACAGGGTGTACGGTCACAGTTAAGAGCTCACTATATGCAGAACTTCATGGCCTTTCCAACGACTGCTCAATCAGCCCCATACCCCTCTCCCATCAAGAATTATGGTTGTCTAAACTAAACATTTCGGATTTTCTTACCTTTTTTTTAATTTAACCTCTATTATTTTTGCAACAAGGTCGTTAACATAATTTTTTTTTATAAAAACTGTAAGCTGTGCTATCTGAAGCCCTGTAAGAGTTATCAGCTCTAAACCTATTCGTCTAGGTGAGTACTATCACCTCCCGCTCTATTGACCTCATAGTGGGAAACACCCTGTATATATTTTCTCCTATTTTCTGATTACGTAAGCAATTTTTGATTTAGATTTTAAATATAATTAATATTATAACATCGAAATTTATCGAATTTTCATTTAACACTTGGTAAAACATGTTTATTTTTATTTTAAGTATAATTATGTTAGCTTGACAATTTGTACTTGTCACTTTCGCTTTCTATCCAAGAACATACAAACTTGTTCTTGTACAAAAAAGACGGCGGAAATCTGGTTCAGACTGGATGTCATGAAATATAGCGGAGTGGAAATTTGTTAGAAATATTAATATTTAAAGTTTTTTTTTTTATTGTCCGGAAGTAAATAAATAAATAGTAGTGAGTACACGTAAGGGAAATATTATTTTCTCAAGCAGTTTACTGAGTTATATACATATATAAAAAGTGGTGTGACATAAGTACAGTTCCAAAGTGAAATCAAAGCAGGTGTACCTTCAAAAAGCCGACCACGGCAGTGGTGATAATGCTAATCTAATACTCATGGATGAGCTGTAAAATAGGAAAACAACTCAAAAGCCTGTTAAAGGTAAAATCAGGATGAAAAGGGTTAAACATTTTATTAACACCTGAGGACGTAGAAAGCCTCCGCAAATATGAAGTAGAGGGGAATTGCAGCCATTTTGAAAGCGTAGGCACGCAAGGACAAAACTTTCAAGAAAAACTAATACCGAGAATTCCTCAAACGATTCACAACCAGATATTATATGGGAAAACAAATTAGCTGCGCCCTCACAGGAGTTTTCGATAGTTAACGTTAAAAAAAGAAGAATTGACACGGATTTAAAAGGTAATAACTCTCAGTCTAAAAGTAATTTCACAAACGAATTCGCATTATTATCCGATGAGGATAATATGGTTACGGATGAATATATCAATAATAATCATTTTAATAATCAAGATAACGACACAACAGTCAATTTAGAGAATAATAAAACAGATACACAACCCAGTAGCGTCTAAGAAGTAGTTAATCAAGCCATGCCAGTTAGGGCCATGTCTTTCTACCCCCCCTATCTTTGTTTTTAGTATAAAAATAGATCTTTTAATTGAAGTTATTGAGGCGACAGTAAAGTTCAAAATATTAAATATAAATTCAGCAAATTAGGATACAGAAGAAGAAAAGTCTTCGTCAATGACTTGAGTGTCCATAGGCTTTTAATGGTGCGATTTCGCAAAACGCTGATAGAAGCCTTCTCATGTACTCCCAAAGGTTAAAAAAAAATTCCATCTTAATCAGTGGGTTAGAGAGTGAAACTCCTAAGTCTCTACTGCCCTAAAAGAAAAAGCTCCTAATAGCAAAATATCTAAGGTATCGGCTTTCAGTACGGCCAGAACGAGGGGATAAACACAAATATTTTCACAGTACAGCTAAAATCTGGGGAAAAAATTACTGAACCTACATCCATCAGCTATATTTTACACCAGTCTATTATCTGGGAAAGAAAGAGACATCGTAACATAGCTAGATGCCTCAGGTGTCAAAGATTCGGACACAATGGTGAGTACTGTGCTATCCAAGCAGATGTTTAGTTTGTGGGGGGGGGGGGGGGACAGAATTCTGAAATCTGCATAAGGGCAAATGAGAACAACGTAACAAAACAATCCCCGAAATGTGCCAACTGTGGGGCTTCAGGTCACCCAGACAGCTTTTGAGGCTACCCCGAGTATATAAAATTTAAGGAGAAAAGAGACAATCTTAAACAAAACGCTAGCCAATACAACAACAACTCTATTAACAGCTTTATCAATACGAATGTCTCCTTCCCTGCTACCCTAAGATCTAAGTTAGGAGCGCTAAAAGAGGCCGGCGGAGTCTTGAACAATTTTTTGAGCGAATATCAGAACCTTTTCAATATCCCTTTTAGGGACCTCATATCCCGAATCACACAATTCTGGCCGAATTACGTTAATTTGGAAAGCAAAGAAGATAGGATGTTTGCCTACTTAGAATTTGTAGCCTCGATAGTCCCTAAATGAGTGACTCAAACACTAAAATTCTTGCACTGATAACACATGGCAAAAGAATAGCACTTATATTTGCTTAAGCAACACAAAATTCAATTTTGCTTCCTATCTGAAACCAGACTGAAGAATAAACACAAACCCGGGATAAATGGATACAATATCATACATAGTGACAATGGTAGGGGCACTGCTGTGATTTTAGACAACAAATTCACATTTACTCACATTCCTTTCCAAAGCAACTCGTTCTCAACCTGCTTTATATTCATTTCTTTCTACAGCAACTCAAAGTTTTTGAAACTCCTGATAGGGAGCGTTTGCATTCCGTCTAATGCTGATGCAAATCTTTCTAGAGAACTGGATAGACCGCATGCATTGTCAAACAGCTTCGTTGCGGTGATCATAAGGGGGGGGGGGTTGTTTAACGCGCGACACACAAGATGGGGAGATGTGTCAGTAAAAAGAAACGGATCCACAATAAACAACTGGTTTTACAATGGCCCGTACCTTTTTTGGACTTATTGTCGCTCAACAATTCTACATTCCCGAAATCCGCGTCAATTTTAAACTTTTTCTTAATCTCGGCCTCTCTAGCTACCTCAACAAATAGGGCCAACCTGCATCACAATAACAACTCCCTCTGACCACTATTGTGTTATCCTGAGCCTTAATATAGTAAATTTTTCATTTCTCCAACTTAGCCCAGAAACCTACACAAGCTTTGAGAATACAGACTGGCTGGCATTCAGATACCACCTAAATCAAAAAGTTAGCCGCATACATATACCAAAAGAAGAAAACATCTTAAACATAGAGATTGACAGTTACATCCCGAAGATTAATGAGGAAATACTTGAATGTACCCAAAGGCACTCCGTCACGCGAAGCATTAAATCTCACAAATACCACAACATTTCAACCACTCCCAAAATGCTACTGAAACTCAGAAACATCTGGCTCAGACTTTTAAAAAGAACTTTTCATAGGCACCTCAATAGCATCAATAGGGAATATCAGGAACTAAACTCCAGAATACAAAGCCTCAGCAAAATAATTAAGGACAGGGTAGGGATCTAGATCAATGAAGCCTTAAAGCGAAGATTAAAAGAATTGTACCCTCCCCAAAAGTTTTCGTGGAAATCGAAAGAATCTCAGGGAGGAAGTATTTTGGAACGGACATATACAAAGACGCTCTACTATGCAATGGCCGAGAGATTATCAATACTGAAGACAAGTTGCATGCCTTTAAAGACTATTTCTCTGGAATATATGCCAAAAAACCCAACACTTTATATAAATCTAAACGAGTTAGTGCATGAAGGCAGTAATAATTTCAACATCACAGAATTAAGATCCCATCTAGCAACATTTTCAAGCTTTAATAAGGCCCCAAACCCAACTGATCAACTCACATTTCTGTCAAAATTTATACCTATACTAAAAAAGGGAAACTCGAAAGAAATAAGTGACTTTAGGCCGATCTCTCTGCTGTGCAAGACATATTGCAAAATTGTTTAAAATAGCTCTGGCGGAAAAACTGGAAAGCATTTGTAATGAGAAGAATATCATAGCAAACAACCAATTCGGCTTCAAAAGAGGCCATTCTACGGAACAGGCCACCTTACTTCTGACCAACAAAGTAAATCACAGCCTCAGGAGCAAGAGGTGTACAGGCTGCTTGGACATAGATTTAGAAAAAGCATTCGACTTAGTGTGGCAACAAAGGATTGATATACAAAATGCTTCAACTTAATCTGCCCAGCTGGCTGGTAGGGGCCCTCAAGAGTTTCCTCGAAGACAGAAAAACCGAATACAAATCGGCACTGAGTACACTGGAACCGTCCCAGTTCACTCACGAGTTCACCAAGGCTCTATACTTGGACCACAACTCTTCAATTTATATCTCCATGATTTCCAGTTTAAAGATCTTACGGCAGAAGAGCCGGGTGCAATACTCTACGCGGATGACACAATATCATTTGCCAATAAACTCTCTCATGGCGCCCTCGAAAAGATGAAAAGTAAAGTAACCACAGTAACCAGTGGAAAGGGAAACCATCTAGCAGTCAGAGAAAGTAAAAATCTTAACCTAAGATTTAATAATAATAATATTCCTCTTATATCCGAAATAGTTTACTTAGGTATAAATCTCCAAAACAAATTCCGGTTCAACCCACACGCCAGAAGAGTTCTAAACAGAGCCAAGGCGACCACGGCCATACTAAAGCCCCTTCTAAGCTCCAAGCGCCTTACCAAAGGCACAAAGCTTCTTTTATACAAAACGCTCATCACGCTGGTTATTACATATGGCTTCATTTCATGGTCTTCCGTCTCCCCCAACATTACAAACCAGCTTAACATATTTGAGAGAAAACTTCTCAGATTTTGCACAGGCAAATACAGAAGACCCAACAGCAAATGGTTTTAAAACTCAGTACTCTACAATGCATCAGATGTCACCCCGCTCACCCAATATTTGATAAAGATGGGAACGAAATCGATAAAGCGCTTAGAAAATCATCAAAACCCAATCATTAGGTCAATATACGAACTTAATTAAAATGAATCACTGGACGACAATTACTACCTGTCGCCAATCAATTTAGCACATGAAAGGTCTTTACCGTTTGTACAGACAAGTAACGCAAATCAATTCGCAGTACCTTTCTACTAGAAGGCTTCGGCCCGCAACTACAGAGGATAACTTGGGACACTCACGTCCATTGACGATTATAAGTATTGGTATTTGACAACCTTGAGCTGAAAGGTATAATCATAACTTTAATATATGAAAACATGTTAGCGTTAAACAAGATAATTCCTACGATATTTCATTGTATCAAACTATGTATATAAAAATAATTAGATAAGTTGATAACTTTATTTAAAAAAAAAATATATATATATATATATATATATACCCAGGTCTCACAAAGAAATTATATTTATTTAAGATTTAATTTAATTCAAGCTTATGTAAAAAAGTAGAACTTTAACTAATAACTAATGTTAGATCTAGAATCTAGACAATATGAATCGTATTAATTTTACATATTTCAACAAAATAAAGCTTGCCTATCCTGTGAAATCTTGTAAGACAAACCCCCTCGATATATATTACTGTAAGAAAATATACATACTCTTGTGATATCCCAAGTAGAAATTCTTTAAAAAAAACGATAACTTAAACACTTGTGACTTAACTTGTAATATAAGACTGAAATTAGTTAGCTGTGAAATAAAATAAACACTTAAGTTGGCAGAAGGCGGAAAGGCAAACAGGGCCAAGTATCTTTGTCATACTTTAAATGTATTACCCCCTTGGGGACTTAGTTTTATGCCCATTGGAAGCAACAGTGATAATGTATGCCGGGAGCAAGCACAAGAAATTAAATTTTATCTAGACCATTTGGTCAACAATAATTAGTTAAACTGGTTGTAAGAAGAATTAGCCCTCACCTTAATAACTAAAATTAGCCACACATATTATTAGTCGGCCATTTTTTATATCAAAGTCCTCAAAAACACATTAAAATGATGTAGAATTATATTCTCAATAAAGTTTCTTTGAATCTTGTTCAGATACTTTCCAAATTTGACAGTAACATTTTTACCCAAAAAAGCCCAAGAACGAATTCACCCGAAAAATACGTGAAAAGACAAATAAATAAATTGTAAACGATCAAACCGGCATTGGAAAATGTTAAAGTTTTTCGCCACGGCTGTTTATTTCTGACACCACTTCATTTATATTTTATTTAAAACACTAAAATTTATTGAAACAAATAAACTTGCCTGAAAACTGACTTCCTACAGCAATACCTCCGGTTGTTTCTGCAGCATAACACATCCCACTTCATCACTATAATTCAAGACTCCGGAGTCTCGATTGTACAAAATCGCTTCCAAAAAACAATATTCCACCTTTGTTTCTCACTATTATAAGGTCTAAATCACTTTTAATCAACTTTTTACCGCACAACACCGGACTAATTTTTGTAAACTCCAGGCCCTATTGTCATTCCCCCGTGACAAAAAAACAATGCTTATCCGTGCGTTCAAGTGTCACACATCGATACAAATATAACAAGATTTCCATTTCCAGCGAATTTGTTTTGATTTTTTCGTATTTTATTGACTGAAATTCATTTGGAATATATTATAATATTGGACAAAACATTAGCTTTTTCGTTCAAATCATTTCGGGAAAAGTAATTATGTGCTAGTGGGAAAGCAAAGAAATTTCCAAATAGAAAACTTTTTCGCTTTGATAAGGACGATTGAAATTGAGACGAAAATATTTGTGACATTCGGCCATACTTGTTAAACTTAGTATAATAAGTCCACATCACATGAATTGAAAAAGTAAGGATACACACCGCACTCCGCGATTTACCAACTGCACGGTTGGTGTGCACTACGATTCGAAATGTCAACACTGATTTAAAAGAATGAAACCACACTAAAAGTCCAATCTACCAAACGCACCGAAACACTATGCGAACAGACCTTAGCGTAAAAATGTGCACACCTTGGAAACCTCCTGAACCTCCTAGTGTGCATTGGGGAAATGACAACGCTTGGATTGCCTGAATGGCATGATAAAAATGTAACATTTGAGGTCGAGACACAGTTGGAACGGCAGATGGCAAACTATTGCAGTAGTACGAACAATATTCTCCAGAAACGTTTTATGGAGCGTGTATTAGATAGGAATCTACAGTTGTCGTTTGCCGTCGGCCTTCCTCGCCGTCGTAATTGAATTAACTCAATAAAGCTGTTGGCGGCCGACGGCACTGCAGATTCCTATGTAATATACACTCCATAAAACGTTCCTGGAGAAATTGTTCCTATTACTGCAATAGTTTGCCGTCTGCCTCTGCCGTCGCAGCTGTGTTTAGGCCTTTATGTGACATTCTGCGTGCGACCACGGATAGACAAATTTTACACAGCTAGCTTTCTGCTATATAGCTAGACAAGATCAGGACCGCGAACCTAAAATCACACTGAATGTTGTTTCAAAGTTATATGGTTTTGGCATGACATCTCAGATGGAGTTAATTATCGGTCCTCTAGGAATTCTTCAGGACTTTCGGATAGTCGACCAGTTTTCTGTGTTGAGATTTGCCTTCTGCAGACTAATTGTGAGCAGGTCTAGTACAGCCTTTAGGGTTGCAGCCGGTCAGGTGCGACTGGAAATCAGTTACTCCTAGACATGGAAGCCGTTTCATATGCATAACTTGCATAACTTTGCTTTTTGGCCACCAAATGAGTAAATGAATGTGATCATGAGTCTTATAATGGATATATAGATATATATGACAGCAGGGTTATTTTTGGTTTGAGTCCCCAAGACCTCCCGAAAAAACTCCGAGATGCATGCCACTGTAGTCTTCTCCAGGACTCTTTTAAATGAGAATTCCTTGTTTGTCTGCTATCCTAGCTAACATCTAGATATTTGACCTCCTTTGAAAATTCTTTTACTGTTTCATCAACAGATGGTGTTTGTATATAAAGTTTCGTTTTCTTTATGAGTGGAACGATTATTGTTTTGTCAGGATTGGTATGAAGTTCCATCATCTGGCACTAGCTGCGGACAATATTCAGAGCATTCTTAATCCGATCTAGATTCTCGATCATGTTTGCCCTTGATTGTTATGACCTAACTATGTCATCAGCATATCCCTGAATATCATAGCACAAGTTAGTCTGCTCAACAAAGGTCAACATAGATCTCTATAAAATTCACAGGGGAGTGTACAGCCCCAGTTTACTGCTTCCAGTAGTGTCAGAAAGAAACTATCGCTTTTCTTTTTTCAAGAAAGAGGAAACATTGGATATTTCTATATGAGCTTCTTAGTCTGGTAGAGCTATAATATGTATATTGAAATATAGCGCTATTTGTTTGGCATTTATTATGGAACTTTTGTATTCCCCTATGTCTGTTTCAGATGTCGTCCAAACTTATTTAAACCGAAAGCGGATTCGGCTGGTATAATTATAGTTTATGAGCTACTTATCTTGATATTATTTCTCTCTACCCAGTTATATCAACCACCCTTGCTCCACCTACTACCAAAGAAAAACAAACCATTAATTCTTAAAACTTAAAAAAAAAATATCTGCGTATTTTTCTTAAAAAGCATTTGTATTGGATAAGAAGTAAGTAAGTAAACTAGCTTCCAAACCATTGCCCACCTACCGAGCTCTTCCTACTACATAAATTATCAGATGAGCAATGTAGAATAATCCAACCTACTATAGGCAATTATACCGCCCAGCAAAAGTCTTGAGTTATTTTAATGAACTCAACAGCTTAATAGATTCGTAAAAATGTAAATCTTGCATTCTATTTGTTGATAAATTTCCTTTACACAAAACAAAATGAACTTTTTTATATGCCAAATCGAAGGGGAGCTGAAGTGGTATTTAATATAAATACTACTCCAAGAAAAAGGGTTAGAGAACTTTAAACAGAAGAAACATCTGTTTTCCTCGCAGGTCATCACTCTCCTGATCACCGGATAGTGCTTCAATTCCCATAAATTATCATTTCACGCTCAGAACAAGGCACATGTGAAGAATAAAATAAAAATATCGTTGCAAGTGTCGCTCAGTACACAAGGCCCAAACGAGCAAACATTCCATTAGTTCGCATCAAACCTCTTTTACTCGTTAATTACTGATACAACTTCAATTACACTCGGTAACTACTAAAAAATTCATGTTATTGCCACTGCCAGACACTTGTGTGAAAGCGATCTTTATTTCACGCGATGAGGGGAATAGCCAGGGAGCGATCGGATGGACCCAAAGAGTCGAGTTTATAGTGAAAGCGATCCCAATGGAATTTTTTGCCTTCGCCATGATACAAATGCACCATCCATCAAGTTCTGAACTTGATACTAGGCGGAACACTATATACTAGAGCCGCTAGATGGATGTTTTTATCAATGCGGGGAAATATCAACCAACACTCCTCCGATCAGCCGACAAGTTCACGCACCCAATGGCCACGGAACTCTTACTCTGGGTTTCGTAATCCTCCACAATTCACACGGTTTATAAATAGCGCGGACAACGAAATTATACGAAGTGCATCTGATGGAACAAAGTGTAAAGAGCTTAACTTGGTTAGCGAGACCATGTCACTTAACCACTATGCCCATTCCAAGTCATACGTAGCTATCTAGAAAGAAAGAAAGATAAATTGCGGAGACATTTTAGAGTAAACCCTTAAAATTACTTTAATTTAACCATCGGAGAGAGTAGAACACTATCGGCACCAAGGAGTCTTCTATCACCTTGAGTTGAGTTTTCAGGATACCCTCTGGGTCAATCTGGCGCCTTAGCATTCAATTTTACTTCCGAAATAAAAAGAAAATTGAGAAAGGGGTTTAAGGCAATTGGGACCATGAGGGTGAAATGCGGTCAATAAAAAGTTGTTCTCATGTCCGGAACACATGTAATCTGGGAATATTCTCAAAGGATTCAGAAGGGACGACATATATTGACGACATTTGACTCAATTTGAAATCATATGTCTTACGTCGTACTTCATGGTTTTATTTTTTACTGTTAACCATATGCATGTATGGCTTAGGGAGTTTGTGTCCAAAAATACTCTGGACTTGAATACCTTTCATCCCTTTGAAATGCTGGAGATATTTCTTTTTTTTATCCCTTGGACTTACTGACGATTGAGCAAAGAATATCAAATTTCTGAGGAAAATGAGTATTTCGCCCCGTGCTCATTTCCACAATATTCTGAGGTGGGTTCAGGTTTAGCGTTTTCGTTTTACGGTTACGCAAAATGCGATGAGTTTGGCAACAAGGGGTTTCATTATATGAAACAGGGTGCTATTTTTATTTCTCAGCATTGCGAATGTATTATTATGTAGATACTTTTAGGAAATTGGGAAAATCATTTCAAAACTACAAATGTACACACCGTATTTAATATATGAAAAGGTCGAAATGGTTTAAAGTGTACGCATTACCCGGAAAAAATAAACTATCTTAAGTTTGGTGGGCTTGATCCGAAAATGAAGGGTCAAAGATTGTTGGCACTTTGGCAACCTTACTACGAACGACTTAGAAATTATGATTTTTTTTATAAAAACCCGTTTTTTGCCTATACATATAATAAAAGATAATTTTATTTTTCTAGTCAGGTTTGCAGTAAATTTCTGTTGTCAGAAAGATACCGTCCCGATTTAGAAAGCAGTGGAAACTTGGTTATATTTTTTCATCAATTGCTAAGAAAGTTTACGATCAATTTAAATTGGTTGGGACATTGAAAATTAACCAGTTCCGTCAAGGAATAGCCGTCTTTGAAAATTGCTGTGAGTATTTGGAAAGAACTTCAACAAGGCTAGAGAGACTACTTTAAAGGAAACCTGAAAGGAATGTAATCAGATTCAGAAAAGTACAAAATGAACTATTTAAAACTCAAATATTGATTCTTGTAGATTTCTAAATTAAGCTCGCAGATATCATGATCTAGCAAGATTGTTCACAACAGAGCACTGAAGTGTCGGATTCAACAGCTAAGTTACGTTCATTAATTGGACTTTTTACGAAGTTAAACATGAAGCCCAACAAAAAGGTTTGCAGTTAAAGGGAATATTTTCAAAATCATCCTGTATAAGGGATGACACGCACGAAGTAAAATTGTAAACTCCTTCGAAGAAGAATTTCCTTAGATTATTCTGTATACCTGACCAACTTACATGCAGATTTAAACGATTTGAATGCTTCAAACGACTGTTGTAAAGGACAGAAAATTATATTAGTGAACTAATTAAATTGCTCATTTTAGTCGCTATAGATCCAGAAAATAATATTCTTGTGTAATCCGATTAGATTCGGAAGACCTTAGTGCCTGTGTTGCTCTTGCTTTGTTCAATATTTGCAATTGTTTCGACATCACAATATTTTAATATATCTCATCAACGAAGCCTACGTTGAAGAATACTTTTTATGAAATAAGTGGCAGCAAGATTGTCATTACAATTTAAAAATTGAGTGATTGTTCGCCCTTATTGCCATACGGTACTCGGACAAACCATCATTCCTTATCTATTCTTAAGTTTCTAATTTTAAATTTTATATTACTCTATTATTTCTAAAAAGCTAATAATTTGTTTCAATGTAAAAGAATTTAAATCTGAAGTTGAAATTTTGCGTCAAACTTGCCTAGACACTGGCTTTACTCTGCAGCAGAGATTTTTTCTTTGCTTTTTAACCGTTACTGAAGACAATTTGAAAATTACCCTATAGGTTCAGTTTAAGGCAAAGGTAAAACCCTTAAACAATACCCGTTTTGGTATACTCTTAAAATGCTTGGGCTTAGACGAGTGGTTTCGTTTAGTTTTTGTAGATACCAGTGATTTAACGTACTTAAAAATGATAACATGCGGAGTACATTTACTTACAGCTTTTTCGGAATAATAAAGTTACCTGATAGACCACAAACTAATTGCAGCGTACGGTAGCTTAAAAAAATTTCTTACTTACCTCACAATATAGAAAAGACCTGGTCCAGACCTTATTAACTATACCCTAGATGAAATCTAAAGGGCATACTAAGTTTGTTATTCTATTTGTAACACCTAGAAATAATGCTGGTAGAGCAAAATGTATTGGACACCCATGCAAAAAATTAAAAGTTATTTTGATTTTTGCATGTCCGTCTGTCCGTCCTCACGATAACTCGAGAACACGTGTACTTAGAGAGCTGAAACTTTCACAATTTTGCTATAAAAAACAAATCATCTTTTTTAAAAAAAATTTTTCAAAAAATATTTAAAATAAAAATAAAAAACACATGTAATACTGTTCTACAATAATTTATTTTATTTGAGTCGCGACGCGTTTTGCCTTCTTAGGGCATTGTCAAGCAACTGAAAAGCAGATCGTTAGCTAAACCTGACTATCGTAATATTTTAGAATTTGAATTTAACTGTAACGGTCATTATAAATCCATACATAAGAGGTGGCTATTATTCATGAAATCTAACTGATCGTTTACCAAAAATGAACCTTTACGACTTTCATTATTAATGTAATATATCTCGTATTTATCTTTTACTTTTCCACCATCCACGTTTTTTAAAAGTTGTAATTTATTTAAAGATGTGGTATGACCAGTATCAACTAAATGCTTGCTTATGCCTGATGTTGGTCTATTATAGAGTGCCGATGTTCTTTGTATCTAATTTTTAATGAGCGTTTTGTTTTACCAATATAGACTGCATTGCAGTCACTACACTCAATACTATAAATTCCGCTCTTATCTATTTTATCAACTTTCGGTTTTAGTTTGTTGTTAATGAAAAAAAATTTTAAAGTTTTTTTATTATAAAAAGCTGGTGAAACGTTTTATTGTTTTAACGCGGATTTAATTTTATTCGAAGTTTCCTTCAAATATGGGATTTTTTTCCAAATTTTTATGTATTGTGTCCCTTGCATTTGTTTTGTTTTTTGACCTTAACATTTTATAAATTAAATTATCTGAATAACCGTTCTTCATAGCAATTTTTACTATTGTCTCGAGTTCCCTTTTAAAATTAATTTTACTCATCGGAATCTTAAGCAATCTGTCTAGCATCGAATGGAAGGATGATTTTTTTATAGATTCAAAATGTTGAGAATCATTAGGAATTACAACATTTGTGGAAGTAGGTTTCCTAAATATATCAAATTCAAATTTATTATTAATAATTTTAATGTTAAGGTCAAGGAAATTTAAATTATCATTACCATACTCTAAAGTAAACTGTAAGTTATCGTCAATAGTATTTAAAATTTTGTTTAAAAACATATACAACTGTCGCTCAGAGCCCGTCCATACAGAGAAAACATCATCAACACAACGATACCAGCACAATACATTATTAACTAAATCACAGCCTGAATGAAAAATTTGTTGTTCTATTTTATTCATATAGAATTCAGCCATTAAAGGTGATAAGGAAGCACCCATGGTTAAACCATCCACTTGAATATAGAAATTTTCGTTAAAATAAAAGTAATTTTGGTCTAAACATATGTCAATGAGCTGTTTAATATTTAATGATCTATCCCTTTCCACGATCTTATCTTCAACTTCAGCATATATGTAAGTAAGTCTTTAGTTTTTTTAACGGAATGGAAGGAAACAAATTACAAACATCAAACGACACAAGCTTAGCATTTAATGGTAAATTCAAATTATTAATTTTGTTAACGAGATCAGTACTATTCTTAATGGAGTATTTGTTTTCAAAATTTAACAATTTGGGTAACAAAAAAAAATTAAGCACAATGTTACCCAAATTGTTAAATTTTGAAAACAAATACTCCATTAAGAATAGTACTGATCTCGTTAACAAAATTAATAATTTGAATTTACCATTAAGTACCATTAGTATTTTCATAAAAATAATATAACTTCAAAAATTGACAAAATCGGGCAACCTCTTCTTAGTGTTGCAATATAAAAATTTATCGCTCCTATACGGTTTTAATGTACTGAAAAGTTCTTCAGAATATAAAATCCTATAAAATTGGTTATAATCATTTTTTCTGTTCCATGAACCGTTATAGGAATATATGTGAAAAACCACTTCAAAAATCAAGTTTCCACAGGTGGGTGACCATACGAAATGACATACGAGTATTCATCTGGGGTACCATAAGAATTGGTCTTAGTCCAGTTTTAGCTTTTTTATTTGTTCTTTTTTCTATGATGCAGTGGATAACTTATAAAGCTATAATAAGTATAGCTTTGGCAGGAAAGGGAAAGATGAGATTGAGTCTAGGAGGTAACATTGCATGAATCGCTTGAAAACCTATAATGGATCATTGTTGAATGGGAAAACAAAGGATGATAAGCTGCTCCACGTCCACACATTTCACGAAATTTCACGGGAAATAATTTGACTTCCAGAGTATTGTTGAGCTTGAATTGAGACCTGTAAGAAGGGCACGAAGGCAGAATTCTACACAAAGCTAGAGATATTGTGAAATAGCCTACGTTAGATAAAGTTTACAACAAAGCCCTGTGGATGCAGATTTCTCTAACGCAGTCAACGCAGTACGTCCAAACACTACGTAAGCATAAATTTTTTTCATTATTTTATTTATATGTATTTTCTCTATAATTATATGTAGGCGTTGTTCTTTAATGTTAATCTTGATTTTATGATAAGGTTGACACTGTGATTTTCTATTAACATTTGCAGGATCTAAAATTTCTTTTTGCCTTGTTTTATTCCCAGAGAGCGGTCCATATAAACAACGCGGCTCTAATAAAAATCAAAGTCCTATAAATTTCTCCCACATTCTCAAAGGAAAAGGTGAAGTAAGAAAAAAATTTATTACCGTAAAGAACCGTAACATTTGGTGAGATTTTGGTGTACTGCGCGAAGAAACTGAGTAATGCAAGATGTTTCTTTTAAGAGCCATTTTATTGCCAGACTCTCATAATACATATATCCCAACTCAAACAATGTGTTACAACCCATAAAAAGCTACAGAAGCAGGTAAAAGCCGATAAAATGTAGAAACAGAGATGTACTTAATATTGTGTACCTTTGGTGGAACGTAAACCGCCGCAAGATTATAATTATTTCTCTATAGAGCAGCCGTATACGCCCATCCATATTTACAGTACAAAATTACCTATAGTATTGGAAACGAAATTTATATTGTTGATTGATTGAAAAATATTCAGAACAAGACCTATCCTCATCTACAAGGTCCAACAACTCATATAAGAAAAATTCGGATGCAAAGCAAATGGATGATGTCCTTTTATATGGATCTGCAGAGAAGCAATTAATTTTTGCCAGTCTCCCAGTCTCCTACCTCGGTGAAGTGAATCTCTTAATTGAATTATTGCCCTTGCTTTAAGCTTAAATTATGAAAGCGTGATATTAAGAAAGTCTCTCTCTCATTTTTTGATAGACAACCCTTTCGGAATACCCCACTTCGTTTAGGCGCAACATTATTTTGCTTAGTATGTGTTTTCTGCCAGATGTTCTTCAAGCCATCTAAATTACATTCGGCACAATCCCAACTAATGAGCATTCATTTATACAAATGTTTTCTTTCACGTTTGAGTTTGAGGCCAATTTAGTATCCAATACTTTTGTGCCTGCTTTAATGGTTCAAGAAAAGGATTGGGTTCCAGAATGTAAACAAGGCATCACCTTCCTCCTTCAAACTAATAAGTCTTAAAGAAAACTGTTGGCTTGAGAAAAGCTAATTTTTGAAGCAGGCTATGAAATACGAATCACTGACAGCTTTGAGTGAACTTATCCGGTCGGATCTTGTGAAGTGAGAAGTTACTAAAGACATCGGCGGCGATATTAGCGGTATCACAAAAATGCTAAACTGTTCAAAAATTCTGATGAAACTCTACACTTTTCGAGTGAACTAAATGTACAGATTACATATAGAGGAAAATATACATATGTACTTTTAATGACCTCATGATACAGCAGAATCATTTCGTCACGCGCAAAAGACGCGACAAGATGCCATATGTAACTGAAATTCTTTGAGGAGATGATCTAATATCATCCAAATTATCCGCTAGCCCCTACCCGAAAGTAGATAGGTACTTCAAAACATGTGGAAGAAATCTTTTCTCGGTGTGTCCCAATTTCTTTAGCTCGCTGTGAAATATTTGAAATTTTTTTCAAATAGAATGAAGAGTACGTCTTTAAACTACCGATAATACGCGGTCTAATATCGCCTTATGAGTTTGCTACTTAAATTATTGATATTTGTTCAGAATATGAGCAAATATGTACAAGTAAGTACAAGTATGACCATTACTCTGGTGGTAATGAAAGCATTTTCTTTCATTTTGTGTTTGTTGCTTCTGCATTTGAGATATAATATTCGAGCTAAAATGAAACTTCGAAATCTTTTTCATTCACTTACTTACACCATTATGAAACAAGCATTCTTTTTTCTGTTCTTAAAATCAAAGTAATTAGCCACACGACCTAAGAATGTGACTTTAGCCCTTAGATATGAGATCGAGAGGGTAACCACTTTATTCAAAGAGATTCTTGATAAAATTCCTTTGAAACTTTCTACCATAAGATGAAGTAGGGCGAAGTAAGTAAATAACTTGGGCAACCATTTCGAAAAAAAAATCATAGGTATAATTGTTTCATTATTAGGTCATGTGCTATGTGTAAACCCTTCCTGTCATCATAATCAAATTTGACGCATGAATTGCTTGTACTCAAGGGCGGATACAGCGGGGGGCGATCGCCCCGAGCTCTAATAAATCAAAATTTTTACTCTAATCAAATCAAATGGAAAATAAAAAAAAAATCTTTTCAAATCTTCTAAATCCGCATTGAAAAAATAGAAAATAATAATGAATACATCACAAAAGTTCTCAAGAGTTTCCCTTCATTTTGCATTTAATTTGTGTATAACTTTTTGAAATTTTCAAGGTATACAAAGAAAGCAAAATCTGGGGCCGCATTCCGCAACTATTAGTTTACGCGTGCACACAAAATTTTGTGACCACTTTGTTTCGATTCCGCAAAAATGGAAATGAGTTTTCCCGTCAAAATTTTGTACACTTTAACTGATATTTTCTCCCCGTCATTTCTGCAGCGAATTTTGAAGAGGTCCCTGTGAGTTTTTGTCAAGCGTTATGTTCAAAATTATTTGTTATATTATTTATATTGCCCTGTTTCTAAGCCGTAGTCGCCTTAATACTAGTAAATTCATGTAACTCATTTCTTATAACTGAACTTAACTTGTTCAAAACGAATATTTCCGCACTCAAACAACATTCAGCACAGAAAAATGTTCATTCAGCATTTAAGTGTACACTTGCTCTCTCGGTGAGTTTGTTAATCGTGTGCACTGGAAAATTGTTCACAGTTGCGGAGTCTAGCTTCTGGGTAGTTTTAGTTTTAACACTACAGTGAATAACAATGAAACTGAAACTCCTAATGTTTATCAAAATGTAATATAATTTTCACATTTAATTAAATGGAAAACTCTAGATAGTTTTTTAAAAATTTATTTGTTATATTTATTATTTTTCCTTTTTTAGTCATAAATTATTCTCAACAAAGTTAAAATTATTTTCAGTACAAGCAAAATTTGTGCAGTTTTTTGCGGTCGAAAGCTCACAAAAGCCGGGTATTTTGATGAAAAGTAGTATGTTGGGAAAATTATCATAACCGGGTTAATTAATCTAAGATTCAGTTTTCCTGCAAATATTTAATTTAATTTTATACATATGTATATTAACCCTACCTAATTAACATTCCCCGAAAATTTCTTTAACCATTTAATTTGCAAGAAATTGCTGTCCAGCCCAGAAAATTAGTGTGTTTGAACGACATGCAAGCGACCTTTATACGAACAATACCATCAGTAAGACAAACAAGAAGTGTTTAATGTAGGCCGCTGCTGGTGCACTATACTTGCAGTCAAGTCATACTTTATGGCTTGTATATTCCGGTGGTTACGACTGATGACAATTGCGGTTATAGGGGGCGATGGGAGCGATCGCCCCCCCTAGAGCAAATGTCTGGATCCGGCCTTGCTTATACTCCGATTTTCATCCCAAGAAACATTTTGTAATTAGTTGACTTTTCACATATAAATTCTATACTTGAAGATGAAGAAACCTTCTATCATACATTTATCTTACCTGACTATCCTGCAGTCGAAGTCCTCTTTGAATCAAAGGTTATATGCTCAACCCAGTTTTCTAAAATATAATTGGACATCACTTCTATAAAATTAAATAGGCACGAAGTACATAGGTACTGAGGATTCTTATAATGTAATATACATTTTTTATACTGGATACATTCACCATCCAAGAAGGAAGACTCCTTCCCCCATAGTTTCTGGACTTGTTACCTTACATGGACAATTCTCAAGCATTACGAAAGGATAGGATAGGAAGGGAGTAGTCTTCGTTCTTAGACTTCGAATGTATTCAGTATAAAATGTGTATTTAAAACAAATTGAATGATTTTAAACATTTTCATATCTGTGAATTTGATTTAAAAGTGGGTTTACATACCTATTCACACGCAAATACCTGACAATGACTGTTCTGCCCAATGAGAACACTCAAGAAAAATATAAGTAAGGATGGGGATTGTAAATAAGAACGCCAATGAATACTTAAAGTTAGTGGTTTATTTCACAATACGTCACAGTTACTACACTATTCAAAATTCAAAGGGAAATATAGTTCAGAGGTTACACATTCATGAACATAAACTTAAGATACTTATAATGTTGACTGTGTCAGTTAATAACTAAAAGCTCACTTATGTATCAACTTAAATAAAAACAGCTTATGATAACTTCGAAGGGTAATCACCTTTTAATGGCACCAAGATATATATATATATATGTATAAATATAATTACTCAATAAGATTAAATATGTGTTAAATGATTACTCAAAAATGTACTCACCAATCTAAAATGTGGAATCGACTGTGTGGCGTTTGTAAATAGACAGTTAGTGATTATCTTGTTCTAGTCGTGCCCCGGAACAAGATACTTTACTTCAGTCGAGACCAAAAGCAAAGTTGTATTAGTATCGCTACCCGGAATAGATATTTTTATCTCAGTCGATACCCAAGATAAAGTTAATTTGTTAATAATTTTATGTTATTACAACTAGCCAAGTCGATTTCCAAATGGTGCGCAATCTATGAAAGCTGGATGCGAAAAGAGAAAGATTCAAGTTGGCCTGCGACTTATATTGCCTCTGAATTGCACACGGCACCAAGAAATTATTTTGCCTTGCGCATAGTAACCGAAGTACATTGACCTTAGCAGCTGTGCGTAGGTAGCAACAGGAAAATCCATTGACCTTAGCAGCAGAAGAGTACATTGACCTCAGCAGCTGTGCAAAGCAACTGGAATTTTGAGCATTTTTGTTGCCGTTCCTGATTTTGCCTAGCTAAAGTTATTAGGATTATAATTATACAATAAAATACCTATTACAATATTGCTAATTTGCTACTTTAAAGATACATTTACATAAATGTACAAATGACTTAATCTAATTCCATTTGATTTGCGTAATGCTATCGAAGACATGTTAGTTTCCTCTCATTGGATGGTGTCCCGCATTTGTTTATGTGGAATGTAGCCATGATGTGTTGATTATTATTACCACTAAAAACTGCCTTATCGATGTGCTTGTAGGTAGGTATATATCTTTTCATTCCCAACCTATTTTCAATAATTAGAAATACTTGGAATTAGAATCTTTTAAACGATTTTACTTTCAGGTGGCTATTTACTGTTGGTTTCAACAAGGACTAATTTATGAAAGTTCTAATATCGCAAAGTAGCATCCTGGTAACCGAAATCTTCTCCCATATGTACGTTGTCACTATTCGTACTGAATTTTATTTTATAACAATGAAAACCAATTTAAATGCAGTAAATTGAAGTAAAAAAACACGAACAAATTAATAAGATATTAATTAAATATTCTACTGCTACTAAATCATTATGATATTAATACATTTATGGCATAGAAAACATATTTTTGTATCTGCATACATTTTCAATTCAACTTTACCGTATTGATATTAATTATAGTAAAATTTTATAAAAGAACTTCTAAAATATTCAAAACTTTAATATTACATGAGCAATTGTAGTATCCGCAAGGTTTATACTGTAACTGCTATGGGATTTTTAGACAATATTTTCTTTTCGCAAACGTTTCCCATTGTATTTCAACGCTTCATCAGGGCTATAAATATACATACAAAATAGTTCAGTTGACAACAGTCCAAATTTTAAAATTGTCTAAACATTTCCAAAAGAAAAATTACCAATAAGAATTACAATAACTAAAATTACACATATAAAATTAAAACATCATATAAGCAAAGAACATCTAACAGATATATGTTGTTTGATATAAGGTGCATCACATATCACATTGAATGGAACCAAGCCATTATCAAAGCTATAAGGCACATCAATCTCTTGTATCATCATTAGTTATAGCATTTTTGTACTAGTATATTACTGTTATATATAGGCTGGATTTAAGTATAATGTATCTGTTCGAAAATTAGTACTGTTGTCATTGAGCTGTTTGTGTACCATTTACTAATATTACATTTGTACCAATTACTCTCATAGTCACCGATTCGTATTCTCAAAATGAAAACCATGGTCTCCCTCCTCTATGACTTTATGTCCCTTACTGATTATATTTTGATTTCACTTAATGTGATATCATTATTTACCAACATCACTAAGGATATTTTTATACACATAGTCAGAGTGGAATGGTGAATGATATCTGGCCGCACGGATCTAGAATTGGATATACTCCTACAAGTAACCGAGTTTTGGGTCAACTATAGCTACTACAAATTTAATTCTAATGTGTACCAACAATTAGATACAACAGCTATGCGTAATCCTGTTAGCCCATGTATTGCTAACATAGTCATGAGCTACTTAATAAAACATACCTTAAGTAAGCTGGAATTTTCTATACCATTCATTTCATTTATTGTTCAACTTATTTCACTAGTTTACATTTTCATCGATATTGCTTTACATTCCTAGTTTAGTCTAATCCCACTCAGACAGTTCAACTGGTATGAGAGTTGTTAGGTTTGGTTATATACATGATTATAATTTAGTACAGAATACATTAATTTCAATATAGACTATTTCAATTTACATACTTCAGTTTATTATTTTGGTTAAACAAAGATAATTTAGTATTGATTAATTGCACTTATGGTTAAACAAAACTAATTATATTATTACTATCAGATAATAAAGATAATTGTATTTTAACTTAATTGTACATATAATTCCACAAGGTAATTGGATATGTGCATTGTAAAATAAATCCGCTCAAGGTCTATTGGTCTATATAGTTTGATATTCCTTTTTATTATCCCAATTAGGGGAGTGAGCTTTTCCCCAGGTTTCCCAATATGTTGCTTCCACCTTATTTCTCGTCAATTTGTAGTCCTAAGTAATTTGTTTCATTAGTTCTTTGTATGTTGTCGATGCCTATTTTTATGTTGATGGTCCTATCTGGCTTGTTTTTGTATTTTCGTTTTTTTTTTTTTTTTAAGACTACGTATTTGGTTTTTCCTTCGTTCATTTTTAGTTTATTATCATCTGTTCATTTCTTGAATAGTTGCAAATCTTCGTTCATCGTGAATTCCAGGGCTTCCATACTTCTGGTGTTATTTATGATATGGGTGTTGTCCGCAAAGATATTGTATTTTCCACGAAATTTGGCATACTGCATATTATTTGTGTATAGGTGGTATAGAAGCGGTGCCAGTATTGATCCCTGTGGTACTCTGCAAGTTGAGATTGAAGGGCTGCTTAAGATTTCCTCTATTTTAGTTTGTAGAAAGACCAACCTTAGACCATGATGGACAGTATCGAACACCTTAGTTAAGTCTACAAAAGCCGCACCTACATAGTATCCCTCATCCAGGTAGTTGTTTATTTTGTTTAGTGTTTCCCGTGTATCCAACTCTGTGTTGCTTTTGGGTTCAAAACCAAATTGATTATTGTCTATGCCTCCATTTTCAATGATAAATTTCCTTAGCTTGATTTCTATTACTTTTTCATATATTTTGTTTATGTCGCTTATTAGGGCTATGAGTCTGTAATTGTTCAGTTCTGTGATGTCCCCTCCTTTGGAAACAGGTGTGATCACCGTTTTTTTAGTCAACTTGGAAATGATGCCATCTTTCCTGAGCTGCTTTCTTTTTAAGAATTTCCACCATATTCTTAACTTCATCAGTAGTTGCAGGCATTAAAAATATTGAACTCATCGTCGATTTGTTTATTTTTGGGCTTTCGATTGGAATAGTTTTCTGTACATTGGCACCACTGTTGTTGAAATATATATTAAATTCGTTCGCTATTTCCCCATGATTTGTTAGAGCCGAGCCATTTAGATTGATTTCATTTATATGCCCAGGCATATTGGTTTTTCTCTTATTTAGTACGTCCGTATCGATGATATACAATAATTTCCTTGATTCCTTCCCTGCCGATTTATATATGTTTCCTTAGATTTTCGTATAGAGGCTGTTACTTTGTTTCTCAAGCCATATGTTGATTTTAGCGGTGCATAAGGATAAAGTAGACACGGTAGTGAATAAGTATAATGAGTTTAATGAGAAGCTGCAGTTTACATTTGAAAAAAAGACAAATAGATTACCGTTTCTAGATGTCTGCTTAATTAGGAAAGAAGATGGGTCCTTACCCGGGTGTTACACCTGCAAGTACAGCTTGCATGCAAGCTGCACTGCCATGCTTCTTGCACGTATAACCTCTACTGCCATGCTGGCAGTACAGCTTTCAGCGAACTTGCATGATGATAAACCATGGCAGCTGAGGGCTGAGGTGCTAGTAATTTGACATTATGCAGTTTTCAAGATGGCGGAAAAGAAATGCTTGAGAGAATTTGATAAATTTATTCTGGAAAAATGAGATTTTCTGGGATCATTTGCATTACATTATTTACCAACACCTTTCTCTTAACTTTTTCTTTTGTATTTATCATTCTGCTACTTCCTTTATTGCTATAATTTTACAATGTACGCATGACTTTACGCCTCAATGCCATTTTTTAAATGAACTTGCATGCAAGATGATAAAACATCAACCGAACTTCCTTCTGATGTCAAGTTAAAAATCGCATTGGAAGGGAGGCTTGCATGCAAGCTGTATTATCTCGTGTAATCGCTGGGTTAGATACCGATTGGTATATGAAACCCACAAGCTCTGATTTTCTCTCGGATTATCCTCTACATCAAAAACGAAACGTGATTTGGAATATGTTGAACCAAAACGCTGGAGAATACTTCACAAGCCATGAAACAGTCTCCCTCACTACCGCATGAGAGCCCCAACGGAGTTGTAACATTCCAAAACATTTGCAGTGTTCTTATGTAAAATTGACAAAAAGTTGACAGAAAAATGATGTTCGAATAATCTTAAGCTTGCTTTCTTATCTTCCGAACCGAAATAAAAGTTTTATGCCTCTCCTTACAAAATTATTTAAAAAATATTATCTGAACCAAATAACTGCGATTCCTCAAACAAAAACTCTCAACTGAGTAATCATTGTAATGGCGCTGTGCCGTCGTGGTATGATGTTGCTGATAAAATCCGGCTGCACATATGCACATGCAATTATTACGCAGCTGAGAGTTAGTCAGCGTAAAATGGTAAAGTTACTTTTAAGTCAAAACTATTTTAGTAGTTTGTGAAGTGATATAATAAGTGTAGCCTTTGGGAAGGTAAGGAACCAAATAGAAGACTATTTTCCTGTATGGATAGTAGTTTAGGCTCCATAGCATATAGTCAATTTCAATGCACTTTTCCATAAGTATCAACATAGAACATTTTGGAGAACAGACTCCCAACGCGGCTTAGGAATTATTCTCGAGGGTTTTGGTTGAACTCGAAAACACAACAGCCGATGCTTGTTACTATGTGTGTGTGTCTGGCGCGACCTCCCTCTTAACCGCTCATATCCCACCCATAGTATTTGGTTATATCGGGTTGTATTACACTACCGGCGTAGAGTCTTGTGGCATTTCACGAAGAGACTAAATATTTCAGACACTTCGTGTAAAAAGTCATTATCCGCAAGCTGTTACACTATTTGTCTACATTTCATGTTGTGCCTAGACTTTTCATGAACTTAAGTCAAGTGTCTCCGGCATATACATAAAATAATATGAAAATTTTCTTTCAAATATAATTTTCATTTTTTTCTTATTATTTATTTACGCTAACTAAAAATTCATAGATTTACTTCAAAACACTTTCCAAGTCACTATAGCGTATTGCTCTCAATACAATCGAAAGGTTTAAGATTATTTTGATATAATGAACTGAAATCGAGTCGTTTTTCCGATTCGATTTATGTTTTTTTCTTGTTCTTTTTCAAATCGATATCGATTCGAAAACAAATTCGCCAACGAAGTCTTAGTTCGATTACTCAATCGCGTTCAATCCGATATCGAATCGTAATATTTGATAGGAATTTTACCTTGCCCAAGCATTTTAGTCTCAAAGTACAACTGATTTGATGCCTATATGTAGGTATTTAAATCATAGTTTTTATACGTAAAGAAACCACTGAATTTATGGTGCAATCAATTGCAAGATTTCAATGTGGCAAATGCTAAATTAAGTTTTTTCGGAAGAATAACAGTTTGTAATTTATCTAATAACGTTCATTTTCAATTCAAGGTATTTATACGCTCTAGGCGGGACTCAAAAAGTGCGCCCGATTCTATGCTTTTTTTATTCTACCCATTATATACATATATCCAACCATTAGTCCGGCAAAGAGATATAGGGAAAGGTTGTTATTGCAGTTGTCTATCTTATAAAGTTTTGATAGAATTTTTATTAATTTATTCAATTTATTGGCTTCTCATTATTATTAATAATAGTAGCCCAGCAAAATACCAATACAATATTGAACACTAATACAAAATAGACTCAATATGGTTCTTGGCTTCTCTTCTTCTAACCCCTTTTTAATAAAAAAAGGATATTTAATGTGAAGAACGCTACTGATAGCTAAGACCTTAGGAACGATCTAATACAATAGTTTATGAATGCTGCTTACTTCTTTGTTTTTCTCAAAAATTTGCTTTCCTGGCCTTGCCTCCGCAAACGTTTTAACTACATGATCTTTCAAATTATTCAAGCTATATGCCAATAGAAATATAACTAATGCACAAGGTCGGCCTGCAGTCATCGTTGATCGCACATATATATGTTTTGATGAGGTTTAGCTTCGCCACATGCAACAATTAACCTCATAATAGCAGTTTTTCATAGATGCGCCTTCTTCTTACCCCCAATCTAATAGGTAAGCCTACTGGTGGGGCCAGCCCTGCTTTCAGTTTTCAGTTGCATCAATTTATGATCAGAAGGTTTCATATTTTCGATAGCGAAATAAGATTGAATTCAGGATCAGTCCAGTTGTTTCAGAGTTATAAAAACAAAAACAAAAACAAATATCACCAGTAAAAATTAGACCTGTTGCATACATACGAATGTTTTATTCGCACAATTCTGAGTGCGGTAGTTTAAGCACGCCCAAAAGTTTGTGTTGAAAAATATCCTGTTTTAGGGATACACAAAAAATCTGTTTGTCGTGGTTATATCTTCGCTACTACTGAAATGTCCTGAATTTTTTTGATTTTATGGGAGCAAATGAGATGAACGAAAAAGTTTTTCTAAAGGAAGAAATCCACCGACCAGTAATGAGTTTCTTAATTAAAATGCTAATTAAGAGCAGACTAAACGAAACTTTACATAATTCATCATCCTCGCAAATTTAATGAAAGCACGCTGTTCTAAGTTTCGTTTTAATTCATTGCTTCTGTCGCGGGGACGTGGCTGAAACAAGCATCCTCGCACTCTCTTCTCTAAGATGCATCGAGGTGGCTATACGAATTTCGTTTTAAGATAAATAAATAACTTGCAAGTTCGGAGCGAAGTAACCGAGCAGATTTTATGGTTTTTCCTTGATTCCTTCCAGTGTTACTATTGGCTGCATATCAAAGGTAATCTTATGGGAGGAGCGGACTCACCTTTCACAGGTGCGCATATCACACCTTTACTCACCTTTCCAGTTGCCACAAACACGAAAAGTGCTACGAAATTTGACGTCTGCGTACTAATCGTCGTTGGAAGTAATTCCAAAGGTGAGCTCCTCTGAATCACATTGGGGGTCGAGTAGTTACTACAATTTGAATAAAGTTATATCCAGGCGCAGAATTCTGGATCCGGCTGTAGTAAACAGAGGTAGTATGACGAGTTATTGAACAACTTGTTGAATGTTCAGATTTCGGATAAAAGATTGACTAAAATGAATTGAAAAATTCAATTAGCTTGCCATTTATTTGTCAAGAAGTGAGTCAATCTCAAGAACAGATGGCAATACTGAATGAGCTATCCTTCAACTGATCTTATATTCAGGTATTGATAAGACACGAGTCAGTAGAACTGACACTGACACAGGCTCGTGTAAACCCCTACTGCCTAGTCTTTTTTACTGTGTAATCAATACTGACTAGTAAATAAACTGTCAAACGTAAAATTAAAATGGCCGGAACTGAAAATAAAAGGTAGATGCAACGAGAAATTTGTGTTTATGTTTCCAATCTTCTCTCTTTTGAGTGGGAAATGACTGAGAAGAGTTTAATATACATTGTAATCATTATTTTTTAGAGAAAAATGACGTGATGAGGAAGAAATCATTAGATATGCACACAGAAAACCGCTTGACAACATTTTTATATTGAACTGACAAGTCAGTTGAACCAACACAACGAGTTTATAGTCAATAACAAATAATGTACTGACCGTAAGTTCTACTGACTCATGTAATCGTTCGTCGGGTAAAGAAGTATTGGTATACTATTGGTCGTATTACAATGGAATTCAATTCAATACAATTCGAATGGAATGCATTCTCCGTACTTCCTTAATTATTTGTCCACATCTAGATGTTACGATTTCTTATTATCTAATTAAGCTAGAACAAGGATGCCTTTCATGACTTTTTAATGACCCGATATAACCTCTAAGAAGGTATGTGTTTGATGGGAAAGGAAAATGTTGATTTTTGAACACCGCTATTTTTAGAACAAAGTCAATGCATTCAGAAATGCGTCTGATTTATCAAAAACAATTTTAACAAAAATCATGAGACAACTGAACTGAGCTGAAGACCTTGGGAACTAAGCTTTCTTATGGTACCCATTCACTTAAAGTCCGCTTGAAGGCCGTGGACTGTAAGATCTGGACTGGAGATGAGAACTGATGTATGCCACACATTATTCAGTTTAACCGACAGTCCAAAGCGATAAAATAGCTGTTGCAAAGAAAAGAAGTTGTGTTTTTTGTATATTATATTGTTTTTATTACAAAAAAAAAAAACCGATAAAATTACAAAAAGATTTTGGGTGATAAATTGGCTTCTGGAATGCGAGAAATATTCGCATAAGATGCTCGTGAAAAGGTTAAGAAGCAGTAACATGGAAGATTTGAAGAATGTTGCTCGTATGGATGACCGGTGCTTTCAAATTTTACTGACGCTGGTTAAAGCTTACATGAAAAACAAGTAAAGAAGCTTTAATTGTTCTGAGACCAATTATGAGTAATACTCTAGATCAGGGGTGTCCAATCTTGCAGCTTCCCTGGGCCGCATTGGAAGAAGACGAGTTATATTGGGCCACACATAAAATATACGAACCCTAAAGATAGTTAATGAACAAAAACGAGGAATATACATACATACTTAGTTAACAATTTTAAGTAATTTAGGCTTCATTAATTCCTAAAATTTTTTATTATAAAATTTAAGAAATAGCAACATGAAACTGATGTGATATTTGACATTGTTTTTAAGACAATAATGCTTTGATATTTTGCGATCGAAGTTAATGCAACTCACAAGGTGCTCATGTTATTTTTTTTTTTTTACTATCAGAACCAGCTTAACACAAGCTCGCTGCATGGACACGTTTAATAAATAAACGTCTCAACAATACATGCGATTCATCACTTAGTCGGTGTTAGTATTAGTATGTTACACAAAACATAAACCCAAACACCAGATGAAATTACATGCACAAAACATTAAACAGAATAGATTAAATATTATATAGACGTTTTTTTAAAACATGCTTAGAAACGTCGAGAACAAAATGCTCAGCCATATTATTAACAGTAATACACATGCGATTAATAGGTTCATACTTGGTAAAGTTAGACCTTGAGGAGTTAACATGCAACAGAGGTAGCCTTCTTAAATTGTGCCTACTATCACGGAAAGAGATTTTGTTAAGTAAAAATGGAGAATCAATATTCCCGTTTAAGAGTTGATGCACAAACGTTATATCGGCAACCATACGACGTTTCTCTAGCGAGTGCATATTTAAAAGCTTCAAGCGATCCTTATAGGGTGGAAGAATTAATGAATTATTCCAGGGTAGGTGCCTGAGAGCAAATCGTAGGAAGTTCCGCTGAACAGACTCGATACGGTCGATGTGTATACCGTAAAATGGAGACCAGACCTGGCTAGCGTATTCAAGAAGGGGTCTCACAAAGCAAGTGTACAAATGCAATGTAATGGTGGGATTCGAGAACTCTCGAGACCAACGTTTTATAAAGCCCAACATAGAACTACTCTTTGATACCATGAAGTTTATATGGGAGACGAAATTCAATCTTTGGTCACATTTGACACCTAAGTCACAAACAGAACTAACACGGCGAATCGAGGAATTCGAGAATTCATAATCATAAGTGATTGGTTTCAGATTCCTGTGGAAAGTCATAACCTCACATTTGTCGATATTGAGTACCAAATTATTGCTTTTGCACCAGTCGTAAAATTTGTGGAGATCACTCTGTACAAGTTCACAATCGTTAAAAGATTTAATCTGAGCGAAAAGTTTAATATCGTCAGCATAAATCAAGACTTTGCAGTGCTTCACAACAGATACAATGTCGTCAATAGATAGAATAAAGAGCAACGGGCCCAGGTGACTCCCTTGAGGTACGCCGGACGAAGCTTTCAAGACTCTAGAAAAGGAATGGCGGAAATTGATTTGGTATGTTCTGTTATCTAAATATGACTCCGTCCATTTTAGGAATGTTAGGGGAAACCCATACTTTTCCATTTTAAACAATATCACGGAGTGAGATAACTTGTCGAAAGCTTTACTAAAGTCAGTATAGATACAATCTGTCTGGAAGCCTTTTGCAAACCCGCCATTAGTATCCGAGATGAATTCTAATAAGTTGGTGGTTGTAGACCTGCCCGAAATAAACCCATGTTGGTTTGAAGAAAGCAAATTCTTACAGGAAAACGATAGCTGAGAGTAAATGATTGATTCAAATAATTTGGGCATGCATGATAATTTCGCAATAGGCCTATAGTTAGATATATCATTTTTACTACCTGTTTTGTGGATAGGTGTGATGAAAGAATTTTTCCATAGCTGCGGAAAACAACCACTATCGAGCGATTTTTGGAAAATAATTCTCAGCGGGGCTACTAGGGAGAGGCAACATGACTTCAGAAAGGCTGGAGGAATCCCATCGGGACCCGTTGTGAAGTCATTTGGAAGCCCATTAATATGATCAAGTATATCCTCATGTGTAATTGTAGGGATAGTGAATGAAACTTTATGAGAGTCGTTCATATAATTAAAGTTACTATTACGAGGTTGGAAATTTGAAGAGGAAAATGCATTTTCAAAAAATGAAGCAAACATATTGCAAATTTCAGACGAATCATCACTAGTAGTATCTTTGTACTTCATGTTATTGGGGTAGTTGTCGGTTTTTTTTTTTCATATTAATAAACCTAAAAAAGTTACGTGGATCACTAAATAATTTCACATGCATACTTTGAATATACTCATCATAGAGTGAAGAGGAAAGTTCATTGAACTCATTATAGGATGTGAGGAAGTTGCTGTGACTTATAATGTCCTTGTCCCGCAAATATCTTTTCCACAGTTTATTCTTTCTATTTTTAAGGCGTTTCAGTTCTTTATTGAACCATGGCGGTGATGTTTTAGAGATCCGCTGACGCTCACGGGGAACATGAGAAGCGAATAAATCGAAAAGAATTATGTAAAACTTAGAAACATCTTCATCCACACTATTGCAAGACAGCAATGTGTTGAAATCAATAGAGGTAAGTCTACTAGAAAGTTCTGAAAAGTCAGTTTTTCTAAAATTGAAAAAGTATTGTGTTTCGTCACAATTTGCGAGATTTTCGGTTTCATGGCAATATGTAATTAGTAGAGGGGGTGATATTTGTCAAGAGTAGACATTATAACTGAGCTAGGTTCAACTAATAAGTTCCCAGCGTCAGTAGAAAATACCAGGTCTAGCTGCCTACCCATGTCATTCTTAACATTACTGATTTGGCTGAGACCAAGAGATGAAATAGTGTCAAGGAAACGTGATTCCCTTGTTGTCAAGTTATTAAGTGGAAGATAGTCATCGTCATCTTCATTAAGTACCCATTGTATATTGGGTAAGTTAAAATCACCAATAAGTAGTAATTCGTCAATAGGTTCCATCTTACCATGGATAAAATTAGATGTTAAAGTAAGTAAGTCGTAAATATTTTGACCTTTGTCATCAACTATATTTATGGAGTCTGGAGGAATGTAACAACAAACTATGTGTAAGTCATATTTTAGGAGAGATAGCTTAAGAGCTATGAGCTCAATATCGAGGGTGTTGGAGAAACAAGGAAGTTCAATTTTGCTGCAATTGAACTTATTTTTACACGCGAGAAGTACGCCACCGCCACGAGCCTCCGAAACAGTATGTCCATCTCTTCTAAAAGTTTGATAAGAATTATCAAGGATTTCAGCATCGCGAATACCATGATGCAGCCAAGTTTCAGTGAAAGCCACTATATCGAAGCAAGCCGCGACAGAGGATTTGAAGATATGTGCGGTTTTTGTCCGAATCCCCCTTACATTTTGATAGTAAAGGGAAAGCGACTTCAGTTTTTTGGAACAACGTTATTTATTTTAGCTTTATTTCTAGGTAGGCGCTCAGAAGGTACAAATAATTTAGTAAAAGTGCCAGGAGGCCAAAGTAAGGGGTCTAACAACTTGTCTTGCATATCAGCTGAGACAGTTAGGAGAAAGGATGCAACCGGTTTAGAGCTTTTACTGATTTTTCGACAAGAAATACCATCAGTCGCAATATTTTTGGACTTTAAATACTTCGATATGTCCTCGCACATCGTTTCTGGACAGAGACGGGTGACGAAAACATTCGAAGGTTTAGGTATCGTTCTCAAAGAGGCCCCAATACCATTTCCTAAAGAGGACTGAGGTGCAGTGCCATTCTCTACTGTGGAAGGCTCCTTCCTTTCAGTTGCAATTGCACGTTTCCGGGATCGGTTTTTACGGATGCTTTGTTTACGGGTTTGCTTGGAATGCTCCACAGGAATAAGAGCATTCCTATTAAAACCCAAGTCAAGTTCGGAAGATTTGGCCAACGGAAGCGGCACGTGCGAAGCCCGGACAGCATTCTTACCTACAGATAACTCCGTCTGACCACCTGCAGAGGACGTTGTCGGAAGGGATTTTGCTCCTATTTTTATTCTTTCTGTGCTTCATCTTAGAAAATAGCTGCTCACAAATGTAGGTGCTTCCAAATAGCGATGGCATGAATTGTGAAGCAAGGGGTACTTTTTTCTGGGAAGATAATTCTTATAAAAGTCCAGTAAAGAGAAATTATTAAATATTTCTTAAAGTTGAACATCAGATTGCAGCAGCTCTAGCCATTTCATTTGCAAATTTGCTAGTAAGTTCATGTCGACTAAAAATGGAGTCGCAAATATCTCAAAAAATTGATGATTTTTTTTGGAAATCTTGAAATCATTTCTCAGATTCCTGTATCAAATCGAAAATCAAGTTTGCATATTTTTCGTTACTCTCAGGACAATGTTTAGCCAACGTTTCAAAATACATAAAATTATTTGCTTGGATTTGTGACTACCATAGTTTCAGTTTCATTTCGAAAACCGCTATAGTTTGAGGCATAGTTGTACTACACTTTGAAGACGCAAATATAGCTCATTTAAATGAGCTGTCAAGTCTACTAAAAAAAGCAAAATCTGTGAGCCTGTTCTTATCACCGAGTTCTGGCACAGATTTTATTCGCAAAACATAAAATCTTTTCAACATTTTACCCCAACTTAACCATCTTACTTCTGAAAAATAAATAATGTCCCCAATGTCTTCAGTGTCAATTTGACTAAGTAGGTACAATTGCACATTGAAAACTTTCTTTGGCCACATTGCGCAATTGTACATTTATTATGTCGGGAAGTAACTACTCCCATGGAAATGTTACATAAGTAAAGAAAATGTTTTACAAAATTAATTGAGAAAGTATTTAAGTACCTATATATGAGTTTTGTTGGGCCACATTCAAAGCCATCCTGGGCCACATTCGGCACGCGGGCCGCGGGTTGGACACACCTGCTCTAGATGAATACCAGTACAAGTTATTATAACCAATTTCATAGAATTTTGTACTCTGAAGAAGTTTTACGTACGTACTACAAAAACGTCTAAGGACTGACCGTGCTCATAGTATACGTAAAAACCAGCAATTTTTATATGGCAACACCAAGAAGGGGTTGCCCATTTCTGAAACTATATTTACTATTTTTATAGAAAACAGTGTATTAACTTTCAGCTCTCTACGTTGACGCGTTATTAGGAAGTGTCCAAATATATAGTGGAAAATAAAATTTTTGTATGGTAACCCCACGAAGGAGATACCCGATTTTTTCCATTTTCGAACTTAAATTTACTTTTTTTTTAAAGCCCGTATGCAAAATTTCAGCTCTCTAAGCACACGCGTTATGGAGTTATTGTGCGGAAATATGGACAGACGGACAAATGGACGGTCGGATAGACGGGCATGCAAAAATTAAAATAGCTTTTAATATTATGGTTGGGTGCTCAATTCATTTTGCTCTAGCAGAATTATCTCTACGGGTTACAAACGGAATGACAAACTTGGAAAACCCTACAGATTTCAACCAGGGTATAAAAATAATACCAAATTAAGACGTGCTGTAAGCGCAGAAGAGAGACTTATCGCAACCTTGAAATATATAGCCACTGGACGTAGCTTCGAAGACTTGAAATTCTCGACGATAATATTGCCATAAGCTTTGGAAAGCATTATACTGGTGACAAATAAATGCGTTTCTAATGCATTGAAAAACGATTACTGGATTTTGATTTGATTTGCCATAAATATTAATAAACCCGGCAATAAAATCTTTCTTTTCGGCCATTTTTTATATGCTAGATTATGGCTAAAATATTTACGAAACAAAAACTCCAGACTACGGCCGCGGACGATGTTACTGCAACACATACTGTCAGTTACTTATCAGTTTCGTTAGACTGCAGGTCTGGATATGCAGGCGGCCTGTAAGTGTTTGGTGAAAATCAGCCGGCAGGCAGTCCATGGTTCCCATTAAAGTAGCGGCGGGGGGGGGGGGGGCATAGGTGTCCCCAGTCCAAAGAAAGGTCGGAAAATAGGTCTCTAAAATCGTCCAATGCTTATCTGAACATTTAAGAACTGCTCCTTTTGAGGGTCTTGAATTTCAATTTTTATTTGCTAAACCTCGGTATTGGCCATAAAGCCGCGATTTTCTTTCCCTTTAATAAATTAATCATAATTTCATAAACAATGAAATCCATATTTATTTACAACCCACGCAATTTTTGCTGTTTTCACAAAACTTTAAAAAGAAAACTAAGACCATACAATTTTATAATTGGCGGCGTTAAATGTCGACGTGTACTGATCACTAACTTATAACAATGAATTGAGCGATTTGCTTTTCATGCGGCACACATTTTGTGTTTCTGTATATCACCGTTAGAGCACCCTTTGAAACGTTACATGTAAAACTCAGCCAATCAGATGAAATTTCACACCCGAAATCGAATTAAATTAAAAAAATATTTTTCTTGTATTCAAGTGATATTTTAATCGCTTATAAGCATGGAAAACACTATCTTTACCTTATTCTTCCTGCGGTTATTGCATTTGCAGTCAACATAAAAACATCAGATGATGTTCGTAGCTCCAACTCTGCCATAGTGCGAAAGAGAAAACTAGAAAACTTCTGCCATTCTTTTCGATAGGAAAGTAGCAATACGCTCAGTCCATTGTTATATAATAAGTAGGTAGACAGAAAATTTATAAAATACCCTTCCTACCATAGTATATCGTACATTTTCCCTACTTGAAAGTTTTTATGCAGTTTGAATAACATTTTTGCTTCAATAAATAGTTTATTATATTTAGAGCATATCTGAAGTGGGAAACTATATCTTCATCTAATGATAGCTAATTTAGCTCTGATAGCTGCTGGGGCTGTGATTAGTAGCCATGCCCCTAAATTCCTGTCAATTTGGAATTTTATATGCTTATCCAACTATAAAAAGAAGTAAATTTGTCTTTTGCCACATAATACAAAAGATTGTCATCCTGGTGTGTAAAAAGTTAAATATACAAGAAATATGCAATTAGTTCTGGGAGAAATTTTTCTGCCTTTCTCAGTGAGCTGAAACAATAAACTTCTATATCTTACAGCCGTTTTGTACGCAAAGATCGGGATGTATCATTTGGAACGAAAAAAGCGTTATTTGGAACTTTCTCAATTTTAGATTGATTAACACGAACATGCGGCTGATTTCCTTCCGTATCATACTCAATAGTTCCCCTCTTATAGGAGAAATTATGATATTTTTCTTTTTCAGTAATTTTTGAAATCAACTTTTCAGTCGTTTTTTTTAAGCTGGTCTATTGTGTGAAATCTACTGTTTCGCCTTTAGCGTCCGCGTCCGATCCTTAGAACATATATCAAACAGGAATGCGGGTGTCGTATAAAAGTGCCAACCACGATAAAGCAATGGCAACGCGTAGAAATGGCAACAATTTTTCACTCTGATTAGAATAACTTGAATGCTCCTTCATGAGTTCTGCTAGCTGTTTATACCTCCACTGAGCTTTCACACTAGAATACTTGAGCTCAACACAAACATGAAGAAGCTTCACTTAATTTGGCTTATAAGCATTCCTGTTTATTATATGTTCTAAGGTCCGATTAAGCCTATCCATGCCCGCCGCAATGTCGCTCAATTATGACTGTTACTCATATTTTATATTTATAGGTTTTATTTTATTTTATCGGGCTTTGTAATAATTGTAATAATATTACAGATTACATTTTACTCTTTATTTTTAAATGACGTTGCTGAGAAAAACTGACTTTTGTTAGAGCTGAAGGCGAATAATTTATTTTATGCCTGCAACTTCGTCTTCATTCGAACATTTAAAGACTTTTGCATTCAGTAAAAACATTAGCACAGAAAAGTACAATTTTCAGCAAGGGGAAGATGACAGGGAAGTAGGTACCTATTACAAAAAGCAAATATTAAAATACAGCCGTTCTAAGTTTAAGTTATGCTACCCCACTTTATTATATATACATATATAAGTGTATACCCTGCAAAGAATTGGACGTAATTCCGCCGTAGCGATATGAATCCGAATTAGAGGAAATGCTCCTAGCTCAAAATCTCTTCGATTTTTTAAGATAAACGAAGTTTTAACAGCATGCCGAATTTCCGAGAATTCGAAATAGATGCATCGCTCGTAGCTCGAATTTTCTTCGATTTTTTTGCTATATGCAAAGTTACGATACGACTCCTGTCAATTTCCGAGGAATTCGTTAAAGCAAATATTTTCTATTCACGAAATTGTTCTTTGCTGGCATTCTAAGTTGAGATTTTAGTGAGTGAAGTGCTAAGTGAAGTCTTACTACGGTGAGTATTTATTATTTATTTATTCAATATCGTATTTACTTGCTATTTGCAAAACGCATTGTAAGAGAAGTCGATACCAGTTAAAAAAAATCGAATTCAAAACGAACTAGCGATACAAGACGTTCGAAAGAAAGTCGAGCTGGCGAACCACTGCCGGGTCGTCAATACAATTCGATATCGTCTTCCGTTTTTTTCTTCTGCAATTCGCACGCACGTCGCAAGTGAATTCGTTTTCGAAGATAAACTTCATCAAGTCGAATTGATTTACTACGAATTCGATTCCATTTTGAACCGCAATCTTTGCAGAATAATTATACTTAATATGTATCATTCTTTCTGAAAGCCGTAAAAGGAGACATCAGATGAACATATTACAATTTGTTCATAAATCGAGCCTCATAGCGTAAGCAGGTAGCTTTACTCACGGGACGAGATCTAAACTAAACAATATTTACTTACATAGAGTAGGTACAAGTCACCTGTATACGAGGTATGCACAAAAGCTGGGAAATATTGGTGACATGATGAGCAAGTATTTTGTCATTATATCACTATATTGTCAGAAGGAGTTTAATCTGCCCAACTATGGTGCATTGTAAGAAATGTTAAACTGGATAACCTTTCAGAAACACGACATGATCCTCCTGGATATGCATTTGACTCAAATCGGAAGCACAAATAACATACCAATCTTAGACTTTATACAACATGCTCTCAGCATTTTTATTTTGTCAAAAGGATAAACATAACTTTTAACAAAATCATCCATTTCTCACAAGAACGTGGAGGCTAATTTTTTTTCTTTTTTTTTGCGTAAGGGACGAGAGATCCCAAGCATCCAAGCACGGGCGCCAAGGCTGCTCATTGTGCTAACCTGCTAGAAGCCCCTCCAACAAAACCTTTCAGTTCTCTTAATGAAGCACAGCCTACAAGGTCCAAGGAAGGGAGAACCAGAGCCAGACCTAGCTGGAAGGTCAGCCCTTCATTCCCCAGGATTCCCATGTTCACAAGACTGAAAGAACTCTTGGTTGTGGATACTCAGATTATCCACAGACGTCCTGCTGTCCCCCAGTCACTTAGATGTTATTCGAGGGCCACTCAGAGCCACCAAGGCTACCTGACTATCCGGGAGTATAGGAATGACCTTCCTGTCAACAACTCCCATCCTTGTGAAGTGTGAAGCGAGCTGTAGCCGGCAATGATGCCAACCAGATTTCTACATTGTTTCCTTAAGACCCCTAAAAGGGAAACAGGGAAATTTCTATTGGGCCCATCAAGAAACAATTTTGTGCACCTGGAAGTGCGCAGGCTCGCCCATCTCTGCATATGTTTCATACCAACATTCGCTGTGATGAGACATCCGATAATCGAAGTGGCAACGCCAATGACGGGTTCCGGTCCTAGAAACGAAGAACTAGAGCCAGACCTGGCTATAAGCTCAGCCCTTTCATTCCCCATGATCCCGGTGACCAGGAACCGACTGAAGAGACACCTTTTTGTAGATACACTTCTTATCCACGGACGACCTACAGTACCGCAGTAACTTAGACGTTACTCGAGGACCGCTCAGAGCCATCAAGGCTGCCTAACTATCCGGGAGGATAGGAATGTCTTTCCTTTTATTATCATATCAAGGGTTATCTTCGCTGCCATTGTGATGGAGAAGACTTCAGCCTGGAAGACATTGATCTACCTTCCAAGTGAGTACTCCAATCCAATGTACGGTTTAAGAAGGTAAACACCCGCACCGGTACTGATAGAGCCGTCGCTGAAAACCGGGGATGGCTCGATAAAACACTTTCCTCAGCCCTTTCAGAAAAACTCACAGAAAACCGACGCCCAAAACAAAGCTGTGCTATCATCGCATCCTGTGGCATGCGGGGTTTTTCTTTCCAGCTCAGAAGCCAATGAGCCATGGGGAGAGACACTCCATCCATCCTCCCAACATCCCCATCAAGGTATGTATATTATATATAAGAAGTTCCCTATTGACTCCATCCTTCATGAAAGTGAGATTGATCCATGTAGTGTCCTTCTTGCACAGATGAGGCAACAAGGTCACGACAACGTTTCTTGTCACAAAATCTCTTGCCCTAGGGGTGGAGCCCGCGTTATCATATACAATTTGAGTTCCTTGCACCTACGATAGACGGCGGAAACGGATTTTCCAGACCCAAGGTCCGTGCACGAGCACTACTTTTTCCTGTTGGGATTTTGAACTCAAGTCAGCAAGGCAGCTTCATAGCAAAGTAGACGCAGCCTCGCTGTGTTGCAGATTATTTTGGGTGCAGAGAAGTCCCGCCAAGTGGATTACTTCCACACGCCGCCCCCCCCCCCCTCCGTCATCACATTGTTCAATTTACCGTGCGGCTCATATTAAGGAAAACCCTTATGCGCAAAACGACCATAATATTTCGCAAAAAACTCGAATTTCTGGATATTTTGCATAACCCGAAACTGAATTAAAATAAAGTAAATTGAAGATTATACTATACTATATACATATGTACCAGTTACTATCCCAATCAGAAGCTTTTATAAATAGTTATTGTAATAAATAGACGTAATTTTTTTTCTTGCAACATTAGTAGGTAAACTACACAGAAAAGTCCTCATAAAACCTGAGTATTTCAGGATGCTCGATGTATCCCGTCATTATCCATTATGTGTAGATACTATGAAATTACGGAAGGCATCAAAGCCTCTTTCAAACTTTCCTAAATCCTTCTTTCGTGTTCATCACAGTCAAAATCGTAATGCAAGCGAGGACCGAAATTCATGTCAATCTATTTGTATTATATAGAGAATGGTGGTGGCTTGCAAAAGCGTATCTAACCAATGGTGAGATAAGGAGGGCGGTGAATGACAATACAAAAAAATTTCCATAGGAAGTGCTTTTGTCTTTTGGCATTCGATCAAACTAAAGCGGATTTATGGTCATCGATCAGAATTAATGAAGTTTTCTATTCATATACGACTGGAAAGCAGCCCCGATTATCCTTCATCCAATTCCTATTCTTATTGACTGAGCTGTACGGAAGTACAAGTAATTCAATCAGCGCAGAAATTAATCTTCAAAGTAGACAGCGAATCCTGTTGACCTGCCTTCGCCTCTTTAATCTGCTCTTGCTTCCCCCTAATTCAGCACCGTGGATAGGTGTTAAAAAGCTTCTTATATTGGCGATAAATTAACCTTAAACGTGCCATGTTGCTGCTGGTGATTTTTTTCATTTCGCGTCCTTCCAGCGAACGATCCCGTCGTCCCTTCATCGAATCCTCTGGTGGGCAATTATTTTTCAATCAACACAGAGCGCTACGTTAGAAATCAATTTTCAGCAATCGTAGGAGATGGTATAGTCTGCTGCTGGGTACAGCATTTAGTCCGGTTTAAAATAAGCAGTAGAAAAAAAATTTATAAAAGCCCCATAATTGTAAAGAAATCACTTAATGATACCGTCATATTCCGTTGACGTCCCCAGCAGAACATTGGATATTTCGCTGTGGGGCATTGTGAAAATACATTCCCTCTTTAAGAAAATTAGCCTGCGTATAGATTTAAAAAGGAATAATTAACATGTCTGTACGATAATAAATTTGAGCCTAAGTGAGATGCTGAGTTCCAGTAAAGTTTTGCTTCGACTGGCAATTTAAAAGTGTTACACTTTAGAGCAACATAATTTCCGGAATTAGACGAGAAACAGGAAGGGACAGAACACCGAAGGTGATGAATAAAAGGAGAAATACCGAAAACAAGGTTTATGGGAAAACTTTTTTAGTTTCTAAAAGCACTCCCTGGTGGCCAATTAACAAGTGCATAAAAGCTTGCACTCGAACACATAAAACACGTTTCAAAGTTGTAAAACGTCATTTAGACGTGAACTGAACAGTAAGTCATATTTTGATTCCAGGCAGTGTTATGTAAAGAAAGGAAGGCCAATTTGTTGGCAGAAGTCATATAATTTAAACTTACAATGTACTACGATTATTAAACTTAAAAACGTGTTTAAAAGACATTTTGTTATTGTTACGTGCATGAAAAAAGCTCAAAGGTTTGTCTTAACTTAAAAATATGGAATTGAAAATTATTGAAAACAAAAACGTAAAATACTTCGTGCTCCACTTCTGTAAACTACGAAAAAGTTATAAAATTGGCCTAAGAACAATATTTGTAATTCGCACCACGCATATTCGTCAAAGTTCGAAATAGTATTGTGCTTCGAACTTTTACTGGTGTCAATCATATTGGGTATAACTCAAACTTTACTCACCCAAATTCTACTTCGAACTGCAATCCAAAAATTTAGATTTTGTGGAGGCCACTTGTGCATCATGCCTTAATATTAAAGATTATACAACATAAAGTGTAAAGTTATTTACGTTTGTTCAAGGTTTTTAAATATGCAAATTTTTTTACCATTTACAAACAGTCGCGTTCGTAGAACTTCAGTGCCTTTGACACATGATCGATAATCAGAAAAAACATTACAGCCACTGCTGCTCAATCTCTGTTGTCTTACTTAAAGTTACCAAACTTTAAGTGCAATGTAACGCACAACCGATGTGTAATTTACCAAAACAAAGATGAAAAAGGGATGAATTTTTGTTTTCAGTATTTCTTCCAGTTATTCTCAGTCTGCGACTGCATCGTCACCAGAACCAAGCTCTGGGGATACCCTTGATACAAAGCCCAGCATGGCAGTAAGGAGATAGGGAAAGGAATTAGAAAGCATGCGGAGAAAATTTCGCAGATTATATGTCGAAGGAAAGGCAGAAGATGGTAGATTGTTCCACATTCGCACAGTTCGGGATAAAAATAGCATCACGGAGTTTTATGCGGTCGAAAGTAGTTTAAAGGGTTAAAGAATGTGCGCAGTTTGAACCGCAGACTAGATATAACTAGATGTAACTCTTAATTTTGTAAGTTTTTATTTGTACTTTGGTTTTTGTCTCCGAAAATTTTATTCAAACAATTTTATTCAATCACGGTCACTTTAACATGGCAACTTGCAAAGTCTGCTCTTCTAAAAAACCAGAAGATATGATTGCATGTGATGGTATATGTGGTAAATCTTTTCACGTTTCTTGCTTAAAACGGAGCTCCAGAGCGCCTACTTCTGGACTTAGTACTTGCAGTGAATGCTCGGATATAAACCAGAAGATATGGTTGCATGTGTATGTGGTAAATCTTTTCACGCTTCTTGCTTAAAACGGAGCTCCAGAGCGCCTACTTCTGGACTTAGTACTTGCAGTGAATGCTCGGATATAAAGCCCTGCCACACTTTAAGGTTTTTAAAAAGTTTTACCGAACGTCTTGACTGTCTTTCTTCTGTTCAGTCTCTCATTGCGTATAAATTAATAGCTTATCTATGAACTGGACTGGTCTTGAAGTATTTTCCGATGACATTAATACCTTAAATGGTAAAATTGACAAGCTACTTAATCTTGTTGATGTACTAAGCTTGAATTCAGATAAATTGCTCGAAAAGTCACATAACCTATCTTCAAAGGTTCAAAATTTGTCTGACTCTCTAGTTGATATTCATGCAATTTTTCCAAAGATGGCGCTCAGTCTGTCCCGCAGAATTCAAACAATACGCTACTCATTCCAGTTATCAATGACGTTTGGCATAGCTTAAGGCGAGTTGAAGATGATATCGAGTCTTAGTCATCTACGGTTTCCGAGAACTCAAGGCTTATCAGCTCCATGGTAACTGATGTCAAGAAGTTGACTCCAGGGAATAAGGAATCATCTGACTCTGACTCACAACCATTACCTATGTGCAGCAGGGGGTAGACTCTAAGTCTAACTCTCCTGTTTCTGATGATCATAGTAGTAAACCAGCTACAAACCAGAGGAACCGTCGCAGACGCCACCATAATAAGGCGATTCGCTCAAATCAGCACTCAAATCAGCAAACTGTGACCCAGTTAAAACCACATCTGCTTCCATAGTAACAAATGATACTGCATCTGCGTCCTCTTTAGGAAATGGTATTGGCGTCCCTTTGAGAACGGTACCAAAACCTTCGTGTGTTTTCGTCACCCGTTTCTCTCCAGAAACGTCGTGTGAAGACATCTTGAAGTATCTTAAGTCCTTCGAGGAGAGAACTAAAGGAGGTGACATGTGATGAAAAAAGCGTAGCAACTTTCGTTCTTCTTCTTGTTTTTGTGAGGTGCCAGAGGAGGCGTTAAAAATTGTTGATGCCTTAAATATCGCAACAAATTAATGGCGCGAAAATTCAAACACATTTCTTAGAAACTCCGCACAGTCTTCCGCACCACCCACTGACATGTATATAAATGGACTGACTGCTCTCCTGTTTCATGTGGCATCAGTTTTGATTACAGCAAGTATGCTCTCACTGACGATATATTTAAATTATTTGCAAATTTACGTATATATGCATGTCAGTGGGATTTACCAAATTTACCACAAAAGTACTTTAAAAGTATTTTCCTCAACATGGCTTGTTGTATCTAAATGTTCGAGCATATATAACTCCTGTTTATATTACTATCACTTAGTCCAATAGTCATTAACCATTTTCTATAAAAAAGTAAATTATCCCTTTTGTAGCTACGTCTCTGCGCCAAACATACTTTGCGGCTCTTTGTTTATAGAAAAGTGACAGTCAAACACCCCGCCAAAATCAAGATGGCGAAAATTTTTGGCGACGCTTCCATACATATACTTACTATGGGATGTCTTCTCCTTTAGTTCTCTCCTCAAAGCTTAAGTCCAAAACTATCGCAACGGATGTTTTTTCTTGTCGAAAAATTAGTAAATGCTCTAAACCGGTCGCATCCTTCGTTTTAACTGTCTCAGCGGATGTGCAGGACAGGTTATTGGATCCCACATTTTGGCCCTCTGGCGCTTTTACTAAACTATTCGTACCTTCTGGGCGCCAACTTACTAATACAGTTGAAATAAATAGTAATATCTCAAAAAACTCAAATCGCTCTCCTTTTACTATCAAAACGTAAGGGGGATTCGGACAATAACTGCACAAATTTTCAAATCCTCTATTGCAAATTGTTTTGATATAGTTCGTTTCACTGAAACTTGGCTGCATCATCGCTTTCGCGATGCTGAAATCCTTGACAATTCTTATCAAATTTTTAGCAGAGATAGACATACCGATTCTGAAGCTCGTGGCGGTAGCGTACTCCACGCTTGTAAAAACCACATTACTTGCAGTCAAATTGAGCTTCCCAATTTCTCCAACACTCTCGACATCGAACTTATCGCTCTCAAGTTGTCTCTCTTAAAATATGACTTATACATACTTTGTTGCTGTATTCGTCCTGATTCCGGAAATGTTGTTGATGACAAAGGTCATTTTAACATCTAATGTTATCCATGGTAAAATGAAACCTCTTGACGAATACTTATTGGTGATTTTAACTTACCCAATATTCAATGGGTACTTAATGAAGGTGACGATGACTATCTTCCACTTAATTACTTGACATCAAGGGAATCACTTTTCCTTGACACTATTTCATCTCTCGGTCTCAGACAAATCAGTTATGAACGGCATGGGTAGGCAGTTAGACCTGGTATTTTTTACTGACGCGAGTAGCTTATTAGTTGAACCTAGCCCCGTTATAATGTCTACTCTTGACAAATACCACCCCCTCTACTAATTACATATTGCCATGAAACCGAAAATCTCGCAAATTGTGACGAAACACAATACTTTTTCAATTTTAGAAAAGCTGACTTTTCAGAACTTTCTAGTAGACTTACCTCTATTGATTTCAACACACTTCTGTCTTGTAATAGTGTTGATGAAGACGTTTCTAAGTTTTACATAATTCTTTTCGGTTTATTTTCTTCTTGTGTTCCCCGCGAGCGTCAGCGGTTGACTAAAATATCACCGCCATGGTTCAATAAAGAACTGAAACGTCTTAAAAATAGAAAGAATAAACTGTGGAAAAGTTATATGCTGGATAAAGACATTATAAGTCACAACAATATCCTCACATCATATAATGAGTTCAAAGAGCTTTCCTCCATACTTTATAATGAGTATATTCAAAGCATGCGTGCTAAATTATTTAGTGACCCACGGATATTTTTTAAGTTTATTAATATGAAGAAAAAAACACACGGCTATCCCAATACCATGAAGTACAAAAACTCTGCTAGCGATGATTCGTCTGAAATTTTTAATATGTTTGCCTCTTTTTTTGACAATGCCTTTGCCTCGTCAAATTTTCAACCTCAAAATAGCAACTTCAGTCATATGAACGACTCTCATAATGTTTCTTTCACTATCCCTTGAATTACACATGAGGATATACTCGTTCATATTAATGGGCTTCCAAATGACTTCACAACCGGCCCGGATGGGATCACTCCAGCCTTTTTTAAGTCTTGCTGCCTTTCTCTGTTGAGAATTATTTTCCAAAAATCGCTCGATAGTGGTTGTTTCCTTTATCATACTTAAAGTAGTAAAAATGATATTTGTAACTATAGGCCTATTGCAAAATTATCTTGCATGCCCAAATTATTCGAAGTTTTAGACTTCTTCTCAACTATCAACCTCCTGTAATAATTTACTCTCTTCAAACCAACATGGGTTTATTTCGGGTAGGTCTACAACCACTAACTTGTTGGAATTTGTCTCAAATATCATTAGCGGATTTGCAAAACGCTACCAGACAGACTGTATTTATACAGACTTTAGTAAAGCGTTCGACAAGTTATCTCACTTCGTGATACTCTTTAAAATAGAAAAGTATGGGTTTCCTCTAACATTTCTTAAATGGACGGAGTCTTACTTAGATAACATAACATATCAAATCTTATTTCGACATTCCATCTCAAGAGTCTTGAAAGCTTCGTCTGGCGTACCTCAAGGGAGTCACTTGGGCCCCTTGTTCTTTATTCTGTCTATTGATGACATTGTCTCTGTTGTGAGGTACTGCAAGGCCTTGATTTATGCTGACGATATTAAACTTTTCGCTCAGATTAAATCTTTTAACAATTGTGAGCAGGTACAGAATGACCTTAACAGTTTTTACGATTGGTGTAAAAGCAATAACTTGACACTCAACATAGACAAATGTGAGGTTATGACTTTCCACAGAAATCAGAAACCAATTTCTTACGATTATGTGTTCTAGAATTCCTCGATTCGCCGTGTGGGTGCTGTTTGTGACTTGGGTATCAAATATGACCATAGATTGAATTTTATCTCCCACATAAACTACACAGTATCAAAGAATAGTTCCATGCTGGGGTTTATAAAACGTTGGTCCCGAGAGTCCTCGAATCCTACCATAACTTTGCGTTTGTACACTTGCTTTGTAAGACCACTTCTTGAATACGCTAGCCAGGTCTGGTCTCCATTTTACGGTACACATGGACCGTATCGAGTTTGTTCAACGGAACTTCCTACGATTTGCTCTCAGGCACCTACCCTGGAATAATTCAATAATTCTTCCACCCTAAGAGGATCGCTTGAAGCTTTTAAATATGCACTCGCTTAAGAAACGTCGCATATTTACCGATTTAACTTTTGTGCATCAGCTCGGAAACGCGAATATTGATTCCCCGTTGTTGCTTAACAAAATTTATTTTCGTGATAGTAGGCACAATCTGAGAAGGCTACCTCTGTTGCATGTTAACTCTTCAAGGTCTAACTTTAGCATGTATGAACCTGTTAATCGCATGTGTATTATTGTTAATAATATGGTTGAGCAGTTTGTTCTTGACGTTTCTAGGCATGTTTTAAAAAAACGTTTATATAATATTTAATCTTTTTGTTTAATGTTTTTTGTGCATTGCATGTAATTTTATCCGGTGTTCGGTTTATGTTTATTTTCGCATACTAATACTAACACCGACTAAATGATGAAACGCATGTATTGTCGACCGTTTATTTATTAAACTTGTCAATGCAGCGAGCTTGTGTTAAGCTCGTTGTGATAGTCAAAAAAATAATGGATGTATGATGGATAATGAAGCGAAAGACATCCAACGTTGTGACGATGTTCGCGTGAGTAGATATGACAAGTTAATACCAAATCGCCAATGAGCTTGTAGGCTCTCTTTTGAACAATATCCAATGATGCTAAGGCTGTGAGAGCAGCCCCGGCCCAGATATAGGATTTGTATTTCATTTTAGATCTGATATAGGACTAGAAGAGCAGATCCAATGGGTTGTAGCATTTATTACACATTTTCAGAAATCTAAGATATTTTGATTATTCTTTGGCAACAGAGAAGATGAGATCAGTGCACCTTACTTTACTGGAAATAGGAATGCCAAGAATGCATAAAGACGATGTATCGTAAATCAATGCTCCAACAAAAGAAATGAGAGTGGTAAATTTATGATCTTGTTTTAAAGAAATGAGACAGCTTTCCAACTTAAATGCATTGAATTCGATATGATTCGCTTTACTCCAAGCGATGATATTATCAATGTCGTAATTCAATGATCTAATCATGCAGTCTCATTTGTGAGCAAGTTTTCAAGCAATTGGAAATTTTCCTGTCGAAGAAGACAAGTCAGCGCAGAGGCTTATTTAAGGATGAGGCGCAGCTTTAAATTAACAGTGACGAGAGACCATCAGGTCCTGCGGCTTTGGAGACGTTGATCTCTTTAAGGACCTGAAACAAGGGTTCCATCTAATGGGCCACAAGCTTTTTGCGATCTTGAAATGATAAGGACTATGTATAATTGAAGAGCAAACTTTTATTATTGACAGAATGACAAGTTTTTTGATTTTTATAGCACAAAGAATTAAGTTGAAAAGAAGAGAGAACTTGAAGAAATTGCAGCAAAGGCTCTAATTTTAAATTTAACATAAATTTAGTTAGATTAGGTTAGGTAAGTGAGTTGCCGCTAGAAATTCCAAGCTTGCTTCACTTAGACCTCCAGTGGATCCATTGTGCCCCTTGATCTGATGACATAACCTTAAAAAAAGCCCTAGATCCATCTCTTAGAAATCTCAAGATCCATACGAACTCTTTACTTCGCAGTTGCTCCAGATTAATAGGTAGCTACCTTAAAGCGCACCTATTTTATTCATCAGAGCAGGGCACTCGCAAATCACGTGTTGGACGAATTCGATTTCCTCTGAATCCTTACAGGTCCTGCAGAAATCAGTCGCCGCTTTATCCAGTTTCTAGCATGATCTCCTTTGGCCCAGTAACCTGTAATGACCCCTACTAGATTCCTAGAATTTGTTATGCTGTCAGTAAGCAGTTTTTTTTTTGTTTTCTTCCCGTCATATGGAGGTCATAATTGCATCACATTACAGCAGGTTTCTCTGTTGAGTCACCGGAGGTTTGCCTCTTGATAGGCGCCCCTGATGATCTCTTCTATTAAGGGTCGGACCATCTGGTAAAATGCTACTAGCTCTCCCTGAAAAGCATTTGTCTGGCAGTCTATAAGATTCGTGTCTCTAAAGTACACTCCAGCCCCTGTGGCCGCACTCGTCTTGGGTCCATCCGTAAAAATTGAGATATCGGATGTTACAACCACCTCATTCCCATCCCCTCCTGGTGAGCATAATTGCATTAACACCCCCACCAAAAGTTAGGAACGATATTTGATAGTCTGTTTCTTCCCTGCAATCACTGCAGTCTATCTTCTGGAGTATATTGGAATCAATGCTATCTTTAGGCATGGGCCGGCTGGGCCTGTGTACACAACAATTTCTCTCCCCTCTCTGTCTTTTCAATAGAAACGTTTATATGTATGTTAGTGGACACATGTGTCAAAATTTAATGAGAATAACGTCTATTCTCTGTATCGTGGCATGAGATGTCAACTTTGGGAAGTGTTCTCAAGTAATCAAAATAATCAAAATCTATTTGAGCATCATAAGTTAAAAATAATTCTCTAAAATAATCACCAAAGAAATTAGAAATCACTGTTAAGTCATCATTAGACTGAGAGAGGTGAAACTTTCGCCAAGCTTAAAACGCAACTTTATGTTAACTTTCTTGTCGGAACTGTAAATCGGTGTACTCGCTATAAACTTGCAATCGATGTGTTTTCCTTGTTGTGTTTGTAATTGTATTTTACGTTATTATTCCTGTTGATAACCCAAAGTAGTTTAGAAAATAATTTCTGTTAGTGGGCCTCCATATTCGAATGTCCCATGGGCCTCAACTTCGCTAAAGACGGCCTTGATTGCAATTCCCAAAACCCCTCTCAATCCACCAACCTACGCTGTCAGCCTGACAACGCTAATTGTAGCTACACTCCTGCAGTGCAGTTATAATGTAATGAATTTTATTTGAAAGTGGGGAACGGGTTTTCCCCGCATGAAAACTGTATAATATACGAGTCTACAGGCAATTTCAACTTACTGCATTTTCGGCTTTAAGCCAGCTACTGACAGTACCTCGGTATAGATTCTTTAATTGTTCTGTTCATAATCAGTTTAATTTATTCGAATTTGTATTTCAATTTAACAAAGTAGGTTTTTAGCTAAGTATTTGTAGTAGGGGTACAGGACCAAACACCATCGTTGAATTCGTGCTCGTCGGTCGTACTTGACATAAGCAAGGGCAGCGATCACCGCCTCGATACTAGACTAAAAGCTATACGAAAATCCCATCTAAGGCAGAGTAAAAATCTATGCTTCAACCATTGACACAACCTATTTTTTACACAGATGGTTCCAAATTAGAAGAAAGCACTGGAGGTGATGTTTTCTGCAAGCACCCTCGAGTTGAAGTGGGCATTCGCCTGGAAAATCTTGACACTAAAGTACTACTCAACTCTGATTCAGAGAACAAGGAGATTGCCATCTGCTCGGAAAGCCAAGTTGCTGTCAAAGTCTTGACAAGGTCCTTTGCAATCTCCAAACTGGTACTGGAATGTAAAAATGAATTCTTTTTTTTTCACTATAATGAGGTAGAGCTACAAAATAACTGTGAGGGAAATCCAACCCCAGCTCAACGAAAAAGCTATTATAGTACTAAACAAGCCAACCCTAAGACTCTTCGTTTTCATCCTCAATGGACACTCCGTTGTCAAGGGCCACCTACACAAGATGGGATTTGTTGAAAACCCTATATGAGCAGAATGCAGAGGAGCTCGATAAGACAACTCAATTTCTATGTTAATGTCTGGCTTTCTCCAATAAATATTACAGATTTGTTGATTCACACCCGCTTAATGAAATGCTTAAAGCGGAAAGGGAGCGCTAGGACCGAATTCTAAATTAATCTCATTAGCCCATGGAAGCATCATTCTTCAAAGAACACTCAGAACAGAAAAAGCAACATGTTTCCCTTGCTAATCTTTAAAGCATCTTCCTTTTTGGAGTATCGCATCCATTCGATATTGAAGTTGTCACCCGTAGTACGTAAAAACCGCATATAATATCTATAAGTAGAAGCTGGAAGGAATCTGAACTCAACGCTGTGACACGGAACTTGCTCCGATCAAGTCATTCCACCATTTGTATGTCCAACAACATATCATAGGAAAATTAATGATTTTGTTTTTATTTTTTAGTTTTTACTTACTATAACTAAAATATTAGCACACTATCAACGCGTTTCAAGTGCGATAATTGTGTGCTTGAACAAGGCAGATTGACGGACATACAAAAATCAACGAAAAATAAAGGCCAAACACATGGGTAGAAGTATAATGCATTTTTCTACCATGATTTTTAAACGTCTCGTTATTTTTAATTGTCCGTTGAAAATTAATTTTCATAAATTTATAAAATGCAAAAATGCAGTTGAACTTTTCAACCCAGCGATAAGAGAAGATCTTATCAAGTAAGTTTCAATTAATAGATACATTTGGATGTCAATTTCAAGACATTAGAATATGTATATACTATAAAGTACAGTTAGAATATTCAACTCTAATTATTTAACAACTTCAAAAAACCTTTAAGGCGCTTCATTATTATTTTAACAAGGACTAAGTGGTAACATTCATGACGTATACCTATTTGAGGCAGACATAAATCCAAGCTGAGCTTCCTTCCACCATAGAAGATATCACGTTTAACGGAGAACCAAAGTCCAAGGGAAGCATCTTCCTAACTAAATGGTCATGGAATAGCAATAAATAAGTCAGCGGAATAAATTTTATCTTCCGCGGCTTTACATACCGCTGGGTAATCTACTTTAAACTTTGTCTGAAGTGTACTGCACGGCAGTGCTTTTTCATTCGAATGGACCTTTCCGTCCTAAAGCCAGGATCCACCAAAGGAGAAACATTAGTGACATTTTTTGCCACTCTACGCCCGTGACGGAACCCCTAAGATTTATGTGCCACATCATAGAAATTCATGATAGGAATTAAACTTTTTCGCTCCTCACAAGTTGTGAAGCTTTTCGTGACCTGAAAGATTTCGAGATTTATCGCATTAATGCAACATAGCCCGATTTTTGCCACTCTTACTGTATACTGTATACAATGCACGGTAAAGTATATAATCACGATTGTAAATACACAATTAGGAATGGTTTCTTAATAAAACCAGAAAGTTTTGTCCAATTTGACATGAGGACTCTTGATTGGAAGTTCAAATTTCGGCAAGGAATTTTGCTATTTGAACCTCAATTAAAATCAGCCCAATATATGGGTAGCATCTACACAGCTCTTGAATTCGAAACTAGCCACAACTAAAGACGCACTTAACTAATTAATAAGCCATATCACTGTATCTGTCAATTACTCTAATTTAGATATCTCGAAGGGGCAGTAAATTTCTTCAATACGAGTCCCAATCGTGGACCCGTTTTGCATCTGTTTAAAATATATGGCAGGGAGATACAGTACGAAAGACTATTTGTGCGCACTTGGTCATCCGATCTCTGTATTATTAGCCAATCCTTACCCTGCAAGACTAGATAGCAATTAAATAGGTATACACCCAACCCTGTCTGCGCCTTATCCTCTCAAAAGATATGAGACTTCACCCTATTCGATGTGCCAGTGTATGTGGTGTAAATGGTCAGAAAGGACCTTAGTGACCACTTGAATAGTTACTTGAGTTAACAGGGTTTAAATTGCGTGTTACAGGAATACCAATTAATTTTGATTATTTGTCCGGTCTTGTAAAGATCCCATCTTCGAGTAGTATGTGCACTGCCCTCTCCGTTAAGGCAATTGGCATTTTCTAAATAGCCCGGCAGTTAAAATTACTTTCCTTTTATTCAATGGGTTTAGGATGGAAGAGAAAACTTGTTATATTGCAAAAGTCCTTTTTTATTGGTACCCCGACATCAGTTTAGAATATTTATGAAACTTGTTTTCACTAACGAAGGCGACAATAAAGCCTCTTCTGGATAATCCGAATAGATATCGAAATCTGATAAGAGCTATAAGTATTTTAAAATCATCAAGGAAGTTTTGTTTTTATCTCTATATATGTATAGCGTGCTTACTAATAGGGTTTCCAAACCGGATATCCGAATATCAGATTATCTGGATTATCCAACCAATTTTGACTATTTTTCGTTAGTTATCCGATAATCCGGATATTTTTCGTATTTTTTTCCAACAAAATACTGTTTTCTTTCTACAATTTTGCAGCTATTTTCAAAATAATTTTGCTGAATTTACTCAAAAACATTTTTAAGGAATGAACAATTCTGAGAACATATAACTAAAGAAAGCGCAATAAAACCCAAATTATGTTTAAGTATTCGTTATGCTCAAAGGAGTAGTAAATCCGAAATATTGTTGAAGGGGGGTTTGGCGTACTTATTTAATACAAAAAAATTGTGAGGTACCACTGACACATTGAGCAACAAAAAAATTGAACTTCAACTTTCCTGAAAAGTTCATTATTGCAGCATCACCGCACAGCACAATTCATTGTTGAAATATTCTCCCGTTTATTAACTTAAGTCCAAGGCTTAATCACTAAATTATCACTTCGAATGTTTTTATTTAAAATTAACACAATTAACAGAAAAATTTAACGTTTTTTAGTTAACTAACACTGAAAATACAAAACCCGTTTAATTCGAATTGACACAATTGACTAATGTCAAAATAACTTGGTTTGGTTAAATTCTTCTTGCATTTATTTTTTTTGCATGATGATGCCAAAGCTCAGGGAATACCCTATGATGCCGTAGCACACAGCCTTGGCAGGAAAGGAAGAAGGGGAATTGGGGATTATTGGGTTGAGCTAAGGAGGTGATGGTGTACATTACGTTTGAATTTTCGTGGCCCATAGATAAGGGGGAAAACAGATGATAGCAAACTGTTCCACATTCGTACTGTCCTGCTTATGAAGGGATCGCGGAATCTCACGGTATGGCCAAATTTGACTTCAAGGTTGTGAAGGTGAGCTCGGGTTACAGCTCGCGTGGGATCAGGCAGAGCAATAGCCATAGAAGTAGCAATAAAAGGGAGATAGACAGCCGACATTACGCCGGTGCTCTAGGGAATCAATAGTTGCTATTGATATGTCATTGCCAATAAGCCTGAAGGCCTTCTTTTGGACTTTGTCTAACGCGAACAATGCAGTACGTCCAGCCCACGTCCAAATATGAGACTTGTAGATTTGCGCCAAGTCTGATGGAGTACAATATTTCTTGCATCTTTGCAAGAAGTCCAGATATTTCATCGCGTTTTTGGCGATACTAAATATATGATCGGACCAACTAAGATTACTGAATATTTCAATGCCTAAGATGTTAAGTGATGGCGAGTTTGAGATATCTTCTCCATCGACGGAAATGGGTTGAGCGGGTGTTGTAGTACGTTAGAGTGATAACAGACAGTATTTTGTTTTGGAAGCATTAAACGAGACCCGATTCGCTCTACCCTAAGCGAGTATTGTTGTAAGGTCATGGTTTATTGATCTGAGTGGCTTCATTTTCAACTGTAGCATACCCACGGGGATCAGCTATAGCGTAGAACGAGTACACAAAATCAGGGGTGCAATCGTCCGCAAAGCTATGAATAGGATTGAAAGTGAGAACTAGCAGATCATTAATAAAAATGAGGAGGAGAGAGGGAGAGAGCACAGAGCCTTGCGGTACACCGACATGAATTTTAAAACGGTCCGAAGTAACTCCGTCCAATATAACTTGAATTGAACGACGGGAGAGAAAACTTTCAATCTATTTTAAGAAAAGAGGGTCTAGACCTAATGACTGACGTTTAGCTAAAAGAGCAGAATGCCAGACTCTATCGAAGGCCTTCGAGTTATCTAATACGATGATTTCAGATTCACCAAAATTACGGAGACATTGATTCCAACGCTCGGCAAGGAACATATATTTTTGGGTAGTGGCTGAACATGTGCAAATTTCCATGCGGAAGAAAAGACAGGTGAAATAGTTTGCGTAGCGGTTTAGCTAAAGAAGAGGCGCACACCGATTGACCACAATAAAGTTTTAGGGGTAACAGGCTTGGGCTAAGTATTGGAGCTAAGTAGTATAAGCTAATGTCAAAATAAATAAATAGAGTTTTATGGTTTCTTTATTTAGTGTGATGAAAACACGCTTCTATACTATCTGGCCAGGTGCTTTGCAAGTACGTTAGCTTGCAATGCCATACTGAGAACGTGTAAACCTTTGAAGCAGTAGAAATTGCTTGTACTGATCTTTTACGAAGTGTTTAGATAAATAGATAGATCGTTCTAGAAAGAGCTTGTAAAAATTAGTAATATTTCTCATCTGAAATCTACAAATGACTGACATAAGATTAGGGGTGTGATAAAAGCGCTATACACATGTCGGCATTAAATCGAACTATAAGCAATATGTACTATATGAAAGTAGAGCTAATAGTCTACGATTTGTACGTTTTTATTTACTTAAATTCGATGCACTTTCTAATTTCAATTTCTGAAAATATGCATTTCTAACAACCGCTTTTTTTTGTTTTTTTTTTAATTCAATTTTATTTATATAATAATTATATAAGAGTAAAATATATAAAGAAATATGAGTGAATTTTTAATGTCTGCTATTCATGTAACCCTTAATTTTCTCTTTTCAGCTTTCACTTTGGAACAGACAGTTTCGCAGATATTCGTTTGCATAGGTATAAGTCGTAACATCAATTGCCCCACCTGCTGTATGTATGTAGTATTTCATCAGATATCATATAAAAAAAGTTTAAGGAAGAAATAGAGCCTGATAAAAGCTGATATCTCTTCGTACTGATAAATGTTCCCATAATGAGTGGGATCAGTTTGTGGGCTGTTGTTTTTCCCTCGGGAATCATAAATTACTGCGAAGTCCACTCAGAACAGCAATTTACGTATCTAATAACTCGCTAATAAGCTCTCGAGTTAAAGTTTTCTGCTACAAGCTATACGCATCATTGAAGGGCATGACTGCCAGGAAGACATATAGTTCTCAATAACAACAACAACTGTTCCATCTTACTAGCAACTACTATAATTCAGGGTATCGAGGGGGCCTGCTTTCTAAATGCCTTTAACGATTTGATCAATTGAATTGAAGATTTTCAGCCGGGTACTAGACACATACATACATCCCTGCTTTTCGTGAAGTTCTTGTTCTTCCCCGATAAATACACTTAGGTTAGGGTGACTTTTATTTATGGTGCCTTCCTTGCTCGATAGATTTCATTTCATCTGATCAGGAGGTATTTTCAGGATGGAAACTGCCGTTTTATACAGATATGATGGATAAATATCTCTATCGGCGAGATATATGTGTACACTAGCTATATACAATCCCCCCATCCAATGCGAACACTGTATGTACAATCATTGTACATATATAGTGACCACTGTTCAAGAGGGCATCTCAAACTTTACTTTTATGGAAGTTTTCTTCTTTTCCATCAACCTAATAGGACCTAAAATAGGATAATTCCTGTTTGGCTATTTGCGAACATAACTGAGAAATCTTTAGAACCAAACGATTCCGAATATATCTCTGATGTCGTGTTTATTGTAGACGTTACTTATGCTCGATTCCCATTCGAGATTTATGCGTTTTCGTGATTTAGGAGCAATTTTCGAATCGCTATGGAGTTGTCAAATTGATGTTGTGGAAAAATCTATTCACCTTGAACAAGTTCATGGAAATTTTAGATTTTGTGGTGAAAAAGCGATTACTTCTTTTGTATAAGTTTTATGCAATGGGGACATGCTCAGAATATCTACAAAACTTGTTTATTTACCTATATGGAGATACCAAAGTGGAACGAGGTCAATCAAGATTTTGCCGTGAAACAACTACCTCGAACAGCTCCTCGCAAGCAGAAGAAACTCAACTACCTTTAATAAAAGCAATATAAGACGGGGTACAGATATACATCCAAATAAAATCCAAGTTTTTCACTCCATTTATAATGCATAGAAATAATAAGAACAAATAGATTGGGCAACTCCTCCGTAGAGTTGATATACAAAAATTCTGATTTTGCACATACATTTTGGTACTGATAGCTTGGGAGTGTGATGACACAGAGACCTCATATTATGGATACCGTGATTACATTAAAATTTCAGGTGAAATGAACTAATCCGGATAACCCCTTTTTTATTCACTTGTATTCACAAGCATTCAATTATTATAAATCATGGTGCAGTGTACTTCAGAAAGAAAAAACTTATGAAATACCTACCCAAAAAGAGAGGAGGAGACATATTTACGGATATCTATCTAGGATAGTGCCAAAATTGGTTTACCAATTATTTTCACTTTTTCTAAGTCCTGCTATAGTTACCTACATAAGTTTGAATATATTTTCCGAGATATTCCAAAATCTGATTTTCGATAAAATCTGCTACTTTAATTTCTTACACTTTTCCCTTTAATGCAGAAAATAAGTTGCGAAAACTGATCATCCTAAACAAGTTTTTAAAGCATAAAATTAACTCTTGAATTACATATCTAACTTTTAAATAACTCCTGAAAAACCCTGATCATGGAATACAGTAGGCCCATAATGTTAAAAAAATATATATAAAAGTTGAGCTTCCATTGGGAATTCGTTTGATATTGTGAGCACTTAAATTATTTGGTTGCAACAGTAGCAAGACTTTGATACCTATCCTAAGTTACGATTAACTTATAAGTCGCAGAATTAACACAGCAATCTTAATTTAATTATTTAATTAATCTTAGATAAATTAAGCTCCAATTTTGATTTATTATTTAAAAATTTACCCGATTAATTCCCAATTGACCCTTCATAATTATTTAAATGTAAAAAAAAATAATAATAATTTCCAACAGATTGCTTTCCTGATTAGGTGGGAGGCCAAAAACAATTAGTTGTCTAAATTCTCAGTTGGCAGAAAACTTTTATCAATTAAATCATCCCACACCGGGAAACAAAATTTATTTCACAACACTTCGAACTGGATGTCCCCTCTGATTATTTACCGATGGTATAAGCCTTTAATTCGGTAATTGAAGAGTTAAGAAAGTCTTTTAGAGTTGCAAAGTTTTCTTAAAAAGTATTTGTGATTTGAAAAATTTATGAAGCGAAAAATAGGTGAACTTGTGAAACCATCAAAATTTCGCAGCTTCTACCGACAGCAGCCAGCAGACGATACAGATGGTGTTATCTTGGCTTACAATAAAAATTCCGAGGAATTTATTTTAATTTACGAAAGGATTAATTCTGAAAATTTCAGTTTAATTTTAGCAGGGCACTGTACTACAGCACAGTACTTAACCAAGATATTTTCCAAAGAAAACCCACAGTCAAATAATGCCCTGGCAATTTTCATTCAGATTCTGGATCCTGGCAACTGTAAACCAAATAATAAAACTCGAAGGAATGACAGGCATTGAACGAGTTTCATTCAAATCCTTGGAGCTGCGGCTGTGGTTTCGTAAATTGTCATGTTAAATTTCTCGAAGCCCTAATCTTATGATTAAATAGTAGGAAGATACAAATGCTACGGAAGATTGCACCAATTAATACACAGATAAGCTTGAAGGAGGGGAAAGTGAAAACAAGATCTTAATCTTTTCTTGCTATGAAATAAGAATCATTTGCCAAATTTTCAGTGCGATATTGATTCGTTAACGTAAGCTAAAATTTTCTTGCAAAATATGTATACGTGCAAAAGAAAAATATATCCCGGAAACGCTAAATAAAACTATGCTCTTACTTAGACCAACTTTATCGAAAAGCTAGAATGAAATCCATACTTATTTTTTAAACGCTTATTTGATTGAGTATCTAAAAACAATAAAACAATTATTTTTTGAAATAAATTCTAAAATTTACATACGAAATTTTGCAGAGACGCTAATAAAAAAATTTTGTATCTCCTAAACTAAGAGCTAAGCATCCGCAAATTTTTGATATGTTATGTATTAATATTAGAGCATTTAAAAAAGAATATTTGTTAGGGGGCCGAAGGAGGGCAACAATCCAAAATTAATAAAAATTGTGTTTTCTTCTTCAATATTTTTTTTTGTTTTCATTTCTTTAGAAAGCCCCATTTAATACCTTTAATTTAATTAATCACACAAAAGAATCGAACAATCCGATCCCAAGTAATCAGAAAATTAAGAAACACGTCCACAGTGAAAACATAAACATAACATATTTAGTCACCCTGCATCCAAGACCGGAGGTCGGTAGGCTAAACAAAAATATACGGGTCCAATATTTTTTAATACTTAACTAAGTCCGAAAGTTTCATCGGAATTGGAGGGGGTCGAGCATCTATCAAATCCTTAAATAGTGTTAACCATTTTTTAAACACTCTTTACTCTGATTGCAACTCAATATCACACTAAGCTAGTTTTTTAAACTTTACTATTTAATTTTGCAATATTGTTAATTTGTATGTAGTACCAATAGCAATATTCTCTGAGTCTCAAATCTTTGCTTCTTGCCGTCTGTTACCTCCCGACCGCACTTCCAAATAACCATACAACTTGTGCATTTTTAGAGGACAGATGAAGCTTCTTGTTAAGTTATATGTTCTTTGGTAGTACTCAACCTGTTATAAAGTTCAAGCAAATAAAATAACAAAATCAACATACCAATAAAAGCAATTATGATCAATTACCATAAAATGTTATAATGACAATAACTTCATAACGAACCCATTAAGGTAAAATTATAAAGAAAGAAATTTTATCTGTAAGGAATTTATAAGGAATTAAATAAAATGCGAATCGTGATTCCAGTTTAGCCAAACATATGACGCATAAGCTGATAAGTAATTTTTTTTTCATTTCAGCCTTTTTTCATATTTTCAGTTTTCTTATATGAACAATTGGAAAGTAAAGATTTGCATTTAGCTAACGTATAAACATATAATAAATTAACAAATACGTGAGACTACTGTTAGATTCTGAATGTTAATTTTGAAAGCAGTCGAATTTAAGTGGCACGATCAATGTGCTATGATATATGTCATTTCCTGCTTTACTAATCTTTATTTTGAGCAATATGCTGGTACTCTTCAGAACCGAAAAATTTTCAAGCAAATTTTATTGAGGTTTTATGGATTTTGATAAAAGAAAAATAATTTAGATTGAACTAGAAAAAATTGTATTTTCCACGTAAATTTGGAAAATCTTCGTTAAATGTTTAACAAAAATGTCAATTCTTAAATGAAGGTTACCAATAAAAGGTAATTTTGTAAAAAAAAACCTATACTTATAAGTTCCTCAGCTAAGCCGTATGAGTTCATAGTATTAGTAGACGTAAACCAGTTATCTGCCCAACAAGTCCTTATCGACAAGATAGATTTCGGGAGATAAAATTTGTTTGACGTATTTGATGTAGCAGTGACTGTCATAAATCTACTTCTTCATATAATGCAGGATAAGAAAGATTACCCTGAATGAAAGGAAAATGCAATTTTTAGGAAACAATTTTTGAGCTTACTTTCGAGACTCACTGGCAACCACCACTGATTGAAGCACATAAATTATGCATGCTTTAATAATATTGGTTCGGAGCCGCATAAATTAATATTTCCAATTGTTTTCAGAAAAAAATTAAGTCTTTCATAATATATCTATAGTCCACATGAAATTTAATTCAATGAATTGAAGAAAAGAATCTTGGATTTGTTAAAATCTGCTCGCAATATAATTTAATTATATACGGGCTAACATACACCTTAAAGAAAAAGATCGCCATATACCTAATATAGTTGCTTTTCCACAACATACCTACATTAGATGTATGAAAACTTTCAATACTCGGTGAACATAATGGTCAATTCGTTTGGGACACAAGTATTGACCTTTAAAAGTATGCTACTTCTTTTATTAAACTCGTAGAGTAATTAATGTCAAGATGAATTTTACTTTACCGCTATTTCTTAAATTCTTATTTAAATTCGACCTTATTCACAAATTCAAATTACCTTTTACCTGCCGAATACCTGACTCTTATCTAGCATAGGAAGTGTGGGTGCGGAAAAACCAATGACAAGAACGGCGACAACATTTTCACATACCAGTAAAACTAAAATTATAAAATAAATTTAAAAATAACTTTTGTATGTTTGCACAGAACTTTTGTAGGCGCTATTTACATACTTTACTCACTTAATGTCCTTTATGTAAATATAAGTGAGAACCTTTTGGACAAATTTCAGGAGAAATGTAATAACTTATCCTGTGGAATGTTAATGTCAACCTTTAATTTATATAAATTTATGCACTGCCCCAAAATAATATGGGCAAGCATTCCCCAAACCTTTAAAACTGTTACATTGTCAAGAGACTTAAGAAAACATGCTTCTCTTTAGCTGCTAATAATTATATATAGTCCTTCCCAAGAAACTCGTCCAAAGGAAGGTATATTCCTTAGCAACACACAACTTCTCATTCCTGTCCTAAGTGTTTGCTTCTGTTTTATTGTGTAGCCTTGAACTATTAGAGTAAGGGACTATTAGTCCTTTCTTGAACGGTATATACAACACACCATACCTTTAAAGTAACACACATTTGGAGAGTTAGCTGGAGCTCCATCCAGGATGAAGGAGTATTTAAATATGCGCTTGCCACTTCGATAATTTATAGGGTATAAGGATGTAAGAACGTTGGGTGTCTTATAATTCCTTTAGGAAGCACTTTATATAGAAAACTCCTGTTGTAATAATTTTATTTCATATAGGATTAAATGACATACTTTCTTTGTCACTTTCAAAATTTCAATTCCTTAGCACATGTTATGAATCCTCAGGTCCGGTCCCTTTGGAATAATTAATGCAACAAAAACAACTTCAGCCAACTTGATCCTGCTCACCCCTAGCTAACCACAAGCTATCTAGCACCTCTCTTGTGGTATATTCTTGAAATATTTTCAACATTTTGCAGGAGATGATAACTCCTTCTTCGTGATGGGCTACGAACTATGGATGCAGGACTTTTAGGCCTCCCTGAATATTTGCGGCGCAGCGTACTACGCACATAGACTCCATGGCGGCAGTAGGTTTTATAACCACAACGACGTGTCAGCCAAACGTTTACTAAGTTAGGGGATGATGGTCAACCCCAAGTTATTTCGAAAGGGGCGTTTGTAGGTGTCATCAAAATTCAAAAACAAAACTTTTTATAAGGAAATTGTGAACCCAAGTGAAAGAAATCGAAAAAATTTGTCAAGTTTTGCATTTTTTGAAAGTAAAGAAGAGGGCAGTTTTTATCTTCCACTTTATAGTGAAATAAATTTTTTATGTCCTTGTCAGTTAGTTGAGATAATGCGTTATCTAAACAGGTCGTCCTCTCTTGGGGAATAGATTTATTGCTTTATCTGCTTGGGGAGAGGCTTTTTCTATCAATTGTCGATCTTCTGCATATCAAAATGGTATGATTTCCGGAATCTTGAAACTAATTTTTAAGTTCTTTTGAGGTTAAGTTCTTAGCCAGTAGTCGGTCAGTATTATGATATCTATATTATGTTCATTTCCCTTTGATTAATGTTTTAGTTTGGGTTAATGAAGTTTCAATTGCATTTTGATGTAATCAAGGCTTGGGGACTGTAGGGAATTTGGCCCAAATAAATGCTCTATCTTCTAATTGGGAAAATATATAGAATATTTAAATTGTAATTATTGTACGGATATTAATCATTGTGTTGAGGAGGGATTTTAGGGATAATATGGAATTAGGATTCGGTGAATTTCCGGATTGATATATCTTGACTTTATTTGCATCACCTGATATAAAGTGCTTATTTATTATTAACGGAGTGAAATCCGCTTATGTATTTTTCACGCCGCATATTACTATTTCTATACGCAAACGTACACACTCCAGTTAAATAATGCTCGGATTTCATTTTTATGCCCTAAATAAAATCTAAAGGGTATACTAAGTTTGTCATTCCATTTGTAACACCTAGAAATAATGACGGTAGATAAAATGGATTAGACACCCATGCATATAATTAAAACTTATTTTGATTTTTGCATGTGCATCCGTCTGTCCGTCCGTCCGACCGTCCGCACGATAACTCGATAACGCGTGTACCTATAGAGATTTGAAATTTTGCATATCGCTTTTTAAAAAAAAAAAAGTTAAGTTAAGTTCGAAAATGGGACAAATCGGGTAACTCCTTCGTAGGGTTTCCATACAAACATTTCGTTTTTGACTACATATTTGGACACCACCTGAGAACACGTCAACGTCGGGAGCTGAAATTTTGTACATAGTGTTTTCATAAAAATAGTAAATATAATTTCAAAAATGGACTAAATCGCCCAATCCTTTCTTGGTATGGCATATAAAAATTTAGGATTTTTACGTATACTGTGAAAACGATAAGTGCAATATGAGTTGAGTGTACTGAAAAGTTGAATATGAAATGCTATAAAATTGGTTATAAACAGTTTTTCTGTCCGACGAACCGTTCTAGAAATATATGTGCACATACCATACGAAATGACCTACGGGCAGTCATCTGGGGTATCATAAGAATTGCTTTTAGACCAATTGTACGTTTTTTTCTTGTTCTTTCGTATATAGCTAAAATTGAAGTTGATACAAGGAGTGGGTAATGAATAACCATTGCTAATATACTAATTCTTTATCATAACTAGTACGTCATTAAACTTCTTTTATAATTATTGTAAAAATAAATAATATCATTAATTTTATATCAGAATTCAAAACAAAATAAAATTTGCAATATAGGTATACTAAAATTCCAACTATCTTCAGTGCACTAGTTATGTAAAAATATATTAAGGACTTACCAGCTTATAACATTTTTGGCTTAACTCCAAAAGATTGCAGTTCAAGTGTTGGAATTAAAAAAATTAATATACTCAGTGTTGATCATTGCTAAAGTTCTTTGCATCACAGTTCACTTGCTGTTTCCAAAGTTTTTAAATCTTCCAAAATTTAATAGCAAAATAAGGTTTCGTCAAATATAAATTAGAATGGACTTAAGGATTGCGGAAAACAATATGCGAAGTCTTTTGCATTTAGCAACAACTATACCTACGGCTCCCATTCCCTGTGAATTGAGTTTTATTAGAAGATTACAATAAACATGTTTTTGCTGTATTTTCCCTAGATTGTACCCAGGCATGGTAAATATTTTTGGAGCTTTGTCTTTACTGAATAAATAACAATCAAATTAGAGGGTTAGAGGCTTCTACATTAATAAAGAAGTCAAAGTGAACCGGGAAATCTGAGTATTGTCGTTTATATCTGAAACACTGTGTATACAAAATACCTCATTCCAAGAACATATGCTACTATCATTTTTCTATCAATGTAATATACATATATACCTTAATTGAATCTTGATGCACAGAAACTTCGTTGTAGTCCTGCTTTTTCAGAATTTGCCCTACTAGACCTGCAAAAGATTGGTAATTGATAGAAAAAGACGCTCTCCGAGAAGATAAAACAATAAATCTATTCCCCATTTGCGGACAACCAGTTTGGGAGACCAACACAATTTATACTATTTTATATTAAATTTATCCTACGGAATTTTAAAATTGAAAAATAATTAAATTCTTTTATTTTATAATGGCTTTGAAAACAAAACTTCATACATCTTAGCATAAAGCAAATAACTCTGCTTACAAGTATCATAACCAATTTATGGAAAACTAGGAACGTCCGCAATTTATTAAAACGAAAATATATAGTTCGCCTTTCAACATGGAGCCAAATTTTAGTCTGTCAGAATCAAAAATCGTCAACCTTTAATCTTCTTAACAATTATTTTGTAAACTATTACTGATTATTATTCGATCGACGCTTTTACACTTTCGCAAATTTACATAGGGCAGTAAGTCATCATCTAAAGTTTATGCAATAAATCACGCTTAACGTTTTACCTCAATCCCTTTTCATATCGCTTAATGGGAAATAAACAGAAAGATATATAACAAGTAAAAAAACTAGAATTCGTCTAACACCAATTCTTAAGGTGCCCTAGATGAATGCCCATATGTAATTTCGTATGGTCACCTCTCTGTGCAAGTTTGAATGTTGAAGTGGTTTTTCGCATATACATAGTTCTAGAACAATCGTTTCATAGGACTTCATATTTTAAAGAGCTCTCCGTATAATAAATATGTGTAGGATTGATCGTTTTCACAGTATTCGTACAAAACCTTAACTTTTATATGGCAACACTAAGAACAGGCTGCCAGACAGACGGACAGATGGACTTTTAATTATACGTGTGTGTCCTATCCATTTTGCTCTACCTTCATTATTTCTACATGTTACAAACAGAATGACAAACTTACTACACCCTTTGATTTCATTATCTGAGGTATAAAAAGTAGGATAATGAGAGTAGAGCTCTTCACATCGAATCTCAGCGGCTTAATCTTAGAAGTAAACTGGATATACTTAGTCTTTGTCCCCGATGTATAGAAGAACAATACATATGTCAAATATGGCTCTTCAGTAAATTTGGTTGATTATATATTAAAAGCAACAATAAAAATAATAAAACGAAGTTTTCAAAAATGTTGTCACAAGCCTCAACAACACTACACTTCTCGGCAATATGATAGACTATGTTTCCTATGCAATATGCTCACATATACATGTCGGATTTTAAATAAAGAACTCGTCTTTTTAAAACATTCAGCTCAATATATTTATGTTCAAAAATTTAAATTCCAAGTTATGTTGGCACATCTTTTTTGCTTCAAAAGAGAGCTAAAAATGGCTGGTGTCATTCTCTTCAAGTCTAGTCAAGTTCAATAGTATTGCCTCACGTACGCTACAGCTTTTCAATCAATAAAGCATTGGGAACTTAATTCCCACTTACAAATGCATATAAGATAGTATTTAATATTTAAGAAAATAAAAGATACGATTTATGTCACAAATTCAAATGTTAATTAAATTTAGTTAGTAATTACTACTTTAAGTCTATACTAAGAATATTCACAACGCCACTCGAGTAATATTATTTCTATTGGTTCACGTTTAATCTTCGCGCAACTGCCCATGGAATCTGCTCAAATTGATAACGAGAAAAAATGCGCAACGGTAAAGAAATCTGTGTTCAAGGGGTATAAGATATAGAATTGGTGTTATCATTTATTGGGTAATGGTGATGAGACAAAAGCTATCCTACTATTCTCCAATATTTGCATTGATTCTAGAGAAGTTTTCATAAAGTATGAAAATCACCAGGGTTTTTTTAATTACTTTAATTCGGGATCAACTTTATTGTTAAACAACGCGACCGACGACGCCTAGACATATTTAAATGATTTAATAGTTCTGAATACTTCAAAAATATCAAATGGGGGTTTTTAATAAAATTCCACCATCCTATTCTGACAAGTAATCATAAGAAAAGAATTGTTGTTATCCTCAGATATTTTATAATGAATTTAACACCTTAAAATGCTGCTATAATTACCATAATAGAACAAAAGACTCCCAACTTCCCCATAAATGTTTTCTTTTATGATTTCCTTTTTATTATCGTTGTTTTAGCGGAACTAAAAGCGACAATGCGACATAGCAAGAGCCCTTTCCCTAACCAAAAACCTCATACCGTAGTAGCTGCCTACATAGAAATACGAACTTAATGCAAAAAGTCGAAGTACAGCCCGACTTGGCTTGTTGTTCGCTTCCTGATTCTAGTTGGCTGGCAAGCATTAATTAAAACTGCGCTCCTTTCGCGTCATTTAAAGATGAAAATTGCATAATTAGCGCTATCCTGGATAATGTTTTATTTTCCCCTACATTTTTGTCTCTTGATGCTATTGTATACGTGCACAGGGTTGTGAAGGTTTGTTGTTCCACCTCCTTGCCTCTGTAGACTATGAAACCTCTGCACCAAGTAGAGTGGGTTTTTGTTGTCAACGTCAACGTTAATGTCCTTTTTTGTTGCTATACATATAAGAACGCTCATAATGGTACACTACTGAAATTATGACTAACTGAAACTTTTTGAACATTAGCTGTATTAGAGCTTAAGGGAAGCCTGAAAGCGTTAGTTCATACGGAGTTCCTTACCTCTATTATATTTAAGAGTTATGCTTTATGATAAATAATATGAAAGCTTCAACCTAGCAATTATATACAAAAATTTTACCAAAGCTAGAATTAGTCTAAAACCATACCGATACCCTGGATGATTTACATACGGGCATGGTCACGCTTCTGCAAGTTCAATTGTTTTTCACATATATTTCTAGAATGTTTCGTAGGACAGTAAAATGATTCTAAGCAATTTCATAGGTTTTTATGTTCTGGAGAACTTTTTAGTACAAGAAAAACGTCTAGGACTAATTGTTTTCACAATATACGTAAAAAACCTTAATTCTTATATGGCAACACATGAACGGGTTGCCCGATTTAATATTTTTATGAAAGCTACGTGAATCATATCAGCACTCTATATTGACGCGTTCTCAGACAGTATCCAAATATATGTATAACGAAAAACGAAATTTTTGTATGGCAACGCTAAGAATTAGTTATCCGATTTGTCACTTTTTCGAACTTAAAGGTCCCCATTCACTTACAGATTATCTGCAGATTCAGACTGTAGATGGCATCTGTCAGTCCAAATCCGTTTTCGTCCACCCACTAGTATCTATCAGATCAGATCGTAAGTTTCAAATTTGACAGATAGAAAAAAAACTTAAGATAAACTGACGATTAAGCACACATCTACAGTTGGGTCTTCAGTCCATATCGTAATTAATCTGTTCACGATTCTCATGCAACTCGGTTGAATTTTTAAAATGATTTTGTTAAAGAAGAAAATTGCTGCTCTGATACTAATAATTCTTTTATTAGAAGTACCAGTGAAGATTGGTTGCTTCACAAAGCATCACACATATGAGGTTATTTTTATTTTTTTTCCTCTCAGAATCAGTGTAGCTTTATAAAGTTCTATTTATTCCTGATAAAGTTTTTCTTTTTCTTTTTTTTCTGTCCGAATATGAGTCATATTTTACTTTCCATGTTTCCTGTATACTTCAGAATTCATTGAATGTTGTACTTCTATCCATGTTGGGAATAATGACAAACTACAATTATCTGACGAAAATATCAAACTGATCTGAAAATAATGATTGACGATAAAATTGTACACTTTGTATGCAGTTTACAAGTTTGCAGCCCTGTTATCTGACGATGAACTGCATGTGTGTGGTGTATTTATCTACAGATCTACAGTCTGCAGTGCATGAACTGCCGATCTGGTTGGCAATCAAATCATACAAATTTTCAACATACACACGCAGATTACCTAGACTTTAGATCAAATCGTACGATTTTAACTGTTAATGGGTGGCGGAATTAAAATATATCGACAGTTTGGAGCTGTAGATAATCTGTAAGTGAATGGGGGGCTTAAATCTACAATTTTCTCGAAGAGACCGTGTGCAAAATTTCAGCTCACTAAGTAAACGCGATTTTGAGTTATCAAGAACAGACAAACGGACGGGACGGATAGTGGATGGACAGACAGACAGACGGACGAACGGATAGATGGACGGATGGACAGACAGGCATGCAAAAATCAAAACAACTTTTAATATTATGCCTAGGTGTGTGGCTCATTTTCTCTTCAATCATTATTTCTATGCGTTATAAATAGAATGAAAAGCTTACAATGATTGCACCATCTACGTCACGATATAAAAGGAAGAAAACTGTAAAATTAGTGAGTAACAAACACTAAGAAACTCGTTACTGTTGGGAATGGAAAAAGTGAAATTACAGAAAAAAATTGCCCAACTAGGGTTTTCTAAAGCAGAAAGACTCTGAATCCTTTTTGATCCATCTGCACAGACAATGAAGATAAATATGAGTACTGCAGGCGATTTCGTGCAATATGGGCGAATTAGAATACCTAGAGTAGTAAACAACACGGAAGAAGCAGCATTCAACAATTGCGCCACAACGACGTATTATTTTAAGTGAGAAATCGAATTGGAATGCGACAGCAGGTTACTTAGCTAGTACGGTAGGGATTTCAGCCCAGTTGTAAGACCTCTCAATTTTTCTGGATATTCCAGTCAACCAGATTGCTTCAGTCGCTCTCCAGATTTTGTGTTATTTTGAAATAAGTTTCAAATGTAGCCTAAAATATTTGTATTGATTTATATAGCCTTCTACGCGGATATTATAAGCAGATTTAATAAATTATAAAAGTCTGCAAATAAAAATGGAATGTTGAATTGTAAATCTTTCGCTGACATATAGAATTACGGCATATTATGGCTAAAGGGATTCCAAACATTTAGAATCAAATTTTACATAAGTATATAAATGAAATAGAGAATGTGCAACAAGAGAATTATGAAATATGTAATTTAATGAGTGCTGAGTACATACACTGTAAAAAAAGTAGAACAATTCTTTAAATTTAAAACATGTTTTCTCCTAAAAATAAATGTCACTTTCTCTGAAAGAAAGAGAAAATCAGTTTAATTTCCCCAAATCACTGGAACATTCAATGAATTTTGGTATTTGACACCAGAAAACCTGTACTAGGTTTTCTGGTGTCAAATACCTAAATTCATTGAAATGGTTAGCTTTCTAGGATATAAGGACGAGAACATTATATAAATTAGGTATTATTCTTCATTTTTTATGGAATACATAATTTTCGTTAATATAATTCACACATTGTTTTTGAAAACAAGCCATATATTATTTTTCACTATTTTGCTTGAGCGTGCCCGGACTCCCGCACTAACTTCCATACTACATGTTTTACAAAAAAAAAACATATATGGTAGTATAGCAGGTACATAAGAAAAGAGCTATTCAGCTCATTCTTATGTTTTTTAAAAGTGTAGTACTATTACCTATTCCTAGGGAAAAAAAACAAAAAAATTTGATTATTCCCTACATTTTAGGAAATATTCCCTGCATGTTAGGGATAAAAGCCCAATCTACGTTTTCCAAGGTTTTCAAGAGCTAGCTGAAAATATTTATAATTATGAACAAATAAATTGTAAACACCAAAAGAACTCGATTCGTTAAACTTAAATTTAAGAAATTCGACATGGAATTGCGCAAAATTTTTCGACATGAACCATAACATTTGATGTCATTGAGCAATGCTCTTTAATATTCAAATATTAATATAGCCAGCATTCATTAGAGGCAATCTGTGCCACCTGATTGTATGGCATATATAAATTGCTCTTATTTATTTCACTAAATGCTAGGATACAAGTCACATATAAAGGTGACATAAATATGTGTACTTACATATGTGATTGAAATTTTAAAGCCTTGTTCAAGATAAGTAACTACTAAACGTCTATTAAGATAAAAATGTAAAAAAAGCAAAAAAAATTAACGCATTCAAACGTTTAGACGATGGTGCGAAAAATTAACACCCCATCTACTCTGTATATATTTCCTATTTAAAAATAATAGTAAGCAATCATAACAAAATTAAATGAAAGCGATAAAATGCCCTTAAAAAGCATTTATGCAGAAAATATAATTTTCAATAAGATTTTCATTTATACTTTAATCGGAGATTATACCAGAAATATGTATTTTCTAAGGCTCTTATTTATTGGAAAACCTCATCACCTGTTTTTTCTTTAATTCTTTCGTTCTTATACAAATCTCTATCGTCTCTCAATCATTTGGCATTGCTACAAAGGTGTTGTTACACATAAAGTCAAGTTACTATATTTGAAAGTTTTAAGCATTTAAAATTAAAACATTTCTGATGTGGAAAGCAATATCTTTCGAGTTATTTTACTAGTTTTATATACAACAAAAGGAAAAGCGGAACCCTTACAAGATCGTTCGTGCGTCCATCCATCTGTCTGTCACAGACGTTTTTCTCGAAAACGACGTGACGTAGGAATTTCAAATTTGGCAGAATGTTAGTTAGGGGCTTATAACGCGCACATAATTTAACAATCGAAGATATTTCTTTTTTATTTGTACTGGTCGGCGAATCCCTCAAGAATTTTTTTTTTATTGTATATTTTGGGGTATCGTTTGAAAATAACCGTTTTTCAAAGACTCTAAATAAAAATTTCAAAATGTTTGGTGAATTGCAAAGATATAGTCAAAATGTGTGAAAAAATACCGTTCCCCTGATTTTCGAGGCTTCTAAAGCTAAATTTTGATATTAGGTATTGAGTCATAGGTAACTGGTAAACTACCCCTTTTCGTCAGTTGCTGAAAAAAAAATGTTTTTTGTGTTAACTTATCACACAGCTTTTATTTTACTAATCAAACCAACTTTTATAAAATTATTTTGCGTCCGTCTGTTTAAATATTATTCAGTTTTCCCATGCAAATTTGCATTAGATTTAGATATACTTTAATTCGGTCGATTCTCTGTTAGTTGATGAAGTTTTGATACGGAACCCTGAATGCGTGAGCCCGACCTGCTCTTAACCGATTTTATATTTTTCATATCTGCTACATGCAAAATTTAATTGACTCATATGACTCAGTGTTGCCATTTTATTTTCCTTGATGGGTAATTATAGATTTCTCCCTTTTGCAGATACTTGCTACAATTCCTGTTTAAATATAGCAACAGCGGAGAGGTTCTTTCTGCTCTTAGGCGCCTTAAGACGAGGCCAAAGAAAGATAACCTAATAATAATAATTATTAAGTTAACTTTGACGTGGTTTCATGCAAATATGGTAGAGGAGCGCAGCGCCCCACTGGTCTTGCCTTAGTAAATATCCATCGAGATAGGGTCATCGATGAAGATGACGTTTTCACCAGATTCGCAAAAACAAAGCAAAAAAGATTGTATTTTCTTATATGATGTTATTTAATTAATAAGATACTTTTATCATGTTTTAGCCTGTGGGCCTTTGTCGGATTATTTAAGCCTTTTTCCCGCAGGTATATATTGGTTTTCTTGTATTTGTTATATGCTGTTTGGTCCTTGAGCAACTTGACAACCCCCCCCCCCCCCCCCCACCGCCGAGTGTTCTGAATCTGGATTCGGACCAAACCGAAAGCACCCACCAGATAAAAATTAAGTAATTGTAACAATTTGACATATTGTCTTATCTACAACTTTGACACGTTTCCACATCACCTACTAAAGTTATCAATTATTGCAATATAGGCTGTTCCCAACAGCAATAATTCCGCACTTATATTTTGTACTTAAATTTATCAAAAATATATGCACCAAACCACTTAACAGGACTTAGTCTCAATAAATCATTACCCCTTCTCATGACTACACCCTATGAAGTCCCAGACTGAAATACCGGACATTAAAGTCATCATCGGCAGCCAATAATTTTTTAATTTTGGGTTAGACCTGCTGATGCAACCGTTGATAAAACACAATCGGAACAACCGTCATGGAGACCGCAAAGCAGAGTTTCCTCCATCGAAGGCCCTGGTGCAAACGACCCGTGTGTGAACATCCTCCAAAAAAGAGCATTAAGTTCGACTAGAAGGAAGAAATAAAAGACTGCAGCTCCTGCCTTTTCCACGGATTTTCTCATTTTTCTGTACCTTTTGAAGCACAGACTCATATCCAGGATATGTGTACTCTGGCTCATGTAGGTGGCTGATAGGTGCTGGTGGTAACATATAAAGCAGACTATATCATGCGATTGAGCATGTTCCTCGAACAAAATTCGAGCTGATCGAGCTTGAAACTCATATCCCTGAAACATTGGAATCAACAGGTCTGCTCAACAACGATTCATTTTGCATCGGTTCACATCACCTTTTTGGAGTAAGATTCTGCAGTGAGAGAAAAGGGTGCTGATTTTTTTGTTTTTACCGTTCACATGAATTATTTTTCAATTGGAGTGTAATTGGCGTTTGTGGGTGTTAACAACGGTAAGGCTGTCACAAAAAGTGATTTTAAATCGTCTGTAATGCTTCCTTTCGAGGTGTTATTTAATATTAAAGGTTATTGCATTTTACTATTATCTACAGAAATCTCAGCAGATGTGAACAGAATGCTGAAAGCAGTTTGGACAGAATGTTCCTTATCGTAGATCTACGAGTACATTTTTTATCAATAGGCATATCATCGGAAAATTGGGTTTCTAAATATTTTCAAACAGGACTCTCATTAATTCAATTCAAGGGAAATTTTCCAAATTTGAGTAGATCTTTGTAAATTAGAATAATTATGCTTCTTCCCTTTTATTATAAGTAGCATTTAGAAACACCATTTTGAAATGCAAATACTGAGATGTACTATGTACCTAACAAACATATTACTTAATAAAAACATCTCTGCACTTAATGATAACCCTATGATTTAGTTGTTCTGCGTGACACGTGTACACATATAAACGTAACCTTAGATTGTAATTTAAACTGAGGGAGCAAAACAGCTCATTTGATTGTTGTTTCTTAATTGCTGCAATTGCTTAGTAGAACTTTTGAATTTAAAATTTTAAATCATTCGCAGGGTTGGAAACGGAACCTTTCCCTCAAAATATTTTAGTTCGATTGATATCTACTACCACTACAAACACCCATACACCCTGTATGTCCAGGTTTGCTCAAGTAAAACTATATGTAGAATTATGCCTGTTTCACTAAAAATATATTTTATGCACGACATCTTCCTTCAAACTGTTTCTAAAATTATTTTAAAGTAACTTCACTTGTTAATTTTTTCTGACTTATGCATATTTAATTTCCTTAACTTATCAATTTTAACAAAAGTGGAAAATGGGAAAATCTAATTGGACGTGCGGTCTGCAAAATGTTATTAGTGAACAATACTGCGAGTACGAAAACCTTTTCGTTCATATGTAGACTTCCGGTGGGAACTTTATTAAATAATGTTCGTCACTGTTCCATTACCAACAGCAAATGTTTCGTCAAAGTTAAAAGCCACAAACAAAGCTGATTTTTAGGCTTCAATGGAATTCATTGGTAAGCTTTTCCTCGGAGAAGTTTTCAGCTAGTAAAGCAATTAAACAACTTTCACAAGCGTACACACATTTTATGTAATATATTAAGCAGATGGGATGAAAATTTTAAAGCTTTGATTATATAGGGTGGAATTACTCCTCTGACTGTGTACTTAGTGCAACTCAAAAGGTATACTTGTATAAGAAACGGAGGTGTGTAAGCGAGTTCCAAGACTCTCCTTGCTACGGTTTAATTTAACTGGCGTCTGTTTAAAATGCAAACAAGACGGTTTATCCGAAACGACCATTATTATTTTATCGCTTATCCAAATTTATATTAAGTCCTGGTTCTAGCAAATCCGCCCCACTTCCATCGGCTGTATCATAAAAGGTTCCTGGAGATCCCTTGTTTTCACTGGATAGCCTCGGGAAACAATAATAAAATATCGGTAAGATATTTATTTATAAAAAATTCTCTCAAGACCTACAGAAACCTCCAAGAAGCAATGCTACTTGGGGAAGAGGTTGCTCTGGGGTTAGTAATCGAAAGTAAGATTCACCCGGCATTTACCAATATTTAATATTCTACTTTGGCATGGCTTCAGTCGGGGTAGGGTGGTTTGGCATTACTTCCCAGTGTATTTTGCGTTCTTTCACCGATACAGCCTTGGGTTTATGTGCGCTGCACTACACGTTGTTCTCTTCCTCCTGGTGATGCTGTGTTATAATGTAATGAAAAAAGTAACAATTTTGCTTAACAAGAAAATCCTTGCAAGTCGATGTTTGGCGGATGGTAAAAAAATGATTGAAGAATGTTTATCAATTTAGTTGGCATGTATTGCCTTATCTGACTTTTATGCAACAAAGCGACTTATAACAGACACTATCAGGTAATCACTATTCACCTAAGGTTTATCTTCGTGTAAAAACAAATATTAACATGGACAGGCTATGGCATTCGCAACGCATACATATTACGGGTTTTATAATTGAAGTTCAGAACACTTTTATATTTAAAAGGGGATTTTAAAACGAAACTGCGCGAATAGATTAATTAAAATTATTAAATTCAGCTGGAACTAAGTATAGAAAGTGCTTGGTGCTAAGTACATAACTAAATATAAACCAAATTAACTAATAATAGTAACTAATTTAAACCACGGTCTGCAATATTTCAGCCAGAAAATGTAGTATTATTGTTTCACAAATTTCGTCAGAATATGTTGCATTTTGCATTTGTAATTTTATTGTTACTTTCCATATAAAGTCTGCTTGTCGTTACGCAAGGGTCTATTTAATATCGAGTAATAGAGATTCTAATGATGATATCCAGTATCAAGATTCTCTAATAATAAACGCATTTTTTAACGAATAATGAATGGGCTTACGAAAGATTTGGCTCCAAGCTAAGCTATCAGAACCCAAAAAAAGCTTTGTAATGTGATCTATCCTCTGTTGAGTGGACAAGTGTTTTAGTTCTTTAACATCACAAGCTCGTATTTCTTTAAAGAGCTGTAAAAATATGTGCTTCCGAACTCTTAAAATTGGACAGGTAGGCATTTGGCCGGCTCTTTTGAAACTATATACTTACTTACATACGGAACAGCAAATACAATTTGTAGAATTCTATAATTCATGGTATTTGTGGATCGCTCTTTAAACATTTGGGTCTGACAACTAGATTTATCATATTAGTATTCCCAAACCCTGGAAGAAATACCTACTAGATGTGAGATCAAATTGCAGAATGTAACATTCAAAAACTTTTAACTGGAACGCCGTATCACAACACAACCAAGCACATTTTTAGATTCCGAGAAATTTAATGTTTTATGATTTATTTAGCTAGTTACGCCACAAGAGCTAGTATTCGCAGCGATCACAATCTTGTAAAAGTCAATTCAATCATGTTCCACAATAGCGCTCACAAGACATCCAACCTCTAATGTGCAGAGATTCAAAATACGGTGTATCTTTCCGCTTGCTCCAATGCATTGCATGAGTACAATGAGAGCGACACAACAATGTTGTCAACTTAGTTGGAGACAATATTGAATTTAAAACACAGTGAACGCGGCATGACAAATGTCTTTGACAGCGGTCACTGTTTTATTTATTGCAAAAGAAATAAAGAAAAAAAAAGAAGATGATGCTATTGCTATACATGGGATGATGCTTATCACACAGCATAACTTTTTCCCTGATTTTCTCTATTAATTTCTCTTCAAAACACCTAATTTCTCAAGCTAATTGAAGAAATTAATTTTATACAAGTTTTTAATAACTAGTTTATTTACTATTATCTTTTAATTTCCTATGCTTTATAAAAATAACGAAATCCACATTACATGAATGTCAATTATTCACTGTTCACACAGAAATGTCAACTATGTTGGCGACTAATTTAGAAATTTTTCCAAACTTCTTGCTGGCAACTTGTCGCGTCGCCTTCATTATGCTAAGTGTATATGGGACTTCCATATATTCGAATCTTTGACAGCAACCAATTTACAGCGACCTTGTTGTGTTGCTCTCACTGTATTTTGGTCTTATGTTCTTAACGTTAAGGATTACGATTTCGCTCAAAAATGCAACAAAACGAAGGAATTCTTCACTAAATGTAATGTAGAACACGTAGGTAGAGAGTGTGGATGACTTACACTACATATTCGGCAATCCAATTAGAGATAAAATTAATTCTGCTAGCAATAAAAAGCCAAACAACATCTTAAAGTTGAGTATTGCTCCATATAAAAAAACTTCTAGATCGTATTTACAATAGTAGAAAACCAACAATGATAGTGGTAACTTGTGCAGAGGAATTGGGTGGAGACTCTTATAGCTCAATACCGCGTGCCTATACTGGTTACAGAGGAATATCAATTATGGAGATAGGACGCGAAGGTCCTAAATGCATCTTTATTAGAGCCTGAAGACTCGCCGATAGTGCTCAAATTAACGTCAGACCCGTTAATTCAGAGCTGCTGCGAATGCGAGAGCTGAGTCTACTAACCAAGAAAAGGTTTTATTATGAAGAATTTCAAAGAAGAAGATTTAAAAAAAAAAACTAGAAATTCAAAGTATAATGCAACATCTGATTTCTAAAGTTCTAACTTACTCTAAGGTTTAAGAATCGCTTTTGAGTATGCGACATACCTTCATATATGCATTAATGATCGCATAAAAAGAACTTATATTTAAAGCACAAAAATGTGCTAAAATTTTCTTCTCTAGCCTTGGCATTGCGACTCAAGGACAGATTATGCATCTGTATATGTATATGCCGTCAAGCCAATAGTGCATATTTATTTGTACATATGTACAGGTTGGGCAACAAGTTTTTGATCACTCATAAATTTTGATTTGAAAAGTAGGGAGTAAATTTCAAAAGTTATTTATTTTATTAACAAACACACCATATGTACATATACCTATAATAAAAATTTTTAATATTTGTATGCGTTATTTCATTCGATTTGCAAATCTTCCCCAAAGAAATTGAGAATATTACTGCAGTACATTCTCCCACTACACAGTATTCCTTGGATAAGCGTTTGCTTATTAGTTGATCCAGGTTCATGAAAAACAGAGTCTTTAAGTCAAGGACAAACATATTCAATCGGGTTGAGGTCTGGAGAGTTTCCTGGCCAATCCATCCAGACTGTTGGAAAGTACCGACTCGCTTCGTTAATCGGCGCTTTGTTGTATGGCAAGAGCTTAGAAAAGAAATTAGCAAAATATGTAAATGCTATTGCTTTTTTAAGTCATAAATTATAACTTACCTAATTAAAAACACAAATGTCATCGCTTATTTAGAAAATGTCTGTTAAAATTACACTTGTAAGTCTAATACAAGTATCTAAGTGTAAGCTAAGCTTGATATGCTTTCTGTACTCTTATCATAAATAATATTGGGAAAAATATTTTTGCGTCCATACCGCTTCAATCTACCTGCTTTTATCTCTACCACTTGAGATAATCGACGATTAAAGTGTGTCTTACTCGGATGTTCTTCTGAGTATTTGGGTGATCAGCAACTTTTTGCCCACACTGTAGTAAAAAATATTATATGAAAACCCAAAGAAGACAATTTTACAAAATGAATTGATTCATTTTCTGCAAATAAACCTCCTCGCCTGTTTGCTGCTATTTACTGATTTGTAAGACTAAGAGATCAATTTAAATTTATTTCTATTACTTTTTCAGCGATAAATAAAAGCTTTGTTAACCAAAATTCCCAAATCGCCGATTAGCTCCAATCTCCCAAACTCCCCAGATCTCCATCGATCCGTAGTAAACCGACTCCTCAATCGATTTTCGATCTTTGTTTTGCAATTATTGCACATAAGGGCCATGACATTATCTGTAGATGAAATATGGTACCTACTCGTAATATCCAGCAAGGATATTTATAAATAATTTCAAAACAAAACTCATGCTGGTCACCCTTTTTACAGGTGAGATTTACTAAAACATTCTCTTTTCTATCGCCATGAAGCAATTATTCCATTACGTATGAGTAGATAACATTTCAAATTTTTTTCAAATTGGGGAATACTACCGTCTCCACGAATTATTTTTAAGTCTCTATAGCAGTGGGTGGTTGACACAATTGCGTTCATTACCTACTCAGAATCGGAGCACTATTCAGGAGGATATTACACTGGCCAATCTAATGATGTTGGCCATTAAAAAATATTTCTTTTAATAAGTAGTATGTACCCTGTAAATATTTTAATTTAATATGTATTATTTAAAATTGATCAAAATTTAGGTATTCCTTTCACGTACTCTATCACTTTTTATATCATTCATATCGTTTAAGCGGACATATTTCGCTTTTGTTTTGATAAAGCCAAAAGGTGTATACTTCATCTTTCCTTTGCTTTCCCTTATCGAAAAACATAAATGCTGAATACATATATTATATTTGTATGTATGCATGTATATACCTCAAAAATAGATCAGGAAGAATCCTGATATGATGGATTACAACATCGATTAAGGTTGATTGCTCTCCTATAATAACACCGTCATAGAGACAAAATTGTCGAAAGAAGCTCCAAGGACCTTGCATAGAGGCACATGTGAAAACACGAGCCCATAGAAAGCAATAAACGTCTTCTGTTACGTCCTTATAATCCTTGACTGTAGCAGACAGGGTGATAGCACTTGTGTCGCACGAAGACGGGGAACCTGATACAGGGGTAAACAACCTGAGGAAGGCTGCTGGATTTACAGCTTCGCATGTGCACAATCGCGCCCATAAGCTAAGACTTATACGCTCCGATATATCGGCACCGCGCCGCGTCTCTAATATAATGAAACATTTTCAGATGGCATCGCATTCCCACAATATACTTGGCTCCAATAGACATGCATTACTCGATGATTGCAAACAGATATTAAAGCATTTGTGGCATCATCAGCCGTATTGTAGTGAGACCAATTTCAAAGGAGACGCTACCGTACTCAAAACATCTTGTTCGACGAATCCATCACCCAAAGAAAGGAACACACCCAGGATAGAATAAAGTTTAATAGCATGCCTTCAGGCTCCATCGTTATTATTATGTGTTTCGAAGCTTCATGTCTATTATGTTTGATATAATCCTGAATTTTTGCCATAGTTTGTCTCCAGGCGGACTATTCAAAGGTATATCACGGCAAACCGTTTCAATAATCCATCGTCTCTTGAGGGAAGAAAACCCAGGAAAAGCTCTTGAAAAAGTAGCTAACGTTGGTTTTTCTGTTTATTACACACATGAGATTAATTGAGAATACGCCCCTTCTTGGCAATTCAGAAGTAAGCCCACGAGAACTGGTTTTGGTGCTCCATTCAGTTATCTAATTTTTCCTCCCTTTTTATCCCTAAACGGCAGATTTTATTGTGAGTTTTTTTTTTCAAGCTTTTGCCGTTTGGTAAACAGCAGTAAATTATGTGTGTTAGAGCACAACTCCAATCCTTCGCGGATGTAGGCAATTTCAAGTCTATATACATATATAGGACTGAGTTGTCCAAGCATACCTACAAACCGATGAAATTCCTGTCCTAGTTAAGCATGATAATCTGCAAAAAAGTTTTGATTATTATCATTATAAAAATCAAATGCTGAAGAGCCTACGGTATACACATTATAAAGATATTGTTAGACAATTTTGACATTTGAATGTTGAGTCAGTTGCACTCGAATCTTAAGAGCCGAGAAATTTAATTTGTTTATAATTATTAATCCACTGGAGCACGTAAAACACGAATGAAGTAAGCTGAATTTGCAACTGTCACTGTTTAAGTGGAATCATCAAATTATTTTTACATTAGATGCTCATACCTGAAAAAAATTTACTTCCAGTTTCCTAATTTCTTTCTTTTCCATCCAATTTCTTAATTGTTTACTTTTTTGCAAGCGCTGAAAACTTTTTACTTTGCTTCTCGAACACACTTTTCAATTGGGTCGATCTATGCCCCAATTATAAGTAAGTTCCCTTACTCATACACTTACATTCTGCATGCATTGCGCCAATCTGGATCAATGATTGCAAGGTAAACTTGATGAAACGGTAATAAAAAAAATGTCATATAAGCGTAAAATTTGTAATTAAGTTCTTTCATTACTTCAATAAAAATCAGAGCGAGTTATAATTAGAATAATGAGCTTTTTTTCTTCTACTCATACTGAACTTAACAATTCTTAAATTAAGTTTGAGTGTTGTTTCAGTAGAATATGATTATATATTTACTTTGCCAATAGAAACAAAGTCTACTTGATGTAGAAAAGAAAATTAAATTGAAATATCTGCATCAATGTAGTCAGTTGGCCGAGATGAAGTAGAAATTGTTCTGTACACTCTTTTCGACATTCTAATTCTAATGTGGAAAATGTATTCAACACCAATGCACAATAAATATTATGAAATTTTGCGTGACCTTTCACCCGGACGATAGTGACTTCTCACTGATTTAAAAAGCTGAAAATTCATTCACACCTTTCCTCCCAAAAATTGTAGATTCTATCTCTAAAATTGGCGAAATTTTAGAATTCCCTCGTGATATTGCCACGAAATGAAAGTACTCGGGTTTCATAATACCTATGTACATTAAATATATTTCAATCATAGATAAAAAGGCGTTGACTTTCTGCAGTGCAATGTTTTAATAAATTTAGTTCTGTCATCGGAATAGCAAAATCTGAACAAGTCTTTCTTACTTTCTTAGGGTTACCACAAAACAACTCCGATGTTGGCTTATATTTGGATACCGATTGAGAGCGCTCTGACTCAGGAAAGTCAATTATTGGGGTTATAATTTTGGGTTTAATTTCGAAAATAGACTAAATTGGATAACGACTAAATTATTTTGTCTCATTTGTTGCATTAAGGAAGTGTATGTCGAAAGGCCTTGTTATCGGAAACAAATCAAGCTATGTTTCAAAAATTATGAACAAATATTTTTCTCCGCAATATACACATGCCTAGGCCTACATTATAATATGCCTTCTGAGAAAATATCATTGACATTTTTTATAATATGAACTGTAGTCCAGTCAGTAGGAATTTTTGCCCTACAAAAGGTGAGCTAGTTGTGATTTTTGAAAAAACCAAGTTTAGACCTTTGGGGGCTTCACGCGGTCCGTCATCTTGGAGTAAAGGTGCCAAAAATTTTTTTTTTTTTTTTTTTTTTTTTTTTTTTTTAAGTAGTTCCTCAATGGGTTGATCCTAAGACAAAAATGTAAAAACAGAAGAAGACTAAATTCTCTAATTTTTTTTCTAAAAACACTATTTTGTAAGTCTAATGTGTAACGAGTTACAGTGGCGGAAACGTGAACATTGTTCCAAAAAAATGTATACATATAGTATCATTTACCTTATCATATAGTACCATTTATGCAGGATGTTTCGTCCATGGTGGTCCATAGGACAGGAGGTGATAGCAGTCACCTAGTTAAACAAAAAATTTTATGCAAGGGGCGGGCGGTATCTCAACCGTTTCGGAGTTACAGGGTGATTAAGAAAACATGCTAGTCTTTCATAAAATACCCTGTATCTTAAAAAGTATAAGGTGTATGGTCACTTACAGAGCTCATGTATGCAGAACTTCGTGGCCTTTCCAACGATTGTTCGACCAGCAACGCAATCCTCTCATCTCAGGAGTTATGATGGTCTAAACTAAGAATTTCGGATTTTCTTACCATTTTATTGACTTTGACCTTTTACTTTTTTACAAAGAGGTGCTTAACGTTATTTTTTTAATTAAAAATGTAAACTGTCCACTCTCCTCTTTAATTTGCTCACTGTAGCTATTAAACAGTAATTACGAGGCTGGTCGAGCAGTCGTTGGAAAGGCCATGAAGTTCTACATACAATCAGCGCTGTAAGTGACCATACACCTTATACTTTTTAAGATACAGTGTATTTTGTGGAAGACTATATATCTAAAAGAATGCTTTACGTTAGGGAAAAAAGAGGTTGAAAAGGTGAGCAGGCAGTTAGAAAAGTAATTTTAATTAAACCTTTCAAATTTCTGTTGCGTGTCCGATGATCAATCAAATCATAACAAAACAAGGAAAAAAACGAAAATTGGTATAAGTCTAACACTAACACTATTGTTATTTCCAGGTATATAACTGTAGTTCTTTTGAGTCAAGGCAATGACAATATTACATGTATCTATTTTTAATTTTTCAATATTGACGTAATCTTTTGTTGAAACATGAACATAATTAACTTTTGAATCTTTTTGTAAAACAGTCCAATCGTACAGATGTTTGGATGTTTGAATTTCATTATTTTACAAGCTGACTTTTTCCACGTGTTTCTTATAACTCCTCCTAAAGCATCGCAAAGTCCTTTCCCATGGCAGCTTGCAAAAAAAGTGCCATTCAGCCCCAATATTGAACTCTGTCTTCATATGACCTATATTGTAGCAGGTCATCTTATTTTTGTATTGACCTACAGAGCCATCCGTGTTATGAATAATTTTTTTCCTTTATGAACTTGAAGCTTTTTTCCAAATATAAATTAACTGCGACGTGGTGTTTAATGATTTCACTATAATTATAGGCTCGTAAATTGCAGTACGTCGATATCACCCAAAAAATCAAATAGCAAATGGGTGAAACTGCCCACTGAAATCTTTAAATAGCATCCTAAAGTACGAAAAAATAATTTATCAAAAAATCGCAGATAATGATGCATTCGTCTCTCCTTAAGCTGTTTTTGCAATGTTAGCTTTGCTTGTTCTTTAGCAATAAAATAATATGAAACTAATTTACAAAGCTTTTCGCAAAAGATATTAAAGAATTTTTGGGTCTCCATTTGACTCCATTGACTTTTGTAGTTGTCGCAAATTACTTGGATAATAAGACGTGGTAAGTGACTTTAGAATCAGGAAGCAGGAGCTACATGAACGCTTGAACTCGAAGACAGATTACATTTCGTTGAATTATAGCCAGACCCTTATCTCTGGTTTTGCGGATTGATTTACTGTTTTGAAAATACAATTGGATGCAATTTCGGCTTAGCAATAGAGAAAATATAGTTATTTTATGATAGTGGATACAAAATTAAGTTGAATGATCCTTGTAAATACTATTTAAATTTTATGAAGAATAATAATTCTAATGAAAATTTTCTGAATTATAATGTAATGCAATAATTATTATGATCTCATTTCAATATAAGTCTAAACAGAAGTAGCTCAATTTAGCTTGCAAAATAGTTAATATGAAAGAAAAATTAAAAATAGAGTATCAGTTTTATACCTGTAAATGACAATAGCATAGTGTTAAAGAACACTCGTTTTGTACTAAAATTTAAATTATAAAATTTATGAAATAATAAAACAGAACAATTATTAAAACGTTTTTTACACATATTTCATTAAGATACCTAAAAACAATAAATAAATCAGTAGTTTTGAGTAAAGTCTTAAAGTTTCATATGAAATTGAATTATTACGATATGTATTAGTATTAGAACATTTGAAAATTAATATTTTTTTATGTATCACTTTCGGAGCGGCTCAAGACTCCAAAATTAATAAAAATTTAGTTTTTTTTTAATATGTATTTTTAAATTTTTTTCTTTGGAAAGCCCCATTAAATACCATTAATTTGAAATATTGCACAAAAGAATCGAATAAAGGTGTATTTACATTATGACATGTATTTTTTACAGATATTTCGAGTGAGATAGTACATCGTATACGGAAATTTATTTATGAGTGACGAGAGAAGCAAACGCGTCCTGATTTTTTTCCGGACGTCGATTTGTCACTGTGTGCGTGTCCGGAACCATAAAAAGACTTCAAGCATATAGAGTTTTTAAACTTACTGAAACTAAAACAATATTGGCAACCCTAATTTGTCAATTTCGACTATTCGTGCTGCCATATTGTTGTTGTTACTATAATTTTATGGCATATGTCTGTCATAGCTGTCAAGTCAAATTATTTGGCAAAATGGAAGGAAATAAAAGTAAGTTTTTAATTTTTAATTAAATATTGCGAAATTGAAAGTTTTTATTTATTTCTTTATAGAAAATATTGTAGTTATTTCGGAAGTTGTTTTCCAACCACAAGCAGGGAGCAGTGCGTTATTCATTGCAGTGGTCCTTTTCCTTTATAATTTACTAGAATTATTCCGCCTGAACACGAACCTGACTGGAATTATCTTCACCGGCGTTAGTTCGATAGTGGAGTGGAATTATTTTCATGTGAGCACTTGAGTCGATGAAGTGGATTGACGTTTACATAGTAGCAGATTAGTTACTGAATTTTTTGTTTACTACGAAATTTCGTTATTGTACAAAATGATGATTGTAGAACTAAATTACAGTACCACCTGATATTTTGCGACAAATGTTTTCGATATAATCTCATCCATCGCTTCAAACTCCTGCGTGCTTACATGCAATATTTTAGAAATTGTAAAATTATACTTCTTTCCATGATCCGTCTTTGAATATCCACAAAAAAACGATTAAAACTTGATAATTTTCTATTAGACAGTTTTCGATTTTTACCATAAAATCTAGAAGGGAGCGTACGTGTGAGGTATTGCAATGATTGCTTCCGCAACATTTAAATTTCAATTAACTATATCCCTCACAATTTCTGTAAAAATTGCTTGTCATCATTATGGAAATCCTCCTTAACCCAGTCCCAAGTAATCAGCAAATTAAAAAACACGACCAAATTGAAAACCACGGTACAGAGAATACAAGTATTCTCATTAAATTTTGACAAGTATGCTGCGACGAAATTTTGACCGCTTATGTTTATACATTTATAGAGAGGAAAGAGAATATTGTGTTCTCTGTACCGTCCTTTCCTATACATTTCACGTCATTTTGTCCCTTGACGGTGAAACGTGGTTCGTAATGAAAATACCTTGTATTCTCTGTACCGTGGTGAAAGCTTCCAAATTTGAGTCACCCTGTATCCATAATCTCAGATCAACATACTTAATAAAAATATATGGGTAGAGTATTTTTTATTGCTTAACCAATTCTGAAAATTTCATCTATATTGGAGGAATCTGAGTCGATGTGTGATCGTTTGGCCTAAATTTGCTGACTAACAAAGGAAATGGGAAGATCATTTGAATTGACTTCTTGCGAGAGTACACCACCAATTGCATAATCACTTGTATCAATTGTCACAAAAAAGGTTATGATAAAATCAGGGAACTGCAAGATCGGAGGAGTAAATAGTGTCCTTCTTTTGTGGGTTTTAAAAGATTCGTTACAAAGACCACACCAATTGAACGTAACATTCTTTTTCAGTAACACAGTTAGAGTTGCATGAGTTTACCAATAGTTCTGTATAAACTTCCGGTAATATCCCGCGAACCACAAAAAACTCTTTAGTTTGCTTTGACTACGAGCAACAGAAAAATTTTCAGTAGCTTGAATTTTAGAGTAGGTAGTAATCAAGTGTCCTAAATATGAAATTTCCTTTCTTCGGAAGTTTTAAATTCAATTTACAAAAAGACGCCTACTAATTTTTCCATCCAGAGACACAAAACATTTTACTCGGTTAAGACCTGAAGAAAGCACATTATTCAAAGGTAGATAGAGCACCCGATGGAAATGAAAATTATCAGCTTGAGTACTGAAAGCGGTTTTGATTTTATCTTTTGGATCTGTTGGAGTTTTGATTAAAACAAATTGATTTTAACGTTGAATTTTTTTAACACATGTTTACTGATCCACAGCTCGAACAACTGTGTCCACCATTTCACATTGTTCGAGCACCTTTGTGTTTTTCGATTCAGAATTCGCAGGGGCTCTCGTGATTATGCCGTTTTTCTTAATTTGCAGGCTCTGTACCCTCTCCTCTTGATATAAGCGCATCATTTAAACTGGAAATAAGTTTTTCTATTTGATGGGCATATTCACACAGATTGATGTTTACCTTGATGAATTTGAACTAATTCAAGCTTTAATATTGCTCTATAGGCCGACTATATCAGAAAATTGTAATTCTAATTCTTTTCTATCACTATTCCAAGAGATGAAATCTTTATATTTGACCAAATCGTAAGCACGTCCCGATAACCGTATTTTAAGCAAATTAAAAAAAAATCTCAAGTAAGATAGCTAGAATTGGTCTAGATAAATGCGAGTATGTAATTTTGTATGGTCAACGCTCTGTGCAAGTATGATTTTTGCAGTGGTTTTTCGCAAATATTTCTAAAACCGTTCTTCGGACAGTAAAAATGATTATAAGCAATTTCATATAGGATTTGGCTTTCTGAAAAACTTTTCAGTACATTAAAACCGCCTAGGAATGATCAGCTTTCACAGTATACGTAAAAATCCTGAATTTTTATATGGCAACACCCAACACCAAGAAGGAGTTGCTCGATTTAGTCCATTTTATAAATTTTATTTACTATTGCGATGTATCAAATTTCAGCTCTCTTCGTCGACGCGCTCTAAGGCAGTGTCCAAATATATAGTGGAAAACGAAATTTTTGTATGGCAACGCCACGAAGGAGTTGCCCAATTAGTCTCAATTTCGAACTTAATTTTACTTTTTTTTTTAATAAAAATAGAAATTACTCTTTAAGATTTTTTACCGGGGCAAACTTATATTTAATCAAGAAGGCGTTTTTTTGGATTCTCCGGTATATAGCAGAAGCTAAAAAATTCTTTATTTGTTATTTCATCACACAACCCATTTCATTTTTGGTGACAAGTTTCAAGTTTTCGTTTTGACTCATCAGCAGGAAATGAAAAAAACCAAAAAATTGAGAAAAATAGAAAAACAAATTTATTAAAAAAATTAAAAAACCAAATTCATTCGAAACGAATCGAACCTATGTACGGCCGCAGTGGGCTGAAAAAAGAAAAAAGGTAAAGCAAGAAGAAGAAGCGTTTCGTGTTAGCAGAAAACCTTACACTCATCGGTACAGCTTGGTTTTCTGCTTGCTGTAGACGCTTGAAACAGTTCAAATTGATCTCCTCTCATATGAACTCAGAATAAATTCTGGGTGTGAATTATATGAGGCAAAAACTCCTATATTACACCAAGGAGGAGGAAATAAAAATAGGGATTACTCTTTAAGATTTTTTTCTATTTTTCTCAATTTTTTGGTTTTTTTTTTCTTTTCTTGTCTTTGTTCTATTTTTTCATTTGTTTTTCAAGTCACTCAATTTCGCTATGTGGGACCTGTTGATGAGTCAAAACCAAGACTTGAAACTTGTCACCAAAAATAAAATGGGTTGTGTGGTGAAATAACAAATAAAGAATTTTTTAGCTTCTGCTATATACCGGAGAATTCAAAAAAACGCCTTCTTCAACAAATTTTTTTTTTAAAGTCCGCGTTCTTGTTGCTCGTTTTCATTGCTCTCCATCATTATTTCTATGCGTTACAAACGGAACTTAGTACCTATACCCTATATATTTCAACTAGGGTATAAAAGGAGATTTATCGTCGGGAGAAGTTAGTGGTTTATAAATTAAATCACAAGATAAAAGTAATTTGTGCAGTTGTTCTCCAGAACAATCGAATCGTGGTATTATTTTTAATATCGTGTCATACTAAGCACACTCAATTTAATCGGATATCTTTTTATACTTAAATTATCTAAACTGCTAGTAAGGTGAAATTGATGACTTACCATGCTATCATCTTTACACAAATGAAAACTCAACTCATCACTTGTTATGCTGTAATCTTTAGGATTGTTAATAGAATCTTCCAAACAATTATTATCATCTTCTGAATTACTTAGGTACGATTTTTTTTTACTTGATGTTTTTGTGCAATTTACGCCCTTAATTCTTCTGCTTGGTGTTAGAAGTGTTTGGTGTGGAAGTTATTGTGTTATTTCGTTATTTTCGAAATGGCCTGAGTTACCTTTACCTTTCATTAAACGTGTATGCTTACAAAACAACAATGAATTATGAAAATGTTGAATCTATAGATTTATGCCATTTGAACTAATACTCGGTTTCGAACCAATTAACCCTACCTCGATATGCCGCGATTCTGAACATGTATATTATTGCGACAATTATGCGGGAGAAATGAAGTCAAACTTCAACTACTTTTAAAGTCGGTGACAAGGTCTTTTAAAAAAATGAAGCCAACACAAAATTAGATAGTCTTTGGAATGGTCCTTATGAAGTTGTTAGCATAAACTTAGATGAGAATTCAACTATTCGCTGTAACTGAAAACTTAAGATTGTACATAAGAACCGATTAAAACACTTCTTTGAATAACTTCCATAGTTGAAAATTTCTCAATTTACCTTACTAATTTTCTGTAAGAACTGATTTGTTTTTTCCTTCGTTTAAAATATTGAATTATAAAAAAAAAAAAGAATTATTTAAAAATAAATTTAAACGAATCGTAAGTCAATGAAATATTTAAAAATGTAAAAAAAAGACTTGAATTAGTAGTTATAATAGTAGTTATAATTAAAACTAATTTAGAAAGAAAAATAAAAAAAATATGAAGTATTACTGTTCAAACTAACATGAACCAACTCTATGTTCTTTATTTAATTAAGAAAGGTCGGGATATAATAATAGTCACAAATATGTATATTAGAGAAAAAGACATGTAATATGCGCATTGCATATATGATTTAAAAGCTTACGAGTATGTAAATTGAAATATATTATAATTTTTGTTAGTAAGGAAATAAGTTAAACAAATGTAAAGAAAAAAAGAGATATTAAATAATTTTTTATAGTGTAGAATGTTTATTCCGAAATCACTTTTATTTGGAGGAAGGTGTTTTGTAAATCCCACATCTGGCAACTCAATGTCCAAATTTTCTACTATTTAATAGACAGAAAAGTTCTTTAAACTGCTCAGACTGTAGATCTTGCAGCTACAGAGATAAGGTCGGTCGATATGAAATTTTTGTGTAAAATTAATTTAAGATTTCGAGAACTCAAAGTTTTATTTAACTTCCCATTTACGAAATTACGACCTTGGGCCCTAAGGTGGATAGACGGATAGACCAACAGCCGTACAAACTGACAACCAGATAGGCAGACATATAGGACATGCAAGCATCGAAATAACTTTATTTTGCGCTACTAGCATTATTTTTACGGTCTGTAATGACCCTCTTTTAAAAACATTTATTTCACATTCATCTATATATTCTAGTACATATAAACCTATATTCTCTCTCAATTGATACCACCTAAATGCCAATGAACTAAATGCAAAACTAGTAATAACAGTGCAGTGGAAAGTGCTTAGACTGAACCCATTTCTTACAGGGCTCTTCTATGAATGCCTTCAACTATATGTTTCACTATAGTGTCCCCTTATTTTCACTTATATTATCTAATATGTACCTAGATATACTCTTATATAAAGGTTTCTTGAAAACAACTGGGTAATGTGCTTCAACTTTCAATTAAATTAGAAAAAAATGGTAAATATTTATGTTTCGCGTTAATTGAATTTAGCGTACCTACTCAATTTCGAACTTTGTACAAGATTAATACTTGCAATCAAAACTCCATAAACGCTTACGATATCGTACCGAAAACTAAATCACTAACAGTTGAAGCCAATCCACATCGTTAACTCTCACTGAAAGAAAAATAGCTTCACTTTGAAATCCATTTACTCCTGTAGTTTTTCACGTAATTACCTTCTCGGCACACTTTCACCCTAAATTCGAATCTATATATTTTTAGTAATGTATGATGTCTTTGAAGCTCTGAAACCATCTTTCGGACTTCCATGTCTTGGCACACAAGCTTGTAAATAAATTACTGACAGCAAAGGTCACAAAATAGCTCAAACTGCTCTCGATAGTGGCATCCGAAGGAGAACTAAATTGGAAGACGTTAATACCTATCTTGCTGGATATCTTGCAGTGAATAATGTCTGTCAGCTTGTGCACGTGCCTATCCTACCTTACCAGGAACCCCATAAAATACATACCTACTTATGTATAGATAAGAGGACAGGTCGACTGGATGTCTTGATGATGAAGGACGGACGGAGGACTGAAAAGGAATTGCGGATAAATTTGAAAAAGGGAAGTAGGTATAATACGTTGCAGAAACAACAACTAATAAATAGGTTTCCTAATGCTGTGCTATTAAAAGCTACTTTGTACCTCTATTGAGTATTGAGAGCGATGTAAACAACAAAGTCCACAAAGAATGAACTAAATGAGCAGTTAACGATAACAGGCAAAACAATAGTCATCCTCTGCTCAGCGCGATTTGATGGAAAAATTAAGCACTTGCAATTAAAAGTGGTCATTAATTATGTCCCCGGACCTGTAATCCTAGCGTCAGACTGATTTTTCCTCACGTAAGATTTTTTTTTACTAATTAATACAAATTGTTCCAAATTAACTGCAGCTATCGTCTGAGGCAATTTGAATTTCAAATTACTTAACAGGGAATTTTTGCGTAAGATTCTTGGCGCCCCCTTTCACCTGAACACGGATCCTGTAAAATTATTTTCATAAAAAACAAATTCTTTGGCATTTTCCCAATTAATGGAGTAATACAATAACAATAACAAATTGACTAAGAAATGGCAAACATCTTTTGAAGATCGCTATAATATACTTTTTTCCAACTTTTAAAAGGCATAAAAGTAATAATACACGATGGTATAACAAGTTTTAGATACCCACAAAAAACACATACATACACATACGGCACTATGAAAAGTAGTAGATCAGTGGTCAAATAATTGTTGGACGCCAACTCGCTTATTCTCAAAATTACATGATATGGAAATGTGGAAAAATACCCAAGTGAACTTCCATAAAACAAGTAAAAAAGCTAGAATAGGTCTAAGACCAATTCTTATGACAATCTAGATGAATGCAGGTATGTAATTTCGTGCGGTCACTCCCCTCTGTGCAAGTATGATTTTTGAAATGGGTTTTCGCATATATTTCGAGAATGATTTGTCGGACAGAAAAAATGATTATAACCAATTTTATAGGATTTCGTATTCTGAAAAAAATGTTTAGTGCAATAAAAATATCTTGGACTGATCATTTTCACAGCATACGTAAAAAACCTAAATTTTTATATGGCAACACCAAGAAGGAGTTGCCCAATTTAGTCCATTTTTGAAATTTTATTTGCTAGTATGCTAGTACAATGAAAACACCATGTGCCAAATTTCAGCACTCTACGTCGTCGACGCGTTCTCAGGCAGTGTCCAAATATATAGTGGAAAACGAAATTTTTGTCTCATTTTCGAAATTAATTTTACTTTTTTTTTCAAAGTCCGTATACAAAATATCAGCTCTCTGAGTATACGCGTTCTCGAGTTATCGTGCGCACAGTCGGACAGACGGACAGACGGACTGACATGCAAAAATCAAAATAACTTTTAATTTTATGCGTGGGTGTTCAATCCATTTTGCTCTACCATCATTATTTCGAGGTGCTACGAACGGTATGACAAACTTAATATAGCCTATAGATTTCATCTAGGGTATAAAAATGGTCCCTAAAATCTCCAGTTATATCTTGTTGCAGCTTCATGAGAAAAATTTGACATAAAGTTAAAGTATCAATGATAAACAAATGATATCAAAACATTAATTCTAAAAGAGTTTATTTATTTTTTCCCGGACGGTAATCGAATCGCCCGGCAAGCGGAAGGTCCCGGTTTCAAACCCCGACGAGGCGGTTGTTTTTTCTTCTTGTATTTATGAATTTGATTTAGAATCGTTAAAAATAAAAGTTCTTAAAAATTCTTCTTTAACCAACTAAAAGAGTTTATTGATCTCAGGTATTTCATAAAAAATTCTTATTTGATGTAAAAATCAGAGCTGTTCATAAAAAAAAATCCCCCAATATGCTGAAGATTTTCAAAATCCCGCAATTTTATCAGAATTTTGATCTTTGATAATTTTCATCGAAGTTGCTGGGCATTCAGTATTTTTCCTCGTATTTAATTCACACTTAAAAATTATTTTAAATGAATGTATGAGATCACCTTGGCTGTTCACTTTGGCGTATACGGCAGGTACGAACCAAGCCGTACTGATGAGTTCTCGCTGATACGAAACGACTGCTTTTGCATAGAAATTTCTTTTTGTAAAGGTTTTTCGTTTGTAAAAGAGTTTTTTCCATAAATATAGTATGCATAAGAACAAAGCCTTTTGTCATTAGAATTAAAAGAGCTCATAATGATTAATCGTTTAAACATTATGTCAAGGAAAAACTGTTTTCTTAAAAATGAGTTCACCAACGTAAGTGAAATTAGATTGACATAAGCAACAAGATAAATTCTTAATCAAACTAAAAGCGGGCGTTTGAAATACAGTTCATGAAGCCCTGCCACCTTATGTTCCTTGAGAGATTTGAGGCGAGGTAGAAAAATGATTTTGTTGCGGTGCAATGAGATTAGAATACAAATCAAAGTTGTTTCCGTCAGACCCACCACTCCAAGGTAGAGTGACTTATTTTTGCTTCTGATATGCGGTAGCCAATACAATCTAAAAAATGCGTTTATCCTTTACACCAATCAATTTGAGATGGCGAATAAAACATTGTAACGAAAGAGTCCTTTCCTGAACATACACTGTATATAGGGAATGAGAATGTGACCCTGTACAAACCGTCTGCAAGACCATTAAAAATGTCTAAGGTACTCCAGAAACTCTCCAAATTTAAGTAATGCTTCACTCGATGTGCAAAGCTGTAAAGGGAGCCATTAGTATTCAAGGTAGGAATTTGGAGATAGCTTTATTCTTGTTGCAGGATTTAATCTGAATTACGTGTCGCTTATGAATCGCCTTGATGGGTGAAGATTAAGTTTTGGATGGCCTTTATATTCCTAATTAATTACTGCTTATCTAGTTCGTTGGATCTAGGCGTTAGCGGCTTTCAGCCGTTTAAACTCTCAAATGTACTAACTGTGTCATATAAATAATTAGATACAGTCCTGTAACTTTCAGCCTCCAACCAGATAGACCGAAGTCATACAGGCAAACATGTCGCAATTCACGTGATGTCCAGCCGGCGAAAAGCGTCGCCAGCCCGCTATTCTGCATGCCAATATACCAGAATGTATAGTACGAACTCCCAGGATAGTGGTTAGAAAGGGTTGGATAACTACTTGCAAATAAACTAAAACTGTTTGCCTATCGGCTATCAAATCTAAAGAGCTCAGCATACTACGGCGGAGATAAATTCTGCGAAAAAGTAGACTTCGAATATGTGCGTTCGGAATTGGCAATTGCCGCTTATACTCTCAGGGGCTTATTTGAGCCTGCTGTGTTTGCTTGCGATGTTGGATTTGAGGTCGTTGATTGTGTATTCAAAAGTTTTTCCAGCTTTGAGCACTAAAATGCGAATTTCGCCAAAATTCAGCAATTTAAATAACTGAACAGTCCGTTCCATTTCTAAGTCATTGTCAAGAATAATACAATTATGCTGATATATAGAGATATATGTATACATGTGTATGGATATATGTTAGTAATTTGTGCGCGCACAAGGGAGGTGTCAAGTGCTAGGCTTTTCTGCTTTTGACTTCATGTGACTTTAGTTAAAAACGTTAAATAATTCGCAACGTTAACAAAATAATATTAAACATGAATTTGAATATTTGAAATTATTCTTTGGTGGCATTTCATTTAACTGCTTTCTCAGAGCCATAAAAATTTTCTCTCCACAAGCATTTCATTATAGGACTCCTGAGCCCAACAGAACAGTATCTTGAAAAAATCTTTTTTTTTTTTTAGAGTAATGGGCAATGATAACAAATTTATAGTTCTTCCGAAGACGTATTTCGGGAATCGTCAGCGAAACTTTCAATTTGATAGCCAGAAGGGGAGCGACGTGGTTTGTTGTTTGAGAATAGTGACCGAGAAAGTTTTCGAGGAGGTTTTTCTCACATGTGGCAAGCTTCAATTTTTTTTTCTTAAGTCGTACTCCCATAGTAGGTTGGTCATAGCAATGTTTCCACTTGGCCCAATTGTATAGAGAATAAATGGCTGGAGGAGACCCCTCTTTTCATATCTTTTCTTTTTAACGCTACTCTTCAGGCGTTCTGCGATCTGATTCTCTTAATGCAGAGAAGTGGGTGGAAGGTTTTTTGTCTAAATATAATAAAATATTTCCGTACTTATATGTATGTTCGCTCGTTTCATACAAAAATGTAGGAGTTTTTTGTTTGTTTTGTTTTTATATAGAATTAGAATACTTTCATTTAATGTATTCATAATATTTCCATGAGTATATCTATACCACATTAAAAGCAAATTTTATTTACACGTAACTAACGTAAATAATGGTTAACACGGCTCTGCCTATACACTAGCGTCACTGACCTATGTTAATCTACGGTTCGGTGCTGTAGTGGAAAGCAATGGACATCGCCAATCATCGCAAGATATTGTAGGAGATTCAAAGACTGTGCCTTCTCAGCGCAAGCGGCGCTTTTAAGTCAACTAGCACTCGGGCTCTGGAGGTTATCCTTAACATACACCTGGTGCAAAAACATTATAAGCTGGGAGCGTCGACTACAGCGCTAAGACTGCATCTTAATCTCGGCTGACTTCATACGGGAACGAGAGTTCCACATGAATCCATTTATGAGTTCGTGCAGTCTATCGCACCTGGCATCGACAGGGACAGAGCTCACCTCCTCGAGACCATGCTGAAAAGAAATCTTGAATCTAAAACTCCATCCAGGGCAGAATCTACTCACATTCCGTGCTTCAACCATTGACAAACCCAATTACAATTTATACTGATAGCTCTAAGTCCGATGAAGACGCCGGAGCAGGAGTTTTCTGCGAATAGCCTCAGATTGAATTTGATATTCACCTTGAACGCCATCCCACGGTTTTCCAGGCAGACGTCAAGGCCATTCTTAACTCCGACACTGAGAACAAGGAGATAGCTACCTGCTCAGACAGCCCAACAGCTGTCAAGGCTTTGTCTAAACCCTTTATAACCTCTAAACTATTAATGAATTGCAAAACCACCCTGAACTGCCTTTCTCGGAATAACAGGGTAATAGTGCAGTGGGTACCGAGGCACAGCAACATTAGCGGGAATAAAAGGGCGGACAAGCTCGCTCGTTTTTGTGCAGTCTCATGGGAACCTACATCTACAGTCGGAATTGCACCAAAACACCTTATCTCAATCATTTCAAGCTAGGCTGACCGCCAACACAGTCGCGTTTGATTAGAAGATCCTTTGGGTAAAACAACAAAGGAACGGTGGGAAACCCAAATTAAACGAATAAACTAATAGGACTTAACAAGCCAACCCTGAGAGCTCTGGTGTCTATTCTCACTGTGCACTCCTCTCTCGGGGGTCACCTTCACAGGAGGAGACTTCTTGATGATCGTACGGGGTTGCGGAGAAGAATCCGAAACAGTGACCCACTTTCTTTGTCACTGTCTGGCACTCTCATAAATACGTTACAGATTCCTTGGGTCACACTTCCTGGACAAGTTACACTATGCCGGTAAGGACTGCTGGGGACCAATACTGAAATTTATAGGAGCGTCCGGTTGAGCTATCGCTCATCGGTCTGGAGAGTGAACAATGGGCCTTGATTTGATTTGGCCTATGTTCATGGATTCCAAACCTCTGTTTCAATCAATCATTCAACACGGCTCTGCTTCTATGTGTCCATTAATGGTTGAGGAATTCCGCTGCTAAGGTATTGATTACTATTAAGCTAGTTGTATGCTGCAGTATGCGAGTGATATTTTACTCATCACGGACATTTGTAGGTGGAATGTTCAGTGGCAGCTAGGATTTTCTTTTACAATGGCTCTCTAAGTTTCTGGGATATCTTACTTCTGGGCTGACTATAGTGCAACAAGTTTAACCATCCTTGTAAACGTTGTACGTGAGGAGGTCCAAGGCAAGACGCTACATATCCAGTTGTGAAAACTCTTCAGTAAAAGATAAAACGTATTATGATTGTCATACGTTTTGATGTGAGTTCCCAACTTTATCCAGGGATAAGTAAAGAATTGTTGCGATATAGTGCAACATTGCAGCGTATGCAGCGTTTTGCGCTTGGACCTCTTGTACTGTAATTACTGCAATTAAATTACTTTTGTGAACCGACATTCTTCCAACAGTTATCGAGATTTGTTCGTACTATATTTATACCTTTCTTCTTCAACGAAGTAATTACGCTTCACATGAAAGCAGACACTAAGCTTGTCTCTGACTATTCTTTTATCTGCACAATATCTGTAGAACGTGTTTATAAAGACAACAGAAATTTTGCGTACAAATGAACAAAATCGAAACACTCGCACATTTCCAAATCTCATGCTAGTTTTCCTCAAGGCTCTGTTACAATCATTTCCAGAGGATTAATTGATGACATTTCATGCTTTACACTCAATCATATAAAGGGTGCTTTCGTCACAAGGGCATGAGGTGATAGTACTCACCTAGGAAAACATACAATTGTGTGGAAGTAGAGGACCATCTCAACAATTTCGGACTTGTATCTTAAAAATTTAAAAAAATTCAATTTGACCTATTATTTAAAAAAAAAACCTGTACACAGTGGATACTCCTCTTTAATTTGACCTACCTATATTGTAACTGTACCTGTTAAAGAATTATTAGCTTTTAACCTATTCAGGGCACAGATAATTTGTTCCCTTACTGACTGAAAATACGTCATTTTAAAAATATACTGGCACTTTGGATATGATCTGGATAGGTTGAGAGCTAATAATTCTTTTAACTGCTTCAGTTAGGACATGGTAATTGGTCATATTAGTGAGAAGAATTCACAGTTAACAGCTTTTATAAAAGTTATATATATAAATTATTTACTATATAAAAAAAAAGAGGTCAAAGTAATAAAAAAAAAAGTTAGAAAATCCGCAATTTTTAATTTACGCCACCACAACTAAAGAGAGGAATGAAGTACGGGGTGTGTTGAGCGGTCGTTGCAAAGATCATGAGGTTCTTTATACAAAGTGCTTTTAACAGTGATCGTACACCCTGTACTTTTTAAGAAACAGGGCATTTTGGAAAAAGAAAAACTAGAATATTTTCCTAATCACCCTATAACTCCGTAGAGTTGTTGAGATGCCTCGCCTCGTGCCATACATTTTTTTTTTGTCTAGGTCAGTACTATCACAGTATCACCTCTCGCCGTATGGACGTCCGCGACGGAAACAATCTGTATATTTAATGCATCTTAAATCCAATGAGGTCTGCTATCTCTACCGTGTCATTCAAACTATTACTATTTGCAACTCATCCACCCTAAGTAATCTGGCTGGACATAGCTGTTTCTAGCAATTGATAAAATTATGTGGGGTTTGTAATGAGCTCTAGATTTTGGTATGTTCGCCATAATTCAGGTACACCTGGAGCACTGACTCTTCCATGAAAGCTGGATTAACAATTTTCCCCTTATCCCAACCCGATAATTGAGGGACTAATGTCCAGATATATGTACATATGATGATGTAAGGCGAATGAGAAGAAAAGTAATTAAAAAAATTATTATTGATTCAATGGACCGTTTTACCTATATAATATAATATAGGCATACAAGAATATGTTAACTAACTCAAATTCCTTCAAGATGCGAAAAAATTTCAAACTTTAAGTTTGAGAGGGAAAGAGTGATGTTAGGGAGGTAAGACTAAATAAACGTGTTATCAGAACGCTACAAGGAATTCATTGCATACTCCATTCTATTTATCTACCGAAAATATTTTATATAGTAAAAAAAAATTTAACGAACGTACTGTTGTATTTATATAAGCTGTTTGAGCACTGTGTCGGATTACATTCCATATAATCTGACAACTCAGCATACCTCATCAATTTTCATTCAAAGTTTTCTGGAGTAATTCCATTTTCTCCTTTCTACAGCTTCATCAAAACCGACTGAGGATTAAAATTTAAAAAAACAATAATTGAGAGCGTGCATTTTGAGATATTCAAGAATAACGGAAATATCCATTATTCTTGGAAACTACAAGGAAACGGACCTTGATTAATTTTTCTCGGGAACTTTAAAATTTGCCAAAATAAATAACGTTCATTTTAAGGGCATGATATGTGTACATTCTGCGGTCGGTATATATTTTTTAAGTTACACCTACGAAGCAAAATTTGCCACTTTCTTCCATTTTCAAAATACAGATATTTGAGAAAAGTGTATTCACAATATAGCAAGTCTCCCTGCGAAATTTCATGATTCAAAAATTTACACAAAATTGGTCAGTTTTTTTTTTTTTTTTTGTTTTGAATGACTTTAGAGTATAATATTCTCTCAAAAATATTCCAATTTTGTTCCTTATTAATAGTTTCGTTTTCATAATATAGGAACTCTATGCTAAGTGGATATATCCCAATTTGAAAGCTACTTTTGTTAACTATACAATAATCCAACTTCAACTACAATTTATAGGTTGATTCAAAAGTTACACTCGTTTCTTATCACAAGAATAATACCTGGATAATTAATTGATCAACTCACCTTTGTTTTACCTTGTATAAAGTACCTTGTAAAGAACCAACCACAAAGTTATTCGGCATTATAAATATAATATATTAAGGCACAAGCGACGACGAGCGTATACTATTCAAGAGAAATCTCTGGAACAGCTGTTTAAAAACCAAATAATCCACCAGAGTAAGATGTCATTAAATAAAAAAATGAATGCAAATTTTGAACCAAAGAATGCATGTAACTTCAAGGAAATTGAGCATGGCTGTGACAGAGAGAAATATACCTAGTTTTTTTTTTTTAAGGGGAAATGTTTACATTTTTCAATAACCAAGCACGTTGCTTTTTACACACTGGTGATTATGGATGCAGTGGTTGATTTTACACACTGTGGCTTTTGCATGGATTTATACAAAACCCTCGAGATACTACTTCTCAAGCCATGAAACAGACTCCCTCACTACTACATGAGAGCTCTAACTTAGTGCTAACACTATATGTAAGATATTTGCAGTGCTCTTATGTAAAACTGCCAAAATTTTGATTTGAATAGCTCCTGCGGACTAAACTACTATTTATATAGAAATATTATGTTGTGACAATCTTAAGTTTGGTTTCTTATCTTCCCAATCGTAATCAAACATTTATGCCTGCCCTAAAATTATATTACAAAATGTATCTTAACCAACTTACTACGCTTCCTTCCCCAAACAGAAACTCTCAGCTAAATAATAATTGCGTGCCGTGGTTCGATGATATCGAATCAATCTGCCAACAGATTCGGATCGAACTACATACATGCCGTATATACACTATTGCAGCTATTATTCAGCTGAGAGTTATTGAGTGTAAAATGCTAAGGTTACTTTTTAATCAAAACTATTTTATTATTTTGTTATGTAAGGCATATAGTCAGTATAGTCTTTGGGAAGGTAAGGGGCCAAGTTAAAAATTATTGGAAGACTATTTTCCTGTCTGGACAGTATAGTTTGGGCTTTATGGCATATAAAAAAATCAACATCTAACTAATCACTTCTCCATAAGAATCAATATAAAACATTTTAGAGAATCAGATTAGCACGCACACATATGAATTTCTGTTACACGGCTTGGGAAGTATCTCTCGCGGGTTTTGATTTATAGCAAAATAGGAACTACCCAGCGAGAAATGGAAGCACTAAAAGGAAAGCAAGAGCAATTTTTTCGAAGCTCGCAGCGCTTCCCCTTCGTATCTTTGTTCGTATCGTTTTAACATGAGCATATCCGCAGAGGAATGCGCTCAAGTGCAGATTCTTGGGAAGCTCTCCAGGATCGCTTGTAGGGAAGGGCTCTCGGAGCACTTGTAGGGTAGCACTCTTGTGCTCCGTTAAATTTTAAATTAAATTAATTTTCAATTAGCCGCATACTTCAACTGATTACTAAAGAATGACAATTCTGCTGCGTTTTAGATGCATATGAGTCATCTTTTCACAACAAACAGATAACTTATGAGTCAGCCTAAGCTGAGAGAAGAAATCTACTTCCCCAAAGCTTCCTTTGGCTATGGTGAGAGAGGTTTTTGGAAAATATTGAAACTTCTGCAGCGCTTTCAGATGCATATGATTCAAATTTTCTCAACAAAAAACGAATAAGCCCAAACTCAGGGAAGAGATCTGCTTCCGCACAGATTCCTTTGGTTATAGTAGAAGTGCACTTCTGAACAGATATTTTCTGACTATGTTGTGGAAGCGCTTGACATATTTCCCACTGGGTACCTAAGGATTTTCCAATAAGAGGTGTTATTTTGATATTCAAAGAAAAATGCCATTTTTTGAGATAAATGATCGGATCTTTATTTCATTATAAAGAGGAAGGTATGCCGTTAATAATGAAAAATAACATCAGCCAAATGACCACCAAGATCACGCCTACAGGACCATATCCTTTTCATGAAATTTTCCATAACCAAATCGCAAAGTGGCTGCCCTATGTCCTCGATAGCCTCACGAATTCCATCTTTGAGGTCTTGAATCGACGCTGGGCTGTTGGTATAGACCTTCTCTTTCACGTGTCCCCAAAGGAAGAAGTCGCAGAGTGTTAAGTCACAAGATCTCAGTGGCCAGTTGTGATCACCTCTTCGAGAGATAACACGGTCCGGAAACTTTTCCCGTAAAAGATCAATGGTTTCGTTGCTTGTATGGCACGTAGCGCCGTCTTGTTGAAAGTAAACGTTGTCCAGATCAATACCATCCAATTCCGGCCATAACAAATCATTAATCATCTGTCGATAGCGCAATCCATTCACCGTAACTGTTGCTCCAGCCTCATTTTCGAAAAAGTAAGGTCCAATGACCCCGCGGGACCATAAACCGCACCAAACAGTCACACGTTGAGGATAGAGAGGCTTTTCAACAATAACTCTTGGGTTTTCCGAGCCCCAAATGCGACAATTTTGCTTGTTGACGAAGCCATCGAGGTGGAAATGGGCCTCATCACTCAAGATGAGTTTTCGATGGAATTCCGGATCATTTGCATGCATTTCAAGGACCCAATCAGCAAAGACTCGACGTTGTTGATGATCGGCCGGCTTGAGTTCTTGTGTTAACTGAACTTTATAAGCCTTAAGACCCAAATCTTTATGCAAAATACGGTGTAATGACGTTTGTGGAATGCCTAATTCCAAAGAACGACGAGGAATGGACAAACCTGGGTTTTCTTCAACACTTTCGGCTACAGCAGCAATATTCTCGGCTGTTCTTGAGCGACGTGCACGGGTTTTATTCTGCACATTACTAACTTATCCCGACAGCTCGAATTTTTCTACCAATTTCTGTATTGCGGTCCGACAAGGTGCTTCACGACGACCCAAAAATGTTCGAGTTTTACGAACCGTCTCTGCCACATTTTCACCATTTTTATACCCTAGATGAAATCATAGGGGTATACTAAGTTTGTCATTCCGTTTTATACCCTAGATGAAATCATAGGGGTATACTAAGTTTGTCATTCCGTTTGTAACACCTCGAAATAATGATGGTAGAGAAAAATGGATTGGACACCCATTCATAATATTAAAAGTTATTTCGATTTTTGCATGTCCGTCCGTCCGTCCGTCTGTCCGTCCGTCCGTCCGTCCGTCCGTCTGTGCGCACGATAACTTGAGAACGCGTACACTTAGAGAGCTGAAATTTTGTACACAGGCTTTTAAAAAAAAAAGTAAAATTAAGTTCGAAAATGAGCCAAATCGGGCAACTCCTTCGTGGGGTTGCCATATAAAAATTTCGTTTTCCGCTATATATTTGGTCACTGCCTGAGAACGCGTCGACGTAGAGAGCTGAAATTTCGCACATGATGTTTTTACTACATTAGCAAATAAAATGTCAAAAATGGACTAAATCGGGCAACTCTTTCTTGGTGTTGCCATATAAAAATTTCGGTTTTTTACGTATACTTTGAAAACGATCAGTCCAAGAAATTTTTATGGTACTAAAAACTTCTGCAGAATACGAAATCCTATAAAATTGGTTATAATCATTTTGTCTGTGCGACAAACCGTTCTAGAAATATATGCGAAAAACAACTTCAAAATCAATACTTGAATAGATCGGTGACCATACGAAATTTAATACGGGCATTCATCTAGGGTATCCTAAGAATTGGTCTTAGACCAATTCTAGCTTTTTTACTTGTTATAGTGAATTTTAATAATTTCAATGCTTTGTTGAATCGTGTATCGTTCCATTTTTATTAATGGCATAGTTTCTACTTGTCAAATGTCAAAAAATGACAGCTCCAAAAGTGACATCTACTGAAATAGCGGGCTAATTAAAATAACACCTCTTATTGGAAACCCCTTTACTTTTGTTTTGATTCACTTTATATATGCGGCAGTAGTATGGCCCAGCATTACACCGATCCTGATGGATAACGGTCAGGCCCAGACTTAACCCCAACCCCAAATCTAAACACATAAAGAAAAAGGTATTTGGAATAAGCTAAGCATTTAAGCGCAATAGCCGCTCATATCTAAGGCTACTACATCACAAGACAACACAAAAAAATAAAATAAAAATCATAAAATAATTTTGATAGGAATAACTGGAAGGAAGTATCTTAATTCATGCAGGTTTTTTCCAAGCAAATATATTGAAAAAAAAAAGAACAATAAAACAAAATTAAATTGGAGGGATACCAACTGCTAAGAGGGTTTTTCTTAAGTGGTCTCTTGGTACCATGTCGTTAACCAGTTAAGATTGGATGCCTCCTTGGAGCTACCTTTCTATGGGGCTCTATATTTATTTATTTATTTTTTACTTTTATTTTTTCTTTTCTTTTCTTTAATAAATTGCACTTTACTTAGCTTTTCCTCCAAGCCACAAAACACACACTATCATATGGACATGAGATTTCTAATACTAAATATAAAAAACAATATTTATGAAAATTTAAGTGAAAAATAACATTATGAGAAAATAAAAATCCGCTAGAAATCAAAACATATGCGGTGGTACTATGACGAAAACACAGAGAGGCGAAGTAGAAACGCTATTCGATTGAAGTATCGCGCGCATCAAGATCACACAATTGCACTCTCACTTCTGTTTTGATTGACTTTGTGTTACAAAATTAATTAAAGTTACCGCAGGAAATATTGGGTATGGGATTTTAATTTAATTAACACAAAAAATTCAAAGATAAGCACGATTTTGCATTTCTAGTCCACGACGGCAAAATATTTCAATTATGAAATGAGAGCTGCCAGATCCACTTCCCCTTATTAGAAAATTTCAGAGTGAAGAAGTGGGGAGTAACTATAATTCATTTCACTCTTTATCATTGTTTTAATCTTGCTAACTTTGTGTCGTAAATTGATTCAGAACACAGTAAAAATGTATGTCATAATTCTACAGGGTGGACCATAAAAATATTACATATTGACATTCTTGGTTAATTAGCTATTTTAGGTTTCAGTTTTTTTTTTTAATTATATAGACATGGAAAACTTCTTTTATGTAACAGTATAATAATCCCACGATATATACCTACATCCTTTATTCCAAATATTAATGTAAGAAATATTGAATTTTCATATATATATTATTTGGGATTCATCCCGTATTTAAGAATTTTTATAATTTTTATCTATCTCTTTTTAACGCAGATAATATTGCTTACATTTTGTCAGACAGAATGATTTCTGAGTTTTCCGTTTTTAAAAGTAATGGTCCCCATTTCAAAGTCAGCAGCTCTTTTTCATTATCTGGGAGGAAGATTTTTCTTGATAGTATACATACGCTCGCCAGGTACAAGGGCGATATACATTTTATTATTTTGTTGCTTTTTCATGATTAACTATAAAACACTCTTGTACATTTCTACATGCGTTGTCACTCAATACAAATGAACATATAAATTCAATTTCATTTAAATATTGCTCAATTTTGTTTTTATTCAATAGTAACTGAACAGTGTATTTTACCTTGGTCAACTTACATCGTTCCAATTTCGAGTCATTGTTGTTAATTTGACACACAACAATATTCCTACAAGCTCTCTCTAGATAAGGATGAAAATACCGCAGTATACTGTCCTAATGGGCTCACAGCGTTAGCGCACATAGAATTGCACACCTTTCTTGTGCTTAAGAGTTTACCGACATAATGTATTTTTTTGTATTTTTCTTAAACTGGTAAAATAGGCCAGTTGAGCATTCTTAAGTCGTAAACAACAATATATGAGCAGTTGCAACAGAAAATCAAAAATGGAAAGTATGCAAGTAATTATAAATACCTTATTGTCAAGTCAAGAAGAAACCATTAAATAAAAGAAAACTAGTTAACAGGCGATTATGTCGAGGGTAAATAATTTACTTATTCAACAATTTCCCTCGAAACTATGACACTTCTACGAAAGCACCCGTGCCAGTTAAATTCTGGGCGCATCCAACAGGTTTTAAACGAAATTAAAGTGACGTATTCAAATGAACCCAAAATTTAATTACATGTTATATTGGATTACTGGCAGCTTCATAGGTGCACACCCCGGTGCGATATACTATACAGTTTTCTGGCATGCTGCTCCCCTGTGCTGGATGCAGGCTCACGGGCACAGTACCCAGCATACATATCGGAAAATTCGGTGACAATATCGAATGAGGGATGAGTTCTCGCACAGGATACTATGAAACGAGGTGAGATTCTCTTTACCCTGAAAGTGAAAATATTGGCAGTATCATGACTCCTCTGCACAAACCCGACCAGCTTTAAGGACTAAAACAACAAACACGACGGCGTACAGCGTACAAATTGCTCCTCCTGGCAGCCAAATTTACGTTAGTATTAACTGGGCTCAGCAATTAGTTAGCACGTCGATTTGGAGTGACTCAAATGCAGATTAATTTTAAATACGAATTGGCAGGTGAGGCTATAAATACGAATTTGCCCTCGTTAAGGAATAGCAGGGGGATCCAGCGCGGGACATCTTGAAATATTATCACAGAGTTGAATACAATAATATTTAAAATTAACTATAATACATTTGATTGAAGAATCTATTTATTTGCAAGCAAAGCTTTAACGATTTCAGTCGAAATATGTACTATAGATACGTATTCACGTGCGAATAGGTGGAGAAGCAATAAAAGGGAATCAATGTAGCACCATGTAATTGGTATTTTCTCGGATGATGTGACTTGATGGAAGGGTTTTCGCTTAGCCTCTGGATTCAGCAATTTTGTCAAACATAATATCACCTCCCTACTTTACGTATTCAGAGATTTGTTCCCGATAGTGAGTAAAGAGTCCTGCATTCATTCGAAGGAAAGCAGTGTTTTCCCTTCGAACCGGACTTTCGCTTACATAGATTTCAGTATCAGGAATTGGTTCAAAGAAACAATAAAAGTCCCGAAAAACAAAGTCTAAAGTGGAAAAACAATTTATTGCCGTCGATATTGGCTTTTATGGTGCTGCCAAACGACCGACTTGATTTGTCTTTGCATGCTCGTTAAGAACACCCTGAAATTCACACCATATCCCATAGAAGGAGGGAATATTTTGTGAACTGATTGAGTGTTGATGGCGGTCCTGTTCTAAAACTTTCGATACATGAAAAGGGTAACAACAAAATTTAAATGGATCAGCGATTTTTCAGAGCTTTACCAAGAATGTCCAGTTGAAATTTCTTCGTGATAACATCTGTTGAAATTTACTGCCTAGATATTGTGACATGTATTGATGCTAGTTATACCGACAAGCCTTTAGATGACTGAAGTCATACTAACTCTGAATTAAGTTACCATATACATACACATATGTATGAAAGCAAATTATTTATTGTTATTTTTGATTGACGTACATTACGTGTGATAGTTGTCCGGAAAACTCCTGAACTTTTCAAACAAAATATTACTTGACTTCAATTAATGATATTGTTATAGTATCAAATACTTCATATCAGTTAGTGTCGAGATTTTCAGTGTAACACCATTTTGACTTTTTCTAGAAGTGGACGTCAATGCAATGATTTATATGAAACTTTATGCACTGATAATATAGTTGTAAATAGTCAGAGTAATTTCCCAAAACTAACAAAAAAGGAAAATTTGAAGATAATAAAAACTCAATATACTCAACTATTTACTTTTCTTTGTGTAATTCTAAAATATACATGTTAAATAAGTTACTTCCATTGCTGTCGGCCTTGAAGTCCGGCAATAATATTTTTAGTAAGAAAGTGTGAGTATTTTAGTGTAACACTGCCAATTTTTCAAGTATTACACCATGCACATTTTTGCATATAATTTTAATAACAGTTTATAGCTGTGTTCTTTTGTATACCTTGTTCTAGAACTCCCATATACTGGAGAGAACAAATTGTTGTGTCGGTTGAAGCGAACTATTTGTACTGTTCGCTTCATTTATAAATCTTCTATGAAAATGTATGATGCATTCTTTTGTGTATCTTTTGTTCTGCCCTGTTCTGCGGACACAAAAGAACACAGCTTATATCTCTCCAAATAAAGTTTGCGATCTAAGTCTAAAGGCAATATTCGAGCTCGTAAACCGACTCGAGTTTGCCTAACCACTTTAGGGGAAGACATACTAGATCAACTCTGTTCGCGGTATCCGCATGGTAGTAGATTTCTAGATGCCACTACTCTTAACCTAAACCTTAAACTTAACCTTAATATATCTTGCTCCCTGACTCAGCTTGGTGAAGAATATCAATATGAATAACGCCCTCAAAATTGAAAAAAAAAAAAAAATTTAATTAGATAGCATGATCAGAATTTGAGAAATTTATTCGGATAAGCTCGTAAAATCAGTATTAAATTTAGTGATGAATAATTTTAGTAGAAGTTAGAAAGTGTAGGTGTTAGTGCAGATCCAGAACGGATGAAACTGTGGTAGGCATAAAGAACGTAAACTAAAAAAAAAATATTTAGGTACAAAGAATATTGAGGATGATAAATTTCATAGCTTTATTCCAAATTTAGCCGAGCTTCCAATAAATTTAAGATAGTTGTCAAAAAGTAAGTACCTACTATTAAATCCATAATAGAACCACCACTAGAGTATTAAATGAAGACAAGCCAATTGCAATTGGGCTATTGTTTAATGCAAAGGGGTGCCTCAGTAAGTTTTACATCAAGAATCCTTAATCAATCAGAACGCATACAGGGAATGAAATTAAAACTTTTAAGAAATAATTTAAATTTGTAATATATTCCGGGAAAATATTTATATATGCATGTATCTTCTATCTATAATTTATGGTATGTATATTAGTAGCTATCGCAAAGAAGAAGAATTCAAATGTGAAATAAGAAACACCTTTTAAAATTAAAAATTATTATGAATTATATTAAACTGTGGACGGGGAGATAAGTATAAGGACAGAATTGTTGTACATAATAATTTACGAAGTGAATATTTGTAATTGCGAATTTAGTGAGAACGTTTAGGTATTCAAAAACAAAAGGCAGAGCGAAGCATTCAGGCTTTTGAAACATAATTAATACAAAAAAAAAATTATTGAAGTAACGTAACCGTATTTCTGTAAAGAAAGAGCGACTTGCATTTTACGTGGTACAAAATTTACCGTTCTTAAATCGACAACATATTTTCAGTGAGTTATAATTAGAAGAGGGAGCAACATAAGTACGAAACCAAAAGTCTGCTTTATGGAAAAATCAAATGCGACCAAGTTTATAACCAAGAAATAAGCAAATGCAACAGTATACGTGGCCAATACAACTCAGTTTCAAAACAAATAATGAAAACATAAGTGAGAGATATCTTTGAATTCAAATCAGATTCGTTTCCAAACTGAATAATAAAATTATTGTAGTTAATGAAATATGAAAATATATGGCATGCAAATCAATCATAGAAAGGATATGTTGTGTGATGCTTCATTAGGAATAATTTTAGCAAGCAACGCCACTAATCAAAAGTCTCGAGAAATACTTCCCAAGCTATGTAAAGGACTTTCTCATTAATACATGAGAGCCCAAGTCCAAACATTCTAAGATATTTGCAGTATTCTTATGTAAAACTGACAAAAGTATGAATGGAATAGGTCCTGCGCCCGAAACTATTATTCATGTATAAAAATAGTCTTCTGATAATCTTAAGCTTGCTTTTCTATCTTTCCAACCGTAATAAAACTTGTATACCTTTCTTAGCAAAATCATTTAAAAAAAAATTATCGTAACCGAATGACTACGATTCCTCAAACAAAAATCAACAGCTGATTTTAAAACAAATTCTTTTTTTTTTCTCTAAGAACACTCAACATGAGTTGGTATACGAAAATTTCCAGATTAATATATTTCTCACGTGTATTTGGAAAAGTTCCAGATATTTTCAAGGTATACTGAAGAGTTCTTTGGAATTTAAAATCCTATGGAAATCGTTACAAGCATTTTTACTATCCGATGAACCTTTCTACACAAATATGCGGAAAACCCATTTTAATGATCTTGTATATTTTACGGGCATTCATCTAGACTATCATACAAATTAGTATTAGACCAAATATAACTTGTTTTCTAGTTTAAATTGCATTACTATTAATATAAAAATATTTAATACTAAGATTAGGAATAACTTTTCTACATGAGAGAAGGTACGGCAAGACAAGCTCCCCGCTTGAAATCACTATACAAAAGAAGCTTTTCATTTAAATTAAGGAGAACAAATCGGGTTAATCAAAAGCCCTCAAAGTCGATTCGACTCCCAGGAAAACAACACAAAGAAGTCATCTGAAAAAAAAAAAAATCACATTCTGACAGGATGGAAGCTCAGAAAATCTGTCAACAATTTCACTCTTGAAATAAGAATGACAAAACGTATAAACAAGAACCTGAAGAGTTGTTGGGAGCCGACAACCGGGCTAGGAGGGATTTTCGGTAAGCAGTTGGGGTCGGCAGAATGAATTTATCTCGGCACATATCTTTTCATTTACATTTATTGCGTCCCACGTCTGCGGGGACAGGCAGAGCTATGTATTGCTGCAAGAGTATACGGAAAAGGAAACAAATGACTGAATCAACGGAAAAAGGGAGCAATTGCGCCCTTTACCAAATTTGCTTACCAAGTGGAGTGACACTGTCTTTGGCTACAAAAGCAGTATCAGGATGGTGGAATTGCAGATGGAAGGAAAACCATGCTGAGATTAAAATCGGATTTTTTGAGTGTACCATCTCAAAACGAAACGATGTACTTCATAGAGTTTGTCGCAAAACAATTTTTTTACATAATTTGTTCTAAATGTAATGTGTAATTTGTCTAAAGTATGACGTCAATTAACACTTCAGGAAATATGAAAAGGTGAACACAAATATTAAATCTTTCGTACGAATCACATTCCAACTTACATATTGGCTTCCTATCCTACCCCATTGATGGACCCAAAGAAGTAAAAACAAAATTCTCTGGAGAATCTATTATTCTTGCACTAGTCGTATATCAGACTCTGAGCCACTTTTTGCTTCATCGCATTGGTGCAGACTTTCGAATGCTTAATATATCTACTCCAGCATGTTCGCTTGGGTAAATTTCACGGGTACATCCTGAAGGAAGGAGGACACCAAAAATATGTGCAAAATATCTTGGCTATGGCGACGACACGAAAAAGGTGTTTCTCAGTAAAAGTTTGGCGGGTGGATCTCGGTGCCCACATTTATTTCTGGAGTCCTGGACTAGGATATTTCCATGTATGCGGTCCCGCTATCATTTATCGCATTTGATAGATGCAAATTTTATTTATTTCTACTCTTGGATGGGATTCCATCGACGTGGGAATTGCTTTTCGCTCATTCTTAAATTTACTATTTTCTTTAAGTATAAACCAACAATCTATTTGGCGAAAGGTGTAGATTTTACGACGGTGATTGATGAAGATAAGGCTGATAATATGAAAACTATATACATTGAGATGTTTCAAATCGACAAAAGTATTTTGACGACGTGATTTGTATTTACATATAACCGCTCACACTACTGAAATTGCTTACGTGGGATCACTTTTATATAGTTGTCTCTTTTTGGTTTAAGCACTTCATGAGCTGAGCTTCAAATAATAACTTCTATACAAAATCCACCATAGCTGTAGGTACATAACATACTTTTAGTGCGTACTGTAAATTGATTTTATTTTAAATTATATCTTCGTTTTTAGTGTGGAATAGATGACAGAAAAAATTGCGTGGTGGGCACAAGCTGCGAAGGGAAAAATATTATATAAATAGATCCAATCCAAAATTGGCTTCAATTAGATTGGAAGAAGTTTCGAAATTCGGGAGTTCGATTGTTAGTTTTTAACTAAAAACAAACCTATTTTTTTCGTAGCAAAGATTTCATTGACTCAAGGATTACATGTTATGCAGACATACAATTTGGAACAGAAATACGGGTAAACTTCTGGACTTAACGCAATAAAATGTTCATTAAATGTCTATACAAAATCGACATATTATTTGCTAACAAAATGTTCAGCTATTTATTCCGACAGTCATCCATTTCAGAGTTTATTCAGTTTATATCTAATAGCAGCCATGTAGGAGTCGAATGTCCATAAATGTTTGTGTATAACAGAATTGTTTTTAGCATACTTTCTGGACTGAATATTATTTTACTATATTTACCTTGATTTGCGAAAAATAAAGATTTAAAGATTGTACGCATTTTTATAAGACCCCAACATTGTTTATCCAGTGTGATTAAATATGGCAACATACTATAAATAAGCGACAAGGACTCTTTTGAAGGTGTCCAACGCAGACGACGCTGTCCATTCAACACTTGCCAAAATGTCAACGTTACCTTTGAAGGATTTTCCTTGGATATAGAAGCATTTAATTTTCTCGTTGATTTTTTATATAAAATATGTCACGTACTTATACGGAATATGCATATATTGATAGTGAAATATATTGGAACTACATAGGTAACTTAACAAACAAATATTCACATGTTATAATTTCACAATTGTTTAACATTTACGCCTTCTAGACTTCTTTCGACGACGCCTAAACTTTGGAGCGCAATTAGCCTAAAAAACAATTAGTATAATGAAAATCTTATTTCGATAAATTAGTATACCAACCTGTTGTATATATTTACATCTCTGAGTTTCACTCATTTTATTCCACTTTCTTGCTCCCTCCACAGCAATCTGAACAATTGACTTCCCACAGTTCTGCTTACGATAGCATCGCAAAAAGTTAAAAAATGCGTTTCTTGTAATCTTCCCAGATCTATAACACTTTTTCACACAACTGGAACGACGGCGAGGCCGACGTCGTCTTCCGCATGACTTAGACCGTCTTCGTCTTCTTTTCTTCTTCTTGCAAGATGGCATTCGACAGCAGGATGGCATATTTTACAATAGTAATTTTGGCTATTCCTACTCCTTTTCCTATTATATATATTTAAATTAAGGATTTCGTAAACTTAGAATTTTGATAAAAACAAAAACAAGTCCAAATCGGACTACAATTTTTATTGAAGGCGTTAGTATGAAAATCAAACAAAATGTGACAACTACTCAAACTTTTGCGACAGCTACTAAGACATTAGTGCATTCAGCAAGTACTTGCTGCCAGGTATTTTTCAAGGTACTTATGTGCTTCACATGGGCATTTTTATCGGACAAGATTTAAAAAAAAAAAACTATTTCCTCCAGCACAGTTTCTCCTATTTTTACCAAGCTCTGTAAATAACCGCCCAACCTTGGGGCTTTTAAATTTGGAATATACAGAATACTAATCAAAACAAATCCCGACAAAAACAAACAAATTACTTCAAATCAAGATTATTTCAACCGTCTTGCAAGAGTAGGGGTACGGTGGAAAAACAATTGAACTTACAATGGTAGGTACCTAGCCAAGTATTTCTGGAACTCGCCCTCCGGTTGCAGGTTCATGTTCGTCTCGCATTTCTCACCCCCACCGAATGCGAATAGAAACGGGAAAAATCAAAAAGCCCGAAATTAAATTAAATACGCTCAGTTTACTTTTACTCTGGCGAAATCAGGTCTGCAGCGCAAGTTTCTCTTCTTTCCTCTAAATTACTTTTGACTTGAGTGCGTCCGCAGCGCAACCTGGAATAAGACCACCGCGAACTCAATACCCGCAAGTCAGGGAAGTATTACTCCTGTAATTTATACAAGCCCTTATAAATTTTAATACTTGTTAGAGCTTGTTTCTCGAAGACAGAAGAATCGTCAGGAGAAGGAATAGGGAAGTGTCTTTCAGGTCACCGAGCTATGCCACCGGGAAATTTAATGCAAATGTGAGCATATTGTCTGAGTTCTTACTTTTATGATTGAAAGTGTGCTTACTGGTACGACCATCTACAATATCTGGCACATTTGCGTAAGCAAAGCGAATTGAAATTATTTAAAATCAACTTCTTCAACGAGTGGCAAGACTTTAAAAAGAAAATTCGAGGTTTCTGAAAAATGGTTAGTGAATACTGCCGGGTTACTTTCAAAAAAGCTCACAAGAAAGCGTAAATCAATTCTCTGCAAAATATGCAAACTTTCCCAGTCGAGGTAAGATGTGATATCTGTGGGGTCAATTGCACACATAATTCAATTACCTCAATATATGAAATTCATACCCGAAGAGTTCTGCAAGCTAGTCAGTTATATAACATATTATACGCTGGCAGTGAAGACTTCTTACATCCTTACATGTGTGTACCCAAGTCACTTGGACTTGCCATTGTTTAAATTTATGGGCGATGGCCTCTTGTGGAGGACCCGCAAAGTACTCCGGCTGCCAGCATAAGTTTCCTTCTAAAGAGGTAGAACGTTCAAATTTACTTTGGTCATGTCCAGAATATGAGATTAGGTAAATGAAGTGCGGATGGCGAAATAGGGGACACTAGAGGACGGGCGCGCAACATAATTGAATATAGAAGGTAAAATATCTCAAGGATCTTTCTCAAGTCTGGTTAGCCCTAATTGGATTCGGTTAAGTCTAGGCTGTGTAACTAAGAAAGAAGCAGATAAGCCCGGGAGAAGGCAGTTAGTTAAATATCCTTAACTTGCCTTAATATATGTATGCATGAGTGTTATTGTGATATTTTAAGAATTTGGTGCAACAGCATCTAAAGTGAATTACTGACATATACATTCATACATGTGCTGTGCTCACTTTCCGCAAATTTTCATAATATTGAAAAAGTCATTGTTAGAAAAGTCATGCAAAATTCATGTGAAATTTTTAATTATGAAAAGGATATTAACTCCACTGACTGTTGTTTCGATGTTGCTTGCTTGACTGAAACATCGCTATTTACTGGAGTCGTGTTTTTTAAGCCATTTAATAGTCCATTTTTGGCGTTTCACCGTGACCGGAATCTTTTGGCACTAGACGCGTCTGTTGGTAATTTACGCGTTGTTCGCCAGGATATGCTTTGATTTCCGGCGCGCACAAATATTGCATACATCGCTATGATTGAAATTCCGTCGGGTTAGCTTTCCAATGTTTAGGTTCTTATTCTTCCATTGGCAGCCCTGTATGCAACCATCGACCATTTGTGACTTCAACATGCCTAGTATGAACTAGACGGTTTCCTACGAGGACAACGACTTGCTCTCCATCTCACCGTCTCTCTCTGTTACTCCTATACATGGTTCCACTTTCTTGGATGTCGTCTCTTCCTATGGAGTAGCTATCTTGACTTACTTTTTCAAGGAACCCTAGATCAAGTGTTGCTTATCTCTTCAAGTGCCTAAATTTGGTCGTCCAGCATTTCGTATTACTTTTTTAATGGTCCATTCTTTTCAGCTTCTCCTATCCAATTTGTCTTTACTTTTCAAGAATGCTGATTTTGATGAGCTTAATATTGGAGCTCTAGTTTTTATTCATCCGACATTTAATAAAGACATACATGCATAGATTCATTTTATTGTATTGCCTACCATGATTTAGTTTTAATAATAATTAAGTCTGTATTGATGAATGCATTTATTAGTTTTTAATTACCTTAATACGTATATGTGAATTTTTAGCGTTACTCTTCCCGCTCGTAATTTAAGATATTTTTTATAATAGTAATTTGAGTTTGGGTTTGACTTTTTGTAAGCACTTAAAGAAATAAAGGTGGCAAATACGCGAAATTAATTGACAATTTTAATCTACCTATGGGCTTTCTTATTGATTTGCTTAAATTACGTTTAGTCAAACTCTAGCTCTAGAAAAGCTTCACCTAATCTTTCATGTAGTTTATATTACTGTAGCTTAATTACTGTACAACAACAATTCCAATCTAAAATTTCAGTAAAAAAATTTAATGACTCACATAAGCTAGACTTATGTATGTGTATGCGAGCACAGTGCAGCCTAATTAGGTTTTATTTACAAAATTTGAAGAAAATTTTGAAAGTTGAAAAGCATGCTTCGATTAATATGATGCCTATGTTTACATAAAGTAAGTATTTTGCTTCCTTTATATATAGCTCTATAATCTAAGGTATTTTCCTGAAAGATATTTGAATGATTTTTCACATAGATCTTAGTTAACTTTTTATAGCTATTCAAACTTTTTTTGATTTCAGGTGGTAAATTAAGTTTTGGTCCTATTTTACTGGCATATCTTTCTGTTATGCCTTTTGAACATGACGTACGGGGAAATTTGATAGATTCAAAAATATAAACTTTAGTAACGTAAAGCAGTAGATCTGTCGAATAGTAATTACATCGAAATGTCTGAAACTTGCTTGGTTGAAAAGTACTTTGACTTTTTTAAACATAAATTTATGATTTTAGCTTGCAAATTATGAAGTGGCATAATTGTTGCTATGAAGGTCGCTCCCCAAGCTATAATATGATGTTGTACAATAAACTGAACTATAGAAAATTTTATAAATAGATCTCTTTAGCGTCTTAGTAACAAAAAGTATATGCTTGTCCCATTTTAGCTGGCAGTCGCAAGTACTTTAGTTCGTTTACTTTTTTAAGAACAAATCTATCGAGTAATAAGGACACGCTCTCATTCATGTTAGTGCTGACACCAAATATCATGTAGTGTGTTTTATCAAGATTTAGTGCTAACTTATATCTATACATAACCAAGAATAAATTTAATTTAATCCCTTGTTTACATTTACAGACACAGTTGACCAAGCATTACTTTTAAATAGCAAAGACTACCACTTGCACTTCTCCCTTTAAGCTAAATTCACTAAATCTGCAGAGATCATTTATGTAAATAAGAAAATGAATAGGACCTAATATAGTTCCTTGCGGGACCCCACATCTTACGGTCAGTTTAGTGCTCAATGTATGATCAATATTCACAGTCTGTATCCTGTCAGAGAGATAGGACCGAAAGAGTGATAGAGCATTATTCTTAATACCAATGTTATCAAGTATATCAAGAAGGAGTTTTTGGTCAACAGTATCTCAAATGCTTTTTTTAGACCTAAAAATACAGCTATAACTTTTTATTAGTAACAATTGCAGAATTTATGGACTCAGTCAATTTATAAAGTGCATCTGAAGTGATATATCCACTTTTGAAGATTTGGTTTTTTTAAATAATATTATTAACTTCAAGATATTTAATAATTCCCCTATTTTTATCTTAGCTATGAAATATTATAGCGAGATTGGTATATAACTGCTAGGGATCTTTTTATTGTTACTTTTATTGAAAGGAGTGACAATAGCACATTTAAGCTTATTAGGAAAAATTCCTTGCTCGTTTGCTAAATTTAAAACGCATGCAATTGGACTTGCGATATAATAAGCAACTATTTTAAGTAACTTAGCCCAGTATCCATCTACACCACGGGTGGAAGAACTTAATCAGATGTGATATATGCTAAATTGAAATTGCTTTTAAGCCCTTCAGAGCTAGTGTGCCCATCAAGAAAGGGAGATACTTTCACCTATATTAACAAAGTGTTCATTTAGTTTAGTACCAATTTCGTACGGTTCCGTAAGTATTGTATTATTGTTTGCTGTATAGATTTTCCGGCTTATTTTTATATTTTATATAATTTATTTTTTCCCATATCTTTTTTAGATTATCACAGCATTTCTGCAGTTCTTGTTTGTAGAATAACGACTTTGCATCTCGAATAAGATTACTTAATTTATTCCGTTATGATTTATATTCAACATGTAGTATTCCATTAAAAGGTTCCTGTTTAAGTTTCAAAGCAATTTTATTTCTTTTCAGAATGAAGATAATTATTCCATTAGTTATTCAGCTATGTTGTCTTCAAACGTGTTCCATTTAGAGAAAAACATAAATCGAGGGACACTATACCTCTTTGGCAAACATGCAGAGCGTATGCAAGCTCCATACAATGACTTCTAAATGAGCTGTGTGGACGAAGAAGAGGTTAAAAGCGTTCAACACCTGCTGTGTGACTGCCCCAACCTTGCCAAACGTAGAAGGAGTACATGAATTGGAGAAATTAGTAAACAAGGAGTTGGGGGACCTTTCGCGGTTTATTTGCTCTTGTGGCTGATTTCAACTCGTAATCGGCGGTCTAAGTGTGGCTGATGGCAGATTTTTCTGATAGCCGCCATTCTAAGCTAACCTTACCTAACCTAAAACCTTCCCCTTCTAAATAATCATATCCTACTTATCCAGTCCTTTCATGAGCACAAAGTAGGTTATCTTAAGCAGACGCCACGCTGGAGTTGTACTGTTATTCTGTACAATATATTACATACTTATTTACTTCTACTTACATAGCATTTGGTCACCTTCAGAAGTTATTGAAATTACCATTAATAGCGCAATGGTGTATTTTTGTAGCAGGAATTAAATGAATTTGTATTGGCAATTTATGTTTATTGTAATTGGCTACCATAAAATGGGAATCGCTAGAAGCCCAATATTTTTATCGCCGTGGCGTATTATTATTACAAACTGTTGCCCTCAGAAGTCGTTGAATAAGCAAAACACAACAAATGACACTCAAATTGGTAAACTCATCGCCAATAATAACTGCCCATAGTGGAAAAGCGGCAAGTCATTTTCATAGGGGAGCCGCCAAAATTATATCTGTGAATGTCTCCAAATGAGGATAAGTCGGAGGAGAATTTTGCTAAAGAAAAGTTCGCTCCAATGAATCAAATGTCGGGAAAAGCGTGCGACTAATGTTTATTGCGATGATTTTCATTGTTTTTGTTCTTGAATAATTTCGGCAATTGGATCTACCACCAGAAGAAGATAAAATTACAGCCAACAGCCTTTGGTGGTGACTTCGGTCCATCCCTGCAGTATCTTACGTACTGTAGAACATAGTCGATGAATTGGTTAGAACGTCAGCGAATTTTGGAGGGTTGGAATGATGGAGGCCTAGGGGACTGCAGAGGCATAGTTTTAACGAGCTCGAAGAAAGCCATAAAAGGAATGCTTCAGCGATATTCACAACAAATGTTTATTACCAAAAAATAATAAAATTATCCGCGGTCGCCTAGTTTTTAATAAATCATAACCATTGCTTCATTTGAAGCAGTGTGCGGCATTAAAATGACCCAAATAACGCCCCTTCACAATTTACTTTAAATCAATGTGAATTCATTGTGTGTTGTGGTCATTTCCCAAGTTTCTTTTTTTTTAAATAAGCGTTTTTACTGCCGACTAAGAGGATAGGAAAAATTAAATCAACTTTCACCTTATATGCAAAACTTAACCGGCACAATTGCTTTCCAAAAATGAGACACTAAATTGTGAACAAATTATCACCTTATGTGTTAGACATAATATAGGTTTCATTTGTATAACCGGTTCAAACTATTCGACAGCTACTAGCAATACAAGAATAATAATCTCGACTAAAAATGACTTTTGAGACATACTAAGGGCAAAGAGAAAAGTCTCAATTTACGAATGTATGCTTCTTTTAATTAACACCAAAACACAATAACGATACAATTACTGACAGTTTATTTTTTAATGTTTCTTTTATTTATTTTTTTATTTTTTTAATTTATTTATTTTTTTATTTAATTTTAATTGTTTTTTAATTTTTCTTTAAATTTTTTTACTTTTAAAAGAGAAAAGGAAAGCATACTGGGAATCGAACAGGTTACAGGCAAAGTCTGGGGTTCTCTTAAGTTTATGATAGATTTGTTACACTGCTGCATCTCTGCTGAATTTATATCAAATTTATGTTTGTCTATCCCCAGGCAAACATAAATTTCATAAACTTTTTGACATAGTATAGTAAATTCAAACCATTCTTATTATAAATAGCGAACTTTTCAAAAGACCAGATTTTCTACTTACATGGATCTAATCCAGCTATCAATTATGAGAAATGTAAATTCCAATGCATCTCCGGAGATTCATCGGTGAACATAATTATTCGATACAGCGGTTTCCAGTGAGTGTGAGTATGTCCTTCGGACAGTACAAGAGAAATTAATCAATGTGGCTATATTAATTATTTCAATTTTCCAATGTTTATACACCGGACATACACATACATGGTATCCCGTCCATATAGTATAATCCATCGCAGTACATTCACAAGTATGACATGTATCAGCAATTTTGCACCATGGTATCGACAGAAAATAGACCTTAGTAACTACTAGTGCCTGAATACCAAACAGGCGGTATAAACAGTTGCAATATCAACTGTTTTGCTGGGTAACATACCTAAAACAACCGCCTATAGTGAAGTTTATTGGTTGCCTTGAATTGAAATCCGTCAGATGCTATCCACAATATCAAAAGTATGAGCATCTACAAGTTTACGACTACAACGCATATCGAAATCAAGATTTGTGCTAGTTTCCTTAAAGGCACCGTATACATGATCGCTGAATACAAAGTTGCGCAGAGAAAATAACTCCAAGGTCTCCGCTTTTTTCTAAGTTTTAAGATAAATAATGTAATTTTTGCCCCATATCATATGTTTGCCATAAAACTTCTCAAATTAAATTCCATTTTTCTCAAAACTACATTTTTGCAAAAGCGGCAATGTACCTTCAGACTAGTAAGATATAAACTGGATGAAATTTGTAACAGTTTAAGTCCTTATAATAAAGCCATGTTGAATAAAACTAAGCTGTTAAAATATAAAAATATCTTAAACTATAAAATCAAAGCTCCTGGGAATAGCCGACTGCATCGCAAATATTTCGATATTTTCCGAAAAATTTTGATCGTCCTCTTAAAAGGATTTATAAGAATACTGATAATAAATCCTGATATTGGCAAAACCAACAAAAACTTGCAGGCAATACATGTACATACATACCGATCTAAAGAAAAAATGTACCAGAGGTCTAAATTGTAACAACTCCGTAGTGAAAGGAGCCAGCCAGCAACAACTGCACTACATTCGCACATAATAATTACTCTTAAGTTAAAAAATTATTAAAATGCTTAAAATATTTGAAATTTAACATTTATTATGAACTTAGGATAAAATTTTGTAGGCAAGAAATTTGTAAATAGATAAAAATAACTTACAAACATTTTATACGAAACAGCAAGTAACAAATAAAGAAATGCAGTTACTATGGCCAGTTATTGTTGCTCTGCCAATTATCGTTGCCATGCGCCTTTGAAGCCCGTTCTTTCGTGCAGTAAACAAATCAAGGGCTATAGAAATCACAGTCTGACTTGACTCGACCTCTTTTCCAATTTGACAACACAACGATTCACGATTCACGTTTAACAAATTGCACTTTATTTCGAATTAATTTGGATTTTAAATAATTTGGAATCATATTTTATAGTCTTTTAAAGTAATTTTCTGTTGGGTAGTTCTATATACATTTTATTTTAATTAACTCATGGAATTTATTAAATTCTGAAGGTTTTGTTTGAGGGTGAGTTAGAGTGTTGTAGATTTGGTGAGCAGGAGAATAAAACCACGAAATCATTCACTTTATATCAGCGCTATAATTTCCAAGACTCTTCGTTCTTTTATTACGTGTTCGCTCTAACTACGGGCGGAATAACAGCACTATGAAAGCTTCCAAGGAGCAGGGAATATTGAAATGAATGTAGAATGTTCTTATCGTTAAAGCAGAGTTAAAAATTTTTAACACAATTCAATACCATTATTATCTGGGAACATTTATTTTGTTTAATGTATGTACTTAATTAGACCTTCTTTCGAAATAAATTAAACAGATAATAAGAAGAAGCCTTGGACGAACCCGTTTAAGTGCACAAAATAGTCCGGGATCAATTCGCTGTAAAGCTTTGATAAGCTGCACGCAATAATTCGGCAAGCTAATTACATATATTGATATATTGTGATTTAATAAACTTTCGGATTGTAAAAAAATGTTCCTTCATATTCTGTCCAAATAAGCGGTGTATGTGCGCTGACAAATGTTGCGAGTGGCTTACAAAATAGCCTAGATAGATTAGAGGAGGTAGATCTGGTAATCACTATTGAGGGAAGTGTGACACGCTGAATATTAATTAACCACCTTCCTTTTTATGAAGCTATCAAAACAAAAAATCCATTTTGTTGTCTGTGAGGTACGAATCATTATATGAAACTCTGTAGTCAACTTCCCGTAGAATCCTTTAAAAGTTTGTGATTGTGTGTCGAATTTAATGAAGGCAATATATCCAGTTTAAGTTATAATTACTTAAAATAGCTACCATTGAGCCAAACAAAAAACTAAAAGAAAGCTCTGGGTAAATCGTTTTCAATGTCTCATTAAATGAACTCCAGCTATCAGCTCTTAAAATGATTCAATGACTCATTAAGAAATGTACCCAACAATAGCGGAAGGACAACACACGAAATAATAATAACGAAATGGGCAATGCAACAACGTCTTATAGCCTATTATCTATGTAATATGACAGGGAATGACCCCATGAGAAAAATTTTTATTCTGTGCTTAGGCGGACTAATAGCACTGATATGCCAAAAACATTCTCTAAGGAATCCACGCTTCAGAAGTTCCTTATTAGTTCCTTATAGTCGAAATAATAGCACACTCCCCTTCTACTTCGACATTGTAGCCAACATGCCTTCACTGGATTCCGTTTGTTGACCTACGAGCATTAGTAATAATAGATTCAAGGATGCAATGGCACTTTCATGGACATTATCGCCTTTATCATCAGTTCATAAGGACACAAGCCCTCAAAATTTCATATGAGATATATTCTATGTAGACGGCAATATGGAGACAGGATGGAATCATCATGCCAAACGCTCTTTAAGCGAAAAAAAAACAAATTTGTGTTTACTTCAGGGAAATCGACGTAGTTGCACATACGTCGCATGAAGGTTTTGCCAAGGAGCAACCTATATCAAAAGCTCCTCTAGTACTCAAAGCAAACATTAATAGAACTACAAACCAAAAGGGATCCTTTTTACCATCAACTGCATTATGATGTAACTCTTCATATCTACCCAGTGTTTACAAAATGGAAAATTTTTGGCTCATTATCAAAACAAATACAAGAAAAGACCGAGATAAAAGCGAAGGATCTCTGTGAGGTTGAGTTCCATCCAGCTCCTTCGCGCTGCTACTTTAGTCACTTCGCGCGACAAATTATTGTGAAAAAGTCTGAAATACGAATGTACAACGCCGCTTCCCACTTGAATATGAAACAATTATTTTGATTTATTCTGACAGTAATTTTTATGATTTGTTGAAACCTCCGGCATTCTACCCTTGCTGCAGCTCCTAATAAATATATGCCTTTCCGCTCTAACGCAACTATGTGTGGGCTCAAAAAGTTAAAACTGAATGCCTTTTGTCTCCTAAATCGATGAAATTGTCTTAAGATGGCAATTTATCAAAAAAGCGAAATAATGTAAGATGTTTCGATGTAATATCACGTCGGAAATGATTGAGACCGCAATTTTATCTAAAGGTGAAGACTTAGAATTCTACCAGAAAAGGGGCCTGTTTTGTGGTGCTGAAGCTATCACTTGGAAATGTGTGGCCGATCCAATTCTGTTTCATTTTCTTCTTTAGATTTGAGATTAAGTCACTACATGTCCGTCCGTTCGTCCATCCTTCTGTCCATACTAACGATAACTCGATAACACGTTCGCTTAGAGTGCTGAGGTTTTGCACACGGGCTTTTAAAAAAAAATTAAGTTCGAAAATGGGACTAATGGGCCAACTCCTTCATTGGGTTTCCATTCAAAAATTTCGACTCTGCCTGAGAGCGCGTCGACGTAGAGAGCTGAAATTTTGTACACAGTGTTTCCATATCAATAGTAAATAATATTTCAAGAATGGACTAAATCGGGCAATCTTTTCTTGGTGTTGCTTTTTACGTACACAGTACAAAATTTGCACAATTGTTGCCACAAAAATTAGGTATTTTTCCCTAAAATGTCGGAAATATTCCCTAAAATGTAGACAATATTCACTACATTTTAGGGAAAAATACCTAAGTTTTGTGGCAACAATTGTGCACATTTTTACAGTGTATGTATACTGTAAAAACCTTTAGCCATAGACTTTTTTTTCGGCAAAGTTATTCAGAATATGAAATCCTATGAAATTGGTTATTATCATTTTTACTGTCCGACGAACCGTTCAAGAAATATATTCTAAAAACAACTTCAAAAATCAAACTTGCTCAGCTGGGTAACCATGTGAAATTGCATACGGGTATACATCTAGGGTAACATAAGAATTGGTTTTAGACCAATTCTAGCTTTTTTACTTGTTTTCACTTCATCAGGGAAATAGGGTGAAAACAGTTTCTCTATAATGGACTCTGCTCTGTGGGACAGTTTTATGTAGTTTCGCTCCAGGATTTTCCAGTAGTTGACAATATTTTTTCATCCACGTCGTAGATTATGGTCAAACTTATTCCGTTTTCTTTCCTTAATTCCTTCATGAGTGCGGTCCTGGTCCGACCGTCTAAACAGTTCTTCATTAATACTCGATCAGGCCCGCTAATTTTAGCGTTTCATAATGGAGTTGTGTCTTAATTGAAATACATATATAAGTTCCCATACTCGAAAAAAGTGAGAAAAGATACTTCTCGATTGTTAAATATTTCTTTTTCGTGCTCCCAGTTTCGCTAATGATGTCAACAAGGTAACAGAAATTCTTAATTTTTTTTGTAATCTACAATTATTTGGAGTTTAGGCATGCTAGGCTACTTTTTGCTTCATAATTTGTTATGGTGCATTTGATTTCGCTTAGTCTATTTCTCTAGAAGCTTCGCCCAATTTAACCCTCCAAATCATATGCTTTCTCGAAAGATTAAAGTTGCACATGTTGAATCAATCGAATTCCACAGTACCATTTCGTATCTGATTGTTTAAACATAGATGATAAAGAGTATTCTGTCCCAGAATTTTGATGAAAATATATGCGAGGAATTTCAATTCTGCATTAAATTTGACTCTTTTTGAAGCGAATTAAATGTTGTCCTAAATGCTTATAAGCAGTCTTTTATACCCTTTATTCTCAATTATTGTTCTAGCAGAATGTGTCTATAAGTTTCAAGGTGAAAAATAGAATCGAAGGCCTTGCTGTAATCTTGTTGGAATTGTAAAATCGAGCGTCGTGCGGATCATTGCTTTCACAGGAATACCGATTCTATTGCAACATGATGCAAAAAACACTGTGGCAGAAAACGGAGGACTGGATTTTTGCTATGGTTATGCCCCTTCTAAGTTTCAACTTGTGTAACTTTTTACAGGGATATATAAACAAAGAAATCAATTCTGCAGGATATTGCAGTTCAAGGTATCATTCAATATTTGTTTTCATAGTTAAAACATTTCTGTTCAACATAGAATTGAACCAACCTGCTGTTTGACAAATTCAGCCATACCGAATCCACGAACTTGCACACACAGGCATACATGTAAATACTGTTTTTTTAAATATATATAATATATATATATATTTGTCTAACTGCAAATAACTATCCATTTTACTTCACATTCCTCTGCAAGAAACATTCATCTTGTAATAATTCCCGAGTTTCGCCGCACTAGTATACCTCACTTTCTTCGTCTGAATAACAAAACCATAAGAACAAATCGTCCTGAAAATATCGAAACTGGCAGCAACTTTGTACCCATCAAAGGCTAATTGCTCACTCTTTTCTGGTACGTAAAAGTCTGATGATTTGGAAGCAACAATAATAGGAACGTAATGTTTCTGGTCGATACAGGAGGGCACGTCCGAGATACCGTCAGGTTTTCTGCCCTAGTGAGGGTGTGGAATAATGAGCGGGCACGATTCATTTGGTTGGAATTTCTCCCAATATGGCAGAAAGCTGTATGAAGCAACAATGCCGTTTTTCTTAAAGATTTACCATAACAAAACCTAATGTTCCCTGTAGTAACAGACAAGAGACAAGATTAACGATATGTTTTTCCGGAATTCATAAAAGGCGCAATAAAGAAGGAGATCTGCTCTGCCTATATTTTGCTGACATTTGCCATAGCTTAACCCCTGCTATGGGGAAGGCGCCAATATGTACTGGTGGAATAAGTCCTGGTTGATTCTCACCCGAATGATAATGCTCATAATATCATCCTCAGAAGAGTGCTCGCGAGCATTTGAGAGGTGTCGCTGTTCCTATATCAGCAGGCAATGAAAAACAATTTGTGCGCTGTCATAATTTTTCTACAGGAAATGACAAATATGATTTATTTCGTGCGAAGCGGCTTTTAAATTTGTGAAATTCTAGTTTTCCCGTTAAATTCCTTGTGTTTTAGGAAATTTCCTATTTTCTATTTTATTATATTTAATAAGGCTCACGAATAACTTATACATAATAGGCGCGGAAAATTCAAGTTGTGCTGCTAACAAACCGAAGAAAAAGATGCCATGCCGAAAGCGTAGACGTTCAAGGAGAAGGAGAAGATCAAAATCTAAGAAATGCTATAGAGCAGGGAAAATAACTAGGAATGCTTTCTTAAATTTCTTGAGATGTTACCGAGTAACCAACTGCGGAAAGTCTCCTAAAGAGATCGTTATCCGGGGGGCAAGAGTATGGAATAGTATGACTGAGGCACAGAAGTGTAAATATATTCAACAGGTATTGCCTAAAATGCAAATAATTTAGAATTTAGTAATTTGTTTGGGGCGTCTGTTTCAGGCATGGTGTGCACCAAAATTCAAAATGAAAAGGAAACGAAATTCCTGCAGTCGTCCTCGAAGACGGCGTAGACGATCCCGTAGGCGAAAGTGCTAACGTGGAAAACCCTAAAAGATCATATCGAAACAACAACTTTACGTGTTTAAGCAACCTGAAATGTTTATTTAAAGCTCTAATGTGTAAAATTTTATGTACTATAAAAAATCATATATTTTGTATTCCATTATTTTTCATTTTCTCTGGATAATGGGCTTCGGATAGCGATGAATAATGAAACTATAGGCAATTTGTTAACAGAGTTGGTGGGGATCGGATATAGACTAACGTGATGCTCTTGTTCAGAGCTCCGATCACAAGAGATTCTGTGTCATTTCTGTGGACACCCTAATCTGCAGGCACATTACAATTTTTGGATCACTAATCCCGTCGCGTCGAGTGTCGATTGGAGATATTTAAAAGATCAGTGAAACTGCCCACATTATCTGTAGAACGCCCGTAATTACAGAAACTATTGTTTAAAAACTATTCGGTTTCGTAAGTTTTTACGATTTAGAAGATTCATATGAAAATTTTATACATCCCGCAATGGCTGTTTGTCTTCAAGTTCAACGTATTGAATATTGCAAATTGACGCCAAGTAATTTCGTTATTTCAATGGGCCAGACCCCAGAGCACCCTATCGGAGGGCCTTTAAAATGTAACTGACTAGCTTTGCTCTTTATTATTAATAATAAAAATATTTTTTATATTTGGTAACATTAGAAATGTTTACACTTGATGCAATCCAACTTTGTGGACCATTGACTGATTCCGGATTTCTGAACAAAGCAAAAATGAAAATATTCCTGAATTTTCCTATATAACGTTGGGTAAATTCAAAAACCAGTTTTGCTCATCATACGGCATTACTGCAACATTTGGATTCACTGTTGCATCTGCCGCTGCAGTACTGTATTGCTGATGCTTTATGCTGACATTTTTGAACGTCAATTGTCAAATTGTGTTAGTTGTTAAAAGTGTAAAGCAATAGTCAGCACGATAAGATATTAAAAATGGATAAAATTGCATTGTGGAATGTGGAATCTTTGGCCAGCAATTTAGTGAAATCAATTTTAGAAAGAAAACGATTTTTAAAACCAAGGAAACGAATTCTAATAAAAGCATTACAAAGTCGAAGAAACATACCAAAATCTATAAATTATTTTGATAAGGAGTACCAGTAGGATGTTTTTCAAGGTCACTTCCGAATGACAATACAAACTTTTAAGGTAAATATGGAATAAGAAAGTAAGCAAATAAGATTTCTCATGAGGTTCGGAAGGAAACCATGTAGAACTGTGGTTGGCATCATCACCGGCCACAACTCACTTCACGCTCATCTAACAAGAATGGGAGTTGTTGACAGCCCTGAGTGTATGTCCTGCCTGGAGGGACAGCCCGAGACAACCGAACACTTTTTGTGTGCGTGTCCGACCTTCGTCCGGTGCAGGCTGGATACCCTAGGGCCTGCCCTTCTATTTGTGGATAAGCTGTAAAAACTGGCTCACCAAGACCTGATGCGCTTCATTAAGAGGACAGGAAGGTTTTGGTTTGGTGAACGGCCTTCTAGCAGGACAGCACAATGGACCGCTATGGCGTCCGCGCTTGGGATATGTTCTCCTGTCCCCCTACCTTACAAAAAAAAACAGGAAATAAGATCTGTTATTACTTTTATACAGGCCTTGCAGAGCGAATCAAATCCAATTCGGAAATCATTATCCAAAGGAAGAGCAGCTTATTCTTTGAAAAAGTGTCTATATATCACTATATGGAAACTGAGTGTTTTCGGATAGATTTAATATAACTAACGGAACGGCTTATTATGTTTTTATAAAATCAGTAAAATATATTTGTACCTTATTAAAAATGAGATAAAGTGGCATAAAACATTACATTAGCAGAAAATAATCATGGAAGAATTTTAGACATGCAGGAAAGATCTGTTTGTTATGTAATTGGTTGTATTTATGCGACGCATATTCGAATACCAGCTGCAAAAATATATCCCAGAAGCTATTATGACTGCAATTAATATTATTCTTTAATTACACAGGTATGAACGTCTCTATGTGTCTAAGATTTTATTAACGTTTAGCTTTTGCAAGATGTGATAGTAAATTCTTTGATACTTTGTGGGCTATCCAAGCATCTGCCATAATGCGAATGTGTGGCGAAACAGTTAAATAGGGAAGGCTTTATTTTCAGGGACTTCAGCACATCTTTTACGGGACTCGGCGTAACCTTTCGCCTCATTTATGACGGTTCCTCATGGGGATAATGGCTATCTAACGACAGAGCAAAGGCAGTTTAATTATTACCTTAGTGCAACAAGAGTGTGTGTTGAACAAGCCTTCGGCATACTAAAGAAAACATTTTAAATATTAGATCACACTAATGTAAGGAGTCTTTGCAGTATGAAGTCGAGTCGTGGCATGCTTTACACTGCATACTTTCATATTAAATAGGGAAGAAATTTCTCATAACAATATAATAGTACCATCCCTGATTAATACAACTGAAGCAGGAAAGAGAAAAAGTCAGACATCACGATGCTATTTGCCCGTAAAAATAATAAAAAGCATTCCTTCACTTCTTCCTTTGGTTGACAATCACTGAAAGAATTTTTTACTCATATTAAATCTTCGATTTATTAAACACAGTAAATAATTTTTCAATATAAATAACCGGCCAAGTGCGAGTCGGAAGGGTTCCGTACCATCGCACAAAATTTAACACTATGTACTTTTTATTAATTTTTTCAAATGGAGTAGGCTTCATATGAAAAAAAATACTGTCATTTGAAAAAATAATGCCTACTTAATAATAATAATAATGAATGAGAATATAACGAGGTAAAAATGCTGAAAACATCACGTTTCTTGTATGGGACCCCCTTTAATTTTATTTTATTTTTATTATTTGTTGTTATAGCGGCAATAGAAATACACACTCTGTGAAAATTTCAACTGTCTGCCTGTTACGATTAATGAGATACAGCCTGGTGACGGACAGACGGAAGGACAATGAAGTTAGTAATAGGGTTCCCGTTATGACCCTTTGACAACGAAACCCTGAAAAAGATCCAAATTTTCTAAATATTAAAAAATGTTGTCTATTATCGAGAAAGATGAAGTCTTCAAAATTTATTCTAATTTACTAAAAACTTTCAAATTCTTCTCGAATACACTTTAGAAAAAGTTTTCTGAATTTAATCAATGATTTTTTAAATGCCTCTTTCTGTATGAAAATGTGATAAAAATTTGAACTTAATTGTTAGAATCTAATTATTTGCTAGAACTCAAAAAATATCATACAAATAGTTAGAATTACGCAAACGGTTATTAAATTTCAGGATCTATTTCCTCAATTTCAATAAATACATGATATAAATCTTTGATGTTGGGATAAAATCAAACAGTTAATTTACATATATAACAACACTTTCAAAAATATGCACATGTCAATGGAAACAGTCAGGAGCATTTTATAAAGCATTATTAAAACTAATACTTGTTGACTTGAAAACAAATTGTAGCAAGTTGGTTCCAGAAAACGAGTTCAATTATGTGTTATTCTTGTAGACTATATAAACAACAAGAAATCACTAGTAAGTTAGTTTTCACAATCTAACTGCATACACATTTATTTTCATTTGGACGCCGGTTTTATGTAAGTAAAGAATTATAGAATTGAGCAAAATTCATGTTCTTCTTGGCACTATGGAAAAATATTTAAGTTTTTCAAATATATTGTGTTCGGAGTGCAATCTATGCGTGTAATATATATTTTTTAATATACTGCATAATATGGTTGATTTATATGGAAACAACTGCTTTTTATTTTTAGATTTTTCCATGATTTTTTTTTCATCTCTTTTACTTGATATTTATCAATATTTTCTTAATATCAGTAAATTTTTTTTCCATGATCGCTAACAGTATCGTACGGTAGACTATCTGAAGACGTAGTACCTTCCACGGCGAACGAGGATATTAAGATTTCCATGTAGAGGTCTACTGCATGCTTGGTCCCAAATACTTCACTTAATATGTTGAAGTATTCCCAACATCTCGCGTCCCGTCCTGTTTCACGAAATCATTTTTTGATTCTTTTATAACTCATAATTAAATTTAAATATTTCCTTGTTATTTCCACTTGATATGTGGAAGTTTGTTGTCTATAAGTTTCATTTCCTGTAACACTTTTCTCCATAACACAATTCTTTTTTTTTTCCCACTGCTAAAGTGTTCTTCATTTTTCAACCTAATGTTTAATAATTAGTAATTTAATTTGGTCGTCCGTCCAATTTATTTTCTATCCACTGAAATTGCTGTTGTTATTTATGTGCTTAGACGCCGAAATGACAGTTGCACCACAACAAGGGACAATAACCAGTGATAGATTTAAAAACGCCATTAGAAAGTATTGGATTCTTAACAATAGGTAAAATTAAAAAAAAAAGTTTTCAATAGCTGTATGCTGGACTTTAGTACGCCCTCTGACTGTATAAGATTGAATGAGAAAATTAACTAAGCAATCGTACGTATACGAATGCAGTCACCTAAATAGTAGGAGAATACTTTGTATAAATTCAATTCAAACGCTTCTATTAGTTAGTTTTAGCTAATATGATATGATGTGATGCTTATCGTATTCGTAGAGAGTCAACTTGCATGAATTGGTCCCTAAACAATACGAAAATAAATACTGCTAGCTTTAGCTAACCGAAATCGCTCCAAGAATTCAAAAGTGATCCCATGTGCCCTCTTCAACGTGAATTAAAAAACATTAACCAAACAAGCCATAGAAAAAAAAACACAATTCGCTCCGGCTCAGCTCATCAATTGAAGCGAATTAATGTCAAGTCATAACTTTTTTTGAAGGCTGTCACTCATTACTGTCTGCACCCCTTCGACGGGCCAACAAAACAATTAAAATTATGATTATATTCCGGAGCAGTTGACGAAAAACAATAAAAAAGTGCCAATGGGGTGACGAGCATCTCTGTGTGTTGCCATAATGTCATTGCCACCAAGGAGAACTCTCCGACAACTGGCACATGCCATTAACTTTTCGCCTAGAAATTTATTGGCCAAAATGAAGAGCATAACATGGAAATAGCCTCGAACAATAACAATGGCAATGGCAACCAACATCGGAATCCGAAAAGGATACCGCAGGACTCAGAAGTTTCTTTTCAGTCGATTTTTAATGGCCTACTTGCCCCATTACGATCATCTGGATTAGAATTTTAATTACAGAAATTGCCAGCGAATTAATCGAGGGGAGGCTTTGACAATTCCCCGATGGTCGATATCTTCATTATTGTTGTGTCCTCCAGCACAGACTGTAGCGCTACATTTAAATGTATTTTTACAGATTGTTTAGTTAAAAGCGATTAAGTTAATGATAGACAGTGATTTCACAAATTTAGTCAAATGTTCAACGGCTCATGGCTGCATTCATGTATATAGCGAAAGGCGATGACCACTTCGTAAGTAGGTAGGGAAATCACTTTCACACAGATATTGAACTCCAATACATCATGCAAGCATTTCATAAAAAATAGAAAAGAATTTCACATATATACCTACATAATGTATATTCAACTATTCTCAATAATGTTGATGAGTCCCCAGAATGATAGCAATTTATATTTTTATACTTTTTGGGCAAACTTAAACCACTTTAACTGAATTACCTAACATAGATGGATGTTTTAGTTGGGACTTAGAATTTTAGAATTAGAATTAGAATTATCATTTATTTATTTCTGTACACAAGATATTATATCTTATATATAAGTACATTAAAAAAAGAAGGAAAAAGGAAGTATTGAGGCGTCAAAAAAGAGAGCATCTATATCCTAAATCAACTACGATATCATGTGCTTCAAACTAAAATCAAACAATTAGTAAACAAAAACAAAGAAATGAGAAACCAAGCACATAAAGATAAAAAAAATAAAGTTAACAAATCAACATTACTAGATTACGTGCTAAAAGAATTAAAAATAAATAAATAAATAGAAATACGCTAGAGGAATCAAACTTAAATAAAATACACTTAGACGAGCTAAAAACGAAGAAGGAGAAGGTAAAAAAGTAAAAAATGTAAACAATAAACAATAAGAATACAAACAATAGAGAATAATAAGAAAGTTTACACAACAAGAAGGCTTAATGGAACAAGCTTATGTTTTATTAATCATTATTTCTTTTTTTGTTTAATTTGACACACTCGAATAAGTTCGACAATTTAATTTTTAGTGATTTAAAAAAAACTCAATATTATATGTATTAGCTAGTGTCTTCTTCGTTCCATACAGAAAATATAATAAATAAAAATAAAAAAAATAACAAAATTTCCAAATGAAAAATAAATATCAACCTAGCATAAGAAGCAGAATTGTGACAAAATCAAATCGAATATATTAATATAAATCATTGTCAAAAAACGTAATTCCAATAAAGCAATAGAGCACATTATACATTAAAATATCAACGGTTCAAGTCACATCCAAGCAATCAGCTAAATTCATATTAAATAAAACGATATTTACACACAGAGATGTGATGAAAGAGGTTGAATTTGCGCGAACTAACCGGCCTGGATATGACACAAATGCCTAAAATATTTTTTAAAGAAGGTAGGCCTAAAATTGTGAACCGCATTGCTCCAGTAGAGCCGACCCTCTTGAAACAGAGTAGCGATGCAACTTTTATCACTAGCCGCAAGCATGAAACTGCAACTTTCTTCTGGCTGGAGGATACTACGAGGACAATCTCTCTCGGATCAATCTAACTACAACTCTGTACCTATGGAAGCTAACCGAATCAAAGTAATCCCATTCCAAATTACTAGGTAAATAGATTGGAGAATTCATAATTGAATTAGACTTCAGACAAGTGTCATAAGTCTGCAATCTGCAATGGTAGAACCGTTTTAAGCTGCCTGGCCCATTTATAAGGACATTAGAACAAAGACCTTCCAGTGGTAGAACGCTAATCATAATAAATTTCGCCGGGCTTTCAATGCAAGAAAGACTGACTTGGAGCAGTACAAAAGTACTTTAAGACGAAAAGGAAATGTAAAAGTCTTTTAAGAAAATCGGAAGTTCAGGACTTAGTCGGCTTCTGCGAAGAGCTTGATGAATATCGTGTACCAGTAGGGTTGCTCTTGTACGGGTAACCGAAGTACGCTAAATGTAAAGCCGTTCGATCCGCGAGGGTCTAGAAGGAATAGACTTCTATTATTCGACTCACCCCCGACCGTCATGTTGGAAAAAGGCATGGAGTTCAGTAGTGAGATGAATTCCTTATCTTATAGCAGTAGTAACAAATACAGCTAGAGCGTTTCAAATTTGGTACTATCCTAAATCTATCATTTAGTAGTGGTTGTAATCGCGGCTTTTTGTTTCATAAAGTCATCACTCAAAAGTCCAAGGAAAAGTTCATACTTTTCCAGATATCAGATTTGGTAGTATCCAACAACTACAAGACTACTGGTTTCATTAGAATTTTTATTAAATTATTTATTAATATAATATTATCATTTATTAGGTACTTCTCCATTAAAATACAAAGCTTAAGATTAAACTTTCTTCGAGTCCAATTTCACCTAGCTCTCTCAAATATATTTTATATGTAATAAGAGGTTGAATATTTTTCATCCCTTCTTCTGGATATTTTGATTATAAAACCACCTACATACTTAGTCTTATATTTGTTAATAAAACTCATTTTTGTACAAGGGTCCTCAATTATTTCCACATAATTTTAATTGCTTTCATTCAGAGGAACTCCTTCTTGGTAATTATTGTGTAGCACTTAATCAACACCTTCCTTTCTCTGACAATAATTTTCCACAAGTTTCTTCATCATTCCAATTTTTGTTAAGGATGCCTGTATCAATCTACCTAGCCCCCCAAGTTTCAAACACAAAACCCTGTTCACCGGATATATCGTACAAGTGCACACATTTGTGCACATATTTCCCAAAAGTATACTGAGTGAGCTTATGTATGTATACAACACACATATGCTGACTCTATAAAATCTTTTGACTCCTTCTGCCCTATAATACATGTGTATAGCTGGAGAACTCAAACCTACTTCGCGTTCCTGTAACTCAGCCGTTAATAAAAATAACAACAACGAAAACACCCCGCTGCAGGAAACATCTCAATTTTATTGAAACACACAACACCTTAATATTGTGGGGAACTTATTACTGATGCGCCACTGTTGGAAATTAAATTATCATCACCCTGTACACACCAATAACAGCATGCTTCATTAAGTTTTTGAAGTACAGTCATATACTTAGGCTTATAAATTTTGAATTTTGAGCCATTCATTTGCTTGGTTTTTTAATTTTAGCGGACGGTGAAAATAATGACAACTTGAAAACTGATTCTTGTTTATGTATTTTTGTGGAATCGAATCTGTCAAAATTGAGCTTATTCGGTTAAACTTTTAGGACACCGAAGTATAAATACAATGGAGGTTCGAGTCTCGTAGGGGGTCAAATAATTGTTTACTTGCCACATGAGTGGATATGTTATTTGATTGAAGCAAGTCTATCTTTGATATAAAGGCTTCAATTAAAAATTGAAAAACAGAGTTCTCGAAAGAAGCCTACCAAACATACCTAATATAATACTAGACAGCTACATATAATGAAAGTTATCTGGGATCTAAAGCTTTCATCAAATCAAAGATCATATTATGCAAGAAAATTATTATTATTCCAGAACCTACCTACCTACCTACCTACCTACCTACCTACCTACCTACCTACCTACCTACCTACCTACCTACCTACCTACCTACCTACTTACCTACCTACCTACCTACTATTGTGGCAGTCTTGAACCAATATATAATAATTATAGTTTGTATTTGAAATGGTTTTCATTCTACAGCTACAGGAATTCTTTAATTACTATTTTACATCAGCAAGATTCAAGTTTGTAGGCGGTGCCGGAATATATTTAACTAAACTATATATAAATACAATAAAATGCTTGTCGCTTGTCTTAACTTCGAAGAAAATTCCAACTTCCCTAAATGCTTAGGTAAAAAAATCCAAGTAAAGCGGAAAGGTTTCCTATCTCAACTTTTTGCAATAAAAAAGAAATTTATGACAGTTCTACTTTGTTCTTCTCCCAATCCCCATGATAGACTATGCTACCCTTAGTATGAATTTGCATTTTTATAGATCAATCGAATGAATATTAGCAGTGTTATTCATGCTCCTTCACCAGTTCTGTGAAATGAAGGGCAACGCTTATACTTCGCACTATAAACATAAAAAAATTCGACTCGGAAGACTGATTTCCCCTAGATATACAACTACTATTCGACCTGTATGCAAATTTTACTGTCATAGATTGCATTTCATCCTCATCTTAGCTAAATTTGCCTGATTTCTTTGCGGCAAAGTGGTATAGAGTGCCTAAGTGTGTTTAAGAACAGGCGAAGCTCTTATCCTGAAATGAGTTTTTGTTTTGAAATTTATTACCCCTCGAAGAAAGTTTAATAAAATGCCAATCCTGGAAGAACACCATTTAAACTTTGTCGATGGTGGGAGCTCGACTAGCCATACACCCTATATGAAACAATACTCTGAACACAGTTTTGCAGGTTTGTTTGCTTAATAAAATCAATTTGAATCGGAATGCTAACCAAAGGACAACTATTTGTCGATAATGCAATTTTAGAACCTTGGAAGACAAGACTGGGTATATTTATGGCCCGATTAAAAGCATGAAGTACCATTTGAAAAGGGATCCGTTATAGCACCGAAGTGCGTCCAATAAATTTTCCATTTCCAATTGATTCATCCAGAGAAACTAAGGAGCGAGCGTCAAGTGGTAATAGGCTATTCAAGTGAATTTAATGCGTTTTTAATTGGTACCGTCAGGACTACAGGAATCAAACTTGTCGATAAATTCTTTTTTCATTATTACATGACCAGAACTGGGGCGATAATCTCTAACAGCTTCTATAGCACTCGATTTAACTCGACTTTCTGGCAACGCAGTTAAGGATTCAGCGAACTGTCGAATCAATATGTATGTATACGTACCGAAAAGGTTGTATCTGTTCTCCATAACCATTTCACAGTTAACTGAGCGTGAAACATTTCATTGAAGAAGTCCTTGGAAAAGCATTAAGAGACAAAGTTCATTCCTTTAAAAAGCACAATATCTAGGTAGAATGATTGGTGACATCTAAGATAAAGTGACTTCCGGCTTAGTCCTTCCCAACAGCAAACAATTTAAAACACAGGATCTTCGTCGTTCACTGGACTGCCATAAGTAATGGATATACATCAAGGCGACGCTTACTACTTTGTACGTCTTCCTGCGGAACCCGGCAATCCCTTTTACTGACGAATTTCTCTTCAAATCTGGAACATATCCAAGAAAGTACGTATTCCGGTCAAGCTAAGTTGGCAAGGTGAGTAGGTAAAAATGGTAAAATGGAAAAGATACAGGGATGCGGTTTCCATCCTCCGCAGTACATATAATAAATGTTGGGCTCTGTGGAACTTCCCTTTGAAAACATTCAATAAAACTCATATGTAAGTATGTGGTCTTGTCCAACATATTATATACATTACATATATTGAATATATTTTTAACGCTACTACATATAGGAAAAGACATCATGTGGAGTTGAACACTAACGAAGCATAAGTGAAACTGAAATCACTCATTGCGTTATCATTCCAAATTAAACAAGCTCAGAAATCATCCTGTAGTGAGCAAGGACTGTCCGCATTTTGAAAAATATGAAATGGAATCTGATCATCATCAAAGCATAGTTAGTCCAGTACCGGGGCTTTATCTCAATACTCAAAACAATAACTTTGTGCTAGGTTTGACTTTCATTTAATTCATAACGTCACTGGTGCTAATTTTACATGGTGGCTTATGGGAGAAAACAGTAAAAAAAAAAACAGAATTCACAAATATAACAGGAATCGCATACTTAGTTAATCAGCTGGATATACCTACACAAATTATATAAACTCTATTCTATAGTTAAGTTTTTATATATAAGCAACATTATTTTCGCGTAACCTCAATTGACTTTCATTTTCCCACTCATATTCTCCAATGATTGGCATTGCACAAAACAACTCAGTAAATCATTTCCGATATTTTATTAGACCATTGGTGTGAGGCAGCTGTACAATGTATGAAAATAAGTATGCATTCAACTTCACCTTTTAGAGTAAGAAACTTTTACTTTTAAGGTATATAAGGTATAAGGTATAATATAGTAAATGTTTTTGGATATTGTTTGCTTTTTAGAATTTGCGAAACATATTTCCCTTTCCTTCATTCTCTTTATTTGTTGCATAAATTCTTCCTATTATTTTATAATTAACAAAATTACATTGCATTGGTTGAATGTGTATTGAACATACATGATAATAGATATAGCAGGAGCATCACAAATAAATTCCAATACTTTATTGAGAACTACTTCATTCTATGTATAACAATCGTAATAAACCCCTTTAATTTTCCCATAAATTGTAACAAATAATCGCTCCAGTTCAGCAGAGGCTTTAAACTAGTATAGGCTAACAATAAAACTTATCTTGTGTCAACTATGTTGTAAAATAGACTACACTAGTGAACTAGAGGATAATTGAGATTTTTGAGAATGAGTAACCTATATCAATATCAAAACAAGGACAAAACTCTTCATTTCCAAACATTTGCTCGTCTAAACGAAAATCTAAAGACACCCTTTCCCATATAGCTAATATTATTAGATCTTCATTTTTTTTTAAAAAGATCTCGATTCTATTATTTGTGATCAGAACTCTTTTGCTCTGATGGACGAAGCAGTCAAGGTACATCAACCTTGGCTAGTACGACGATGTATAAACGGTTCTGTGTACCGCTATACCCCAGGTTTAGTTATTTTGTACAAGAGTACCCTCTTTTAGACCTTCCAAATGTCAAGGAACATAAAAACCTTGGCTGATATGATGTGTTTTACAGTTATTTGTACTGATAAACTTTCCAGATGTTGTTAACAAACGACGCCATAGAATTCAAAAAAATACACTTTACGCTTCACCGTTTTGAACAATAATAATTTCTTTTTTGCAAATATCACTTTTTAAATATTATTTCCTAAAGCTAGATATGAATTATAAAATGCTAATTCAACAAAAAAAATGAATATAAGATTTCTCTCGTAAAAATTCTCACGAGCCAAAATCGAAAACGTGAACACTCTTGAATTCGCATTCTTGCGAGAATTTCTCAAGAGAAACTAACTACATATATGCAACACGAAATTAATTTTTAAAAATAATTTTGTGTATTATGCGAATTTTAAAGTTATGGTAATTTTCCATGTTTGTTGTAAATAAACAATATGTTCTGGAATCTTATGCTGTAATACATATTACAATATATTTGAAATAGTGCTTGTTCTAGTGCCTATAAACCATTGTAGTAAATACTTTTCTATGTAGACAATTTTCTGTCTAAAGACTAAAATTCATCGAAAATAATTTAAAATTGCATTCAAAATGCAGAAAAATAATAAATAATTTCCTACAATTATCTGAAATGATATAAAAAAATTACGAAACCAATGCGTTTCGTCGGTCCTAACAGAATGCCATGGTACAAAGTTAATCCGTATTCCGTCCATCTTAAATTTCTTTCAACTCCAAATAGTCTCAAACCCAACAACTCACATTAAACATTTTTCCAAATGTCACCGGAAGGCAACTAATATGCTGATAACTAGAAAAAGATTCCTTTATAATAAACCTTGTTAAATAAAGCCAAAGCTTTTCAGAGATCAGTGAGATTTTCTAAAATATGTCTGTGAGGTCTTCGGAATAGTATAAATCCAGCTTATTTCACTACTTCAACAAAGCAACTTCTAAAATTGTATAACTGTAAGCCGCAGTTTGCTTTTCATAAAGATGAAAATGCAGTTGATTGAAAATTGGTTTACCACCATCGAAAAAAGGACTGACTATGGAAGCATTTTTTTTTTGTTTAACTGAGTTCATATTATCTTATTCCAGAGAAACATTGCTCTACCAATGTCATCCATACTCATAATAATGTTACGGTGACAAAGATGTTGCGTATTTTGAAAGAATGGTAGTATGAATACACGTAGAGCCTTTTTGGGTAGGTAAGACCAAAGCCATCTAATAAGGTAGTGGTAATAAGATCAGGTAAAGCTTAAACAAATATCCAAGTTAATTACAACTATTTTTTGTACTAATTCCACGTAGGCGTCTTTTCATTTATACGTCAAATCATCCAATGTCACCTACTTATTTATTTTCTAATATGTTTCAAAATTTTTGTTTTGCATATGTTTCGCAAGCCCTTTGGAAACCTCTTCAAAAGTTAGGAATAACCAGGACACGTAAGTTCTTCTTTATTAATTATTTTTAACCTAATGTATTTATATTTAGGTGTCCGTGCTTATAAACTCGATTCTGGCCGAACTTGTGGGAAAAGGACGCGATCACAATGCTCTTTGGAACCAAGTATAATGTCGTGTCGTAAAAAGATCTGTCCAGGCTTGCCGAGACAAAAGTTAGATGGCCTAGTATACAGAGTAATAAACATCTGTCCGACTGAGAGCGATCACGAAGAAAGCAAACACAAGGAAGATGAATGCTCCAAATATACTGTACCGTTTTCTCCGCATCATTCAAATGAAAATTTAGATCCTGAATGTAAACCAAGGAAAATCAAAAAAAGAATGTGTGATATTTATTCCAAGGCATATGGTTTATTTTCAAATTGCTTGAATAATGAGGGCGACAATGCTATATGCGACCACAGCAGAGCAGAGAAAATTTGGTCCCAAATTCCCGCAATCCGTAAATTAATGTTCTATTGGCAAGCCTTGAATAATGATTGCTTAAGTAAGGATCCATTAGAAAATTTTGTTAAGTTTTATGCCAAATCAAAATCTGTTGGCTTGTGCGAAATTCGCAGAGTTGCCGTCAATATGTGGAATAATTTATCATACAGCCAAAAGTTGCCTTTCATTGTGGAGTCATTTATAGCAGAATCGATAGATTCGCCAGAGGTTTTCGAAGAAGATAATATTAGAAACTTTTTCAATTACAATCGCAGGAGATATTTTCGCTCTTGTTGAATATATTTATTAAAATTTCTCATTTTCGTTCACTTTTGTCCAAAGTAAAATTACATTAACCGCTTAAAATTGCTATTTATGTTTTCTCAGCGACTGTATTAAAATACATAAACATATTTTCGATACGTACCAAACTGACGGCAGATTTATAGTAAGTTTAAAAGCGGACGTCTAGCAGAAATTGGAATTGTATTGCTAACAACACATTTTTTCATATGAATGGGTACAGATATACTCTCGCCAGACGCAGAGAAATTAACTAAGCATATTGGTACTGTGTACGCAAACCGCGTACCTACTTTGTGACAGTTTTCAATGGCTTTTTCGTCAAATAATACATAATTTCAAGTTATAGGTAATAGTGGGCAAAGATTATTTCAAAGAACTTTTTGCTATAATTGAACACACCATTGACTCTGTTTTAATATTTATTTGTTGAAGTATGAAAAATTTAGCTGGATGCAGAAGATGTCGGGGTTGTTTGACTTGCGCTTGATTGCAACCTGATTCACAAAACATCATTTTGTTGTGGGCTTCATATTAAGATCCTGCGCGTCCATCTTAGATTAAAGGTACAAAATCTTTTTTTTTAAATAATTCCTCAGCGGTTGATCCTACGACCAAAATGGCTGATACAAATTTGAAGAAGACTAAATTCCCTGCTTTTTTTTCAGTCTGATGCGTGAACATTCCTCCAAAAACATTTATACGTATAGCATGATACAAAGATAACAAGTATGGCCGATTCGAGAGGAGTTTTTTTTTTGTGTTGTTACGTCATCAGGTGTCTACTGTAATGGCCAGGGAATTTGTTTTGAGTTTTACGTATTTTATTGACTGAAATACGTTTTGAATATATTGAAATATTTAACAAAATATTAGTTTCTTCGTTTAAATCACTTCAGGAAAAGTAATTATGTGCTAGTGGGAAAGCAAAGGAATTTAAAAATAGAAAATTTTTTTCACTGTGAAAAGACTGTTGAAATTGAGACGAACAAATTTCTGACATTTGTCGCCAAAGGAGGCAAGCAATTAGTTGACAGATTTTCCGGCCATACCTTGTTAATCTTATTATCATGTACGTATAGTACCCCTTATACAGGGTGTTTCGTCCATGGTGGTCCATAGTACCAAAGATAATAGCAGTCACCTAGTTAAACAAATGGCAAGGGGGAGTGGGGAACATCTCAACCGTTTCGGAGGTACAGGGTAATTAAGAAAATATGCTAGTCTTTTACAAAATTCCCTGTATCTAAAAAAGTACAAAATGCACGGTCACTTAAAGAACTCATTGTATGAAGAACTTCATGGCCTTTCCAGCTCGGTAAATCTCTCCCCTCAGGAATTATGGTGATCTAAACTAAGAATTTCGGATTGTCTTACTTCATTTTTTCAGAATGACCTGAATAGGTTATGAGCTAATAACTCTTTGACGACTGCAGTTAGCACATATGGTGTAGTCAAATATAACAGGAGAATTCCTCAGTTTACGGTTAAAAAAACAATCGGTGGGCATCTTTTTGGAAAAAAAAGGACCAAAGTCAATAAAAAGATAAGAAAATTCGAAATTCTTAGTTTAGACCACCATAACTCCTGTAGTGAGAGGTATTTTGTGAAAGACTAACTTATTTTCTTAATCACCCTGTAACTCCGAAACGGTTGCGATGCCCCCCCCCCTTGCCACGCAATTTTTTGTTTGATTAGCTGACTACTTAACCTCTTACCCTATGGATAACCGTCGACGAAACCCTCTGTATACATTTCTTTTGGAAGAATCTTCGTTCCCGCCGCAGTAACTCGGTACACATCAGACTTACAAAAATGTGTTTATACAAAAAATGTAGGGAATTTAGTCTTCTTCAAATTTGAGTCAGCTATTTTTGAAGAATTATTTTAAAAAAACCAATTTTTGTACCTTTAATCTAAGATGGCGGACCGCGCAGCAAAGGACAAAGCTTGGCTTTTTTATCGGGACCCTTAGCTAAGTATATAAAAGTCACAACTACCCCATTTTGTAAGGTAAAAATCCTTATTGACTGGACTACTTATCAAGTGTCCTTTTTAATTTGAATACTATTGTTAAAAGGTTCAACTTTTATGCTAAGCTTTAAGTCAACCTTCGGATAGAAAATGCCCGTTTACTATAGCTATTTTGTTGCTTGGTAAATGAATTTCTTTCCATGAACGCAGAACACGAGAGAAGTCACAAAACGTTGGAACGATATAAAATAATAAAGTATATACCTTCTCGATAACGTTAATCCACGTTGAAGATATTTTAATATTTGTCCGGATGGTATCATAGTTGCTTACGTAAGCACGAAGCTCATTAATGCGTACTGTAATATTAAAAATGTTCTCCGTTATGTAGCAGTTTATTATCAAGCAGAATTCTGTAGTAGAATTTCTTAGTATAACTTTTGCATTTTTACAAATTTAGAAATCGATTTTTCACAAAATTCCCAACTAACTGAGTTCTGAGACTTCCAGCATTTATGTATTTCCGTGGACAATGCGATATTCAATTGTTTCCAATATGATTTGTTTGCTATTTTGAGAGATATGATGACCTAATTTTAATATTTCATATAAAGAAATAAGAAACAATATGTCGAGAAGAGCCGGTGCTTTTTCAAAATGTATATGTATCAAATGTACGGTTTAAATAATAGAATATACATTTTAAGACATTATGTTGAAGTTTTTTAATTGAATAACGCAATGGATTGCATTGTGAATTCATCATTCACTTTTTATTAAGAGAAAAAGTTTACAAATTGATTTTTATAATATAGACTACTTACTGGATTTGTTCGGTTTGGGTTCCTGAATAAAGTTACCTCAATCTTCATTCTCGTGTTTAAAAAAACCTGTAGCAATAAAGTTTATTTAAGTTACGTGGGTCTTAATTGTAATGTTAAAAAAGTAATTGTAACTTGAAAAATAAAAATAAAAACTAGCATTTAAAAATATGTTCGGAAAATCTATGTACGAAAAATAATGAAAATCGAAAAACTATAGAATCGGGCGGAAAATAACACGGTTTCTTGAGGATTTTCATTAAAAAAAAAAAATGCAACACCCTTTTCAAAAATCTAAGCTTGGCAACATTTGAACTGAAGAGTTTGTAATATTTTGCCGAAGGTTTCAAATCAATATCATAAAAATTGTGGAATAAAAATAAAAAGGCTAAACTGCAAATTTATTCAGCCTTCAGTAAATGCATAGTATTGAAATTATTTTCAAAAAGAGTCAAGCAATTCAATTTTACATTGATTTAAATTAAAAAAAACTAGTATATTTGCTTACTCTTTTATTGCGCCGTAAAATTAAATTGCGTTTGCATACAATTTTTCCAATTTGAAGTGGATTGCATTAATAATGATCGGTTCTGAAACGGGATGAATTTAACAACTAATAATTACTTCACTACCTACAATGTTATGTATGTATGTATGTACTACATTATAGATTTTTCCTTAAATGACGGCTTAAAAGTAAAACTCAAATTAAATAAAAAAAAGTAAAATAAAAACAAACCCTTAATGAAAGCAAAATAAGGCGGCTAATTTGGTGGTTGTCTGGAATCCCACAGTGTCTTCCTATAGTGGAAGATAAAGAACATCCTTTCAACCCTAAAAGATATCTTAACGAGTTGAGTAGAAAATGATGAGGAAAGATTTCCCTTGGCATAATAAGGCAAGTACGCGATGGGTACCACGTCGTTTTGATTGCTCTACCGCCACTGCCTAATGTAGTCGCTCTAGTTTCCTACCAAAATTGGTAAAGCACCTTTGTATTTAAATGGAACAGTGGTGGAAGGGTTGTGGGCTTGGGCCAATGGGCTTAAAAGTAGGGAAAAGCAGTCCTATTGAAACTTATAATAGCTCGTTGAAACTTATATTTATCAATATTTTACGTCTGGGTCAAGAGAACTTTCGGATCTCTAGTTGATTTATCAGGAAAACATTTATTAATATTTCACCTGACTTTTTTGTAGCCTTCCGTTAATTCATTTTTGGTGTAGCTTTTAATTTTTCCCGCGTCAGAAAAACTCTCAATCGAAGTAGATTTTTTGCTGCCCTTTTCAACCTAGCATTCTTGATTACCTACTTCATTTATGTTGAAGCGATTCGACACCCCAAATACTTAGCCTGTTCGAGCTACTTAGGAATAGTTGGGGGCAGAGTAAGGAGAAGAAACATTTGTGCCTTGCGGAGTTACTTACGTTAAACGTACTCTTTTCGTTGGAATCCCAAAGTTGCTAACGATTTTTTTGTTTTACTTTTTTCGCGCCCAGCTGGGGAGAAAAATGGCCACGTGGAAACAGACCGCGAAAGTATATCCGACAGCTGGAGTAATCACTGACTCGCGCTACGGGGGATGGAACTGTACGCTGAATTGGGTGAGAGATTTTCCCTTAATGACGTGAATTAATTTCATTAATTTAGACCGGTGTTTAATTACGCGCAAACTTTTTCAAATGTATTTGAAGTAATTTAAGACAAAGTGGAATTGTGTTTGGCATTTTTTTTAAATTATGTCATTTTTCAACCCCAGAGGGTGACCTCGATGCTTGCAAAGCTAAGAAGTATATGGCAAAATTCTCCTAGTTAAAGTTTAATTTCTCGTGAAAGAAAAGTTGCTCGAGTAGACTCCTTCAATCTCAGCATTAAAGTACAAATAAGTTTTTCGATTGGATTTTTTGATAATGATAAAATTCTCAGAGTAAGAAGGATAACATCATGTCCTTCACAGAATATTGACGTAAAAGCGATATAAGAAATACCTAGCTATTAATTGCCTTGACTTTTTGGATTCTTTGAAGTTATGTATGTGTATCATAAAATAAATCGTAAAATCAAAATTAAATATGTAGAAGGTAGCCTATAATGATATATATTGCCCCTTCAAATCTTAGCGTCCGACGCATTCCTAATAGTATTGGTCGTATTCTTCAGTTGTTTTGCAGCCGACAACAAGAATAGCAGTGTCCAAAATAATTTTGGAGCGAGTTAGTGGAGAAAAAAAAAGTGAATGCTGAAGTATTTTTTATTTATTTATTAAGTATTAATTTTATTTAATATGCTATTTTTGCCGGATTGCTCCTATTCGTTGACATGTGATGAAAAATAATGTTATCATAATTATTTTATTTTACTCGTAGCCATTTAGGTAAAATTACATACCTTGGCCTAAGGCAAACTGACATACTTTAGTCAAAGGCAAAATGACATACCTGTGTCATTTCACACATAGATTCTAAAAATTATGTTAGTTTTATAGGTTGGGCAATACAAAATATACCTTTAATATAAGTATACAGAAGTTTGCAAAAAAGCTATATTTTCGTTTGTTTTGACAAATAAACCAAATTTCTGTTGAACCACTGATGTCTTTTATTCAAATTACATGAATGCCTTTTATTCAAATTACATGGGTGGCCTAAAATGACACAGAGTATGTGGTTTTGTACACACGCCGCCAAAATAACACATTAGGTGTTTTTTTTTTTTTCAAATGAAAAAAAAAATTGTCTTTGTTTTAATGTCTAACATTCTTCAAAACATGAAAGCATACACTTTTAAGCTGCTAAATGTATACTTAAAGTATTCTTAAACCTTTATGACCCACAAGGGAAAATGTTAATCGTATATCATATCGTATGTCCCCTACCTAAATATTTATACTTTACTTTTTAAAATGAGAGAAAAGGTAAATATATTATATTATATAATAGTTATGTAGTATATATTATATAATGTTATACCCTAGATGAAATTAAAAGTGAAATAAAGTGATAAACTACAGTTTTATATGGCAACACCAAATATGGGCTGCCCGTTTCAGTCCATTTTTGAATTTTTTTTTACTATTTTTGTGAAAACGCCGTATATAAAAATTCTGCTATCTACGTCGACGTGTTCTCCGGGATTGCACACGGACATTTTAAAAGAAATTGTAGCTTTAGGTTTGAAAGTGAAACAAATCAAGTAACTCGTTCGTACAGTTCCCATGCACAAATTTAGTTTTTCGCTACATATTTGGACACTGCCTGAGAAATCGATTAATCCTAGCCATTTTTACTGTACTGAAAAGTTCTTCAGAAAATCCTTCGAAATTTATTATAATCATTTTTACTGTCCGATAACCGTTCTAAAAATAGATACGAAAAATCATTTTAACAATCAAACTTGCGCTGAAATTACATGTGGGCATCCATCTAAGGCATTTTAAGAATTGGTCTTTTTATACCCTAGATGAAATCTATCGAGTATACTAAGTTTGTCATTCCATTAACGCACAGAAATAATGATGGTAGAGCATAATGGATTGGACACCCACACATACTATTATAAGTTATTTTGATTTTTGCATGTCCATCTGTCCGTCCGTCCGTCCGGGCGCATGATAATTCGAGAACGCTTGTACTTAGGGAGCTGAAATTCCTTACACGGAATTTAAAAAAGAAGTTAAGTTAATTTCGAAAATTATATAAATCGGGCAACTCCTTCGTGGGGTTGCCATACAAAAATTTCGTTTTCTACTATATATTTGGACGCTGCCTGAGAACGCGAGAGAGCTGAAATTTGGTACATGGTGTTTTCATAGTAATAGCAAAACAAAGTTTCAAAAATGGAATAAATCAGTCAACCCCTCATTGGTGTTGCCATATAAAAGTTTAGGTTTTTTACGGATACTGTGAAAACGATCAGTCCTAGGCATTTTTATTGTACCAATAAGTTCTTCAGAATATGAAATCCTATAAAATTGGTTATATTAATTTTTTCTGTCCGACGAACCGTTCTAGAAATATGTGCGAAAAACCAGTGCAAAAATCAAAATTTCTCAAATGGGTAATCATACTAAATTTCATACAGACATTCACCTAGGATATCATAAGAATTAGTCATAGACCAATTCTAGCTTTTTTACTTATTTCTTTGTTAGTTTATCTAATTTCCATTTATTATTAAAAATTCTCTAACATTTTGCAAAAATAAAAAAAATTCTTCATTATTCAATGGAACAAAGTTGCGTAGAAAGTGATTGAACATGTAATATCGCTTAGGTTATTATATAAAACACTTAATTTATTGCTATTATTACGAATTTATATATATAATAACTGCAGTTTCCAGTGTTGATGATAATTTTTTTCTTGTATCAGCTATCAGAATAAAATAAGTACATTTTAAAGTTTAGTTGCATTAGGTCATGAAATAATTGGTTTAAGAAAATATTTCAAAAGGCCGTATGCTGCACCAAGCTGAATAGCCCCCTCTTCTGTAGCAGATAATATTGCGGAAATGTTTTTATTTAACACAAATGCAAGCTGGTTGCCACATTGATTTGACCATTGTTCAAATATAAAATATTGCAGGGGATTAAAATAAAACAATTTAGAGCACAATTATTCGAGATTTTGGAATTTTTGAAATATTAGCGCTAAAGTCCATAATAAAAGGTGACATTGCAATGAAATCTAATGACTTAAAGTTTTATTTTTTAACTTTAAACTGTGCGGACTTAAACTTAAACTGTTAAGACTACACAAAGAATTACCAATACGAAAGGAAGAGGACTTCCCAATGTTTGCAGGATCTTGCAAAACAATGAAAAAGTAGTCTAACAAATTGTAAGTATATAGGCATAACAACTTTTTCTTTACGCAGAATTCTTGATCTACTATAAATACCATGTCCGGACAAAATGTACATGAGCAGGTAAGTCAGACTTATCTTCCATGACGTCAGAAGTTATTGACTACGATGAAAAGTCATGTGCAATGTTAATCCTCTTCAAAAAAATTCTAAAAGATATAATCTGTGCGATTATGGGATGATATACAAATCCTCTTGATATGACTACTGAGACAAGGAGTGTTAATCGCAGTCCACAAGTAGAAATCAGCAACTGCTGACTGAGACCGATAAGCGGATCTCGGGTAATGTGGTTGAGTCGCCGGATTAGTCGTCAGTCAAACGACAAATAATCTTGAGTTATCCTGCGTCTGAATAGCTTGTGATGTTCTGCTAGAATTATTGATCTACAGGGAGAACTATTCAAATAGTAAGTCAATTATTAAATCTCTTATCGAAAGATTTGTTTTCTTTAAAGATTATTCTGGATGATGGTCAAACGTTATAAAGGACTTTTATAAAAAAAAAAGCCCTATTCCAAATTTACTCTGTGTTTTGTTTGTGGGATTGGGCGTTGCGTCTACTTCCAACTACAATCTTTCTAACTTACAAACATTGTTTCCGACTTTGCAACTATTTCTACCTACACTAATGCTAACCAAAATACCTTAAATCGCACAAAGTATAATTTTCAACTTGGAGATAACCCCACTATTAAGCCTAATATTTAGTTCATGGTTTGGTGAAATTTAACAGGAAAAATCGAAGTGACAGCTGCTAAAATCTCAATTAATCAGAAGTATTTCTAAAGATGTTAGTTAAATGATAATTATTAATAATTGATATTTATCACCAAATCGACGACGAGATTTTTACTGCGGCAGGTCTAAGTGTGTAACTTGGAGCAGTTGTACTTCACCAGGAAATGCAAGTAGATAGCAAACATTAGCTTTTTCTTACAATAAAACGGAACTGTAATGTATGCATAGAACTCCCAAGTCCCAATAAGTATCTTTTGTGACAGATAACAGGTACGACAAACAACGAGTGCCACTACTTACAAGAACATAAACTTGTTTATTTATTTATTTACTAAGGGGAGCCTAAATGAATGAGTGGGAGCATTGAAAGGGGTGAGGTGGTTACAGATGCATAATATCTAAGTTATCGTCATGTGTCGGTATGTGTGTGTGTGTGTTTGTGTGTGCGCAGCTATGTTTGAGCGCGCATGCATTCATATGTGTAGGAGGGTGTAGCTCTCTACGTCGACGCGTACTCAGGCAATGCCCAAATATGTAGTTAAAAACGAAATTTTTGTATTGCAACCCTACGAAGGAGTTGCCCGATTAGTCCCATTTTTGAGTTCAAGTTAATATTTTTTTTAAAAACGTCATGTACAAAATTTGAGCTCTCCACGTTGACGCGGTCTCAGGCAGTTTCCAAACATATAGTGAAAAACCAAATATTTGTATGGCAACACCAAGAAGGGGTTGCGATTCCAATTTTTCTTTCCCTTAAACCTTTATTTGGACTGTTATGAACATTTCAAAAAAAACTTAGCCAAATCAGTCCAGCCTTTCTCAAGTGATGCGATTACCAACGAACAGCATTTCATTTTTATTTATATAGATTTATTTATTTATTTATCAAAGTTCATCAAAGTCTGACTACTGCAAAGTAATTACAAATTAAGTCAAAAATATTGTGATCCAATATAAATTAAAAATGCTTATGAATCAAACAAATACGTTAGATTAAAAAAGAATAAAACCAGCTTCCTTAAGTTAAAATCAAGTTCATTGGCGCACTGAAAAGATGAGACATCGAAGTAATGGTATCATTAAAAGTATAAATAGTACAACAAAACGGCAGATAAAAAATGTCATGGTTTCTCAAGGAGCGACAAGGAGTTGAGATATTTAGGAATCCAAGCACCATGCAAGCACTCGTATACAAAGAGAATTCTCCTCTCAAAAGTGTCAATAGCAAGCAAGCAAGCGTAGTATCGAGTTCGGACAAAGTAAAATTTAACGCTGTCTCCAAATTTTTCACATTAAAATCGTTGGTTAAATTTTGACGTATATTAATTTAGAGAAAACAAAGTGACAGATGTCTGAAAATTTAATCGCTGAGGAACTTCAAATTGTTTATAAAGTTTAGATAAACGTTTCTACAATTTACAATTAAAAATGGACTTAATTAATCTGAAAATTGTTAAGAGAATTTAAATTCTTCAATAAATTAACAAAACAATCTGAAAATTTTCAATTAAAATTAAATTCTTTAATAAATTCAAAATAACAATCTGAAAATTGTCATAGAAACAGGAAATGTTATAATTTTACCAGCATTTTAATGCTCCGTGCATTAAAATGATCAGTAGAATAAGTGGAGACATACAAAGTGCCATCTATCTTAAAATAGAGAAATATTCACTTTTTACCAGTGAACTCCGTACTGCACTAGTAAAATCATCAATAAAATTTTTGCTTGCGATTTTACCAGCGCTAAAATATGCATGGAAATGTCACATTTTACTCGAACTCGATTCTCGGCTTTAGACAGCAAGACTACATCACGGTACAGAGAATACGAATACGAATACGGTATTCTCATTAAATTTTGACACGTTAGCTGTGACGTAATTTCGTCCGCTAATGTATATGTATTTCTATTCAAAAACAGAGAAAGGAGAGAAAGCATCATTAGCTCTGTACCGTGCTTTCCTATATATTACACGACATTTCGCCCACTAATGGTGGACCGAGGTTTGTAATGAGAATACCTTGTATGCTCTCTACCGTAGACTACATCATCGTTCCAAGCAAGACCACGGAGAACAAATCTAAGAATCTACGCTGGACCGGCTCAATTCGAAATTCGACTAATATGATGCCTAAACAGGACTGACATACTCCAAGCTCGGCCTAACAAAACCACAATAGAGTATATTGGAAGGATCATTCATCATTCATCCTGAAACTACTTCTTAACAAAGCCCAAAGCAGTTTTAGCCCTATTGACCATACTCAAAATGTGATTTTCAAGGGAAAGTTTGGAATCCAAAATAACACTCAGATTCTTGAATCTGTCGATGCTGGACAATAAACTTCCATTGATAAAGTAACTAAAATTCGCACGTCTACGCTTACGATAATAAGAAAACAAAACACTTATCGATATTCAAAGAAAGAAAATTATTAGAACACCAAGAGTAGATAGAAGATGTTGAAGTCAAAATCAGAGCACAATCTTCGTCATTCTAGGTAGTTCGAAAAACCTTGACATCGCGTCGTCAACATAAAAGAGAATGTTGGTGTGGGGTAATAGCAAGTGCATGTCATTATCGTAAAGTTTTCTTAAGTTTATTAAAAATAGCAAACAATAGTGGCCCTATATGTCGACTCTTGGGTACTCGAGAAGTATTAAGGATGATATTGGACAGCACAGCACGAAAAGAGACTCGCTGTGTACGGTTAGACTGGTAAAAACTTAATCAAAATAGAAACTGAAAATGAAACCCCAGCAAAGTAAGCTTGTGTAAAGGTATATATATCTTAAAATTAAACCTGTCGAATACCTTACTAAAGTCTTTATAGATACAGTCTACTTGTTTTCCTACTTCAATGGCAGACATACAGTGTGCTTAGAAAATTCCATTAAGTTGATAGTTGTTGACTTACCACTAGTAAAGCCAGGCTGAAAACTACCTATAAACGGCTTAGAGTGGAAACAGAGTGTCTCACATACCATAGTAGGTACATATGTATACTACTCCAGTCATGGTCAGACTGCCAATATTGAATTTTAGAATAGTCAGCTCTTACAAAATTGAAGTAGTAATCGTCAGAGTAAGAGACACTATAGCATAGTGGATCAAAATGGAAGATAACATGAAGAGCTAAATGGCAAATTGACTCCGAAAGCAAAGGCGCCAAACATCTCTTAGCCGTAGTAACATTACAATCCGTAGAGAACACCATGTCCAGGAATCTACCGGAGTTATTCGAAATGCTACTGTATTGGAAGAGACCTGCAGAAACAATGCTGTCGATGAAGCGGGGAAAGTGCTGAGGAGCATAGAGATAATTCGGCTGAAAACCGTCCTCACCAGAGTCGAACTCCCACGAAACAGTCGGCATATTAAAATCAACGAAAATTGCTAGATCATCAGGGCGCCGCCAGATGGTATCAGTAATCCTGTCGATATGAATCAGGCAAACAATCGTAGATAAAAGGGGGCGGAACCCATGTTTCCCGTGTACATTCCTCCAGGTTCGTGCCTAATAAGAGGAAGTTTTTAGGAAAGGTCAGCCATTTCGCTTTAATATTGTCGATTACAATGTTTATTAAGCTTAAATACTAACTTTAAGTTTAATCAAATTTAAGTACTAAGCCAAAGCAGTATTGACAAAGAGGACAATGACCGCAGATTTCTTCTCGACACCATCGAAATTATACTCCTATACATATTTCAGCAGCTTGAAGCCTACTTTTTGTTAAGCCAGATTCACTGTACCATATTTTTAATCGTCGATAAAAATCCAAACAGATCAATGAATTGAAGATTCGTGATTCCATTCATCATCGACATGCAAATCAATTTAAGCAATATAGTTGGGTGCACACACTAGTCAGCTTACATGTATTATCCCTCCTTGGTTGGTGACATTTCAACGCTATTGTGCAAGTTAAGAGGGCAAATCTAGTTTTCAGTGTTCTTAAAATTATCGTCAGATTGACAGCTAGCTCTAAGCAAATTAATAAGACATTAAGAAGTCATTAGTATCTATCAACATGCATAGAACCGGCAAAAACAATTTTTCCCTAACAGATGAGAAAACATGACAGCGCTTGATGTTCTAGAAACGTTAAACAATTTCCTATCATCCTTCAGGGTGTCATCGAGTTTCCTGAAAGATGCCTAACGTAAACCACTCAGGACAGTACGCACTAGGAAAAAGTTTGGGTACTTTCTGTATGTTATCCTATTTTGTCTTTAAGTGTTCTTGGTTTTATCAATGATCCAAACTGCCCCGTTTTGAGGTGGTTTATATGCGTAAAGCCCTAGTGGAAATGTTGTCCTGAGGTAGACGCCTTGACTCGAATGTAATATGAAAGGATAACGTGTCCTGTTTCTTATCTCACCAAGAAGTCAGCAGTGTTTTTGCTCACTCCTTTCACTAAACAATTTAGATAAATGTTTTGGGTAAAGACACTGTCGGCAATCTAGGGTAAACGAAGAGGACCGGCCGTGTGCTAATACGCACATAAAATGTTTGTACCAGATATACATAGTCGATAGTCCGTTTCAAAGGATGATGGTAAAAAACTGTTTTAGGTATGTATAGGTATTCTCAAAAATTATTACTCATCGTGAACTGTTGCCATTTATATTGCAGAAACAACAAATCTGAGCTTATCACAAGAAACTTGAAGTTTGAGGCAATTTTATTGCCTCCTGGAAATATAAAAAAAATCTTTGAAAATTTCTTTTGTATTTTTGCTTTATACATATTTGGATAAAGCTTACTTTATCGATAATTCCTTTTAATGTTTTTTTTTTAGCAACCCTCCGTTTTTTCCACCGTAGAGTGTCTAAATGTACAAGACTTAATAAACACGAAATATGAGTTCCACAGAAAACTTCTTTTAAACAAACTTCAAGGAACTGTGGACGTCTGAACGAAGGCAAATCTTTATGGAAGGGACGGATCATAGTGTTTAATATTCAAAAAATGTCATTGTGGAAAAGACGTTGTTGTTATTATTCACAGGGGTAATTACTTACAGTTCAATTAGTTTAAAACAATAACAATCTTCGGATAACTAAGTAATAATAAAATTTTAAAAATCTTAGAGCACTGCCAACTGTTTTTCAATCGGGAACTGGGGAAGGCTGATAAGTCAAAGGAAATTATTTTTTTAATTTGATTTTCAATTACATAGGTACCTTATTATTGTTAAGTTTGGTCAGACTGAAAGTTTTGAAATAAATATTTATGGACTGCGAAATATTACCGACTCACTGAATAGCTGCTATCACTTAGCTAAAAGAGAGGTATTTATTTTATTTAGTTCTTCTTCCTTATTTTTTATGGCCCCTCTCTCTATATAAGTGACAAATAACTGAAACTTCAGTTGAACTTAGAAAAGAATAGCATGTCTGTGCAAGGTAGTAAGTAGTAATTCCTTTTGAACTGTAATATTCTTCTTTATTTAATTTAATAATAATAGTATAATTTCTTATTTTTTTTTTAGAAATTAAAAAATTAAATTAAATTAAAATTATTTTGAAGATTTTGATTTAAAACTTTATACATATAATATCTTTAGCACATTGGTTTGATTTCGTGATGCTCAAGATGGCCAAAAGGGTTCAAAGCTGCCATACCTTGTCAGTAAAATGACTCGGCCAGTGGTGCATATCGATGAACACCGAAACCAATAGAATCATGAGACAATGCAAATCCCTGGAGAAGAATAGATATACAACAAAATGCATTAAAAAGAAGGGAAATTAATAAACAAAAATTTTTTCAAAAAACTAAATAATGTACACATGCAAATAGCTACTACACGCACGAAGATTTCCCCTTAATCACGGTTTTCTGAAATGATATCATTTACTTCTTCTTCATGTGTTATTTCATCTGTAATTTCGGAATATTCATAAGCTGTTTGGCCTCATTGTTTTCCACACCGATATTTTTCAAAGCATCTGCATACTCCACTTTTCTATCACTTAGCACAGAAATGTTTTTTTTTATCCTTAGGTCTTTAGCTACCAATCTTCTAAAATGCCTGTCACTTACCGCATTCGTAATGTAAATGAAATCAATTCTGAATGATACAATTCAATTCGATTAAGATTTGAATTGGAGTCAGTTTTCAATTGATGCACTGAATTCGAATAAAGAAATTTTAATAATCAATTTTTAATTAATTTTTAATTATTTGTTGTTCTGCTGGAATATATTTTGAACATATAATAACTCCGCCCACATTTTGAAAAATACTTCAATTCGATAATATGTTGTTGGGATCTTTCAGAATTAGCAAAAATAAGACATAGAATTCTCAACTGTCAGTGACGTTTTATTATGGTGTTCTGTTTCCACGGGATTTTCCCGGAATTGATCCAGTTTGGTGGGCGTCCGGCGAATGGTCGGACGGGGTTTTCTATACTGTCCGGGGTTTGAAATTTTGGAAACCAATTGAATAAAAATTTAATTTTTGTTTGTACTGTACGTGTATGGTGTAGTTTATAATGCCGACAATTAGATCGACTCGACTCTCACTCAAGTTCTCTCTTCTGGTCCCAGCCAGTCTTAGCTCAGTAGCGAAGCTAGCAGTATGACCATTGCCTGTGTAACTGGCGTTGTGTGCCTGTGTATTATTTTATGTACCGCGCACCCCCACAACCAATGTAAAACCTCGACAATACAGTGCGTCAATTCAAATAAGGAAAATAATGTAAATGCCAGCGTACAAATACGGGAAGTAACCCAAGTTGGCGACATTTCGCGCGAGAAAAAGATTACCCATAAAAAGAGACCTCTACATTCATAAAAATTAAAAAAAAAACAACAAGAAAAACATAAATATGTAAGATAAAGGATGAGTATAACTTATTAGAAAGTGAACTTATGTTTAAAGAGAGAAACATCGGAACTTTGACCGAAAAGGGGAAATGTAGGCGTGTGCATTCTACTAAGAACATGCTTTGATAAGTTTCACTGGATGCTTTTGCCTAATATAACTAAGAATACTCCACGGACTGTAATTAACAATACGTTTTGTTTTTTACAAAACCAAAACATGGAAATTTATGGCAGTAAATTGATAGATGAGTGGATAAATTTAGAAAATTTCAGTCAAAATCTAACTGACCAGAAGTGCTTTTAACGGAAAATCAACTTTAGCTTAATTTTTTTAAAACATCGAATACTGATTTGTGCAACGAGTTATACAAGTTTGCACAGTATTCTTTTATATACCAGCTCATAATGCCAACGATATAGAGTGTTTTAACAATTTCTCGACGGTGGACGAAAGAAAGAACTCACTGGCCACAAAATTAAAAAAAAAAAATAATTTACAGATTTCAATTGTGTTGATTTTTATAAATTTGTTCACTGCCCTTTACGGTACCATCTAAACAAGATTAGCTTAGCTGAGATTCCATCCTATCATTTCTGTCAGAATCCTCACGAAACATCGAAGCATTTTCTGTGTAAAGTCAGAAGGGAAAGATCCAAAATGTTTACACGACGAGAGGCTTTTTCTCACATCAAAAGTTTAGGTCTCTAAAGATCATAAAAAAAGTCTCTAGAGCTATTTCTCGAAGGGCATACACGGAATTTATATTTGGTCTCTAGAGATCTGTGTTAATTGTAAAGAAAGAAAAGCTTTAAGAAAATATATCCAAAAATTTTACGGGATAAAGGATAACAAGCCAAATTTCTGTGATTTTTTTTTTATAAATAACCAGACCTCTTTGACGAAAAAAATTCTCTCCCTTAAAACCATTACTATGCCAACTTCTGATTTTAATCATTTACCAACAACATTATTTCTATTTTCATACCCAAAAGATTATGAAATCATAGGGTATAGTAATTTTTTCATTCCCTTTGTAGCACATAAAAATAATTATGGTAGAGTAAAATGGATTGGACACCCAAGGATAATATTTCCTGTGATCAATCATCATCATGTGCATCATTATACGATCACGTACCTCATCATTGCCGAAATCATCATAGGAGTAGTCTGGTACAAGCTTCCACAGCAATGTAAACGGAGAACAACAAAAACCACCACCCCTGACGATGCCACCTTTGACGTAGAGGTGCCTGCCCAGAGACAATCAAAAGGAACTACCGTTCTGTCAACTTCGTCGGGCCCAAAATGATCAGGACGATCATGCAAAAAAATTATTTCTAACATAAAATTTTCTCATCAAATTCCCTACTCACAAATTCATTGTTCACAAATGCACACTTGCATTTTATTTTTCTACCGTCCGTGAATAAGAATTAAATTTCACGTGATAATGTCCAATTTGACAAAATTCTTGTACACCTAAATTTCATGTGAAAACGTTGAATTTCTGGATAGTTAGCCTCGGTTCCCATAACTTATCTTTAAGCTAAATTTTGTATAAATATAAAACAAAGTTGAATAAAGACTTACTTATAATTTAGTCACCAAAGAAGCAGTTTCATTTAGAATTCCCCCACACCTACAGTAAGGGTTCTAACTTTATCTAACAATTACTGAAAACAAGCTCTCGTGCCTTTAAAATTCAAAGTTAGTAAGAGTTACATTTACAAAAAATTATGAATTTTTGGCGGCATAAATTATATTGTACTTACTACCAGAAGTTATAATGCAAAAAATAATGACTAATTTTATTAGCCGCAAATTATGACTGTTTTATGAATGTTCATATTCATTAATAATTTTGTTTTTATAAGAATTAAAACACTAAAGTGCTAAAATGCCTGCGCAATATTTATGCTTTTTTTGTCAGTGCTCGCCAGTTTTCCATCAAGCTCAAAGCGAAGCTAACCTGTTCGAATCCGATTGCATAGCTTGATTTCGACAAACAGCGAATAGACATAACCTCAAAATATGTTGTCTATTTAAATAAGTCAAATGGACTCCTGACTCGGTGATCAAGCTAACCAGATGTCTAAGCGTTACACAAAGTAGCAAAGCTCAGTAGCACAGGCTGAGCTACACGCTATACGCTACAAGCTACAAGCTACAAATTTCATTTTGTACTTATGGTGCACCGTAGAAACAAACTGCTACATGAAGAGCTTCAAGCTACACATCAAAAACAAGAACCGAAAAACTCAATTTATTCCACTTTAAAACAAGACTTTTGTTCCATTAATTAATAAAATCCAGGGAATTCGGATAAACTAAGAGTTTTACTGCGAAAATAGTTGTATATTTATTTCAGATTTTTAAGAAAAACTTATTCTTAAAAACCTGAAATAATATACTATTTTCTCAGTAAAATTCTTAATCTATCCTATTTAACTGGATTTTATTAATCATTGGAGCAAAAATCTTGTTTTAAAGTGGAATAAATAGAGTTTTTCGGTTTACATTTTTTCGGTTCTTGTTTTTGAAGTGAAAGTGCCTTTAAATATAAATGCTTCACTTTGGAAGGAAAATATTTGTAAACAATTATCTATGTACCTAGAGTAAAGCAAAGCAAAAGAAAATGTCCCATTGCATTGATTTGTGAAGGAAAGACATAATAATGGGAGCTTTTATTTTAATGTTCCTTTTCAATTAAAATAAAACTAAATCATAAATTTGTCAATAAAAGTGTTAGGAAGCTAAAGAACTATGCTTAAAAAGACTGGAAGATTTTGTTCCCGTATGAGCGATGGTTGAGACATTAAGCTAACTAATAATTAAAATACTAGTTAATTTTCCAAAAAACGAAAATCCATCTTTCATGGCTTTTGAAGTATCTTCCGGAGGTTGTGCCTCACTTCCTGTAACAAATTTATTAACTGTTTTAGCCCCAATTGACTTCTCAAATGAATTTATGATAGCAAATTACAAAATACTACCGGACCGCATACGGCTAATACATAATAATGGCGATTTCCTCGCCAGAAGATATAACAAAGATGAATTTGCTAATATAATAAATTAATTTGATTATGATAGCGCAGTTACTGTGCCCGTAAAAGAGGCAATAGAGCTTACGACTCTTGAAACTTTATATCGATCGAACAAAATAATATTTCCACAAACATCTAAATATGGTCCTCGAAATGTAAAGATGTCGTTTAATTAAATATACTTGTTAAAAGAAATCCATAAGAATGGATTCCCAACAATACTTATAATCCGCTATAACTTGCTACAAAGCCTAGGTATTACCTACATATACTAAAGATGCTCACACTAAGTTTCAGAAATTAGAATGCGATAAGAACGACCAAAGTCTACGCGGTTCTTTAAATCGGAATCGGTCATTCATCGATATCACCCAGCTTATGAAAGGCACGCCATAAGACGCACATCAAATCACCTCAGATCGCTATAAATAGATGTCAATTAAGTGCGAAGAGCTATCGCAACTTCGATGTAGCATTTCATATTCCGAGAAACTTATCTCGGAAACAAGACGAACAACCGCTGCGATGGCTATCCCTCTCCTTATTCAGATGAGACTCAACTCGAACCTCGATGCCAAACCGAATTATATTAAACCTGTAAAATGCGTACTAGCGGTACAACTGTGATTAAAACGAAATGAAATGAGCAAACAACATTCTACCCACACCACTGCAGACGCTGTAAAAAATCCACGAGTCGGCCAAGTATCTCAAATTACTACGAAAATTATTAAACTGACCCCGGCGAAATGAACTCCTACTTCCTTACTTGATAAGAGCGGACCACTGATTTATTCAGTGCACCGTTTCTATACCCCGCAGCAGCAACGCCCGCTGACGAACGACAACGCTCGACCGACAGTCGACGGTGACCAATCCGTTTCCTTGGAACGGACTGTGCCTGTGCTTTTGCTTGGGTGCACGTAGTGTCTTCTCCAGAGTTCGTTTACTATTTTAATTACTTAGCGTGTGTATAGTCTTTCATACAGCGCTTTTGTTGTCCGCTGATAATTACAACCGATGATAAGAAATCACTTTTTTGAGCAGTCCGTCTCTGCGGTCTTTCATCAAGGGACAGAGTGGGTTTTTCTTTGTTTCTTCTTTTTACCCCAACTATGAACAAGTTTTGAGTTGATAACGAGTTAATTAAAATCCGCTGGAACTTTTGTGGACTGTAAATTAATGATGAGAGGCAACGATTTTTATCACATCCAAGTCCACTTTTAGTGCGCAGTTAAATTTTTCGAGTATCGCGTTAATTGGAAATTGCAGAAAGAGATTTTGTGAAAGAATCTAGGTTTGTTTATTTATGATAATAACACGCTTAGCTTGGAACTAAAAACCTCACGATATGCATAAACTAGAACGTATCTACATATATACCTATATGTTGCCGTAGCGAACAAGAATAACAACTTTGTCAAATTGATAACTGCAATCTATCTCATAGTATCTAAATATTTTCCATAACTAAACACACACAGGCTAACAATTAAATTCTTCCAGGTATGTATATAATTGCCTACTTGCTTATTGCTTAAAATACTAGAAAAAACAAATGGGCATGGTGAAGGCACATGCCTAACGTCATTGAAGTATTCAGCTAAGGACAACAGTTAATATACTAGTTATACGTAATTGGTTTGCGTAAAGATTTTATGCTACTATGCCCTTTTGAATTCATACCTACATTAAAATTACTATGGCAGAAAGTCTCGGTTCTTGCGATTTTAATATTGAAGCGGCGGGGCGGAGTAAAATCATGTGAAATTAAGCTTAACTGTCTGATAGTACTGTGGAATCCATTCGGACGTCTGTGACGAATACAATGGATGAAGTTTTACAGTATTATCCATGGCATTAATTGATTTGCTTCTGTCCTGCTTGCTCAATTTTTCGAGAATTCGTATACGTACCTGTAGCCCAATCCCTACCTGATCCTACTCCAGGCTCATAAAACTTTCCAACGAAATGACATTGTACTACGCCAATATAACTGAATTTTGAGGAAATTAATTTCAACGTGGTTTGCCTACCCACAAATTGGCTGGCTAGTGGGATTCTGGACTTCAAACTTCTCTGTCCCGAATTTCGAGTTTTACGTCAGAATCCTTCTGATTTGATCGCGCCTTTTGGCGAAGGGAATACTGTATACTGACGGCATTGATTTTCCATGCTCCGAGGTGGCTGTAAAGATCTACAAATTTTATGTAAAGAAATCCATTACTAGCATTGATCGTTGCTGTCTACATTCTTTTCTCTAGAACTTTGAACTGTTTGCCTTAGCGGTTGATAATTCTTCATCATTATTTCTGATTACATCACAGCTTTGAGTGATCTTAATCTGCCAGTTTTTGGGTTGGAGTCTTCTCGTGAAGTCGACTGGTCTCTGTCCTCATTGTGAGTGAACCACAAAACGTTTTTTTATTCTTTTTTTTTTTATAGATACCATTGTGTCCGTGAACCTAACGCAACAGAGTAATATAGCCACCAACTCTTGTAGATTTCTGACCCTATTCCGCTCATCTGACTCTGGCTCTTTCATCAGAGAGAACACTTATCACAGTGAAGTGACTCTGTGAATTTGACAAAGCATAGCAACTTGGTTGCTCTGAAAAGAAAAAGCGAACAAAAAAACAGCTTTGAAAGAAAATATTCATATGCATGTGTACATATACATATGTATATACGGTCAGAAAACAAACCCAGTTTTTTTTTTGCCCGTAAATTGGAAAATTGGGACTTCAATAAATTAAAACTATAAACAGGAATAACATAATTTTTTTCTTTACATCCATTTTAGTTTTATTCACTTATTTGCTTTCAATTTTACAATTCACACATTCTAACACGAAAGTAACTATTTTGATAACATTCCCGAGTGCTATCAAGGAAAGCAAGGAGAAAAAAGTCACTTTTTGGCTTCTCTGAACGCAAAAACCGTTTATAGTCACTATAGCGTGTTGCTCTGAATAGACTCAAAATTACAGCTTGTTTGTCAATGCCTGTTGTGATGAGTGTGTGAGACCCGAGTCTTAACGAAGAGCATATTAGAATGCTTTCGGTGCATATTTGTTCGCTACATACATGATGGAGTTTAAGACAGAGATTGTGATCAGCAAAGCATGATCATTGACCAATGTGAAATTATAAGGGCTTCCTCATAAACTGCAAAAAGTATGGTTGATGTACGTTTGAAGTACGAGCAAGTCCGGGAGGTTTCAGGAAATCCATAAAGCCCCGTATAAAGGCTTAAACATAATTGCGTTGACAGACCGACAGAGCGACAGACGGCAGCGGGAAATTCGCTGACAAAACAGGTAATCGAAAAATTGGGAACACAATTGCAACGACAGGCACTAAGCGGCGTTTGTGAAAGTAGAAGATACTGAAATTTGGTTTGTTTTTGTTTTTGAGCGTTTTTAAAGGGGATTTTTATTTAGAGTATTTGCATATTTTGCAGCTAATCATGCCGGCGACGTTATTTGTAGCTTTCGCGAAGACTTCAACTTTTTTTTTGCAGTTGTAAACTTAAAATACAGAAATTAACTAAATTAAAATCAAACTAAATGCAAAATATCACAACTTCACCATTTGTATTTAAGCGTCTAGCATACATCCAAACCACGTCTTTTTTGTCCACTTTATTCTACCCGCCTTGTAAATCATAAATTATTTTATGATTTCGCGCTTCCTCGATCAGTTTCCCTCAAAACTCATTTTTTTTTAAATTACCGCGGCGTGATACCACCACAAAAAAAAACAAAACTAAATACCAAAACAATTTCATTCGTTGGATTTTGTTGATAGTACTGCAGCGACGACGGACGGCTAAATTAGAATTTGATCAATCCCGACGACATCTTCGTCGCGCGCTTACCGTCGTTCTTCATCGTAGTTTGGTGCATTCGCACAAGACGCTGTGCTTTTAGAATTTTGACATTGGAATTTCGTCGTTTGTCGTCGCTCGTCGCAATTGTGTTTAAGCCTTAAGTAAGGCTTAAACACAATGGAGAACAATCTTACTACAAGATATTCAAATTTAATATATCAGATCAAAAGCAATATACATTTCTGAGTATATTTCTTTTTGAACGACTCAAATTCGTCCAAAAATGACAATGTTATAGAAGTTTAAAACAAAGGAAATTGAAAACGGCCGTGGCCCGCGAATCTGGTGAAGATGTCACGATACACAATACGCAAGATGCCAGTCTGCACAATATAATATTTATAAGACGATATTTTATGAAATAAATCCAAAACAAATCCAATCCCGAGCGCTTTCTATCACGGCGGCGCAGCGACTAAGCTCGTGCTGCGTTAGACGGCGATTTGTTTCGTGTATCGTGACGTCATTAAGCCGATCGTTTCTGTTAGAGTACGTTTTTGAAACAGCACTAAAATCGCTATAACTTCGTCGTTTTTTATCCGATTTCAATAATTCTTTCACTGAATTAATTGTTTTTTTTTTTTTGACTATGATTCTTCATCATTAACTAAAATATTCGTTGTTCCTCATTGCGACGATAGAGCAACCGACGAATTCTTATGCAATATACGCTCCATAAAACGTTCCTAGAGAAAATTATTTCTATGACTGCAATAGTCGTCGGCCTCCCTGGTTGTCGTAATTGAATTAATACAGTTAAGGGGTCGACGAAAACGAAAACTGCAGATTCCTATGTAATACACGCTCCATAAAACGTTCATGGAGAAAATTGTTCCTATTACTGCAATAGTCGTTGGTCGTCGCAATTGTGTTTAAGCCTGTAAGCTGAATGATATGAAGAGAGATCTTTGTATTCTGTTGGTTTCTAGCGGCAGAGAGGCGAACTCAAATAGATGGTGATGGTAATGGTGACATTAAAAGTGAAATTCCACTTGTCAAATGCAAGGCCACGCAAAGACACGTGAAAAAAGTGAGTATTGCTAAAGACCGCACGACCGAGGTGAGAACTTTACGTTAAGTCACGGTAGGTAAGCCTACTAATTATTTGACACTTGATTTGTGACGTCACGGCATCACAATTCATGTGAAAAGTTCAGAAAAATTATTAAAATAAATTATTTGATAACAGTAAAGAAAAATTACAATATTTAAAAGGATTCATAATTACAATGCAGCTTAATAAAGGAAAGTAATATTTTGTAAGCGATCCAGTAAGCTATTACAGAAATTTTAATCCGTGCATTAAACTGTTAATATTTTGCTCATGCGATTGCTGAAATTAATGTAAACTAAAAATACATAATTAATTAATACAAAATTTCTTGTACCTTGTATACCGAGGCTACAAGCCACGGTATGGTATACAGATATTAACAAGGTATACCAACTAGATTTTTGATGGGTCATGCAGTGACGTCATGGCATCAATTCATATGAAGACTTCACAATTTTTTTAATATGTCCAATGCCTTTAGCACAGTCGTGTGATACGGTGATGCTCAAAAAGGCCGCCGTGGTTCATAGCAGTCATACCTTCTTACTGTTAGTATACCGTGACTTCAAGCTAAATGCGAAGCTTAAAAATGTTCGATTTATTTACACTTGTACTTACACTTTATATTTATTTATACGTACACAAACAAGGTACATATATGACCAGTCGGCCATCTTGGGCGTCCCGGCATCAGACGATTGTACTAAATATATTTGATTTTAATTAATTTTATATTAATCTCAGCAGATCACTTGCACAATATTGCTTTTCTTTATTAAGCTGTATGGTAATTATTAATTCTTTTAAATATTGTAATTTTTATTTACTATATATAATATTATCATTATAATTGTCAAAATGTTAATTTATTTTAAAATTTTTGTTGAATTCTTCGTATGAGTTGTCCACTTATTACACGGAATGCATCGCAACGCCATGCTATTACACGTCATACAACGTGTGAAGAGATCTTAAGATTACTGTTGCGTTTGTATATTTCTTTTATTATGTAAGTAATTAGGACCTCTATTTCATTGTTGCGTATAGCCAGAACATACTCCTTCTTACCAAGTTCTCTGATTTTGGTGTGATATGCTTTCCAGCCTCACTTATGTGGATAGATCAGCATTTTCAGTCAATATTAAGTGAATCTCCTGTGTTTTTCTTTTTGTTGTAGGCCTAATCAACATTGCAACTCATAAATTTTTTTGTTTTTTATATTTTCTATGACACGTGTTTCTGTTTACAAAAGTGTATATTTTATTTTTATTTCTATATTTCAAATTTATTTTCTTAATAAATAACAGTCCAAATTTTTGCATGTCAACTCTACAAAGGTGTGCAGTGAAAATTGTTGCTACTATGAATGATATTTTTAACAAATCTCCAAAAATTCTAAGCTATTTTTGTCTGTCAACTCTATATTAAATGCTGTATATACCCTGTGCCATAAAAACTGATCTCTACTATCATCTTTTTTCACGGCAGAAAATCTAACTTTTTCGAACAATTTCACACAGGGTTCAGTCAGAGTATACAGTTAGATAAGTGTATGCCAGTAGATTAGTAGGATAGGATGGAGTATGCCAATCGATTCCTTCCCATCGGTATAATGATCTGACACCACCCACGTCCCCTTAAAATGCGTCGCTTGCAATGTAGATATGGTTAAATTATTTATGCTTCATTTATGTTTATGAATGATTATCTAAAATTTTTTACATATAGTACATAATCGTTTGAGTTTTCGAATGATCATAGAATATGGTGGAAAAATCTTTAACTGCTCAAGTTAACTTTATAATTATAATTGAACATTTACTTAAAACCTTACCATATTTATACGAGCGAAGATATTTCTCAGAATAAAGATTTGTTAGAATTCACATTGTACCTACCCGTTGAAAAATTAGCTTCCCACTGAATTCCCTGTGAGACATCCTTTTCTTACAAAATAGACATTTTGAAGGATAGATTTTGTAAAGGCGCCTTCGTTACGAAGTTATTTAAAGAGATCCCAGTGGAAACAAATGACATATTGAGATTGAGATGCTCCCTACTTCGAGTTCGAATGCAACTTCCCATCTGTTGATAGTGGAAGCAGATTATTTAGGCACGTATGTAGTATGATTTTCCTCCTCAGGGATTTGGACTATCAAGTGAGTGCATGTCGAAAAGGCAGAGCTCTTAAGCAAACCAAATACTTTTTGTCCCATGTCTTGTTGCTTAGCTTAGATATGAACTGCAAATGATAAGAAATTCCGGAAATGTAATGTCGCCTCGTGTTCTGGTAACATATTGATGAAACTGTTTTTCATTCGTATCGTAATCAAAAACCTTCATGAAAATTAAAAGAGATAAATCTGACACAATTGCATACGCACATTGTTCCGTTCCGATACATATGTAAATGCATATGTAGTGTAGGCATTAAATTCTCAGCTTAACTAAAACCTAATTAAGTAAAAGGCGGTATGGAAGCGCCATTTTAATATTCTCTTCAGCCATACGGCGACTGGACAGACCAAGACAGACTATAGAAATGAATGGATGCACCTTCCATCTAGCCGGACGGTCGGTTATAAACACCTCACTTGCCTACCTGTAAAAATTAAATAGTGGTGTGGGTGCCCAACCAGAAATTGTTAGGTAGGGAAAGAATGCAATCAAAAGGGCGTGGTGCGGCTGTTTTTAAAATGAAATCTATTCAACCATAAGTGAGAAGCATGAAAATTTTATTTACGAAATTTATTTAAGGCATTTGGATTGCCTGAAAAATAATATTTTATGTTGAAGAAGAGACGAAAATACTTCCGCTATTAAAGCTACGCACCAAATGCAATTTCTAGTAAACGTGCAGTAAAAAAGTACGCGTCGTAAGTAAGTTAAAGCCAAACATTTATTTAAGGTTATTTTGGTAGGTATATTTGAGTTTTTTTTTTACTTTCAGTGATTTTTTCTTGTTCTTGATATACGTTAAGTTACCTACTTTTAATTTTTTAATATGTAGGTAATGTTTTGTTTGTTGTTTGAATAATCATTACTTCTGTTCCTTACAGGTATGTCCAATTTGGCCAAATTGTGGGGATTTTTTATATATTTTTAGCTTTTACTCTGCATATTTTTAGGATTGTTTTTTTGTTTTGTTTATTTTTTGTCTTTTTTAATAGAAATTCAACGTAGTATGAATGCCTTGAAGCAACAAAGCTCATTAAACATACACCATTAAATAAAGCGATTTTAAGCATACATAGAATGAAAAGAAGATAACGGTTTATGTGGAACTATTGAAAATAACGATTAAAAAACATAATGAACAATTTAAAATTAATTTTTTTAATTTTTTTTTTAATGTTTGGAACATTCGCTAAAACGTAGGGAATCTTAAAATTTTTGTTTGTTTGTTTCCCTAAATTGTAGAGAATATTCCCTTAAATGTAGGGAATAGGAGATAGCACCACTCTCCACCATAGGTGATAGAACAACACCATCCCCTTTAAAGAACATAATAATGAGCTGAAGAGCTCATTTCTTATGGCCAATACTGCTAAGTAGTATGGAAGACTACAGGTAGCAGTATGCTACCCGACGGCTAGCATCAGCACACAGCGTGGACCACACGGCGAATGTGCTTCTGACGAGACTCGACGAGACGATTCAAGTATGACTGGGACAAGTGCCCGAGAAAAGAGGAAGGAGGAAAAGAAGAAGAATCCGAGAGGAAAGGAAAAAAATGTGATTTTTTCGAGAAAGGTGTGGAAAAATGTTTTGGTTGTAATTACAGACGAAAAGTTTTAGTTAAAAAAAGCCAAAGGAGCGTGAAAAATAGAAGGTCTGGACGAAGATATCCAACCCGTGGAAAGGGTTATGGCTGAGAATTCCTTAGATAATAGGGGAATAAAAATCGCATCATCTGGAACTGCAGAAGCTTGGAAGCTGCTCGGCAGATTATCAAAAAGAAGCAGCTGACGAATTTGGGAATTGATTCGATAAACGGAATTCGATAACTTCAAGAAGCAGTCCGTCAATCGGCTGAAACTCTTGTGTCAGAGCCTTGTAGCTGAAATCAAAGAGGGACATTGCGCAATGGATCAAGGTGAAACAGTAAATTGATTACGGATATTAACCTACATACCCATATGCGGAATTGATTTTGATGGAAAAATTTATTAAGTAAGCCTTAAGAAGTATCGAAAATTTAGAGGTTAGTGGTCAGGCATAACGTGCTAAAATGAACAGATCAATATGAATATCTATGGCAATAGAGTAAATTCTTGAAAGTATCTCAACTGTTGAGATTGAGTCTCCAATACATTACCTCCATGCAAGGATACGAGACAAAGTCAAAATAATTACATGACAATTTTTTTATTATTTTAAATTAAATAATCAGATAATATTTAACTATATTTTAAACGCAATAATAAGAAAATGATTTCCTATATTTTGAATGAGATAGTTAGATACCCCATTTATTACATTTCAAATAAGATAAATACCTAACTTTTTTCTAGATTCTAATTGCGATATGTAGATGACATTATTCTTACGCCTCAAAAGAGAGATCACGGATATTCAATGACCTATTTTTCGGGTTAAATGAAAGATTAGGATTATTTGATAAAAATTTAAGTCAAAATTGAAATATTAAATATGAAATTTACGTTATTCAGATCAATTTTAAATCTTTATTTGTATAAGCAACATTCGCCGTAATGTGACAACAACTTCTCCGTCAACCTGGAAAATACATTTCGGTTCCCAGGAAATTTCTGCTGACCACGCGTCTGGTAATTTTAAGTTAGAGATATTTTGCGTTTAGAGAAACTTGAAATTTTTAGTCTTAATTCTATATTCGAGAAATAAAGTTGCAGGTATTTCATAAGAATTGTTCTCAAAGCTTAACCCCAGGAAACCACAGTACAACTTTTGCTTTCCTTGCCATTTTTGTCATTTCAGCAGTACTTTAAGGATGAGGCTCCAGAAGGCCTTCTAGAGAAGAAAACTTCACCAGGTGACAGTGTAAGTACCCACATAAAAGTTTCGTAAACATGTGGTTATTCCTTCGGGTTTCCTTCGAGATCGTTCATTCAAGTTAGGGCGAGAATGATAATCATTGTATTAAGAAGTTTTTTTTTACACGCAGTAAGCGTGAATTTGGGCTAGTAAAGTGCTATAAGTAGCGATTTAATTGATAGCATAAATGTAGGCTTAGAGCAACACTTTTACTTTAGTTTTGTATGTCATAGAGACATCTATTTTGAGATGTTCAAAGATTTCAAGTAACCCTAATCCTATATAGCCTGAAAATTCCGCACATACTGATCTTGTTGTATACTTAGCATAATAGCGTATTTGAAATGATTGGACTTGTAATATTGATTAATTACACGTGACATTTATACCGCAATGATCCGTTAAACGTTTTCTTTCTTCCTTCACTCTCCTGGAGCCCTGTATGAATGAAAATTGAAAAGGTCCGCTCCTCTACTCTATCTTCATATCCACGGGAACACTGGAAAAAAACTTGCCGCCCTCAGTGTCGATTGGGTGGATGGGACAAGGCAGGTCCTTTCAGGACCGGATGTGTGTGACGGCCTTTGTCTTGTCAGGCACGAATTTTTTTTTTGTATATGGCTGGTGGTACAGCGGCACGTTTTCGTGGAACCTCCCCACACTCTCCCCAGTAGCCGAGGCGAACTAGCGGGCCGCCCTGCAGACAACGCTGTCCACCGAGTGATCTGTCAGCTCATGCTGACAATTGGCCGGATTACATTAACTGACGCCCGCCGCCGTGGTCGTCGTTGTCAAAAATATTTAGAGACAGTACTGCATGTATGAAAAGCATTACATTACCCACTTCGGCGATTTCGTCGTCATCGTCGTCGGCGTGGTCGTCGACCCATCTCTAATTCTAATTTTAAAGCTAGCGCTCCATTGCTGCCAATATGCAAGATCTAATTCTATTATGAAAAAACATGAAAAAATTAAACGATATCTGAATTTCTGAAAATAAATGATTTTATATTAAAATACTGTGGACTTGAAGGAAAAGAAATATTTTTTTTTATTATTATTTAAAATTTTATTGCAAACCGGCAGTGTTTACAAGCAAATAACTCAACTGTAAAGTGTAAGGGAAATTAATGTATGGCGCTGCCGCCCATTGTTAAGGCCAAAACACAGTGAGAGTGACACAACAATGTTGGCAACTTAGTTAGCGACAATTTCGCATTTAAAACACAGTGAACGCGACTCGACAAATGTTTTTGACAGCGGACACTGTTTTATTTATTGTAAAATAAATGGCAACAAGAAAAAATATAAGCGAAGTCTTTAGTATATTATGTGGCTTACTTAAAATTGTAAAAGTATAAAGAAAAACTTAAAAAAAAAGAAGAAGAAGATGAGTATACATGGAATAACGCTTATCGCACAGCATTACCTTTTCCCTCATTTTCTCTATTAATTCCTCCTCAGAACCCCTAATTTCTCAAACTAATTGGAAAAATTAATTTTATACAAGTTTTTAATAACTAGTTTATTTACTATTATCTTTTAATATCCTATCCTTTATAAAAATAACCAAATCCACATAATATGGAATGTCAATTATTCACTGTCCACACAGAAATGTCAATTATGTTGGCGACTAATTTAGAGATTTTCCCAAACTTTTTGTTGGCAACTTATCGTATCGCCCTCATTGTGCTAAGTCTAAATGGGACTTCCATACATTCGAATCTTTGACAGCAACCAATTTACGGCGACTTTGTTGTGTCGCTCTCACTGTGTTTTGGCCTTTTCTTCTTGTATTTTGAAGAGATTAAAACAAGTATAACTTAACTGAATTCCCCTGGGAAGTCTTAGTCAGTACTGTCTTCATTGTGTTAGGGCCCGGCCCGTCAAGTTCTGCTGATCTGGCCGCTGGTATTTATGTCATCAACCTGAAAGGATGGATTTGTCATGACTGAACACAACATGTAGTTTATGGAGAACCTAATGGTGAGAAAAAAAGGATGATGACGAAATGATATCTTTTTTTATGATCGTATTGAAATCCTGGATGGCGCGAGTTTCGTGCTGCTTTTGATCTGGACACAGCTTGCACATGAATTCAATGAGTACCTAGAATTACATAAGATTAGTTTAAGCTAAACTAAGCACAAATTTATTAGATTAAGTATGGTTCCTGAACTTGTTTTTTCTTTTTTTTTTAATAAATAATATATACTTACACATTGAGACTGTAAAGACGATGGAGGAAAAGGAAATATTAATGGTAGGTGATATTTATCTATTCTGAGAAGTATGGTTTGGTCACAAAATTAATGATAAACTTACCCGGTCCAAGTTCTCTCCTAAATTGTGCACAGAACTCACTCCTAACCTCGCACAAGTTTCATCAAGTATTACAGCCGGAACTTTAAGCCCGGACATTATAAATGCGCAAATCAAACTGTCCCCAGCCCAAGGCAAGTGCCGATATATATTATTTAATAAAATAAACTTTAATTTAAAACCATGTGAAATGATTATCAAATAAAATTTTAATAACCCAATATCCAATGAAAACGAATTTTAGGAGGATATTCAAAAATACCAAATTAAAGCTGTTATTAAGGCGATTATTTTGGCAAAAAAAAAAAAAAGTGAAAAATTATTAATAAATTTCAACCGATTTGAAACGGTCAGTCTCGAGTGGAAAAATATTGGAAAATCATGGAAAACTTCCAAAATATGGGGCAATTTCGATAGCTTTTGTAGGTGAAGGAGACAGTTTTTGTTTTACAGCAAGAGAAGAGTGATTCAAGGTCGTACGTAGAAGTTTGAAATTTAAAGAAAATTAAAGAAAAGGACAAAAAGTATAGAAAAAGAATACAATAGTAAGCAAGGTCCTCGAGAGGAAAAAAATTAAATCGGAAGGCAGATAAAAAGAAGACAGAAAAGGTGAGAATTTCGACGGACGAAATTATAAGGAATTAAAATTAAAAAAAAAGTGGGAGCTACGATAAGTACTGCCATATTTAAATACATATTCTATAAAATATTTCGTGTGTTTATTCGATTTTTCATTTCTCTTGAATTGAAATGACTTGTATTAGATTAAATGCGTTGAATTGTGTGCTAATTGAGGTGGATTTTGGTATATATTTTCGATTTCGTTTTAAGAGGAATATATACCTATATTTAGGTTAGGAAAGTCAATAGTGTTAAGGGAAAGAATTAATGCATAAATGTATACATTATAGCGTTTTATTGAAAAAAAAAAGTGACTTTATTTTACATACTTTGCTTTTCGCAACAAACATAGAGTTTGTGGACGTAGACGTGACACCCTCTAGAGATATTATTCTTAATTTTTACTATCCAACCCCTTCTCCACAGCTAGTCGGCGGACCATTTTTTTGTACTTTGGAAACGGAGCATATCACAGTTTTTGGAATGATGAGGCTACAGGTTGCAACTAGGTAAAAAGCAAAAAAATGTTTATTGTTATATAAACGTTATTTGACTACCAAATTTTATTACGAAGTTTTTCAAAATTATTTCTTAATTAGGTAGTCCTGTATTTTAGGGGTTTATAGGGAAAATCGCATTCCATAATGTTAAATTTTTTAATATCGGATATCATCTAGCAACTCGTGATCGTATAGGTATGTATGTACACATTGAAAATTTAACAAAAAAAATTTAGAATTTTAATATTGTGCATTTAACTTTAGCTGTGAATACAGTAATTAATATTACGAATTTCATACCAGGTAATGATCGTAGGAGAGTTTTTTTTTTATAACACTATTACAAGCCACGTTATAGTGAATGACTATATTTTGTTTTCTGCTTCTCTTCTACTGACGATATAAAAATTCGCGTTTAACAATTAATTAGTGGACTAATTACGCTTAACTACGAGAAAGAGTGATATGATTAGCACACCTATGTGTAATAAAGATATGTTATTGAATTGATTAATTTCTTAACCTTACCTTCGACATTTGAATAAACTAAAATATCGGACGATAGTAATGTTTTTATTAGCAATGTACCATGAACTCTAGATATTTCAGAGGCTACAGTACAGACATGGTTTTCGTTTTGAAATCAGACTAATATGGATTCTTTATGCACGCTTCTAGGATTAACAGCTGGAAAATTATCCACGAAGAAAATGCCAACGGACCCAGAAAACGCGGAAAACTTTGAATGAAATAATAATAATAATAATAATTTATTCATGGGATACGTACACAAGATTTACAATCTTTTTTTGTACTATGAGATAAATCGGGGCTAGAAATTTAACACTCAAGAGCATATATCAAAGAATTCCATAATTAAAGATAAATCATAAACAATATAGAAAATTATACTGATGCTAATAATAAATAAAATAAGATAAGACTGATAACTAAAGAAGTAAAAGAATAAAAAGAATAAGAATATAAAAATATAAAAATTATAAAATTAGTGATAAACAGAAAACAGACGAAATACCTTATCTCACGATTGCATCTTATAAGCTTCTTAAATGCACTGACAGTACCAGCACTCTGAATATTTAATGGAAGACTATTCCAAAGTCTGGCAGCCTGAACAGGGAAAGAACTCTCCATGACCAATTTGCTGAATCGCGGAAGTATTATGTTACGATTGCGTGGTGTATTCGATAACTGGAAAAATTCCCTGAGATATTCAGGTGTATTTCGATTTAATATATTAAAAAGAAGAGTTAATGCTCTTTGATTAAGGTAAGAATCCAGGGGGCATCCAAGCAGTTGGATTCTATATGGCGAGACATGGTCAAATCTACGGAGACCAAAAAGAAGCGTATACAATCATTGAAGGCAACCTGTATCTTACGGGCACATACGCTATCTAATTTTGGGAAAACTACGCTGCCAAAAGTAAAGTACGGAATGATTAATGTTTTCACAAGCTTCATACGAAGTTTTCTTGGCAAAATACTCGCTGAAAGCCATAACCTGCGCAGTCCAGCATAAACCTTTCCGATCACCAGATTAACGTTATCGCAACACTTCATCACACTATTTAAAACAATCCCAAGATTATTAACCCTATCATGTAGCGGCAGTATAACACTGTTTAAAATTATTGGCGGAACATCAAGGTTATCTAGGGATGAGGCGTAAAAGACAATGCACTTCGATTTAGCAGGGTTGAGCACTAGCCCATTTACTAACGACCAATCGCTTATTCTATCTAGCTCAGAATTCATTCGCGCAATGCAATCCTCAAGAAGTCCTATAGGCCTACTAAGATATAATTGCACATCGTCGGCATACAGATGCACTTTTGCATCTTCTAACACTTGTGGGAGGTCATTTATAAATAGGATGATGTTGACAATATAGTGAAGGCGACTTACGAATTGAATCTAACCAACGATGAGGTATAACAAAATGATCTACAACCTACATACAATATACAAACATATAATTTTTGAGACCTTGTGTTTATAGGTATTTCTCTTGCTTTTAACCGATTAAGTCGTACACGAGCTAGCCTTCATTGGAGCTCTTCGATTTGGTGCTGATGTCGAAGTGTAAGCCAACTTTGAATAATTTTTTAGTAGTCCTCATTATTTGCAGCACGAGTTAGTATCTACAGGAATAATTAATAATTAGTTATAAAAAGTCATAGTGGAAACTATTAACATCTCTGTCTACCGTCCGTTTTACATCTAGAGTATTTAATAAGTTCATTAATTTCTCGAGCAATTCTTCGCATTCTTACGGACCACATACAGAAAATAAGGTATGATTGATTTAAAATATAGTACGCCATATTAAAGCGAAGAAGTGGAGCATTGCTGTTGCTTTTGCTGTTGTCCAGACGTAATTTCGCAGATTACAGTTTGTATTTCGTTGTTATATATTATATGAAATCAGTCAACAATACGTCACGATGTTTGAATAATTGATATTGAGCATACCTGATTTTCTGAATACCGTGGTATGTAATGTAGGTCCTGTCAATCGAGTCAAAGTCCTGGTTATAGCCCATAACAATTAGTTCTGTTAATTGCTCAAAGATTGATTGAGGCATTGATTGATTTTGCATGATTTTTATATTAACGTCGCCAGGCTGTAGCAATCCTAGATAGCAATCATATAACAAAAGTGCAATATATTCCGATAAAGTTTTAAATTCAAAGCAGGCGAAAACTATGAAGAATTACTTAAAATTGCTTCTGGCTTGGTGTTTATTCTTCCACACAAGTCGTAAAAATTTAGTATCACGTTATCTAACATAGCGCCCGTCATTAAGAATGGTGATATCAGATTTTACCAAGTATCATTAATACAATCAGAAAAGGCACCTGAAACAGCAGTCTATTGTTCCTGTGAGTTGGACCTACATGTTTATAGGTATTAGCATTTGTTTGTCTCCTTTATTTTGAATTCAAGGTAAATTCCATGTATAGCCCCTCTTAGCTAATATCTCAATTGCCAAGATTATCCTGTCCAAGTAAATATCATCAGTATAATACTGCCTTGAAAGAAGTGACTCATACCCATATACCTATATATTTTGTATTGATGTAGTTCGGCTCTTAGGATTGAATCACTTTAAACTCAATTTTTACATCGCTTACTAACAGGAATAAGTAAACACGACCTGAGTTTTGACCCCAATAAATTAAATGACTGTCAAAGTCCGTAACTTGAGTTTAGTGAGGAGGACCACGAATGCATTAAACATAAAAGAATACGACTGCTTACTTAATCATTCCTGGAGAGGCATATATAATATAGCTTAGTGTATACTCTTATCGCAAGGTTTAGATTTTTACTCATTTCGAACGTATGTTAGTTAGGCAGCCGTATAAATGACGCATTTGTCTTTAATCACTTAAGAAGATGATAACAAATTTGAATAAATTTGGTCATGTTGATAACGCACCACAGGAATGTGTAATTAAGGAGTTTATTTGTCTGCCTTCTCGCTGATAGTCCACTATTGATCTCAAACTGAGAAATCTTAACTGTTTGCGTTTCCACGCTGGCTATTTTCGCCATCAGGAATTCAAGATTATCTTGCACACGTATAGTTATCTCTAAAGAACATTAACCATACAATAATAAATCTGTGTCGATTCTGCTACAGAGTAATCAAAGAAGAATATGTTAGCTGCGACTCTTTGAGTTATCTATGTAAACCTCTACGGAAAATGAAATAAACGACACAATGATGTCGTAAAAAGTCATCTTATTCAGGAGAAACCAAATAAGACACTATCACTTTCCAATTAGATTAAGCCCAGAATTCTGGCATAATTCCTTTGATTATCTTCTTTTATTTCCCTTTCTGTCCCTATTTGCTATTTTTGCCCATTTAAAACAATTCCAGGTTTAGGTTGTTGTACAGTTTGCATCTCGTTGCTCCCCTTACACATCCCAAGAAAGAAATAAACTTAATCCCCAAGAATCGTGTGATTTAGTCCCTGAGAAAGTAGAAAAGAAAGGAAAAACTCTCATCTCAACAAATTTTGTACGATTCGCCGTCGAGTCGAGTGGCGAAAACCGATGGTGGGTTGAATACCACTATACCGCCTGCAAGGCAAATGAAACAACAAGAGCGAAGTAGCTGATGGAAGTCGAGATCCCGCACTAATCTTCTATTTCTTGATTTGATTTCATTTTGGGCGATTTTATTTAGCGAAATAAGCGCGTCTTAGTCCTTTTTATGTGAAAGCTTGAAGTCATCCCCTAATGGAGTATTTCGGATTAGAATACCTTCAAGAATAACGAAAGTGGATGAAATCAAGTGAGGGCTTGCAAAAAAGGCAAGGCACTTTAGAGAATTTCACTAAAAATAAAATATTGATCTCCCGGAGCTTTAATGATATTAGGCGCAATTTAGCATGAGGACATTATCTTTGAATCATTTCCGATGTACTAGTATTCGTGTGTAAACAGGGATTACTAGTACAACAACGGAAATATCACAGCTGCCCTGAATAATTTGAGGCCAGTGTTCTTTTTGCTTTTACGAGTCCCATGATACTTTTTACTTTTCGAAAAATTGGAACGAACAAGGGAATATGGGATATGCGAGCATTGCTCCCCGGTTAACGACCTTCTAACTTACTACGAAAAAAAGCCAGCACAATACCGTGCTCTTCAGTTTAAGCTAAACCAGCTAAACCAAATAATGGCATAACAGATAAAATCTACATTTAACTACAGCATATAGAGCATTTAAATCAACGCATTTATAATAATTATATAATAAAGCCCTTCGATATTGTTCTCTACTAGCATTAAGATTGTATACCAGCACTATTAGGTCGTGATCGAAAAGTTATGAAACCAATATCTGCTAATAATAAACTACGCGGCTAATATCGGTTGTGAAAAAATCGCGGTAAGGGCATTATTGGCTCTCTATAAAATTTCAAAGTGTATAAGATGAAACTAAAGCCAACAGCAGCAAACAATGCGTATAGTAGGTAGATGAGTAGAGCATATTGATGTTGGAGGCACGAATTGTAATTGTACAGCGTAAACCTTTTTTATTCCTCTTCAAACATCAATTTTACAATATGTGTATCAGCTTTTTTCTCGTACATATAAGAAAAGAAAAATAATTGTTTAGTTTTTCTTTTTTATATGTCTAAACAAGAAATGGATAATAATAATAAAAAGATTTTTTATGCCGATATAATTTTGGACTACTGTATACGCAATTTTGTTGTAGACTTATTTACATGAAATTTGGAATACTACTATTACTATTTTTATTTTTTTAATGACACTTCTATATATATACTCCCAGTGGTGTATTGGGGTGGGGGGACGTGGTGGAGCGACGTTCCGGCACCTTTTTTCAGAAACGGAACGCGTTCCGGTACATTTTTTAGTAGTCATTTTTTTAATTTCAACCTCGCTCCAATACGCCTCGACCTGATGTATGGAAACCCTGAACTCTTTCCCAGAAACCTATTGGAAATTTTTTCCTCAGAAGCGATCAAAGTGAATAAAAACTGTGCCCAAACATTTTTGTAAATTTCTAAGCAAAATGAATGCTTATCTACACATCTGCGACCATAAAACTTGTAAGCGACCCAAGTTGACGGTCTCCAATAATGCATAAAATTTCTAAAGAAAATACTTCCAGTAAACTTCCGAGAAAACATTGTGGGCTTCCCCTTCCCCACATCAGGTCGAGGCATCGTCGGTTTTATATTTCAGAAAAGCGTTACGGGGTTAGTGCGAATGCGCAAGTATGCGGAAATTCGAATCCCGTCAATGACTATTTCATTGCGAATTGCGCCAGTAACCAGTTAGTCTGTGCCAGTAACGTTGTTGTCTAGATTATGTTATTGTGTATAACGCCAACGTTGTTTTGGTAGTTTGTGGTTTCTATTTCCATTGTAAATTATAAGGTAGTTTAATTATTTTTTAATATTAAATATAATGCATATTAATTTTAATTATTGCAGTAATATTTCGAAAATTCTACAATAAAAATTAATTTTTTATATTAAAAATTTAAAATGAGCGAAAAACGTAAACAACCCACTTTGGACAGTTTCTTTGGAAAAAAACTTAAAACGCAACAAGAAGAAAATGTGCAAGTGCTGGAAACTAAGGAAAAACAAATGGATATCCCATCAACATCAACAGAAAATGTTCAAAAAGAAGCAGAATCTCCATTAATAAATTGGCCGAGTATTTGGACTGCAGATATGTGGTTAGAAAAGAAAAAAAATTATGCTTGGCTAAAATGCGATTCCGGAAAACTAGGATGTCTGAGTTGTTCGGCTATTCAAAATTTAGGACCTTTAAAGACGCAGGGAGTAAGCATCTCAAAAGAATGGAGAGGCACTCAGGTATCAGCTTATGGAAAGGATAAAGCCGCACAACTAACTTCTTTGCGAAAAAAAATTTTCAAACATTGTAAAAGTTTTTCACATACAACAGCTGACAGAATTTTAAAAGAAGCAGACAAGCCAAAGCTTGAAATTATTGTAGATAAGTTGAAAGATTCTGTAGCACCAGTAAGGTTTTTAGAACTGCTTATTATATTGCTAAACATGATCGTCCATATTCTGATCATTTTGATTTACTAAAACTTCAAGAAATGAATGGATCTACTATAGCTCACGGATTACGATCTAGATTCAGTGCTACAGAAAATATTGATCATATAGGAATTCAAATGAAATCCAAAATTTGTCAACAAATAGTAAAAGTTCAAGGAAACTTATCTATTATCATAGATGAATCTACCACTTTAAGTAAAAAGTCTGGTCTTATTATTTATTTAAAATGCGAAACCGCTAAAATGAAAGATCTTGTTTCTTGATTTAATTTAATTGCAGGATCAAACAGCTAACACCATAACAGAGGTTCTCTTAAAATGTTTGGAAAAAAATGGTTTTGATGACAATTATTTAAAACACCATTTGATTTCATTTACAAGCGATGGGGCCAGTGTTATGTTAGGAAGAAAGTCTGGTGTAGGAATAAGACTAACACAGAAATATTCGAATCTAATTACATGGCATTGTCTAAACCATCGGCTCGAATTGTCGGTAGGAGATGCTATTTCTGAGGTTAATCATTTTCAAATATTTATGGACAAGTTATACTCCTTATATAGTCAATCTCCGAAAAATCAAAGATAAATTGAAACATGTGCAACTACTCTCGGTGTAGAAATTAAGGAGCGTTTACAATGACAGAGTAGAGTGGAGTTACCAGATTGCATTGTCTTTCCTTGTTTCAAGCTTGCACTTTAATATAATTTCTTCGCGCTTCCCACCAGAGTAGATTTCACAGAGTATCGTCAGATTTGAAAAATTTCTAATCTCACGTTGGTGAGATGATGAGAGCAAATGCAATCTGGTGACTCCACTCTACTCTGCCATTGTAAACACTCCTTTAAACGTATTGGACGTATATTCAACGTCAGATGGGTGGCCTTTAGGACTGTATCAGCAGTTTGGTAGAATTGGTCATCTTTATGTCATCATTTCGAAAATGCGAGTAAAGACAACAACCGCACTAAAACGGAACAATCCATGTTCAATGGATTATATAAAAGAATATCATCGAAACAATTTATTCAAGATTTGGCCTTAATGTATGATGTTCTATTCGAGCTATCTATTTTATCAGAAGCATTGCAAAAAAGAAAAACTTCAATAGCATATGCAAACAAATTGATTCGCCGCACAATCGCTTATTTAGAATATTTAAAAGATCCTCAGAAAGGAAAGAAGTCGTTGGAAGCAATTTCTGCTTGTAAAATAATGCAATTATCTTCAATTTCGTTGACGGATAATAAAATGGCAAAATTGATTCACAGAAATCAATTCTTAATTAGTATTATTAATAGTATGAGGAATAGGCTAAACATAAACACTACATCAGCAAATTGTTCAGGTTCAAAGACTTCCGACAGTTCCGACATTGTTAAAGAATTGCGAATTCTTAAACCAACCGAATGGCCATCTGAAATTAATATGGAATTTGGAGAAAAAGAAGTAAAATCTCTCTGGGGAAAATTTTAAATGCCTTTAGAGATTACTTGGCTTGTGGCGGTCGTAATATTTTAGACGATTTGAGAACGTTAAAAAAATATTCTAAAATTATAGCTTGCAGTTCTTCAGAATGCGAGCATGGTTTCAGCAGCATGAATTTAATTGTAACGGAAAGAAGATCACGCATTTTAAGTGATCGTGTTACAAATTTAATGTTTATAAAACTTCATGGACAACCCTTGGAATTTTGGAATCCAATTTTATACGTAAAAACCTGGTTGCGTACTCATCGATCCGCTACTGACCAGCAAAATAAAAGAGCAGGGGCAAATGATGAAATTGTGTGTGATCCTATTTGGGAGTTTTTGTAGTACACTATAAGTGTACTACATAAAAGTAATAATATCTTTAAGATTCTTATTTTTATCTTTTTTCGATTTTTTTATTTTTGTGTTTGTTAATATTTTGTATAGTAAGAATAAAACAAATAAAAAACTTACAAGGAAAACAATAGTTTGCTTAACATAAGATGATCTCCGAAAAACTTTCAGCAAGCTGCTTGTGGAAAGTCACGGACTATTTTTTTTTTTTGCTCTCACCATGCGTTCCGTTACTTCTTATTTTACCAATCCACCACTGTATACTCCTATGCATACTTAGATGCTGAATACATTTTTTATTTTACATGAAATTTCTACTGTTGCTAAGTATCTGTACATTAGATCTAAAACTTTATGTGTAATGCTGTTTCTTAATTTTATATAAAAAAAAACTTTTCCACACTTTCTATTCTTTTCGAATGATTTATTAATTATGAATTATATATATATATATTTATTTATTTATATGCATGAATGTAGGACGCTACAATACTCCCCTCTCAGTGTTAACAAAAACGTAACAAAAAAAAATGTTTAAAACAAAAAAATAACAAAAATATGGGAAAATATTTACGAATTAAACGTAACTTTTTTTGTTGCTGATTTTTCGGTTGTTACTTTTTGTGTTGCATTTACTTTTTCCAAAAATGCCGGTTTTAAACGATCGATAAAGACTTTCAGGGATCTGCCGTTTATATTTATAATGAAACTTTTATTTCCTCTTTCCATTACCTTAAAAGATCCTTCATATGGTGGCTGAAGACTCGGTTTTATTTTGTGTGATTTGGAAATATAAGATGTGGTACTAGACTTTCTAGAATCCGTCGGTGCAATATTTTGAAAATACCTATGTAATTTCAGTAACTAGTTCCTGTTATGTTGTCAGTAGTTTTTACGAAAAATTCGCCAGGAACTCTTAAGGCCTGACCGTATACTAAATCTGCTGGAGAGCAATGCAAATCCTCTTTAACCGTTGTACGTATATAAGAGGATTGTGTGCAAATGAGATGACCAATTAATTGTATCTTCAGTCGCTCTAATGGCGGCTTTTAAATGGCGATGTAACATTTTGATTATTCCGTTAGATTGAGGGTGGTAAGGAATTGTACGAATTTTGTGACAAACGAGGTAATTGGATAATTCCTGAAATAATTTTGCGTCGAATTGTGATCCTTCGTCAGTTGTCATTTTTAAAGGAACGCCAAAACGACACACGTATTACTGGTAAAATATTTTGGCTATATTTTCTGCTGTCATATTGTTAATCGGGTACGCTTCTGGCCATCGTGTGTACCGATCGATGATTGTTAAAATATGCGTGAATGTTTTTGACGGTGGTAGAGGTCCTACAATATCTAAGTGTATATGTTCGAATCTACCATTAGGCATTTCAAAGGTTCCAATTGGTGATTTTATATGGCTGTGTATTTTTGATTGTTGGCATGGTAAGCATGGCTTGGCCCATTGATTAATTTGTTTGTTCATGTTCGGACAAAAGTATTTTTTACAGACTAATTTTCTAGTTGAACGTATGCCTGGATGTGATAATTCGTGTAATATTTTGAAACCATTCTCCGAAATTTTGTTGGTATGTACGACGAGCTTTTTCCGTCGAAACCTCGCACCAGAGTTTATAATTGTTTTCGGGAATATCTATTTCTATGAGTTTATATTTGGATTCTGAATTTTGGTGTTGTTTTTCGATAAGATGTGTCAATTCTTTTTCCTCTACTTGAGCTATGCTAATTACTTGTAGGTCAATTTTGTTATTGTTTTCAATTTCGCTACATTGCTCGTGATTATTCAGTATGCGTGACAGAGCATCTGCTACAACATTTGCTTTTCCTTTTATGTGTTGGATATCCGACGTAAATTGTGTTATGTAATTTAAATGTCTGGCTTGTCTTGGACTTCTTTCTGTTTTTGTCCAGATCGCATTTGTTAGTGGTTTGTGATCTGTAAAAACTACAAATTTTCGACCTTCAAGTACGTGCCGAAAATGCTTTATTGCTAAATAAACTGCCAGAAGTTCTCTATCAAAGGCTGAGTAGTTTGTTTCTGCCTTTGTTAACTTCTTCGAATGGAAAGCTAATGGTTCCCAATTGTTGTTGTTAAATTGTTGAAGAACTGCACCTATTGCTATTGACGAAGCGTCTATAGTTAAATTGAAAGTATTGTCTTTCATAGGGTGCATTAATAATATTGCTGAAGCAAGGACTTCTTTTATTTGCTTGAACTTGAAGTTGTTTTCACATGAGCTTGGCCACGAAAAATTTTTAGTATTATTATTTTATTATCGTATATAGGACTTAGTAATTCGGCTAATTTTGGTATAAAACGATGATAATAATTTACCATTCCTATAATTTGTTGTATATGTCTGACTGACGAAGGTGAAGTAAAATGCTGAATGATTTTAATTCTTTCAGGGGAAGGAAGTATTCCACCCTTACTTATTTAATGGCTCTAGAAATTTAAGGAAGTAGATCCAAATGTACATTTTGCTGTATTTATTTTTGCCATATGTTGTCAAACGTTGGAATAATGTTTTTAAATGTGTTTTATGCTCTTCTACATTTTGGCTTGCCACCAAAATGTTGTCAATATATGTGAATATATAGTCCAAACCTTTGGTTACTTCATTCATGAATCTCTAAAAGGTTTGAGCCGCGTTTCGTAAACCGAAAGGCATTCGTGTGAATTCATAAAGTCCGAAAGGTGTTGTAATCGCTATCTTATGTATATCTTCTGGAGCTACTGGAATATGGTGATATACTCTTACTAGGTCTATTTTGGAAAAGATGTTACAATTTCTGAGATTTAATGAAAAATTTTGTATATGTGTAATTGGATATCTATCTGGAACAGTGATAGCGTTTAGTGTCTATAATCACCACAAGGACGCCAATCTGAGCTATTCTTCTTTGCTACTAAACGTAGTGCTGAAGCTGTTGAAGACGATGAATGTTGGCAGAGACCTAATTGTAGCATATGGTCAAATTCCATTTTTGCAATTTCGAATTTTTGACCGTCTAATCTGAGTGGTCTAGTAAAGGGGAGTTGCCCTTTTGTTGTAATATGATGTACAACGTTGTGTTTTATTGCCTTGATAATATTTTTTTCTCTTTCTCTTTTTCAAAAAGACTTGTTTCTAGTTCCACAATTTTTATTTTTTATTAATTATTCGTTTATTAAACAAACAAAGATGGCGCGTTTCACCTTCTTATTGCATCCTCAGTGCTACTAACTACGTAAACTAATCTATGTGCAAACTTCAAAAACGATCAGCTGCATATTGCAATTGCCGTAACGGATCATAACAAATTAACAACAGATATGTATGTGACAATGTAACAACTACTAATACAAACCATGTATATATCGATATGTTGACCATATTTTCAGCATCTGGACTGGTTCTGATAGACAGCTTTCGTTGTTTTTAAATTCTTTCCTAAACAAAATTGATAGCAATATTCAATTTACTGTGAAGGTTGACAATAGAACTTTAAATTTTCTTGAATTATCCATTAAGATAGAAAATGATAATAGCTTAAGCTTTGATATCTTTAGAAAAGATACATATTCTGACGCGGTTATTCCTAGTCATTCCTGCCATCCATGGAATACAAAAATTACAGTTTTTCATTCCTTAATAAATAGACTATTGAATGTCCCCTTAAAAAATGACGCCTTTAAGAAAGAATTAAATTTTATAAAAATAATTGGAAGAAATAACGGGTATGATACTAGAATTACTTCGAAGGATGAATTTGAATGAAGTGTTCCCGCTATTTGAGAAGATGGATGGGCAAGGGTGGAGAAGAATCCCATACATCCAAAATATATCATCCAATTAATACTACCTTTGAGGAAAGGAATTATTAAACCAGCATTTTTTAATGTTCGAAATTTGAAAAACTTATTGGTTAATAATAAAATTGGTAAAAAAAACAGATAATTTAAAAATCTAGTGGAGTTTTTAAGATAAGCTGTGAGAACTGCTCTGGTATATATATAAGAAATACTAAGCGTTCATTGAGGCAACGTTTTGGAGAGCATATAAATTCTGCGAAATTAAATAAACCTACCTCTGGCTTAGCAAAACATTTAATTTACACAGGACATAAGTGCAAGGTAAAAAATTTAGAATTGATGCATAGATTGCGCGGCGGACGTGTATAAGATAAATACGAAATTTATAAAATTAAAAAATCCAAAATTGATGGTGGGATCTTGCTGAACGATCAGATAGACTTTACTAATAAAAGTTCACTTATTGAGCCAGATTTAATGAAATTGTAATTGTGTGTTTTGTTCTTTATTTATTCATTTATCCATTATTTATTTATTTGTGTACAGCAGTTCGTTACATTGTCACATACATATCTGTTGTTAATTTGTTATGATCCGTTACGGCAATTGCAATATGCAGCTGATCGTTTTTGAGATTTGCCCTAAGAAGGCGAAACGCGTGAGCTTTGTTTGTTTAATAAACGAATTATTAATAAAAAATAAAAATTGCGGAGCTAGAAACAAGTGTTTTTGAAAAAAAAAAAAGAGAAAAAAAAAGAGAAAAAAATCTTAATTAGTTAGAGTTGATTTCTTGCCTTGATCGTGACGGTATATTTGTATATCTTTTACTTGGTAATAAAAGTTGGGTTTAATAGTATTATAAAGTAAAATTGTGTTTTCTTTCTTTTCTTTTTCTTTTTATAAGTTACTTTTTTATTTTTTTGATTCCCGAATTCAATAAATTCGTAATTCGCATTCAAACAGTAAATGTGGAGATGAACAATGATATGAGAGAGATAAAAAGTCATAGCGGAATTCTTGGTAAGGGTCTGATGGATGATCTAAATAAGTAAAAACACCTACAGTTTGCCAACAATAATGCAATATCAAATTATTTACGACACCTCATGTTGTTTTTATGTATGTACATTTCGCAGTAGGATATTTTGAAATAGTTGCTCCTCCGAAGATTAGCACATTAGCACCTTACGGAATAACCAACTTGTGAGGAAAAAGGAACTGGGGTAAAGATATGAAAGAAAAGTCATTTAGACAAGCTTGCGAAATTCAGAGTAGGTTGCCTTCAATGCAGTGAAATCAACTAACAGAAATTTTTTTGTGTAATTTGCTAATTATCGGTTTTCATATGTGCATTAAATTAAATTATTTTTACATTAGCTCCTCTGAACCAGAAACCTTAGCGGCACATGGTAGAGATATTAATTATTTTCCGCCCTTATCAATGAAGAGAATATTACCACCCTCTCTCTAGTTATCCACTCAGGCAGGGACCAACTTATGAATGGTGTTACAGCAACAAAAAATTCCATCAAAGGTAAAAATGAAGAACTGTGTCCATTAGACCACTATATTTGACATTCTACAATGAAAATAATTAAAAAAAAAAAAAAAACAGAAAACTGGACTACCACCCAAGATGAGGGATAGAGTAACGCAAAACGAAAAACTTGGTCATTATGAATCAGCTCGCGATATTTAAAAATAAGTATATGTATTTTCTACGTCCTGAAATATTTTTGTCTTAAATCGTGGTCTTCCGTCTTATCTGTGACATTTTTAGAATTAACAAATCCCGAGGGCATGCTACAGAAAGAAAAAAGTGAGAACGGTAAGAAGTGATCATATCCTTTGAGTCGTTACCAAGGCGTCCTTTCCCAAGTCATCACAAAAAAAAATCAAGACAGAATTTTCTCCACAAATACTAAGTATCTCTGTATCAGTTCACACCTCAAGTCATATGGTCAACATATGTGCATATGAGCAAGGAAAGATAAATGGAATTTAGTCTGGCGAATATATTTATTGCTTTAAAAAACAATGTAAAGTCGCACTCGTTTTGGATACACCTGGGCGGTGGATGTTCACAAAGGTATGGTGTTAAAATAGAAAGAAAATTTAGAATGTTTGAAGAAGTTTGCGTGCACTGCACATGTTTCACAACTGCGCTGCGATTACTCTGCCGCATTTAAAAGGAATATTGGTACTCCTATAGTTATCCGTGTTTTTCATTAACTGCCAGTTTTGTCCACCTTGCACTTACTGTTAAAATAAAATCCTCCCGAATCTTCTGTGTCAAATATTTTCCAAAAATATTCCAAACAATGGAACCATCTGGCTAAATCAGAAACATATCCAACCGCGTATTAGATAGGGACTTACGCGGGTGTTTTGGTTTACCGTCTGGCAAGGAGCGCTATTGTCAACCTTTTTATTGCACCCCATTCATGTCGTAACCCACAAATACTGCTTAAAACAGTATCGTTCATGTGTATTACTAAAATGAGGGAGATTTTGTATGACACTTTTGAACATGTCGGCTGCTCTTTCTTTTGTACGCATTTCTATAAGGGCCAGACTGAGCTCATAAGGTAAGTTCAATCACTTAAAGGTAAATCTGATTAAGAGGGGTTGTTTAATCAGATTTATTTTAGCCGTTATTATTTTCAGTGACATTTTGACTTTTTAGCGTGATGCGTATATAATTTGAGGTTCCACTAAATATTCAACAATAATTCAGGACATTTGCATCATATGAAATGATTTCCTGTGATAATAATGCAGTTCGTTGCCCACTTGGTGCTTCCCCGAACTCGCTATGGATTTGCAAATGAAGCAACATTTTCAATGGACATTAGTTGTATGAAAATCTTTTTCCTTTTCATTTTCCGGTAGTGTAGTAGAAATTCGGTTCGAATTACCATTCCTGAGTATTGCATAAATTTCAAATCTAATTAGCAATAAACAACATCCGAAAAGCCACAGTGGAATCTCAACCAAGCCGACTCAAGTAAGTGAATCTATTTAATTGATATTAAAACCATGTGGGTCGGTTGAATAATTGTTCGTTTTAAGCAGTTACTTGCCGTTGAGGTTAGAATCCCATGCCACGGACAAAATATAAATTTGTCTTTTACATACTTAGTAGCGACTATCGATTCGATAGAAATACAAATAAATTCCTCCTTATTCTCAAATTTAAAGGGAATTGAATCGAAAAGTCTTGGGATACCGTCACTGGTAATTGATATCTACTACAGCCAGTTTTCAACAATTTGATCGGCACCAACCGCCAGTGTAGGTGATAAATATAATATGGAACCTAGCAGCATTTAGCATGCTACACTTTTAATTGCCGAGAGCAACGAAGGAATTCTATACATTTTCATTTACAACAAAGCTTTGATTTTCACTATACTAAATAATATACTACATCTTTGGTCACTGTTTGATGAGGCATTGAGCTAGAGAGCTGAAAGTTTGTTCGTGTCGTTCTCATATTAATTGTAGACCCAAATTAGGAAATGGGCGTGATTCAGTAGCTCATTTATGGGGTTTAACATTATAACGAGAAAGCAATATTAACACAATATTAACCGAATACTCACATACTGTCCATAATCTACACTGTCAACCACCATTTCCCAGTATATATAAAACTACAAAGAGTGGTTAATAGCATTTCTAGGTGCTTTATTAAAATCTAACTAGCAACAATACAGTCATATCTAATATCAATGTATTATTTCGAAAAAAATCTACGTTAATGTATGACCCAACACAAAAATTGAAGTTTTTTATTATGAGACATTTCTATAATTACACCCAAAACAGTAATATGATCTCATCACCTAAGGTACAATAAAGATTATTTGAAAATAAAAGTAGTTTCTTGTTCTCCTCTCCGCCGTTCTGCATATCTTAAGCTGAGAGTAACTTAGAATTCTCTACGTAGCTGATCATAATACTTTTTCGCATTCAAAGATAAAACTGGGTTAAATTCATCAAAATTACCTTATGAATATAAGCCTATCAAAGAATATGGTAATTTTAACCGTTTGAAAATAATTAAAGGGTAATAGAAAAACCTGTCAAAGTATGTACTTGTATCGAAGGGAAAAAAATGGTGCATCGGGAAATTTGCCATTCATAAAATATCTGCTGAGTTACTGCATAATTGTTAAGTATCTGATAGCACATCAACAATATGCCTGTTAGTTAACAACATGTCTTTCAACAAAATAACATATTTGTTCAGGGGTTGTTTCAGGTTAAATAAAACAAGAAATTTAATTAAGAAGTATTTATTTTTGTTTCAGTTTACAAATTTAATAATAAAGAATTCTGGGATAAATAACTGTTATGATAGATTGATTACACTTCGATGGTAATTTCATACAAACTTATGGTTAAAATTACCAATTTCTAACGTGATTCATTACGTTTTTTTACTATTTTCACAGCTATTGCAAAATATTCTTTCGACAAGTTTGACTTGGTTGATTTAAGTATTATGGAAAAGTCATTATCAAAGGAAATGTTATTTATTTTAACCAAAATATATAAAAAAAAAAAAACAAGTAAAAAAGATAGAATTGGTCTAAGACCAATTCTTATGATACCCTCGTTGAATGCCCGTATTAAATTTCGTATGGTCACCGATCTATTCAAGTTTGATTTTGAAGTTGTTTTTTGCATATATTTCTAGAACGGTTTGTCGCACAGAAAAAATGGTTATAACCAATTTTAGATGATTTCGTATTCTGCAGAAGTTTTTAGTACAATAAAAATGTCTGCCTTTCCGTGCTCTACTTCTATGCATATACATATACAGCTATTGGCCATAGGAAAACAATTTCCGGCAGGCGCTAGACTCTCGGTTAACTTATGCTTAAAATTCAGGCAAACAATTCTAGTTAATACAGCAAAAAATACGTAAATCGAATTCCTCAACTTAATTGAATTCGCTTACTTTGAGAGCTCTTCATCAATATCATATCCACTTTTCCTAGGTAGGTAAGCTGTCTGCACCCTACCAGCTGAGCCCCTATAGGATGTGGCCACCCCCTTGCATCATTCAGAGACGAAGTCTGTTCAACTTTGCATTAATCTCAATTGTACCTTTGTTTGTAAGTAAACATATAACCTACGTATATCCACCCTGAAATTGAAAGCATTTGGATATACTTACAAGTGCGGGGAAGAGCTGCAATCCAATACGAATGGGCACATATCCTGCAATAAGATGTTAAATTTTCTTCGAAAACTCTCAGCTAAGAAAGTTTGTCTGCAGAAACTCATCGCGTTGAAAGTATTGGGGGGGGGGGGTCGAATTAAACCGAAAATAATATTCTGATTTGAATAGTCCTCCTTGAATGCTCATTAGTTGAATGAAACTGATCACTCACTAAGCAGTTGTATGAGAATTTGTGGTGCAGGTAGCAGCATCAAATATATATATTGAAATATTTATATTTATATACATCGGTGGGAGAGATAGATAGAGAGAGAGAGGAAGATAGATAGGCAGATAGAGAGAGAGAGCGAAAGAAAGAGAGACAGAGAGAGAGAGCTTCCGACACCGCGTGTCAGGAAATTGTTTGAACACTAAAAAAATTAACCAAACAATCATGCACAGGTGATCACTTATTCTTGTTTGCTTTAGCTAAATGTTTCTGATGCCAGTCTGTTGGTATACGCTCGTTCTATGGAATGTTGATAATGTTTTTAAATTGTTAATTTATCGAAAATTAACTTAAGACCTCGCGCAGACTAAAAACATAGCACAGAGAGCAGAGCGTAGCGTAGCACAGAGAACAGAGCATAGCGCAGCGTGAAAATGAAAATTTGACTGAAAGCGTATCGCAGCGGAGCGTAATGATAATACGCAGGCCGAACTCACACCTGACATATTAAAATTTCGCAATCCATTTTCACTTTTCACCGCAATATCAAAGAAACAATGGACTTAAAAAAACGCCCATTTATGATACGCTGTGCTACGCTTTTAGTCTGCGCGGAGCCTAAGACTCTGTCTATCTGTCTGTCTGTTCGCTTTCGAATCCCAGCATGGCCTTTTTTTTATAAACTTAGAGTGAATCCCGTTCCAAGAACGGGTAATTTTATTTACTGTAATAAAGTTGTTCTTTTTTATCGTAACGACTGCACGCGGAGGCTTCAAGTCGCCACTGTGACGTTCCTAGCCCCTGTGTGTAATCGAACATATTCTATAGTGACAACTACTTAGTTCAAAAATTCTTGGAATCCTCATTAACTAACATTTGAAATGGACAAAAATAAAACTTATTTTTATGGTTCTTATCCGTGCTGCGTCTGATTATCTGAACTAAATTTTAAGTGATTCTTTGCCTGAGATTCCAAAATGCGATCAACTCTCATACAGAACTGAATGCACATGTTATCGGAGGAAAACCGCGCTCGTGATATTCTTCAGACTGTGAAAAGCCAATCATATGATACGTCGATTACGTCAAGGTGCTATTGCCTTCCACTGACAATAAACATTTATTCTTTGCCTTGATTCATCTTCAGTCAAAATTGTAGCATTTCATTAGCATACATACTGTGCTTAATTCAAGCTAGAGATAGTTTAAACGCAAATCAACAAATTTAGTAAGTAGTAGTAACTATTTGTAATTGTTTCCAATTGTTGAATGAAAGGGAGACCTTTCTACACCTTCAGCAGAGCAGTGGTTATAAATTATTCTCCTATAATTTCAAAATCGTATGATTGTGTTCATTTACTGTATTCATGCTGTATACTAAAGGAAAGTCGTAGACACTAAAGTAGGCCAACGTTTGGTGCGAAAACCAATATAATATCCCCCAAAGGAGCTCTAAGTGGCAGGCCACGACAAATATCTTGACAAATTAAGGTAAAGAAGAAAATTAGCCGATCCTTATAAATCACATAAAACAACTCTTCCTTGCGTAGGTTAAGTTAACTAGAGAGAGTGTAATATTTATTAATTAACCCCTTTCAATGGTCTAAATCTCCAGTTTTGTCCCATTGCTGTCAGATCCCGTTCTGTATACCCTTTTACTACTTTCTCTATTAAGTAGAGTATATATATAAGTAGATATATCTCAGTTAAGAAACACATACAATAGCGTTAGAACTGGATATGTTTAAAATCCTTTGGAGACAATTTCTAACAGCAAGAGCAGATATTAAGTTAACCAAGATGGAGCCCACACCTTAACGTCGATTCCTTTTCCTCTACAATGCAAAAGCTTAGTGCGTGTATGGACTTAAGGAGGAGACTATAAAATAACTCCCTAAATGGCAGTCTCATGCACTTAAAATTAAACTTGTCCTCTTGTAATTTCTTCGTACTGTTTGACTATACTTCACGAATAGCTACAGGGCGTGCCCCATTCTACTTTGCATTATCCAGAAGCTATAAGTATCCTTTCGGTAGAAATTACAAGTTCGACATAATTTTACCAGGCCTCACCTCAAGGTATATCTGTACATATGTATGTATGTAAATGTATGTTTGGTTAAGGCGCCCCATTTCTCACAATTTCTGGGTACATTGCTCCTGTATTAAGTAGCCCATGTTAAATGAACCGTGTGCCAAAAGGAACTTTTGGATATACAGAAATCACTGAGGATGGTGTCCTCAGCCAATGCTAGGATGCTTTGTTTAGCAGAGCTGAGACGTTCCCAGAAGGATCACATGTTTTTGCAATAATTGTTCACAATTGATGCTAAGTAGCCCCAAGATTTTAATTGTCGGGAGCTTGTATATGCTGGCGAGCACCCTTTGAAAGAAGATAACTAATTGAAATTAGTCACTTTATTATACCGCCCGCAGAGGGTGTAAGGGGGAAAGGTATAACTGTTTACTTACTTTTACAGAATATTTTAAGCAAAATTCTGTAACCTTGCCGTACTGTGTCGCATTCCCACTTAAGTCGAATGTCGGAACAATTATCATGTAAATGAAAAGAAAATAAAGATGTCAAAAATGACAAAGAGAAGAACCAAGCATAAGTTAAAAGCTAGAATCCAATGGATTGAAATTCACACATCCATTCAACCTGAAGATGCTTTTCAGTTTGTGCTTTCCACTCTGTTCGGTTTGGATGACCATCAAGGTCATCAAGTGAGGCTCTGAGTAAGCTCTGCAATCATAGTTAAAGATGACTACATAACTGCATTGCGGCCCATTGTTAGGATACAGGTAAAGCTGGTCTCCGTAGGTGACCATGCTATTCACCATTTATTAATTGTCTTGGATTATAAAATAAATCTATACTACCAATTTTTGTTATTTCGTTGTCATGAGCAAATTTCTCAACACTCAGAAAAATTGGTGCCAAGCAAAATTAAAAAAAATTTAAATGACAAGAAGTTTCAGCGCTTGAATTAAAATATGCTATCTGGAAATACGTTCCCTAGATTGGGATCATAATCCAGATTGAACCCAGTTTACACTGTTTGAAATTAGGGTAAACTTATTTATTCTGCTGGGCAGTTAATTACTGATCATTCGAAGACTCTGAGATTAGAAGGGGAATGATATTGTATACATTTAAGAATGCAAGACCTCTGACCTTCTCAACGCTCTGAAAGTTTATTATCTTCAACTATACAATGGCTGTAAAATGGGACACTGAAAGCAAAGTAGAAACGATACCGTCAATAAAAATTGTCTTTTTAATTTGTTTTCTTTTTTATTTGACGCGTGAATTTTTTTTCGAAATTTGCGTCCCTATCACAATTTTGTGAATTCAATATTAAATTCTCGAGCACAATGAAACAGATGAAATTAGGTAAATTTAATTATCAACAACTTTTTAATAACCACTAATGTGGAACAAAAATTTAAAATGACATTCGTAGTAACTTATAACATCATCTAGTTTTACGTAAACATAAGAAATAAATGTTGTGTTGAAAGCGGTTAAATTTGTCCGCACTTATCCTCCATATGTAAGTTTTAATTATTTATATAATTATATTGTTTTTTTTTTTTTTGTTTTTTTTTTATAAAAAAAATTTGTCTTGCCTACTTTATTTTGTGCAAATCTTTTACAATGTATTCATAATTTTCTGCACATCAGACTCTGTTGACCTTTTAATGTCATACAGTCTAACATGCTCAAAGCCATTAACAAGCTTATGATTGAATATCAGCATCAGCTTAACACCTGTTCGCTATCTAGTGACACGTTTAATAGATAAACGGTAAACAATACATGCTTTCATCACTTAGTCGGTGTTAGTATTAGTATGCTAAACTAAACATAAATCAAACACCGGATAAAATGACATTCAATACAACACAGAAGAACAAATGATTTAAATAATATTATATAGACGATTTTTTAGAACATGCTTAGAAACGTCAACAACAAAATGCTCAGCCATATTAATAACAGTAATGCACATGCGATTAATGGTTCGTGCATGCTAAAGTTAGACGTTGAGGAGTTAACATGCGATGCAACAAAGGTAGTCTTCTCAAATTGTGCCTGCTATTATGGAAAGAGATTTTGTTAAGTAACAACGAATCATCAATATTCGCGTTTAAGAGTTGATGGACAAAAATTACATCGGCAACCATGCGACGTTTCTCAAGCGAGTGCATATTTAAAATCTTCAACCGATCCTCATAGGGTACAAGAATTAATGAAATATTCCAAGATAGGTGCCTAAGAGTAAAGCATAGGAGGTTCCGCTGAACAGGCTCCATGCGGCCGATGTGTGTACCGTAAAATGGAGACCAGACCTGGCTAGCGTATTCAAGAAGTGGTTTCACAAAGCAAGTGTACAAACGCAATGTAATAGTTCGAGAACTCTCGGGATCAACATTTTATAAAGCCCAGAATAGAACTACTCTTTGATACCATGCAGTTGATTTGGGAGATAAAATTCAATCTGTGGTCACATTTGAGATCCAAGTTAAACACAGAGCCCACACGGCGAATTGAGTAATAAGAAAACCAATAATTGTAAGTAATTGGTTTCTGATTCTGTGAAAAGCCAAAACTTTACATTTGTCTGTATTGAGTACCAAATTATTGCTCTTCCACCAATCGTAAAATCTATGAAGGTCACTCTGACGCTCGAATAAATAGGCATAAAAATAAACTTTTTTTTTTTTAGTCTGCCATTAAAAATATGAATTATTCTTTATTTTACGTCTACGTAAAGGGTTTTCCAATAAGAGGTGTTATTTTGATATTCAAAGAAAAATGCCATTTTTTACGATAAATGATCGGATCTTTATTTCATTATAATGAGGAAGGTATGCCGTTAATAATGGAAAATAACATCAGCCAAATGACCACCACGACCACGCCTACAGGACCATATCCTTTTCATGAAATTTTCCATAACCAAATCGCGAAGTGGCTGCCCTATGTCCTCGATAGCCTCACGAATTCCATCTTTGAGGTCTTGAATCGACGCTGGGCTGTTGGCGTAGACCTTCTCTTTCACGTGGCCCCAAAGGAAGAAGTCGCAAGGTGTTAATTCACAAGATCTCGGTGGCCAATTGTGATCACCTCTTCGAGAGATAACACGGTCCGGAAACTTTTCCCGTAAAAGATCAATGGTTTCGTTGCTTGTATGGCACGTACCGCCATCTTGTTGAAAGTAAACGTTGTCCAGATCAATACCATCCAATTCCGGCCATAAAAAATCATTAATCATCTGTCGATAGCGCAATCCATTCACCGTAACTGTTGCTCCAGCCTCATTTTCGAAAAAGTAAGGTCCAATGACCAAACAGTCACACGTTGAGGATAGAGAGGCTTTTCAACAATAACTCTTGGGTTTTCCGAGCCCCAGATGCGACAATTTTACTTGTTGACAAAGCCATCGTGGTGGAAATGGGCCTCATCACTCAAGATGAGTTTTCGATGGAATTCCGGATCATTTGCATGCATTTCAAGGACCCAATCAGCAAAGACTCGACGTTGTTGATGATCGACCGGCTTGAGTTCTTGTATTAACTGAGCTTTATAAGCCTTAAGACCCAAATCTTTATTCAAAATACGGTGTAATGACGTTTGTGGAATGCCTAATTCCAAAGAACAACGAGGAATGGACAAACCTGGGTTTTCTTCAACACTTTCGGCTACAGCAGCAATATTGTCAGCTGTTCTTGAGCGGGTTTTATTCTTCACATCACTAACTTGTCCCGACAGCTCGAATTTTTCTACCAATTTCTGTATTGCGGTCCGACAAGGTGCTTCACGACGACCCAAAAATGTGCGAGTTTTACGAACCGTCTCTGCCACATTTTCACCACTTTTATAGTGAATTTTAATAATTTCAATGCGTTGTTGAATCGTGTATCGATCCATTTTTATTAATGGCGTAGTTTCTACTTGTCAAATGTCAAAAAATGACAGCTCCAAAAGTGACATCTACCGAAATAGCGGGCTAATTAAAATAACACGTCTTATTGGAAAACCCTTTATAATAGATTTATAAACTATCTAATATTGGAAAAAAAACTAATAATAAAAATGGCGGAGATATGATTCGTTCAGTGAGGCCCTCTTTTTAAAATCCTTGCTGACGTAGTACATGATTTCTCTGTCCAGCATTGACTTGAAAAAAAAAATATATACTGCTTATTAGCAAGGGTAATAGCTAAGACGTGACGTAGGGAAAAAATTAAAAAAATCTTTTTGGAGAAATGACAGATGTTGGAATAATAAACTCGAATTTCCATCAAAGTTCTGAGTTTAAAAATGTATATGAGAGTAAATGGTAGATTTGAATAATTTTGACATGCAAGATAATATTGCAATAGGCCTATAGTTAGAAATTTTATTTTTACTACTTTTATTGTGGATAGGTATGATGAAGGAATTTTTCCATAGCCGCGGGAAACAACCACTATTGAGCGATTTTTGGAAAATAATTCTCAAAGTAGCTACCAGCGCAAGGCAGCTAGACTTAAAAAGGCTGGAGGGATCCCATCTGGACCCGTTGTGAAGTCATTTACAAGCCCATTAGTATTAACGAGTATATCCTCTTATGTACGGATAGTAAATGAAATCTTATGACCGTCGTTCATATGACTGAAGTTACTATTTTGAGGTTCAAAATTTGACGAGACAAACGCATTATCAAAAAAAAAGCAAACATATTACAAATTTCAGACGAATTATCGCTAGCAGAGTCCTAGTACCTCATGGTATTAAGATAGTTTTCCATTTTCTTCTTATTATTAATAAACTTAAAAGAGATGCGTGGGTCAATAAGTAACACTGAGCATAACTACAGAAAACGCCTTACTCTTGAGGCCTTGCACATTCAAAGCACAAAAAATACAATGAACAGACGAACAGACACAGACAGCATACACACCATTTACTGCAGTCTCTTAGAGAATCCCATAAACTCTTAAATACATAGAAAAATTAAAAAGAAACTGGCCGTTATGAATCTCTTTCGATCAGATGTTTACCCACTAGTTGAATTTTAAAACTTGACTAGGGCAATTCACTAAGCCCCATTTTTCTTGTTAATTTATTATTAGTGTTATGTTTTGTGATTTATATTTATCTTTGTGTTAAAAACATTAATGTTTCAACAGATGTAAGCTAAAACAGCCCGTAAGTATACAATAGACGCAGCATTTACATTATAATAGCAAAGTTAATATACATAGGTACTTGTATAGATTTATGACGGTGCTTCTGAGGACGGCAACGATATTTGCCGAAACGTTAGGCCAATAAAAGGACTACACATGATTAATTAGTTTTTTATTAATCGTTGACTGCTACACCCGAGAAACTAAAAAACATCAGTTTAAATAAGTAATTTCGCACGCATGCTTTGAATATACTCATCATAAAGTGTAGAGGAAAGCTCTGTGATCTCATTATATGATGTGAAGAAGTTGTTGTGACTTATAATGTCTTTGTACCTCATGTAACTTTTCACAGTTTTCTTTCTATTTTTAAAACCTTTCAGTTCTTTATTGAATCATGCAACTGCTGACGCTCACGGGGAACGTAAGATGAAAATGAATCGAAGAGAATTACGTAAAATTTAGAAACGTCTTCGTCAACATTATTGCTAGACAGTAATTTGTTGAAGTCAATAGATGTAAGTCTACTGAAGAGTTCCGAAAAGTTAGCCTTTCTAAAATTTAAAAAGTATTGTGTTTCGTCAGAATTTGGAAGGTTTTCGGTTTCATGGCCATATGTAATTAGTAAAGGAGGATGGTATTTTTCAAGAGTAGACAATATAACTGGACTAGGTTCAATTAATAAGATACCCGCGTCAGTAACAAATACAAGGTCTAACTGCCTACCCATGTCTTTCTTAACATTACTGATTTGATGAAATGGTGTCAAGGAAAAGTGATTCCCTTATGATTCCCTTGCTGAAGTTGATGTGGTCACAACAGCTCACATTAGAGTTGATTATTACTCTCAGATTTTTGACGTGCTGCACTTGATGCGCTTGCTCGATAGATACGCTCTCATTTCTGTGGGATGGGGGCGACAACAAGTTATTTTTCAGATAAAATATTTTCTTCAGTATTAGAGTTAATTGAACAACATTAAAAACTACCCCAATATTGAAAAATGTGAAACGAGATTTATTATGCAGAAAACAGACTTTACTATAACATAATACAACAAAAAGCTGTATGATACGCGGACGATCTGATGATTATAGTAACAGGTAGTTTCGATTGTACAAAACGGGTTCCGCCTAGTTACAGACTAGGCTACGGATTTCGGGCTAGGCATCAACTATTTGAAGACGGATCACTGCCATTTTACTGAGAAAACGAATATTTCTATAATGAACCTGCCCTCTATTGACTCCACCCGTTTGAAACTGAAGAGTAGAGTAAAATACCTAGAAATTTTATTAGATAAAAATTGAACTGGAAACCATACCTATGTTAAAGAAAGAGTGAAAAAAGCTTTTAAGGCATTCGCAATGTGTCCAGAGCCATATAGAAAAAGTGGGGACTAGAACCGGGGAACATCACTAATGTTAACCGAGCCAGTTTAACCTACGGCTCTATGATGTGTGTCTCCTTGAGTTATCCTTATCATACACCACATGCAAATTTATATCACGAAATAGGAGTCATCAACCGCTGCTCTAAGACTGCATCTCAACCAGAGCTGAATTCATCCCATCTTTGAATTTTTGTAGTCGGTCGTAAGACAGGGACAGCAATCAATGTCCTCGAGACCAGATTAAAAGCCAACCTGAAGGCAAAAATTCCATCTAGGGCAGAATGGGAATCACATTCTGTGCTTCAACCATTGGCACACCCTATTTTCTACACAAAGTACTCTCTCTCACGATATGGTCAGCGCTCTTACTTCGTCCAGGGCTTTCTTTTGTGGAAACGTTTGCCAGCTGACGTACAGAAAAGAGGATCCAACAGAATTTTTTACAAATCTATATTGCCACTAAGCTTATCGTAAGCTTATGGGGTGCAACTTGGATACATATTGTTATAGCTATTTGATAACTTTTTCTTTTCTAACTGTATACATGCTTTTCTCTATTTTAATAACTTTCTATCAACTTACAGACTCCTGACTCAGAAAGTTTTTGTCTGAGCGCGTGAGCGCCTGAGAGTTCCGTTCGTGACGAAAGAGTTTTAGAGTAGTAATCGAAGGCACAAATCGTCAATTAAATCAACTTCCATTTGTTATTTTGTTTGCCACTTTTTAAAATTGAAAACATTAAATATCAAGATAATAACTCTTACGGAATGTGATATATATTTAGGCTAAAAATATCAATTTTTCGTTAGTAAACCTCAGTCTCGTCCAATTTCGTAAAGTTCTTTACTTCAATTGTAGTTGAGCCTAATATAAGTGGGAGAAAGGAGAAGACGTCTTGAGATAGCCTCCATAATCGTGATTGCACTAAAACACCTCCCATTTAATATTTTAACTTGAGGCAGACTGCCTTTGGTTAAATTAACTCAAACTCAACGAAAGATCTACTGGGATTTAAAAGGCCAACCCTAGGAAAGGAACCCTCGTTTGCGTTCTTTGTAGACACTCATTTCTCAGGAAAGGAACAGTTACTTACAATGAGACTTTTTGACAGCCCTGTATATAGAGTTTGCGTAGAGGAAACCAAAGCGGTGACTCAGTTTCTCTGTCACTGCCTCTGCCCGACCCTCTCCGCTAAGCGATACTGCACAGATTCCTTGGTTCGCACCTCCTAAATGTACTGTGTCAACGTCGCACCGCTCATCGGGCAACAGTTCAGACAATCTAAGCCGACGACGTACATAATTCCTATATTAACGAGAAAGATAAGTGGCAAGGTACTGGCACAAGCAACTTGATAACTTTGATTCTCCAAAGTAAATTTTAATCAAAACAATCTGTGCATTGTGAAAAAATAGTAGAATTTAAGGAATGACAGATGATTCTGGTCAGGCTCTTGAGAAGTAAATTTTGTTAGCGATTATGTATTGTGATTACATGTAATTAAGCTAGTGGAATAAATATTCAAAAAAAAAGGGCGTGTCGGGAATTCTAATAAATAAGAAAGTTTCAGGTGCCATAACTGTGTCGGGAATTTTTATAAATAAGCAAGTTTCAAGTACGATAACTGTGTGCTTAAACATACTGCATGAAACGATAAGGGAGGCACTCAATCCTAAACTTCATCAGATCATCAGGCTGGGGTTTATGATAAATCTTGAGGGTGAAGAATGGGCCTTTTAGTGGCCCATGTTCTAGAGAACCTTAGGGCCCTCAAATCAACCGCCTTCCAATCCATCCATTTATCCGACCTATAATCTCTAGTCCAATAAATTCAAAAAATGTGTGCCCATTGGCTACCAGCAAATAGTGCTTAAAAATTCTGAAAAAAGCTTTTGGTAAAATTCCCAAGAAAAATTGATAACTTTAATTTTCACTTTCAATTTCATACATATCTATGCTGATAAAAATTTTTAGTTACACAAAAACCCGAACCAATCCAACTGCCAACGGAGAACTTCTGCTTAGGCAAACTAAGCAGTTGGCTGGCCCGACCTTGTAGGGTATGAACATTGGCGTACCTAGGTAGGGGTCAGGGTGAGACCGCACCCCCCCCCCCCTCCAGAATTCAGACTGCAACCCCGCCCCACGCCAAAGATATTCCCAAAAAGCATTCGTTAATTCGTAAATTTTAATTGACCTTTGATATCAATGAAATTTTGAAAATTCCGTAGAACTTTGATAAATTTTCCATAAAAAAAGCTTTTTTTATGCTTTTTCGATTCTAATCCCAACGAATTCCAGTAACAAGGCTGATTATATTTATAAGAAGGAAATATTTACTGTGCAATTAAAAACTTCAATAATATTCTTATTACGTTATATTATGGAATAAAACTATATTAGCACTCTAGACCAGGGGTGGGCATTAAGTAGATCGCGATCGACCGGTAGACCGCCAAGACATTTTTGGGTGACCGCCTTTACTAAGACGTAAGACGCGCATACTAAAAGAAACATATTTATGGAAGACCGACGCCAGTTAGACTGGAGAATCGGCTTTTCACAATCGATGCGACTGTGTTTCAGGGTTGCCACCGAAGTAAAGTCTGAAATAAAGGAAATTCAATTTGATGACTATAAATGCCAGCAACCTGATGAAATGGTAGAGAAACTAAATAATATTTTATTCAAAGCATACAGATCATAAAAGAATCTATACCTCATGGAACATATTCGGACATGATTACGGACTATGGCCTTATTTTTATAAGGATGGAGTATAATGAAGTGAAAGATATCTGCAAAATTATGAATTAAAAACGGGACTATAATTCAATTAGTATAGGTGTTACTTTGGTTGACATAATAAATAAATCGTTGGTGAGTGGAGAATTCCCTAGTTTATGGAAAGAATCAATTGTTATCTCTGTTCAAAAAGTCAAAAACACAAAAAAAGCAGAAGAATTCAGACCAATAAATACATTGCTTATATATGAAAAGTTTTAGAAAAAGTGGTTCAAAACCCGTTAGAAAGTTACTTGGAAACAAATAAATTTATTATATTAGAACAGTCTGGATTTAAGAGAAAACATTCCTGTGAAACGGCGATTAATTGGGTAGTGTGCCAATGGAAGGAAGAAATAGATGCCTCAAATAGGTTGTTGCTGTGTTTTTAGACCTAAGAAAAGCGTTTGAAACTGTAGACATTTTATTAAATAAATTAGCAAAATATGGAATTCGTCAGAAGGAATTTCAATGGTTTCGTAGCTACTTGTATGGAAGAAGGAAAATCACCAAAATAAATAATACAGTTTCCAGTAAAATAGAAGTATCGATAGGCGTTCCACAAGGATCAGTACTTAGAACTATCTTGTTTATTATATATGTGAATGACATTAAATCAGTGTTGAACTTCTAAAAAATAGTACTTTTTGCTGACGATGCATTATTCTGTATATCAGGGAAACACACTAATGAATTGAAAATAAAAATAGAACGAGATTTAGCATTATTAGGTGACTGTTTACAGATGAATAAATTGAAACAGAATGTAGGTAAAACAAAAATTATGACGATAAATAGTAATACGGATGTGTGTGTTGAAATGCATGGTGAACTTATGGAATGTGTGAATGAATATACTTAGGAGTTGGTTTTGATAAAAAGTGAAATTTTAGATTTCATTTAAACTATATTGCTATAAAAATTGGTAAAAAGATTGGATTTTTGAAAAGATTTAGAAAGATAGTTACGATGGCTACCGCGATAGATATTTACAACAATATTATAAAACCACATTTTGAATACTATTCTACAATATTGTTTATATGTAATCAAGAGGATTTGAGCAGATTACAAAAATTACAAAATAAGGCAATGCGTGTAATTCTACGTTGTAATCGTTTCAATCCTATTAGTAGTATGTTAAATTCTTTATTAAATGTATTGCTTTTTATATTCAAAATGAAAAATGTGTTGGTTCCGGAATATTTTCTAAATATTATCACGTGGGTGGCAGAGGCTCAATCATATAATCTAAAAGGAGCGTCGGAGAACTCCAGACTACAATTATACAATAGATCGAGTACACAGAATTCACTGGTATATGAGTTTCAAAAAGCTGAATTTCCGAAGAATTAAAAAGTGAAAAAAATTTGCTCTGAAAAGAAAAAATAGATTCCTTTTACAATGACAATATTATACAATTCAGGAAAAATTTAGCTAAAGAAATGATTATTCTTGATTCTTCTTTAAGAATTGTCTTATTATACGTGTGTATTAGTTGTTTTTAACACCATGGGCCTATTTCGTTTAACTAAACTATATACTTCATGAAAAATATGTTTTGACACTTAATAAATATTTTTCATTTGCAGTGTCAAATATGGGTTGTAATTTATTTTCTTCTGATATTTTCAGTAATTCAGTAGCTTTATTATATGATAAAAAACGAGAATGTTGCTAATGTTTTTTGATCATTGAGGCTTGTTGAGTAGCATTATTAGATCCATGTGAACTAACATTTGCAGTGCTCCATACAGTTCAAATATGAACAAGTTGTTGGGTTTCTATATTTAAATTTGTAAAGAAAGCGTGAACAAATTTCAAGCGTACATATATTGTCTTATTATAAGAAATTATAATCCTGGATATCTATTTTAGATGTATTTAATGAGTCAAATTTTATGTTGAATACGTAAAATGACTTAAAAAGGAAATCGAAAGCTTCCTCTATCGAAAAGTTCAAGGGTAAATGCATAAGCCTTTTGTCAATTACCAAGAAGTATTGTGATATTGCTGCCTTGTTCTGCCCAACAGCAATGAGGAATGGTTAATTTTCCTGGATGTTGTACTGTTCTTTAAGAGTATTGCACCAAAAAAAAAAAAAATAATTAGGATGAAATTGAATGGGAAGAATTAGAGCAATAATACATTTTCAAACTAAATTAACTTTTGCAGAGAGGTTTTAAAACTTCCAGGTTTTCCTTTTTTGCATTTAGAGCTCCTATGTAGCTGTCACAGGAAGTAATTTTAAAAGGTACATGAAAGGTTTTGTTTATAAATTCCAACCTAAAAACAAGCTGCATTAGAAAAGATTTCTCATTTATAAGACCTGAACGTACTTTCAAAATCTCCTGATTGTAATGCAGATGGTATGGGTATGGTCTCTGCCACGTCCGCATAATAATTCCAATTGTTAAGAAAGTAGCCATAATTTTCTTGGTATCGGAGCACAAAATCGTAGAGTACCTTTAAAATGTATGTACGTTAAGAAGCTTTGCTTTGAAATATTTTAATGACTATAAATTATCAGATTTTAATTGAAATAAAAAAATGGAAACTTTTTTAGTGCAACATATTTTGTAACATTTGATTCATGGAATTTTAGTTTGATTAATTACCTTTCCTTTTATTGCAGTAAAAAAGCGTAGCATTCAAAAGAAATACTTTTTAAACGCCCGTTCACACTAAATTATTAGAACACAGTGATTCATAAAATTAAAGCGCAACATGCAGCGAGGGAATGACTTGCCCTCCGTTAGGCAGCAACACTTTTGTGGAAAAAAAAAAATGCAGTCAATTCATATTAAATATTAAATCGGCGAGGAGTTATTTTTACTAAATTTGGAGTAATAAATAAGAATGTTTGTATTATATTTTAATCTAAAGGGTTTACAATTAAAGCCAATCGATTAAAATTGAATCCAATGGCAATTAATATCTATATTGTTTTATTGTCACATACACATTGAATTGTAAATCTTAATATAATGTAGTTTAGATTTTAATCCATAAGGATACTTTTTAATGCAAGAAATATTATCTACTAATCTATGAAGAATAAGAAAGTTAATAAAATAATATATAAATTTGAATAAGTGGAAGATTGAACGGACTTTTTAAGTAAAAAGTGTTAAAATCAAATAAAAATGTGTTTTAGTTTCAATAACTAAAACTTAATTTCTAATCCTAAATTTATTTGATATTTTAGTAATATTTAAGAAAGATTAAAATTTAATATATGCCAGTGTAAAATATTGCTTTAATCCATAAGAAAGATTAAAAAATATCCGCAAATTTTTGACCGCGACAGAAGTGCTGCTGCTGAATGTATATTTTCTGTAATGAAAGACGTGAAGTGCAAAAAACGAAATCGTCCTAATGTTAAAACGAGAGATGATATTATGTATAAAAAGCAAGTCTATTAGTGAAAATTTTAGCCTCCTCTAGAACTTATAAAATACTTTCATAATTTTAAATTTGTGGGTGGGAATTATGTAAAAAAATATTTATCATTAAGTTAATTATCCCCGACCACAAACTCTGTTACCAAATGATAGTTGCATTAATAATTTTTCTTATTAAACTGCAAAAGAAATACATAGGTACATATTTATTTGAGTAGACCTTTTTTTTCTTATCTCACCACACCTACGCCACTGAGTGGACCGCAAGATCTTGAATAAATTTAAAGTAGCCCATACACTGGAAAAGTCTGCCCACACCTGCTCTAGACAATAAATAGGTACTTCGGGAAACCGGGAAATTTACAGAAAAACATTAAATTTGTCTAGAACCTACTCGAGTCTCGAAAAGGTGAAGGAAACCGGAGAGAGCAAAAGACTTACTGATAGAGTCCACATGTAGGTAAAAGTAATTTAGTAGACTTTCGATCAGATACAAGGCCAAGGACATTCGAATATTGGAAGATACACAAGTTATGGACATCATTGTCACTAACTTCAAAAGTAGGTTTGAAAATCTATCTTTGGCACAGTCAGTTGACTCATTTATAAAGTTATACCTGAAACATGGAGAGGCATTTGTAGAAAATTATAAAAATGTTTTCAATGTAGACATTTCCATCTAACAGGCTGAAACAAAATAAATAATATGTTCAAAACAAGAGCATTGTAGTAAATTTGGAAAGACTGAAAACAGAAATTAATAAAGACTTCTGCCCAAATTTATACAAGTTGCTGCAAACAGCTCTCGATCTTTCTGTCCGCTCGGCCGGCTCTAATAAAATCAAAATTTATACTCTAAAATTATTCGCTCTGATTAAATTAAGTTAAAAATTTAAAAACCAAAAATCTTTTAAAAAAAAACTGCTTCGAAATTCGTACTAAAAATTGACAATAATTTTTCCCTTCACTTAAGTTCACAAAAGTTGTATAGAGTTTCCCTTCAATTTGCATTTAATTAAATTTTGAAATTATATTACATTTGAGTATAATTTTTAAAATTTTCTTGGTAGGTACACAAAGAAAGCAAAGTCAAAGGAAAGTAATTTAATTAAGTATTTTGATAAACATTAGGAGTTAAAACTAAAACTGCCCAGGGGCTAGATTCCGTAAGGGAAGGTGTACACTTAAATGCTGAATGAAAATTTTTCTGTGCTGAATGTTGTTTGAGTGAAAAAATAATTATTTTGAAGGAGTTTTGTTCAGTTATAAGAAATGAGTTACATGAATTCACTAGTATTAAGGCGACTACAGCTTAGAAAAAGGTAAAATAAATAATAACAAATAATTTAGAAAATAACGCTTGAAAAAAACTCACAGATACCTCTTCAAAATTCACGACCAAAATGGCGGGGAGAAAATATCAGTTAAAGTTTACAAAATTTTGACAGAAAAACTAATTTCCACTTTTGCGGAATCGAAACTAGGTGGTGTACACAAAGTTTTGTGTGCACGCGTAAACTAATAGTTGCGGAAACCGGCCCCAGAACTTGCTTTCTTTGTATACCTTGAAAATTTAAAAATGTATAAACAAATGTAATATAATTTTAATATTTAATTAAATGCAAAATGAAGTCGAACTCTAGAGAACTTTTGTGATGTATTCATTAAGTGAAGGAAGAAATTATTTTCTATTTTTTTAATGCGGATTTAGAAGATTTGAAGATTTTTTTTTTTTTTGTATCCTCCATTTCATTTGATTAGAGTATAAATTTTGATTTATTAGAGCTCTATCCGCCTTTGAGACGGTAATTAATATCATATTCAGATTTTCTGCAAACATTTAATTTAAAGCAAATAGGTTTATATATTAACGCTACCAAATTAACACTCCTCGAAAATTTCTCTAACAAAGTGTCGATTTGAAAAGAAATTATTAGAAAAAATTTAAAAGCTTTCCCTTTAATTTGCAACAAATTGCAGTACAACCCAATACGTTTTCTTTCTAATAGTAATTTATGGAAATTATGGGGTTTGAACGAAATCCAAACTACTTTTAAACACCAGCAACCAGATAAAACAAGAAGTGTATAATGCTGGCCGCTAACCGGTCCGGTATCCTCGCATTCAAGTAGTGCTTCATGGCTTATATATTCCGGGTCCGGGGTTATGACTGTACGATTTTTTGTGGCATCAACTTTTACTATGCTTACGGGATCATAAACTTATCTATTATATTAATAAAAGAACTCCTGCGATATCTGGATACTAATGAAATGTTCCTGCTGAAATGGAACTGATGGTCCAGCTTCAGGAGCGAAAGTTATCAAAGAGCAACTGCGTTAATTTTGATAGTTGAATAAGATAAAGTAAGTGACATGAAAGACATTGTTTCCTTTATCAGAAATATTTTAAATAAATATAATGGAGTATTTAGTGAAGGAAAATATGTATTAAAATTTTCATGAATAGCTCAAATTTGGAACCAATATTTAAGACGTCCTATAAGTGAAAAGTAAGAACACGCCTTTATATCGTAGCATTATCAGATCTATGTTTTTAGAAAGAAATTAAATAAATTTATGTTTTTAATTTTACTGTAAGAAATTAGGTATTGTTACAGGAATGAATGAAATTGAAAGAATGGCAGAAAAGACAGGTCAGTAGTTATTCTAATATGTAAAATGTAAATAAGAAAATGTTTTTGGTATCATTTTGGTGAAAAGCAGATTAGAATCGCTTCCATATAATTTTTCCTGATTAGCAATGCTTTCACTATGTGTTTTATCAAAGACCATATAAAAAGAATATTCTTCTCCCATATCGAAAAGTGTTTACATGGCGGGTCGAGTCGTGAGGAGTGTTGGGAGCTTGAGGAAATTTCAAAATTTTTCAACGTGAAAAATTTGATCTTATGTTATACTTTTTGTTAATTATGCAGTATGTACAATTATTACTTTAACTTTGGAATATTAGATATGTCCAATGAACAATCATGTTCTACTTTTAAATGCACGCAATCGGCTTCAAACTGACTGATGCAGAGGGTAGGTAACTGTACTTCATTGCTGTGCTTTCCAAGTATTGTTATAAATTTTACGATACTTTCGTTGAGTCTATGAAACTGCGTGTAATACTAAATAATCTATCTCTATAGAATACATATTTACGAAATATTCGTAATATTTACACTTTATTTTATCAAAGAAATCTCATGTTTAGTAAAGATTACGAAGCAAGCTTCCACAATCGAATACATACGTGCGTTCTTTTTACGAAACGTTTTATAGATTTTTACATTGTTTGTTAAAATGCGCTATAAATTCTTCAAGAATTTCATAGATTTTTAGTAGTTTTCTCCAAAACTACGAAAATCTTTCAGATCGAGATTTTACAACAGATTTCCCCAACTTATTTCTTATTATTAAGTGTGACACTTGTTTGTGTCCAATACTATTTTATGTGCCACACAAAATTAAGTTCCATATTGTTTAAAATTACCTACAGGTGTATCAAATTTTGTATTATCTCAAATTCAATCAGTCTTATATTTCATATATAACATTATTATCAATGTGCTCATGATTCTATACATGTAAGCTGTCGCTAAATAATATAATATATGTAATCGATTTCTTCCTTATTTTCTATTCTAGCCCTTGGGCTATTAACGAAGTTAAAACTTGGATTAGAGCAACTGCTTCAGGACAGGCTTTCGAACATGGCACTCATAAACATTGAAAACGACATAATTAAAAACAAACTAACAGCGCAACAGGTGCTAAATAATTTTTCAGAAAAAGAAAACGTAAATTAAAACGTATACAGACTTTAACTATCTCTTTAATAGCGCTTAATAAAAACGTAAATAATTGTTTTAAAATGTGTATCTAACGTCAGACCTGTAAAGTACTTAAGTATATTGGTATACTTATGTATTAGTACCAGTACCAGGACCTGGAATTAAATGTTGTTTAAGTACAAGTACAAATCTCTTTACTGGTTCTAAAAAAAATTGTCAAGTACAAACCCCGATACTAGTACTTAACGCACTTACTACAAATACCGCCATAACACGAAGTACTTCAGCTCTTGTAAATTATTTAAATACGCCTTCTAATAATAGAGGTTATCTGCATCTCGACAGTATCTCAAGAAATCGTACCGCCTTCAGTAGAATAGAAAGAAAACTTGCGCAATATATGGCTAACTGTAGGACAAAAATTGACATACTGATCGATATCCTTTGTTAAGAAGATTGGCAACCAAGTGCCACAATCCGCTTTCTTTCTTCGCACATGTGGAGCATTGATTTTCATTTGCAGGTCTTGTAAATGCTTCACAACGGCAATCATTATCTGATATGACATTTGCTAAAGGCACACTCAAATACTGTATGAACAGCTTCCAAAATTTTGTAGAAATTAAAACAGCAAAAGCTTATATGATATTTTATGATTTTTCGTAAGTGGAAACCTCGTCCAGTTATTTAACTAGGTATAGATGTTTCAAAATTTCTGATTTGAGTTTTGGAAAGCTATTGAAGCTTGGAATAAATACTGGGCTTTAGGCACTTTCTTTTATTTATCTTTTAAGATCGTGCAAATCTTATTTTATTTTTCAAATAAATACTGCTATGACTTAAGAACAATTTAAATCGCGTTAGATGTTTGAAGCGGACTGTAGAGAATAGATGAGTGTCACTTGGGCTCATTGGGATTAAAAAAAAAATACACTTTCACTCAATTTGCCAATTACATTATGTAATAATCAATTTTCACAATAATTTAAATGTCTGACTAAAACTCTTTCGTAAATACTCGCCGCTGTTGGTCTCGATAAGCAGTAAATATCGCCCGATCGCCGAATGTTGACTGACTAGTTATTGAAAAATTGATTCAAAGCTGGGCAAGTACCAAAGAAAAAGTACTTAAGTACAAGTACCGAAGGCCTGAGTACTTCAGCGTAAGTACAAGTACCGTATATATGAAAAGTACTTGGAACTAAGTACTTAGTCTATAAAAAGTAGTGAGTACTTTTTGAAGTACTTTTTAAAGTACTTTTTTAGAATCATTGCATGTTGCAGTAAGATAATGAAGTTTATCGAGTTCAGTTAATAGATATTAATAAATAAATACCTTTTGAAACTATAATATGTATAGTAACCAGTGGCTACTATTTATAGTTTTTTATAGTTTTCGGAGCTGCAGGTAGAGTATTAGAGGTCCGCCCAAGCACCCATTATCGCCTCCAATAATGCATAACAATTCTCAGGAAAAAATTTCCAGTAAATTTCTAAGAAAAAATTGAGGCCTTCCCTACATCAGGTCGAGGCATCGTTGATTTTATATTGGAGCGAGGCATTGCTTGCTTACCCTTGGTTATGTCCACTGACGTATATAATCTGGACTGCTTACTTTTCAATTTCACGTGGGCACAATTGCTTGTGTCAAAAAGAGCTCTTACGTCGGTGTCAACATTGAAAAAATCATTGGCGGGAAGTTGAAAAAGTGAGCACACAGCTCGGAAAGTGATTTTAATAAAACATTTAGAATTTCTTCTGCGTATCTAATGAGTATATTGTCTTTAGTAAAACAGTTTTTATCAGTAATTACCAGTGCTGATATTCAGCCGGTTCGCACCGGCTCGGCCGAACCGCTTGGTACAAAAATCAGAATTTTGCGAACCGGTTGTTAAATAACTCAGTGTTGATATTCAGCCGATTCGCATCAGTTCGACCGAAGCGGTTGACAATTTTTTTATAGATTTTATAAATAATGTGCTTCAAATGTTTTTTTCTGTTAAAATTCTGCGTATTTTTCCTATCTACGGATTACAAAGCAAGCAAAATTTAATTGGTTCATATTGACGATCAGTGATGGCTGCTAAGGTGTTATTTTTCAAAATGTGTAATTTGTACACATGCCACTAAGTCACGACTTCTGATTTGATGTGGCGTAGCATAACTTAATTTTGACTCATTAAATACATCTAAAATAGATATCCAGGATTATAATTTCTTATAATAAGACAATAAATGTACGCTTGAAATTTGTTCACGCTTTCTTTACAAATTTAAATATAGAAACCCAACAACTTGTTCATATTTGAACTGTATGGAGCACTGCAAATGTTAGTTCACATGGATCTAATAATGCTACTCAACAAGCCTCAATGATCAAAAAACATTAGCAACATTCTCGTTTTTTATCATATAATAAAGCTACTGAATTACTGAAAATATCAGAAGAAAATAAATTACAACCCATATTTGACACTGCAAATGAAAAATATTTATTAAGTGTCAAAACATATTTTTCATGAAGTATATAGTTTAGTTAAACGAAATAGGCCCATGGTGTTAAAAACAACTAATACACACGTATAATAAGACAATTCTTAAAGAAGAATCAAGAATAATCATTTCTTTAGCTAAATTTTTCCTGAATTGTATAATATTGTCATTGTAAAAGGAATCTATTTTTTCTTTTCAGAGCAAATTTTTTTCACTTTTTAATTCTTCGGAAATTCAGCTTTTTGAAACTCATATACCAGTGAATTCTGTGTACTCGATCTATTGTATAATTGTAGTCTGGAGTTCTCCGACGCTCCTTTTAGATTATATGATTGAGCCTCTGCCACCCACGTGATAATATTTAGAAAATATTCCGGAACCAACACATTTTTCATTTTGAATATAAAAAGCAATACATTTAATAAAGAATTTAACATACTACTAATAGGATTGAAACGATTACAACGTAGAATTACACGCATTGCCTTATTTTGTAATTTTTGTAATCTGCTCAAATCCTCTTGATTACATATAAACAATATTGTAGAATAGTATTCAAAATGTGGTTTTATAATATTGTTGTAAATATCTATCGCGGTAGCCATCGTAACTATCTTTCTAAATCTTTTCAAAAATCCAATCTTTTTACCAATTTTTATAGCAATATAGTTTAAATGAAATCTAAAATTTCACTTTTTATCAAAACCAACTCCTAAGTATATTCATTCACACATTCCATAAGTTCACCATGCATTTCAACACACACATCCGTATTACTATTTATCGTCATAATTTTTGTTTTACCTACATTCTGTTTCAATTTATTCATCTGTAAACAGTCACCTAATAATGCTAAATCTCGTTCTATTTTTATTTTCAATTCATTAGTGTGTTTCCCTGATATACAGAATAATGCATCGTCAGCAAAAAGTACTATTTTTTAGAAGTTCAACACTGATTTAATGTCATTCACATATATAATAAACAAGATAGTTCTAAGTACTGATCCTTGTGGAACGCCTATCGATACTTCTATTTTACTGGAAACTGTATTATTTATTTTGGTGATTTTCCTTCTTCCATACAAGTAGCTACGAAACCATTGAAATTCCTTCTGACGAATTCCATATTTTGCTAATTTATTTAATAAAATGTCTACAGTTTCAAACGCTTTTCTTAGGTCTAAAAACACAGCAACAACCTATTTGAGGCATCTATTTCTTCCTTCCATTGGCACACTACCCAATTAATCGCCGTTTCACAGGAATGTTTTCTCTTAAATCCAGACTGTTCTAATATAATAAATTTATTTGTTTCCAAGTAACTTTCTAACGGTTTTTGAACCACTTTTTCTAAAACTTTTCATATATAAGCAATGTATTTATTGGTCTGAATTCTTCTGCTTTTTTTGTGTTTTTGACTTTTTGAACAGAGATAACAATTGATTCTTTCCATAAACTAGGGAATTCTCCACTCACCAACGATTTATTTATTATGTCAACCAAAGTAACACCTATACTAATTGAATTATAGTCCCGTTTTTAATTCATAATTTTGCAGATATCTTTCACTTCATTATACTCCATCCTTATAAAAATAAGGTCATAGTCCGTAATCATGTCCGAATATGTTCCATGAGGTATAGATTCTTTTATGATCTGTACGCTTTGAATAAAATATTATTTAGTTTCTCTACCATTTCATCAGGTTGCTGGCATTTATAGTCATCAAATTGAATTTCCTTTATTTCAGACTTTACTTCGGTGGCAACCCTGAAACACAGTCGCATCGATTGTGAAAAGCCGATTCTCCATAGTTGTACCATTTTGAGCATATCGACTTATAGTTATATACAATTACGTAAAACAAATTAAAGTTTTTTATATACACGGGCGGCGGACTCGTCACTTTTATAATGAATGGTTGTGGTGCTTATACTTTAGAAAGTTGGATATGAGTATGAGACCCAAAGGTGAGCGAATAGCTCTGCATTCGTTGTATGCTTATTTTCATCTAGCGACAGGCACTTGTTTTCTGACATTATTCTTAGAACTTGGATTGCTTGGCCTTGGGTTGCCTCTCCCCTGTTGCCTGTCCCCTGCCTGGCCTGTCATGGCAAAGCGAGAATTTTTCTTTAGAATTTTTTGTTGTTAGTTTATTATGTTTGACGACTAACGATCAGGAATTCTTGTGAATTGTCTTGTTTGGGTAAATCATACCTAATTATCTTAGAATGTTCCTTCCTGCGACTTTAATTTTTAACCCGCCACGGGGTAGGGGGCTGAAATATGGCATGTTTGAGGGATTGGTGTACAACTTCTTTGCTTTATAATTAATGACTATAGTAAGGTAATCCGTTCCTTTGCAGGGAAGAAAGCTTGTCGCATTACAATCTAAGTGTATGCATGCAACGAGTTTTGTTTGCACATAATTTCGTACCATTTTTTCTAAGGTCAGTGCTGGGCATTATTCGAATAAATTTTCAATCAAATAACGATTTTTTTAAAAAATCAAATAAAAAATTATTCGGATACATTTTTATTTGAGTATCAATTTATTTTAAGTTATTCGCAAATAATTATTTGTTATTTGGTGCAAATTATTTGAGTTTCAAATAATTATTTTTTATTCGATCGTGCGTTATTTGATGAATTATTTGTGATATCCTATTATTGTAAAGTTTAAGGGGAATTTAATAATTTTGTTCAATTTAGTATTTGTGAAGCTTTAGAAGTAAATTAATTGGGTTTGATTACTCAAAATAATCTTAGAGTCAATTAAACAAAAAACAAGTGAGTTTGTGCTTAAGATAATACGATTGAAGTGAAAACTATACTTCAAGCCAGACCTACTAATTATTATATACTTGAGTTGTGACGTCACGACATCACAACGCATATGAAGAATTCAGAAAAATTATTTGGTAACAGTGTGGGCAAATTACAATAGATAATATTATAAAAAAAAATATCAATATTTTTGACAATTTATGATGATCTGGCAGCTAAATGCTCTTTTCGCAAGCCACAATATTAAGCGGGTCTAAATGTGGCTCTTTAATTGTTGAGCATTTTGAGCAGCGGATTTTATTAAAATCAAACGCATATTATTAGTGCATATCAAAATTTAGTTAAAATGTATTACAATCAAAAATAAAAAAAACTTATCATCGTCTAAAGAGGTTTCTTTTTCAAAATTCCTAAATATTGAAATCTATGTCTACTCAAGGGTCATAAGGATATAAACGTAAAATAATTGAATGACAAATAATTGTTTGAAATTCAAATAATGACCATCACAATAATAAGAAATCACAAATAATTCACCAAATAACGAATAATTATTTGATTTTCAAATACACAAATAATTTGCACCAAATAACAAATAATTATTTGCGAATAATTCACAAAATAACGAATAATATTTGTAATCAAATAAATTTTTATTCGATTTTTGATTTTATTCGGTTTTTTATCTTTTCTTTTTATTCGAATAAAAAATGCCCATCTCTACGTTAAATTAATTAAAAACTTAAGGTAAACTTTTTGTTTTATTCAAGTATAAATAAGGATAAGTAGAGAGAGACAGAGGCGAACAAAATAGGAAATTTTTCGTGTTTTTTAGAATGAAACAAGTAATTACTTTCATCTTTTGCATGAATGGGGTAAAAGAACTTGGCTATGCACTATTGTAGTGCAACTGAGACAACGAGTTAAAAACAAAAATCGGGAGAACGTAGGATTACCCGAACGACAAAATCTTATTAAATCCCTCAAAATCCTATCAAACTATTCACAATAATGTACTTCGGGTCACACTACCTCCTATTTTTAAGAAAAAGATAAATTTCGCTTTGGCCAAGATACCTACTGAAAGGAGATGTAAAGTTCCTCTCAAATGAAATTCTTATTTTTCCCGAAAATATCAGAGAATCCAGCACGAATTCTCCCACTTAATCTCTTCATACTGAAACAAATCTAAACAGAAAAACGTGCTGTTCAAATATCATGGGATTACACCAACAAACATTAGAATTCCTGCGGAAAACATTGGGACAATTTCTTAATAAAATAAATCATTTGCAATTCCGTTTCGTTGCATGTAATCTTCGCTTTCACATTTTTTGTCTTATTCGTAAAATGTTCAAAGAGGGTTTGATTTTTTTTTCTCTTTTTTCCTTCCTTTTCTCGCCGTGTATATTTAAATGGAAAACAATCGGAACACACTTCTGTGTCTCTTCTTTTAGTTATTTATTCTTTGCTCTGGGTCTTCTTGTCCGGACCTGCCAATTGTGTTGAAATTGTCGGTCATCAATTTATGGTAGGTATGAATTTTTTTGAAAAAATACGTAGGAAAAAAAATAGCTAGAATAGGTCTAAGACGAATTCTTACGATAATTCTAGAAGAATGTCCAAATGTAATTTCGTATGGTCACCTTATGCAAGTTAGATTGTTGAAGTTGTTTTTGGCATATATTTCTAGAACGGTTCGTCAGACTATAAAAATGATTATGACCACTTTCATAGCAATTTATGCCTAATCTACAATGCATGGTACAACCATGTCGTCAAAACGACATGGATTTTTGTGTTTGCCTCACACTCTTGCCTTTGAAAATTCATGCGGGCTAAAATGTCTCTTCTCTTTTACTCATTTGACGACATGATCACGAGCTTATTTGTAGTAGTTAATCAGCAAAAACGATATAGTAGTACCTCAGCTGTAATTCAGCTAATTTAGAACCATATAGGGGAATTTAGAACAAAACAGCTGTAAACTGGGACTTGTATGTTCAGTCTTTAAAGCAATATTTTATATTATTTGACTTGTCCCAAGCAATTTGTTAGTTTACTATACTATAATATAAATTATTGAGACCAAATATTTTCTTTAATGTAATTCTGCAATGCAATCGAGAAAGCAATTACATTTATGATAATTGACAGATCAACAGCTGTTTAATTTTGCAGTTTACAACTACTTGCATATTTCGTGTATGTATATGCATTCTTCAGCAAACAAACGATATCGTTTTGACGACGTGGTTTTACCATGCATTGTAGAATGGGCATTATGCTCCAATTCAAGTATTTGCGCGGCAAAAGAGAAGCAGCATGTGGGAAATGGTGACATCGCGGAAACAGTGCAGAGAACAGAATTAGAACTATACTGAAGAAATTTTCAGTACAGTAAAAACGTCTAGAACTGATCATTTTCACAGTAATGTAAAAAACTTAATTTTTTATATGGAAACATAAAGAAGGGCTTGCCCGATTTAGCCCATTTTTATACCAGATGAAATCATAGGATATACTAGTTTGTCATTCCCTTTGTAACACCTAGAAATAATGATGGTAGAGAAAAGTGGATTGGACGGACTGCACAGCATTAAAAGTTATTTTGATATTTGCATGTCCGTCTGTCCGTCCGTCCGTATGTTCGTCTGTCTGTCCGTCCCCATGATAACTCGAGAACGCGTGTGCTTAGAACGCTGAAATCTTGGACATGGGCTTTAAAAAAAAAGTTAAATTAAGTTCGAAAATGGAACAAACCGGGTAACTCCTTCGTTGGGTTGCCATACAAAAATTTCGTTTCTCACTACATATTTGGACACCGCCTGAGAACGCGTCAATCTAGAGCGCTGAAATTTTGTACATAGCGTTTTCATAATAATAGTAAATATAATTTTAAAAATGGACTAAATCGGACAACCCCTTCTTGGTGTTGTCATAAAAAAATTTAGGATTTTTACGTATCCTGTGAAAAAGATCAGTCCTATATGGTTTTAATGTACTGAAAAGGTCTACGGAATATGAAATCTTATAAAATTATTTATAATAATTTTTATTGTCCCACGAACTGTTCTAGAAATATATGCGAAAAACCACTTCAAAAATCAAACTTGCACAGATGGGTGACCATACGAAATGACATACGAGTAATTATCTATGGCATCATAAGAATTGGTGTACTTGTTGAAATTGTATTTATTATTTCAATGGAAACGCCGTGTACGATCTCCAAATATATATAATATAATATACCTATACAGTAAAAAAAAACTTCCCCAAAGTGAGTGGCAACAAGTTTTGCCACAAGGATTAGGTATTTTTGGTTAAGATTAGGGAAAGCTAGACTTGGGAAAACGTTGACTAGGATTTTATCCTTAAAATGAAGGTAGGTTTTTTTCCCTAAAATGTAGGGAATATTCATTCAAATGTAAGGAACTTTAACCCTAGAATCTACACCAAAAAATTTCAATTTGAAATAAAAATATTTGTCGCAGCAAGTTCAAATTCCATGATAGCCTCAAATATATCTTGTACAGGGTTTTAACGTTGAAAACAGAAAGATGTATGTGTTGATATCATGTCTACGTAGCCATATGAACTTGCATGTTGGAATAGGTATACCAAAGGTACAATTTCACCTACGTATATTCAGGAGCATTATTATAAGCCGAGGCGTTATTCATACATACCCCGACTGTATAAAAGAATGGGGTACTAAAAATAAACAAAAATGATCTGGAATCTTCAGAAATATTTTCTTTTCCAGACTATCGGCTGAACTCGATCGATATATAGAAATCATTTCTTGAGAATATTATTAGAGTTCAAGATGTCTTATTTCCATAGGTTCCCTATTTCTTTATATATGTAGTCACATAGGTAGGTAAATACTAACGCACTCAAAGATTTTTCTCAAATGGTCTTATTTATCTACAACTCGGGGCAAGAAATCTGCTAGCGTGTATACGTTCTGTTATGAGAATCATCTTGGGTTCCATATAGAGATTGCTTGTGCTATTATTTCATTTGCGTTTTGAATTTTGAATAGTAAGGGGCTACGACCGAAAAAGCTCAGGATTTCTGTTTTCAAAAGCTTAGTATTAAAAATAAGAACAGTGAAGTTGACTTTTTCTAAATTTATTCAATTTATAATTCAAAGTAGAATTTAACTTTACATTCAACCAAAGAAAGCTATCTGTAATAAATGTTGCTAAGTTTTTATGTGGCGTAGTACAGCAGGGAGAGAGAGAGAGAGAGAATGCCAGGAACCCGATGGTATAAACATAGCACTCTTCTCTTCGTGTTATCTACCTTTTTTGCTTTCTTATTTCCTGTATTAAATCTCACACTACACGCCTATTCAATACATCTTGTTCGCAATAAGAGGAGGTAAATTTGTACCTACACAGTAAATAATTTGCACAAATTGTTGCCACAAAGCCTAGATATTTTTCGATAAGCCTAAAGAGCATTCTTTAAAATGTAGGGAATATTCGCTAAAATGTAGGTTTCCCTCTAAATTTTAGGGATTATTGCCTACATTTCGCGCAAAAATACCTAACCTTTGTGGCAACAATTTGTGCATTTTTTACAGTGTATATCAACCAGGGGGTCCAGGTATCGTGTAGATTCTAGGGATACAATTTTTTTCCTACCATGTAGGGAATAGGTAATAGTACTTTACGACTACACTTTTAAAAACATAAGAATGAGCTGAATAACTCATTTATTATTTGCCATATACTACCATATATATATATATTTTTTTTCGTTAAAGCATATAGGTAGAATGGAAGTTACCGCTGGAACAGAATGCAACGCAGAGTAGTACTCTGTAGCTAAAGACAGAAACATATCCAGGCTTCGAGACTTCCTCGATAGGTTTTCAAAATTTCCAACACGGGTTTTTAAATGAGGCAACAACATGAAAACTCAAGGCCTAGACGGTGCGCTTTGCTTAATGTTGGAAATTCTTCTCTCTCAGCTCAGGCCTACTTCTGTCAACAGATTTTTTTTTTTTTATTTTGTTCCGTCAAACGAGATATTCGGCAAATAAGAATCACTTGAAATTTATAATCAACATTTTTTAAAGCCGATAGTAAATTATTTCTGCCCAGAATGTAAAGGAGTTATCGCAAATACTATCAAAATTACAATAACAGCACCGAACCCGGTCTTGTCATTTTGTTTTCAATTCTCTGAGGCAAGCCTTGAGGCGAGCTGCGAGGAAGCCTGTGAGATGCCAGGCCTGCGGCTTACTTGGATGTGTTTCTGCCTTAATTGTGAAAAAAGGTAGCCCAGAACAAAATTTCCGTGAATGCGTTAAATGACAATTCAATGCAATTTTCATATCTTCAATGTTGTACCTACTTGTGGATTTTTTTAATTTGTTAAAACTTGTGCGTATAATAAGAGTAACATTTGAAATATCCATACCTTAGTAATTAATTTTACATTACAAATTTCAAAGATTTTCTCTGCGGCACTTGCGTAAAAGTTGGAAGTTGACCAACTTTCTTGCGGCAACTGCAGAAACTGCGTTCTTGCGGCAACTGCAGAAACTACGCTCACTGTGTGCAAACTAATGTATTCATGCATTCAACTTTTACTTCCTTACGCTTACTGCGGCATTGGTACGTATCATTCTGTTTCAGCCATTAGTGTTGGGTTGTTGGGTAGCGCTGCCAACTCTTTCTCTGAGTTATTGGCTAAAACTACCTGTGAAAATAGCTAAAAAGTAGCTCAACTGAAATTAAATGGCTAAACCAACTGGCTAAATTTTTCCAGATTGTTTGCATCAGGTTTTTCTTCAATTAATAAGCAGTATCTATCAATAAACTACAGAGTGTCCTATATTTACTATGTAGTCTTGCCCCCGAAGGCTATGGATAGGCCATACTTAGGCATGCAACAAATTGTAAGGGTGGGGGAGGGGAAATCCGGTTTCCGAGATAATGGGTCTTATTTGGGAGAGTTTTTATAGATTAGTTTATAATGATTTGTTAGATAGATAATCGTTGGAAACCACACACTGCCGGGTCAATTGCTAGTCCAGTCAGCAGCTGATCTGTTGACCTGCCACCGCTTGATTGATTTTTAATCGTTCCTAGTTGACTATCGTTGCATGTGCGCATATTGCATCGTCTTCTGTCAGATTAGTAATTGAGTCAAAGACGTTGAGTTTGAGTGGTTTTCCGATTTTCGTTTATAAACAATTAGATATGAATGCATTTAAAATCTAATAAATTAAAGCGAACTTTACTTAAAAGTTGAAAATTTCTTCAAAGCTGTAAGTTCCTAAATTGCTGGATGGCTTCGAGGATATTCAGAAATAATACGAACTTTTTCACTTTCAATTTTCAAGATGTTCTCTTCAGGAAATATTATATATATAATATTATATATAAATTCGTTTTTAAAATATTTATACAAATATGTACTTTAGTCGGACAAACTTTATTAACATTCAACAAAATAAAAAACTTTACGTTCGGCGGTTGCGATCAACAACAATCAAGTGATTGATATTCAGGTTACTGATGCATACTGAGCACAACAGTCTGTTCGATTCAGTCAGTTGCCAGTGATCAACCTCCCTTATGATTTTTTAGTTGCTGACTGACGTATAATAGAGCAGTTTGCGGTACCGAACGCTGTTTCGTCTAACGAGCAAAGTCAACTGACTTTTAGGTCACCGATTGGAGTCGGTGAATCTGCAATGTGCGGCCTGCCTAATAGTCTATAATTTTACTTCGTCTTCTCCATTAGGAAGTTGTGGGTCAACAAAGTTAAAATTTCAGTAACTTTAACTTTTTTTTTTATTTAACTACAATTTTTATTACAAATCACGTCATCAAAACCAATCTTGCATATTGAATTCATGAAGCCCGAAAGCTTCGCTTTAGGATGACCATAACCTCTGACACTGATGACACTCTGTACCCAAAATGTAAACCCTTTCTGTGTTTTTCGCACTTTTTCTAAAAAGAAAGTAGTCTTAAAATTAAAAACCGTTGAGGCACTACGAAAATAGCTTTAATTTCGTCGAGTTTGGGTACATTCAGTGACAAAAGTGAATGAAATTAATTGAATTTAAAATTGAAAAAATCATTAAAGATTGAATGATAATGGGTAAATTGAAATATTCGTGGCTAAAATGAATTTTAAATGGCTAAACCAAACCAAACCAAACCAAACCAAATATTGAAAAACAATATATGACTTGTTTTCAAAAACGTGTGAATTATGTTAACGAAAATATTTTTGTAAGTGTTCCGTAAAAATGTAGAATAATACCTAATTTATTTAATGTTCTCTTCCTTATATCCGCGAAACCTTAAGATTGCGCGAATATTACGTAGGCATTGAATGTTCCATTGATTTGGGGAAATTAAACTGATTTTCTCTTTCTATCAGGGAATTGTCCCACATTTTTTAACAGTGTATAGGTACTAGGTATATGTTTAATTTCAACAAAAGGTCTTCCTAAACAGAGGATCATGGCTCTTGAAGTTTGTGAAAACATCTTTATTACAAAAGTAGGTATACACATTATCTCAAAACCGAGTTCGATAATGTTTGCTAGCAATTATGAAAATGAAGTTTTATTCAAACCTCTAAATTTCAATCCCCGAACAGTTGCCATGTCCTGCATAGGCAATAAAAAAATAACTTTCCGATATAGAGCACCTACCTGTTTCCGTTTTAATTATTCTACTATTCGCTATCAGTTATGGTTACTTTAAATCTGCTTATTTTCACTCGTCGAATGCTGTTACAGGAATAATATTTCCAGGTAAGCACAGTGGCATCACAATGTGAATGTAAAGCACGAAGGATAAGAACAGTAGAAATCAAAGTTGAGCCAGCACGCAAAGTTATCGACTAATTGTTTCGCCGAAGCAAATTACAAATTTAAGAAAGCGAAGCAACAGTGCACAGCTTAATTAATTAAAGATGCTGAATTAAAGAGCTCAGTCGAGAGCCTGCTGAATTTTTCCTGAAAAATAAACGAAAATTAAACGACCTACAAAAGAAAAATTAAATCGACAACGGTTAAAAATTAGAGACAAAAAAAAACAAATCACTTTGCGCACGGGCACACTGCTAGAGAATAGTGATTTATCTCTTCCCCAGTTTGTTAGTTACCTTTATCTATCCACGTAAAATCGTCGTAGGTAAATCCACAAATTCTCAGCGTCACGGTAAATAAAAGAGTGTAAACAGCCCCCCTCACGTTAATTCCTTTGCACAGGCTGTTTTAAGCTCCACCTACTCAGTAAGTAGGTGGAGTGTGGATGTGGTACTTTGCTTTATAGCGTTTATACGCACGTTGCTTGCCTTCTTCAATCTATTTCTTTTTCAACCAAACGAACAAAGCAGAATAACTTACTCTTGATGTCTGAAGAGGGGAGCCGGCCGTCAGCAGCGTCCACCGATAAGGTGCTGAGCTCAAGGAAAGCTCTTTTTACAAACACAAAGAAAGAGCAGCAGTATGCAACGATCCACGCCCGTGCAAAATGGACTGGAATGAATAAATTAAGTTTGCATTGCTTACATATAGCCTCGGTGGAGAAAATTTTATTTCTGATAAAAGAATGCAATTGCAATGCATGCAAGCCATTAAAATATCAACGCTCTATCCTGCTCGCACCACGAACACATCTGATTTGATTTCCTGTTCTGATTTGTTACGATTGTTCTGACAGGTTGCTAAGAGCATACTATAGATATCTCTTTCTAAATTTTGGTAAGTTCTTTGCTGACTGTACGAGACTCGTTTGACATTTTTTTTATATTTTAATTTTTTATCAATGAATGAACTACGCTAAGCTAATGCAACGACGTCTCAACCAGTGTGATTCATGCATACCCATCTCGTCATTACCTTACACATCTACTGCACGTTGTTCCGTTTCCAAATGGCTTGCACAAATCGATTTAAATATAAGAAGATTCCAATTAAGTAGGTACATATGTATACATTATGGAAATAATTTTCACTTCTAAAAAATAACAACAATATTTTGTTTAATTTCGATTGTTCGAAAAGGCATGTTTGGGTGTATTCAAACGCACACATGCGGATGATCCGGATACAATCTCTCCTCTTATTGGAATGGAATAATAAAAACAGCTGCGCTGCGATGCGAGTAAGGCTAGTGCCACCAGTGTGCATGCGTACATATAGCAGGGAGCAGAGTTGCGCAGCATCCATTTCATTCCAATAGTCATGTAAACGTTGGCATGGCTAGGTAGGCCGATATGAGGTGTGTGTGTGTGTGCTAGCTGCTTGCTGTGCCAGCCACATAGCCACGGAGTATTTTATTTTTATTTACAGGAGAAGCGTATAGGTGAAAAGAAAACTCTTAAAACTTACACACAGTGAAAAATAAATGCTTACTGTTACCTTTCATTCGGGTATATTCCAACCATAAAGCTAGCATCTTCCATTCACATGAACCCAAATCGCATACACCTGCCTGTTCCCGATGTGTGCCTTTTGTAGGCAGTTGGCATGGCACATCTCGATCTCATCTCGCGTGTTAACCGCTTCGTAAATCTTATCAGAACAGAATGGGGGAAACGGGAATTCTTTTCACATTACGCTAGAAGAGTGCGAGTCTCGAATGACTTTCCAGTATATATAGGGGAATTGTTTCCCAGCTCCTGCTTTTTTATTTTATACTTCAATCAGTGCTGTTTCTGTTATACGTGTGTCGTTCATTGTGTGCATCATAACTGGAGTGGAATACAAATTCTTAGAAGGAAAGCTAGGCCTAGGGGGAGTGTTGTTTGGTCCGTATTTCTACTATGTGAAAACGAAACAATTCGTGTGGGTACCGTACAACACCGTGTACGTGGAGTTTACGTTATTTCACTTACATTATATTCTTACGTTTACTCAGGATTGAATGAGAGCGTGTTCACAAAGTAACTGTAAATACAGCAATACGCCAACTTTTATTGCATATTCGTTGCCTTGCCTCGTCGATGCCGTTGCCTTTGCCATTGCCATGTCATACATCACATCACAATTCACAAGAATTGTACACGGCACGGTGCGCGGTTCTTTTGAAATACGAATTTCGAATAGTAGCGACAAGATCGTCGCGGAGTTAAGAGCGTTTTCTTATTTCGCGCTGTTGTACATAGTAAAAAAAACACTTGTGATTTACACCTATATATTTCTGTTGAGATAGAGAAATTCATCTTTCGGCCGAGTGAAAATCTTGAAAGAAATACAAGATAAAAGGTCCAAAATTTTAAAAATAATAATTATTTTTGTTGTGAACTGATAATTTATGTACCTACCTACATATGAGTAAAAACGAAGTTGCATACAACGAATTTAAATATACTGAAAATGCTTAATGAAAGAAAAATTGTGAAAAAAATAAGTGAAAACTCAGAAAAGTGTTTTGATAACTTACAATAAGAAAATATCCTTTGTAATGAATGTGAATCATGTGTGAACGTTAATCACTGGGGCGTACTATAGTGTTCGGAAGTAAACGTATACAGTTCCGCAGGTATATAAGGCTGAACGGTTCGTTTGCGTTATTGCGTACCAAAAGTGTGCAGTGCTCCCTGTAGTCAGTGCATCTCCACATCTTGTCGGTTGCTTGATTCCAGAGCATCACCATCAATATCAATTCAGTTGGAGGCCAGAAGACGCAGTTTTATCTCCCGCACAAGTGTTTTCGACACGTCATCGCATCGGATATGACGAAGAGTCATCAGCAATTCGGTGGACCTGTAGTTTCACGTGCATGTGATTTCCCCTATTACGATGGAAACTGTAAATTTATTCAGAAATTGAGTATCTAGGTACCTGTTTAAGTAAAAAGGACGTTAAGTGCGAATATCGTGTTTTCGGTTCTATAAATCTATTGTTTGGTGCTAAAGATTGGCAATAAATGGATATGTTATATTAAGGTAAAATTAAGGTGTATTCGCGAAAAGTTTTATGTTTATCGCTTAGATGCCTCTTTCTCAGCTATGCTAGCTGGTTACTAGTATATTTCGTGCTAATAAGATAAAGGCGTGATTCGGCAATCAAATCCTTTCCAATGTTGTCTTGTTTGGTGCCGCCCCGCTTCGGACAAGAGGACAAAATTACCATGCCATCGTCAACAGCGTTTTCATTGCAGTGTAAGTTTTCAAGTTGTTTATTTTATTTTATTTTATTTTTTTATTAGCATAAATAAAAACTGTGTGCTGAAAGTTCATATTATGTAGGATAGAAATGCCATTATATCGCTGGTTTTTTTTAGAAATTTCGGTAGGTATTCCACGGTTTATTAAAGAGGTTGAGTGGGGTCTAAACTCGATAACCATTAAAGAGAATGTAATTAACGGGATTTTGCAGTTTTCCTTTCTTCATTCCTTAAACTAAAATACCTACTTTACCTTGTGCATTATTTCGATAATCAATTTCACGTTCATTTAGTAGGCTTTATCGAAGTAGGTACTCTAAAGTCGCGGATCTTGACACTATACCTAATGTATATGAAAAAGTTACTTGTGTGTTTTTTTATGAGTGGCATATTCGTTTCGATAAGCCTCCCAAACAATTATTTGTTTAATCCTCATTCCTCAATTGATATGAATGATTCCCATGTCAAACTGCTACAAACATCCAACCATACGCTCTGACTAAGAAAATACCATCCAATCCATCCGTCAAACCATTACGAAGTTCGTTTGTTCAATTAGTATAAGAGTATACCTATATACCTACCTACCTATGCAAAATTCTAAGTTATGTATTGCTTGTGGCAGTTTTTGAGTCAACTATCATACATATACATACGTATATGTAATTATAGCTATTCTCGCAAAAGAAATGTAAGTAGGGATATTTTAGTGACTACACAAATCAGAAACGAGGGGTCTTTAGCATATCGTCGGTGATACTACATAACCGCGAGACTACGAATGTCAACTACCGCGAAAGTTAAAGCCAAAGTAAAATCTTCAGCAGACACTAAACTTTTTTTTTATTGTAATGCAAAATTATTTCCACTGATCTCTGGGATAGGACGACAAATATCATATCATTTTAGACATAAAATTCATAAAACAAGTTGTAGTCTCTTAGCTACGTAGATATTGTTCTCGCGGTTATGCAGTATCACCCAAGATATATCTTTTGCTCATCTTCTCTGGTACTATGTTTAACTTTTTTATTCCTACAGCCTTCATATCATAGGAATATCTACTAATATAGCAATTAAGTCTGACATTCTCAGCTGTTAAAAGTCACTGCAAAGAATTTATATTGAGATTGTAGTTGAATTAATTTCGCGGGTCATTCCAGTAGTATTTTCCCTTCTTTGTAACTCAAGTTATTTGCTGTTATTCCTTAATGCTTCTACTATTACGAATCTGATTGAAAAGTGAGTCCTGTCTCGAACCTCTATTAATTGACCGCCTTGGCTCAATAACCGGTTATATGATGAAAGTATAGAGCTTCCTTGAAAGCAGACTCGTATATGTATAACGACAAACAGTACTTTTACTTACTAAATTAATACTTTTGGCATAATCTACAATTGATTTCCCTTCGGGAATTTTGAAAAAATAAAATCAGCGTGAAAATGACCTATACTAGTTGAATTTTAACTTTGTAAGCAAGCCTGATTTCCCGTTAAACAGCTTAAATTCGAAAACATGATTTTCGGTATTGCATTCCGAAAGTTCTATGACTATGCTGTAACTATCTGAGAGGGAGAGAAGGTGAAAATGAGATCCTCTCGAGAATATTTAGACTTTGTCTCTTATCTATCGAAAGAAATTTTTAGATAAAAGCGTGGAATATATTTGTAGCTAAATATAACTTTGCACAGAAAGTGTAGGAGAACTACTGGCCTATAGACAACTTATAGATTATTTCTAAGTTATCCAAAACCATAATTGTTACGAACTTGTACTTGTGTGCAGTTTTGGATGATCAATTAAACATAGCTCATTTCTTTATCTCTTCTTTCGATACGGATGAGCAGGAACTGAATACAGAAGGGTTCAATAGAACCAATTAGAAAATCCTCATTCATTTGCCTATAAATTCCAAATTTTCCTTCTTTTTATACCCCCGATCATAAGTTAAGCCTGTGCGAATTCAAGTCTTCGTCTTGTTATAAATGCCAGTGTCAGGCGGAGTTAACCTGCCCAATTCGTTTGCTTAGCTTGATTTTAACAGCCAGCGAGCAAACTCAGCGATCAAGTTAACAGATGTCCAAACTATTATATAAAGTAGCAAGGCTTGGTGGCATAGACATGGTGCCGACCTTAACACTTCAGCACGAAGCGGAGTGATTTTTAGATTTAGACGTAGGTACCACCACAATAATTGTGTGCGTGCTCAATTAAGTTACAGTTTTTGATATAAACAATAACTGTATCCAAAATTCACAACACGTAATGAGAAATAAAATATTATATTATCACCTCCAATCGCAGGTAAACATCTGCCCAACCGTCAAAATGGCCGAATCAATTTCCTTGCAGTAGTATTGGTTTGCCTGTCATCCCGGTCGAAACTTGGCATTTCGAATTTTTCCTACCACCGAATGCCTCTCACCAGTAAAAAGTGAAGCGTAAGGGCCCTAGCAGGATTCATCAGATAGAGCTTGACTCGGTTTTACGTCATTAGCTGTTATAACAAGACGAACACTTGGATTCGGACAGGCCTTAAGTTAGCCATTTCGCTTGCACGAAAGAATGGATTGGAAATTCACGTATAATATTAAAATTTATTTTGATGTTTGTGTGTTCCTCGGTCTGTCTGTCTATCCGCGCAATAACTGGAAAACATATTAATTTAGAGAACTGAAATAACCTTTTTATAAAAATTGTAGATCTAAAAGTTCGAAATGTGGCAACCTATAATTAATTGATCACTGCTTGAGGAGGCATCGAAATGGAGGGTTAAATTTTTATATACGACTCGTAATAATTGTTAGATTATGAAATCATAATTTGTCATTCCGTTTGTAACTCATAGAAATAACAGTGGTAGCTCAAAATGGATTGGATACTCTCGCAAATTATTAAAAGTTATTTTAGTTTTTGCATGTTCGTCATATAAAAATTTATTGACGTACCTATACTGTGAAAACGAGCAGTCCTATACGTTTTTATTGTACTTAGAATCTCATATAATATATAAATAAATTATAATATAATCCTATGAATAATAATTTTTACTGTTAGACGACCGTTCTAGAAATAGATGCATAAAACCACTTCAACAATAACACTTGCACAAGGTGACCACACGAAATTACACACGGGTATACATACATTGAGGGTATCGTAGGAATGGGTCTGAGATCAATTCTAGTTTTTTTTTTAATTTAGTATATAAGCCAGCGATAACTATACATGTATCTATAAACATAAGTTTTCTACGGATGGTATGAAACGAGCTCTTTTCCGGACTGCTGTTTCAACCCTTAGGTATTCCTCAGAGCAATCAATTTGGTGCAATAGTCCTCATTATTTGCATCAATTTTGCTTAATTTTAATGTTCTTTAGTGTCTTTAGTGTCTGACTGGGCTTTCACAAAGCCCGATGATGGTCGCTTGAATTTAATGAGACGCATATTGCCAATTTTCATATTTCTATTTGTTTGACAAATTTTAAATTGAGGAGATATAACGTAGGTTTCTCCTTTCTTCCTTGGAATACTTCCTATGAAGAAGCTGTTTGCGTTAGTTAACTCTTAAAAACAGAAAAACAATTAAACAATTTCTTGAAATTATTATAACAACAGGAACAAAAGAAAATCTATTTTTCAGCAAATAATTTTAGTACAGTTATATTTTATTGAAATACAAATTTTTTTACAGTACTGCATTGACAGGAAAAAATTTAACAAAAATAAACAACGCGAAGCATTACCTTTTCCATCATACATGAAATGAAGAAAACACTACACAAGTCTGTTATTAAGTTGCATTACGGCCACCACCAAAATAGAACTAAAATTTTTCCATAACGGGAAATAAAAATAAATGTGCTCTTAATCCGAGTGAACTTTACTCCGAAAGTGAGTAAAAGCATCGTGAAGAGTGCTGCGAAAGCCGTTATTTCTTTTCTCACAAGCTGTGTAAATTTTTAATACTATATGTATAAAAAACGGAGTTAAACTTCATATTACCCGTTAATTCTGGTTGGAGTTGTCTAACAATGTCAGCACAAGTCTTAAACTTGCCTGTCCAAAAATTATAATTTTTGTCGGGAAAGCTTATACTTAGCCTAATTCCTGAAATTTAAAGTTGATTGAATTGAAATATTTTGGGGAATATTTTACCAATTTGAGGTCTAAAAGTCAAACACAAGCTTAGCTTATGGACATCGGGCAATTTTCAATTGTTGGCACCAGTCGTTAGCCCCATATTCACTGCGACCTGAAAGATCTACTGTGAGTCCCGTTCAATTTACTCCCTTTCTAGGTTTAGACTGTTAATAAAGTCTTGAACCATTTTGGGGCTTATGTTCCACACGCAGTTTGGTGGAGGAGAAGCATGTTCGCGGTGAAGTAATCTCCACCTGTCTAATGCTTCAGAGTTTCAGAGCACATGCGCCGAGGTTTCATCAGCATCCTGACAGAATGGCCTGAGAAGAGCTCTATAACCATTTTGAACTCTTAAGGAGGGTTCCGCCAGAGGGCTCGATAAACCTTTTTTCCTGACAAAGTCCTTGTAAGCAATTCCAAATAAAGGGATTTTTGAATACTCTCCAAGGAATTTAGGGTAGTTCTAAGGTAACACCTTGAAGTGGCACAAAATGGCTCTGGTCTGACAAGTGGAGTTTTCGCTCTTCTTTTGGCTTGGCAGTAAGGAATATCATTGCCTTACGGCTCTCATGTCCAGCTACCCACATGAGGATAAATTTGTTTCTGCTTGGTAAATTTTTAAGGGTTTGCAGACACTCCCAGACTATCCTTGATAGTGAAGGACCTTAAGACCTCTGACTACACGCTTTGTTAAAGTAGTATAGGCTCAAGTTCGAAAATGATAAAAACTGTGAATTTCACTGTAGCGCATTCAAAATTACTAAGACATTTTGAAATTGACACTTTCATTTTATACCTAGGTAGGTACATAATATTGGAAATGGAAATTTGGTTTTCATAAGAAATTTTAAATTAATTTGATTTAATATTCTTGATTGGTTGGCTCTATTAATAATAATTTAAACCTAAAATGGGGCTGATGTTATTGGGACAACACATTTTTGTACCATGTTCACAGTGACATTACATACCCCATTATTTCCAAAAAAAAAAAATTGTTATTTTTTCTCACATGATAAGTTTTTAATTCTTCGCGTTAGAAATGGGAACAAAATTGTCTGAAGGTTCTCTCTTCACCCTCGGGGAGCTTTTGGTTTTTTATAGAAATCAAATTTAAGATTTTCATCGTAATGATATGGGCCAAACTGCAAATTTTTTTAACAGATCTACAACCATATGTTCATTAATCAAAACAAAAGCTTATCCGTTACAGTATCTGACCATTTCTAATTCGTATTTAAGTTTAAGTATTCTGCTTCAAAAAATTGCTATTAATAATTCCATATTTAGTAAAACTGCAAATGAGTTAGTTGTTTATTATTTATTTACTTTGTTCTTCCTGCACAAGAACTAGATGTCGCATGCAGTACCAAGACAGTATACAAAATTTATATGGCTGGGTGGTCCATTCCGGAATGGACCACAACATTTGAAATAATGTATACGTCGAGTGATTCATATTTTTTCGTATCTGAAATATTGAGTAAGTCGATCAAATGTATACAAAACTGCTATTATAAAAAACATTTGCTTTCGGCACGCTCTCAAACATGTTATGGCCCGTTCCAGAATGCATTACCCATTTCACAATCTGTATATTCTGCTCTAGTATGCCATGCGATGCGATATCTAGTTCTTGTGCCATCTATGTTAGAACATAAGGCTAGGCATGTTAATTTAGTTCCGCTAGACATCACAGGCGATACTTTCTAGCACTAAAAATTTATTTGAAACTTTTTCAAATCAATCAAATACGCATATTGTGAAAACGGTATTTAAAATCTTTATGGAATTGGGAAATCTTATTTATATTATTTACTTAGAGAGAAAAGCAATTTTATTTGGTAGATAAGAGCCTTATCAACGAACAGTCGACCGACCGAATTTAAGTATATTGAAACCTAATCGAAATTTGCTTGTGGTAACTGAAAAATGAATGAATTGTATCATATTCTGGAATCTGTATATGTCGATTATTGTTCTTCCCCTTTAGTTAGCTAGGTATATATTTCATATGCTTTAAATACTACCTACTATATTGCCAAATTTGAATAATATTCAAACAGACGGACGCAAGAATGATCTTGTTAGGGTTGGTTTTATTAGTAAAAGTGGTCTTAGAAATTAACACACAAATATTTTTTTTTAGCAAATATATCAGACAGATGAAAAAGGAGCTTTCCTGTTATCTATGACTCAATACCTACTAACTCTGATAATATCCAAATGTTAGATTTAGAAACCTATAGGGGATGAGGTGGAACGGTATTTTTTTTGCACATTTTGGGCTTTACTATGTAGGTTACCAAAAATTTTTTGGAATCCCTGAACGTAGCCGTTTTGAAACGATATCTCACACAATAAAAAACAATTTTTTAAGCCCAACTCGCACAAAAAAAAAACTGTGGATGTCGAAGTATGTACGCGTCACAAAGATCTAGCACTCTTAAAAACTTTAAATTTGTACATCACGTCGTTTTTCAGAAAAATTTCTGCGCCAGACAGACGGATGTGCGAGCGATCTTATAAGGTTTCCTTTTACTCCTTTTGCTGTACAGAACCCCAAAAATGGTAGATTTAAGTTCGTTTTTCACTATATATTTGGAAGAGACCCAAAATTTTGTACATGGCGTTTTCATAAAAATAGTATTAAATCAATTTCAAAACTTGGACTAAATTCGGTAACCGCTTCTTGTTGTTGACAGGGGGCGGATACAGAATTCCTGTGAGTGGGGGGGGGGGGGGGCGTAACTTTTGTTTATAAACGGTATAAGCTGGAAACAGATCAAAAGTTCGAAGACACTCGCTACCACTCGCAAATGTCAATACACAAAATTTATCATTCAAAAGATACGTGTCTAACAGATAAATGAGTGGCTACCACTCGCAACGGAGAAAGTTGCTCAACATCACACTTTTGCCACTCGCCAATGTCAAACGATGCGTTAAATTGGTTATTTTGTTTTGGTTTGTAAATAATGGTAGTGCAAAGCTTCCAAATCATCCATTTTAGTAAGTAAAAATAGGGAAACACACCTTGTTCAAATTGACGAATTAATCATAAATTGTAACTTTGCAAAATGCAGCTCAAGCTCAGGGGATACCCAGACCTTATAATTCAAAGCACAGCATGGCGGAAGGTGATAGGGAAATGAATTAGGGAACGTGAGGAGTGTTGCAGAGGTGCTGATGTATGTCACCCTTAAACTTTCGCAGATTGTATGTCGGAGTAAAGACAGAAAATGGTAGACATTCGCAGAATTCGGGATAAAAAGCATCACGGAATTTTACTGTATGGCCAAAAGTAATTTGATGGGTAAAAGGATGTGTGCAGGAATTAATCTACACGGGATCAGACTAGATATTTTATCGGAAAATTGATCATGCATGTAGCGTTAAAGAAGCGACAGGCATTCATCATTGCGGCGGTACTCGATTGAGTCAATATGACAAGTTACTGCCAAACCGCCAATGAGCTTAAAGGCTCTTTTTTGTACAATAACCAATTAAGGTAAGAATGTCCGACCAGCCCCGGCCCAGATATGGAAATTATATTAAATTCTAGGTCTGGTGTAGGACTTGTAGAGGAGCTCTAGAGTCGATGGACTGACTATTTCTACACTTTTTCAGAAATCCTAGACATTTCGATGCTTCTTCTGCAACAGAAACGTCCAGCTTAGCTTACAGGAAATATTAATGCCAAGAATGTATAAACACAGTGTATCGTAAACAGTGCTCCATCAAAAGAAATGGGAGTGAAAAGTTATGATCTTGCTTCAAAGAGATGGGACAGCTTTGGGACTTAGATGCCTTGAGTTCGACGCGAATGATTTCATTAATTTGGAGTTAATAATACATAAAAAAACATTGACAAAATCGAAGTGACTGCAGTTGGTCGATAATTTGAGGGATCGCTACCTTCTTCTTTCTTGTTTAGCCAAGGATGAGGCACAGCTTTTAGTTAACAGGGGTGAGAAACTATCAGGATCTACGGCTTTGGAGATGTTAATCCCCTCAAGGACATCTCTCTTACGGATGTGTATTGGCTCTTATATAGAGAATTTGAAGCGAATCTACCAGTCAAAATATTAGCTTGATCCAGGGAGTCAACAACCATTGTGAAGTAGTGAAGGTATAGAGGAATTGCTGAAGTTGTTCTTGATGGTTTTGACCAGGGACCAAAAACCTTTGCTATCTTTATGGCTTGCCAAGATTCTTTGTCTAACATTCTGATCAAAAGGAAATCTTTCTCTCCGGATAATGGACTTGCAGGTGTTCTGTTTAGTCTGTTTAGACTTGTTTCAATTCTGGACTTGAATGCAATTAATATGCGCGAAAAGCAGACTCTTTCGCTTTTATTATTTAGTTGAACTTACCGTTAAAACCAAGAGAGATTTTGTTGAGACCTGCTGTAGCAATAAAGAATGTATATGCATACCAAGACTAAAAATGTCACTAAGCTTTAACTGACCAATAAATTTCTCTAAGATACTGATTGAGAATTTCCCAATCAGCATTTAGGTTTTTTTTTATTTTACGTTTTAGCTAAATATTCTACTATTGCATTTTACGAAATAATAAATGTTTTTTTCCAAAATAGATGTCTTGCTTTATATGTAATAACTCAATACAACAATACACAATGATTTGTTTACCGTTCTGTTTCTGTAGTTTCGTTGAATTCTCCAATTACGAGTTGTAATTGTTTCTTTAAATATTTGCTTTGAACCGCCGATAATATTCTTTACAGCGAAGACTCATCAACAAAACTTTGGCAGTTGTGTTCAATTGAAACAGATCTCCCATCGGTTTTATTCGAATAAGCTCTGCTTCAAATCGCACATTTCCCAGAAATTTTTAAGATTTTTACAAAAAGTGCAGGAGGATTCAGAAGATCTACTGTAATTTTTTTTGGTCTGGGGGGGGGGGGGGGGCCCTTAGCTGGATCCGCCACTATGTTGACATACAAAACATTGGTTTTTAATTTTTTTCACTTTTATTTTCATCTAGGGTATAATGTATTTGGTCTTAGACAAATTATATCTAACTTTATGGCTTTTTACGTTATAATTTTAGGTGTAGGTAACTAATTTCATAAATGGATTATGCATAAAATCCGGTCAATTCCAGAAGAGTTTCTTCGGAATGGATAATAACTTTTGATATTCACTAAAGTCCGATGAGCCCTTCTAAAAAGAAATGCGAACAATGTTTAACGATTCGATACACACGTCTTCGAAAGAGAGGAGTTTATCACCAATAGTTGAGTTATTCTTCTGATAATAGATTAACGCCATTGGGATGCTATCAATTTCGAACAAATAATATTAACTCGGTAGTTCGGAGCATTTCTAAAGGTGCAGCTTAATCTCTTCATGTTCCTGAGATGATTACGGGAGTTGTCAGAAAGGTAAAAGTTATAAACGTTAAGCACAAACTCTATACCTGTACCGTTAATCCAGGATATAAAAATATCGTTCCTATTATGAATAAACCTTAAAATAAAGTTAAATAATTCCATTATGTGCATGTTCATTCTTTATACGAGAGATCCGTAAAATTTGTAATCTCTTGATCTCAAGCTTCCAATAATAAAAAAAAAAATGAAACACTTTCGCTGACTACATACCTACATATATACGAGTATACATTTGAAATTCTTTAATTTGTATGCAAACTGGACTGACTTATTCTGTGCTCAATACTAAAGCAGTTTTCCTATAGCAGTTGGAAGTTGGAAACAAACTTCTGAAATCTTACCTACTCGATCGGCCATAAGGCAATAAGAAAATGGCGCTTTCTTGATCTGCTTCAAGACGTTTATTAGGCGTGGCCTGTAGAATTCGAACAGATCTTGAGGTAAGCCCTCGTTTTTTGTAGAAAATGGTCTTGAGGAGGTGCACTGCGTGTATAGTGAATGCTAAGGTATACGAAATAGGTACGTACCTGTGGATATTATGCTGTGTTTACAGTAACAGTGAAAAAATATTTAGAGAATGCCATTTCCTATTGATTGTGTTAGGTAGTAGGTACTTGCCAAAGGCAACAGCAACGTTAGCCTTAATTCTAAATTTGCTGTTTCAATGATGTCAAGATTCTACTGTGATATATAGCGGAGGTGATAACTTTAAGAAATGCATGCAATCATAAATCAGAATCATTTTTATGATACAGAAATAATAATTTTAAGCTTAAATAAATGAATAATTTCTCCCATATTAAATGGCGATGTGTAATGTGTTTCATCACACCAGAAGAAAAAAAACCCTGTTAATACTGTGGCAATGTGTTTTACACAATCATTTTAAAATCATTTTAATCTGATGAACCATCTAAATCTAAACGATAAAAATACAACAGAATTTCAGTTTCCCTCTTCTAAAATAGTGTATTACTGTAAAAAAAGTAGGAAAATTCCCTAAATTTAAGACTCGTTTTTTTAGAATTTTCTTTGATATAAAGGGAAAATCACCTTAATTTCCCCAAATCAATAGAACATTCAATGAATTTATGTGTTTGGCACTAGAAAACCTAGGTAGGTATATAGTACGTAAAATACCCGAAATGTTAAGTTTTCTTGCATAAAAGGAAGAGAACATTCAATAAATTAGGTAATATTCTACATTTGGCAGTATACCTACATTTTAGCGATAAAAACCTATTGCACTTTTGCTAAGGTGGAGTTTTTCCTAATCTTATCAAAAAATACCTTAGCTTAGTGGCACAAATGTTGCCACTCACTTTAGGGAAACAATTTTTACTGTTCAGGCATGTATTTGTTAGATTGGATAGGCGTTCAAACCAGCTCCTTCATTTTGAAACCAAAATCTGAGATTGTAAACAAACACTCATGCTGTATTTGTCTGTCCATATTTCACTCTCTTAAAATTTAAATATATGTATCTTCGCATCGCAGCTAATTTTCAGAATTGCAGTGGACGAGTACTGTATGATTGAAGCACACTTTAATTTTCACCCGCAGAAAGTTTTAACTATTTTCTTTTTGCTTAAGTATTTAAAAATAATATTTCTCTCCCAAAATATTAGTTTGGAAAGCGCGCATAAATCCCAACATCTTTAAAGTCTTTCTATATCAAGATTATCCTTTTTAAATTCTGGATATAAAATCGTATCTTAAACATAATATGTAATATCGGTGGGAGCCCGACACATCTAATATGGACACAATTTCAAATCAATACCGCATCACAACTTCAGAGACAAGAAAATAAAGTCACAATAGCTGCGTTTTGTTATCTCTCTTTGATCAGGATCAGGATCAAATTAAATCAAATTAAGTGAGACGAACTGGATCATTATGAAATTTATGTCTTAGAAGTTGATAGATAATCTCCTAGTTTCAAGTAGGTGTAACGCTTTGAGTTTTAAGTAAGTACATGTAGGAATCGGTAAAAATATTTTTGCGCCAACGACCGAGATTTGAAACCTTGATAATATGATTTGTATTTGTGTGCTCTACTTATTGGGCCATCGACTACTTGCGCGATTTTATCCTGCAATGCATTAATTCATGGAGAAGCCCTGGTCACAATCTGGTATTACTGTTAAGTTAGGTCATATTGGTTATTATCAACGACATGTTTAAAAGTTTCTGAGTAGGTTTGTTGATTTTATCCAGATGATTTCTTGAATTTTATTCATTTACTTTTATATAAAGAGATACAGACAGTCTGTCCCAGTAGTCCTTATCTCAACCTTGAAATATAATATTATGTCAATTATCATTGACAAGACATCCTGAAATTACTGTATATACTTTATACCATTAGGCTTACATACTATATATTAGAATATACGTGCATTCCTTTCCTACATTGCGGTTCATTCATTGGATATCAGAATAAAAATCAATTATCCGATTTCTGTGTCATAAGAGCAAGTATTGGTCAGACAATCTGCCTTAAATTAAATTTGTGACAAAATGTATTCCGAGTTATATTCCCCAAGAATATGCTATTCCCCTAGCTTGTAAATGTTATTTAATGCTCTATACGCAGGCGAAGGACCCTGTGTGCAAGTTTGTTCTCATTGCTTCTTATACTTACTACAAAATTTAATGCTTTTAACAGCTATGCAGCATTTATGATCCTCAGGTATTTGTTATAAAAGAAATTATATTTCGTGAAATCTCTATAACTTATAATGATAAGTCGAGTAAAATCTTTGCTTTATCTATGGTTTCAGTTTACTTCGCTCATTAATATGTATAGTATCATAGATGGCACAAGAGCTAGATGTCGCTTGGCATACTAGAGCAGAGTATAAAGAGTGTGAAATGGGTAATGCATTCTGGAACGGGCCATAACATGTTTGAGAGCGTGCCGAAAGCAAATGTTTTTTATAATAGCAGTTTTGTATACATTTGATCGACTTACTCAATATTTCAGATACGAAAAAATATGAATCACTCGACGTATACATCATTTCAAATGTTGTTGGCCATTCCGGAATGGACCACCCAGCCATATAAATTTTGTATACTGTTTCGGTACTGCATGCGACATCTAGTTCTTGTGCCATCTATGATAGTATGTATATGTATACATGTACATGCATGTTCATTTAGCTGAATTTGCTATAGGCTGCAAAAATTGCATTCTGTATAGATTGAATGAATGAAAATCTTCTTTACCTGGAGACAACTTCATTATCGACTAAATAATGCAGAACGGCTGGAAATATATTATGACCATTGAACAATCCAGTTTCGCAATCTATTTAACAGCTTGAAGAAAATCTAACCACCCACAATTTTAAAATAGATTGTTTTATTTAATTCAAAGATGTTAAAACTATTTGTTTTGTTGGAATAAATCTTTTTTGTGCAGTAAATTCAAGTAGTAGCTTAGTTGCGTTGATTAATTTGACAATGTCTAGATACCTAGAAGTGAAACTGTATAAGTCCAGTGAAGAGATGATGAAGTAAGTATGTGAAAGCAATAGGTATCCAATATGACTTAATTCCACCAATGATTGGGTGTGCCTATGCAAAACTGTGTGAGAATGAGTTTATAGAGGCTTTCTTTTTCGAAATCATGTAAGATGTGACATATAACTTATCCACATCACACAACAACCTCGAAAGCTTGCAACAAAGGAAATATTTATTTTATTTTTCTCCAACAGAGATATATTATATGTAGACAAATCAGCACAGATTATCCATTTATGGATATGCATGGCTTTGACAGAAAAGAAAGTAGCGTGGAGGATGTGACAAGCAGAGCTAACGAAAGTCAGAATTGATCACTTTTTGTTAGAGTGAAACCGACCAACAACAACAGTCTAATGTTTAATTGCTGTTAATCAACATTCTATTTTAAAGTAAATTGTTTTTGCCTTAATTACCTCTGCCTAGTAGTGATGGGCAAAATCGGTCATTTTGGTAACTGAGGTAATACGAGTCTTTTGGTATAAGTGACTCATGTAAAAGATTCGGTCATTTGAGTCAGTTAGGAATAATCATCTAATACCCTTAAATTATCCACCCATGTCAGAGCAATGCTCAAAGGTAAAAGTGCGCTTAGTTTATCAATTTTGCAGCCGTTCGCGACTGATATATCACTGCATGATAAGCAATTACAATCAAAATTGAGCCTTTGTAACTGCTCAACTGCTGAAATGTGGCATGGCAAGGCAACCCGGTTGACCTCAAAGCAAGCTGAAAAATTGCTGCATTCTCTGAATGATTAAATCAGTTTTCAGTGCTGCGGAAATTTGTATTTGTTTCAATTTATTTCATTCTTTCATAGAAATAATTTTCTAAAAAAAAACTTCTAAGGAAATGAAAATTGCCAAACTATAACAAAAATCCAAATTAGTTGGCTTTAAGTATTATATGTGTGCGTGCATGACCAAACAAACCTAAAGTCCCAAATCGATCGTTGCAGGTAGAGCAAGAAAATATGTTAATAATATTGTAAACTACAAGATTTATCCATCATATATGATCCTTAAATACTTGCATTGGCTTGGCACCCCTTTGCACCCTTGTGCATCTGAAGAAGGGAAGAAAATACCAAAACTACGATTTTGCGACAGAGTTGGAAGTTGAGGGACTAGTAGCAAAAAAAAAACTAATTCAGAAAGGATACCTTTCTGGATGCCTAGTACCAACTTTTTGTTGTTTCTTACGCTGCCGAAATTGAGCTGTGGGTGGTATATATACAATGTGAAATAGATGCAACAGTTTTATTTCAATGTGAAAAAATATTAGCTAAAGATTAAGCAGCAGAAGTTTAAGATGAGTTGAAAATGTGGCTTTATCAAATAATTCAAGAAAATCAGTTTCTTTTCACCTTCAGTCTAAGTGACCGATTGACCGATATGATTTTGAAACGGTGACTCAGGTCTTTTGAGTTAGTGTACTGACTCGGTCAAAACGATCGAATCGTTCGCGACCGACCCATCACTGCTGCCTAGGATTAAACGCGTGTCAGCAGTGATGTTAGAAATTTGTGGAGTTATTCGTTTACCAACTGAATTATGACCGACGATGTCGTTCTCTTGGACGAAAAATATTTCGCCCGGTGTGTAGGTTTCACACATAAATTACTATACCTATGTGGTGGAATTTAAGATGAACGTGGTAATTATCAGGATATGTGATATGAAATCTGTTTCTTGGAAAACATGCAAGATTGAATAGTCCCAGATGTATATGGTAGAATGCTCTTATTGGGAAAAATCTGGTACAAGAAAAAAACTGAGTAAATGCCGAATGAGGTAACTCGATGCCTCTGAAACGAGCATTCCTCAGATATGCTAATAGCGACGTAAGTAATGGAAGAATTTAAATTATAATAATTCTGTCAAATACTTATGAAAATCGATAGCGATTTGATATTAATTAAAAAATCGTACGTAATACTACAAATAATGAATTACGAACGCATGAATTCTGAAGATTTAGATAAGCCTTAAAAGTTCAAATAAATATTCATAGTCTCCGGTAGATAGGTGTCCAGAGGAATAAAAAAGTGTATGGGATAGAGGGGCGTAAAGTGCGTCCTTTGTAGGTAAGCGGAATTAAAGATTTATCTTTTGTATGTAATGACTTACTCTCTAAGTCCTGAAAGATACTCCCTATGAAGTTACAGCTCAACACAGACAACATTTTTGAATTTAAACTCCGTTCTTTTTGTTTCACTACTATTTGCTTCATACAGAATTTGAGAAGCCCAAATCCACCAGTTTCTTTAAAATGATCCATCAGTCTCTGTATCTAAAATGCACTTCTTTTTACCATTCTCTTCTACGAATGGAGATTTTCAAGCCATTTTCAAAGTTAACTTAATCATAAGTTAAGAAGCAGTATAGCAAAATTGGAGAATTTTTGGTGTTTTTTAGAATGAAAGAAGTAATTTCTAATACTTTCGTCTTTTGCATAAATGGGTTAAAAGAACTTGGCTATGCACTATTGTAGTGCAACTGAGTCAACGAGTTAGAAACAAAAGTCGAGAGAACGTAGGATTACCCGAACGACAAACTCTTAGTAAATCCCTCAAAATCCTATCAAACTACTCATAATAATGAGCTTTGGGTCACACTACCTCCCATTTTTAAGAAAAAGATAAATTTCGCTTTGGCCCAGATGCTGAAAGGAGATGTAAAGTTCCTCTTAAATAAAATTCTCATTTTTCCCGAAAATATCAGAGAATCCAGCATGAGTTTCTCTTCACAGCAAAACGAATGTAAACAGAAGCACGTGCTGTTCAAATATCATAGGATTACAGCAACAACATGTGTCCATTTACACCAACAACATGTGACCAAACATTGTCAATATTTCATGAAAACCGGTTTTCACAAAAGCGCGGGAACATTTTATGAGAGTCAAACGTGAAAACTCCGCCCCTTCTCATTTATTTACGAAAATGAAACATTTGCCATTCTGTTTCGTTGCACGCAATTTGCGCTTTCACATTTTTTATTTTTATACATAAAAGTTTTAAAGATAGTTTGATTTTTTTTTTGATTTTTTTTCCTTTCATCCTTTTCTTGCCGTGTGCATTTTAAATATAAAACATTCGGAAATCTCGCCTGCTTCTTAACTTGTTGTTAAGTTGACTTTGCCATTTTCGTTGAATATGTTTAGAATTCAACAAGGATTGCACTTTGGAAACAAAATGTGACAAGTCCCTTTAATCTAAATGCTTTAGACCTCTTAAATACGAAATTGGTTTTGGTGGACGTGTTTTTTTAATAAAAATATAATATATAGTTAAGTTTGAATAAAAATATTTTAAAATTCCGAGATTTTGACTGTGTTGAGCCATATACTTCGGAACGGGATGAGAAGAAATACTTATGGACCTTTGAAATCTATGTATGTATATTATCCATATTAACGATGTATCTTCTTATGAAAGTATCGTTCAGATGTTGTAAAGTTTTTTATAAAATATGAAGGAAAAATCTTTAGGGCCTCCTACTTGCCAAATAATACAGTTTAGATTATACTATACATGTGCATTTTTCTTTCGATTGTCATCAGCTTCTTATTCTCTATTCAGTCCGCTTGGGGGAGGCCTCCACAATCCACACTGTCTCCTCCATCTAACTCCATCTCACTCTCCTTACTACTCTAGGAAGAATACCTTGCTTTTTTAGGTCGACTACAGTGCGTACATTTTCCAAGGGTAATTCCTTGACCATATTTTGGCGGTATACTTATATTTTGCTTTGTTTTTTGGAAGTTTTCCCTAGTCAGAGTTCTGTCAAAATAGCGTAATCGTGCAACATTACTCCAAAATAATTGGTGTAACTTCATGACGTAGTACCTGCCTACTTCATCAAAAGAACTCAAGAGCGGATAATTGCAAACTTTGTGGTGTTAAGTGTGAAACTGCCCAAATTGTTGCAAATTGTAAGATATAAAATATTCCTAAGACCTCAGAAAAAGCACGGCTTTCGCAATTGAAATATTCGTAATTTAAAAAAATCCAACTTGTTGGTAGGTACACAAGATGAAATGTATGAGTGTTCAGTATTAATTATGGCTATTTCATAACAAATAATGTAACCAATAACCAATCAAAAAGTAAGTAACATTTATTAAATACGCCATCCGTATTCTAAAAGCTTCTGATTAACTAGAAAAGTGGAACTATTGACTTTTTATTACACATGGTCTCTCTAGTGGTGTCTCGAAAGCGCGTGGACTGTTGGGGAAATTATTGGAAAATACAGCTTTCATCCAGTGAGGGGAGAAAATTTGTACTTCTCTCGGGATTGTGACACTGGGTTTCTTGTTATTTAATTTAATACAGGAATACTTATGTATATATAACACGCATACTGATGGTGATTATTTGGCACACACTCGAGTAGTTTGAAATACTGTGCGATTCCATATGGCTATGAAATTATATCAATCATAAAGCAAGCAATCCCAAATGTTTACGAAGTACGATAGTAGTTTGTAATTTTAACAGAATGTTTTTTGAACAATTGTGCTGACGTGTTAACGCAATTTTAATTCTGAAATTCGGTTTCAAAATAGGAAATGCTTTTTTTGCTTAAGAAAAAAAAAAAAAATAATAATAATAATAATATAGTATTCTAAATCGTAGAAATTTCTGGTCTGAAGATCGTGAAGCGCAATAAAATAATAAATTCACAGTCGTGCCCAGCAATTATTGGAGGCAAATCAGCCAAAGTTTTGTTGTTGAACAATAATGAAATTTAAATAAAACTTGCTTGTTGCCCCATTTTGTACATACTTGTATGTAAATACTAAGCAAATTAGTGCTACCAAAAAACATCCCCTTAATAAATCCCAGATAATTGGTGATGATATAGGTTGTTGTGCGGCTGCGACAGGTTTATTTGGTATAAAAATTCCTTAATACGTAACTTAGACACATGCGCTTCTTCATTTCACTTTCACTTAAATAATTTTCTTGAGGCTTTTGAATATTTCGAAGACTTAGGATATTACGATAAATTTACCTGGCTCGTTTAAATTTGACGCAGCACACGTCTTTTTATAACAGCCCCCAAACAGATTTTTTGGCTGTCATCCAAACACTTAACACAATTATTAAATCCAAGGCGTTCTTTATGCATTTCTTACGCCTTTTCAATTTTCACCTTACCGTAAATAATGATCGTTTGAAAACTATCGCTGTGAGAGAGAAGAATATTAAGGAAAGTGGAAATTTCGCCGACATTATTAAAAAAAATTCTAATTGTTCGCATAATAGATATACACAAATAAATAATGTAGCGAATGTGGTGAAACGCACCTATACAGTTCTGCATGACATTTTGATTAATTACTGCACACTTAATAGATTCTAAAAGTCTATATTAAAAATAAATAAAATCGGAAATCATTGCTCTGTGCTTATATTTCGTAAAATTTTGTACAATATTTTGTGTATATAACTTGGTATTGTTCTACGATAAGTTCATTTGAAATAGTATAATATTTTTTACAAAATTTAATCTTTTGGACAATTAAAGCAAAATTAAGTAGCAGTAGTAATTACACTAACTGATACTATCAGCTCTGCCGCTACATATGGAATAATCAGTGGTTGCTTATGACATAAATAGTTAGTTAGTTGATCATGAAATTGAATCAAATGTCATGAAACTCTGCGTTAACATTTTCAAAGAAGATTTATTTTTCTGACGACTTTCGAACTTAAAAGGCATAATTCCATCTTACTGCAGCATTAAATGTACAAAGGATTGCGGGAATCAAAACATTTGCCAGGAAGCTATTTGTATTAGTATGTACCCCATCGTTAGGTTGCAAGCAAAACACACTAAGTTCAGAAGCTTGACTTCGAGAAAATCGGAAACCTTCCTAGTACCTCACTACAGTACTGCTGTAGTTAAACTAAGCGACTTACGACGTTGGATGCTTTTTTTTTTATTTGTAAGATGACACCCCCCCCCCCCCTCTATTTCATTGCTAGATTCGCCACTGGACTAAACTCTTGTCGATTTCATAATTTTAGAGTATAAATTGCAGTTCATCGGAACGCGATTCTGAAGGAGAAATTCTTGAAGTCAACTTCAAATGTTCATAATGTATGTGCTACATCGAAATAAATAAAAAATTTATAATTCTTGTATTAAATACTATTATAAATTCCCATCTAGAAATTTAAATTCCTAATGATAATTAGCTCACGCATGTGACACAAATAACCAAAGAAATTAAAATTATATTTTCCCAAATTAATTTCTTCTGTGACATTAACGGAAAATTAAATTGGTAAGAAACTGAGGGTCTTCAATGCACAATTTCACAAATTATTTCTGATATTTTTGCATATTGCAGTCTGTGAAGAGCACCTTTATGTTTTAACTCTGTTGAAAAGATTAAACACTGGGTTCCTGTATGACAAACATGTGTCCAACATTCATACTGAATCGTTGAGCTGCTGCAGAGAGACTGAGAGAGGACAAAGGACAGAATCAAATCACCTCGAGCAGACGCACTCAAATGTTCGTATTCAGTCGATCCTTAAATGCGCACTTTACTAACAACTACATTTCACGGATACCGAAATTTCACGTTTGGAACTTAATTACCTTGACTTTGTCGCTATTTTTAGACTGGCTGAGATGCCACCAGATGTATGTGCCTGAGAAGTACTTATAGTTACCTCTTGGTAGTAGGGGGTAACATTTTGAACAAAATATATTACAACTTGGCTTGCAAGTCTGCGATAGCGGGCACTTCTTTTTTTCCAAACCAAAAATAAAACCCACCTCATGGCTCAAACAAAAACTGGATATTTTTATAGGAACAATTTGAGGAGCAAACCCAACCATTCCCAAGCAGTAGACATGTATACGTTCTGTGCGGTCGGAAGTGTATTCATGTATTGATTGGATGGAAGAAATCAAACGACAAAGGTATACGCAATTGAGCTTAGATTTCTTTACGTTGGCGGTATCAGTTAAATATTTTTTATTAAATGATAAATTATCAAAAATCGTAATCTTTTTTTGTTCCTCCAGAAATACAAGAAGTAATCATTGACACCACTGAACATTTGAAAGTTTGTTCCAATTTTTTGAAATACCGCCCGATGGGTATTGAACATGATACCTTACGAAGCAATTTTCATTCCGTTGGTAACGCATAGAAATAATGATGGTAGAGCAAAATGGATTGGACACACACGTCTTTCTGTCTGTCTGTCTGTCCGTTCGCACGATAACTTAAGAGCGAGTTCACTTAGTCAGGCTGCCCACCAAAGATGCAAATGTTTACTATAAGCATATGAGAAGTACATATGCAGGATGCAATTGCATCTTTTTGAAATTTTCCACACTAACTTCTTAAAAAATTGTAGATTCAAGTTCGAAAATGGGCAAATCGGGCAAAAACTACGTTTTTCACTATTCCAGAATTTGCGTTGACATAGAGAACTGATATTTTGTACACATCGTTTTCATAAAAATAGTAAATAAAATTTCAAAAACGAACTAAATCGGGCAACCCCTTCTGGGTGTTGCCATACAAAAATTGCGTTTTTTTACGTATATTTTAAATGTACTGAAAAGTTCTTAATCCTATGAAATTGGTTATAATCTTTTTTACTATCAGATGAACCGTTCTAGAAATAAATGCGAAAAAGCACTTCAACAATGAAACTTACATACGAAATTACATACATTACATAGACTACCTATCATAAGAATTAGTTCCTAGCTTTTTTACTTGCAAGTATAGATATATTTTAGTTTTAGTACATCGAAGAGTGGTGGCTGGGAGCGACAGGGTTGACACTAACCGGATCCAATACCACAGGATGTATATTCCAATATTGCTGCACCAAATGATTAATACTTGCTTGTGCTTGTTCTTGATCAGTTTTTAATTATCTTACTATTTACTAAGATGTTTTAATAATTTAAAAGATTAGATTTACACCTTTAATATATCATTTTATTAGTAAATCGTTTCGCCTACATCCTCAAGTTTTAATTTAATTAAATAATTTTAATTAAAATGTCAGTACATATTTGGCACGTAGGACAGTGAGGAATGTGCTATTTTTGCAAAGAATTGGTGTAACAAGCTCTTGGAACAAAAAAATTCCACAATTGCCGGAGAAAGGCTAACACAAATACGAGCAAAAAATGAACTAGCCAAAAAAACGTAGGTATAACTCATGATACAAAGATAACAAGGTATGGCCGATTCGAGAAGAATTTTTTGTGTTGCTACGTCATGAGGTGCCTACTGTCATTTCCAGCGAATTTGTTTTTAGTTTTTCGTATTTTATTGACTGAAATACGTTTTGAATATATTAAAATATTTAACAAAATATTAGTTTCTTCATTTAAATCACTTCGTGAAAAGTAATTATGTGCTAGTGGGAAAGCAAAGAAATTTAAAAATAGAAAATTTTTTTCACTGTGAAAGGACGATTGAAATTGAGACGAACAAATTTCTGACATTTGTCGCCAAAGGAGGCAAGCAATTAATTGACAGATTTTCCGACCATACCTTGTTAATCTTTGTATCATGGGTATAACTATGTATATCACAACCCTTTCGTCTGTTTTCACATGCAAGCATTTACGCACTCCAATTCAATCTATTTTAACTGTCATTAAAAAAAATTCAGTCAAGAGAGAGCAGGGTCGCGCAATGAGGGCTCCGTACCAGAAATTTATAAACGAGCAGGCGACCGACCGAATTTAAGTATATTTAAACCTAATCTATGTTTGCTTGTGGTAACTGAAAAATGAATGAATTGTACCACATTGTTATGGAACATTAGTAAATGCGCTATCGATTATTGTATTTCCGTTTTATATTGCATATGTCGTAATATTACGGTATTGTCAAATTTTAATAAGAGTTGGTCTTATTAGTAAGAGTTGTTTCAGAAGTTAACACAAAAGACATTTTTTCCAGCAACTATGAGACTATCGAAAAAAGCTGCAGTTTTCGTGATATATATGACTCAATACCTACTAACCCTGATAATATCAAAATTTTAGCTTTAGAAGCCTAGAAGATCAGGAGGAAACGGTATTTTTTCGCATATTTATGACTTATTTATAACCAATTCACTAAAAATTCGTAACCCTTTTTATTTTTTTATTCCTTGAAAGAGCTAATTCAAAATTCAAACGATTCAACATAAAAAACAAAATTGTTTTTATAGAGCCCAACCCACTCCCATTAAAAATAAAAAGGAAGCGTATTTCATAATCTCTGACTGTCGAAATATGTGAGTGTTATAAAATTCTGCCAAATTTCAAATTCTTGCGTTACGTCGTTTTCGAGTAAAACGTCTGTGACAGACCGACGGACGGAGACACGAGCGATCTATAATGGTTCCGGTTTTCCTCTTGATGTACGGAATCCTAAAACAACAACCAAAGAACATAATGAACTGTATTTATGAAACCCAAACCTTTTAAGGTCATAGGTTAGCTTAAGAATTGGGGCGAGTAAGCCACTGGGACTATGCGGACACCATGACCAGTTTGATTCTCCTCTAAAGTGGTTAGGTAATATCTAGCCTTTTACGAGCTCGATTATTGTCCTAAGAGTTAGATTCCAAACCTTAAGTGTTTCTCCAGTAATTTACAAGCACGGGACACTCGCATGTTATATGCTTCGAGGTTTCATCTTCCTCTACGCATAGTCGACACAGTTCGCTGTTGGATTTGCCTAACTTTTTTAAGGACATACTTTGCAGTAAAATATTGAGTCTGTTCCTTGACTAGGAATTGTGCTGCATTCGTCGCAAATTTTAGAAATCTTACTTATTCTGACAGTAATGTAATTTTTTCTTATCTAAAAACTTCCCTGCGTCAAAAAAAAACGAAGAGTTTTCCAGTAGCTCTGAGCTGCCTGCGTTCGCTTTACTGACAAAATGTATACAATTTAATTTATTGATTGACAACTGTGACGTATTCTTGTGCTTTTTCAGAAAATTTAGAAATACGTTCGAATAATTTTATGACAATTCTATATCCATCAAATAAATAAGGAAGATTAAGTCATCACAACTCCTCAAAGTAAAGGAATAGATTAATTGATTTTTAAATTTGTTAATTGGCTAAATGGGAAATTGACAGATTGAATTTCTCTTTCGTTTTAACCATGAAATGGATCAAACCAAATGCACATTAATGCATCTCTTTTGAAGTATCTTTAACGTATGGAATCTTTCTCCATACCGTATATCAATTTTATGGCTTGGTGACGCCAAACTTTTTGTTTTAGAAGCTTGTACTAATTATTATAAATAATTACTTTTCTGTGCTTTTATCTGTTTTTTGTTTCGTTATAGGTTTGGTTCTGCAACTGTTATTATACTTAAAGTTGGTATTTAATCCGATGATGATACTGGAAAGTTTCTTCAAACGCTCGCATAGATGCTCCCATATTAAAAAAAAACATACATCTTAATTAAAATTATTCTGTTTTCAAAGCGTCCAAACTATGCTTACTTCTAGCAAGACATTTCATCGCATTCTCTGTTACGGTGACGGGGAAATCTCAGTCCGTGCTTTGATGTATTTTTGTTGAAAGAATTAAAACGTTAAAAATTTGACATTCACCTGAATAATTAATAGACGTTTTCATATGAACACAGGAGCCATAGTATGATTGATTAATACTTTTTGCTGAAAATATTTCTCGTGTTCTTTTCTATTACGACAGAATAAGAGTCCCCAAAAGATGCTGGCAATCTGGCAGCCGCATAATTCTCTTGATTAAAAAAATTCTTTTGCCTTTTATTCGTTTTTATCACAACTGAAAAATAACGGAATTTCTTGCCCGCCTCTATACATATCACCGCACTTTTTTCCTGTGAAATTAACGCCCCCACGTTTGGGATGTGGAGCCGCATCCGCCGATAAAAAAAACTACTAACAGGTGGCTTTTAATTCAAATTACTTACATAAAAAAGCATTCTGTAAATTGCATAGAAGTTTATATTGGATGGGATAACATGGAAAATATTCATGCTAAGGGTGTGAAATTTCATTTAACCGCCAGTCTTAATTGGAACTAATTAACCTTCGCTAGCTGTCATATGGAGAGTACAAAACATCCATAAATATTTCTGAATACAACGAGTGGAAAAACTAATATAACATTGAGGCGAAGCGCTATTAAATTTGCTCGGCTGTTGCTGGTGCTGGTGCTCGAGATCGAGAATGACACATGTTTCTGGCTGATGCTGACACGAATGCCGCTTGATTACTTGTTGTCAACGAACTTTCAAATGGTCGAATGACAATTATGTTGATGTGTGCTATGGTGATGAGGTAAACAATGATCGCGCCATTGCCGTGAGGTCGGAGTAAGTAAATATTTTTCACCAGGAACGAAAAGAATCTGCTGACATTAGAATAAATTTTTTTTCTAAATGTGATTCTGTTCTGTAAACAGTTTCATTAAACTGTACTAGACACGAACATTACTCGAAATTTAGGAATATCCCTAAGGACTGCATATATATTTCGAAATTTGAATTTTTATAGAGCTAGGGGGTTTTCACGTTCATGATCATGATTTTGTGATACCAACCACGTTGCTTTCACTCATGATCTGATTGAGAATCAACTGGGATCATCCACTATTACAATGCGTGAGCCTTTTTTTATTATTACTATATTATTATTAAATGGGGATGCAGACAGAGTTACCGCCTCTTATCCATTCACCGCGACCTATAAGATTAACAAAACCTATAAAATTCTTCGCAGCCATCTTTGCAATATCCTCGGCAATGGGAATGCCTTTTCTAGATGTTTTAGCCTTATTCGGTCCAGAGCTTCACAGTCACATAAGAAGTGTTCAGCAGTCCCATCGACTTCCATACAAAACCATCAAGTTTCATTAGCGACTTAACCCATATTTTTGAGATCATATCTAAGTGGGCAATACTCAGTAAATAAGCCTTAATAGAAGACCATGCTAGAAGCCTGGGTATAGCGGTGAGCGATTTCTGCAAGAGCTGTAATGACTGGGAGGAAATCGAATCTGTCCAGCACGAACTCTGCGAGTTCCGCGCTCTGAGAGGTAGGCGGAGGCTATTGACTAGCTACCAGGGTACGTAAATGCTCGCTTGCGAGCGGTTTCTGATGCGGCTCCCAGCTTCTGAAATGCTCGAGAGCCAGAGCCGCCGGAGTCGTTAAATATCTCCGGCTCCTCATCATAAAAATGATATTACAGATATACATGGAAAAGGGGAGCGTTGTGGTAGGTAGGTGGTTGGGTCTTGGTTGGGTAGCTGGGTGGGTGGGGGAATGTATATGCAGTTCTCGAGTTACGAGCCCCCCGACTTACGACTACTCGCACTTACGACGAAAAAAATTCATACAAAATTGTATTAATTTTTTATAGTTTTCGCCAAATATATATTATACACATATATGTATATCTTGCACGCTTCTTTTGATTGATGTAGTAAGCAATTAAAAATCAGAAATAAGAGCTTTTCTGGAGCGCTCTTTCTAGAGCCGCTCACGAGCGAGATTTTTCGTACCCCAGTAGCTACTTCTTTTCAAGTCTCGGGGAGCTATAAAACAAAGAGGGAAGCAGGATGGATCTAGGGCAAATTTTGGGTTATCCCATGAGGACAAGGGGCGGTCCCAGTGCAGCAGGCTAGGCACTTATAGCGGCACCCCTCTTACCTAATCTAACTTATGAGTCTTAATGCATTTCTGTTGAGTTTAAGGAATACTTTAGTCCTTTGTGCTAATAAGTACGGCACCCTTCTTACCTAACGTAACCTAAATATGAGCCTTACTCCATTTAACTGAGTTTGGGGAATACTTAAGTCCTCTGTTGCGAATACGTTATGAGATTTATCGCTTGTCTCAGCCCCGGGGTATTTTCCCAGTTTGCCAATTTAATTTTGACCTCCCAAAGCCCGACTTGTGCTGTAAGGTGGTTGTTTGGGTGTCCAAAAATAGGCTTAGAGTCAATAAATGGGATCGTATCTTTGCAAGAGATTCAAGGAATTCAAATCAAATGCCGTAAATAAAAATGATTTTTCACGTGATAGCTGATTTGGTCTGCATTGCACTCATTGCAATTTTCATCAATTCGTCTTTCTTTGTAAACGTTGATCAGCAAGCAGCAACAATGCGGTCATTACAGTGCCAAGCTTGTTTTAGGGTACGCTTCTTTGAAAGCAAACTCAAGTAAACTCAAAATCGGCGTTCAAATATCCCCCGATCTGAGGAGCCATTCATTCTACGTTAGTATTCTGTGCCCGCATGTTGTTAATTGACGTAAATTAAGGTATGCGGCTGCTACAGTAATAAAGGCAACCGTCAGTGTCCATTCGAATGAGTGATAAACTCATATTTAGATAGTTTTTCTGTGATGAAAGAGCGGGAATGTACTCCCCGACCCGAAAGCGCCCTCAGCCCGCAGTTTGTGAATTCTAAAAGAGTCATCTTTGGCACTTGGTGTGCAAAGACGCGATGAGATCATCAGCCCGTTATGGTGAATCGTTTCTCATTTTTAATTTCTTCCCTCTTGATATGACCACTCTAGTGATCTTCCACGCATTCATCTTGTTTTGTGAACATATGTGCAGACAAAGTTAACTTTAATTTCCATGGCGACTTTCAATTAAGTTTCTCAGTCTCTAAAAATTTGTTGCTTTTGTTTGATGTTTGTATGAAACGAACATGTGTGATTTTTTTTTCTTTTATATATACATAGTTATCATGCATATATCTACTAATATGTAGTTAGCATGAAACTTACATTAAGCTGAGATCATTTATATACATGTTTTGACGTATATATTACTTTTTGAATATTTTGATTATAGTTCCATCATTGGCATCAAGTCTTCATCATACTCCAAACAGTAAAAGTGACGATGGCTCAGCAACATCACATTCAGAATACATGATTAAGTGTCCTCAGTGTCAGCAACGAATTTCATGCTTCCAGGTAAATAACAATTTGCATCTTATGGTTAAACACTAGTGATAATTATTGCTATAGGCGCTTCGTGATCACTTGGCAGTTGCACATCCTCAGCAAAAACAATTCTTCGACAGCCATCAAAACTATCACCACCATCATAGTAACTTTAGCAGCAGAAACGAAAATGAGGGGAATAACAGGATTAGTAGTACTGGTCATTCCATTATTCCAGATATACCTTCGTCCCCTATTTCGTCAGGATGTGCAAATTCTTCCACAGATCTCACATCCAATACGCATCATCACGGAAATCATCAACAGCAGAAGGCACAAATACATCAGCAACATCAACATGCGGTTGCGATGGCAATGGCGGGTATCGCACGGACATCGCCTCCATCCATTTCTGTAAATGGTTACGATGAAGGGGGTCGCTCTACATCCAGTCCTGGTTCCTGCAATACATTAGGAGATATATGTGGAGTACTATCTGGAGCAATGGGTGGCCCTGGAGGTCCTCATTCTTGTTCACAATGTTCAGCATCATTCCAAAACCGAGATCTCCTCGAAAAACATGAACTCTTACATTCACCAAATACTACAGTGGTAAGTAAATTTCATAAAGAAAAGAAATGGTGTGTTGGTTGTAACTATATACTTATTGCACATACTTACTACATAGTTCGATCGATTTCCTTCCTGTACGTTTCCTACAGGCAAATCTCATTTCCGAGTTTTTTCAGCTTTTGTCTCAGAATTTAAAATCCGCGTCTTTCTACAAATTGTTATACCTCACCCCAAGATATATATTTTACGCAGGTTGACATATTTAATGCAAAATACACATACTATTTGGCATCATGTGCTACATCCCCGCGTAACAGCTAATGCAATGATATCTCCGCTTTTGACTAGTAACAATTAATTTCTCAAAGTCTTATAAATCTTAATGTGAATAGGTTTTTTATAAATTAATTCTCGATTCGCTCATGTCGACAGACAACGATTTGGTGGAAGTTTTGTCTACGAAAATAATTTAAAATAAACATTTTTGAGACAAAAATTGGTAAAGACGAAATGAATTCAGGCAAGGGCAATAGAAAAATCAGTGTGGCATTTGCGTTTGAAATGATTCTGCTTTCTTAAACAAGAATTCAAATACATAGTCCCTGGCTGGAAATAACGTTTGGCAAGTCTCAGCTGTTCAGTCTCGTTTTAACTATGACAAATCAGTGGGCGGCTGAGTAAGTGGCCTACAATATGTTCTCAAGTCATTTCTGGAGACCACCGTGGTATGGAAGATCACAACATATCGGCGCAAGTCTTTGATATTAGGCAATTGGTGCTACTACCTACCGTGTATTGCAATCGATAATGTGTTGGTGTACGAGCGCTAATCGATGAATTCATATATCATGATTCTATATTTCAACAAAGATCTTTTTAGCACATTGCTGTTACAAAAATCGTCAGAGAACTTTCTAATGTAAAAACCTATGAACTTGGTTGTTACATATTTACCACCTGATGAACCGTTCACAAAAAAAAAATGGGAAGGACAACGTCAACGATTTAACAACGTGACCATTTCCAAAACTGAGAGCGGCTATGTGTATAAATATTCACATAAGGTATCGCGAAAATTGGTTTTTAACTTTTACATACTTAATAATATAATGGGGTCATCTTTCTCATGAACCTAGAAATCGTGCAAATCTTCCCATGCCTAAGGTCTTCGAATTTAATAAAACCTACATATGTCCATTTTGGTCATATCTTTTTCAAAAAGATCACCTATTCTAACAAAAAAATTGTTTTTGAGAGCAGCCAACCGTAGTTATATTACTTTTTTGATCAAAGATAATAATAATCACACATTATTGAATACTTGATTTACTTAAGGCAGTTGGCAAGGCGGAAAAAAATAATTATGCTTAATAAGTTTCGTTAAAGGTTCTCTAACCCTGCACGTAAAATAATCCGGTGATACAGGTCGAATTTTTCGTTTGAGGTTAGGGGATTAATTAGTAAGAAACGGACTTTCCAAAAATCTTCATTTGTGGCTAAAATAAAATTTGCAACAAAGATTTCGTTTTCAATAACCGTGGAAGTAATATACATACATACATAAATATTCAGACTATTTTATAGCTTTAGTAAAACTAGCATCTGTTGTTAGAACCCAAATGAAAATGGATAAAATGCATAGCCATAGTCATATAGTAAATACTTTCGTATAATGAAAATCTAATAAGCCAAAATTTACTTTCTGGTGTACTTTGTACATCACAACAGACCGATTCTTCTATTAAACCAGTTTCTGCGACGCCATATATACAGGACACATATTGTATTCTGTTGGGTAATTTCCAAATATTCAAAAGTACTCAGAACTCACTCAAAAAGCAATAATCGTTGACCAAATGATGGCTATAAATTATGAACTTTTTTAAAAAGTGGTTTTGTCCCATGTCACTTTTATCGCAATGGAAAAGCAAAAAATAAACAATTAAAACTTTTTACTCGAACAAGTAAAACATTTTAAAGGGCTATGATGAAATGTGGTTTTTATTCTCGCAAACCCTGGGCACAAAAGTACAGAACAACTCTTAACATATTTATCAAATCGTTAAAATATCATAGTCGTATGTGTGCTATAGTATGCATTCATATAATAATTACGTATGTATTAATATCTACGATATACATAAAGGTGGACATCGTATTTTTCCATAAAATTTTAAGTTTTGCTCAAAACCATCGAGCTAAAGGACAGAAAAATTTAAATTCGAAAAAACAATATCATTCGCGAAAGCTTTTAGTTGTCGGGTGTTCATTCTCGTCATGATTCAAAATAACATTAAATTACGTTCATAACAAAAAGTGTAAACGCAGAGTCATCAGAGTTATTTTAGGTACGGTTACACATTGCAACTTTTGCTGCGCAGTTGCTGTGGTGTTACAATGGAGAACAATCTTACTACAAGATATTCAAATTTAATATATCAGATCAAAAGCAATATATATTTCTGAGTATATTTCTTTTTGAATGACTCAAATCCGTCAAAAAATGACAAAGTTATTGAAGTTTAAAAAAACGGAAATTAAAAACGGCGAATCTGGTGATGACGTCACGGTACACAACACGCACGATGCCAGTTTGCACAATATAATATTTATAAGACGATATTTTATGAAATAAATAGAAAACAAATCCAATCCCGTGCGCTTACTATCACGGCGGCGCAGCAACTATACTCGCGCTGCGTTAGACCGCGAATTGTATTGTGTATAGTGACGTCATCATGCTAGAGCGCGTTTTTGAGAATGCGGCGCTAAAATAGCTATAACTTCGTCATTTTTTATCCGATTTCAATAATTCTTTCACTGAATTAATTGTTTATTTTGTGATTATGATTCTGCATAATTAACTAAAATAGTCATTGTTCTCCATTAGTGGAATAGGGTAGCGTGCAGCCTACATTTTTTGCTGCGTGCCGATCTCAGAAGTTGCAACGTTTCGAAAAAAGTTGCACAGGTGTTTACATAACCTGCAGGTTTTACCGCGTACAGCTTTTGATGTCAATAGTCTGCAGTTAATGCGTTTGGTGGACTAAATTCCGTGAGTGTTTGGATTAATTTTGCTAAAAAAATCTAAATAAGAAGCTGAGAAAAAGAGGTGGTGGGTTAAAAAATGGAAAGTTAATAAACAGTGTACTGGAGCCGTAAATAATTTAATGAAAGAGTTACGCTTATCACCGAACGCTTTTAAAGAAATAATTCTAGTGTAAGATATTCCTCTAAGAAAAAATACAAAGTACATGAGGAAAGCAATATCTTCTACTGAACGATTAGCTATAACTATAAGTAAATATATGTAAGGAAATTGAATTTCTAGTATGTTCTACAATGTCTTTTAATGCGCATTTCCTTTTATTCTGGCGATGATAATAATCGATTCAGAAATTCCACAAGCATTCTTTCGCATCCACAAACTACTTTTTCCAACTAACGATATCCATTCCTTAAAATAGTAATAAATACAAGTAAAAAAGCTAGAATTTGTCTAAGACCAATATTTATGATACCCTACATAAGTGCCCGTATGTAATTTCGTATGGTCACCCATCTGTGCAAGTTTGATTTTTGAAGTGGTTTTTCGCATATATTTCTAGAACGGTTCGTGGGACACTAAAAATGATTATAACCAATTTCATAGTATTTCATATTCAGTACAATAAAAACGTCTAGGTCTACAGTATACGTAAAAAACCTAAATTTGTATATGGCAACACTAAGAAGGGGTTGCCTGATTTAGTCCATTTTTGAAGCTTTATTTACTATTTCAGATCTCTACGTCGACGCGTTCTCAGGCAGTGTCCAAATATATAGTAAAAAACGAAGTTTTTGTATGGCTTACGAAGGAATTACCCGATTGGTCCCATTTTCTTAAATTTACTTTTTATGGGCGAGATTTCAGCACTCTAAGTGAAAGCGTTCTCGAGTTATCGTGCGGACAGATAGACGGACGGATATGCAAAAATCAAAATATCTTTTAATATTATGCGTGGGTGTCCAATCCATTTTGCTCTGCCATCATTATTTTTATGTGTTAAAAACGGAATGACACGCTTAGTATGCCCTATAAATTCATCTAGGGTATAACAAGGAACAAAGCTAAGTCTAAGACCAATTCTTACGATACCCTACTACTTAAATGAATGGTGGTATGTAATTTCATATACAAATATCAAGAGTGATTACTAAAGTGGTTTTTCGCATCTATTTTTAAAAAAGTTCGTCGGACAATAGAAATGATTATAACCAATTTCATAGGACTACGACTAATAATTTTCCCAGTATACGTAAAAAAACCCAAATTTTTATATTGCAACACCAAAAACGGATTGCCCGATTTCGTCCATTTTTGAAATTTTATTTAATATTTTTTATGAAAATGTCTGTACAAAGTTTCAGCTCTCTCTACGTCGACCCGTTCTCAGGCAGAATCCAAATATATAGTAAAAAACGAAATTTTTGTATGGTATCCCTTCGAAGGATTTACCCGTTTTGTCCCTCTTTCGAATTTAAATCTATAATTTTTTAAAAAGGTTATTCGTAAAATTCCAGCTCTCCAAGTGAACGCGCTCTCAAGTTATCGTGCGGGCGGATGGACAGACAGACTGACGGACGGATAGATAGACATGGAAAAATTAAAATAAAATTTAATATGTATTATGCTTGGGTATACAATGCTTCATAAACCGAATAACATATCTAGTATACCCTATAGATTTCATCAAAGAGGTGAACTCGTGAATTTTATCACATTTTTGGCAATATACCAAAAATGTGATCGAACCGACTAAGGCCGTTTGCACATCGAAAGATGAAAACGAAAACTCTGAACTGAAAAACTCACTTTTCTGCCCTGCAACAACAATACTAAAGGTCGGAAAATTCTTATTTTTTCCTTATTCATAAGAAGTTCTTAATTTTTTACTTTGTTTCTCGAGAAAATCACCTCAATGTTTTCGTTGAATTTTCGTTCAAAAAAAACATTGAAATGTACTTTTCTCTAGAAACAATATAAAAAATCAATAATTTAAAGGATATGAAATTTTAGTATAAGTTTAATTGGAAATATTTGCTGTTGTAGGGTACAAAAGTGAGTTTTTCGGTTCAGCGTTTTCGTATGCGTTTTGGAAGCTTTAAACTAGGAATAGGATGGAAAGTGAGGGCTAGCAAATCATTTATTAAAACTAGAAAGAGAGCAAGAGAGAGAATAGAACGTTGCGGTACACCATTTTAAGAAGGGAGGGTCTAGATCTATCTCCTTAAGTTTGGCTAAGAGAGCAGGATGCCAGACTCTATCGAAGGCCTTGAAAACATCTAATGCAATGATTTCTGATTCACCCAAATTATGGAGACATTTGTTCCAACGCTCGGTAAGGAATGTTAATAAATATCCATTAAAGCGGCCAGCACTAAAGCTGTATTGACGGTCGCTAATAAGATGGTGAGCCTCTAGATATTTCCTCAATTAGGTGTTGGTGAGTATTTCGAAAACCTTGAAAGAATCGTAGTTATGGAAATCGCTTGCCTCGTTTTTTTTTGTTTATTAGCTGAACATAAGCAAGCTTCCATTCCGAAGGAAAAAGTCCTGTCGAATAGAACAGGCGTAACAGCTTGCGTTGAAGTTTAGCTAAAGAAGAGGTGCAGCACTTGTGTACCTACTAGGTGTTCCCTCCATGGTGATCAATATAGAGCAGGAGGTAATAGTATTCACCTAACCAAACAAATAAATTGTATTGGGGGGGGGGGGGCTCCAACAACTCATCAACCAGCCCAGTACTCCGCTTATCTCAGGAGTTATTGCGGTCTAAACTAAAAATTGGGGATTGTCTTACATTTTTTCTACTTTGACCCTTTTTTTACCAAAAGCTCATTAACATAACTTTTTTTTTATAAAAACTGTAATCTGTATACTCTCCTCACTAATTTGACCTATTACAGCCTATGTTGTATCTGTAGCTGTTATCTTACTTTACATATCTTAGCGATCGACTTTCATTTCTTCTCAAAAGCGATACAATGGCTGCATATACACGCCTGTCCTCCTACTCATGCTTATTCTCAGGTAGTGACCAATCGACTGTCACTAAATCTGGACATTCCTTAATGATATAATTTTAAATTTTTTGGGAATAATGTAAGACAAAAAAATAAATAAAAAAACTTTTCTAAAAAGCCTGCTTCAAAATGCGCATTAAAAAATAGAAAATCATTTTCCTTCGCTTAATGAGTAAACAAAAGTTCTCTAAGTTTCCCTTCATTTTGCATTAATTAAATTTTGAAATTATATGAATTATGCAATATGCACATATATCAAAATTTAATTAAATGCAAAATGAAGGGAAACTATAGAGAACCTTTGTGAAGGGAAATTTTTTTTTCTATTTTTCAGTGCGGATTTTGAAGCAGTCTTTTTTAAAGCTTTTATTTTATATTGTATATATTTCAAAATATAAATTTTTACTCTAAAATTCCGGAAATACCCGTCATTTAAGGTTGTTATACCGTTTTACATTTATTATCTGAACTATATATCGAACACAAAAGAATACAGCTATTATTAATAATCCCGCACGAGATCTCTATACTTTCGTAATTAATTATAATCTTCAATATAAATGTAGATAATAATTTCTATTTAATCGATATCAACCAGTCGACGTGCTTTCAAGAGAATCTTTCAACTCGTCCATTTTTTACAAATTTGTTTGGAATATAAAGGGTTTTCCAATAAGAGGTGTTATTTTAATTAGCCCGCTATTTCGGTAGATGTCACTTTTGGAGTTGTCATTTTTTGACATTTGACAAGTAGAAACTACGCCATTAATAAAAATGGAACGATACACGATCCAACAACGTATTGAAATTATTAAAATTCACTATAAAAATGGTAAAAATGTGGCAGAGACGGTTCGTAAAACTCGAACATTTTTGGGGCGTCGTGAAGAACCTTGTCGGACCGCAATACAGAAATTGGTAGAAAAATTCGAGCTGTCGGGACAAGTTAGTGATGTGAAGCATAAAACCCGTGCACGTCGCTGGAGCAGCCGAGAATATTACTGCTGTAGCCGAAAGTGTTGAAGAAAACCCAGGTTTGGGTCCTTGAAATGCATGAAAATGATCCGGAATTCCATTGAAAACTCATCTTGAGTGATGAGGCCCATTTCCACCTCGATGGCTTCGTCAAGCAAAATTGTCGCATCTGGGGCTCGGAAAACCCAAGAGTTATTGTTGAAAAGCCTCTCTATCCTCAACGTGTGACTGTTTGGTGCGGTTTATGGTCCCGCGGGGTCATTGGACCTTACTTTTTCGAAAATGAGGCTGGAGCAACAGTTACGGTGAATGGATTGCGCTATCGACAGATGATTAATGATTTTTTATGGCCGGAATTGGATGGAATTGATCTGGACACCGTTTACTTTCAACAAGACGGCACTACGTGCCATACAAGCAACGAAACCATTGATCTTTTACGGGAAAAGTTTCCGGACCGTGTTATCTCTCGAAGAGGTGATCACAATTGGCCACCGCGATCTTGTGACTTAACACCTTGCGACTTCTTCCTTTGGGGCCACGTGAAAGAGAAGGTCTACGCCAACAGCCCACCGTCGATTCAAGACCTCAAAGATGGAATTCGTGAGGCTATCGAGGACATAGGGCAGCCACTTTGCGATTTGGTCATGGAAAATTTCATGAAAAGGATATGGTCCTGTAAGCGTGGTCGTGGTGGTCATTTGGCTGATGTTATTTTCCATTATTAGCAGCATACCTTCCTCTTTATAATGAAATAAAGATCCGGTCATTTATCTAAAAAAATGGCATTTTTCTTTGAATATCAAAATAACACCTGTTATTGGAAAACCCTTTACCAGCTGTGTTCTTGTGTGTACCTTGTTCTAGAAACTAGAACTCCCATATATACTGGAGAGAACAAATTGTTCTGCCGATTGAAGCGAACTATTTGTATTGTGCGCTTCATGTATAGATCTTCTATGAAAATGTAGGAGGCGTTCTTTTATGTATCTTTTGTTCTGCTCTGTCCTGCGGACACAAAAGAGCACAGCTACCTACTCGTTCTATAGCAATTAGCTTTATAATTGAAAAATGTGAAAAAAATCAGGCATTTTTGAATATATTAGTTTTTTAGTTTCTCAACCATAAAAACCGATTTTTAGTCCAAAAAGCTCACAAATTCATATTTTTTGTAATACGTAAAACTTTCAATATTTTGAACTACAAAACTAATTTTGTACGTCGTTAATACATCTACCAATTGTTTCTAAGGGCCGCTACACACACTCAAGCAAATCATACGTCTAGGCCATGCATGTCGTATGATTTGCATGACCGTGTGTAGTGCAAGTAGGAGCTTGAGTTGAGACTGAAACCTGACGACTTTGTTATAGAAATAAATTAAAGTTTGAATAAAATTCGTTGCGAGTGGAGGCATAAGTAAATTTCGGATTTTGTCTAGTTCAATTCTATAGCAAAGCCATAAGTTTTGTTTGTACGCAATAGTTTCCGCTGATTTCACTCATGCTCTTTTCTCAACTCAAGTTCCGATATTCGCTACAAACGCTCATGCAAATCAACCTTTAAAGTGAACAAAATTTTTGCTTTGGCATAGTGTAAGATATTGAATTTTATAATTCGTGCACAAGAAACCACTTGTCCCAATTAAAAATAGAGCTATAGGAAAAAAGATATAATTTACGTTTGCCCAATTTTGGCTATCCCTAGACAAATGCCCGTGTATATAACCGCTGCTCTGTTTTGAAACCGAGCTCGTTACATCGTTAAAGGTGTTTTTCGCATTTTTTTTAGAACGGTATGTCGGATAGTAATCTAACCAATTTCATAAGTTTTTACATTCCGAAAAAATGTTCAGTGCATTAAAAACCTCTGGGAGCATCTCACAGTTCATTTGATCAAATCGATACATTTTTGGAAAAATAATCGTCACGGAGGTCGACGTTATTAATCTTACGAAGGGCAATAGGCTAGATAAATGTCGAAGTGGAAGGAAGATAAAGTACATATACAGTGCATCCAGTCCCAATTTTTGCAACTAATAAAAACATAGGTTTATACGCAATTTTTTCTGAATATATATCTTCTACATATAAAAACAGCTTCCCTACTATTTAAGCTGTACTTCCAAACTTCTTATACGTGTTAAGCAGGATTTAGTAAGATTTACATTATGATGATATGCATTTCTTACAGAAATTGTGAGGGAGATAGTACATCGTATACGGAAATTTATTTATGTGTGACGAGAGAAGCAAACGCGTTCTGAAGTTTTTCCGGACATCGATTTGACACTGTGTGCGTGTCTGGAACCATAAAAGACCTCAAGCATATAGTTACTGAAACTAAAACATTGTTATTTGCAACCCTAATTTGTCAATTTCGACTACTCGTGCTGCCATATTATTGTTGTTACTATAATTTTATGGCATATACATATCTGTTAAGTCAAATTCTTTGTCGAAATAAATAAAAGTAAGTTTTGAGTTTGTACTTAAATTTTGCGAAACTGATAGTTTTTAAATATTTCTTTATAGAAAATATTGAAGTTATTTTTGAGGTAGTTTTCCGTCCACAAGCAGGGAGCAGTGCGTCCACAGATTCACTGCAGTGGTCCTTTTCCTTTATAATTTGTTAGAAAAATTCCGCCTTTGGGTAGAGTTGGCAAATAGATTGAAAATTTCAGTGTCAATGTCAACTTTGCCGTTTGGCGATTTCAGATTTTATAGAAGAAAAATTCGACCGGAGTGGATTTGCGTACTTTGGAGTGCCACATTGCCATGTAGACAGCTCAGCTTCCAGCGAACTCGCATGCTGAAAAATCATAGCAGCTCATGTGATAGTAATTTGACATTATACAGTTTTCAAGATGGCGAAAGAATATCTTCGAAACTGGAGCTTCTTAAATTAATAAATTTATATAAAGAAAATGAGTGTTTCTGAGATCATATACATTACATCTTTTACCAACACCTTCCTTCCTTACCGATATACATAACACTTTACGTCTCAAATCCATTTTTTTTAAATAAACCTACATGCAAGATGAGAAGCCATCAAGGGAACTGCCTTCTGCTGTCAAATTTAAAAACGCTTTGGAAGGAAGGCTTGCATTCAAGCTGTACTGCCTCTTGTAATCCCTGGGTTATGAATGCTGTCACATTTTGTGATTTGTGAAAATGTTCGAGGCGGAGAAGTTCATTTCGGGTACAGAAAAAAGGGTATGTTTGTGGAACGTAAAAAAAAGGTGAAGATTATATGCGTCTGTTAATTTCTTAAATTTAAAATCCATTTTTATTAACAACAAAATAATAAATTTTTCGACTAATAACACTAAGTAGGTCTGCTACTTCATGAAAACCTCTGCGCCACTGGACAATCTAAAATTCAGTTTTGATATTCAATAAAACTGTGCCATTCTATAATGAAACCGATTTTAGTTTACTGAAACTACTGAAATTACGAAAATGTTACATCAGCCTAATTTAAACAACAGCTCCAACTGACTTCTTCGAACTAGATAGTTTCATAGGCGGTATTCACGAGTAGAATTTCTATGTATGCATATGTACCATGCAATTTGCATTCATAAGGGCTCTTTTTGAAATATACAATGAAATTTGCAAATATGTACCGACACTATAAAGGCACAAATTGTTACCACAAAGTTTAGGCAAAAAATTCCTATAAATGTAGGGAATATTTCCTACATTTTATAGCATATTCCCTACATTTTAGGCAATATTCCTACATTTCTAGGGATTTTTTCCCTAAACTTTGTGGCAACAATTTGTGCCTTTTTACAGTCTAGTTGTAAAAATCGAGATAAAAAAGTTTTTTTTTTGTAATAATCGAATAATCGCTAAACGAATGCAAAAATCGAGAGTTGACAAAATCGAGACTGCACTGTATGCATAGATTGTACCGAATTAAGATAATAATATAAATCCTAAGCTCAATTTAATAAGGTGGAGTACCTAATTTCCATGTATCAATCAATTTTGCGTGTCACAATCTCAAAAATGCTTCTTAAAATGGGCATACTGTGAAATTTCAAAGTAAAATATAGCAATTAGTAATTACATAGCTATCTCTTGTTCAAGAGAAGCATACATTGTAACTTTAAACTCCTAACCCATAATTTCGTCGTTTAAGTTAAAATTTTCGCACTATACCAAAAAAGCCAGTGTGGAAGAAAAGTTTTGAATGTAGGTACTCGAAAATTATGTGGAAAATTTTCTACTTCAATTGAAAGAAATCCAGCATTTTTTTTTGCCTTTTTCTCGAGAACCGGGAAACCCCTTTTGAATTTAATAATATGTTTGTGATCCAAGAACCCTCCCGCAGCCCGCGGCGTTGCAAAAATATCAAAATCTGTTGCAAAAAATGTTGAATTAAATTCTTTGTCTATTTTTTAAGGAAAGTTAAAAAAATGTTGAGTTTTTTAGTGTTTTAACGGGGTAAAAAGGACTCAAACATGCGGGCAAGTTTCAGATTTCCGAAGGACAATAATGAATGACTGGAATTTTCTGTGTGGGACCTTGGAATCCTAGAAGTTTTTATGGTCTGGGGACTGGTCAGTCAAAAACTCTTCAAGATCCGCTTATACTTTTATAGAGTGACATCTAACGGATTGTGTTCTAAGCTTTTCAAATTTAAATTTCGTTGAAAAAGTCTCTAATATGACATCTAACGAAATGTTTTTCTGAACTCGACATTCTTAATCTCTGATCCTTTAAATTGTTTCTGTAAAAATTAAAATTTTTAATGGCGGCAAAATTGTAAATTGCAATCTTTGTACATTAGCTGCAAATAACTTATTGTTATTATAAAAGAGCGCTCTCTTTGATCAAATTATTTTTTAAAGCTTAAAAAAATTATAAAAGAACTAAGTTAGCACATCCGATGATTATTTATTCTGCACCGTTCTGTATTAAAATCAATTGTGTTTTGTGGTGATTTGTTGATGACACTCGAATTGCGATCTCGATATAAGATTCTGCTTGAAACCAATTTTATAAGAAGAACATCATAGTATAGCTTTGTGCTTGCATTTTATGTTTGTGATATATGTATGTACATTACGTTCGCTGGCTCAGTTTCATTCACTAACTTTGTTTCATTCTCTGCCTTTGTATGCACATTATGCAATCCCCAAGGCGGGGTTCTCTCCCCTCTACTATGGTTGCTGGTTGTAGATGATCTCCTATAGAAGCTAACCAACTCGGCTTTGACAATCAGGAACAATGGGACTTCGAGCCAATCCTGGTAAAACATTCGTTATTCCCTTCACGAGATAAAGGAAGCTTTATGTACAAGCACCATTTCTTGAGGGAACAGTAGAGGAATTCTCAAAGGAGGTTAAATATCTAGGTATTACCTTAGCTAACAGACTAACCTGGAACTCTCACTTAAAAAGGGTACTAACTAGATAAGTCTACAGTGGCACATGGGCATGCCGCAGGCATGATTGATTCTTGTGGACAATTTATGTAAATAAAATTAAAATTGAAATTTTTGGGAAAACTTGGGGTCTTAAACCAAAAATGACTCTGTGGTCATCACATCTATTATAAGACGCATGGTCACATACGCCTCACTCGTTTGGTGGCTAAAAACAAAACAAAAGACAGCTCAAGCTAGTTTGCAAAAACTACAACGGCTTACATGCGGCCTTAGAGGCTATTTTGGACCTGCTACCCTTACATTTGCATGTTAAGGAGCAGGTCATACTTAGTGCAATTAGGTTAAAAAGGGCAAACCGCCAAAGTACAAATAATTTGGTTGGCCACCTGAAAGTCCTCCAGGATTTCATAGAGGACCCGATGGCTAAACCAATTTCAGACGGTTTGCCGGAACGTCATAACTTTGAAACGCCATTTAAGGTGATCTTGGGGGACCGTCAACAGTAGCACACTGGGGACCTACACTTTGAAAAAGTATCTCTTAAATGGTACACGGATGGGTCCAAAATGGAAGGTAAAGCAGGCGTGGACATATATGGCTCAAAGTGCCATCTCGCAAAGGCACTGGGGGCCTCACCAACCATTTTTCAGGCAGAAATACACGCCATAGAGCTCTGCGGTCGCGAAATAATCCACAAGAATATGTGTGGAGCTAAAATATACATAATATCAGACAGACAAGCAGCACTTAAAGCGTTAAACTCGTTTACCTTTGAGTCTAAGCTGGTTTGGGACTGTCTTACGAGATTGCGGACCGCCTTGCAAAGGAAGGAGCCAAATCTCCGTTTGTTGGCCCTGAGCCTGTCTTTGGACAACCAAAGAGTCACCTCTCAGCTCAGATCCGGCTTTGGGAGGCCAGAACTAAGAAGGAACACTGGGAAAATACCCCTGGGCTAAGACAAGCTAAGAATTTTATTAAGTATTCGCAACAGAGGACAAAAGAATTCCTCACACTCAGCAGAAAAGAACTAAGGCTCATAACGGGCCTACTTACTGGGCATTGACTACTTAGATACCATCTTAAGAAGATGGGTAAGGTCGATGATAAGACCTGTCGATTCTGTACGGAAGATGATGAAACCGCTGAACATGTCCTGTGTGACTGTGATGCTCTGTGCGGCATAAGGCTAAGACATCTAGGAAAAGCATTTCTACTGCCAGAGGATGTCGGAAAAATGGCCCCCAAGAACATTATAAGCTTCACCAAAAACCTTAAGTTCGAATGGACGCCATAGGGCATTTAGGGGTAATGTCACAAAAGATCTTATAGGTCGCGGTGACAAGATGAGAGGCGGGAGTCCTATCTGCATCCCTCGTTATTAATAATAATAATAATGCACATCATTAAAGCCTTAAATCATGATGGATCAATAATGGGGGGCCAAAATGTTGGAATGAAGCTGGTCCATTAGTCAGAGAGTTTTACAGAATGGGCAAACACCTCGTAGAAAATTAAATGAAAACCGACTCTGACGTTCTTAAATATATAAAAGTTAATGCGCAGAAATGATCCCAAATATTCAGTAAATCCTTTCGAGAGTTACTGAAATATTGTCCTTTTAATTGTACAATCAGAAGAATTTTTCACGAAGATTTCCTATTAAAATAAACTGATAATAAGCATTGCTTTATTACAAAACCAAACATAAGAGTTCTTAACTGGAAAACAATCAATTATTGTCCTATTTCCACTAACCCTGTACTCAAATTGTTATCACCCCTGAGAATCGTATAAAATGCGCGAGTATCTTATCTACATATGTGCTTTTCCAGATGAAAAATTCTTTCGAAATATTATAGGCTGTATCGTTGCCAGTATGCTTAATCCGCTAAGCTTATTCTCTGTTTAATATTTAATTGATTGATTAATTTAACTTAAACACAAGAAAATGTAATATCAAACACGGTTTTATTTCTGTTTATTATTTTCTTTTCAGAGTTGTAAAGTATGCCACAAAACATTTGCGAATGTCTATCGATTACAACGTCACATGATCAGTCATGATGAGTCTGCACTCCTACGAAAATTTAAATGTATGGAATGTGATAAAGCGTTTAAATTCAAACATCACCTTAAAGAGCATGTACGAATACATTCTGGAGAAAAGCCATTCGGCTGTGATAACTGTGGCAAGAGGTTCTCCCACTCTGGATCGTATTCTAGTCATATGACATCAAAAAAGTGCATTAGTATGGGATTGAAACTAAACAACAATAGATCGATGCTGAAAACGTTGGAAAAAAGCGGAGCTCTAGCAATGAATAGTACCAATCCGAAAAGGGGTTTGCCTCCTAGCCACATGGCATATTTTTCGCCTTCTTTACCGAACGTTTCTATGCAAGCAGGTCTTACCAACACTGCTGCAACTGTAAATAATAACGCTTTCTATCCTATTCTTCCGAAGTACAGCAATTATGACGCTATGAACGCTGCCTTATTAGCTTCATTCCAAAATCCATTTTACAGCATGGCTGCATTAGATCCAAGAATTCATCCTTATAGCATACATCGGCTGTTAGAATTAACTGCAGCTGGTGGCTCGCGATTACAATCTGATCCGGAAGATATGATTGAAGAAGTGTCAGAAGATGTCACAGACGAATCCAAGCTTGTAGTAGATTTGGGCAATACTGAATGTGTAAATGGAGAAAGTAGGTACGATAAATCTCAAACGGACTCAGCTCGTAATAGTGTCGATGTATGTAATTCACCTGAAAGTGAAAATGATCCTCTTTCTCAGGGCCATTTACACGAAAGAATTGCCAAGCAAGAGCTAGAACAAACAGCTTCACTAATTACTGAAAATTTTACTGATGTTAAGGTAGAGTTGAATATCGGAGAAGAGACCAAAGATTGTTTACAGTGCAATCGTTGTGATAAGAAATTTAATCATCACACAGAGTTGGTGCAGCATGAAAGAGTCTTATGCGGACTTTTAAGCCAACAACAAAATGAAATAGAAGCTGGAAACTCCTCGTACTTACAGTCCGGTAGTGAAGAAGATATTGAGGAAAGAGATTGCAAGAATAGCACTGAAAATGAGAGAAAAGTTCGAGTACGGACAGCTATTACAGAGGAACAACAAACCATTCTAAAAGAACATTATGCAATGAATGCAAGGCCAAGCCGAGAGGAATTTCGCGTAATAGCCACACGTCTTGGATTAGACGCTAGAGTTGTCCAAGTTTGGTTTCAGAATAATCGTTCGAGGGAACGAAAACTTAACAGCTATAATCTTGGAAGTACAAATTTCACGTCGCCCGGGCTTACACAGTCACTCTCGCCAGCCTATAACTCCGTACAAAATAATTCCACAGAAGATCAGCCACTTGATCTGTCCATTAAAAAAGAAGTTGTTCTTCTTCCGACCTCGCCAAGATATGGCACAGCACCATTACAGAGTGATTACAATGAAGCAATGAATTTAAGTAGAAAATTTTCTCTAAGCCCGACTTCGTACAGACCATTTCATTACTGTAATACGGCCACTCCACATAGGCCCAGTGAAATCTCAACTCTTATACGACAGACGCCATCTCCACATGAATCTTTACCAAGACAACAAACGAATTCCTTTGTATTATCAGGAACACGCAATATGGTACCAATGGAATGCCTTTTACAAATGACTCCAGAATATGCTCGAAATCAACTTCTTGGTTTGAAACTTGGCGAAAGAGGAACAAGTTTAAGTCCTGGCTCAGAGAAAAGATCATGGCGAGACGATGATTCACGAATTTCACATGAAGACGAATATAATCTTTTGCATCACGGTAAAAGGCTTAAGTTGGAAAATTGTAGTTCAGATATTGATTGCCCCTTCGTTTGTGACCAATGTGATAAGGCATTTAGCAAACAGAGCTCCTTAGCTAGACACAAATATGAACATTCAGGTAAAGTCATATTATTTTAAAATTACCGCTATGAAACAAAAAACATTTTATTTCTTTTTAGGCCAAAGGCCTTATAAATGCGAAGAGTGCCCCAAAGCATTCAAGCACAAACATCATCTAACTGAGCACAAGCGTCTCCATAGTGGAGAAAAACCATTCCAGTGTACGAAGTGCTTGAAACGTTTCTCCCACTCCGGTTCTTACAGTCAGCACATGAATCACAGATATTCGTATTGTAAGCCATATAGAGAGTAGTTCAACCGGGCGTTAGTAGCACTAAGTTTTAGAGCCAGCGGGTATGGATTCCAAGGAACAAGCTACACACGTGAATTACTTCCACAATTAAATAACTTTTAAGAAACGTAAATGTATAGTAGATTGACCATAATGCCTAAGATTTTGTGATTACTGTTAAAAGGTTTTCAAAAGTTAAATATTTCCGTACTTAAGGAAGCTTAATAAATCGAATGCTATTTTCTGATCATTGATAGATTTTTTTAAATAGTTTTTTTTTGTCATATAAATTGAATATTTTTATTTTTCCTATATTGTTTTTGTTATTATATTTTAAGGTAAGCAATCACCACATTAGAGAGTAGAGCAGATTGAATTCCATTCCTTGAATTACGTTTAAGTTCTTTGGATATCTAAGAAATACTCGTTAACGTAAATTGTAATTATCCATAAAATATTAAAATAACAGAAAATTCAGAAAATTTAATTTGAGATTATCTATTAGTGGTGGTCAAGGTCATATTTTTAAGAATCTTGTTGAATGCTTTAAAGTGATGGAATGCTGCGTATAAGAATATCGGCCGAAATGCTGCCAATTTTTAAATGTTCATCTCAATAAAATTATATCCTAGAGATTTTTATTTTGAATTAAATAGTGGTGTAAATCTTTGTCAATCCTGATTAATTATTCTGGAAATGAGAAGAAATATGTGACGTGGACTACAACAAAAGTGATTAATGCATCAATGTATCGATTTTAGGTAATTCTTGTAGAAAAAAGTACGTTCTTCTCTTTTGATAAATTTAAAATTACTGATGCTCCATTCTCATTACACAATTTGGACCGTTTCCTATATCTTGCTCTTAATCAATCATAAAAATCCATTTTTAGGAAATAGAGACCTGACCTACCGATTGCTCGCACTTTAGATAATTTCATAGCCTAGGTCACATATTATTTTCCGATCCGATCGGACTTATTACCAAAACTTATTGTTAAGGTATACCAAAATTCTACTTTTTCACGTATATCGAAAGAGCCATCTCACACGTTTTTAATGTACTAAACAACTCTTCGGACGGGATATAAAAATCTATGAAATTAATGAGATCTATTTCTACCATCTGACGAACCATACTGGGAAAAGATATGCGAAGCAACTATAATAATATGTAACAAGCACACTGTTAAAGTAGAGTATCAGCTATATTTACGTATGTATATATCTTTGTTTTTAGTAAATAGCCGCACACAGTTGACGAAAATGTAGAAGCCTGCACTCTTTTGGCTTTCGATGACGTCAGTCTGGCTGTTACACAATATACAGCTTCGATTTTATCCAATCTCTTATATCCCTATTTAAAATCCGTGCAATTCACGGGGCAGATAATACTGCTCAATGCAATTTTAAATATTTGTTCATTGCTACGTATAGCTTCTGCTAGAACGTGATTCTTGTTCTGAAGAGCAGTATAATAACAATATGATCATAAGCGTCTGTATGTGCATAATGCACTCAGTTTCAGAGCTTAAGTAAATAATATGTATTATATTATAATGCTCCTATTGCACCCTTTAAGTTCATTGATCTGCTAACTTTCTTGTGATGTTGGATTTTGAATATAAGGGTCCTCCATTGATCTACTTTTTGCCGGGAATAATACCAGTTGGCTCGTAGTCTATGTTTAGACCGGAGCTATTTAAGACTAGTTTTACGTAGTACTAATCCGGCTGGCGCTTAGTCTGCTCGTATTAAAGCTTTGACTGTTGCCAAATTTGTCAGATTTGCCTACTTCTTCACGAGGAAAATAAGAAATAATATTTTGCACAAAAGAAGAGAATGAAGCATGAAAATTTAAAAATTTCCAAATTTCTAAATTTTTTATCAGCCGGAATACTTTCTTCTGACCAGTTCGCATTTTCCTCCTTAATTCCACTCATTTTCATTCTATAATGAACAAGTTTGAAAACACTCCTTATGTGAGGTTTATGTTTACGTTTAATACTAATTTTTTAGTTCAATACCGCATCAGATACCGGATTAAAATAGGACTAATTTTTTGTAATACGGCATGTTTAGACCATTGCATATTAGATCTACGTAAGTCGACTTACTTAAAAGTAGACCCAAACGGCTCGGTCTAAACAGGCTCTGTCTCTTTCACTCCTTTTGGCGCATTCCACGCTTGGTCGTTTTTTTTTTTTTTTTGAAATACATAACTGGTATACTTTTTGGCGGAACTAATCGCAAATCATTCAGCTTAAATCGTTTAAGTTGTTCTGTTCGTTCTTTACTATTGACATATTAAACCTTATCTCTGCAAGCGTACTACTAATTACTACTAATTAACCACGTAAATATTCAGAACTTTTAACGATTAGTTTTTTTGTTAGAAAAGATACGCCACCGGGAAAGCTAGCATTGGACTGTCCATCTCTATCTTATGTTCAGTAGCGCGAATTTCGTTTACCTGCTCGCTCCTATTACCTAAAGTCTTTATTTATCTGGTTAAATAGCCAGGTATTATACCAGTAAGCCTGCAATACGCATTACTGGTTAATTATCTGGGTAATAATTCGTGTTAACGAACTACTTAGTTAACTAGCTATCAAAGCAGGTATTGCAAAACACACTACTGGTTATTTATATGGTGAATTATTATGGTTAACTAATTACTTAGCAAACTGAGCATTAACCTGTTACCACTATTTGGAAAATCAGATAAATTTTTGGTTATTTAAAATTTCATAAAATAGTATGCAATCGCACTAACATCACAATTTTTGACGCTGGTGTTTGTACTTTCGGTAGCCTTTGCTTGCAGTGAAATCTAAAAAGTCCTCTGTAATTTTTTCCACCTGCATCGATTAGCTACGTGGTGTCCCTGTTTTCGTGCTCTTTAATTCGATGGTTCCTGGGTCTGCTTGTGTATGATTCTGTAAGTATGAAAGGGCGGGGCTTGAAGTGCCATTTTTTGAATTGTCATCAATATATCATAAACTTTTAGGTCAAATTATATAATAATTTAGACATACAATCTTTAGGGTTTCATGTATCAATACAAAAAAAAATATGTAAAACAATTAATTATTTTACGTTATCAATTGATTTTAAATGTGCATGTCGTTGCTACCTGTTGGGACACCATGTGCCACTTACTATATCTCAAGACTTTATGCGTAAAACGTTTAAAAAAGTGGAATCTAGTTCATTGTTATCGATATTTATAACTTTAAAAATAATCAAAATTATTCAACACAAATGAGCATTCTAATTTAATATGGTAGTCTAACGTTATTTTAGTTGCATCACTATAAAATGTTAATTTTATATTTACTTCTTGGAAAAAATCTTTGTAGCCGGATTGCAATTCAGGTTGTTATTATGCTTAAATAGGTAGCTATAATCTTTAGTCTGTTTTATCTGCCTTATACCTAAAATTTGCCACCGCGGCATTTTTTACTCCGAACGGTACGAGAACATGTTAGGTAGAACAGAATGACAACAACAAATTTGTAGTTGTAGGTAGTATCAGAGTGTTCACTAAGAAAAACAATATAAAGGTACTTATTTCACTTTTACATGATGAGCATATTGAGCAAGAAACTAAAATGTCGGACACGGTTTTTTTTACTTTTCGCCAAATAAATAGCCCTATGACACGTGCGCTCTTACCTAATGCCTGACAGCGACTGACTATGTGGCGAATATCAGCCCACGCCTAGCGAATTCTTTGCATGTACGCTATTGCTTTATTGCCCTTTTATTATACGAGATATTAAAGGTGGCACTTCTTACCCAGGCACTTTAAGCCCCGCTCTACCCTACCACTACAATGTAATGAGAGAGATTATAGTTAAATTTTAAAGATATTAACGTTGCAATCACTCAGTCACTATATTAAAGTATTTCAATCTGCGCTAAGATCTCATACATGCTCATGAATCATGTTAATCTCGAAATCGGAATTTATTATTGACTCTCAAATGTAGGGCTTCTAATAAACTATGTATATGTAATTTTCTATTACCATTTAGTTCAAACCTTTGCTGTGTTTATTAAATTAATTTTATTTCGCAATTAGTATAGGTATTGTAATTTCTAAAGATGAGGTGTAGAAGTGTTCAGGTCCGCGTTGGAAGGTTAAAAGCATCCATATACAAAGAAGTAAATAAATCTTCATAAGGTAACTGGAAAGAATTGATGTGAAAGAAATTTAAATTTGCAAAATTTCTTCCTCTCTATCTTTTTCCAATGGAAGTTTAGGTGTATAGACCTTCCTATACATGTTTGTACGTTAATTAGTCTCAGAAGGAGATAAAATTCCCGCAAATGGATAAGTCAGATTTATAACTAAACTCTTTTTCTAATGTTGTTATTCAACTTCACAAAGATAACTTGAAAGACAGGGATATGAATTAAACTAGATGAAGATGAAATACAAACGCATACATTGTTAATAAGTTGAAACACTGGAAACCGCCAATCGATTATACTGCCTGATATGATTCTACATCTTTAAAGTATTGCATTTTACATAACCTACATTTACATAAAGCTATTTTTCTAACATCTCTTACAGCGCTAACTTCTTTACTATGAAACTAAATAATTTGATTTTTATAGTATTTTTTTACATATTTTACAATACCGATATGATTTATTCACGTTTTTCTCTTAACTTAATTAGCAACTTTTTTGAAGAATTTATTGGTAGAAGTTTATTTTGAAGCGATACAAAATGCATTTATTTTTATAGATTGAAATACAAATGAAATTATAACACGTTTCAACTCACTGTCCAGCGAATGGTTTTTTTTTCAAGTACCTACATTACGTATACATATATTATATCGTTCATTTCATTGTTATGTGGTTTTGACTTTATATTTGTATTATTTCTGGATCATTTTCACTCATTCAAATCCTTCGCCCGTGGGACATTGGGTTTGATACTGGAATATATATCTTTCATAAAACATCTACAATTTACGGTGAATTACGAACCACTGAGTATATCCACGTCGCATAAATATTAATTAATCAATTTTCCTTTGTTGTACCTCGGTCACAGATGCATCAACTATTATGTTGAATACTAGGCAATTTCAAAAAATCTTCTACAGACAAACAAAATTTAAAATATTTATTTTTATAATTATGACTGCAATCATAAGCCAAACTTATTCAGCGGCTAGCCCTATTAAGCGTATTTCTTTCATAATCCGAAAGCTCAGATTTCTCCTCGACAATTATGGACCTGAAAATAGCAATGTTTAATTTGCACATATTTTTCCCTCGAGAATTGTAAAAATGGACCAGAAAGTGGTAATATGACAATACAAATAAATACCATTAAGACGATTAGTAGTTAAAATAGCATTTAAGACTTAAATAAATACTTAACACAGGACGGGACAAAAGACAAAGTGGCACTTTATCTTCCGTCAATATATTTCCTTGACATTTTGTAAATAAACAATGTAAAATTCTTGAATTGTAAGGTAACGACACAATGTAACAAAATTAACTAACAATCACAGCATTCTTAATAAGTACGAGTATATAGTCCTTGAATTTTCACGTCTTTTTTGTTTTATACATAATTATGAAGTAATTCTTAAGAAACATTTATGGTTGTTGCTTGAATAGATAAATTACACATACTATGTATTTAAAATCAAATTATTCATAATTAGCCATATTTCTAGCGCGAACATGGCGAAGTCGTATATTTAATTTGTATCTCTCCAGTCAGTTAAGAACACATGTCTAGAATATAATACTTAAATCAAATTGTTTAAGACTTTACTTGTTCTTAAGTTGAAAATATTGCAATAGTGGTTTGTTAGCAACAGCAAAAAGGAAAACCAATTGAATAGAAAATTTTATTACCTCAAAACTGAACATTGTTTCTGTCTCTCAAAAGACTCAATACCAATTGTAGACAATAAGATACGATAACTCATAAATTTTTAGAAAAACAAGAAAGTTCGTAAATTACTGAGCACTGAATGATTTGAATAAAACTACCTGTTCCATATAAGTTTTTATACAATTTTTATTCAAAGTGCTAAAAATTTATTATATGTAATATGGACGGAATTAACATCAACAACAGAGTCAGAAACCACAAACCAAGAATCCCCGGTAAATATATTACTATATTACTATATTACTACTCAAGTCATGAAGTAAAAGTCCATATGGGTTCATGCGGGCTGCAAGTCATACTTTCTATAATGTAGTTTATTAACTGTTAAATAACACAAAGTGACAAACTATTAAATGCTCGTCGTCTAATCGAAATCCAGTTACATTACTACCGATATAAAAGACGTACGTAACCAATCGCGACATCGTAAAAAAGTAAATATGTAGTAGAGCTTTTGCGTTGATAATATATAAAAATTTTCTTTTGGCTTCCACTAAGTTTAGATTAAGTACCAGCAATATAAAGAGCCAAATTTACTCAGTGTGAATTGCATAGTTTATTTTTTAATGCTGTGTTTTTTCTATTTCATTAATATCTTCATAATTCTAATCCTTCTTTAATAATAAGATCGACTTTCCCGCATAAGTTCCACTAATTTATTTGATTGGTTGATTGATTATTTAAAGGTAGAGACGAAGAAACTCTCGTCTTTCATTTACTATGTTTTCATAAGCTAGATTTGAGCTAGCGTTGAGCTTTGCTGGCTGAGTTAAATCGATGCTGTTTCCATGAACGGCTTCTGAGTTGAGTTTCTAACAAATAACAGAACCCAACTCAACTCGACTGGTTTCGTGGAGTCAACATGGATTGAACGAAACTCAAGTCAATTCTCGTTTCCATAAGCACTAATTCGGATTCAATTTGAGTTGAATTCTGGATGGAAACATATTAATTGGCTCTCTGGTTTATTAATCTTGTGTCTTTTTGATCTCGCGTGTTGCTTTTTTTTTAACGTAAGGTCGATCGGTTGCTCTCCCTCGACGACTTCATACTTTTACAACACTGACATGGCCTTGATCTATCTAAGAAACCGCGTTAAAAATATCCATGTACACACACCACACATATCAAAATATTTACAGATGCCCTGCCTAATGTTTTACAAAATTTTCTCGTATTAGACATCACTGCTCATGCCTACAAATGCAACCTGTTAATGACATACTTTAATACAATCTGATCTCTTCAATTTGCCCCAATGGCAGTTGGTATCATTTCAAAGAATGAATTTCTCAAGCTTCCCACGATTTCAAATAACCCTCTCAAGAAGTTTACCTCGCTGCTGCTCTTTTTATGGTAGGTGGTGAATTTTTCTTCGGTTTAATTTTAAACTAGTTTAAAATAAAGAAATTAAAATATAAATCCCTATTATAGATTTATTTAATTTTAGATAAAGAAAAAAAAAATTAGGAAAATAATAGAAATCGTGCTGTTTCTACATTTTTTCACCCTTAACACAACGGAACACCAGCTATACATTACTGTTTAACTGTAATTTCACTATTTTATTACTAGAAAAATCGGGCTGGAAAATAAACTAACATTTTTTTTTAAATAGTGCTGGTTCGTTGCCTTTTTTTATCAATTGAAAGAAAAAGGATATTATATAAAAATTAATTTATTACCTCGGTAACAACGATAATCTTTTAAGAAAGTGCCTGTAAAATAAATTCAAGAAAAGCAATGTTATGTTTTTAAAATCTATCGCGGAGGACCTCAACTATATCCTTATCCATATACAACTGTGGCGGCTTATTTAAACTGGAAAAAAAATTGAAGTGTAAGCTTATATTCAATAATTAATAATAATTTAAACGTGTGAAAAATATTAAGATTTGAATATGTTGAAATCACAATATGAAAAAACTAAAATTTTACAATAAAAAACAATACAAAATTTTATTTATAACGAATTCATTTCTGTAATTCATAACTAATTGGTATGAACAAGATAAAGAAAATTACTTATCAAATTTTAAATTTGATAAAAATTAACAAGTTCAAGTTATTTTATAGCAATTAAAATATTAAGATAAAATATAATTATAAAACATAAGTTTATAAAAAAAAGCAATTGAAGAAGGTTGATATAAAGCTTTATTTATGGAATAGATAATATTATGTCGTCAACATTTCTGCGTTGTGTTGGAGTTGTCTCTATATTTCGGTTGCTTGTTTTTGCTTAAAAGCTTTTAATAAAAGAATCTTTGACAACTGGAAAATATGTTTGCTTAGTTTTCAACCAAATTAATTTAATGTAAGAAACATTTAGCTTATAAATTTTCAGACATTTCCGGGAAGTAGAGACATCTTTCATGCCATGCAGAAATGATCGTGGAGACTACCATTATAGTATTTATAAATTTAAATACATGATATTTCGAATATGTGCGACTGCTTTTCACCTTTTTAAGAGTTACGTGGGATTGAAGTTGCTTCGCACATTTTTGGAAAAAGCAAAAAACGGAACACTTATAAGATCGGTCGTGTGTTCGTCCGTCTGTCTGTCAAAGACGTTTTTCTCGAAAACGTTGAGATGTAGGAATTTGAAATTTAGCCTAACAATTTGCTAAATTTCAAATTCCTACTTCCCTACTTCCCTACTTCTTCAAGACACGCAAAAATGTCGACAGTCAAAGATTATTAAAATTTTTTTTTCTTTTTAATGGGGATGATTTGGGACTCCTTAAAAATATTTGTTTTTGTTTCTTATGGGGTATCGTTTGAAAGGGCTACTTTCGAGGATTAAAAAAAAAAATGGAAATTTTTGGTGAATTGATTTAAAGATATAACCTAAAATGTGAGAAAATATATCGTTTTTCCTGATCTTCTAAAGCTAAAATTTTGATGGTTAGGAAGCACTGAGTCTTTGATGACTGCAGCTTTTTTCGTCAGTTACATAGTTACTGGAAAAAATGTTTTTTCGTGTTAACTTATAAGACAACTCTTATTAATAAGACCAAGTCTTATAAAATTACTCTTGCGTCAGTCTGTTTGAGTATTATTCAGTTATCATAGGAAAATTTTGATTAGATATAAATATACTGAATCCGGTCGATCGACTGTTCGTTGATAAAGTTCTGGTATGAAACCCTGATTGCGTGAGCCCGACTTGCTCTAAACCGCATTATTTCTGAAGCATGTCGTGGCTTCAAAATAAAGCTAACTATCACGTTAATAATTGTAAAACCGACGGTGCCTAAAGCGTAAACTTATTGTGTGCTTATTAATCAAATTAGAGGACTTTGGACTTCTTAAATTCGGCAGAAAAATTTGGTGGTCATGATGTGTTAGATAAAGGTCATAAATATTCCGAAGACAACTTTGCGGCAATGGCTCTGCGTCTCATATATGCACTCTCCATATGCACACATATGTATATACACTTTTCAAATTTTCTCACGTGTGTGCACAAATTTTATAATCCATGAAAATATATTTTTCAGATTAAGTACAGGTATTAACTTCCTATTAAATAATTCTTTTTATTTTGATATACCTATACTCTGCTTTAATATTTTAAATTGCTATAAAATCACTTCCTATATTCTTATTCAATTTAAAATTAAATTAATTATTCATTTTCTTACACCATTAGTACAAAATTTGTTTTTTTAAGTTACATGTTCTTCATAAATTCATATTTAAACATGCATTTTTAAAAAAATTACTTATTAATTATTTATATTAATTAATTCAATTATTATATTAACTTTTTGGGAATAATTATCTCCTTTTATTACTATATTGCTTTTTTAACTTCATAAAGGAACCAATACTTTTGTAGATCTTTTTACATCCATATCATAAGGTTTGTTATGTAAATTATTCTTTGGATATATAGATCCATCTGAAAACTCTTTTCTCTCTAATGCTCTGGAGTGTATCTTTGAAGAAGGAAAAGTTCTACTACCAGAGGCAGTCTATCACCTCATGCGTAGATACTATGTATATAATAATCTTGAGATGATATCGAATCCACTCTATAGCAGAGGGCATCCTTTTTATATAATGCAATCGTCGAGGTAAAATTACATGAAGATAGAGGGACTAGGAATGAAGTCAGCCTTTAAGCTGATGAAGACTTACATTACGCTAATTGTTGAAATTAAAGAGAAATATTTGATAAGGGTAATTCGTGGCGTCACCCTAATAAATTTTTGGTACCCTGTACCCTGACATGTTTGCATGAATAATTAAAATAAAATTAATTATCAATATATTTTTACAACGCCTTTGTTAATTATAAATATGTAGGTAATTGTGTGCTTAAATAGTAAGGGGTAATCTTATCATCGGTGTCTTGAATTCACTACGATTGGCCTACTTGCCAGTCCCAAAAAGGCTATTTACCGTTTGAGATCACCAAACTCCACTCTTATTCCCAAAAAAATATATGACTTCCGCACGCAAACAGATGCAAATCTAAGGTCCATCCAGTCGATTTTTACAAAATTCTTATCATCATCAACTTATTGTCAGCAATCTGTCAAACGGAGTATTTTTGTTTGTTTGTTTTATAAACACAACCCTCAGGCTGTGGGCGTGTTAGACTAAGAACTTTTCTGCGTATCAGCCAGCTATCAAATGAACCATCTGAAAGTGATTGACAATGAGTTTTAAAACACTTGACAGCTAATATATATAATTCTTATTTTCAGCAATCTGAAAAAAAAAGTTTTCCCCTGCGAGCAACATGCTGTCTACGCCATTTGATAGAAGCCTGTCTATTATATAAGCCTTAATAACATACTTATAGAATAATATGGTCCCGAGAAGTGTATGCTCATCAAGCCTCAAGCTCATTTTGCAATGTCATTAGCCATTTATAAGACGACGTAAAGATTACTGATAAAAGCAGATATTTTCAATTAATTTTCACATTCGAAAATTTTGTATTAAAATTCACATAATTATAAGTACAAGTCTGGAAAGTATTCGTGAAACATTACAACTTGCAATTATGGGAAGAAAATTTGTTGCTGAATGAGAAAGTTGAAAGAATTCGTACCACACACCATAATCGATACATACCTACACAATTTTCTGTTATCAGAATCCATAACATTATGACTATAAATGGAGTTTTTTTTTTTTACAAAAATGCCACTTTTAGGTTGGATTTTACACTGAAACAAGCCAATAAAAATACTCAATAAAGGTTTCTAGAGCATCGAATTCCTAAAGCTGCATTACTTAAAATACTTTCCATTTATTTCTATTTCACTTTTGCAATTTTTTCTCCAATTTGAAAAGTTGAAAATTTTGTCCTGTATATTAATAAAGAAAGAGTGTAGTTCTGTAAGATTTTAAAATTCGTAAGGAATTTAAGATTAAATCACAAGCGAAAAGCTAGGGAATCCAAAGATATTTGTATTATAAACTATATAGATAACAATTCTAGTTTTATTTCAAATAAAGAGTTTAAAGAGAAGATCCAATAAATATTGTATTTAAGACACTCTTGAGAGTATTCTAGTGTTGAAGTTTTCATTTATAAAAGTTTAGACTTGACTATTTTAAAATTAAGGCCTTGAAAATGTTAGTTATTAAATAAAGGTGTTTTTTAAGCTTTACATTGTTTTGACTAATCTTAATACTAGAATTGGCCGAGATGTTTTTAAAGTGATTCCTTAAAATTGAAGAACGTTTTCTAACTTTGCTTTAAAATAAAATATAAAGAAATTCACATAATTATTTTCGCTAAATGAATTTATTAGATTAATTAGAGAAATATTAAAATCATTCCAACTGATCAACGCAGATTTATAAACGATCTACTTTTGTTAATTAATAATCTTTTCGGTCGCTCTGGTATTAATAAATATTAACTGAAAAATGTTTTTAAGGTCTCTTCTTTGGGGCATACTCGTAAAATGTATCTATGTACGTATGTTAATTGATGACAAAGTAAAGCGCTGTACTTTCATTGTAGTTCGACATTTTGTATAAAACAAAAACGACAAAAATGTGGGATGTAATGTAAAGTAGGAAGCTCTGACTTCGAATAGTCTTCTTCGATTATTTTTGCATTGTTACATTTTTCCTTTTATACATCTCAGATGTTGCACTTTAAAAAAACAGTTTTACAGATAGTACATGTACTAGTTGCATTTCATTTGATATTTTTTCTACACGAAAATGAGGAGAATATTTGTTTGCCTAATTATAATAATATATATAAAAGTAAATATATTGCAGAGATAAAAAAGCAAAAAATTTATCTATATGTATATGTATATAAATATATATATATATATATATATATATACATTATATGTATTTAAACTAATAATGTCTTAATAAATTTACAAGAATTAAATGAATTATCATCTTTTATTTTATAATTGGGTTTCAATCCCATCCATAGTTTCGCTGATGACAGTATCCTTGATTTCGCTTACTCCTTTGACACTCTTGCGGACTACAGGGGGAATGCCGCATGTGTTAAACGAGATTGCATGATTAGATCATTGAATAACGATCTCGCTTGGGGCAAAGCGAATCGCGTCGACTTCAATGCATCTAAGACTCAAAGCTGTCTCATCTCATTAAAACAAGACCATAACTTAACCACTCCCGCTTCTTTTGATGGAGCATTAATTTCTGATTCACCGTCACTAAGCATTCTTGGCATTCATATTTCCAGTAAGTTAAACTGGACAGATCACATCTTCTCTGTTTCCAAAGAAGCATCGAAATGTCTAGGATTTCTGAAAAGGTGTAAGAAATATTTCAACCCGTCAAATCTAGCGCTCCTCTACAAGTCCTACATTAGACCTAGAATGGAATACAATTCCATATATGGGCTGGGGCTGGTCGCACAGCCTTCGCTTCATTGGATATTGTTCAAAAGAGAGCCTTTAAGATCATTGGTGATATGGCCCATCGAATCTAGCGCTCCTCTACAAGTCCTACATCAGCCCTAGAATATCTGGGCCGGGGCTGGTTGCACAGCTTTAGCTTCATTGAACATTGTCCAAAAGAGAGCCTCGTCATATCGACTTACTCGAGCACCGCCGCAATTTTGTATGCCCTTCGCTCCTTTATCGCTACATGCATGGTCAATGTTCTGATGAAATATCTAGTCTAATTTATAGAATGATTCCTGCACTAACAGTTTATCATCTTCTGCTTTTCCTCTGGCATTCAATTTGCGAAGGTTAAAGGGCGACATACATTGGCACCTCGCCACTCCCCTCGTATTTCCTAATCCTTTCCCTATCTCCTTCCTGCCATGCTGTGCTTGCATCATATGGTATCCTCGAACGAAGAGATTTGAATGCTACTTATATATACCTACGTACTTTTCGGGCTGCAAGTTGGAAGAAAAATACAACTGAAGTTTGATTTTATAGTGCCATATGTACACGCAGGTTCACTAATGCTGAAGTGGCCTAGGTTTATTTAAAATTTATTATTTATTTATTTATTTTAATTAATTGCAATTTACATAGTTCTTAACCTAAGCCTATGTTAATTTACAATTAATGTTTGGGCCCACGGCTACAAGGCCATCTGGGCAGCTATCCGCTGGTTTGCCGTTCTAGGTTTATTAATTGCATTTTACAAAAAGTATGTTTAACAGAGTTATGAGCTAAGTGTTTTGATTTTAACAGTGTTTTGTTTTCTTAATTTTAGGACTGATGCGAGAAGGATGTCTCATCTAATCTATGCTATCTAAGAGAGAGCTGAAAACAAGGAGGGCTGTGTGACAATCTGCTGTGGAAAGGAATTGTATGCTAGGGAAGTAGATTCTGTTTTTATTTATCTACTTTTACATATGGAGAATACTACTAACTATAGACATTTTACTTTTTAGGTAATAAGCTTGCACAGCTCTGATAGCTTGGTGAAAGCCGCCTAAGGAAGGAAGCTTATGTTACTTAAATTGAGACGATCTGTGTTATGCTATAAGATTATGTCCTGAAGGGACTTTGCGAGTTCAATTTCAATAATTATGGTGCTCGTGGAAAAGAAGTATATGCTAGGGAAGTAGCTTTTGTTTTTATTTTTTCCTACTTTTACCTGTGGAGAATACTACTAACTATATACTTTATCTTTTTTAGTTATCAAGCTTGCGCGATCAGATGGCTTGGTGAAAGCAGCCAAAAAGGAAGCTTTCATTACATAGGATTAAGGCATTCTGTGATACGCTGCAAGAAATGCGTCCTGAAGGGACTTTGCGAGTCTAATTACAAATAGTTAAGTGATTTACGATAAAGGGAATAATTCTAATAAAAATAAGTTTTGTTGTACTTATGCTAGCTAGAAAAAACAAAAATGTGTATGCTTAAAATAATTATACTTAAAGCTGATTGTATAGAATAAGGAACCTACTTTCTATCCTAAGTGAAAAATTCATGTATTAATTCCTAAGCTCTTAAATGTAATTATTATTTCAATTTCTTCCTTTTTTCTTATTATTACTTCTTCCGTTTTCTAAGATTCTTTGTATTTCATACTGTATTATATTTATTACTGTTTATATATTGTATTTTATATTTAAATGTATATATTTTCTTTTGTCTTCTTATTCTATGTGTGTGTTTTTTTTTGTTTTTCAATTTTTCTATATATATATATTTTTTTTTTTTTTTTTGTTATATGTAAAACAGTATGCCTGTTAGAGTCTAGTGTGTAGATGTCCGTCTTGTAGGTATGTCCTTAGTGCGTGTAGTAGTGTGTCCGTGTCATCCTCCCTGTATGTTAGGAGTTCTGTCGGTGATTTTCTCGTTCCGCGTTCGTTTAGAAGCCTCTGTAGCTCGCTGCATTGTTGCAGTATATGCGCCGTCGTTAAGGTGACATTACGACAGTAGGGACAGGTGGGGGCAGGTTCTTTGGTGAAGATATGTTTCTTCACCGGAAGAATATGACCAAGTCTTAGCCTCGCGATCGAAATCATTCTATTTCTAGGAGCGTCGGGCATGCAGATTTTGTCAGCTGTTCGGTGGTGTGTAGCAAGGAAGGAGCGGGATAGGTTCCAGTCATCGCTTCTGACATCCTGTTGGAGCTTACGAGCATGCGCCCTGGCAGCTTTGTAGCTAGGTGGAGAGATTTCTCTGCTTTCGCCGCGTAATGCATTTTTGGCTAGTGTGTCCGCTTTTTCATTGCCCGGAATTCCAACATGGGCTGGGCACCATGCTAGGGTAATCTTGCCAGCGCGTAGAGAGTTCCTGATATTGGATGCCAGGGGGTTTTTATTCTTAATGTTTTCGATGGCCTTCAACGAGGAAAGGCTATCAGAGAAGATTGTGCTAGTGCCTTCCTGCTTGGCAGCCCACCTTACAGCCTCCCAGATAGCTGTGAGTTCAGCCGAGAAGACGTCTGTCCAAGTTGGCAATATAAATGTGAGGGAGAGTTCCTCTCTCTCTTTATTCGTGCAGATGGCAATTCCGACTTTCTCTTCATTTTTAGAAGCATCAGTATAGATATTTCTGTAAGAGTTTATGTGTCTGTGTGGAGTCTAATTTTGCATGTGTTGTCTAGGTGTTCGTAGATTTTTTCGTCTGTGATTATTCTCTTTGTAGGCACTCTCCAGGGTGGGAGGTTTACCACAGGGTTAAGTTTTTCAGGGTCAAAGGGGAAGGTTCGGAGGGTGTCAGGGATGCTAGCAATCGCACGTGTCAGGCTGGTGGGGATAGGGTTTGAGGATAGGATGTCCGATACTAGGAGATAAAGTGAGGATTTGGGATTATGTAGGATCTTCAGGAAGAGGTTACTGGAAAGTTCCTCTCTTCTCTGGAGTAAGGTTGGGAGTCCTGACTCGACTAACAGACTTTGGATAGGTGTAGTGCGTAGCGCGCCGAGAGCCAATCTGGCCGTGGCATTGAGTGATGTCTGGATTTTGCGAACATTTTTTTTATTGGTATAGCCGTAGATGGTGAGGCAATAGTCTACCTTGCCAATGATCAATTGTTTGGCGATCCTAATGGTTGTCTCCAGAGGTGGGCCGGAGTTCCTTCTGCATATAGTCTTCAGCAGATTGTTTCGACTCAGCAACGATCGCTGCTTGTTTGGACCAGTTTAGATTGTGCGTAAAGACCAACCCCAGGATTTTCAGACTCTTTTGGAGAGGGACAGAAGATATGTCTCCTTCGAAGGCGCTCTCAGCACATTTCCGTCTGCGACAGACGTGAAGTGCTTCCAACTTATCGTAGGCGATTATTTAAAATTCTTTCAGTTTTTAAACCTCGGCGTCCAATGATTGAACCCTAAGAGTTTCTGTACCAAGCACATCATTTTTCCTGCAATGTTTGGAGAGGTTGTAATCGTTTTAAATAATTTTCAATATAGGACAGTTAAATACAAAGGTCGTAGAAAAAATTCAAACTTTTTGTTTTGGACCAATTACATATACATATATATATATATATACATATGTCGTAGACATTTGACGTAACTCAGCACTTCACGAAAAGTCTAGACACTTCATGAAAAGTAGGCAGATAGTGTAACGCTTTTGACTTAGCTACTTTTTACATTATGTGTCTGAAATTTTTAGTCAATTCATGAAATGTTAAAAGAGCCAAAAAGCCAAATAATAGGAGAGGGAGATGAGCGGTGAAGGGGGAGGTCGCACAGAGGCCTGACACACACACACACCAAATGTCTACGCCATATACATTATATAGGTGCTCTATTTCTGGTATCATTAATAAAAACATTCTGGCTTACATTACATTGGCTTATACCATTGATTTTATACATATAGATATGCCACCGCCACGCATAAGATGTTGTTACTTCTTCTCACTGAGTCGCCCCTACAGTACTTTATCATCTGCTCACAAAAAGGTCCGCCATCTGCTAGCTAAACTTGGCGAATATGAGGATAATAAGTTGTCTTCGCTAAAAAATAGCACCATATCACAGTAGAGCATCTAATCTAATTTTTTTTTCAGGGTAGATAATTAATGTAAATTATTTTAATCTCTGCAGTGTTTAAAGCCTCCCTCCTATTTATCTTCGGTGTTATTCTCTGTGTGAATCAATGGTGAGTAAAAATATTCTTGATTAGATTGATAGTATTATATTACTACCACCTCGATCTCTCCTAAAGAAAATATTATATGTAAAGTAAACTGAAAGTATTCTGGGTTCGGTTCACCATATCACGGTATACATACAGTAGACCAGCTTAGAACAAACTACTGAAAAGTGAATTTTAATATACTGTGACCATATTACTACTGCCTGCATAACGGACGTCTTTATGTTATCATCAGTTTGCGAAAATTGGTTAAAAATGCATGGGGGAGAAAGGAGGCACATTTTTAGCAGGTTTCTTGGAAAATCAGAAAATTGAAATGGATTTTTTATTTATTTATTTCAACATTATAAATTATAGTATCCTAATATACAGGGTGCCCCAGTAGCGGTCTGGCACTCGAAGGCTATGGATGGGACTTGTTTAGACGAGCAAAGAATTGTATGGGTAGGGGTAAATCCTAACTGTAACTTCTGCACGTTACACCTTAAGTTGATGGTTTAAAATTTGTTAGATTGACAATCGTCTCCCCTCCTACCCTTCGATTTAAAATTATGGCTCAACAAAGTTAAAATTTCTGAATTTTAGCTCACTTTTTTTTTATTTAAGAAATATTTTGACAAAAAACACGTCATCAACACCAATTTTTCATATTGGATTTGCGAAGCCCAAAAGATTAGACACTCTGTACCCAAAATGTAACCCTTTCTGCGTTTCTTTTTTGTGATGTTGTCAAAGCTCAGGGGATACCCTCTGCTGCCGTAGGACAGCCTTGGCAGGAGAGGAAGAAGGGTTGGGGAATTGGGATTATTGGATTGAGAGATTGGTGCGCATTACGCTTGAATGTTTGTGGCTCATAGCTGCGTGGGGGGGGGGGGGGGGGGGGGCGAGGATGGCAAACTGTTCCACATTCGTACTGTTCTGCTTATGAAGGATTCACGGAATTTCACGGTCCGGCCGAATTTGACTCCAAGGGTGTGAGGGTGAGCTCGGGTTACAGCTCGTGTGGTGCGCATAGGAGGAATTCTACAAGGGATCAGGCTGGAAATTTCGTCAGAGCAATGACCATAGAGTAGTGATAAAAGAGAGACAGACATCCGACATTACGTCGGTGCTCTAGGGAATCAATAGTTGCTATGATATGTCATCGCTAATAGAGTAGAGTAGAATAGAAAAATCATTTATTGAAGAACACAGCTACGTTACAACGTTAGGTACATCGAGTATGTAATAGAAAGTTGGAGTTACCAATAAAATACAAAGTTATTTAGCAAACTAGCAAAGAAGCAATTAAGTAATAAGCCGGAAATCCTTCTTTTGAATTATGTCTAACGTGGAAAATGCAGTGCGTCCAGCCTCTGCCCAAATATGGGAGGTATATTCTAATCTTGGCCTGATATGAGACTTGTTGATTTGCGCCAAGTTTGATGGAATAAAATAATTCTTGCATCTTTGCAAGAAGCCCAGGCATTTTATCGCGTTTTTGGCGATATCAAAAACGTGATCAGACCAATTAAGATGACTGGATATTTCAATGCCTAAGATGTTAAGAGATGGTGAGTTCGAGATATCTTCTCCATCGACGGAAATGGATTGAGCGGGTGTTGTAGTACGTTTAAGTGATAACAGACAACAGTGTTTTGGATGCATTAAACCCGACCCGATTCGTTCTGCCCAAGCGAGTATTGTTGCGAGGTCATAGCTTAGTGAATTGAATTGAATTGTCAGTTATAACATTCCCGCGGGAATCAGATATAGAGTGGAACGAGTAAACAAAATCAAGGGTGGTGTCGTGTGCAAAACTATGAATAGGGTTGAAAGTGAGAGCTAGTAGATCAGAGAGTAGGAGAGAGCACAGAACCTTGCGGTACACCGGCTTGTATTATAAAACGGTTAGAAGTAACTCCGTCCAATATAACTTGAATAGAACGGCGGGAGAGAAAACTTTCAATCCATTTTAAAAAAAGATGGCTTAGACCTAATGCCTAAAGTTTAGTTAATAGAGCAGGATGCACGACTCTATTGAAAGCCTTCGAGATATTTAATGCGTTGATCTCAGATGCACCAAAATTATGGAGACATTGATTTCAACGCTCGGTAAGGAATGTTAGTAAATCTCCAGTAGAGCCCCAGCACGAAAGCCTTATTTGTGATCGTTAATAAGGTGCACTATAAAAACTATTAGGACGATTCCTCACAATCGCAGTGCTTCCTCTCATACATGTAGCTGCTCGAAATACAAATAAGGGTAGGTAAACAAATGACGAATTTATACCTGCAACTTAAATTTATATAAACTGAACCTCCCTAATCCGTCATTACTTTTTTCTAACTACCTTATGATAACCTTTAAGAAGTGACTAAAGAAAGATAAGTACAAATTGGTACAGTCGAAATGCATCATGATCAGTTGGAATCTTGCGCTTGTGAAAAAGTTTAATATTTTCTGTGCTTTTTGAAATATTTATTTAAAGATAATGGAGAGTTTAAATGAAGGTATGTATTATAATATGATAAGTTTTTTATAGCGCTGTTAAATGGAGCGTAAGTGTAAAATGGTCAATCTACAGGCGAACTATTTTTTCTTGTTTTAAAGAAGGGGAATGCGGTGAATAGAGTGGAGACAGTCTGAAGCTTTGCCCGAAAGTACTCAGCATGAGTACTGCGCTAGCCGTACTCGACTTACTGTGCAGTTTGTATTCTGAGGGCTGATTGATGGCCAGGTCCAAGTTCAGTATTGGTTCGTCGCGTACAATATTTTCTGTGTAAATTTGTGTATCGTTTAGTTATCGACGCGAAATACCGTGTGCTGTGTTGTGTGTGATGACTGAATAATTAATTGGATTGGATTTAATAGAAATCGTCCGAAAGTGTTGTCTGAGTAGTGCTAGTGGGTTTTGGGTGAGACACCTGGGGCGCCGTCGCCGTGAAGCGATGGGGCACCGTGTTGAGAAGGTTCGATTTTGTTTTTATTTAATTCATAGACTTCTCGCTCGGTGCTTTGTAGTCAAGCGGCTTAGACTTCGAGGGACGTATTTGGTTTATTTATTTGTCTGCTTTTCGAAAGGATTATCTTCGTTCGAGCTGAAGTTTCTTTTTCTTGGCAAATGGCGGAACTCCTACAATGGTAAGTATTTGCCGCCTTTTATAGTATTAGTGTGTTAGTGTGACCCGAGATGGTATTGGTGATTTCATGCTGCGCAGGGGAAAACAGAGCTTTGTCCCGAAAAGCTTTATTTCCCCCGTCGAATCTTTGTCGATGGAAGAATAAATGAGGACAAAAGATTTGCTTTTAATAAAAATTGAAATTTCTTTTTTTTTTGTTTACCCGAAAATTTTCGTATGTTCGACGGTTCAATGGCCTCACGTTGCACCTTTTCTTTAGAAAAAAAAAAAGAAAACAAAGGAATCTAACCACTTTCTACTCGCAACCTTATGAGCCCACAAGTTCGTGATCGTGGCGTATTGTGTCCACTACGCGATAACCATTACACTCGCCGACTTATTCCTGAAGTTACGTAGCTTACCGACAAAACAAAAACTCATTAAATTCAACTCTTAATTTATTGCGCTAAAATTTAGTTCTTTTCCACGACAAGGAAAACTCATTAAACTAGAAAAACACTTTACTTAATTTTCCAGAAATTCAACTCCTAACGATCTTCACAATTTTTTTAACTGGTCTACTCGCTATCCAAATTCCTAACAGACTATCCTGATCCGTTTTTTTGTGCCTATCTTTCTCTGACCGTTCGGCAGGGAAAAATATAGCCGGAAGGACTATTCCAGTGGGCTCGGTCGTTATTTTATTAGGCTCTTAAAGTTAGTGACATGTACTCATATTTTTTACTCATTTCTTTTCTAATCACATACAAATTTATAATTTTATTTCTCTACTCTAATTCCATTGACGTTAATTACAATTTTCCAGATTCGAATTTCATCAAATAAACAGATGAACAGATGGAAACTAACCATGATGACCATAAGGAAGTGAGGAACATAAAGATGAGTGGTGCTGTAGTCAGCCTTTGTACCAATTTTTAATTTTCTTCCTTTTTATTTTAGGTGGTTTCGTCACACGGCTCCTCATCGACTGAAAGCGCTGCCCTCAGCTCTGACTTCTGGGAATAGTGGTGCTCCAAGCGCCTAGGATGGTAGGCTTTTAGCCGTCTAAGAAGCTGATTCAGGCTCAAAAGACAAAAAAACGGATTAGTAAAAGCTGGTAGGTAATAAGGAATTGACAATAATAGTTACGCCAGTAAGTTATTTTCTTTTACTTGTGTGTAGCTTTGATCTATTTGCCATGTTGGCCTTTGAAGAAAGGCTTGCGATAGAGCTTTGTTGTTTCTGGAAGTTTTCTTTCTTAGTTTCAGTTTATTTCATTGCTGGAGAAGAGTTGTTGGCATTTCCGCCTGCGATCGCGTGGATTAGAAGTTGATTTCGGCCAGCTCATTCCAGTGCAGGAACAAAGAGGCTATTTATAGGCGCCTCCTACTCGCCTCTTGAGGAAGGAAATTCGGCGCGTTGCATTTTAGGTACGCGATGCCCGAAATGAGAGAGCTACGACGTGGGCTGCTGATAAGGTGCCAATCGGTTGCGGTGTATAACTAGTGTTTATTTATTAGGGTCTCTTTTTATTTTATATACCACTTTCGTGACTTGTTCTAGTATCGTGTAAGGTCCCTCCCAGTCTCGTTGGAGCTTTGGACATCCTGCTTTCCTTCTTTTTGGATAATAGAGTAGTACAAGATCACCTACTTTGAAAGGATTAACCCGGCTAGTGAGATCGTACCTGTTCTTCATTTTTCTGCTCATGGTGTTGAGTTGCCTCCGATAGAATTCATGAACTCTGAGCTTTTGGAGATATTCAGGTACATTCAATGCACTTTCTCCTGCTTGTGGTAGCCACATATACAAATATACGGGGAGCCTGAGCTCTGTTCCGAATGTCAGCATGGCCGGCGTTTGTCTGGTTGTGTCATGCACTGCTGACCTGTATGATAAAAGTACGAGAGTAATGTGGTCATCCCAGTCACGCTGATTCTCCGAGACATGTTTAGCTAGGTAGTCTAAGATTGTTCGGTTGAATCTTTCGACCATGCCATCCGATTGCGGGTGGAGAGGCGTCGTTCGTGTTTTTTCGATTTTGAATCTCTTCAAGACTTCTCGGAAAATACACGATTCAAAATTCCTACCTTGATCGGAAGGTATCTGCAGAGGTACACCGAATTGCGAGAACACATGTTCGATGAGGGCTTCTGCCACGGTTTAAGCCAGGCCTTTACTATTCTGAGATGTCGATCTTGGTCTTGGTGCATTCATATCGAATCGGAAACGACTGCTATTCATGCCAACAGTACTTGCTGGGTGTCCAATCGTTCACAGTAGTTGAAGTCCATATATACGCATGGGCGTCGTGAAAGAGCATCGGCATTCCCATGCTTGCTCCCAGGCCGATGTTGGATTTCAAAATCAGAGCTTTGGAGGCTTTCCAGCCATGTGGCTGTCTGTCCTTCGGGCTCCTTAAAATTCATTAGCCACCTCAACGACGCATGATCAGTCCGTAAAAGAAATGTCGACCTAGCAGATAGGGCTGGAAGTGGTTCACTGCCTTAACAACGGCCAGGAGCTCTTTACGAGTAACGCAATAGTTCCGCTCCCGGCGACTGAGGGTTTTGCTGTGGTACTCTATTAATTTTTAGTCGCATCCTTGGACTTGTGACAGGACAGCTCCCCATGCATATTGGCTTGCGTCCGTTTCCAAGATAAAAAGTCCCGCTTCATTCGGCTGAGCTAATATAGGTGAAGTAATTAGTTTTTCTTTCAGGGTAGTGAAATCAGTTTCACAATCTTGGGTCCAAATAGATCTCGCTCTCTTTTCTGTCATAAGCACAACGTCGTAGGAATAACTGTAACTCCGTCCGGTTAGTAGGTCTCGGCCAATTTGCACAGCAACAATTTTTTCAGGATCGGTGGAAAGTCCCTTGTTGGACACAACATGACCAAGAAATTTAATTTCTTCTTTGCATATTTGACATTTGGCTGACGATAAATTTAATCCCGCATGTATTACCTTTTCCAGTACAGTTTTGAGATGGTCTAGCATGTTAGTGAAATTCATGCCGTGGACAATTATGTCGTCTAAATAAACGAGGTGTATGGAATACCTTCGAGGACTAACTCCATCAATCGTTGAAAAGTAGCTGGTGCATTAGTGAGCCCAAAAGGCATTACACTGAATTCGTATAGCCCACTACCTGTGCTGAATGCTGTTTTCTCTCTATCAGCATCATCCATCTCGACCTGAAGTTTCAAAGCCGTAAACCACCTCGATTATCCTAAAGCGTCTATGCGCGGGAGAGGGTACGAATCTTTACGAGTAGCCTCGTTAAGCATTCGGAAGTCAATACAGAATCGAAGTGATCCATCGTTTTTCTTCACTAATACTACCAGGCTACTCCAAGCACTCTTGGAAGCCATAACAATGCCTTGCTGTATCATTTCCTCTAACATTGTCTCCGCCTCCGCTCTACGAGACAGTGGTATTCTCCTAGATGGCTGCTTGATGGGCTTAGCATGTCCAACATGATCTTGTGGCGTAGTAGACATGTACGTCCAATATCTTGCTTGGAATGAGAGAAGACGTCACGATATTTTGACAGTAATTCCGAGAGTTCGATGCGTTGTTGTTCATCTAAATGTTGAGAGCTGCGTCCTACTAATTCATCGAACTCTTGAGGGGTGGTTATTATCGTAGACTCATTATTTTTTATAATTTTAGGTTTGCACTCTACATGTCCGATGAAAGTGAAGGGTGGAATCACCACATCTTCGATGGATAAATTAGTAATGTGGACCAAAACGAGACCATTTTTCGATGAGGAAATCGTCGGTAAACAGTGAATAGCTGCGAGGGTATCAGAGCTTGGCACTACGAGCACATCATCATCAATAGCTAAGTTGGAGGAAAGTTGCAGAAGTCAATTTTCGCCTGGTGGTATGATTACTTCCTTTACTGTTCTAGCTTCTATATAGTTGTTGATAATTTGTTTTAGGTCGATGGTGTCGTCAGCGATTCGAATCATGCCTAGTGGTAGGTCCAATTTACAGGCATATTGCACTAAGAAGTCTACCCCGATAAGGCAGTCATCCGAAATTTCGGCGGCAAAGGCAGAATGCTTGGTGGAAAAGCCTGCCACTTCGATGAGGACTTCAGATGCCCTATCTACAGGAAATATCTCACCGCTTTCACTCAGGATAACGGCAGTGCAAGGACGTAGCTTGATGTCGTGGTGAGCTTTTAGTAATAAGCTTCTATGTATAATGGTCTGGCTTGCCCCAGTGTCAATAATTAACGGACAGTCCATGCCCTCAATATTTCCCTCATTGCAAAGATTGTTTAAGGCTTCTGCGGCTCCTATTATAATATTCACGGGGCTTAGGGCTCTACTTCACACTACCTCCCCCCCCCCCCCAAGTCAGTGGTTGACAATTTAAATCCTGCTGGGAGTCATCTGCGAAGGCAGCTGGTGGAGCCATATCGACAGTTCCGTGCAGAATTTCTGCCATTTGTGAAGCGTTTTCGTGAATGCTTCGCCTTTTCCATAGTTAATTCCACTGCAAGTGGTGGTAAAAAGTTTTGCAGGTGGAGCATTATTTTCTGAGCTCTCACGTTTCGGTGCCAAGTAGCTACCCAGTACAGATTGACCTCCAGGTTCATTGACATTTACGGCTCGCCGGGTCTTACTTCCGAGTGATATGTCGAAAAGAACTCTTTCATCTTTTGCTAAGGACGGAATACGGTGATCAGGATTTCTCGCGGTTATCTTTGAAGAGTGCACAAATACTTCCTGGTTGTCCTTGTCACAGAGTATAAATCCATAGCCCTTGTTGATCTTATACCACTTTAACTTTCCTTCTACACCCTTCTCGATGGCATATTTTTGAGGCCATGTCGCTGGTTCCGTGACTCTTTTCGTATCGCGCTTTATATCCGTCTGCTTCTTGCTTTGAAGTTTACTTGCAGGCGTCGTTGATATTTATGTTGATTTGATAGATGTTTCCAATATGCGGTTGGCCAAGGTAGATGCCTTAGGGGACTTGTGTGAATGTCCATTTATTGTTCCGGCCCGTAACACGCTTGCGTAAGTGGAAGAAGTTGGAGTATTTATTTTTGAAGCTTGATATGGCTTGGGGGCCAGTTTTCGCTCCTTAAAACTGGGCAGAATTAGTTTCCCGACTGCTGGTTTTGATTCCGCCGAGCTCCATTTGCTCGCCGGTGAGGGATAGCAGGTCCTGTGGGTCTAATATTCTGACGACTAATCCGTGTCGCATCTCGGCTGGCCTCAACCCGAATAACTATTGCTATGCTGCTTCTAAAGTAGTCGGAATTGAGTCACGGACTCTACGCTGTGTCTCTGCATCGGCGATGCCATCCATAAATTGACCAAGACTGATTCTGTTCCTGATTGGTTCAGCAGCGTAATTAAAACTTAGATATACCAACCGTTGTACATCTGTAGCAAACTCCGTGAGACTCTCATTTGACCTCTGGATTCGTCCACGTAGCTGAATGTGGGCTATGGTGGCTTGATATTCGTCGGAGAATCATTCTTGCATTGCTTGACTTAATGCCTCATAGTTGTTCTTGATCTGCTCGGAGAGGGTTTCATAGTAGTTCAAGGCGGTCCCCCTTAAATAAGGAACGAGATACAGAGCCTTGAAGCTAGAATTCCAGCAATTGGTTCGTGACACCGCTTCAAAGTGTCGTCTATATACAGACCAGGGCTCCTTGCCATCATGGTATTTTGGGGCTATACATAGTCATGCTGGAGCAACCACAGGGGCCTCTGTAAGTCCATCAGAGCACTTTTCTGGGAGTAAAAGGCCTCTCTCTGGGGAAGTTGGATCACGAGGACAAGAATGGGCATGATTGTCTGGTGACAAATTAGGGGGTGGTAGTTTAAAAGTAACTTCCTTATTTAATGTATAGCCCCTGAAGTCATGTTGGGCAGCGGCTGGTTGGTCTTTAGGATGTAGAGCATAGTTTGTTGCTGTCTGGTGTACTAGAGGTGAACTTTGCGGCTGCGACTGGAAACTAACGGAACTATCTTGTGGTTCAGCGGATATAATGTTGGACCCCTGTTCCACGAAACTAATAAGGACATTTGCCACTGACGAGGCTGCTATTGCTTGCAGAGTTGGACCAAACCTAGATGGTGGCGTCTCAGCGAGAGCGAGTTCGTCGATGCGTCGCCTTACGGCCTCCTCCTGACTAATTTCCAAATGCAGCACTTTGTCTGCTATGGACTGCACAAGTGAGCTAAGATTTTGTATTTGCTGGCTTTGCTGGTATAGGAAATTTCCTAGTTGGTCTAGGGAAAGTGGAGACTGCATGGTGCTGCAATTAGATTCACGCCTATTGTCGCGTGATGGAATCCGTTGGGTGTTCTCCATTTCGATCTTCTTTGCTTGGTAAGGATTCTGTCGAAATCCGTTCGAACCCCACACTTGACACCAGTGTTACGAAATCTGCCTTCCTGCTTTACAAAAGATATATGAATTTGCTGTTCTGCTATACCAAAAGGGAAATTTGTCTTCAACAATGTTGCAACTGCTTAGCAGCAACACGGTTGGGCATGAAATGTTGATAGGTAACAAGAAACGTAAATCTGCAACAAAGTGTGGAACTAGGTCACGCTCAAATTAATCAGATGGCCCTTCGTCTGGCTGACAGGGGTTCCACTCGAAGGCTGTTGGGTGTGTAGGTGCTGTGTTACGAATCTGCGGCTGTAGATTTCATTAAATGGAGCGTAAGCGTAAAATGGTCAATCTACAGGCGACCTATTTTTTTTTTCGTTTTAAAGAAGGGGAATGCGGTGAATAGAGTGGAGACAGTCTGAAGCTTTTCCCGAAAGTACTCAGCATGAGTACTGCGCGAGTTGTACTTGACTTATTGTGCAGTTTGTATTCTGAGGGCTGATTGATGGCCAGGTTCAAGTTCAGTATTGGTTCGTCGCGTACAATATTTTCTGTGTAAATTAGTGTATCGTTTAATTATCGAAGCGACATACCGCGTGCTGTGTTGTGTGGTGATGACAGAATAATTAATTGGATTGAATTTAATAGAAATCGTCCGAAAGTGTTGTCTGAGTAGTGCTAGTGGGTTTTGGGTGAGACACCTGGGGCGCCGTGGAGCGATGGGGCACCGTGTTGAGAAGGTTCGATTTTGTTTTTATTTATTTCATAGACTTATCGCTCGGTGCTTTGTAGTTAAGCGGCTTAAACTTCGAGGGACGTATTTGGTTTATTTATTTGTCTGCTTTTTGAAAGGATTATCTTCGTTCGAGCTGAAGTTTCTTTTTCTGGGCAAATGGCGGAATTCTTGCAATGGTAAGTATTTGCCGCCTTTTATAGTCTTACTGTGTTAGTGTGACGCGAGATGGTATTGGTGATTTCGTGCTGCGCATGGGATAACAAAGCTTTGTCCCGAAAAGCTTTATTAACCCCGTCAAACCTTTGTCGATGGAAGAATAAATGGGGACAAAAGATTTGCTTTTAATAAAAATGGAAATTTCTTTTTTTTTGTGACTTACCCGAAAATTTTCGTATGTTCGGCGGTTCAATGGCCTCACGTTGCACCTTTTCTTTAGAAAAAAAGAAAAAAAGAAAACAAAGGAATCTAACCACTTGCAACCTTATGAGCCCACAAGTTCGTGATCGTGGCGTATTGTGTCCACTACGCGATAACCATTACACTCGCCGACTTATTCCTGATGTTACGAAGCTTACCGACAAAACAAAAACTCATTAAATTCAACTCTTAATTTATTGCGCTAAAATTTAGTTCTTTTCCACGACAAGGAAAACTCATTAAACTAGAAAAACACTTTACTTAATTTTCCAGAAATTCAACTATTAATTTATTGCGCTAAAATTTAGTTCTTTTCCACGACAAGGAAAACTCATTAAACTAGAAAAACACTTTACTTAATTTTCCAGAAATTCAACTCCTAACGATCTTCACAATTTTTTTAACTGGTCTACTCGCTATCCAAATTCCTAACAGACTATCCTGATCCGTTTTTTTTGTGCCTATCTCTCTCTGACCGTTCGGCGGGGAAAATATAGCCGGAAGGACTATTCCAGTGGGCGCGGTCGTTATTTTATTAGGCTCTTAAAGTTAGTGACATTTACTCATATTTTTTTACTCATTTCTTTTCTAATCACATACAAATTTATAATTTTATTTCTCTACTCTAACTCCATTGATGTTAATTACAATTTTCCAGATTCTAATTTCATCAAATAAACAGATGAACAGATGGAAACCAACCATGATGACCATAAGGAAGTGAGGAACATAAAGATGAGTGGTGCTGTAGTCAGCCTTTGTACCAATTTTTAATTTTCTTCCTTTTTATTTTAGGTGGTTTCGGCACAATATAATAGGCAGTGGCTAAGTAAGGAATTGGTATTGCCAGCCCCTTTAAAGAGGCTATCAGGAGATGGAGCGCAACCTGGAGTTAGTGGCATAAGAGGAAGACATCCCAAAGCATTCGAAGAATGTGCATGTTCAACTAATAGGAAAAAGGTTTACGACCTGCTGGAAACCCGTTCTACGTCGGAATTGTCTCTAGTACCTTCGTTGTAATTGCGGGCCGGAGGACATACTGCTGCTGCAACCCTTGTAAAGGACTTCTAGACATCACCAGAGACTGCCAGGAATTGGAAGAGCATCAAAAAGAGAGAAAAGGAAACAAATAAAGCTTTATCTGTAGAGCAATCCTAGCATTATATTTAAATCTCTCTGAGTCCAAGTATAGGTTGCTTCGAACTACTGTCAAGACACATTCCCCAGTATTTATCCGCTAAGAAATTTTAAGAAAACGTATTAACTAGCTGAGCAATTTACTGAAGTATCCGAAAGTCATGCGGATGTAAATCTTCAAGCTTTACTAAATCACACAGTAACTAGAATTGTAGAGATGCAAGCGGAAGTTATTACTCAAGTTTCTTGTCTTCAAGGACTGAATATGATATACAAGTGGAGCTTTTATGGTTGTTTAGGGCAAAGCTTAAAAAAAAATTTTGGGACGCTTCTCTTGCTGACGAATACTTATTCTCAATTGCTTTAGTTCCTCCTTTGTAGTTGAAACATAAGTTAGATGAACAGATTATATGGCACAATCCACGACCAAGCTCTACGAGGTATTGTAGACCCATTAAGTTCGCATTTGTAAAGGAGGATTCTAATGTGGTAAGAAGCGAATGGGAGATATTTCAGAAGCTAATTTCGAATCTGTCTTCATCTAACGTCTCTGTTTCAAATTTTAATGTAGTGATATCTCATACACTTCACAATGGTTGATGGGAGTATATGTAATATTGTTTCAGGCACAGATAGTAGTGAAAAATGTTTCATATGCGGCGCAAAACCATCACAAATGAATAGTTCTCTAGAGAGTGCCTAATGCTGAAAATTATAAATTTGGAATTGCCACACTCCATGCTTGAATTCGTTGTTTCGAATGTCTTCTCCATATAGCATTTTAGTTGCCTATAAAATCTTGGCAGGCTAGAGGATATGAAAATAAAATAATTGTACAGAATAATACACAGCGAATCCAAGCTGAATTCAAAGAAAAACTAGGCTTAATTGTCCACATGCCGAAACCAGGTTTTGGGTCAACAAACGACGGAAACACCGCTAGGCAATTTTTCAGGAATGCTTCAATTATTGCGGACATAACTGGCATAAATGAAAAAAAAAAAATTTGAACTATTTTAAACGTAATATCCAGCGGTTATAACATTGAATTAGAGAAGTTTCGTCATTTCTTGACTGAAATAAGGGCGCTCTATTTAGAAAACTATTCTTGGTACTACATGCCAGTTGTAGTGGAAGCTACATATTAATTATTGTTAATAATTGTGTTACAATTTTCCTTTACTGAAAATAATAATAATTTAAATTTTCGGTCTAATATTCGAGCCGACTTCTATTAATATTATTAATTTTTTTTTTAATATTTTAATTTTCTCTATGTTTAAATATTTATTTATAAAATAGAAAGAAGTTATAAATATAAAAACAATATTCTAAAATCAAAATATTTAAAAAAAAAAATAAATAAACATTAAAATTATTTTATAAAAATGACATATTCATCTTGAATTTTGCTCCCAATTTAAGGTGGAACAAAGAACTGCAAAATATACATATTATTGACCAGTTCAATTGTTCCATCTTAAATTATTATTAATTATTGTTAATAATTGTGTTACAATTTTCTTTTAATGAAAATAATAATAATTTAAATTATCGGTCTAATATTCGAGCCGACTGTACAAAAATCAATTTGAGTTGACCTTTGAAAAGACTTTGAAAACTTTCAAAAGCTTTAAATCACAGACACACGTCACTGTACGCAAATTTAAAATATTTACATGAAGAACTTTAGTGTGTAAATAAAAAATAAGTTTAGTTCATGTCAGGATTTTATTTCATTATCAAAAGTATACGCCAGAGGGCAACAGCTTCGTACTAAAAATAAAAATAAAAAAGAAGCTTTTCATTAAAAAAAATCTTCTATTAATATTATTAATTTTAACAGTTTCTCTATGTTTAAAGATTTATTTATAAAATAGAGAGAAGTTATAAATATAAAAACAATATTCTAAAATAAAATTATTTAAAAAGAAATATAAATAAACATTAAAATTATTTTATAAAAATGACATATTCATCTTGAATTTTGCTCCCAATTTAAGGTGGAACAAAGAACTGCAAGATATACATATGATTGACCAGTTCACCAGTCACTGTACACAAGCTGCTTGTATCCGGAATTTACATAATATCTACTTGTATACTCCCAATAGGTCAAATGTCAGAAGAAGCCTTAGAAGCAAGACACAAAGAAATCAGGAAAATTAGAGAACATCACAGAAGGAAATCGTCTCGTGAGAATACCAATAGGGATATGCTAAATTTGCTTCTTTTGACATCGGACCCCAAAATTTCATCTCTTCGAAACTGTAAGATACCACTCGAAAAACTTTCAGCCGAAACACTAAACTTTTTAAAAAGTTCGATTCCTTCAATTTCTACAACACCTATATCCAGTGGTGTTTTCAGTTTAGAGGACATTAACTTTTCTGAAACCGAGAATAGCAGCAGCGATTGTGAAGAGTAAATTAGACCAGGTAAATTAGATTATGTAGATTGTCTGTTTGGCTATGTAGATTACGATATGGTTAATTTTAAGTAAATTAATTAAAAGTGTGTAGTAAGTAATATTTGTTGCGGAGATGCATAAAGCTGTGCAAAGCAGGTCGTAAATAAATGCAACTTTTTACCGAAAAACGGTATTGAATTACTCTTTCCTTGATTTTTTACATAACGCACTTCTGATACCTATATTTTACACAAAATATTAATACAACTACATACACAAAATGATAGCTTAATTAAATAAGCGACTTGCTTCAAGTTAAAAAATAAAAAATTAAGTCATTCCGTACAGCGCGGAATTTCGAGCGATCTCATGTATGGCGATAGAGCACTGTGCAATGTAGGGAATACTCCCTAAAATTTAGGGCCCCCCTACATTTTAGGGTATATTCCCTAAAGTTCGTTTTTATTCCTTACAATTTAGGGAATATTCCCTAGTCTTATCGAAAAATACCTAAGGTTTGTGGGAACAATTTGTGCAAATTTTTTACTGTTTTTTTTTTTTTTTTTTTTTTTTTTTATATTATTAAGCCAAGCTCAGGGGATACCCTATGATGCAAAGCACAGCGTGGCAGGAAGGAGATAGGGAAAGGATTAAGGGATATGAGGAGAGTGGCGGAGGTGCCGATGTATGTCGCCCTTAAACTTTTGCAGGTTGTATGCCGGAGGAAAGACAGAAGATGGTAGACTGTTCCACATTCGCACAGTTCGGGATAAGAAAGCATCACGGAATTTAAGTGTACGGCCGAAGGTAATTTGAAGGGTAAGAGGATGAGCGCGGGATGCAGCGCGGGTATTGCGTGCAGGAACTATTCTACAAGGGATCAGACTAGATATTTCATCAGAACATTGGCCATGCATATAGCGATAAAGGAGCGAAAGGCATCCAACATTGCGACGGTGCTCGAGCGAGTCGATATGACGAGTAATTGCCACATCGCCAATGAGCTTGCAGGCTCTCTTTTGGACAATATCCAATGAAGCTAAGGCTGTGCGTCCAGCCCCGGCCCAGATATGGGAATTGTATTCCATTCTGGGTCTGATGTAGGACTTGTAGAGGAGCGCTATATTTGATGGGCTGAAATATTTCTTACACCTTTTCAAGAAACCAAGACATTTGGATGCTTCTTTGGCAACCGAGAAGATGTGATCTGTCCAGCTTAACTTACTGGAAATATTAATGCCAAGAATTCTTAGTGACGGTGATTCAGAAATTAATGCACCATCAAACGAAACGGGAGTGGTTAAGTGATGGTCTTGTTTTAATGAGATGAGACAGCTTTGGGTCTTAGATGCATTGAATTCGACGCGATTCACTTTGCCCCAAGCGAGAATATTGTCAAGATCGTTATTCAATGATCTAATCATGCAGTCTCGTTTAACACATGCGGCGTTCCCTCTGCAATCCGCAAGGGTGTCAAAGGAGTATGCGAAATCAAGGGTACTGTCATCAGCAAAGCTATGGATAGGATTGAAAGTAAGGGAAAGCAGATCATTAATGAAGATTAGAAATAGAGTCGGAGAAATAACAGAGCCCTGGGGGACACCGGCATTAATAGGATGAGGATCAGATATAACTCCATCTAATACAACTCGTATTTGGCGACTAGATAAAAAACTTTCAATCCATAATAGAAGAGGAGGGGAAAGACCAAGTGCTTTGAGTTTGGCTAAAAGGGCTGAATGCCAGACTCTATCAAAGGCCTTTGAAATATCTAGAGCAACGATTTTGGACTCACCAAAATTGTGAAGACTACGATTCCAACGTTCCGTAAGAAAAGTCAGCAAGTCTCCAGATGAGCGTCCGTGCCGGAAGCCGTATTGGCGATCGTTGATTAGCTGATTGGTTTCCAGATACTTCATTAATTTGGAGTTAATGATAGATTCAAAAACCTTTGAAAGAATCGAAGTGATTGCAATTGGTCGATAATTTGAGGGATCGCTACCCTCTCCTTTCTTGGGAATAGGCTGAACGTGAGCTAGTTTCCAAGCAGTTGGAAATTTTCCTGTCGAGTAGGACAGGTAGAATAGTTTGCGCAGAGGTTTAGCCAAGGATGAGGCACAGCTTTTAATTAATAGGGGCGAGAAACCATCAGGGCCTGCGGCTTTAGAGACGTTGATTCCTTTAAGGACCTTGAACACATCCTTCGTACGGATGTGAATTGGCTCTTGTACACATCCGCACGGGGGATGCACGACAGGTGCCTGTGAAGTGGGTGGAAGAAAAGAATTTGATGCGAATCTAGCAGCCAAAATATTAGCTTTATCCAGGGAGTCAACAACCACTACACCATTATTAAGTAGTGAAGGTATAGAGGAACTGCTGAAGTTGTTCCTGATGGTTTTGATCAGGGACCAGAAACCTTTACTACCTTTGCGGCTTGCCAAGATTCTTTGTCTAACATTCTGGTCAAAAAGAAATTTTTCTCTCTGGATAATGGACTTGCAGGTGTTCCGTGCAGTCTTGTAGATTCCTTTCAGTTCTGGACAAGGATGCACTTGATAGGCGCGAAAAGCAGACTCTGTCGCTTTTATAGCTTGGTTGCACTTATCGTTAAACCAAGAGCGATTTTGCTGTTGTTGAGATCTGATGTAAGAATACGGAATATATTCACGCATGCCTAGACTTAGTATGTTACTAAGTTCTAATGTGCATTCATCAGCATCCCTCGAAGCAAAACAGACCGACCAATCTATATCTCTAAGATACTGATTGAGGCTTTCCCAATCAGCGTTCTTATAGTGCCAGAGAAGCCTACTTGTAGGTGGAGAAGTAGGGCGGCGCAGAGTTGAGGTGATAAATTGAGCCGTGATTAGACAGTGGTCTGAATTACCAAGAGGGGAGCCGACTGAGATGGAATATTTGTCAGGGTGAGATGACAGAAACAAATCTAGTAAATTGGCCCTATCTCCAGCTGCATCAGGGATTCTCGTCGGTGCATCCACTAGCTGATGCAAATTAAAAGATTCACAAAAAAGTGATTAGTTTCTAGATATTTCGATATTTCATCAATGGGGTGTTGATGAATATTTCGAAACCCTTCGAAAGGGTCGAAGTAAGGGAAATTGGTCTATAATTTAGCTCTCCTTTTTTTTTTTTGGTATTGGCTGAGCATGTGCAAGTTTCCATGCCGAATAGGACAGGGGAAATAGTTTGCATAGAGGTTTTACTAAAGAAGAGGCGCAGCACATGGGTATTATGCACGAAATACCATCACGCCCAGCAGCCTTAGACACATTGAGACCTCCGAGTACTTTGAAGACCTCTCTTGTGCGGAACATATCCAGCGAAAATGGTTTGAAAAGCTCATTTAATAAAATTATCTAAAATGAAAAAAAAAAAAAAAGCTAATTGTAATTATTACTTCATATTCTATAGCAGCTTGAAATTCAATACTTTTTGAATGCAAATCAAATGTTATATTTAACTACAGATTTTTGGTATATTATTAAATAGTCCTATTTAGTGATCCCGGATTTCATTTATTCACTCATTCAGTAGGACTCTTTTCAAAAATAAGAATTCAACCAGTTGGAAAGCATAAATGTGCTACACTTGTCGTGTCCCAATGCAATTGTATCATTCAAACTCTCACTTAGCTGAAAAACGGAAGACTTGCGAATAAATAAGAACATTCGAAATAATTGAAAACTCTTTACACTTTATTACTTTCCCTGACCTATCTTAACTATAATATAACTAACCCGAACCGAAACATGTTGCTGCGATGACTGATAATAATACCTCACTCGCCAGACCAGTCATTGGTCTTTTATGCCCCAATATTCGGAAGTAAGCTTTACTAACAACGCGGATGTAAACAAACGACAACAACCTTGTCGTTTGTTCTACCGGTTGCAGTACCTGAGTTGCTTAGTAGTAAACAATCGCCTTACATAATAATTACCATGCGAGGTTAATTATTATTGTAATCGTCGATTGCTCCACTAAGCGCTCATCGCAGCCAGCTGTTGGGCTAATCAGCAAAACAACCGACAGTTGCAGAACAATACCATGCGAGGTTATTGTTTAGCAATTGCTGATTATTTCGCTGTAATACCTTTGGCTGCTGGAAGAATCTTCCGTATGTTGGGCCCTCACACACTGGCTTTACTCTCAATATATGTCAGTGCATAAGGAGGTGTCATTTATTGCCGAAGCAGTCAAGGTTCTAAAATATCAATCAATATCATTGCAGAAAAAACCAAAGTGGCACCAATCCACAACCAATCAATTCCGCGACTGAAATTGTGCGGAAATTCTCAGCATCTTACCCAGCAATCACTGGATACATGTGACTTTCTCTGACAATCTCGCAGACACAGCGTCTCGAAGAGTTTCACCTCTAGTAATAAAAAAATTTTTCGCTCCCTGTGGCTATAATAACCAGGATACATATGACCAACACAAGTCTCACTAGAGCATAACCACTTAGCAGACCAACACCAGATCAGAGATACGAATTTACTTTCCAAATTTGAGAATTTTACAAATAAAATAGTTCCATATTTAAAAAAAAAATCGCCGACAAGGAAAGCATAAATCTCTTAAATCATCTAGACAAAAAATGAATCAGTCAAAGTAAAAATAATAAAAATGATAGTAAAATGGTATTATAAATATGAAAATTTTTTGTCTGGGCTCCCGAGACTACTTAATAACAATAGTATTAAACGCAATTTTCTTCCCATCAAACCGTTTGAAAAGCAACAGCAAGCAGAAGAGAATAGAAAAAAATTACAATCATAGAAGCTGCAGATAATCTAGTTCTGCATATTACTGCTATCAACGAGTTGGAGGTAGCTATTGAAAAAATTCGCTCCCGCCTTTATTCAGAAAAGGAATCTTTACAACCAATAATTGTAGTCCTCCTTGGAGAAGATTTTTCAAGCTTTCTTGTGTTTTATGTCAATAAAGATGGAGTAAAATGGAAGTTCTCCAATTTTCTTACATGCCTAGATACTTCTTCAAAGCATTTCAGGTTCTACACTTACAGTATTCCTTTCTATGCTACGGGGAATGGTTATTGATTCAGAAATATTTTTTTGAAATAAATTCTAGCTTTGACCAATCTTATCCAAATATATATATTTGCAAAGTTCGCCATAATTCTAATGTATTTTTATCTCAGCAATACCATATATTGCTATATTTGTTTGAACTATTTTCGCACTGTAAGCTACTTATCGAACATCGTAAATGTGAACATAAATTAAAATCCATTGATACTGTTGCGACCATGAGCTTTTCCAATTATCGCAATTCAATTAGAACACTTTCGCCTGTTTATTACTTTCACTGGTAAAGCCTAGTACGGAGCGGAGTGCGAGTAAAACAGTACGGAGCTCAGGTAAAAAGTGACATTTCCATACAAATTTTACACCTGGTAAAATCCCAAGCAAAAATTTTACTGAGGTCTTTACTAGCCCAGTAAGGAGGTCACTGGTAAAAAGTTCCATATTTTCTATTATTTGACAGATGGCGTTTTGTAAATCTCCACTTATTTTACTCTTTATTTTAATGTGCGGAGTATTAAATGCTGGTAAAACTTTGGCATGTATTTGATGACGATACACAGTTAGACCTACCACAGCAACAATCTCGTCGTCGATATGATGATTTATATCATTTATAATAAATAATAATCACTTAACATCTTTAAAAATATTTCCGATTAATTGCGATTTTAACATCTGTCACTTCGTTTTCTCCACATAAAATTTACTTCGACTTTTTACCAGCGTTGAAATGCTATTTTTTGGAGACCGCGTTAAATTTTAGAGAAATAAGGATTTTGGTGTCTCAAGGTACCCGCTAAAAATTGTAATTCACGCGAAAATTGTCAATTGGGTCGTCTTCCAGTACAGAAGAGATGCTATAAAATTTTTTAATATGTACGATATAGCTTGTATGTAGGATGAAATCGCATCTACATTTTGTCCCCTAATTAGACATGTAATTAGTTTTTGAGTCTTATAAATGGTTTTGGAGATAACTGTAAAAGAAGTGAATCAGTCCTCCATAAGATGAAAAAATGACCGTTTTTTGGTACAAAAATGGACACATTTTCAACTCATCATTATGAAGAGCTGGTAAGTCGGGGAAATTCACTTTACATGAGAAAAGTGTTCACAACAGAGTACTAATGGATGTGAAATAAAGAACGGAAGAAATATATACAAAATATAGGAACTGGGGTGTATATGACCCAACTGCAAAAAATCCGTTTTTCGGTGGTAAAAAACAAGTTGTGAAGTAAAATGATAAAAAAAACTACACCACTCGATTACCGGCTTCTTCCTCTTTAATTTGATACCAAACATGACGTATTATGGATAACCCCCAATTGGGGGTGGTACGACCCCCCATCCCCAAAAGCCCCTCCCCCGAAATTGTTCACCTATATTTTTGTACTCTAGATCCTAAATCCATAGAAAAGAACCCCAATCTCTACGCCCTTCCCACACAGAGTTAGCCGTCTTTAAATATTTCGATACTTCTAACGTTTTCCCTCCCAAGTATTTTAGAGAATCTCGAATGGAGAGTTAGGGAGTTTTAATCGGGGAAAACGAAAATTCTCATCTCCCAAACTCTCAGAGTTACAGAATCCGGCCCCTGGTGGTGACAACTGCTATATACTCTACAAACTCTCAAGAATCTTCTAGAGAATTCCATTGCAGAACCTTCCCAAAGATTACATCATCTATTCTCCGAACCTGAAGATGTTTACTCTTCATTTCCAGTAGATGTCATCATTTGTCTCTCTTGCCTTGAGCAGCCTCCACTCTTCTGTGAGTTTATGTAGGCTCCTTGTTATATTTGCAAAACCCATCACGAATCGCTTTTAGTAGGTAACTAGACTAAGAAAACTCCTTTGGAACGGGTCAAATTTTTCACTGCTTCTATTTTCTCTGGATCGATTCTTACTCCTTATGAGGAAACTATGTGTCCCAAATATTTAACTTCATTTTTGAATAGAGCACATTTACTCGCACTTTCGCATTTTTGAAATACGTCCCGTAAGTTGTTTTTATGTTCCTCGAATGTCCTTCCGATTACTATTATATCATCTAAGTAGACAAGGCATGTTTTCCAGGTTAAACCGCGTAGAACATATTCCATTAGTCGTTCGAATGTGGCTGGAGCATCATATAATCCAAATGGCATTACTTTGAATTGCCATAAGCCACTGCCAACTGTGAACGCAGTTTTCTCTCGTTCCTCGGGATGTATTTCCACTTGTCAGTAACCACTTTTTAAATCCAGCGTGGAAAAACATTGCACTCCGGAAAGGGTATCCAACGTGTCATCAATCCTTGGTAATGGATAACTAACCTTTTTCGTCATGTTATTTAGTTGGCAGTAGTCTACACAGAATCGGATACTGCCATCCTTTTTCCTGAACAGAACAACTGGCGATGTCCAAGGGCTGTTAGATTCCTCTATTATGCCTTGTTTCTTCATGGAGTTCATCATATCTGCAACTTCTAGTTGTTTGGCTTATGGTAGTATTGGTTGCGTCTGTCGAATGGGCCTGGAATCTCCTCTATCGATCAGATGCTGGACAAGATTGGTTTTACCGTAATCATCATCATTCATTGCAAATAATTCGGAAAATTCAGCGATCACCTCTTTGGAATCGTTGTTTACTTAAGGCACTGGACGAAAGAAGTTTCTGAACCTGTTCGGTAGTAGCCGGTATAAGCTTTGTCTGCTTGATATTTCTACCATTATCCAAATTGGCGATCTAGTATACGGGGTCACAATTCCAACTATAGAACCTTCTTCTAGTTGTACCTCATTTTCGGATGGGTTGAGCACTCTGACTGGAATAAATGTTGCACCTTCTACTTTCATTAAAGTCTTGCCAACAATGATGCTCGATGTAACTTCTGTAGGGCTAGGCTCTACCAGATAGAATCGGCAGCTCCCGATGCCGTCAGTAAGCTTTGTCCATATTAGCGTCTCGGAGCATGCCAAGAGAGTAATATTTTTGTAGACTATCGCCCTTATTTTCGCAGGATAATCTGTTCCTACTCCTAGTGTCATAGAAATTTATGTGTTCCCATATTTGAACATGCATTCTCCGACATCCAGATTTATTTTGTATGTGGTCATGAAGTCTATTCCAAGAATTCATTCATCCATTATGTCTAAAGCCAAGAAAGTGTGAGGAAATAGTACTTCGCCTTAGTTGAACATCTAAAGTTATTTCTCCAAAAACCTGTGCAGCTGCTCCAGTTGCTGCTCTTAGTAGATATTTTGTAGTGTCGTGAAGCTATTTGTTCTAGACAAGATCTGCTCCAGTATCGATAGTGACTGCGCAGTCATTTTTTCATACACCTCCATATATAACAAGACTACTATTATTTCTCTGCAACAGGGCTACTTGAATGATGACATCGGGGCTGTCGACTCCACCAACCAACTTCTGCCCTACAAAGTTGGTTCTTACATGTTTTCCGACTGCTCAACAGGAGAGGTGATGCGATTAGTCGCTGCTTGATATCTAGTCTCTGCACGAACAGCATGTTTTCCGGCTCGACATTTTTGGCATTCTACTCTCCTCTCTTCTTCTAGTGATTCAACTCATCGACGTTTTCTGCAGTCCCTTTGAAGGTGCCCTGGTCAATCACAATTCCAACATCGAAGGAGACCACGTGAAGGTGGGTTCAGTGATGACCACATTATGTTGCAAGTACATTCCTCCACTGAAATTTCCTGCACTCGTACTAAACTCCGCGAAGCTTGTCTGGCGGATTCATACACTAATGCGCAGGTTAGTGCTTCTGCTGTCGATTTCTTCCCTGCTAGCCTTAACGCTTGTTGTAAATTTTGATCTGCAATAGTTTTTACAAATTCCTTCGTTACCACTTCAGTAAGGAAATCCGCATTTACGCTGGAGTATGAAAGATGCGCTAACCTTTCCACATCAGTTTGCAGTTGTTGTAGTGATTCGCCATGTTTTGAATCCTGTTGCGTAACTGTATTGCTGCATGTATTCATCTCCATAACGTAATTCTATCATCTGTACTAATGAAGTGTAATCACGATGTTTTCAATCGGTACAATTTGTAAGAGATCTGATGCAGGACCTCGAAGAGCTAATACCAGAGCTGTAGCTTTGTCTTCATCATTCCATCCATTTACCTCGGAAGCTGCCTAGAGCTGTCTCTTGGAAATATGCCACGAATTTTATTCATCAAATATTGGAGGTTTCATTCTACCTGCACCGAATATTTCAATTCCTTCGTGTCGAAGTTGTCGATGGTTTATTCTCTCCAAATCTGTTTTAAAGTTGTCAAGCTGCTCCGTGACATTTTGTTGTACTTCCGACACTTGTTGTTGAATTTTCAACACTTCCTGTTGGATTTCTCCAATTTTCACATTTTGTACGTCTAATAAATCTTCCAGAAATTTCTCTGTTCCAAATAAGACAATTCTGCAGAGAATTGTTTTGTTCATCCCAACGGGATTCCAGAGAATTCTTTTGTTCCTCAAAAGCATTCTTTTGCTCCTCCAAGAGAGATTGCTTTTGTTCCTCAAGATTATTCCTTTGTTCGTCCAAACGAGTTTCCAGAAAACTATTTTGTTTCTCAAGAGAATTGTTTTGTTCGTCCAAGCGGGTTTCCAGAAATCTCTTTTGTTTCTCAAGAGAATTGTTTTCTTCATCTAAGCGGGTTTCCAGAAATCTCTAAGAGAATTTCTTGCCTTTTCGAAAGCATTCCTCATCTTCAAAGCTAATGAAAGCTCCAATTTGCTCATTAAAGTGCCCAAAACTTATTCCATCCTCATTACAGAATTTTCTTCAGCTTCAGGCTCTTTCAAGTTAACAAATGTCACAGGATTCTTTACTTCTTCTATCAAAGCTTGTCTAAGTCTCTCGACTGGAACATTCTTTGCACCTGATCGGTTCCCTAGCTCCACTTTCAAATCCTGTATTCGAAACTCCTCCAGCTTGTGCCGCATTAATTTAATAATTCACTCACAGTTGAATATAAATTATTTTCCAGAACTAATACAATTTCACAAAATTAATAACACTTTGAATTTTTAAGTCAATTGCCACTACTTTATTTCGCAAAGTTATCCCACTTCTGACACCAGTTGTTGCGAGCGTGGCTTTTGGTTCTTTATTTTAAATACAATATTTCAGATTTAATTCACAAGCTCTTTATTTTCGCTCTACATTTATAAAATTCACAAACAATTAATTAATTAACTCAATTCTAATTATCGCTGGTACTGAATTTCCAATTATCGCAATCCAATTAGAAAACTTCCGCCTGTTTATTACTTTCACTGTTAAACACGCACTGTTTAAGACAAGACTGCTCCTCTGGTGGTGACAACATTTATACTATATAAAATCTCCGAAATCTTCTCGAGGACCCCATTTAAGAACCTTCCCAAAAATTCCATCATCGATTCTCCGAACCTGAAGTTGTTTACAGACCCTTTCCAGTAGGAGTTATCACTTGTCTCTTTTTGTTGCACGAAACAATACCTCTTGTTATGTACATTTATTTGTAACTGAATTCGGGGTAAAAACACTTTAACCACTTTTCTTCTTTTTCTTTTGGTTTTATTTTACAACACTTTCTGAACCTTTTGTTCTTACAATGCTATTACACTCTTTTTCGTTATGAAGTCTATTTACCGCCATTGTACTAAGCTAACCAATGCTTTTACAGTCTTTTTGTTTTGTTGTTCAGGCTATCTACAGCCGTTGTACTAAATTATTCAATGCTTTTACATTCTTTTATATTATTCAGGCCATTTACCGCCGTTGTAATTACAATTCCTACAAAATATTTCTAACACTTCGCCGAACCGCGCCGTGCCGAACCCGATGCAAACCAAAAATCAATTCGCTCTTGTTTTAGAAATCAACTGTGCTCTTGATCACTTTCATCGCGATCAAGAGCCATCGTTCAGGGTAGAAAATGCATAGTTTGCATTTCAGTCAAATTAGTTCACCGGCAAATCACAGCGTATATAATCATGTCATAATAAGATTCTCACAGGATTCCCGGCAAGGCAATATGCCCATGATCACAAACAGCCACATTCAGCAAACGCAGGTCACACAGGCAAACACAACGCCGAATATCAAACAGCAGCCAAGATCTCCTAATAAAAATTATAATGTAAACAATAAAAACAATTTTTTAAATGAAATCAGTTGTAGTTTTTGTAATCTAAGAGGCCACACATATGCTGATTGCCTCAAACGTAAAAATACGCCGTAGTGTGTGAAATGCAAAATATATAACCATGACGTGCGTGACTGCAGGAGAGCAAATAATAACATCCAAAGACCACATAAAAATATTGTACCGTAAAATCAACGTCCTAGAGACCCACAAGGGCCTAGCAGCTCCAGAGTGCACAACGTGCGTAAAAAGTGCGAATTCTGTGGCCGTACTGGTCATGCAGTGAATAACTGCCAACAAAAGCGACAATGGGAAGCCCGGAGTCAGGGAAACGACCTACAGTCGACCTAAAACTCCCCGGCTCGACTATAAATAACCCATCAAGTAAAAAGGATCCCCTCAGACGCCCGATTCCAGGGTCGCTACAGTAAAACTTCAGTCAAATTAGTTCACCGGCAAATCACAGCGTATATAATCATGTCATAATAAGATTCTCACAGGATTCCCGGCAAGGCAATATGCCCATGATCACAAACAGCCACATTCAGCAAACGCAGGTCACACAGGCAAACACAACGCCGAATATCAAACAGCAGCCAAGATCTCCTAATAAAAATTATAATGTAAACAATAAAAACAATTTTTTAAATGAAATCAGTTGTAGTTTTTGTAATCTAAGAGGCCACACATATGCTGATTGCCTCAAACGTAAAAATACGCCGTAGTGTGTGAAATGCAAAATATATAACCATGACGTGCGTGACTGCAGGAGAGCAAATAATAACATCCAAAGACCACATAAAAATATTGTACCGTAAAATCAACGTCCTAGAGACCCACAAGGGCCTAGCAGCTCCAGAGTGCACAACGTGCGTAAAAAGTGCGAATTCTGTGGCCGTACTGGTCATGCAGTGAATAACTGCCAACAAAAGCGACAATGGGAAGCCCGGAGTCAGGGAAACGACCTACAGTCGACCTAAAACTCCCCGGCTCGACTATAAATAACCCATCAAGTAAAAAGGATCCCCTCAGACGCCCGATTCCAGGGTCGCTACAGTAAAACTTCCTTTAGACATAGGCCTGAACGGCGAAACTAAACTAGTAGTAGACACAGGCGGGAAACTTCGCTTTTAAGAACAAAATTCCCTGCAAGTTTCAAGTCGTAAACAACTTGCCTGGCCTTTCCGATGATGGACTTCTGGGAAATGATTTCTTAGCGACCAACTGTAACGCTGAACGTCCTAATAAGGCACTAAGGTTTCCTCGCATATAAACCAACCCTGATGAATTTGCTTTGCCATTAGAGTTTGAAGCGGACCAAATACATTCTGAAAAAGCAGTTGAAGTAAGAACACTTGTAGAAGAGGAAAAGTCTAAATAGGCTGAACTATCCACCTGCAGTGTCTTCAAGAATTTTCAAACGAGAAAAGCTGGCTGCCAAGCTCCAAAAGAGCCCTAGGAATGTGAAATAAGCTGTCTGGGCAAACAAGAGACCGACGGAATCAGGCAGCAGTTGGTCACCTTAAAGGAACCAATCTGCCTACTTGCGCGGTCACAAATTGTCGCCTGAGTCCCGTTGAAAACACAAGAAGAAATGCTCTGTTTATCCCAAGAGATAAGTGATGGAGTCTTCTTGGCAAACAGTTTGTTGTCATCTGGAGCAGAATTAGTGCTGGTTAGTATTCTCAACCCTAACAGTCAACAAGTAGTCATACAAAGTTTAAATTTACAACTGTATCTCATAAACGGCTACACAATAGTCCCGCTAACAGGAGCGAAAGGCCACAAAAGCACGCACATACCGTTATTAAAAACAAAAGAATCAACGGATACCAATAAAGATAGAAATGAGTTTCTAAAGCCTGCAAAAAGGGTGCATATAACTCTACCGTCCAAAATTCTAGGCATAAATCATTTTTAAGTAAACAAAGAGCATATAAGAACGGTAGCTAGTCGCTAAAGTCTATACTAAAGGTGCATACTACTCCACCGTCATCTAGCAAGCAAGCTACATTTCAACGCCTAATGAATTTCATCTACACAAGCCTACAAGGTCTCAAATGTTTTGTTTACATTATGACATTGTCATCTATGGAAAAAATTTAACTGATCACAACGAAAAGTTGAGGAAAGTCTTCGACAAGTTGAGACAGAAAAACTCAAAACTGCAGCCAGTGAAGTGCCAGTTTCTACGAAGAGAAGTTGTTTATCTAGGACATAAATGTTCTAATGAAGGTGCCCTGCCAGACCAAGTAAGACGGCCTGCGTCCAAACCTTTCCTGTTCCAAGAACACTAAGCCAAATTAAATCATTTTTAGGACTTGCCAATTACCACAGGAAATTCATTCCAGACTTCTTCAAAATTGTACGTCCAATCACGAATTTACTCCGACAGGATGTAAAATTCACTTGGACTGAGAAATGCCAAGAAGCATTTCAAAGCATAAAAAATGTTTAATTTCTCCACCACTTCTAATTTATCTTGATTTTTCAAAATCATTCAATCTAACCACGGAAGCAAGTAACGAGGCTCTAGGAACTGTTCTTTCTCAAGGAGAAGTCGGAAAGGACCGGCCCATTGCCTATGCCATCTGCACTTTAAACTAAGCCGAAAAAAATAATCTACAATAGAGAAAGAGCTATTGGCTATTATCTGGGCTACCAAGAATTTCAGGTCCTATTTTCAAGGCCGGAAATTCACGGTCTATACAGACCATAAACCTCTCAAAGGTGTTTTCATTGTGAAAGACCCTACTTCCCGTTTGGTGAGATTACACCACAAATTATCCGAATTAGATTACAATATCGAATACAAACCAGGGAAGTACAACACTAATCCACATGCACTAAGTTGCATCCCTCACGCATTAAAAGAAGACAGCTTAGGCAATACCTTAACGGTAAAAACCCTAGTCCACCACACTATGGACTCAGATGTGGAGGAAGATAATCTCCCAAAGAAGAAAAATAAGAAGAAATCCGCTCATTGTTTTGCCGTAACTCGCGCTCAGGAGCAAAAGGCTCTAGAGACTACAAATAGCTCCAGAACGGAGACAGAAGAGCACACGAATCAAAACTAAATTCAAATCCCAGAGACAAATATAGAAGACCCCACATCGTTTGATCAAAAAGTAAGTACGGGTAAGACACCTGAAATAATTAGGAGCCCCACAGAGATCCAAACAATCTTAAAAGATTATCACGATTCTCCAGTAGCCATCAAGGTGTCATAAAAACTTACAAACGTATAAGACGCAATTATTGGTGGAGAAACATGCTTAGTTACATTAAAAAATATATTAAAAACTGCCCAAAGTGCCAGACTATGAAAGCATCTCCACAATATAAAATGCCGATGATTATCACGGATATCGTAGAACAGCTCTTTGACAAAGTTTACCTCGATATTATAGGTCCATTAGAAGAGACTACATCAGGTAACAAATACATCTTGACCTTTCAAGATAATTTAACAAAATTTGTCGACTGGTATGCAATATATAATGCAGAAGCAGTCACAGTAGCGCAAGTTTTCTTTGATGAAATCGTTACGCGGTATCGCATACCCAAAAGAATACTCACCGATCAGGGAACAAATTTCCTGAGTGAATTATTCAAAAGGATATGTAAGCTTCTAAAGGTAAAGAAGTTACATACCACCCACAGTCTAATAGAGCACTAGAGTGTGCACATAGACGGCTAATAGAATACCCGCGAACAATCGTAGATGAAAGTCCCAAAATATGGGACCAATACCTACGAGCCGCTGAATTCGTGTACAACAATAGTATACACGAGGGTACTAAACTTACCCCAATGGTAAGCTCAAAGGGGTACTACGTTAAGACAGTGCGGCCCCTCACTTTCCATATAGGAGACAAGGTCCTCATCAAGAATGAGAGCAGAAAACATAAGCTTTCGCAAATCTGGGTAGGACCCTATCAGGTAATCGCACTACCAAGTGATGTGAATACCACCATTAAAATTGGTAAACGGAACGTAACGGTACATAATAACCGTCTAAAACCATATTTTGAGTAAAATAATGTTGTACAAAAATGAACCAGGTTGACCTAACTGCTTACTTTATTAGTTTCCAGTAAATCCCATTCCAACACAACCCTCAGGAGCATTTGCGGTGGAGTCACTCCACTGCATAGTTTAATACTGCATGAAATAAGTAAAACCATACTTAAACGACTATTTTCTTCCTCCGAATTGTCCACAGAAATGGCGTTACAATTAATTGTAATAGCCCTCCTCATCCAGTACACGTCAGGAGGAATCGCCGAGAAACCCTATGCTATAACGCATTTCAATAGCTCGGGTATATTTTTCGAGGATCTAGGAAGCCTCATGGTGTATCACAACACCTGGAACATTCTAACGGAAATAAATATGGATGAGCTAGAGACACGAATTTGCCGAATGGCTAGCAGAACGTGCAGAGCACTTAGTGCAGAAAGTCTACATAAATATCACGGACAAAGGAGACCTGTGTAACGTGCAGCAGCAACATGATAGTGTACAAAAGCGCACAAGAACCATTAGAGAATTAGTCCCACGAAGGCGTAAGGCCAGATATTTATTTGACGGAATAGGCGATGCCATGCTTTACTTATTCGGCACCATAGACAGTAGATGAACTTGAATCAAATGCACAAGCACTAGCTGAGCTAGAGAATCAACAGATTAGTGTTGTCAAAACCACCTTGGAAACGATTCAAAAACCGCTGGCTATGTTAATGTACAGACAACACAAAATACCCCACCCGATTAACGATCTGCATAGTGTCCCGAGGATTTAATAAGAAGGCAATTGAGACAGAAAATCCTACCGAGCCTGCTTCGGCAAATAATAGAAATCGAATACCGACAATAAGCCCTTCTTGACATCATAATTGCCGCTAAAAGCCATCATATCCACCCGCTCCCCGTGTCGCCAAAAAAATCTGCTGGAAATATATCGGAAAACAACCTGCAATTGTCCAAATGACCAAAAGTGTCAGTCTGTCTTGTATCAAACAGCAGAAGCTCAATCACGCCTCATGCAAAATAAGTTGGTGGTGAGAATTACTCTCCCAAATTTTAATTTACCAAAAACGAGGCTCCAACAAATTCGTTGCTTTCCCATACCAAAAACGACAAATTATTCTTTGATTTCTGACCCCGGATATCAATACGTTGCAAATAGCGCTCAATCAAGAGTTTCTCCTACTAAAGAGCGAGAATATAAGAAAATATAAACAGATTACCCATATAGTATGGAAGAAAACACCTTATAGGTCGACTAAATACGCCTATAATCAAGGCAGCAACATCAAAAGAATGTGCCATCAAATTATTGTATAACCCTTTGAATGAAATGCCCAATTGTAGATTTAGAGTGCAAGCTCCCCAAAAGGACATGTTGATTAAATTAAACTAGCCAAATACGTGACTATTTTCGCTTATAACCTCCACGGTATTACATATCACGTGTCCAGATCACCTTGTAATCTCAAAATTGGAAGGACAGGGGATACTAGAGATGCTACAACAATGTCAGATTCAAATTACCAAAAGGTACTCAAATATGAAGGTCAAAGTAAATACCCACTGAAAATTGTACAGCCGAAACAATTTCCAGAATTAAATCATTCCCTGTTTAACTTGAGTCTGGCCGAAATCATACCGGAAACTCAAATTCAAAATTTAGTGCAAATAGAGAATTTAACGGGAGACGATATCGACTAATCAGTCTACAAAGGCACACATTCATTGGAAAAATTTCAAAACAAAATTAGCAAATACCAAGAGAAAGTATCAAGAGGAAGCTCCCATATTCTGTCCACAACTTCTCTATTATTTACGAGCTTACTAGTTCTGGCCATAATGATTGTCGTGGCAGTAAAATATTTTCACTCTGTTGTCATCAAGATGAGACCACGAAGAAATCAATCATAAGGTAACCCCGAACTTTCAACAGAGGGAATTCCTTTAAAAGAGCGACCTCTCGCTTCCCCACCCACATTAAAGCGTGCTCCAATACTTCCCAGAACCACTGTCAAAATGGAGCCACTTAATCAATGTAAAACTTACTAATAAAAGTAGACCTGGTTATATGTACAAAACATATAAATAAAATAACAAAATAAATTGTAGAAGAAATAAAAACAGAAATAAAGCAGACCTGGTAAAGCCTGTACCAAAAATAAAAAGGAACAGTGTATTGAGAAAAAAAAACAACGATGACTATATAAGTTAGAATAAATAAATAGATTTAACAAAAAATAGAATATAAAGAAAAACAATCTAAGTAAAATAAATTCAAACAAAAAGTAGCCCTGGTAAACTATATACAAAAGGTATATAGAAAAAAATATATAGATAGAGTAATAATATTAAAGAAAAATTGCGTTAGAGTTAATGCTAAACCAAAAATAAATTAAAGAGTAGACATTAAACATGCATTTAAAAATAAAATAAAATACTATAATTAGAATGAAAACATGTAAAAAAGATCTAAAGCATAGAATTAAAGGAAAATGCCCTAGAATTAAATATAAATATAAAGTAGAAAACTAAAGTAGCACATAATACCTGCTAAAAACAGTAGAGGTAAATAAAAGGATAGTAAAAAGATCTAATTAGTGAGGAATATGTATGAGCTACCAGGCTACTAAAATTAAAAATAACAAAAATAAATTAAATAAATAAGAATAGATATTAACGAAAACTAAGACTAGATTGGGAAAATAAATAATCCTTAAATAGATTAAAATAAAAATTAAAAAATTAGCATTAACTAGAACATGCTAAAACAAAGGTAAAGGCAAGAACCTTTCAAAATAAAAACAAAAAAAAAACAAAATGTAAATCCTAGCCTAACTGATCTATGCCAAGCCTAGTGTCTACCTTGACCTATAGTGCCCACATAGTACCCAGCGAGAAAAAGAAAACGGGGAACAATTTTTTTGTTCACATCTCTCCGACTGCTCCTGTACATTGTGGATCGAATATTAATTTGGAATTTACTCCAGCCGATGTGCATTGCTCAACCATCAGAACTATACCAAAGTTAACTAAATGACAAGTTAAGAACCAGTGGAGCAAAATTGGAAATTTCTTGGTGTTTTGTAGAATGAAATAAGTAATTTAATCCTTTCGTCTTTTGCATTAATGGGGAAAAGAACTTGGCTATGCACTATTGTAGTGCAACTGAGACAATGAGTTAAAAACAGAAATCGAGAGAACGTAGGAATACCGGAACGACAAATCTTATTAAATTCCTCAAAATCCTTTCAATCTATTCACAATTATGTACATCAGGTCCCACTACCTCCCATTTTTAAGAAAAAGATAAATTTCGCTTTGGCCCAGATGTAGAAAGGAGATGTAAAATTCCTCTCAAATAAAATTCTCATTTTTCCCGAAAATATCAGAGAATCCAGCATGAGTTCTACCACTTAATCTCTTCATTGCAAAGCTAATGTAAGCAAAAACACGTGCTGTTCAAATATCATAGGATTACAGCAACAACATGTTTCTATTTACAGCAACAACATGTGACCAAATATTATCATTCAGTTCGTTTACATGAAACTCAAGTAGGGTTTTCGGTTGAATTAATTCCAATTACTCTGCATTAGGTTCAATTCATAGGTGCGGGTTTTTAGACAAATATCTTGAGAAAAGTGCTAAAATCACAACTTGAATAATCAACAGTAATCTTCTTCTTGTTCCTCTTTGCCGTTTTCATAATTCGCACAAATGAAAAACGCTCAAGCACTGAAGTTGCGTTTACATGAATTTTTTCAAGTAAATCGAACAAAATTTTGTGATTTACTTGACTGAAGTCAATGCGTGTTTACATGATATTTTGATTACTTGATCTCTACTTGAAGTATACTTCAAGTATTCATGTAAACGTGACCAATATTTCATGAAAACCGGTTTTAACAAAAGCGCGGGAGGATTTTATGAGAGTAAAACGTGAAAACTCCGCACCGTCTCATTTATTTACGAAAATGAATTATTTGCCATTCTGTTTCGTTGCATACAATTTGCGTTTTCACGTTTTTTATGTTTATTCATAAAAGTTTTAAAGAGGGTTTGATTTTTGTTTTTCATTTTTTTTCTTTCTTTGTTTCTTCCTTCCTTTTCTTGTCGTGTGCATTTTAAATGTAAAACACTCGGAAATCTCGCCTGCTTCGTAACTTGTCATTACGTTAACTTCGACTATACTATCAGCAGCACACAGCTAGGCTGGAAACACAGTCTCTATCGGTAATTTTCAACTCATATCAGAAAAATCTGTTAGCCCCGTTAAAATTTTGATAAAAATTGTTCACTTTGTGCAGCTCTTCATATTTTTCATAATGTTGGCCGGAGTAAGTCGTGGGTTTTTCATTGCAAAGTGTAGTTAGATTTTAAAGTGAGCGCTACATAACTAATTTGTTTGTTTTTTACTTGGAAGTTTTATAATTTAAATTAATTGAATTTCAATTTAAAATTTAAATTAAATTAAGTGCCGTGAAATTGTTGTGTGAGTATTAAAGACTGGTGGTTACACTTGAAGTGAAGTTGAATTGGTAAACATTTCTTTTTTTTTTTCAATTTCAATTTTAATATTTTCATTAAAACCTAATTAAATTACATTTAAAATGTACAAAAAATTTTTGAGCCCATGAAAATAAGTTTTTTGAAGAAAGAAAGCAGATATTTTGTTGTTGTAGTTTCTATTCTACTTGCATAAAGGAGTAGATATACTTGATGGCGGCTTAGTGCTACATAAGAAAACTAGCCCCCACCGGCTTTCTACCGGTATCAAACCATTTCCTCATATTTTACTCTAGCCATACTAGATGTGCGTTCGTTCTCCTTAGTTCGTCGGAAGGAGAAACACACATATAAGAAAAAAACAAAAAATATATTTCAATCAGGGGCTTTGAAGTTCGAAATGATTGCAGTTGAGGAGTAAAATTCAGGTGTACATTCAGGTCGCATGAGATAACATATTTCCAATTTAATTGAGTGTTGTTACTGGTAGCAAGAACTTTCGACATCTCTTGTGAGATTTTTCTATAGGCATATGTACGTAGATTTGTGATTTTCTACTCGGGGACAATTCCGAATTTGAGCATTCGAACTTTTGTATGTTACTTGGAGAGTGGAGAATTGCATTGAATTTTTGTTTTTATAAATTTGTTGGGAAGTTTTCTTTTATTAGATTTTTTTTACATTATTTTTTTTTTGTTGCTTGAAAATTGATTTATTCAAATTTATTATATAGAATGGGTTTTGCGAAAAAAAAACTACTAAAAAACTACTTCTGCAGGTCGAATTTCTATCCTATCTTAAAAGACAAGTATTCCAATCTTTAGCACATGTTTTCATAAAATTTATGTTTGCTTCTGTAAAAGGAAAATACTATTAAAATTAATGCAGAATGTAGAACTTGGAACCTGGATGTATGTAACCAGTTCTCATAGTATATCATTGTACGATTTAGGGATATTAATTACTTATCAGCTATTCCAATAAGTATAGGAAATTTTGTAAAATTGATTTAAAGTTTTTAAAAAGAAATTCAAAAGTTTAAATACCATAGTATTGAAAATGAGTATATATGGTAGTATACATGTTATAAGACATACTTAATGTGCACCAGCCTTACTGGATACATAATCATTTTATTATACTTACAATATGTAAAAACCAAGATTTTTTGCTGGTTTATTTTAAGTATGTATTTCCAATCAACGATCGTTCTTCATAAATTTATATATACGTAGTGTGTACGAAGCTTAATATTGAAAGTCGAGAATATTACTTGCTTCATTTTGTAGAGAAGTTTTCTTTAAAATACGACGATAATAAATACTTGAAAACTTGAAGATTAAGAACATTAAATATACCTGTAAAACCAAAAACCACTAAAGAAAACTTTAAGGTAATCTTATTGATAAATTAATACCAAGATGAAGAATATCAATTTGATTTCCGAATCAAAAATAACCTAAGAGTCTATATAAAAATCGGAGCAACTTTTCCTTACATTTCTACATATAGATATTAATTTGTTTTTTCTTTTTCTTACACATATGAGTAATGAAAGCGTAACGCATACGTAGCCTTCACTTACTTTTCTTTTTCATTTTGAAACTCTTTACTGATTTCCTGAGATATTTGTTCAGTATCGCTAATTCTTAGTTTAATTTTCCTTTGAAGGAAATGCTCAATAATAATATTTATTAGTTTTAATCTGACGTCTTCGTTGAATTTTTTTTTGGCGGTATACAATTCTTTGATAGCCTTCCCTGAATCGCTTTAAAATATTTCAGTAATTATTTATTTATTTATTTATTTATTTCAATTAATTGCTATTTACATCGTACTTAACCTAAGTCTATGTTAATTGACAATTAATGTTTGGGCCCACGGCTACAAGGCCATCTGGGCAGCTATCTGCTGGTTTGCCGTTCTAGGTTGCTTAATTACAATTTAACAGAAGAAAATTTAACAGAGTTATGGAATTAGTGAGAAGGCTGTCTTATCTAATCTGTGCTATCTGGGAGAGAGTTGAAAACCAGGAGGGCTGTGTGGCAGCCTGCCGTGGAAAAGGAGTATATGCTAGGGAAGTAGATTTTGCTTTTTATTTATCTACTTTTACATGTGGAGAATACTGCTAACTATAAACATTTTCAGTAATATTCTATACATTTAAAACAATTGTCAAAACGCTTTTTGTATTTTTATGTATCTATTTACTTACCAAATTCGGTAATAGGATATAAGGTAATCCGATGATTGAACTAAATGATACTTCATTCTGAACATACAACCAGTTTACGACCTTATTATTGTGGCAAGTAGTAGTACAGCAGGAGCTCGTTTTTATTTCTTTTATCTATGTGTATAGAGAGCTTGAAATTAATGAAACATCACATCTTCTAGGAAGTAATTTAACTGAGATGTTTTCCATTGTTCCAAATCTCCCCTAAGTTTAATATAAGTACCATAAGAACTGTCATTATTCCCTGTTACTTTTAACAAATCTTCCTTTTCCATATACTGAAAGCAATCATAAGCTATACCGAGCTCTAAATACAATGGCAAAGTTATAAAAAAATCATTTTTGTAATGTGAATGAATGAATAGTATATTATAAAATTTTTAAAAGCATTCAAACGAAACTGTAGTATGTATTTGGTAGTAACCGAATATTAGAATTAGAGTATTCACTTAATTGGCAGAATTCGGGAGAATAAGACTCAGGTATATGTTGCGGTCTTAGCCGTCTTGACTAAAATGTAGTTGGATAGATACTCGGACTATCGGTTCTTATTTTATACAACAATTCACAGATTAGTGTCTAAATTTTTTATTAATAAATATCCCACAACGTTTAATGGGTGAGCACCTCCGCGTCTTCAAGTGGGCTTATATATTAATAATAATAGTAAGCTTTGGCAAAAATTTACAATTTTTGTACTAATTACATAAATATTATTAATTATAGCAATTCTTTTTTAACAAAAATACAAAGAAGGGCCGAAACCATAATAAAGTAAAGTATTGCTTACATCTATTAGTAACACACATCTCTATAAAGCTTATTGAATTTTCTGTATCAAGATTCATTTTTCCAATAAAAAAAATTTACAAACCGCTAGGTAAAATTATATATTATATATAATATTATTTAATTTTTAACTTTAAATACAAAGTAATCACTTTACAGTTGCTTTCACTGGTAGATATTATGTACCTATATCAAATTACTACAGTCAACACTTTAATTATTATAAATTAACCATAAGCTGCTCATTCAGTTGATATGATTAGAAGATAAAATTAAAATTAAAATTGATTACATTTTGGTTTACATAGTATAAAGTAACCAGAATACTAGTCATAAAAGATCATATAAATAATTAAAATGCTCTCATATGTATTAACAAAGCCCATTGCTACCAGCTATCAGAAAATAATACACATGCGATACGTTGCAAAATGCTAATAACGCAAATACAACCGGTGAAATCGCTCGAATTATAATATGAAATGTAATTTGGGTAACTTTAACGGACCATCTATTACGTAGAAATACGACTACTATAGTTGGCATAGAATAACATTCTTATGCTTAAATGACTAGAATTCTCATTGAACTTGACCAAAAGTAGTAACTGAAAGTGACCACAATTCTAGTCATCTCGATTTTGTTTTTTATTTCAATTGAAGTGTTAGACAATACTAGAAAATATTACTATATATCTAATGAAATTTAACTAGAAAATATATTACCGCATAGTTAACCAAATGTCTAGAAAATTGTTGCTTATCGTGATTATTAACTATTTTCTAGTTAAAATAAATATTTTTTGACTATTAATTTGACAAAGCGAACGAGAAATTTCTAGTTAATATTTTCTAGAAATTTCAGATTTATGGTAACTATACAGTTATTTGTAATTATTTGTATGATTTTTAAAATATAGATAGAATCGACGAGAAAAATAGTTACGAAAAACCAGAAACATTTTTCTGGGTGTAGACTATTAATTTTTTCTTTCGGATTGGTATGATGTCACTTTCATCACTCGATAATACCTGATGCCATTCAAGTTCTATGGTAGATGAATTAGAAACAATTTCCGATCAGCGAACGTTGGTAATGAAATCAGTAATTAACAACTTTCAACGTTCGGGTCATATTGTAGAAAATGATTACCAAATTTTCGGCCTAATTCCAGTACTTCACGGATGACTTTTGGTGTGAACGCAACTGATTGTTCAGACTCCTGACTCCTCTGTTGAAAGATGTGCGCACGTCACGAGGTCTTAAAATTCCGCTAAATTTCAAATTCCCATACGTCATGTCGTTTTCGAAGAAATATGTCTGTGATATACAGACAGACGGACGCAAGAGTGGTCCAATAAGGGTTCTGTTTATTTTGCATTTAAGGTACGGAGTCCTACAAAATGGAAAATGAAGTAATTAGGAACATTCAACATATCCTAACCCTCGTAATTTAGTTTTATTAAGATTATAAAATTAAGTTATGCACCCCTTCCCCACCACCCCTTTGGAAATTTTTTTATGATTTTGAAGTAAACATAGTCATTGGTGAAAATCCTTATCTTAGCTTGCAGTCGTATAAGTGTGGTGAATTCACTTAATCTAAAAATAAGACAAATACCCACAAATAAAATACAAAGGGAAATTTTCAAGTCTGGAATGGAAAATAAGTAGTACCCCCTTCTCATCCGGGCAAAAAGCAAGAAAAATCTAAAGCAAATTCCAGTTTTTTTTTTCAACAAATGCGAAAGTAATAATCTGAAATTAATTCCTTTGACAATCGCACCCTTCGCAAATCTTTCAAAATTTCTCTGAAAAAAAAAGGAATTTTCGGTAGATGCACCTAAATTTACCCTTTTTAGGCATAATATCAAGATTTCATTTGAACTATTTTATTGTTGTTAGTGAAGCCATTCCTTCAGGTGTCGCTTTAGTAGCTCTCTTTCCCTCTCATATCGCTCAGTAGCTCGGTACGATGGCTTCAGGTCGGACATCATTCATTACAGCAGCGGCGTAAAGATTACAATAGAAGCCAAATTAGGACGCGGTCAGTTCTTATTTTGACAAAAAGTTTGTTTGTAAATTCCAATTAAATGCGATAAAAGTGGAAATGGAGTGTTTTTTTGTTATTTTCGAGATAATTAAAATTTTCTAAAGTGAAATCCGACGAAAAGTATCAAATGGATTTGATGATAAGAAAATTGGTAAGGGTTTCAAGAATTTTCAAGTAAATTATTTTATGTGAATTCTTTGGCTTTGTCGCTTTTTCTGTTTTCCAACTTGAAAAGGCAATTTTGTATTGCATTGGTTTCGTAATCGAGTAATATAAATCAGGTATTTCTATGAAATAGGGAATTTTAGTAAGTGCACCTAAGCAGAGGTACATTTTGAGAAAAAAAAAAACACACTGCTAAATTAGAATTGAGAAGCTCTTATTTTTAATTATTACGAAATTAGTATTGTCGAAAATTAAGTTCTATGAAGAAAAGTTATATTAAATTCATAGACGTGGTCTTGGCCAGGTTCTTTTAATCAAGTTTTTTGAATTTGGTATTTAGATTTAATTTTTACTATTTGTTTATTTATTTTTACACTAACTCTAGAAGATTCGTCGAAACCTGTTTTGCAGAATATAAGGAAATACATACATAAAATTTGCTGAAATTTTAAAATTTATGAACCAAAAACCTCAAATCTGCGTCGTACATAATAAATACATACATACCACGTACCACACGATGTTTCACTTTCTTGCAATTATTGTCTTATAATGTTTGCATTTCTTGAGTTTATCAGAATTCTTAAGACAATATTCTTAGTTGATTTGATTTTCGTTATGATCCCTTGCTACGAGCACAGTTTTAATTTTCGATCCAACAAGCTTTCTTTAGTTCCTTTACTATTGTGGGCTAATAGTCATTTCCTTACCAAAAAAAGTTGATTTTATTTTGTTTTCGGGTGACGAAATCGTTTAAGTCACAGCTTGACTATCCCCTAAGAGAAAGATCATATTTGATTGGTGTACCGCTCACTGGGGGTGTTGTCAAACATTGATATTTAAATCATTTTTTACATCCCTTAATACCTATATACTGATCTATCAAAGCAGTTGTATTCACCTACTGTAAATATAGTCATGATTAAGTGAAAGTTGATTTTTGATAGTGCTTATTAACTTGTGGTGCCCAATGTACAACCCCTCACTTGGAAATATTAGTCTATTAAGGTTAATTACCTTGATAGATGTTCTCTTCCTATACTTTTGATTGTTTCATAAGGTTTATGTTGGTGCACAATAAGCCAATGAATGGCTGTAGTTATGCCCGCAAATGAAGACTCGGGGCTCTTAGGCAGTTAAGGTAAAGATACATGGTAAGAGACTTTTGGTTTCCAGTCTCCGGTTTACAGAGACTAAAATCTCCGAAATGTTTACAAGAGACTTTTGTCTCTGGAGACTAAAAAATTAGGTCTCCAGGAGATCATAATAAAAGTGTCTCTAGAGACACGTCTCCGAAGTGCGTACACGAAGTTTTGGTCCCTAGATATCTCCAGAGATTTTTGTTAGTTGTCAAGCAAGAAATTGTTAGAAAGAATTATTTCACTAGTTATAAATATTTTTATATTATGGGAAAAAATATATCGTCGGTGTAGAAGTTTTACGGGATAACCACAATAAATTCGTGCGAGTTTTTTTTTCCTCAAAAATAACCGGAATTTTATTGACGACACCAATTTTCGTAACTAAATACATTACAGGGGTATTTATTATTAATTTAACGAATTGTCAACCTCACTCCACTTTTCCTTTCCAAATAGACTTACACTTACCTGACCATTGGGCCGAATTCTGTAACACGCTGAGTTGGCAGTTAGGGAGATGAGAGTTCTTTTGACACTTAACTCCCCACTCGGAGTTCTGTAACTCGGGGAATCAGTATTGAGAATTACCAAACTCTCTATTCCACTCGAAAAAACTCTCGGCTGTTTAGTTGTGGAGAAGTCAGAAGAATAATTTCTCAAATAACTGTCCGTTTTTGTTGTGTTTTGTGCAGGTAGCTAGGTACCTAGGAATATTAAAATTAAATTAAGGGTTTTCCGCATATCCTGGCTATATTTACAAGAAATTATGGAAATCCTAGAAATATGCATTTTGATGTCTCAAAATGGTTAATTTGGTCGTCTTCCAGTACAAAAGAGATAATATAAAAATTTTCAATATGCACGTTAAAGGTTGTATGTAGGATGAAATCGCATCTACATTTTGTCCCCTAATTAGATATTTAATTAGTTTTTTAGTCTTATAAATGGCTTTGGAGATAACTGTAAAAGAAGTGAATCAGTCCTCCATAAGATGAAAAAATGACCGTTTTTTGGTACAAAAATGGACACATTTTCAACTCATCATTATGAAGATCTGGTCAGTCGTGGAACGGAGTACTAATGGATGGGAAACAAAGAATGGAAAAAATATTGTTGTGTCCCAAAAGCAATCGAATAAATAAACAAATTAATTACCATAAAACTTCATAAAAACAAACCACACTGACCTAACTTAACAATTCAAACAATCTAACCCGAACCGAAACTTTGCCCCACTATGACTGATAACTAACGGGCACTTACCAGACCAGTCAGTGGTCTTTTATGCCCCCATATTCGGAAGTAAGCTTACCTCACAACGGGGATATGTAAACAAATGACGCAACCTCGTCGTTTGCTCTACCGGTTGCAGCATCTGAGTCGCTTAGTAGTAAACAATCACTTTACATAATAATTACCATGCGAGGTTAATTATTATTGTAATCGTCGATTGCTCTCATCGCAGCCAGCTATTGGGCTAATCAGAAAAATAACCGACGGCTGCAGAAAAATTCCATGCGATGAAATTGTTTGGGGGTCATTGATTATTCTACCAGAATATGCCCTTGAATGCTGGAAGAATCTTCCGTATCTTGGGCCATAACATTATATGTACAATATAGGAACTGGGGTGTATATTGCCCAAGTGCAAAACATATGACGTTTAAATGATCAAAAACAAACTACACCACTCGACTACCCACTTCTCCCTCTTTAATTTGATATCAAACATGATGTATTTTGGACAACCTCCAAAGAGGGTTGGTACATCCCCTATCACTAATGGATGTGAAACAAAGAACGGAAGAAATATATGCAAAATATAGGAACTGGGGTGTATATGACCCAAGTGCATAAAACCCATATTTTGGCGGTAAAAAGTTAGTTATGAAGTTGAAATGATAAAAAAAAACTCACCACTCGATTACCTACTTCTCCCTCTTTAATTTGATACCAAACATGGCGTATTTTGAACAACCCCCAATGAGGGGTGGTACGACCCCATCCCCAAAAGCCCCTCTCCCAAAAAATGTTCATCTATATTTTTGTCCTCTAGACCCCAAATCTGATGGAAAAACCCCCCTGGCTCTACGAACCTCCCGCACAGAGTTAGCCGTCCTTCAATATTGCGATATTTCTCACGTTTTCCCCAGCTCTCCAAGTATGTTAGAAAATCTCGAATGGAGAGTTAGGGAGTTTTAATCAGGGAAAACGAAAATTCTCATCTCCCAAACTCTCCAAGTTACAAAATCCGGCCCCTGGAGACGACAAATGAACAAGCTTCGGACACCAGAGACCAAACCTGGGAACCTGTTTGTTTTAAAATACACGTCGGAAACGGGAGACCGGAGACCAAAAAAGTCTCAAGAGAGGTCTTCTCTTTAGAGATCTTTTGACAAAAAAATTGATCTCTGGAGGCCAAAGTCTCCCGCCGTTTAGCTTCACTTTTAGTTTGCTAATATATTTTTATAAAGGTCTCCCCTATCAATTAAAACTAATTAGTATTCAAAAGTTAAGTGAGATGTTCCTTTGGGTATATTTCGTGTACTTTTTGATACCTAGGGAAAAATTGTAGGAATTTGCAGAGTAATCTGTGGGAAAAGTTCCCAGTAATTCCCATTTTCGAGGGAATTTTGATCTCAACAACCTCCCAACACTGACGTGCAATAAAATATTATAGTGCTAAAATCTGAAAACTCTGCTCTTCTCAATTCTCATTAATTTACGAAAATGAATCATTTTACCATTCTGTTTCATTGCATGTAATATGCGCTTTCACATTTTCTGTCTTTATTGGTAAAATTTTGAAGAGAGTTTGATTTTTTTATTATTTTGTTTTCTTCGTTCTTTCCTTCTCTTTCCGTATACATTTTGAATGGAAAATAGTCGGAAATCTCCCCTCTCCTGGTTGCTATCCTACCTATCTGTATTTCATTGACAAAAACTTTGGTAACAGGTTATCAGATTGCTCCAATTTCACCCATCTTTACAAACGTAGACAAAGAGTTCCATTCCAAGTTGCTTCCATCTGCTTACATCGCGGTCGGCGTCGGACGCAGTGATGTCTGAATTTCAATTACGACTAATCAGTTGACTACCACTTTGCCCTAATAGGAAATGCATATGGCAAGATACAGTTGCAACTGCGACTGCAACTGCGAATGCGAATGAAACTAAACTTTGCTCAAGGTGTAAAGTTGGTGTTGGCTGCGGCCAACTTCAGTTCAATCACAGAAGTCGGGACTTATGGTTTGTTCAAGCAGATGAAGCTTTAAGTTAATTATAAATCTCCCGTCAGCGTCGACTTCGACTTAAAATCAAGTCGCAGTCGACACATCAGTCGTAATTGTACAGCGGGAAACACAATGCTACAGCTACGGTCATCAGAGCTCATCAGCTCAAATTTCAATTTGTTCCTATGTCCGATGAAATCTGAGCTAATGAACGGTGATAGATAGCAGTCGCATTGTGTTTCCCGTTTAATTCAGGCCTAAATTGAGTGGAGTCTGTTACCGATATTCTTTATTTTATTTGTGGAAAGTTAGTGAATTACTGCAAATATTTTGCAAAGAGTGGTTTTAACTTGTGTTGTGTGCATGCTTTCCGCTGATACATAAATAATAAATTAATTTACTAGTGCTAGTGATTTTTTTTGCATTATAAAAAGGAAATAATTTTACATGACACATGTGGCGTCGGTTAACGGTAGTTTCCTTATTTTGTTATCTGTGATTTAACTTGAAGCAAATATTTTCGACGAAAGTGCAAAATTTCACTGAAAACGGTAGCGTTTGGTTCATTACCAAAAAGGATGATTCTTTGTGATCTGTGATTAAAGCCTCGCCGGTTTTTTATGCACAGCATCCCTGTATGGTTTTCGTGATTTTTTTCTTAAGGTAGGTTTTCATGAAATCTTTCTACTGTTGTTATTAACTCTCCTGAAGTATTCTATAGTTCTTGTTTTTGGTGGAGTGCGATAATATAAGAAATACTATCTCCCTTCTCAAAACCAAAATATCTTGTTCCGCTCGAACTTAGGCAAGATACAATAAGTCTGCCTCAGACATTTTTTATGAAACGTTGTACCTATGTATGTACCTCAAGCAAATTATGACTGTTTATTAGTTTATCTTGGTTGTACGTTGTCGGTGTTTTATAGCAGTTTATACTTTCTATCGATCTTAAACTGTGTTTCTAAATCCTGCAAGCCTTCAGGGAGGATTAATTATTATTATTTTTTCGTAATCCTCATTATTCCTATTTTATTGTGTTAAATATTTTTTTTTAACTTGGTACTATAATAGTGCTAGTGCACCCATGGATTAGTAGAATAAAAGTCGTGGCATGTGTGCTTATGAATCTGGAATATAAAATAGAATCAAATTTTGTTTAAATTTTACGAAATAAATAAAAAGAAAACGGAAAAGTCTTGAATAACTATATACTTTGTTAGGACGAGAATCAGATTGAAAATTGATTATAGACTCAAAAAGCCGTCGGCTTTTCATCAAAATCTGTTTATTATGTGTACAAAAGAGGGTTTTATCAATCAAATTTTAATTTTAAAAGATTGGCACTGAGAGCTGAAGTAGGTAGCTTACAGTTTTATTCGTGTGGTCGATATGCATTGAAAATTTGATACTTATCCAAGAAAATTTCAATTTAGAGTGAATATCTATATTTGGATATATACATATGTATGTATGGATACATATCTCAGACTAATGTCTAATTCGATGGGACTTCAGTGCAACACCAGTGTTGCACTTTTTCTAGCAGTGCTGCACTGAAAATGTTCGATGGGACAACTTCTATAGCAGAAGTGCTTCATTAGGTTTGCACTGACTTCCCTTACTTTGCACTGGATACTTTCTCGGTGTTATTGAAGTTGAATTGGGATCTGCTCTGTCAAAGTGGATTGTCATGATTATTTGTGAATCTTTTGAGTTAAATGAATTAAAAAATGTTGTTTGGTAATTTGCATAGAGCTTAAGATGGAATTTGTTTCTATATATCAATAAAGAACATTTATTACATTTGACAGTTCCGTGTATATAATACATGTGTCCACAAATACAAGGAATATAACAGAAATATGTTCGATATACTTCAGTGCTCCATTGCCAGAAAAAGTGCAACACTGAAGTGGTCCCATCGTAATCGACAATAATTATGCTGATCTGTACTATTTACGTTGTGCGTTATTTACTTTCCGGTAGCTAAATTATTAACGAAAATTTCGTTTCGAAACTTTTTACGTTCGGTTAAACTCGAGGATTTCTTTAAGAAATGTTTATGCGGGTATAAAAAACAAATAAAAAGCTCCTCTTAACAATTTATAGAAAACTATAGTTTTAAGCTTAGAAGAAAATAGGAAGGAAGTATATTTAATTTGTTATACTTACCTAAGATATTTATGAATTTTGATATCTTCAAACACAGTTCATCAAATTTTCAGGCACCAAATAAAACGAATATTGAAGGGGATAAGATCTTAGAACATATAGCAAACAGGAATGGTGATAAGCCAAATTTTGCATAATGAATTTCTGGTTGTGTTGGTAGTCTATTTTTACATGTATTTACACGCCATCCCTATTCTAAGCAACTTGTCAATTTGCAAAAAGTAAACAAAGGTTTTGAGCGGAGCATCTGTGGTAAAAAATGTACTTTTCTACTTTATTTTGAAAAAATTCACAAAATTATTTTATATAAATCTTTCTTTTATTAACAAAAAAGATATTTTAGGTAGTGCAGTTGCCTCAAACAGGATTCCCTAGTTTATAATCCAATTTATATTTGCAAGCACTGACCGAACACTTCATTTCTGTTTTTTTAATTGTTATGAAGGTTTTAACTGGCACTACTGTCACTATAAAACTTTACACAAAATAAACTTCCAAATTAAATAGTTTTGAAAAAAACTGATTCCGTATTTTTGTTGAATTTCGCAAAAGAATTTTAGACTGCATAAATTTGTTCACAAAACAAATTCACATTTGACAATCCTGCACTCAACTTTGACAAATTTTCCTTCCAACATCTCAAGTACTCCTATGTATAATCTCTTGCTCTTGACAAATTACGCTCATGTACACGAATTTTACACGATTCAACCTGTTTGCTATATATTCTAAGGACAAGATAAAAGGCACATAAAGAGAAAAAAATTGAAGCTTCTATACAACATTGTAAAGCTTTTTCGCCCACTAAATTGAGGGAATGTGCAGAGCAAGGAACAGAGTACGCTTGGGGAGACATTTCTTTGAACTAGGCTTGTAAACCAGTTCCTGTCATATTACTCGCTTTATCGGAGGACTAGCCGCGACTGTTTTTCATATCTATGGTCAAAATACAAAGACGTTGATCAAAGCGTTAAGCATATTCTGACATTTATGCCCAACGTTTGGTAGAAATGTCAGGAAACCATCTAAACCATCGTCATGTTTAATAACCGTACAATCACTTCTTACTGGTCATCATACAAAATACCAGAGATTGAATCTACCACGACTGAAAAATATTTCGCTTTTTTAATTTCTACAGCAATAGAATTAACAACTGTTTTGACCATAATATCAATAAATTCTTTATAAATAATCGAAGAAACATAGCTTGTGCTTCCAGATCCTTTCCTGCTATAACGAGCGATGTGTTTGTTCAGATAAAAATTTAATCTCCAAAAAAACCAACCAACCACTGACATGTATATATAAATGGACTGATAGATCTCCTATTTCATACGACACACATTTTGAACTCAAAATAATGCTAATAAAAGACAGAAAGTTTTGCGCGAAAATAAGTTTTTTTAAGCCCATTTTGAAATTACAATTTCTCTGAGGCGACCATAAACACATTTACATTGATTGCATAATATAAAAATTCCATAATCTGCACAATTAAAAAAATATCGACTAACATTATTATTAAAAAGACGGAAATGCAAAAAGAAAACGCACATACCTACCTGGCGGGATTAGTATAAGTTAAAGAAAACTTTTAGGTTAATACCAATTAATACCAAGATAAAGAATATCAATTTGATTTCCGAATCAAAAATAACCTAAGAGTCTATATAAAAATTGGAGCAACTTTTCCTTACATTTCTACATATATTTATTAATTTGTTTTTTCTTTTTCATACACATAAGAGTAATGAAAGCGTAACGCATACGTATCCTTCATTTTGATCAATATCGCTAATTCTTAGTTTAATTTTCCTTTCAAGGAAATGCTCAATAATAATATTTATTAGTTTTAATATGACGTCTTCGTTGGACTTTTTTTTGGCGGTATACAATTCTTTTATAGCCTTCCCTGAATCGCTTTTTAATATTTCAGTAATATTCTATACATTTAAAATAATTGTCAAAAGGCTTTTTGTATTTTTATGTATATATCTATGTACTTACCAAATTCGGTAATAGGATAATCCGATGATTGAACTAAATGATACATCATTCTGACCATACAACCAGTTTACGACCTTATTATTGTGGCAAGTAGTACTACAGCAGGAGCTCGCGTTTTTCTTTCTTTTCCATTGTTCCAATTTTCCTCTAAGTTTAATATAAGTACCACAAGAACTGTCATTATTCCCTGTTACTTTAAACAAATCTTCCTTTTCCATATAGTGAAAGCAATTATAATCTATACCGAGCTCAAAATACAATGGCAAGGTTATAAAACAATCATTTTTATAATGTGAATGAATGAATAGTATATTATTTAATTTTTAAAAGCATTCAAACGAAACTGGAGTATGTATTTGGTAGTAACCGAATATTAGAATTAGAGTATTCAGTTAATTGGCAGAATTCGGGAATTCAGGTATATGCTGCGGTCATAGCCGTCTTGACTAAAATGTAGTTGGAATAGATACTCGGACTATCGGTCTTATTTTTAGATAACAATTCACAGATTAGTGTCTAAATTTTTTATTAATAATTATCCCACAACGTTTTATGGGTGAGCACTCCGTCTTCAAGTGGGCTTATATATAAGTAATAATAGTAAGCTTTGGCAAAAATTTACAATTTTTGTACTACTTACGTAAATATTATTAATTGTAGCAATTCTTTTTTAACAAAAATACAAAGAAGGGCCGAAACCATAAAAAAATAAACTACAGCTCACATCTCTATAAAGCTTATTGAGAATTGAACTTTCTGTATCAGGATTCATTTTTCCAATAAAAAAAAAATTTACAAACCGCTAGGTAAAACTATATATTATATATAATATTATTTAATTTTTAACTTTAAATACAAAGTAATCACTTTACAGTTGGTTTCACTGGTAGATATTATGTACCTATATCAAATTACCACAGTCAACACTTCAATTATTATAAATTAAACATAAGCTGCTCAAAAATATAATCAAGCAAGAAAGTCACGCTAAAATTAATTATCACGAGAAACTGAAAAAAACTTCGATATTCACTTAATAGGAAAGATCAAGTGAAAATCGAAGTTTTATTCAGTTGATATGATTAGAAGATAAAATTAAAATTAAAATTGATTACATTTTGGTTTAAATAATTTAAAGTAACCAGAGTTCTAGTCATAAAAGATCATATAAATAATTAGAATGTTCTCATATGTATTAACAAAGTCCATTGCTACCAGACATCAAAAAATAATACACATGCGATACGTTGCAAAATGCTAATAACGCAAATACAACCGGTGAAATCGCTCGAATTATAATATGAAATGTAATTTGGGTAACTTTAACGGACCATCTATTACGTAGAAATACGACTACTGTAGTTGGCATACAATAACATTCTTATGCTTAAATGACTAGAATTCTCATTGAACTTGACCAAAAGTAGTAACTGAAAGTGACCACAATTCTAGTCATCTCGATTTTGTTTTTTATTTCAATCGAAGTGTTAGACAATACTAGAAAATATTACTATATATCTAATGAAATTTAACTAGAAAATATATTACATCATAGTAAACCAAATGTCTAGAAAATTGTTGCTTATCGTCATTATTAACTATTTTCTAGTTAAAATAAATATTTTTTGACTATTAATTTTTCAAAGCGAACGAGAGATTTCTAGTTAATATTTTCTAGAAATTTCACATTTATGGTAATTATACTATTATACAGTTATTTGTAATTATTTGTATGATTTTTGAAATATCGATAGAATCGACGAGAAAAATAGTTACGAATAACCAGAAACATTTTTCTGGGTGTAGATTATTAATTTTTTCTTCCTGATTGGTATGATGTCACTTTCATCACTCGATAATACCTGATGCCATTCAAGTTCGATGTTAGATGAATTAGAAACAATTTCAGATCAGCGAACGTTGGTAATGAAATCAGAAATTAACAACTGTGTTGGGTTTTTGGTCATAGAGCTCCTCATATTGAGTAAGCATTTATTAATAATATCTTGCCGAAATCGGAGAGTTCTTTTAACGTTCGGGTCATATTTTAGAAAATGATTACCAAATTTTCGGCCTAATTCCAGTACTTCACAGATGACTTTTGGCGTGAACGCAACTGGTTCAGACTCCTGACTCCTCTGTTGAAAGATGTGCGCACGTCACGAGGTCTTAACATTCTGCTAAATTTCAAATTCCCATACGTCACGTCGTTTTCGAAGAAATATGTCTGTGATATACAGACAGACGGACGCAAGAGTGGTCCAATAAGGGTTCTGTTTATTTTGCGTTTAAGGTACGGAGTCCTACAAAATGGAAAATGAAGCAATTAGGACTATTCGACATATTCTAACCCGCGTAAATTAGTTATGTCAACATTATAAAATTAAACTATGTACACCCTCCTCCCACCCCGCCTCTGCCTATGTCGTAACTGTAAACAATATTAACAACGCCCTCCCCACCACCCCTTTGGAAAATTTTTTATGATTTTTAACTAAACATAGTCATTAGTGAAAATCCTTATCTTAGCTTAGTCGTATAAGGGTGGTGAATTCACTTACTCTAAAAATAAGACAAATACCCAAAAATAAAACAAAAAGGGAAATTTTCAAGTCTGGAATGGAAAATAAGTGAAAGTTTTCTTAATGTGTTATACCCCCCCTCTCATCCGAGCAAAGAAAGCAAGAAAAATCTAAAGCATATTCCAGTTTTTTTTTGCAACAAATGCGAAAGTAATAATCTGAAAATAATTCCTTTGACAATCGCACCCTTCTCAAATCTTTCATAATTTCTCTAAAAAAAAAGAAGGAATTTTCGGTAGGTGCAGCTAAATTTACACTTTTTAGGCATAATATCAAGGTTTCATTTGAACTATTTGATTGTTGTTAGTGAAGCCATTCCGTCAGGTGTCGCTTCAGTAGCTCTCTTTCCCTCTCATATCGCTCAGTATTTCGGTACGATGGCTTGCGGTCGGACCATAGAGAAAGTAGTATACGCTCCCCGGGTCGGACATCATTCATTTCATTACAGCTTACAGCAGCGGCATAAAGATTACAATAGAAGCGGTGAGTTCTTATTTTGACAAAAAGTTTGTTTGTAAATTCCAATTAAATGCGATAAAAGTGGAAATGGAGTGTTTTTTGTTATTTTCGCGATAATTAGAATTTTCTAAAGTGAAATCCGACGAAAAGTATCAAATGGATTTGATGATAAGAAAATTGGTAAGGGTTTCAAGAATTTTCTAGTAAAATATTTTATGTGAATTCTTTGGCTTTGTCTCTTTTTTCTGTTTTCCAACTTGAAAAAGGCAATTTTGTATTGCATTGGTATGCGTGATCGAGTAATATAAATCAGGTATTTCTATGAAATAGGGAATTTTAGTAAGTAGTGATGGGAGCCCAGGTTAGAATTACTGGAGTAGGCTGCCTCAAAAATCGGAGTAGATTTGAAATAAAATGGAGTAGAATTAAAAAATTCTTAGAAAAATAAGCACCGTGCTGGATTTTGAAATACGATGCAAATGATAGTAACTCAACACTGGGTTGTTATATGACTTCATCATTAGCATCCTTTATCAATTCCTTACTTAACATAAGATTTCTGATTGTGCTAATGCAAGGTTTATTCGTTTTGTTGTTTTTTATCAAATCTAATGTTGAAAAAACACGGTGAGCAGCAGCACTACTGTGAGGTAAGCAGCATAAACTTACGCATGTTACCAGTTCGCTATAGATGTATTGACCAAGTCCATTTTTTGAAATTTTCATGTTTAACCAAAAGTTTAAAACAGTAGATGATAAAACAGAGTTGTTGTGTTGTACCATTTGTGAAAATGATGAAAATGGAGTAGATTTCGTTAAGTACGTACATGATGTTATCAACGCTGCAAGTGGAGTAGATCTACTCCGATTGTAGTAGAGGTCCCATCACTGAGTACACATAAGCAGAGGTATATTTTGAGAAAAAAAAACACTGCTAAATTAGAATTGAGAAGTTCTTATTTTTAATTATTACGAAATTGGTATTGTCGAAATTTTAGTTCTATGAAGAAAAGTTATATTAAATTCATATACGTGGTCTTGTCCAGGTTCTTTTAATTAAGTTTTTTTAATTTGGTATTTAGATTTAATTTTTACTATTTGTTTATTTATTTTTACACTAACTCTAGAAGATTCGTCGAAACCTGTTTTGCTGAAATTTTAAAATTTATGAACCAAAAACCTCAAATCTGCGTCGTACATAATAAATACATACATACCACGTACCACACGATGTTTCACTTTCTTGCAATTATTGTCTTATAATGTTTGCATTTCTTGAGTTTATCAGAATTCTTAAGACAATATTCTTAGTTGATTTGTTGATTTGATTTTCCTTATGATCCCTTGCTACGAGCACAGTTTTAATTTTCGATCCAACAAGCTTTCTTTAGTTCCTTTACTATTGTGGGCTAATAGTCATTTCCTTACCACCAAAAGTTGATTTTATTTTGTTTTCGGGTGACGAAATCGTTTAAATCACAGCTTGACTATCCGCTAAGAGAAAGATCATATTTGATTGGTGTACCGCTCACTGCGGGTGTTGTCAAACATTGATATTTAAATCATTTTTTACATCCCTTAATACCTATATACTGATCTATCAAAGCAGTTGTATTCACCTACTGTAAATATAGTCATGATTAAGTGAAAGTTGATTTTTGATAGTGCTTATTAACTTGTGGTGCCCAATGTACAACCCCTCACTTGGAAATATTAGTCTATTAAGGTTAATTACCTTGATAGATGTTCTCTTCCTATACTTTTGATTGTTTCATAAGGCTTATGTTGGTGCACAATAAGCCAATGAATGGCTGTAGTTATGCCCGCAAATGAAGACTCGGGGCTCTTAGGCAGTTAAGGTAAAGATACATGGTAAGAGACTTTTGGTCTCCAGTCTCCGGTTTACAGAGACTAAAATCTCCGAAATGTTTACAAGAGAGATTAGATTAAGTCTCCAGGAGACCATAATAAAAGTGTCTTTAGAGACACGTCTCCGAAGTGCATACACGAAGTTTTGGTCCCTAGATATCTCCAGGGATTTTTGTTAGTTGTCAGGCAAGAGATTGTTAGAAAGAATTATTTCACTAGTTATTATTATTTTTATGTTATGGGAAAAAAATATATCGTCGGTGTTCAAATTTTACGGGATAACCACAATAAATTCCTGAGTTTTTTTTTTTGTTTTTTTCAAAAATAACCGGAATTCTATTGACGACACCAATTTTCGTAACTAAATACATTATAGGAGTAAGTTATTATTAATTTCTTTTCCGCATAGACCTACACTTAACTGACCAGGGGCCGAATTCTGTAACACGCTGAGTTGGCAGTTAGGGAGATGAGAGTTCTTTTGACACTAACTCTCCACTCGGAGTTCTGTATCTCGGGGACTCAGTATTGAGAATTATCAAACTCTCTATTCCACTCGACAAAACTCTCGGCTGTTTTAGTTGTGGAGAAGTCAGAAGAATAATTTCTGAACTGACTGTCTGTTTTTGTTGTGTTTTGTGCAGGTAGCTAGGTACCTAGGAATTTTTAAATTAAATTAAGGATTCACCGCATATCCTGGCTATATTTACAAGAAATTATGGAAATCCTTGCAATAGTTACAGAGAAATGTGCATTTTGATGTCTCAAGATACCCGTTAAAAATTTTAAATCACGCGAAAATGGTCAATTTGGTCGCCTCAGTACAGAAGAGATAATATAAAAATTTTAAATATGCACGTTAAAGGTTGTATATGTAGGATGATTAGATATGTAATTAGTTTTTGAGTCTTATAAATGGTTTTGGTGATAACTGTAAAAGAAGTTAATCAGTCCTTCTTAAGATGAAAAAATGGTCGTTTTTTGGTAGAAAAATGGACATATTTTCAACTCATTATTATGAAGAACTTTGAAAGTCGTGTAAATTCACTTTACATAAGAAAAATGTTTACAACAGAGTACAATGGATGGGAAACAAAGAATTGAAATAATATTGTTGTGTCCCAAAAGCAATCGAATAAATAAAAAAATTAATTACCATAAAACTTCATAAAAATAACACTCGAATTTCTTGTAACATAGAATAATTTTTTATTTTTTGCACACTGGCCTAACTTAACAATACAAACAATCTAACCCGAACCAAAACTTGACCCCACTATGACTGATAACTAACGGGCACTTACCAGACCAGTCAGTGGTCTTTTATGCCCCCATATTTGGAAGTAAGCTTTCCTCACAACGGGGATATGTAAATAAATGACGCAACCTCGTCGTTTGCTCTACCGGTTGCAGCACCTGAGTCGCTTAGTAGTAAACAATCGCTTTACATAATAATTACCATGCGAGGTTAATTATTATTTTAATCGTCGATTGCTCTCATCGCAGCCAGCTATTGGGCTAATCAGAAAAATAAGCGACGGCTGCAGAACAATTCCATGCGATGAAATTGTTTGGGGATCATTGATTATTCTACCAGAATATGCCCTGACTGCTGGAAGAATCTTCCGTATCTTGGGCCATAGCATTATATGTACAATATAGGAACTGGGGTGTATATTGCCCAAGTGCAAAACATTCGTCTTTCGGCGATAAAAAGTCAGTTATGACGTTTAAATGATCAAAAACAAACTACACCACTCGACTACCCGCTCCTCCCTCTTTAATTTGATATCAAACATGATGTATTTTGGACAACCTCCAAAGAGGGTTGGTACAACCCCTATCACCAAAAGCCCCCCCCCCCCAGCCCCATCCCCAGATATTAATCACCTAAATTTTTGTACTCTAGACCCTAAATCCGTAGGAAAAGCTCCAACACTCTATGACCCTCCTACATAGAGTTAGCCGCCCTTCAATATTTCCACACTTCTCACGTTTTTCTAACTCCCCGAGTATGTTAGAGAATCGCAAATGGAGAGTTAAGGTCTTTTAATCGAGAAAAATGAAAATTCTCATCTCCCAAACTCCCCAACTCTCCGTGTTACAGAATCTGGCCCTAGAACACACAAATAGTCTCCGGAGACCTGAACCCAACAAATGAATAAATTTTGGAGACCGGAGACTGAACCTGGTGACCTGTTTGTTTTAGAATATACGACGGGAGACCGGAGACCGAAAAAGCCTTTAGAGATTAGGTCTCTTTAGAGATCTTTACGTCTCCTAAGTGTATACACGGGTCTCTGGGTCTCCAGAGACCGAAAATTTTGTGTCTGGAGGCCAAATTTAACAGAGTTAGGGACCTTTTTTTAAATAATTGAATAAAACAAAAATGTTACCGAATTCCCTGGCTTTGGCACACAGCCTGCATTATTTCTGACTCTTATGTACAGTACAGAGAGTGAATTGAGCCTGATATCCTCTGTGATGGATCTTAAATAGTTCTTCAGTCGTTTTAGCGACTATTCTGCCGAGTAGTTTTACCATGGTTTACACAACAACATCCGAGAGCTATTTACTCATTTGAATAAATGTCCAACAAGCTTTTTCTCAGAATGTTTTGTATAACTCCAGGGGCGATAATTGTTCTCCCCGTGTAGCCTCAGCGGACGACAAATGGACACGCAGGTGCAGACAGTCGTTTTCCAAAGTCCCGTCTAAATCTCCTAGATGGAGCGGTTATCTTGAAATTCCAAGCTATGTAGCTTCATGAGAAAGTCAAACTTTTTACTCAAGTCTTGTAAGCCGAACCACGTCTTTGTAGCTCTGTAATCAACCTGTCGATAATGACGATAAGAACGGTAACTCTGAATTCGTGCCTGCCGGATAGTACGACTTCGATCTCGTTTCCTTTTACTTCATCAAACTGGATTTTTCGTTTACATTTCCTCTTCATATTGTATACGTAGTTATGTTCACCGCTTGTTTCCACAGCTTGCGACTCTTAATAATCAGAGGTACCGACTTTCGTTATATCAGGTATGTTACAACGACTGATAAAGTTCGGCGATTATATAAAGTACGATGCACCTAGATTTTAAATATTGGTTAATTTTATTGAATCTTCCATTGGTAAATCCGCCCGTATGCAGGAACAATAAATTGAATTAATGTTTTTTTTTAATGTCCGATGTATTATACTCTCCATGTACATCAATTCGGTCGCTAGCGGGGCCCCCTTCAAGGTTGGGCCTCCAAGGCCACTGCTAGTTTGCCGTTGGCTGCAGTGCAAAGGCCACTCGTCCCGCTAAAACTTAATTTTTCTCTTAAGGCTAATGTTAACCTTTCGGATCATTTTATCTCAGTACATAAATCTATGCTAGAGTTGACAGTTGTTTATTTAGAGTTTTTGCATATTATTATTTATTAGCTTTTCGATAAAGAGGAGTTTGATTTTCTTCCTGTTTTTCCTCAGTGTGACGAAGGATACAACATTAAAATTTTTCTTATTTTTTCATTTCAGGTATGCACATATGAGACACGCGCGTTATTTTTTTTGTCGGTCGCGTCGATAATCCAAATTTTTTTCGTCCGCGCCGGTAATCTGAATTTTTTTTCGTCCGCGTCAGTAATCTAACTATTACTACTAAGTTGAGCAGTTCGATTGAATTTGAGCTTATTTTTCTTACTACGCTAATTTTCTATGATCATCTAATAATGGCAAACTGCTTAGTTTGGCTACAGAGTTCGATGGGATTTAAACATCCCTTCTGTTCCTACCTCCAACATATTATGATGAAAGTGTTTAATCTGTTCGCGATTAACGGTAAAACGTTCTGAAAATTGTCTCAAATATGTGAGTGAAGTGCATAAAATTAAATATGAAACCAGGACAAAGGATTCCAGGTAATGCTACTTCTAATATGGTATGTAATATTTATAAGAAACATTTTATATTAAGAATAAAAGAATAAAATTTTTAGAGTTGTCTTAAAATCAAAACGGCAGCGGCGAAAATAGCCCCTCAATGACAATGACTTTTCTGGGACATATACTATGAATACTTACTTACTGTTAATTCTTTCTAGTTCCTTCGCAATATTATTATTATTTTCGGATTTTGGTAGAATTTTTCATTTAATTCGATTTTCTTCTTCTAATGTTCTTCGTTTGAGGAGACACCACATTTCGTAACAATTTGTAGAGAATGTATGACCAAGACGAAGAAGAAGAATGATTTTTGGAGCTATAATCCGGGATAAAATTTACGTGAAACACTCTATTACCTAGTATAATTGTAGTAAACTTACACTTATGAGCAATGTAAAAATTTTGCGCAGGTATTTTTACACATAACGTTAAACTGTTCTTGCGGATAAATGCATAATATAACCGACAATTTTCGACAATATTTTTTAAAATCTAACAGTCAGTATTTAATTTCAATCAAAGGTTATGTAACAATAGCAAAGTATTACGCATCTTTAAACCGATTTTGTCGAAAAATACACACTAGAATTATACTTTTCCATACTACTGTTGTAAAATTAAAACAGGTAATGCTTAAAATTAAACAGAAATACAAAAATAACGCAGTCGTAAATCCATTCGAAATTTTTTGGATTTCTCAGCTACCGTTGTTTAATATTAATCAAATTTATCCTAAAATGGGATGAAGTGAATAAAAAAAAGTATTCCCTTATACTTGAAATTTTCTATTGATTTTAATAAGTTTATTTAATTGGTTTTGGTTGCTTTTTCACAAACATTCAGCTTGAAAAAGTTGGAGTGTATTGTAGTACTTATGTAGGCACCCACTGAAATAAGAAACTGCGAATTTAGTTTTGTGTAATTTTATTAAATCTTTGTTTATAATAAAGAATTATTCATAAATCATTCTTGAAATCATTCAGTTCCACTCTTCCATAGTTTTCGTAATATGTTATTTTTTAGTTTTTAACAATATATTTAATTTTGCTTATGTTATTTATATGTTTCTTAGCACCTCTTTCACTTTCAGAAGCGTAATTGAAGAAGTACCTGAAGAAAAACTCCAACGTTTGGCTCACTTCTTCTGGGTGCATAATATTCAGAATGTAATAATAACAAAGAATTTGTAGTAATAAATCAATGATGTGTGTGCTTTTATACTTAGTTGTCATAGTATTTTCGATGAATATGTAGACAGTTTCAGATCCATTTATATTTTCCGCATCATCACTGAATTTGTCTGGGAGGGCAAAGAGTTAAAGTGGACAATTTATACGAATTTATACATAAAATAGTATAGCAAATTACTATTAATTCGCTTGGCATACGCCAGATATGAGCGTTTTTTATTTAAATTATAAATATTATTTGAAAGCTCAAATCACCTTTCTTCAATTAAACCCGAAAAAAATTAGGTCATTTAAATAATAACATTAGTTGAATTCTTTACTCACTGACCTCAACTGGTTCAGTTTAACTTGTAAAAAAAGATCCGGTTCTCCAGGTGGAATGATTGAAGCTCTACTTACAGTCTAATTCAAACTATACGATTTTTATAAATTCTTACTAACTAAGCTGGAAAATTACTTATTACAGCCACCCATGGAGTGCTGGTAGGAATGCTTTTATTCACATCTTCAAAACTTTTTTCAACCTGTTGAAATAAAATTCTAAGATACTGTTTTGTCAAACACCTTAAAGATGTGTGTGTATTATTCTCCAAAAAAGGCTTGCTACAGATTTAATTAATTTTCCGGATCTTGTGACAGATTTTCTTTAATTCCCTTCCTTTTTGATGTTTGTAAGAATTGCAATATTTTTTTCTTTTCCGTGCAAAATTGCTTTATATAATATAAAACATTTTTGCGGAATAGAAATGGCCAGTGATTCTGAATATCTATTACTGTCGGTATTTGACTTCTATTATTTAAAAATTTCCTTGTGAAAGTCTAACAGTCCTTCATGTATTTCATAATATTCTCATTTTCCTCTTGGGTGAATGTTTCTTTTTTATTGAGATCCTGCATTTACTGGTTTTTATATTCTACGTCTCTGAAGATTCACCTTCTGGAATATTCAGTGGTTGTCAGTTTCGACATGTCTGTCTTAAAATGCTCGCTAATCTTCTTTCTTTGACAGGTATTGATGGTTCTAAGTCCGATGAAATTCTCTTTGGTGCACGATTTAAAAAATTATTCCTATTTCTCATCATTGATATATGAGTGCAACGGGAGTTACGGAAATGATATTACCGTCATTATCGTGCTCTGTGGACGATTGGGGATATTTACAAGCAGATTTCAGCGCTACCTGCCTATATACTGTTCATTGGAATAAAGTAAGAATAATGTTGACAAATGCATTACATCTGTTTTCCAGTTTTAATCCGTTCTGTAGAAGTGACATAGCATCGGGAGGCATTTTTAGGTATTTTTGCTTTGAATTGATGCTGGCACTTCTAGGGAAACAATTTCTGCTTGCGGAGTCAGTGAGGTATCCGGAACTTGCTCTTTATTTAGTACGTTGTGTTGCATTTGCGACATCGGTATTTCACTACAGAGGCCGTCAGCATTTTGTTGTTGATAATATGTGTTTGGAAAGACCATATTACTTAAGTTGTTACGAGCAGATGCCTGTGCGTCAGAGTCTTTAAAGAGAGATAACAAATTTAAAGATCTATTAGATATCCATTCTTCATTTAGTTTAAGCAAAATAAAGATGCTTTTCTCCTTAGCGTGATACTCGCGTTTCATTGTCACATATTTCGGTTCCGCCATCTTCGAGTACAAGCTTCGTTTCTTTCAAGTTTAATATGTGTGCTGTGAAACAATATATTTTAGTACGAACTGGACACAATTATTCAACATTTAAAGTTAATTTACCTGTTTTTACTACATCATGAATTGATATAAAGGATTTCTTGATAGCTCTATCGGCGGTCCATGTTTTGAATGGAAGCTTTTCCATGTTCTTCTAAACAAATCTTTCTAACCTAAAATATTGCCTTTTATAAAACGTTATTAATTGTAAATTGTTCTTAAAAAAGTGACATATGTTCATCTGGAAAAGATGATATTTGAGAAAAATAGTATATATTTTACATCTTAGTACATACAATGGCTTTGTTCAAATACACAAAGATGACAATGTAATTTATGCAACAATCAATAAATTGCATTCATCGGTCAATAAACCGATCACCATGTAAGCACATTTATGCTCAATAGGTCACAAAACATAATTTGCTGAACCTTGTAGTGTACGTCTTAAGAAATTATTATTATTATTGTTAAGCTAAGCATTTTTCTAATTGTATATAAACGGTGTTAATATATTAATAAATCAGTTGCTAATTATCAGTCAACGTCTAAATCAATCACCTTGTTCACCCCCCACCAGAGGTAAGGGAACAAGAAAAAAAAAAAAAGGCTTGTAAAGTAAAAACTCATTCATATATACTACTGAATACAACTTACTAGAACTAAAACTTTCATAAAGTATTTTATTATGGTTGTACCACATTTTTAAAACTGTACCATAGAAAATTGCCTTACTAAAACTATTATGAATAAATATGGCTTTAATGTTCAAGATATCAATTTCTCCTTGCTCATTACAATTTGTAATTACAAAATCAATTTCTTTGTACTGTATATTGTATTAAAATAACAAATTTGTGAGCATGTTATGAAATTATCGCAAGAAACTTTGAAATCAAGACGCTTCTCGTACAACGTAGCTTGCATTTGTTGGTGGCTTTCACAAAGTGTTAAGCTATGTTTCTGAACTTTCTAGATGGGTGTGCAATTTTCTTAAAATATTGGTGTTTTTGTTCGAACTGCATTGTCCATAAATGTTTTAATGTTTCCAGTTTATTTATAAAGCTAGGGTAGTGAGTTACGTAGTGATGATTTGGTCGCAACCGGGAAGAAGGAAAACATGATTAACGTAACTTGATTTTCGCATACTTCGCCAGCACCTAGGATTCTGGACATTTCAATCATAGACCCGAGAAATTTTCAGACAAGATCGTCGTATCATCACCAAAGGGAAGATAAATAGAATATGTCGAATTTCGTCTGGGATTGAGAGCGATAATTTGAATTTTTTTCTTAATGAAGATAGTTTTAAATTTAGGTACTCAACGGATACGATATTCTTAGCACAAAAGTAATTGATAATGAAAGCTAACTCATGAGGTATTATACCTTAAAAAAATTCATGCGATATACACGGAGGTAAGTAAAAATTGCAAACGTGGAAATATTCTAATAGTTGAATTTACTACTTTCACACCTTCTTATAAATCTGCCTACACTGGAGTCCTTTCTTTAAACTTGCATTATAATTTTCGACAGATCGCCAGTCCTGGAATGAGAATGCGGTTTTAGGGAAATCTTGTTTATTAATCAGAAAAAATCGGCAGAAGTAGCCTGATGTACCAAAATTCTCAGTAAAACCTCCAACCTGGTGACTACCTAGGTTGTCTCCTACCATGGCAAATAACCTTCCACAATAAATTTCCTTTCTGTCGTTAATAGGACTTAAAGTTTGAATTCCTGCCTTCTCAAGTGTTGAAAGATCACAAACAAGATGCTCAAAAACTTTTTCTAACCCAAAATTCCTTATATGCTTTTCATGAATTAATTGAATTGAAATTTTCAAGAATTAATTGAATATTCTTAACTGATGACCTGAATTCTTCGTTGTTATTTCCTATTGATATGTAAACATATGAAATCTTATGCTTTATTTTTGCAGACCCTAGAGGGTTAAAATTTTCAAATGCATCTTGAAAGAATATAATTTGTATTTTACGATCATTCTCGTTGAAGAATTTATTTTTTTTATATGTTTATATGTTGTTTCTTTCTTTTGGCATATGAAATAACTTATAAAAAGTTTTATCGTGGAGCAATGACTTTATAGTTTCGTTTATCGAGACATAATATAAAGTGCATGTATTGTGGTAGTTGTCGGTACCTAAACTAACCTTTTCGGGTGGACCAAATATCAAAGTTTTCTTGACGTATTCTGTGACCTGTTGCACCAAGTCCTCACGTTTATTTATATTAGAAATTTCGGGCTCAGGAATTATTTTACACATATCTTGAAACTTATTTTGTTGGAATTCAATATTGTCTTTAAAAATTTTGAAAAGTTCATTAAACATGTATTGTAAGGCTACGTCAGACACACTTAAACAGAAATAAATTCTAACAAGTATTCCAACTACACATAGGTTTTAATTGACATGCGTGCAAGTTTGATTAAGTGAAATAATCGCACTACATATAAATTGTACTCACACTGGATGGAGTCTAAGATATGGAAATGATAACCAATAACCTTATTTCCTTGGATAGTGTATGGCAGTTGGCTACTTTAATAGAAATAAATTCTAACATAAATTACACAAATTAGGAACTTTTTTCCAATTTTTGGATTTAAAGTCCTACAACTTCCGACGGAAGGCATCAGGCTGATTGGGCATTCATTGGAAAGCTGAGATGGTTTGCTATCATCTGAGATAAATCCCACCTTGATAGAATGAATATCAAGAAAGTTACAGGGTGTAAAGTGGAAGAAGTACGAAAAATCTTAAACTCACCCACCCACCGAAATGACGCGTCTTACCCCCTTGACCATACAATTTTTTGCTTGTCTCCACCTCAGCTATCAAACCCTTGAGGTAGGTGCACCAATTATGAAACACCCTGTATATATTTCTTATAACCTAAAAAAGCAACCTCAAATCTCATTTCACTTTACAGACCCGAAAAAGTGCTCCTTCGCTCTTTCTGTGAACAATTTTTTTTTCTTACAAACACGAAATCTTACATAGAGTACTAGAAAATGTCATTCGAACAAAAGTTCTAATGTAGAGCAATTCTAGAGCAAATAGAGCAGCCCATTCGAATTCGCTATTAGAGAAACAGAGTGGATCTAGGTCGATGTCCACAGAACGATAGATTTTCAAGAAGCCATGGGGTGTTTGGACCCAACACAGATCTTAGTGACACCCGTCTAACCTAATCTAACCTATTAGAACTATACCAGACTTAGAATTGCTCATAGATTCTTGAGGTAAACATTTATCAAACAAACGCAAACACATATGCTTGAACTTGTGATTTTCTTTATAACAGAGACGAATTTGGCTATTTGCCGCCCCAAGGCTGAAAGTTTTTGCCGCCTTTTTGTCGTTTGATTAATTTACAAAATGTGATTAGGCTTATGAATGTGAAAAATGGTAAGAAATTTTGAAAGAAAAATTTGCTACTGAACAAATTATTATTATTTTTTTAATACATATATGCACAATGTACATATTTAATATTCTTAAATAATAAATATAACCAAAACACTTCTTTAAGCCACAGGCTTTCTGGGTGCCTTTTTTCTGCAAAGTCATGAATAACGTCCTCGAAGTCCAGGGATGTTGTGAGGTCAGATTCAATATTCAAAATTACCATTGCGGCCATTCTTTCTTGCTCAACTCTTGATCAAAATCAAACCGGAAAAAACTCCTTTCTGCAGATTATTTTGTTGCTGGTGTAAATAAATATAGGCTGGTAATAATATCAATATTTGGATGTATGGTCTTGATAAGAGATAGATCAGGTAGAGCTGGCTCTTTCTTTGACAGGCAATGAAAATAAGCAGAAATGCATTATTTAGTCCTCCTTGTTATCGACATCATTGGGACAGCTTGTGCGAAGATATAATGATTTGGTTTTTATATAATCAAAAATCTTATCTTTCATAGAACGACATTCCTGAAATGAGAATTTCAAATTAAATTCTTCATTGGACATTCATCGTTTTCGAATTTCCGTTATAAAACAATATGTAACAACTTGAAATATACAAATTTGAAATACGTCCCTCCATTCATTCATTTTTGTTTCATTTTCACAAGGAGCAAGGAACAGCATACGCTTGGGGAGACATTTCTTTAAACTAGGCTTGTAAACCAGTACATATATGTTGCCGCCATATTGGTCGCTTTATCGGAGGACTGGCGGCGACTGTTTTTCATATCTATGGTCAAAGATACAAAGACTTTGATCAAAGCGTTAAGCATATACTGACCTTTATGCCCAGCGTTTAGAAATGTCAGGAAACGTTCTATCATAGACCATCTAGACCATCGTCGTGTTTAATACACCGTACAATCACTGCTAACTTGTCATTATGCTAAATATCAGATTTTGAATCTACCATGACCGAAAAATATTTCGTTTCTTTAATTTCGACTGCAATAGAATGAACAACTGTATTGACCATAATATCAATAAATTCTTCATTCTTCGTACCACCAACAATAATTTCATTCAATTTTACGTTAGAACTCGAACCAAGGTTGATCGTTGATTGGTTCATGCAGATTAGGCATAACGGGCAGAGTAACCAAACATTTTTGGAACTTTATTTATGCCGCGGTCGCGCTGTACACTACGCAGATAATTCTTAGTGTAACTTCTATCATCATCGTTATAGCAATTTTTCTTCCGTATTGTTGAATTATTTTATTTTAAATAATTTTCTTTTTTGTATAATATTTTATGGTACTAGTTCTTTTTTATCATCACAAGTTTGCCGCCCCCTCCCCCCCAAAATTTGCCGCCCTAGGCTTCAGCATAATCAGCCTATGCCTAAACCCCCCTGTATACAAAACTGCTATTATAAAAACATTTGCTTTCAGCATGCTCTAAAACATGTTATGGTCCATTCCAGAATGCACTACGTATTTCACAATCTGTATATTCTGCTCTAGTATGCCATGCAACATCAAGTTCTTCTGTATACAATGAGCTTTCAACTGTGATTCGTACACCCTGTTATTTTTAATATCGAGTTTTTTTCAACGAGTTCTACACCGGTGCAGTGCAGCTTTACGTGTTTTTGTTTTTGTAATGCAACAACAAAAACACATAAAGCTACACTGCACGGGTGTAGAGCTCGTTGAAAAGAATTCAACATAAGATATAAGGTGTTTTGTGAAAATCTACCTTTTTTTTTTTAATTACCCTGTAACTCCGATACGGTTGATATGGCCCCTTCCCCGTGCCACAAAATTTTTTGTTTACCCAGTTGAGTGCTATAACTCTGCTCTACTAACCACCATAGAGCAAACACCCTGTATAGCTATGATTTGATATTATACAAGCACGCAATAGCAAAATAAATTTGCTTATTTTAACTACTGTCCACACTGCACCAACTACTTTGTTGAAATTTGTGATGGAACTAGGCAAACGCTAGCAAACTTTGTTTTCAAACACATTTGCTTATATAGGGCGTGTTTTTAAAGTCGTCAAATGTGCTCATCTGATCATTTGTGCACAAATAAGAGTTTTTAAATCCTCTCTGCGATTCATTTGACGTCACATTTATCGTTTTTAAAGTCTGTGATGTGCAAAAGAGAGAGTCACACTTGCTGCACGAATATTTTTGCAATCACTGCGATTCATGCAACGACTGATAACATATGATCGTTTTGACATTTTAATTTGATGGCCGGTTCAGTATTGCTTTGCTTTTGGTGTTTTCCTTGTTCTATTCCAATATAAACAATTTTAATATCATTTATTTAAATTGCCATACATATTATACATACATACGGTAGTATTAATATTATGCAAATATAATTGTTTTTAATAGCCTGATTGTTTTGTCAAGAAAATCACATGTGCACAGAAAATCGTTTTTAAATTTCAATGCACAGACTGCACACGAGCATAAACGAATGAATCAAGAGAGCGTCAACATCGTCATGTGACGACTTTAAAAACAGGACCATACTTGTTACTTGTGACATATTTGCTTTGTTTGTTCGAGATATTTTTACCGTATATACACTAGGAAAATATGGTTCGTAAACGTGTACGCACATGTTTTGCATTTGTTTAATCAGTGTACACCATCCTTAACAAGAAAATTAAGTTTAAACTCTGTTGTAGCAGTGTGTGACTGAACAAGTCGACGAATATATGGCGGGCTCATGGCTAAAGTGAACCAAGTCCACTTTTGTTTCTGTGAAAAAATGCGCAATTCAGTGTCAACATTTGGTTTTCCTCTTCCTGTCGGCTAAGTCCTTAATTTTCAAACTGAGATTATTTTTCCTTTAAAGGATTCACTTCGTTCGTTCGCTTGTAATTTTATCAATTTATGGAGTTACTGCACTGAAAAGGCAAGGCATATTGTTGTTTTGCGCAAAGAAAATTTCTAAAAACTCGATTTTTTCCTAGATTTTCCAAGAATTTCCACATTACTTAATTCATTTAAAAGGAATTCTGAGGCCTGCTATACAAATATTATACTGGGGCAAATACAATTAAAAAATATTTTGTATCTATGTAGGTAGGTAGAATTTAATGTAGCCCAAATCAGCCACCCTATGCCATGAATACGATATGATATCAAATTCAAGTTCCCAGTAAATCATTACGATTAGAGATCTAATCGGAAGTGACTCGCTCAATCGAAGTTTGACCTCGATCTCGAGCCGAGAACGAAGGAAAAGGAACGCTAATTCGAAGCGAAATGACGACTCCATATCGATTCGCCTTCTCGGAACCTTTCGAAGAATTTTCGGGCATTGGTGCTATATATAGGGCTCACATGTATTTGAGATTTCTTCGTAAAAACTACTCAATTTCGAATTGGATAAACGAGTAAACTATGCTACTCGATATACAATTGAAAATAAGCAAGTTGTTGGGGAATTCCTCAATATGCAAATCACCACAAAGAATCACGATCTTCAATATGAGAGTCATATTTATCTGAAGCTGGTGTTGGATGGCTCACTGATCGTCCTGTACGCGAAAAGCTTTGTAGTGGCTGTGATGACTATCATTTATGAATTCTTCTTTGTTTATAAGATGACAAGTTTTGTTCATGGGAACCATAAATTTATTGATACATTGCTAATAAAACTGATAGCTGAAATGAGTTATATACATATTTAGAATTAATGGTATTATTAGAATTACATTAATGACTTACCTTGTTAGTTATGGAGGAAAGGAGCTAGGTTGACACAGCTATACTGTCACACGTCACGATTGTTGGAACGAATAGAGAAGAGAATAGAGATAGGTATAGTTTTCACTTGTTGACAATAAATCTGTAATGCATTATGTTAATAACAAAGCTCATCATCGATAATAGTATCGATTTAACAGTAGTCCGCATTGAATAGATAGATGGCAGGTATTAATAGTTCATATTCAAACCATATTACTAACAATAGAAAGGAATGCGGATAAGTTGAGAAAACCGTTTTTTGTATGATGAAGCAAAATATAGAACAGATAGTATGCAAATTTTAAAGTAGCTTACTGAAGTCGAGAAGAAAGAATAAAAATAAAGTTGTTAGCATAAAGTGTTAATTTAATTAATGAAAAAATAAAGTAAAATTTTGAGAATAGTGCTTGTTTTATCTGTGAACAAAGGAGAAATTCAAAATTTCTACATAGTCCTTCAAGAACCGGATTAAAGAAGTAGCCCTTGTAAGTATTTATAAAGGTAGAAAGTGCGAATCAAATTTTATAAAACTAGAAAAATAAGATCAACAAAAGCAGTAAGTGCAGCAATAAATATAATCAAATGCTGGTTGTTTTAACTAATAATTCAAGGAAAGATCAGACTGTAATTTTGAATTACTTTCTACCACAGAAGAGGTCGAAAACTTGAAAGATTGTGATGATAAAAATTCGGATAATTTTATATGGAATTATATTGAATTCTTTTCTTAATTATTTTTCATAAAAAGAATTAAGAGCTATGTGATCGAAATGAATTTTTTCTTTTTCTTAATGAATGATTTTCGTCTTCTATTTCAGCTTGCTTCTTCAGCGACTTCTCCTTAGTCCCAGAACCCGTGTCTTTTTAATGACTTCCATTGTAAATTTCAAGCTGCAATTATTATTGTTTTTTTAGAAAGGATTCCATTATCCTCATACCTTTCCGTTCTCCTGTTTTATTGGTAGTCTAATGAAACGGAATAACACATTCCAAAAATAAAATCCTGTAATATTATCTTGTTTCTTTTCAACGCTCTTGATTTTATTCAAAGCTTTTAATTTTTAATCGATTCTTTCGCTTCTCTTCTATTATATTCTTTTGGATATCAAATGCACAAATTTGTGTGAAAAACACTTTCAGTTTACAACGACACTTCTACAACGTTGTTTATCTACAATTTTCCTGTTATTTTTATCGCAAATATGTGAAATAGTTATTTGTACTTTGTGAAACAGAAATTCGTATTATAAATTTGTAGTTGTAATTTGTTATTTTCTGAAATAGGCCAAAGCTATGGTTAATGAAAACAATTGTTAAAGTAAGCATAAGTATAGTATAGTATAGTACGAAGCCTATATCCAATGATTATTTCAAAATCTTTTTTTCTTAAGAAAAAATTATGGCCGTTACTCTATTGGCTTAAAATTCCTCACCAGTCTTTCCGACATGTTCGACCATTTTACAGACAACAAACGGAGTCAATTATTTGATTTTTGTGATTCTTCTGCAAGCCTGACGCTAACATATTTGGGGTCTATCCCCGAATTCTTATTGGCGAATGAGTTTTGTAGCGTCGGATAATCGAGGCTAGGAGCGCCTTTCTAGCTTTCGTTTTTGCATCCTTCCTGGGCCAATTACCTGGGTCCAGGAGAGCTTAGTAATTGTTTGCAGCGAAACTTACGCCTATGTTATACAATCTATAGCGGCTAAGACATATTTGCAAATACAAAAAGTGCCAAAACCAAAAGAGAATTCAAATTTATCGGAAAAAACAGAAAACCAAGGATTAGAATTGAATCAAATTAATTAGATTTACCTCAAAGCTAACGAAAATTTTGTAACATCTACCAAACAAAAAAGGTAAAAGAGCAAAAATTTCAATCAGAAAAAGAAAAAAAAAACAGCTGAAAAGAAAATTCATAAGCTTATCAAAATCACAAGAAAATAAAAAAACACAATATACTCAGAAAAAACTAAAAATTCCTAACTAATTATGTTTTGGAGTACCCTGTGGCAGCATAGCATGAATGTGGTAAGTGAATTAGCTAATTTCAGCAGTTGACTGATTGGTACCAGACTGCATCGTTGGCGTAAATGGAGTGTGCCTCTGCTGCAAGAATGACACCTTTTCGAGTAGTTTAGTTGCTGCCATCTGTTGGCGGATAGGTTCAGCAAAGCAAATCTCTTCATTCGCCTTTCGTTCATAATATTTTCTCTTGTCTTGATTTGTAAAAATTATTTTGTAAGCAAGCAGTTTATAACACAGTTTTAAGCCTTCTTGAGTAAAACGATGTAGTCTATGGGATCTTAAGTACATATTTGGTGGAGGGAGCTCGGGGCGGTAAAAATGACGTAGGAAGACCGGTGAGCTGGTAGAGCATTGCGTAGATAATAATATAAGGATTAAATTATATCTGAAGGAATTTTGGAAAAGGATCACCGTTTCCCCGACAAAATGGCGGAAGGACGATCCTTGAATATTTAGTTAATTATACTATCGCCATTTTGCGTTGCTTTCGGAAACAGTGAGAGAGTCCTTTTGGAATTTATTTTATTTATGATCCTTGAATCCTTCAGCTTCTTTTGAGCCATTTCCCGTCAAAATTAATTAAAAAATTTAGCTAATTTTTTTTAAGTATGTATGTAGGTATCTATGATGTCATATCATTTGCAAAAAAATTTTTTTTGTTAATGAAATAAATGGAAAAGGATTCTTTGGACGCAGGACCTTCAAATTAAATTATATCTGAAGGAATTTTGGAAAAGGATCACCGTTTCCCCGACAAAATGGCGGAAGGACGATCCTTGAATATTTAGTTAATTATACTATCGCCATTTTGCGTTGCTTTCGGAAACAGTGAGAGAGTCCTTTTGGAATTTATTTTATTTATGATCCTTGAATCCTTCAGCTTCTTTTGAGCCATTTCCCGTCAAAATTAATTAAAAAATTTAGCTAATTTTTTTTAAGTATGTATGTAGGTATCTATGATGTCATATCATTTGCAAAAAAATTTTTTTTGTTAATGAAATAAATGGAAAAGGATTCTTTGGACGCAGGACCTTCAAATTAAATTATATCTGAAGGAATTTTGGAAAAGGATCACCGTTTCCCCGACAAAATGGCGGAAGGACGATCCTTGAATATTTAGTTAATTATACTATCGCCATTTTGCGTTGCTTTCGGAAACAGTGAGAGAGTCCTTTTGGAATTTATTTTATTTATGATCCTTGAATCCTTCAGCTTCTTTTGAGCCATTTCCCGTCAAAATTAATTAAAAAATTTAGCTAATTTTTTTTAAGTATGTATGTAGGTATCTATGATGTCATATCATTTGCAAAAAAATTTTTTTGTTAATGAAATAAATGGAAAAGGATTCTTTGGACGCAGGACCTTCAAATTAAATTATATCTGAAGGAATTTTGGAAAAGGATCACCGTTTCCCCGACAAAATGGCGGAAGGACGATCCTTGAATATTTAGTTAATTATACTATCGCCATTTTGCGTTGCTTTCGGAAACAGTGAGAGAGTCCTTTTGGAATTTATTTTATTTATGATCCTTGAATCCTTCAGCTTCTTTTGAGCCATTTCCCGTCAAAATTAATTAAAAAATTTAGCTAATTTTTTTTAAGTATGTATGTAGGTATCTATGATGTCATATCATTTGCAAAAAAATTTTTTTTGTTAATGAAATAAATGGAAAAGGATTCTTTGGACGCAGGACCTTCAAATTAAATTATATCTGAAGGAATTTTGGAAAAGGATCACCGTTTCCCCGACAAAATGGCGGAAGGACGATCCTTGAATATTTAGTTAATTATACTATCGCCATTTTGCGTTGCTTTCGGAAACAGTGAGAGAGTCCTTTTGGAATTTATTTTATTTATGATCCTTGAATCCTTCAGCTTCTTTTGAGCCATTTCCCGTCAAAATTAATTAAAAAATTTAGCTAATTTTTTTTAAGTATGTATGTAGGTATCTATGATGTCATATCATTTGCAAAAAAATTTTTTTTGTTAATGAAATAAATGGAAAAGGATTCTTTGGACGCAGGACCTTCAAATTAAATTATATCTGAAGGAATTTTGGAAAAGGATCACCGTTTCCCCGACAAAATGGCGGAAGGACGATCCTTGAATATTTAGTTAATTATACTATCGCCATTTTGCGTTGCTTTCGGAAACAGTGAGAGAGTCCTTTTGGAATTTATTTTATTTATGATCCTTGAATCCTTCAGCTTCTTTTGAGCCATTTCCCGTCAAAATTAATTAAAAAATTTAGCTAATTTTTTTTAAGTATGTATGTAGGTATCTATGATGTCATATCATTTGCAAAAAAATTTTTTTTGTTAATGAAATAAATGGAAAAGGATTCTTTGGACGCAGGACCTTCAAATTAAATTATATCTGAAGGAATTTTGGAAAAGGATCACCGTTTCCCCGACAAAATGGCGGAAGGACGATCCTTGAATATTTAGTTAATTATACTATCGCCATTTTGCGTTGCTTTCGGAAACAGTGAGAGAGTCCTTTTGGAATTTATTTTATTTATGATCCTTGAATCCTTCAGCTTCTTTTGAGCCATTTCCCGTCAAAATTAATTAAAAAATTTAGCTAATTTTTTTTAAGTATGTATGTAGGTATCTATGATGTCATATCATTTGCAAAAAAATTTTTTTTGTTAATGAAATAAATGGAAAAGGATTCTTTGGACGCAGGACCTTCAAATTAAATTATATCTGAAGGAATTTTGGAAAAGGATCACCGTTTCCCCGACAAAATGGCGGAAGGACGATCCTTGAATATTTAGTTAATTATACTATCGCCATTTTGCGTTGCTTTCGGAAACAGTGAGAGAGTCCTTTTGGAATTTATTTTATTTATGATCCTTGAATCCTTCAGCTTCTTTTGAGCCATTTCCCGTCAAAATTAATTAAAAAATTTAGCTAATTTTTTTTAAGTATGTATGTAGGTATCTATGATGTCATATCATTTGCAAAAAAATTTTTTTTGTTAATGAAATAAATGGAAAAGGATTCTTTGGACGCAGGACCTTCAAATTAAATTATATCTGAAGGAATTTTGGAAAAGGATCACCGTTTCCCCGACAAAATGGCGGAAGGACGATCCTTGAATATTTAGTTAATTATACTATCGCCATTTTGCGTTGCTTTCGGAAACAGTGAGAGAGTCCTTTTGGAATTTATTTTATTTATGATCCTTGAATCCTTCAGCTTCTTTTGAGCCATTTCCCGTCAAAATTAATTAAAAAATTTAGCTAATTTTTTTTAAGTATGTATGTAGGTATCTATGATGTCATATCATTTGCAAAAAAATTTTTTTTGTTAATGAAATAAATGGAAAAGGATTCTTTGGACGCAGGACCTTCAAATTAAATTATATCTGAAGGAATTTTGGAAAAGGATCACCGTTTCCCCGACAAAATGGCGGAAGGACGATCCTTGAATATTTAGTTAATTATACTATCGCCATTTTGCGTTGCTTTCGGAAACAGTGAGAGAGTCCTTTTGGAATTTATTTTATTTATGATCCTTGAATCCTTCAGCTTCTTTTGAGCCATTTCCCGTCAAAATTAATTAAAAAATTTAGCTAATTTTTTTAAGTATGTATGTAGGTATCTATGATGTCATATCATTTGCAAAAAAATTTTTTTTGTTAATGAAATAAATGGAAAAGGATTCTTTGGACGCAGGACCTTCAAATTAAATTATATCTGAAGGAATTTTGGAAAAGGATCACCGTTTCCCCGACAAAATGGCGGAAGGACGATCCTTGAATATTTAGTTAATTATACTATCGCCATTTTGCGTTGCTTTCGGAAACAGTGAGAGAGTCCTTTTGGAATTTATTTTATTTATGATCCTTGAATCCTTCAGCTTCTTTTGAGCCATTTCCCGTCAAAATTAATTAAAAAATTTAGCTAATTTTTTTTAAGTATGTATGTAGGTATCTATGATGTCATATCATTTGCAAAAAAATTTTTTTTGTTAATGAAATAAATGGAAAAGGATTCTTTGGACGCAGGACCTTCAAATTAAATTATATCTGAAGGAATTTTGGAAAAGGATCACCGTTTCCCCGACAAAATGGCGGAAGGACGATCCTTGAATATTTAGTTAATTATACTATCGCCATTTTGCGTTGCTTTCGGAAACAGTGAGAGAGTCCTTTTGGAATTTATTTTATTTATGATCCTTGAATCCTTCAGCTTCTTTTGAGCCATTTCCCGTCAAAATTAATTAAAAAATTTAGCTAATTTTTTTTAAGTATGTATGTAGGTATCTATGATGTCATATCATTTGCAAAAAAATTTTTTTTGTTAATGAAATAAATGGAAAAGGATTCTTTGGACGCAGGACCTTCAAATTAAATTATATCTGAAGGAATTTTGGAAAAGGATCACCGTTTCCCCGACAAAATGGCGGAAGGACGATCCTTGAATATTTAGTTAATTATACTATCGCCATTTTGCGTTGCTTTCGGAAACAGTGAGAGAGTCCTTTTGGAATTTATTTTATTTATGATCCTTGAATCCTTCAGCTTCTTTTGAGCCATTTCCCGTCAAAATTAATTAAAAAATTTAGCTAATTTTTTTTAAGTATGTATGTAGGTATCTATGATGTCATATCATTTGCAAAAAAATTTTTTTTGTTAATGAAATAAATGGAAAAGGATTCTTTGGACGCAGGACCTTCAAATTAAATTATATCTGAAGGAATTTTGGAAAAGGATCACCGTTTCCCCGACAAAATGGCGGAAGGACGATCCTTGAATATTTAGTTAATTATACTATCGCCATTTTGCGTTGCTTTCGGAAACAGTGAGAGAGTCCTTTTGGAATTTATTTTATTTATGATCCTTGAATCCTTCAGCTTCTTTTGAGCCATTTCCCGTCAAAATTAATTAAAAAATTTAGCTAATTTTTTTTAAGTATGTATGTAGGTATCTATGATGTCATATCATTTGCAAAAAAATTTTTTTTGTTAATGAAATAAATGGAAAAGGATTCTTTGGACGCAGGACCTTCAAATTAAATTATATCTGAAGGAATTTTGGAAAAGGATCACCGTTTCCCCGACAAAATGGCGGAAGGACGATCCTTGAATATTTAGTTAATTATACTATCGCCATTTTGCGTTGCTTTCGGAAACAGTGAGAGAGTCCTTTTGGAATTTATTTTATTTATGATCCTTGAATCCTTCAGCTTCTTTTGAGCCATTTCCCGTCAAAATTAATTAAAAAATTTAGCTAATTTTTTTTAAGTATGTATGTAGGTATCTATGATGTCATATCATTTGCAAAAAATTTTTTTTGTTAATGAAATAAATGGAAAAGGATTCTTTGGACGCAGGACCTTCAAATTAAATTATATCTGAAGGAATTTTGGAAAAGGATCACCGTTTCCCCGACAAAATGGCGGAAGGACGATCCTTGAATATTTAGTTAATTATACTATCGCCATTTTGCGTTGCTTTCGGAAACAGTGAGAGAGTCCTTTTGGAATTTATTTTATTTATGATCCTTGAATCCTTCAGCTTCTTTTGAGCCATTTCCCGTCAAAATTAATTAAAAAATTTAGCTAATTTTTTTTAAGTATGTATGTAGGTATCTATGATGTCATATCATTTGCAAAAAAATTTTTTTTGTTAATGAAATAAATGGAAAAGGATTCTTTGGACGCAGGACCTTCAAATTAAATTATATCTGAAGGAATTTTGGAAAAGGATCACCGTTTCCCCGACAAAATGGCGGAAGGACGATCCTTGAATATTTAGTTAATTATACTATCGCCATTTTGCGTTGCTTTCGGAAACAGTGAGAGAGTCCTTTTGGAATTTATTTTATTTATGATCCTTGAATCCTTCAGCTTCTTTTGAGCCATTTCCCGTCAAAATTAATTAAAAAATTTAGCTAATTTTTTTTAAGTATGTATGTAGGTATCTATGATGTCATATCATTTGCAAAAAAATTTTTTTTGTTAATGAAATAAATGGAAAAGGATTCTTTGGACGCAGGACCTTCAAATTAAATTATATCTGAAGGAATTTTGGAAAAGGATCACCGTTTCCCCGACAAAATGGCGGAAGGACGATCCTTGAATATTTAGTTAATTATACTATCGCCATTTTGCGTTGCTTTCGGAAACAGTGAGAGAGTCCTTTTGGAATTTATTTTATTTATGATCCTTGAATCCTTCAGCTTCTTTTGAGCCATTTCCCGTCAAAATTAATTAAAAAATTTAGCTAATTTTTTTAAGTATGTATGTAGGTATCTATG